>CM046673.1:3252500-4607500 GCA_025594165.1 Tamias sibiricus | reverse complement strand
AAAGTGAAAACTGTCACCACTTCTTTTTCAGATTAAGAATTCTTTGGGGGGATCTGATGCTCAGGGGTAAAGCTCATGCTTAGCATGTACAAGGCCCTGAGTTGAACCCTCAATGCCAAAAAAAAAAAAAAAAAAAGTAATAGCCATAATTCTTTTTCTCAGATTTACTGAAGCATTATTGGCAAATAAAAAATGTGTGTATTGGGGCTGGGGTTGTGGCCCAGCAGTAGAGAACTCGCCTAGCACGTGTGCGGCCCGGGTTCAATCCTCAGAACCACATAAATATAAAGGCATTGTGTACAACTAAAAACAAAAAAATAAATTTTTTTTTAAAATGTGTGTATTGCCCGGCAGAGTGGCACATGCCTGTCATCCCAGCAACGTGGGAGGCTGAGGCAGGAGGATGGAAAGTTCCAGGCCTATGTAGGCAACCTACTGAGACCCTGTCTCAAAATTTAAAACAAGAAAAATAGAAAGGGTTGGGGTGGATGTAATTCATTGGTAAAGCTCCCCTGGGTTAAAATTTTTTTTATATATTTATGGCACAAAACATGATGTCTGATAGACACGTCCTATGAAATGGCTGCCAAATCAAGGTAACTGATATATCCATCAGCTCAGGCAGCTACTGTGCTCTGGGGAGGTGGGCACCCTCGAGAGCGACCCTCAGCAAATGCCAAGTCTCCACTATGCTATTATTCACACCAGTTGCCTGCAGCCGAACCCGGTGCCCACCTCTCCCCTATTCCTCCTGCCTCCCCCAGCCTGGCAACCTCCATTCCACTCTCTGGTACCATAACTTCCACTTTTTCTAGATGCCACCTGTAAGTGAGATTCTGCAACATTTGTCTGTCTTGTGTGGTTGGTTTGGGTTTGGGGTACTAGATACTGAAGCCAGGGGTGCTCTACCACTGCATTACATCCCAGCCCTTTGTGTTTTTTGTTTGTTTGTTTGTTTGTTTGTTTTTTAATATTTTCAGACAGGGCCTTGCTAAATTGCCCAGGCTGGCCTACAACTTGTGATCTTCCTGCTTCTGCCTCCGGAGTCACCGTGGCTGAGCCACGGCCCAGCTCACTGCTTGTCTTTCTGAGCCTGTTTCCCTTTCCCTTGGGTCCTCTGATTCCAACCACATTGCAAATTTGCAAATGGTAGGATTTCCTTCTTTTTAAAGGCTGAATAATGTGGCCCAATGGAGTGGGTTCTCTTCTTAATGGGACCGGTAAGGAGCATGACCAGGAGAAGAGGAATGGAGGAAGCTTCATGACCTGCAGCCAGGAGAGCATCCGGGTCATCTGCAAAGCAGAGCATTTCCTGAGGGGAGAGGCAGGGGGTGTCTTCAGCCCGTGCACACTCAGTCAGGGAGGCACAGCAAGAGCACTGCTCGCCAGGGCGTGCATTCAAGGAGGAAATATGGTGGGCACATTTCTGAGCATGCCCAGCTCAAGGTCAAAGAGCACATGTCACCGGTTCTGGTGGTGGGCACACTTCTGGATGCAGGCTTCCGTGCTGCCGTGAAGGTATTTACTCCAGATTCCCAAGACAGAAAGTCAGGGCACCTCGGTGCTTGGAGGTGGTTCTCCATAAGTTTCTCCAAAAGGTTTTAGCTGGGACAAGAAAGGAAAGGACACCTTGAAGGTGTGTTACCACAGGAACCTCTCCCCTAGCGATGCCAGTCTCGCTTTCCAGCTAACAATGTCCCACAGTGTGTAAAAAGCACACTTTCATCATCAGTCAACCAACACACACTTGGCTATGGTAGGCAGCTGCTGTGCACCTGGGAGTCCCTGTCTCCAGACTCTTCCCTGACTCTTGGTCATATTTGCTAGGAGCTCCCCATGGGGGTCTCACCAGACCTACAAAACTTAAAAAACCACATTGGCAGACCAGGGGCAAACTCCACTCCTCTCTCCCCGACTCCAAGTTCACATCACATCAGAGGGTGCGTCTGCCTCTCCTATACGGGGACTCCCCATTATCGTTATGCAAATAGGCCCAGAAAGGCTGTATTTCTAGGCGCAGGGGACAAGCCCTGGCATGCCCGAGCTTGCTTTAGATTCACAGGCCATCTGGACTTGAATCCAAGGTGCAAACAAGCACGCACCGAGAGCAGCCTGCTCCAACGCTCGGCCTCAGTCCTCCGTGTGCACAGTCTTCCCTGCACAAGTGTGTTTTTGCTCCTGTGTATGTTGCATAGTGATCCATCAGGGCAATTTGCACATCCACCACAGCAAACTTGCATCATCTCTTTATGGGGAGTGCATGCCAAAGAAGGCATACATGACAATATTAGTGCTGCTGGTGGTGCCCACATGTAATCCCAGCGGCTCCCTGGGTTGGGGGAGGGGCCTGAGGCAGGAGGATCACAAATTCAAAGCCAGCCTCAGCAACTTAGTGAGACCCTGACACAAATGGAAAGTAGAAAGGCCCGGGGATGTGGGCCAGTGGTTAAAAGGCAACTGGGCTCATTGCCCTATACAAAAAAAACTGTGTAAGCCAGGCGCGGTGGCGCACGACTAGAATCCCAGCACTTGGGAGGCTGAGGCAGGAGGATCGAGAGTTCAAAGCCAGTCTCAGCAATGGCAAGGCTCTTAGTGACTCAGAGAGACCCTGTCTCTAATAAAATACAAAAAAGGGCTGGGGATGTGGCTAGTGGTCGAGTGCCCCTGACTTCAATTCCCGTACACACACACACACACACACACAAAAAAAAAAAAAAAAAAAAAAAAAAAACTGTGTACTTAGTGAAGACTTGAGTCAAAGGGATGGTTTCAGTTTTGATTTGGTTTAGGTTTTTTGTTAGTTCCATGCACTACTGGAAATTGAATCCGGGACCATACACGTGCTACGCAGATGAACGCCACTGTTATGTATAATTCTAATGCACTAATAAAAGCAATTTCAAAAGAAATAGGTCGACAATTTTTTTAAAAATCTAGATTCACGATGATAGATTAGAAGGAGACTATATTTCTGCTTGTTCTGTGGCTCTGAATTCAAGCAGCAGGACTAGTACTGATTCTCAGTGGGGAAGGTGAAAGAAGGAAATCACTGAAATTCACCGGTGGACAGAGTCTCTTAAAGACCCTGAAACTGCAGCAAGACCCCAAAACCGGAAGGAACCTGGGAGCCAGCTATTGTGACAGCATCAGCAACAGCAGCAACACTGGTTCACATAGAGGACAGGGAGGACACAGAGAGAGACACAGTAGACAAATAGGGGCCCCCCAGGGCGAAGCAGTGCCTTCAGTGGTTCAGGCTGAATCACTTAGGCCCCCAGGGCGAAGCAGTGCCTTCAGTGGTTCAGGCTGAAGCACTTAGGCCCCCAGGGCGAGGCAGTGCCTTCAGTGGTTCAGGCTGAAGCACTTAGGCCCCCAGGGCGAGGCAGTGCCTTCAGTGGTTCAGGCTGAAGCACTTAGGCCCCCAGGGCGAAGCAGTGCCTTCAGTGGTTCAGGCTGAATCACTTAGGCCCCCAGGGAGAAGCTGTGCCTTCAGTGGTTCAGGCTGAATCACTTAGGCCCCCAGGGCGAAGCAGTGCCTTCAGTGATTCAGGCTGAAGCACTTAGGCCCCCCAGGGCGAAGCAGTGCCTTCAGTGGTTCAGGCTGAATCACTTAGGCCCCCCAGGGCGAAGCAGTGCCTTCAGTGGTTCAGGTTGAATCACTTAGGCCCCCAGGGCGAAGCAGTGCCTTCAGTGGTTCAGGCTGAAGCACTTAGGCCCCCAGGGCGAAGCAGTGCCTTCAGTGATTCAGGCTGAAGCACTTAGGCCCCCCCAGGGCGAAGCAGTGCCTTCAGTGGTTCAGGCTTAAGCACTTAGGCCCCCCCAGGGCGAAGCAGTGCCTTCAGTGGTTCAGGCTGAAGCACTTAGGCCCCCAGGGCGAAGCAGTGCCTTCAGTGGTTCAGGCTGAAGCACTTAGGCCCCCCAGGGCGAAGCAGTGCCTTCAGTGGTTCAGGCTGAATCACTTAGGCCCCCAGGGCGAAGCAGTGCCTTCAGTGGTTCAGGCTGAAGCACTTAGGCCCCCCCAGGGCGAAGCAGTGCCTTCAGTGATTCAGGCTGAAGCACTTAGGCCCCCCCAGGGCGAAGCAGTGCCTTCAGTGGTTCAGGCTTAAGCACTTAGGCCCCCCAAGGGCGAAGCAGTGCCTTCAGTGATTCAGGCTGAAGCACTAGGCCCCCCCAGGGCGAAGCAGTGCCTTCAGTGGTTCAGGCTGAAGCACTTAGGCCCCCCAAGGGCGAAGCAGTGCCTTCAGTGGTTCAGGCTGAAGCACTTAGGCCCCCCCAGGGCAAAGCAGTGCCTTCAGTGATTCAGCTGAAGCACTTAGGCCCCCCCAGGGCGAAGCAGTGCCTTCAGTGGTTCAGGCTGAAGCACTTAGGCCCCCCAAGGGCGAAGCAGTGCCTTCAGTGGTTCAGGCTGAATCACTTAGGCCCCCAGGGAGAAGCAGTGCCTTCAGTGGTTCAGGCTGAATCACTTAGGCCCCCCAGGGCGAGGCAGTGCCTTCAGTGGTTCAGGCTGAAGCACTTAGGCCCCCAGGGTGAGGCAGTGCCTTCAGTGGTTCAGGCTGAAGCACTTAGGCCCCCAGAGAGAAGCAGTGCCTTCAGTGGTTCAGGCTGAATCACTTAGGCCCCCCAGAGCGATGCACTGACTTCAGGGGTTTAGGATGAAGCACTTAGACGCCCCAGGGTGAAGTACTGCCTTCAGTGGTTCAGGCTGAAGCACTTAGGCCCCCAGGGAGAAGCAGTGCCTTCAGTGGTTCAGGCTGAATCACTTAGGCCCCCCAGAGCGATGCACTGACTTCAGGGGTTTAGGATGAAGCACTTAGACGCCCCAGGGTGAAGTACTGCCTTCAGTGGTTCAGGCTGAAGCACTTCAGTTTTAGAGGCTCATGCAGTTAAGTGCTACAGGGTGAAGCACTTGTATCACATGGTGAATCACTTTTACTGCTCTAGGGTGAAGCATTTGTAAATACCTCATAGTGAATCTTTTGTAAGTGCCAGGGGTGAGGCTGTGGAGTGCCTGAAGGCATTGTTTTTTGGAGTGCATGGCCAGTTGTGCATTTGTAGTGTGTGTTTGTGCAGGGAGTCTCTGGACAGGTGCAGTGTCTGTGCCAGGATTGCAGGCCAGGGGAGCACCTGGACGTACGTGGAGTGAGGTGTCAGTTGGGCAGCGGAAGTAGTGCAGGAGGGCTGGTAGTGCTGTTTGGGGTGGTCTGATGAGTCCCTGTCTGGCCAATTGGAGACAAATGTTCCACATGCTGCCTGGCTAGTTCTTCTGGCTGCAAAGGGCTGTAAAAAATGGCCAAAGAGAACCTGGCCTCTCCCCTGCCTACCAGCCCCTTTTCCTCCTGGGGGTTGGGGGTGTGCCAATAGGTTTTAGCACTGTTAGTCTGTGACTTGAAAAGAATAAAACCTGACAGGATATCCCATTTGGCAAGAGCAGATTGAACACTGGAAAGAAAGCAGATCTTCTCAAATAGTATCCCACCACTCTCCAACCCTCTCCTGGGGTACAGTTTGTCATTAAATTAAATGCACAGTCCAGGCACGGTGGCACAAGCCTGTCATCCCAGCACTTGGGAGGCTGAGGCAGGAGGACCGCGAGTTCAATGCCAGCCTCAGCAATGACAAGGCACTTAGAGGCCCTGTCTCTAATAAAATACAAAAAAGGGCTGGGGGTGTGGCCCAGTGGTTGAGTGCCCTGAGTTCAATCCCCAGCATAAGCCCCCCAAGAAAAGAAAAACAAATTGTCAATTTAAAAGGAGAAAAAGAGATATAAGATGGTTTGTGATGGGCTTTAGGTATAAGGCTTGTGATAGGAAAAGGAAAGAGAAGGTTGTGTGACAACAAGTTTCGTGCCCGTGACAAAAAGTTCTGAGTAAGTGATTTAAAAAAAAAAAAAAAAAAAAAAAGGTCTCAGTAAATGAAAAGAGGGCTGGAGTAAGCAAAAGGTAAATTTCAAAAAGTTTGTGTTTTTGTGATTAAATTGGCTATAATTAGCACCATCAGATTATTTGAAATTTAACGTACTGGTATAAAACAAAGTCTGAAACATTGATGTGCTCTTATCAAGATTTTTTTTTTTTTTTTTTTTTGTATTTGTCAGGTTTTATTCTTGGGGAAACTGTCTTAAAGAAATTAAGTCATGTTCCTATTTTAAAGTCAAATGATTGCTTTGTAACTGGTTGAACAAACAACTGTTATTAGGTTGTAAGAATATTGTTGAAACCCAACATATATGTGACTAGGTGTATGAATGCATCTGAGAACTATATCTGCCTGAGCCTTTTCAAGGAGTGTTATGTAAATGTTTAAAGACCTGCCTTATATCTGTTGGCTTTGACTAAGTCAATTTCTGATCACTAACACTGTTTACTGAATGTATAAGAGATTTAAGGCTATCCTTTGATTTTTGTTTACCCATACAGACCTGTGATTATAGTTACCATACACTCTGGATTCTACATTGCATTTTAAAAGTTAAAATTAGTTAAATGTAGAGCTTAGGAGAACACTTTGACAAGTTGGTGCTCTCCAAACTAAAATTGTGTGTAATAAAAGTTTTAAATTGGGGCTGAGGATGTGGCTCAGTGGTAGAGTGCTAGCCTAGCACGTGTGAGGCACTGGGTTCGATTCTCAGCACTGCATAAAAAATAAATAAATAAAATAAAAGTATGGGTCCATCTGCAACTAAAAATTTTTTTAAAGTTTCAAATTTGTATAAAAATAACAAATTCGGTTGATATTTATTCATGTCGTTTTATGTTTTATAACTGGCTGAAGTAACCTGTTGTCAACAAGTTATATATTTTGTGTCACTCTTCAGACTAAAATTGGAACTTAAATGCATTTTTAAAAAAAGATGATAAGGAGGGCTGGGGTTATGGCTCAGTGGTAGGGCGCTTGCCTACCATGTATGAGGCACTGGGTTTGATCCACAGCACACATAAAAATAAACAAATAAAATAAAAGTATTGTGTCTATCTACAACTAAATTTAAAATAATAAGGAGATCCTGATTGGTTTAAAAGTACCATTGTAAAACATGGAAGCATTCTGCCACTTTTTCCACAAAAAGAAAATGAAAAGGTCTCTGAGCCTTTCTTTGATTCATGTTTCAGATATAACGTTACACTGTGATATTTGTGAAGAGCCCCACCTTACCTGAGTTAAGTCTCTCTCTCCCACCTTACTCCATGTTAGAATGGCTCCCAAATAGGCTAGCCTTGAACTCATTTAAAATTGTGCTCAAAAGATTGATTTTTTTGTTGTAAAAAATTACTATGATCTCAAACAGAAGGTATAATGTATAACTAAGTAAAGGTTCAAGATCATAAAATTCATTTTTCTTGGTTCATAGCTATTACAAAACTAAATAAGTTTTTGCTCTGTTAATTTAATTTTGTATTTTCCTTGCAAACTTCATAACTGTTGCCTGTTATGTTTTGCAGAGGTGCTGCTTCTGGGGGGGAAAAAAATCCCCTACAGGAGAGATAGTAAGTATATAATGCTGATTTCCAGTACTAATACTAACCCAAATTAAATAAAAGGGATAACTGTAAAATTATAGATATTAAGGTTATAACTTGTGACTCCCTCTTTAAGACTGGTGAAACTGGCTTTATGGATGTTTAGAACCAAAAACTTAGAGACCAAAGTCAAGGAAGTAAAAGGGCTGAGGAAAAACTCAGCCAATATTTTGGCCATGGCCCTCTAAGGCCAGCTGGAATCAGGGAATAATGGGACTTGCAACTCTGGTGAGTCACCTGATCAAGGAGATCGAGAGGAGACCCTAGAAAGCAGGGAGCCAACCAGTGTACATTCTGCAAAGAGGAGGTCATTGGAGACAGAAATGTCCCTGATGCTTCCAAGAGAAGCCACATACGGTCAGCAAGACCCTGACCCATCCTAGCACAGATGGCCTTACTGGAACTAAGAGACTTCTCATAAGTCCCCAAGAGTGATCCCTGACAAATCTCAGCTTGTGTAGACAGAAACAAGGTCAGTTTGACCAACTTGGGCTTAAACCCCAGGCAGAAGCACAGTCCTACATGGACATTTTTTTAAAATAGCTTTTTAAAAGATAAAACTTAAGATGTACACTTGTGTCAGTCCTACCCAAAGTAAATAAAGCTAAAGTTTATAAAAATGGGTTCTTTGGCTGGGGGCAATAGCTCAGTGGTAGAACAAATGCCTACCATGTGTGAGGCACTGGGTGCGACCCTTAGCACCACATAAAAACAAATAAAATACAGGCACACTGTCCGTACACAACTGCCAGAAGATTTAAAAAGAAAAGGGTTCTTATGTAAAAGTGCCTAATAATAATGATCCTCAAGATCCAGTATCTGCCCCTAAGCCAAAATCAAGGTGTCCACTGATAGATGCATGGATAAAGAAAATGTGGCATATACACACAAGGGAGTTTTATTCAGTCTTCAAGAAAAATGAAATCATGTCATTTTCAGGAAAATGGATGGAATTTGGGAATGTTGTGTTAAACAAAATAAGCCAAATTCAGAAATTCTGTCAAGGGTCCTAGTTTTCTCTCAGATGTAGGAAGCAGGAAAGGAAAAAGGAAAAGACACTGGAGGTGATCTCATGGAAATGGAAAAGAAACCAGTGGAGTGGAGGAAAGGGACCATCAGAGGTAAGAGAGGAGGGAGGGGCCGATATTGACCAAGTCATAGCTACCTGGTGTGCACCCGTGAATGTGTAACCATGAACCCCTGAACATGCACCGGTAAGAACACAGGGAAACAGGGAAACAAAATGAAGGTCGGCTATGGAAGAGACGATCCAAAAGTGGATACTCCAATAAGGAGGAGCTTTAACTTTAAAAAATATGTCATGCCCAGAATAAAGGGTTTGACTTTAATTTCTGATGTTGAGGCAGAAATTCCAAGATGGCACACATGACACTAGCTGTTGCTCTGGCCTCTCTGTGGCTAGTTCTTATGTACTGCACATCAACACAATTCACTCAATAAGTTTTTGCTGTGTATGTTGTTTTTTTAAAGGGGGGGGGTGCTTACTGGTAGACTTCTTGCCTAGCGAGCTACAGGCCCTGGTTGGGTGGATCTCAGCACACACACACACACACACACACACACACACACAAACAAAATAGCAAGGGGATTGGCAAGGGGATTCCGGGATTCAAAGAAACTCTGTCAGGACAGCAGGGCAGATCCAAAGTCTGCAGGACTCTCACTCCTTGTGCACCGTTTTTCTTTGACACATGAGGATGTGCTTGGGACGGGTTAGGTGTCTGCGGTGGGACTGTGGAGGGAGGGCCGGAGTGAGCCCAGCCTGTCCTCAGGAGGGGCTGTCTGCTGGCTCGGCCCAGTGTGGGCCAAGGCTGGGGGTCTGGGATGAGGACCAGGGGCAGCAGGACTGGCAGCTGGCTACCCTCTAGGAGGCAGGCTGTGAGCCTGGGGGCCAGGGGAGCCCGTCCACCTTAGCCTCATCTCAGCCACACAGGAAAAGGGCAGTTTCCGGCAATTGCTGTTTTTCATAACACAAGAAGGGAGTGGGCTGGGGTTGTGGCTCAGCGGCAGAGCGCTCGCCTCGCACGTGCGCGGCCCAGGTTCGATCCTCAGCACCACGTAAACATAAATGCATTGCATTGTGTACAACTGAAGTAAATAAATAAATATTAAAAAAAAAAAAAAAAAAAAGAAGAAGAAGAAGAAGAAAGGAGTTTCTTCGGGGCAACATTACCAACTCAGAACACTACACAGAAAGTCTTCAAGGACCTGGGAACTGATTTGGGGAATAAAAACAAAGAATTCAGTACCTATTTTTGTGTTGTTTGTTTGTTTTTTGTTTTTTGGTACTGGGGATTGAACTCAGGAGCACTCAACCACTGGGCCACATCCCCAGCCCTTTTTTGCATTTTATTAGAGACAGGGTCTCACTGAGTTGCTAAGTGCCTCACCATTGCTGAGGCTGGCTTTGAACTCATGATCCTCCTGCCTCAGCCTCCCAAGTGCTGGGATTACAGGCGTATGCCACCACACCCGATTCATTACCTATTTTTAAAAAACCTACAAACTGTGTTCCCTCTAGGATTGCCTGGTAGTTATTCATTCTGAGGTAGGATAGAAGAAATGAGAAGTGGGCAGGAAGAAAGGAAGACAGAAAGAAAGGAAGGTGAGGAAGTGCAATTGGGTGGGGGGACCAGGGATTGAACTCAGGAGCACTTGACCACTGAGCCACATCCCCAGCCCTATTTTGTATTTTATTTAGAGACAGGATCTCACTGAGTTGCTTAGCACCTCGCAGTTGCTGAGGCTGACTTTAAACTCACGATCCTCCTGCCTCAGCTCCCGAGCACTGGGACTACAGGCATTGGACACTGCACCTGACAGGAAATACAATTTTAATCTGAGTGACTACATACTTTTCTGGACTGTCACTTCTCAAAGCTGTCTCTCTCTCAGACCTATCACTCTCAAATTTCTGAGAAATCTATAGATCTTAGAGTTACTGTAAATTTGTCACTTGTGAAAATTACATCATGCACTGTTAATTAGCCCACCAAAAATAGGTTGAGAGCAATTCAACATTTCAAGAAATCAATAATTTAGGGGACTTTCCTATGTCATCTACCAGACCAGATCATGAAAACCACACCAGTCAAAGAATCCTGAAAATAACCAGACTGATATTAGCCCCCCCGTGCCTTCCAGGCCTACCCCTCACCAAGTTTCCTTTAGAAGAAGAGCCTGGAAATGCTGAAAGTGTCACTCTGGAGATGGTCTGCATTGTCTGGCTCTCCTAAATCCATCTCTGCGCCTCTGCTGGCCTGCGCTGAAGTTCTCCCTCACCTAGGTCCAGGACCCTACTCGTCCTGAATCGGGCTCCCCCAGCCTCTGGGAACCTCTCAGCACCCTCTTCCAGTGACATCTCTTCCCCAGGGACAATTCTGCAAATGCTCAGTGTCAACTTCTTAGGTGCCACTCAATATCTTCTGGAAATAATAATCATGAACACACTGTTCCCCATCTTTACCGTGTCGGTCAGGTCTGCTGGGAAAGAAAGAGCTCATTCACAGTGCTGGGTAGAAGAAGCTACTCAGCCATGCAGACAGTCAAGGGCATCCAGGACCCACCACAGCCCAGAAGGCCCAAGGAAGGAAGCAGGTCCCAAAACCCAGAGAGAGTGGCCTCGTATCACAGGGAGCCATGGGGAAGACTCAAGCACAAAGGTTAATACAGTGATGGTCGTGCCGATGTAACTGAACCCACACCAACAATCGTGTATCTAAGGCCTCAATTAGTGAAAGCCCAGGAGGAAACACAGCCCGTCAAAGGTATTCCGAAATTGACTAGAAGAGAAGAAATGATGACTGCTTTATGCAAATACCTACGTTATTTGTAGTAGCCGAAAGATGGAAACAACTCAAATGTTCACAGGGGACAGACAGATACATGTTACAGGAAATATACCTGCAAAAGACTATCACCCAGCATAGAGAGCAAGGGAAAGAGCTGGACACAGTGGCGCACACCTGTAATCCCCGCGGCTTGGGAGGCTGAGGCAGGAGGATCACAAGTAAGACCCTGTCTCTAATAAACTATTAAAAATGGCTGGAGATGTGACTCCGTAGTTAAGCACCCCTGGGTTCAATTTCCAGTACCTGCCCTGCAAAAAAAAAAAAAAAAAAAAAAAAGGCAGGAAAAAATGTTTGCAGTGCTGGGGATGGAACCCAGGGCCAGCCCAAGCAAGGACATTCAGACACACACTGCCACATACATGAACCTTGAGGATGATGTGTCTTGTGAAAGAAGGCAGGTAACAAAAGACCATTGGTACACCGTGTCCAGAACAGACAAAGCTATAGGACATCAAGTAGATCTGTGGTTACCAGGAGCTGGGGAAGAAGACAACGGGGAGTGACCGATTGCAAGAAAGAAAAGTGGTGGGTGAGGAAACCCTTCTAAAAGTTACCCATGGTGATGCTTACACAACCCTCTGAATACTAAGAGACACTGGGCTGAATGTGTTAAACAGTGTGCAAATTGGAACTGTACCTCAATCAAATAGAGAGAGGAAAAGACAGGCATAGGGGTGCACACACATCATTCCAGTCTGAAGCACAAGGATTACAAGGTCAAGGGCAGCCTGGGCAGCTTAGCAACATGCTGTCACAAAATTTAAGAAGGGGTGGCATTGCTGGAGCAGAGCTCAGGGGTAGAGCACTTGCCCAGCATGTCCAAGTCCCAGAGTTTCATCCCCAGCACCGCAAACCCAAGTGCATTTTCCTCTTATCTGTTGTTGTGGGGAACGTGGGCAAAGCTAAAGGCACAGAAATCAGGCTGTGGCTGCTAACAGCTGGGGAGAGACTACACACCACACAGAGGGGACGGTGCTGGGTGGTGGAAATGCTCCAAGTCTTGATGGAGCTGATGGTCACAGAACTGTATGCATTTGTGCACACATACGATGTGGGCGGGGGATGGACAAGAGGACCAGGGAGGACATTGGGGCAGTGGACATGCTCTGTATGACACTCAATGGTGGAGACATGGCACTGCAAGTTTGTCAAAACCCACAACACAAGAATGAATCCCAGTGAGACTACAAATTGGTGATGTGCCCAGGGAGGTGTGCAAATTGTAAGGGAGCCACCAATTCACACTGGGAACTGGGGACATGCAGGACACAGATGCAAAGTTTCTAATCTTTTTCCATTTCTCTACGACCCTAATATTTCTCTTTAAAAAGAAGGCCCATTTTTAAAGAAAAACCATCGATTGTACTGTAGATAAATTATGCCTCAGTTAGTGACCTTTTTTTCAAAATCACGTTATGGAAAGATGATTGACCACAGCCATCCACTGGCAAATGCAGCCATAGGCTGACAAAATCCAGCCATCCTCTGACGACACCCAGCCTTGTAGACAACAAAACACCCAGCCATGGGCAGAGCTCAGAAGCCATCCTCTGACAAAGCACAGTCAAGGCATCTGATGACTGGATTACACCCAGTAATCCGCTGAAAATCCCAGCCATTATCGGACAAACGCATCTACCTGCAGGCAACACACACCCATCCGCGAGCGAGTCCCAGCCAAACTGGCAAGTCCCAGTCATTGGGTGCCACGACCCAGCATCTGGGCGCAAGTCCTCCACCATCGGAACGCGAGTGCAAGTGCCCCACATCGGTGCGCAAAACCCAGACCATCCGCGTGCGTATTCGCCCAATACGCGCGAGTATGCGCCCCGATCCGCAGAGAAATGCGCCCCGATCCGCGGAGATGTGCGCCCCGATCCGAGGGTTTATGCGCCCCGATCCGCAGAGAAATGCGCCCCATCCGCGGGGCTATGCGCCCCGTGCCGAGAGGGTTTATGCGCCCCTATCCGCGCGGGTATGCGCCCCATCCGCGGGGATATGGTCCCGATCCGCGGAGATATGCGCCCCGATCCGAGGGTTTATGCGCCCCTATCCGCGCGGGTGTGCGCCCCATCCGCGCGCCTATGCCTATGAGCCCGGTCCTGTATCCGCGCGCAAGGGCGCCACCATTCCCTGGGAAGTCCCAGCCATTAGTTTGCAATACCCAGCAATCCGCTGACAATCCTAGCCCTCTAAGGGCAAATCCCAGGCATTCACTTGCAAATTATAGCACCCGTCGGTAACACCCACTGGCTAGTCCCATTCATCCGCTGGAAAATCTCAGGCATCATTTGACAAATCCAAACCATCCACTGACACATGCGTCCTCATGCTCTGGCAAATCCCAGCCATCATCTGTGGAAACCCAGTCATCCTCAGAAGATACACAGCTATTTACCAATGACACCCAGCCATCCTCTGACCACAGCTAGCCCTCCGCTGAGGACACTCAGCCATCACCGTGCTTCATTTCCCAAGGATTAGGGAAATTCCTTAAAAGAGCTTTACTGAGCAGGGTGCGGTGGCATACACCTGTAATCCCAGCATTTGGGAAGCTGAGGCAGGAGGATCGCGAGTTCAAAGCCAGCCTCAGCAATGGCGAGGCACTGAGTAAATCAGTGAGACCCTGTCTCTAATAAAATACAAAAAAGGGCTGGGGATGTGGCCCAGTAGTCAAGTGCCCCTGAGTTCAATCCCCGTACAAAAAAAGAAAAGAAAAAAGAAAAAAAAAAAAAAAAAAAAAAAACAGCTTTACTGAGATATCCTTCAGGTGTCCCACAATTCACCCACTGCAACTTTACAATCCCATGGTTGGAGTAGGCATTTTCCAAGTCCTATGGCACACATCTCTACTCCCAGGTATTTGGGAGGAACCCAAGTCCAAGGCAGCCTTCTGCAGCTTAGCGAGACTGTCCTAATAATATCTTTTTAAAAATAATCCTGGGGATTGAAATCTAGAGGAATTCTACTACCAAGCCACATTTCCAGCCCTTTTTATTTTTACCAAAAAATATTTTGAGACAGGGCCTTGCTAATTTGCCCAGGCCCTTGGCATTGAGCTTGCGCCCAGGCTGGCATTGCTCCTGCCTCGGCCTCCGGAGTCACTGAGATTATGGGTTGCATGACCACACCTGGCTCAAAATAAGATTTAAAGTAGGGTTGGGACTACAGCTCAGTAGTAGAGGGCTTGCATAGTATGCACAGGACTCAGGGTTTAATCCCCAACACCACAATAAAAAAAATTTTTTTTTTTAAATAGTAGTTTGTAGTACAATCACATAGTTGGGCAAACATTACCACAATCAATGTTAAGACATTGGCAGCACGTCAGAGAGAACACCACAACAGTCTGTAGCCATCCCCCATTTTTCCCCCTGGCCCCTCTGACCCTCTCCCTCACCTCCCCACCCTGCCCCCAGCCACCAGACCTCACCTCCGGAACCACCCAATAGCACACAAGACAACCAAGCCAGGGACTAATCCTTCATCAGACAGGCCTTGAGCCGGGCGAAGTGGCGCACGCCTGTAATCCCAGCACTTGGGAGGCTGAGGCAGGAGAATCATGAGTTCAAAGCCAGCCTCCGCAATGGCGAGGCACTTAGCAACTCAGGGAGACCCTGTCTCTAATAAAATACAAAAAAGGGCTGGGGATGTGGCCCAGGGGTCGAGGCCCCCTGAGTTCAATCCCCGGTACCAAAAAAAAAAAAAAAAAAAAAAGAAAACAGGCCTTGGAGGGACATTTAAGTTCCCAAATATGGTAGCCTCTGATCTTGCCGTAATTCTGGGAACTGTCAGCAGCATCTCCCCACCCCCACGGGCCACCCAAGTCTCTGGGGGAACACCAACCTACCTCCTGCTTGCAGGAGGTCAACTTGTTTACCTTCCACATGGGTAAGATCATGCAGTAGTACTAAAATAAAAGTTATTAAAATAGGGAGGAAGAGATGCTAATTGATCAGGTGAAAACCTCCGTGGCTCAGGACATAGCTCAGGTGTGCAGCACCTGCCTAGCAGACACAAGGCCCTGGGTTTCATCCCCAGCACCACATATACATAAACCTGAATGGGCAAAACTCACAGGTAAAAGTAGGTATGAAGAATTATTCAGCAGTATAATTATGACACATAAACCACTTATATCTTTGGCAGGATGACTGAAAGTCAAAACCATTCAAAGTAATGATAACTACAATAATTAAACTTATAGAGCCAGGAGCAGGGCCACACACCTGTAACCCCAGCAGCTTGGGAGGCTGAGGCAGAAGGATCACAAGTTCATCAGCTTAGAGAGGCCCTAAGCAAATTACTGAGACCCTGTCTCTAAATAAAAAATAAAAAAACAGCTGGGGAGGAGCCGGGCAGGGTGGCGCATGCCTGTAATCCCCGCTCCGGAGGCTGAGACAGGAGGATCATGAGTTCAAAGGCAGCCTCAGCAACTGCGAGGTGCTAAGCAACTCAGTGAGACCCTGTCTCTAAATAAAATACAAAATAGGGCTGGGGATGTGGCCCAGTGGTTGAGCGCCCCTGGGTTCAATCCCTGGTACAAAAAAAAAAAAAAAAAACAAAAACTAGCCAGGCGCGGTGGCGCACGCCTGTAATCCCAGCACTTTGGGAGGCTGAGGTAGGAGGATCGTGAGTTCAAAGCCAGCCTCAGCCATGGCGAGGCACTTAGCAACTCAGTGAGACCCTGTCTCTAATAAAATACAAAAAAAAGGGCTGGGGATGTGACCCAGTGGTCGAGTGCCCCTGAGTTCAATCCCTGGTACCACAAAAAAAAAAAAAAAAAGGGCTGGGGACGTGACCCAGTGGTCGAGTGGCCCTGAGTTCAATCCCCGGAAACCGCAAAAAAAAAAAAAAAAAAAACTTATACCATGTAAAAACATGTAAATTGCAACATTAAAAATGAAAAATGGGGGAGGTTGGATAATTTTTTAAAAAACACAAGGTGCTTTGGTTAAAAAAAAAAGAGAGAGAGAGAGAGAATGTCAGCCCAATCCCCTTCATAGACTGAATCCAGGGTGAAGGGCCCTGTTGACGCCATCCATAAAGATCTCCCAAAAGTTGGAGGAGGTAGATGGTGCCTCTGAAGAAACCGGCAAGGAACATCTGAACCCCAGTGAGCTGAAACACCAGGCTCAGAGCCAGATAGTATCTCAAGCTAACTCCAGCAGTGGCACAGGATAAACCCCCACATTCCAGTGACCTGAGCAAGTCTCCTTCTTGTTCACATGAAGTGTGTCAGTCAGGGTTAGAGGAACAGAACCCTTATATATAACTGTAAGAGGGGATTTGTTAGGTTGGGTCACACGATCAGAAGCTGAAGGGGCTCATGAGTATCATCCGCAGGCTGAAAAGCCCACATTCAAGCCTGGTCTTCCCGTTCAGTTTGATGGGAAATACACTTGACTCATTCTCTTGGAATCCAGTAATCCAAACAAATTGACGGCCAAATTTAACTATTGCACAAAGATTAAAGCAAGTGCTTCCTAGTTGGCAGGAAACCATCCCCCAGGTGGTGACTCAGGGACCCAGGCTGCATCCATTAATCACCATGCTCACCCATATGGGGCCCTGGGAGTGCAGAGGGTCTTTTGCAGGTGTTCATGCACCAGCATGGAAATGGAGAACACGGTTCACGTCACGTTCACCCACTAGAACCCGGCCATGTGGCCACACCTACAGCAAAAGAGGACGACAGGAAACACGGTATAGTCATAGTCTAGTACCCAAGACAAAGGAAACAGCTTTCGTGAACAGGCTGACCAGTTTCTGGAAAAGCAGCAAACAAATTACTATCAAAAATAAATACATATAATAAGTGAATATAACCACACACACTCATTTTGGACAATGACAAAACTGATCAATAGTGTTCCCATAAGATTACGTCACCTGGCAAAAATCATAACAATCTTGTAAACACCAGTCACAAAAACTTCCTAGTGGCGGTTTCTCCCAAGCCTGGAGAAGTTCCAACCCTGTTCAGTCCAGGCTTGGGTCAAGGGTGGGACAGAAGGGGAGGAAAAGCAATAGTGTCTTAAAAGAGAGAGTCACGCAGAGCCAGGTCCACAGGGGAGGAAGAAAGCTCCCACCAACATTATTTTGGATTTTCATGTTCTTAAGACACCCCTAGAAAGTCTGAGCTGCCAAAAGAGAAGAAACGTGAATGCCAAAGATGAAGGGTGCAGGAGGAAAAGAGCTCTGAAGACAGCTAGGGGGACGGGGAAAACCCCCCAGCTGTCCGCTTCTAAGACAGCAAGTATCTCACCATGACAAAAGATTATGCAGGCGGGGCCACAGAGAGTCCTTTGCCACCGCACAAAACCCGTTCACCTTGGGGTGCCACGTTTCTTGCAGGTGCTGTGCATGTGTGTACGTTTCCAAGTTTCTTTGTCTACTTGGATAAAAATGGTTTTAAAAAAAAAAATTGTGGTTGAGCCTTGTAATTTCAGTGTGTTCCAACGCCCATCAACAATCCCACTTCTGGTACTTCCCCAAGAAAAGTAAACGTGTCTTGCCCTGTGTTTAGCAACAGCTATACTCAAAATGAGCAAACACTAGAAACAGCCCAAAGCCTCAGTGGGGCACCAGGGGGAAACAAAGTTCTCCATCCGTGCAATACAGGGTCACTCAAAGAGGCAAAGGGCAAAGAGTTGCTGCACAGTATTATAGCAGTGAACCCGAGACACAGATCACAAGTCCCAGCGATCCAAATTAATTTTTTTGTTCTCGCAGTAAGGCTTCGCACATGCTAGGCAAGCATGCTACCACTGAGCTGCATCCCCAGCCCCTTTTATATTTTTTTATTTTTAGTAACTTTTTTTTTTTTTGGTACTGGGGATTGAACCCAGGGGCACTCAACCACTGGGCCACATCCCCAGCCCTTTTTTGTATTTTATTAGCGACAGGGTCTCACTGAGTGACTAAGTGCCTCACCATTGCTGACGCTGGCTTTGAACTTGCAATCCTCCTGCCTCAGCCTCCCAAGCGCTGGGATTACAGGCATGTGCCACCGCGCCCGGCTCCCTTTTATTTTCATGAGATCTGTCCCCACCTTTCTTTTCCTTTTCCTCTCTAGCTTCCACACATGAGGGAAAACAAATGACCCTTGACTTTCTGAGTTTGACTTATTTTGACCCTTGACTTTCTGAGTTTGCCTTATTTCTCATAACATAATGGTCTCAAGTTCCATCCATTTTCCTGTAAATGACATAATTTCATTTTTCTCTATAGCTAAATAAAACTCTATTGTGTGTAAGTGCCACATTTTCTTTATCCATCCGTTGGTGCCCACCAAGGCTGGTTCCATAGTTTGGCTATTGTGAACTGTGCTGCTATGAGCAAGCGCGTGCATGTGTCACTGTAGCGTGATGACTTTAATTCTTCAGGGTAAATGCCAAGGAGTGGCATTTACCAAGAACTGGGTCACAGGCTGTTTCCATGCCTAAACTTTGGAGGGCCCTCCGTACTGACTTCCATGGTGGTTATACTAATTTACAGTCCCACCAACAGTATAAAAGTTCCTTTTTCTCCACGTCATCTCCAGCATTCATTACTGTTTGTATTCTTGATGACTGCCATTCTGACTGGAGGGCGATGAAATCTGTGTAGTTTTGATTTTCACTTCTTTAATTGCTAATGATGAACATTTTTTCATGTGTTGACCATTTGTATTTCTGTTTTGAGAAGTGTCTGTTTCCCCATTTATTAACTGCACTATTTTATTTCATTTTATTTATTTATTTATTTTTTTTTTTTTTGGTGAAAAGTTTTTTGAGCTCTTTATATATTCTGGATATTAATCCTCAGTGAGAAGATTAGCTAGCAAACATTTTCTCCTAGTTGTTAGGTTTTCTCTTCACTTTCTTCTTTTTGGGGGGAGAGGGGTGCCAGGGATTAAACTCAGGGACACTGAACCACTGAGCCACATCCCCAGCCCTATTTTGTATTTTATTTAGAAAAAGGGTCTCACTGAGTTGCTTAGCACCTCACCATTGCTGAGGCTGGCTTTGAACTCATGATCCTCCCATCTCAGCCTCCCAAGCCACTGGGATCACAGGCTACCAGTACAATACAGTTACTGTAGCTCTGAAGTATAAGTTGAAGTCAGGTATGATGATGCCTACAGCATTGCTTTTTTTTTTTTTTTTTTTTTTTTTTTTTTGCTCAGAATTGCTTTGGTGATTCTGGGTCTATTATTCTTCCAAATGAATTTTAGGGCTGGTTTTTTTGTTTTGTTTTGTTTTTTAGGTCTGTGAAGAATGTCATTGGTATTTTGATGGTGATTGCATTGAATCTGTATATTGAGAGGAGAGAGAAAGACGGCGGACCAGAGAAAGGCAGCACTGGGCTTTTGTCAGTAGATGGAGGTGCAGTACTGAGAGTACGGCAGCATAACCAGCGATTTTACTGCAGCCACCTGGGAGTCAAGGCCTTCCTGCGTCTCTGGGGTGCTGAGAGGGCAGCTTCCAGCGAGGGTGAGTCTCCAAACTGCAGACTGGCGCGGACCCCGCACTGGAAACGAACGGCGGCAGAAATATTGGTGGTGGAGCCAACGGGAAATGGCGCGGAAGAACAAAAACAATGGCAGCATTAACAGAACAGAAAAATGCGTCGTGTTTCCACACAAGCCGTCCAGTGGGTCACACAAAGCCGTCCAGCGGGTCGCACACACAGGAACCCGGTTAGGAACACCGGTCGGGTCCGGGGAGGTGCCCTAACGCCCGGGGTGGCTGATCGCTGCCATTTTCGTTTTCTTTTTCTTTGTAGTTGTAGGTGCACAGAGGGCCTTCATTTTATTTGTCTATTTGTACGCGGTGCCGAGGATCGAACCCAGTGCCTCACACACGCCCGGCAAGCGCTCTACCGCGGAGCCACGACCCCAGCCCCTCACTGCCATTTTCGAAGGGGGTCACAGCAGACGGAGAAAAGGGGGGAACAAAAGGGAGAAGTGGGACCCTGCAGTTTCCGAGGAGTTTGAGCAGACCCTGAGGACAGTCTACCTCTAGCTGGGCCAAAATCAGCCAGCGTGGGAAGGAGGAGCTTATCTGAATCCAGCCTGCGGGGCCCAGGCCTCTGCGACTGTGGAGCTACCCGGCGTGCTGACGCATCTTGATACGTCATCTTCCAGCGCATCCGTGATACGTCATCTTCCAGCGCCATGCAAGGAGCGGCCCAACTTAGACGGCTAAACAAACCCCACCCTCAACTCCTCCACAACAGACAGAGTGGTTTCTGTGATAACTTGACTGGAGGGGGACAAGGGAAACCCGAAAATCAGCATCAAACATCCGCATCCACTCGTTGTGAAGGGACCCAGAAAAATCTTCCCCCTAAAGAATCTTGACTGAGATTAATTTGTGGATTCAACTTTGTGGGGTTTTCTTTGGTTTTGGTTTTGGTTTTTATTTATTTATTTATTTATTTATTTATTTATTTTCTGTGCATGTGTGTGTGGGTGTGTTAACATGAAAGAGCATTTTTTTCTCTGTCATTTATTCTTTTTTTAAAATATTTATTTATTTGCTTTAGTTGTACACGATGCGTTTATTTGTATGTGGTGCTAAGGATCAAACCTGGGCCACGCACGTACTAGGCGAGCGCTCTACCGCTGAGCCACAACCCCAGCCACCTCGTTTATTCTTTACTGCTTGGTTTGGTTAATCTTGTTTCCCCCACTTCTTTTTTTTTTTTTTTTTTTTTTTTTTTTTTTTTTTTGGTTATTTTTTATTACTATTATTTTTTCCTTTCTTCTTTTTTATTTCTTACCTTATCTTTCATCTCTATTTATGCCTCACCCTTGCACTATCAACATAGGTGAAAACAAGTCTTTTTTTTTTTTGGGGGGGGGGTACCAGGGATTGAACTCAGGGGCACTTGGCCACTGGGCCACATCCCCAGCCCTTTTTTGTGTTTTTAATTAGAGACAGGGTCTCACTGAGTTGTTAAGTACCTCAGCCATTGCTGAGGCTGGCTTTGAACTTGCAATCCTCCTGCCTCAGCCTCCCAAAGTGCTGGGATTACAGGCCTGCGCCACTGGGCCTGGCTGAAAACAAGTCTTATACATGAAATAGGAACTTGAGAACTGGGGCAATTAAATAATACATCAAAGAGGTATTATATATAGTTTCTTCTATTTTTTTTTTTTTTTTTTTTTTTTTTTTTTTTTTTTTGTGGTACTAAGGATTGAACTCAGTGGCACTTGACCACTGGGCCACATCCCCAGCCCTTTTTGTATTTTATTTAAAGACAGGGTCTCACTGAGTTGCTAAGTGCCTTGCCATTGCTGAGGCTGGCTTTGAACTCGAGATCCTCCTGCCTCAGCCTCCCAAAGTGCTGGGATTACAGGACTGCACCACAACGCCCAGCTCTTCTCTATTTTTGACTCACTTTCTCTTTCTTCTCTTTGTCACTAATTTCTACTACTTTGACACTTTTTATATTCTCTCAACATATACATAAGTTTGGTTTATATATAAATCGGTCTCCCCACTAACTAGTTCACTCCAATTCATTTCCTCTCCTTTCTGCTGTTATAAAACTACACCCATAGATTTCTCTTTCACATTTCCTAAGAAATAACAACTCAGTATCCTCACCTTCTTGTAAGAGCCTTAATGAGGAGGTAGCTAAGATGGCATCTGGCTAAGAGCCAAAGAGAAGGCATTTAATTGTTTTCTCCTGACCTTAATGTAATCAACTAAGAATCTTTCTGTGCCCGTGAACACTTGTAAGCTGCCTGAAAAACTCGGAGGCAGAGTAGAGCTATTACTACTTTTACTTCTACTTTCTTAGAGAGAGCTTAGAGAGAGAAAGAAAGATTTTTCTTCTTTTTAGAAAGAGCTTAGAGAGAAAGATTAGAGATAGCTTTTTCTTCTTCTTCTTAGAGCTTAGAGAGAAAGAGAGAGAGCTTGAAAGAGAGAGATTTCTTCTTTAGAGAGAGAGAGAGAGCTTAGCTTTTAGAGCTTCTTTCTTCTTTCTTCTTTCTTCTTTCTTCCTCGGGAGCCTCGGCTTGACTCTGACCAGGAATTACTTCTTCTATCTGGTTTCTCTTCTGTAACCGCTCTGCCTATGTTCTGGCCGCTCTGATTCTTTTCTTCTTCTCTGACCCGAACTCTTCTTCCGACCGAGCGACTGCATGACTGACTGAATGAATTCATTCTTCTCCTGACTCCGACCGCTTTCACCCGGTTATATACCTTTAGCTTTGCGGGTACCTCACGTGCATTTACAGGTGCGTCACATACATACTTATTATCAGGTGGAACTTATGGCTTCCAGCTGACTGCAATAGCCATCTCCCTAATTGGGGCTCCTTCAAACACTGTTTGACTCACCTGTAAGTTGAGCTTGTGACACGTGTATACTTGTTAAGGTGAAGAGTATTTACAGGTAGGGCTGGCGAGAGAGGTGGTTGGGAGTTGGAGTTGGAGAGAGGAGTCAGAAGAGAAAGCAGAGAAGAAGCAAGAATAAAGAACCTACTCATTCCCAGTCTGCCTCCGATTTCTTTCCCGCGGTATCGTTGCTGCAGGCGGCAATAGCTGCAGGCGGCAACACCTTCTCCCTCCTAATCATATCACCTCAGTGTCCAATATTAGAAATTATAAACCCCGTTACAAACCTAAAGAGTTTATTGGAGACAATATCTGGATTCACTAATTCTGTACATTGTGACCAAATTGTGAATATCTGCATAGAAAAATGTCTGGTTTTAGAAAGTAAAGTGTTTATATGGGGATCTAATAACATTGTACTATAGGGGCATCATAAGGCTTTAAGGTAAAAATGAAAAAGTCCAGGTTCCATGGTGCTAGAAGTCACACAAGCAATATGAAAAACAAGGGAAGACAGTGTCCCAAACAAATCAACATACCTCCTTAGCAGATCCCATGGCAAGCACAGTAGACCAAATATCAGAGAAAGAGTTCAGGAGATACATAATCCAAATGTTTAATGACCTCAAGAATGGTTTGAGGGATCAAATACAGGTAGTAAAAGATTATTTTGACAAAGAACTGCATAAACAAATACAAGAAGCAAAAGATTACTTCAATAGGGAGATAGAGGTTCTAAAAAGAAACCAAACAGAAATTCTGGAAATGAAAGAAGCAATAAACCAAATTAAATGTTCAACTGAAAGCATCACCAACAGATTAGACCACTTGGAAGATAGGACCTCAGATAATGAAGACAAAATATATAATCTAGAAAAGAATGTAGACCACACAGCAAAAATGGTAAGAAATCATGATCAGAACATTCAAGAAATATGGGATAGCCTAAAAAGACCAAATTTAAGAGTTATTGGGATTGAGGAAGGCATAGAGTTCCAAACCAAAGGAATGAGTAATTTATTCAATGAAATAATAGCAGAAAATTTTCCAAACATGAGGAATGAATAAGTAAACCAAGTTCAGGAGGCTTATCGAACACCAAATGTACAAAATCACAACAGATCCACACCAAGGCACATTATAATGAAAATGCCCAAAATACAGAATAAGGAAAAAATATTAAAGGCCACAATAGAAAGGAATCAGATTACATACAGGGGAAACCCAATTAGATTATGTGCAGATTTTTCAACCCAGACCTTAAAAGCTAGAAGATCCTGGAACAATATATTTCAAGCTCTGAAAGAAAATGGATGTCAACCAAGAATATTATATCCAGCCAAATTAAGCTTTAGATTTGAGGATGAAATGAAAACATTCCACGACAAACAAAAGTTAAAAGATTTCGCAACTCGAAAGCCTGTACTTCAGAACATCCTGGGCAAAATATTCCATGAAGAAGAAAAGAAAAATAACAATGAAAATCAGCAAAGGGAAATATTAAACTAAAGGAAACACTAACCAGAGGAGAAATCAAATCAAGTTAAATACCATAAACAAACAAAAATGGATGGGAATATGAATCGTTATCAATATTAACCCTGAATGTTAATAGCCTAAAATCACCATTCAAAAGACACAGACTGTCAGACTGGATTAAAAGAAAAGACCCAACAATATGCTGTCTCCAAGAAACTCACCTCATAGAAAAAGACTGAAGTTGAAAGGCTAGGAAAATCTTACCACTCACATGAGTCACTGAAGCAAGCAGGGGTTTCCATTCTCGTATCAAATAAGGTAGACTTCAAGCCAAAGCTAATCAAAAGGGACAAAGATGGATATTTCTTACTGCTTAAGGGAACCATTCATCAACAATATATAACAATTATAAATTTATATGCCCCAAACAATGGAGCACCTACATTCATCAAACAAACCCTTCTCAAGTTCAAGAGTCAAATAGAACACAACACAATTATTCTAGGAGACTTCAACACACCTCTTTCACCACTGGATAGATCATCCAAACAAAAGCTAAATAAAGAAATCTTAGACCTCATTAATACAATTAATAACTTAGACTTAATGGACATATATAGAATATTTCATCCCTCAGTGAATGAATACATACACCTTCTTCTCAGCAGCACATGGCTCCTTCTCTAAAATAGACCACATACTATGCCACAAAGCAACTCTTAGCAAATATAAAAAAGTTGAGATACTACCCTGCAGTCTATCAGATCATAATGGAATGAAATTAGAAATCAATAAAAAAAATAAAATAAAATAAAAAAGTTACTCCAGGGCTGGGGTTGTGGCTCAGCGGCAGAGCACTCGCCTCGCACGTGCGCGGCCCGGGTTCGATCCTCAGCACCACGTAAACATAGATGTATTGCATTGTGTACAACTAAAGTAAATAAATAAATATTTAAAAGGAAAAAAAAGTTACTCCAACACCTGGAGACTAAACAACATGCTACTGAATGAACAAGGGGTTGCAGAAGACATCAAGGAGGAGATTAAAAAATTCCAAGAGGTGAATGAGAACACAGATACTTCATATCAAAATCTCTGGGACACTATGAAGGCAGTATTAAGAGGAAAATTCATTGCACTGAGTTCATTCCTTAAAAGAAGAAAAAACCAACAAATAAATGACTTAACATCACACCTCAAAGCCCTAGAAAAAGAAGAACAGATCAACACTAAAAGCAGTAGAAGACAGGAAATAATTAAAATCTGAGCCAAAATTAATGAAATTGAGACTAAAGAAACAATTCAAAGAATTGACAAAACTAAAAGTTGGTTCTTTGAAAAATTAAATAAAATTGACAGACCCTTAGGGATGCTGATGAAAAGGAGAGAAAAAACTCAAATCACTAACATCCATGATAAAAAAGGAAACATCACAACAAACACCTCAGAAATACAGAAGATAATTAGAAATTATTTTGAAAACTTATACTCTAATAAAATAGAAAACATTGATGGCATTGACAGATTCCTAGAGTCACATGAATTACCCAAACTAGATCTGGAGGCTATACACAATTTAAACAGATCAATTTCAAGTAAAGAAATAGAAGATGCCATCAAAAAGCTACCAGCCAAAAAAATCCCAGGACCAGATGGATACACAGCCGAGTTCTACAAGACCTTCAAAGAAGAACTAATACCAATACTCTCCAATTTATTTCAGGAAATAGAAAAAGAGGGAGCTCTTCCAGACTCATTCTATGAGGCCAATATTATGCTGATTCCAAAGCCAGGCAAAGACACAGCCAAAAAGGAAAACTTCAGGCCAATATCTTTAATGAACATAGATGCTAAAATTCTCAACAAAATTCTGGCAAATCGAATACAAAAACATATCAAAAAGATAGTGCACCACGATCAAGTGGGGTTTATCCCAGGGATGCAAGGTTGGTTCAACATACAGAAATCAATAAACGTAATATATCACATCAATAGACTTAAAGATTAAAACCATATGATCATCTCAATAAGTGCAGAAAAAGCATTCGACAAAGTACAGCACCACTTTATGTTCAAAACACTAGAAAAACTAGGGATAACAGGAACGTACCTCAACATTATAAAAGCTATCTATGTGAAGCCCCAAGCTAGCATCATTTTAAGTGGAGAAAAATTGAAAGCATTCCCTCTAAAAACTAGAACAAAACAGGGATGCCCCCTTTCACCAGTTATTTAAGATAGTACTTGAAACTCTGGCCAGAGCAATTAGACAGATGAAAGAAATTAAAGGGATTCAGATAGGAAAAGAAGAACTCAAATTAGCACTATTTGCTGATGATATGATTCTATACCTAGAAGATGGTAGAATGAAAGGGTTATCATTACCCTAAATGCATGTTTGAAGACATGAGAGATATGAATATACTTTGTATACTAACAGTGATATGTAAAAAGTTGATCTTTATGTGTATTACGAATTGTAAAGCATGCTACAGTCATATACACAACACTGAATAAAAATTAAAAAAAAAAAAAAGAAAAAAAGAATCTGTATGTTGATTTGGGTAGTAGGGCCTCTTTAATAAAATTAATTTTCCCTATCCATGAACATGGGAGGCCTTTCCATCTTCTTGTGTCTTCTTCAATTTCTTTCTTCAGGAGATTTTTTTCAAGATGGTGGAATAAAGGAGTTTGCTTTCCTGGCTGCTCTGTGGTATGAAACCAAGAAAGCAGATTGACAGCTGCTCAGCAAGGTGGATGGAAGATAAAAGGGGCAGGGGGCTTTACTGAAAATCAATACTGGACATGCAAAGCAGATCTGGGATTCATGAGGTTGGATATAATAAAATAGGAAGAAAGCCCCAGTGCCGCCACAACCCCTGCCGCTGCTGCAACCGATGGCGCCAGCCAGAGTACCCACCATGAGCAAATTAGAGGGCTAACGGAACTAAAGGAACCTATGTTTTTAGGAGTTCTGTGGCATGTCTGGGTATGGAGAGCTGTGACGAACCTGAAAGGCATCTTGCACAGTGTCCTTTTGCAGGAAAGAAGCTGCACCTCTCCCTGCTCCCAGCAGAGGGCAGAGGAAGGAGCCATTTTGCAGCTGTGGCACAGGGGGCAGCAGCTGGGGGAACCGATTCCTGGAAAATGCAAGCTGGGCCCCAAACACAGCCCTGGAAAGCCCACACTGCATGACATAGAGAGTGCCTAAGTGACCAGGAGAAAAATCACATGTGGAGAGGGGTTTACACAGGGGAAAGCAGCTCAAGGAAACCCACCCTGTTCCCGCCTCCCCCCTGGAGTCCGGTGGCTCACAGTACCACTCCCGAGAGATGCCCCTGGTTGGACCCTGACAGGGCGGGACGGGAGGGATTGAGTTTGGAAACTAAATGTGAGAGGCCAGGAAACACAGGGTCTGCAGGTGACTAACAACAGGGTCCTCCTCAGCACAAGTGCAACCCACGGAGGTCCCTGGGGTGCAGTCCCCCAGCACGGACAGGCAACTGCTGGGCCCGTGGAGGTGCACTGACTTAACATCCGCAGGCCAGTCGCCATTAAACTAAGCAGTAGAGCCCACCGAAGCCCAAGCCCACCTCCAGTAGCGCCGCCCACGGGATCTGCTCGCACGCCAGCCCGCCCCACCTCACACTGCCCAGAGGGGAAGCCAAGAATTTTTTGAACTCCAACAGAAACAATTCTTTAACGGTTATTGATAGATAGGTTACCCTCCCCCCCGCCCTCAGTTTTCCACACCCTAAGAGAAGCAACCTTGTTTCAAGATGTTCCAGACAGGATGTTCCTTCCCCGGGCAGAATGTTTCTTTTCCCAAGGCAAGAGCCAATAGGCTTAAAGGACACCCTGTTCTAGCCAATGGTGTTTGGGGTTGCTCTAGTGCACCCCCCCACCAGAAATCCCTATATAAGGCCCTGTTTGAGAGACTCAGAGAGACACACGGACACACAACATCGGCTCCTTGCTGCTGAGAGGAGGAAGCCACTGCAGCAGCTCCAGACCCATTGCCTCCAGCTCGATGGCAGCTGCCCCAGCCGGCAGCTCCAGACCGACCACCTTCAGCCCGATGGCCGCTCCCAGCTGACAGCTCCAGCCTCCAGCCAGACAGCAGCTGCTTTAGCTGACAACTCCAGAGATCCCAGCCGGTGCAACCAAGCACCCACCTTCTGTCCAGAGCTTGCACACTCCCTTCTCCATGACTCCCCTCTCCCACCTCTTCGACCTTCGACCAGAGCACCTCTTCTCCGGTTTTCGCTACCGGCTACGAAGGCTGTTAAATAAATCTTTTGGCTGCACGGCTGTCCCCGGTATGATGCTTTGCCCTTCAGTTATCAAGATTTTTTTTTCCTTTTTCTTTTCTCTGTTTAATTGTGACCTGAGTGGTTCATGGACACTATCCATATACATGATTGTTCCTGTTTCCTCGTGTCTGGCATTTTTTGAAAGCAGTTATTTTTCATGGAACATGTCTTTTTTTTTCTCTCCTTTATCCATTTCCCTTGATTCACTTTCTCTCTTTCCTTCTGCCAACAGCCATGGTCTACTCTATTACAGAGACTTCGAATGAACATTCTATTTGATTTATTGTGTCTTTCATTTCCAAGATCCCTATTTGGTTCTTTTTCAATATGCCTATTTCCTTATTGAATTTCTCATTCATATCCTACACTGATTTCCTTAATTGATTTAGTTTGTTCTCTGTGTTCTTTTGGAATTTATTGATAATTTATATAATCACTCTTCTGAATTGTTTTTCTGATACATAAATCTGTTGGAATAAATCTGTTGGATTTCTCTTCTGCTCTACGTGTGGACCTTTTTTAGGGCACAGCCTTCTCTTGCTAACGTGTCCTAGAGCGATCTAGTTTGAGATCCCTTATAGGTGATCTCCACAGCCCTTCACAGCTTTGTGCTAATTTTCTCTGTTGCTGCCCGAGGAGTGGCTGTCCCTCAGTGGGACCTCAGCCATTCCTATTTTGGGGTTATGGTCATTAGTTTGGCATTTTTATCTCTTCTATTATTTGTATTAAAATATCACTGAAGTTTGAGCTTGACGAATTTGTGTGCGGAGCAAGATGGACGGTCCCTTGGCGGGGTTTAGATTATCAGCTCTCTATCCTGTGACTCATAGTGTGCCTGGAGATTCCCAGCACCTCTCTGAGAAGCAGTACTCCCACTGCTTAAAACTCAAGCCAGAGAGCAACTGAAATACAGCCTTCTTCTAACCTGGCATCTTGGGTCTTCACATATTCCCTTTTTTTCCTTCAAAATGTAGGTGACTTTCTACTTTCTGGTTCAACTGTTTTTTTTTTTTGTTTGTTTGTTTGTTTGTTTGTTTGTTTGTTTGGTACCAGGGATTGAATTCAGGGACACTCGACCACTGGGTCACATCCCCAGCCCCTTTTTTTTTGTATTTTATTAGAGACAGGGTCTCACTGAGTTGCTAAGTGCCTCGCCATTGCTGAGCCTGGCTTTGAACTCGCGATCCTCCTGCCTCAGCCTCCCAAGTGCTGGGATTACAGGCATGTGACACAATGCCTGGCTCTGATTCAACTCTTAATCTAAGACAATCTAACATCAACAGCTGCTTCTTCCTGCCCCTGGTGGGGACGGAGAGAGGGACAACACAGGACTGGCAAATTTTGCTCCTCTGGGCAGCCACAGAAGTAACTCTTAGCCAGTAGATAGGGCCATCTGCTGTTTCCCAGATCATTCTGAAGAAGGATCTTTAATGCCCACAATTCTGCCCTATGTCAACCTGACTGGTGCCCAGATTTTTGATGAAACATTATTCTGGATCTGACTATGAGGGTGATGCTGAATGAGACCCCCATCTGAATTGGTGGGCTGAGTTTAGCAGATCACCCTCCCTAGTGTGAGTGGACCCTGTCTAATCTATTGAAGGCTGAATATAACAGAATGTTGAGTCTTCTGTTTCAGCCTGTCTTTACCTGTAAGGTGAGCCTCTTGCAAACAACATATACTTGGGGTTTTTGTTGTTGTTGTTGTTTTGTTTTGTTTTTTGGTTTTTTTTTTTTTTTTTTTTTTTTTTTTTTTTTTTTTTTAGTACTGGGGATTGAACCCAGGGGCACGCACTCGACCACTGGGCCACATCCCCAGCCCTTTTTTGTATTTTATTAGAGACAGGGTCTCACTGAGTCGCTAAGTGCCTCGCATTGCTGAGGGTGGCTTTGAACTCACGATTCTCTTGCTTCAGCCTCCCAAGTGCTGGGATTACCAGTGTGTACCACCACACCCAGCAGGGTCTTATTTTTTTAATCCGTTCTGCCATTCTGCAAGTCTATGTCTTTTAATTAGTGAGTTGAGGCCATTTACATTTAATATTATTATAGAGATGTTTATTAATTCCTGCAATTTTTATTTATTTCTAATGTTTAATTTTGGTCCTGTTTAATTTGGTCCTTTGTGAATTCTTTCATCCTCCTTTTTTCTTAGATGAGGGCTCACTATGTTGCCAATGCTGGCCGTGAACTTGTGGTCAAGGTCACTGGTCAGATGATTCCCCTTGCCCAGTCTTCCAGGTAGCTGATGGCCTTGAGGTGAGTCGCTGGCCTCCTCTTGCTGTGGACCTCCACTGCAGCTCTCCTGATTCCCAGGCCCTCCCACTGCAGATCATGAGCTGTCTCGGGCACCTGCTTACGTGACCCCTTTCCCTGTAATAAATCTCCTTACACACGTGGGTGCGCACACACGCAGGATTTTCCAGAGAACCTTAACTAATATGGACATACTACGCAGAGATTCTGTGTTTTAATGGTGCCACCGGGCAGCTTAGAAAGGAGTCTTAACAGTTTTGTAGTTTGCCTAAAACATAGACCCAAAGCTGGCCTAAACTAAAAGCAGTTGACATACCAGAAGTCCCTACTTCGTCAAGGAAGAGAAGGAGCAGAATGGCTTAGGGAGGTGAGGACAGGAGAGTGGACTTAGTACGTGAGGACCCTTCGCCCAGCCCAGGAAGGTGGAGGCTGTACCCCCACAGGGTTACAGTCTGGAGTCGGAATATCACCCAGGAGCTCACTACCCACAGCTGGTGGTACCATTGGAGGTGGTGGCACCTAGGAGGCGGCGCCCACTTGGAAGAGATGGGACACTGGGCCCTGTGAAGAGTTTGTTCGGTCCCGCCCGACCAGATCACTTGACCAGTGACCTTGACCACAAGTTCAGGACCAGCGTTGGATCCAGCCACTTGCCCCTCCTCCCCAGGCCGGCTGTTCTGCCTCCCACCACAGGCCCAGAAACCAGGGAGCCGGCCCACCACAGACTGAAACCCCCGCACTGGGATCCCAAGTAGATCTTTCCTGGTGTAGGCTTACGCTGAGTTCCTCAGGCATTAGATGGCAGTGAAGGAACACTACTCAGCTCTGAAAAAGAAACTGGAGCTGGGGATGGGGCTAGGCCCTGGGCTAGCTCCCCAGCACTGGAAAAATAGGCGGGAGGAAAGAAGAAAGAAAAGAGGAGGAGGCAGAAAGAGAAGGGAAGGGAGAGAGACAGAGAAAGAAAGCGAGAAAGCGAAAGAAAGGCCGCTTTGGCATCCTTGGGGATCTGAGTCAACAAAGAGAGAAGTGATACCTGACCACCCTAGCTCCAGGGCAATCGCAGACCAGGGACGGGGCAAGAAGGCCTGTCCCTGGAGGCTTCTCTGTAACCACCACATGCCTCTTGCAAATGGCCCCAGGCTGCAGGGGGAAGGTGTGAGTCAACCACTGGGGGTGGGTGGAGGGGAGACCACGCCTCGCTCACACCCGCCAGGTGAGGAATCAGCCGAGGTGCCCATCAGCGGGCGAATAGGAAAACCGGTGGGGCTCCACCGTGGGGTCAAGAAGGACATTGTGCCTCCGCAGGAAAATGGGTGGAGCTGGATGGGGCGAAGCCAGGCGCAGAAACACGTGCATCCCAGATTCTCCTTCATATGTGGAATTCGGAAGCGGGAGAGGGGTGGTGGTGGACTGAGAGACGTGGGGAGACTGTTGGAGAAGGGGAAGCGGATGGGGAGGGCGTGGTCAAAGCACCTTATTTGCATGCACAAACACACCACCACGAAACCTATTGTTCTATATCTGAAAATGCACTAATTAAAATTTAAAAAAAAAAAATAGTCATGCCCAGTTGAGGGGCTTCCCCAAGAGCAAAGGGTGGCTATAAATACCGACCAGGAGCATGGTGGCCACTTACAGTGGAATCCCCCACCATAACTGTCATGAGCTTTTCTTACCTGGTGGTGAGTGTGCGTGCGTGCACCCGCTGAGTGCATACATAAAGACACACCCAAAACGCCTTTGCTCTCTTCCCTCTTTCCTTTTTTTTTTTTTTTTTTTTTTTTTTTTTTTGTACGGGGATTGAACTCTCAGGGGCACTCGACCACTGGGCCACATCCCCAGACCACTGGGCCACATCCCCAGCCCTTTTTTGTATTTTATTAGAGACAGGGTCTCACTGAGTTGCTAAGTGCCTCGCCATGGCTGAGGCTGGCTTTGAACTCGCGATCCTCCTGCCTCAGCCTCCCAAGTGCTCCCAAGTGCTGGGATTACAGGCGAACGCCACGGCGCCCGGCTTCTCTTCCTTTTCTTATACCTTTATGAGGCATAAGGTCCCTCAGGGGTCGCTCTTGTGGGTGTGGTGGGGGGAACCCACAGACCCCATCCTTCTGGTGTTTAAGTGTTATTAACTTTACATCACAAAGCCGGGTGCTGGGGATGTGACCCAGTGGTCGAGTGCCCCTGAGTTCAATCCCTGGTACCTAAAAAAAAAAAAAAAAAAAAACCTTTACATCACGGTCCATTTTGGTCCACCACGGACTGCTTGTATGACACCATTTTGGTCCACCACGGACTGCTTGCATGACACGGTCACTGCTTGTATGACACGGTCACATAAGATTACGTGGCCTAGGGGCAACAAATTGGATCCAGCCACTCGCTCCAAAATCCAAATGGAGAAGTAAGAGTGACAATCAGGGTCAGCTTTCTATCAGCACTGCTACATCAGGAGGACAAGGGGACTCGTGCTCTGGGTGTCTTTAGGAGCTGACCCTGACTTTGAGGTTTTAGAAAGGAGGAGGAGGACAGGGCTGGGGTTTTGCACAGCAGGAGGGTTTACACCCTGGGTGAAACAGGGAGCCTGATCACTAGTTGCCTTTTTGGTGGAAGGAGAGCTGCTCCTTCCGGGGTCTGGGGATGGTGAGGATGGAGCCTCCTTGTTCCTACAGCCCAAGGTGAATCAGAGCAGAGCAGAGGCCAAGCACAGGCAGAGGCGCCAAGTTCTTTAGACCTGCTGTTAGAGAGCGGGGCGCGGTGGCACACGCCTGTAATCCCAGCACTTGGGAGGCTGAGGCAAGAGGATTGCGAATTTAAAGCCAGCCTCAGCCATGGCAAGGCACTTAGCAACTCAGTGAGACCCTGTCTCTAATAAAATACAAAAAGGGCTGGGGATGTGGCCCAGTGGTCGAGTGCCCCTGAATTCAATCCCCAATACCAAAAAAAAAAAATTAAAAAAAAAAAAAAAAAAAACCTGCTGTTAGTTACCCATTGGACATTGCAGGGCAAAGAAGAGTCTGGGTCCTTGTTAGAATACCATCAGCATGCAGCTGAAGCCCACCAAGGTGTGCACACTGTACAGGACCACCTAGTGATGACTTGCCGGAGCGTTAAGCAATGCATGACTCTTCAGGGTAGGTAAGAGGGCAGTGAACACTGACCAGCAATGTGGCATCCCCTTCTGGGGACAGGGTTAGTGATTTTCTGATTTTACTCAAGATAGTGTGTCTTGCCAGGTAGAGGTATGATCTATATTGTCTTTCCTTGGACATTGAGCACAAAGAAATGTGTATGGGTGGGAGGTTGACAAGGAGTGGACTTGTGATGCCACTTTTGTGTGTCCATTTTACTTGGACATGGTGCGCTGGTGTTTGGTCAACACCCATCTAGATGTTGGTCACCTTTGAGTATGACCTACTCTGAGTAAAAACTCTATGAATCGACCATCATATGAGTGGGCCTGGTTTAATCAGTTGATGGCCTTAGGAAAAAAAGATAGGAATCCCCAGAGGAAGAAGGTGGCCTTCAGATTCAAGCTGTAGCATCAACTTCTCCCAGGGTCTCCCTCCTGCCCTGCAGATTTCAGACATGCTAGCATATAGAAAGATTCAATCAAGAAACTACATGTCCATCACCTCATCAACTGTATTAGTCAACTTTTCATTGCTATAACAAAATACTTGAGAGCATCAACTTAAAAGAGGAGTGATTTATCTTGGCCCAGTGTTTCGTATGTTTTAGTCCATAGTCACAAGGCTCCGTTGCTTTGGGGCTGTGCTGAGGCAGAACATCATGGTGGAGAGTGTGGTGGCGCTCCCCTCTTGGTAGCTGGGAAGCACAGAAAGAGAGAGAAAGTGGCCGTGAGCAGAATAAAGTCCCCAAGGCCACACTCTCTTCACCTACAGTTTCCACCCCCTCCCAATAGGACATTCAGCTATTAAACCATCCGTGAATAAATCCATTGATAAACTGCATGATCCAGTCGCTGTCCAAAGGTCCCACCATTGAACAATGCTATACTGGAGACCCCGTCTCCCACACATGAGCCTTTAGAGGACATTCCATATCCAAGCCGTAGCACCATCTTTTCCTTTTCTTTTTTTCTTTTTTTTTTTTCTTTTTCTTTCTTTTTTTTTTTTTTTTTTTTTTTTTTTTTTTTTTTTTTTTGGTACCAGGGATTGAACCCAGAGGTGCTTAACCACTGGGTCACATCCCTAGCCCCCCTTTTTTTTTATATTTATTTTATTTATTTGCTTTAGTTGTACACAATGCAATGCATTTATGTTTACGTGGTGCTGAGGATCGAACCTGGGAAGCGCACGTGCGAGGCGAGCGCTCTGCTACTGAGCCACAACCCCAGCCCTTTTTTTTTTTTTTTTTTTTTTTTTTTTTTTTTTTTGTGGTAAGAACATTGGGAAGCTACTTTAGCAATTGAGAAATACACAACACATTATTAACAACTGTGGCCACAAGGCTCTGTAATAAACCGTGCCAGCTTCCTGCTCCAGGCTGACTGCACTCGGTTCCCTTGGGTCAGCCTCTTCCCTGTACCCATTCTTGCACCAGCCCCAGGAAACCACCTCCTACTCGGTCTCTTTTGCTTGGTTGTTTTGGTTGCTGGGGATGGAAGCCAGGGCCTCACGAACGCTGCTAAGCATAAAGCCTACCTCTGAACCACACTCGCGGCCCCTCCACTCTTTATTTCTATGAGATTTGTAGATTTCACATAAAAGTAATAGTATGACGTATTTCCTTTTCTGTGCCTGTCCTATTTCATTTAGCATGATATCTTCCAGTTCCACCTCCGTTGTTGCAGATGACAGAATTTCCTTATTCATTAAGGAAGTAGTAACCCATTGCATGAGAGGACCACATTTCCCCTAGCCATCAGTCTGCTGATGGACACTGGGCTTGCTTGACGACCCTGACCGCCGTGAACAGCCCCCCAATGAGCAGGGAGGGTTCTGCTTTCGTTTCCTTTGGATGTGTGCCCTGAGGTGAGACTGCGGGTCATGTGGTGGTTCTAGCTTTATTTTTTTGTTTTAGGAATATCCATTTGAATTTTCCATAATGCCTATACCAGTCTACATTCCCACCAACAGTGTGAAGTTCTCTCTCTCTCCCCATACCACTCAGTATTCACCTCTGTGATAATAGCATCCTGACAGGCAAGAGGTGACATCTCATGGTTTCCCTGAGCGATGGAACTAATCTTTACATTTAATAGCTCTCTGCAAGTTTAATAATGGTTATGCTTAAATTTGAAATTTGTGAGAGTTTCCTTATGGACTTTAAATCTGCATATTAAAATATCATTTAATCTAAAATAAAATGACATCTTCCCAGAGAAGTGACCAACGGGTGCCGAGTCTCTTGTTTGTTTTGTTTTGGGTTTTTTGTTTTTTTGTTGTTTTTTTTTTTTTTTTTTTTTTGGTACCAGGGATTGAACTCAGGGGCACTCGACCACTGGGCCACATCCCCAGCCCTTTTTAGTATTTTATTAGAGACAGGGTCTCACTGAGTTGCTAAGTGCCTCACCATTGCAAGGCTGGCTTTGAACTCGCGATCCTCCTGCCTCAGCCTCCCAAGTGCTGGGATTACAGGCATGTGCCACCGCGCCCGGCCTTCTTGTTTGTTCTGTTAGTTCTGTTTGTGGAGTCTGGGAAGCCTCTTTTATTTTTAATTTAATTTTTTAATTGATCATGGACCTTTATTTAATTTATTTATTTATTTATATGCAGTGCTGAGAACCCATTTTCTCACACGTGCTAGCAAGTACTCTGTCACTGAGCTACAACTCCAACACTACACAACCTCTTTCTTGGTGTTGATCTTGGACACATGCCTGGTGATCTTTCATGTCTGTTCATCTTCATGCTTGAAATTCCCAGTTCTTCTGCCTAAATCTGTTTTCTATAACCTGATATCCAAAGAGGAGTGCAGCGGGTTGGCCACCTCGGTCATCCCAGCTACTTGGGAGGCTGAGGCAGGAGGACCACAAGTTGGAGGCCAGCCTGGCTCAATTAGCAAAACCATGTCCCAAAATTAAAAATTAAGATTGGCTGGGAATGTGGCTCGGTGGTGCAGCACCTCTGGGTTCAATCCCCAGCACCAAAAGCAAGCATGTGTGCGTGCGCACACGAGCACACACACACACACACACACACACACACACACACACCCCACAAGTGCTATTTGCTAGATAAGACATTAGCCTAAGGACAAATGATATTGCCACGTCTGCTTCATGCATGGGCCAGAAGAGCCAATAAAGCACGCCCAGGGCCTCTCCTGCTGCTTACTAAGCAATCACCTGACCTCCTCCTCTTTCTGGAGTCCGCTCAGACTGCATTTGGAATTTCTTAGAACTGCACTGACTCTCACACTGTGGCTTCCCCTGGCTTTGCTTCTTCTGGTTTGACTTAGCCTAAATGAAAATTTCAAAATTATACTCACGACAGAGGGAGAGAGGGATTGCTCTGGCTGGCACGTGGCCCGTCCCCTCTGAAACCCACATATGATCTCCCTGATCCCACCAGGGGGTTGAGAGGACTTTGGGAGGTGATTAGGGTTAGATAAAGCCTCAGAGTGCAGGCTTGAATTCTAGTGGCTTTATAAGAGGAGAGAGAGAGTCCAGACAGACACACAGTGTGGCATCCTACATTACTCTGGGACTCCCACAGAGAGAAGGCATCCTCAGATGCCAGCTGCAGCCTTCAACCCCAGAACCATGAGCCAAAATTAGTCCCTTTTTTTTTTTTTTTTTTTTTTTTTTTCTTTGGTACCAGGGATTGAACTCAGGGGCACTTGACCACTGGGCCACATCCCCAGCCCTTTTTTTGGGATTTTATTAGAGACAGGGTCTCACTGAGTTGCTAAGTGCCTCGCCATTGCTGAGGCTGGCTTTGAACTCGCGATCTTCCTGCCTCAGCCTCCCAAAGTGCTGGGATTACAGGCGTGCGCCACCGCGCCCAGCTAGTCCCTTTTCTTTATAACTTGCCCAGCCTGTGGTACCGTGTTACTGGCAACAGCAAATGGACTAAGTAAGGCAGAGATGGAGATGACATGGGGGATGGGCAAACTGTAAAGCAAATGAGTCAAAGTTAGCACTTGGTGACTCTAAAAGATGTGCAAAAGATATGCAGATGCTCTTTGTATTCATGCAACTTGTCTCTGAATGTGAATTTATTTCCAAGTAAGAACATTTTTACAAAGCTGTCTCTACACTCTCTCAAATTCTTCTCGTTATTAGTTTTTTTTTTTCACGGTGCCTCTGATGCTTCGCGATCCATCCACGCCATTCAAAATAACTCTTGAAGAAACCACCCATGAGTCTCCTGATTAAAATATGGCAAATATTTTCAGTTCTCACGGTGACTGATTCTTAGCAATAGCAGACACATCAACCACGAACTTCCTTATTGAAACCCATTCCTTAGAATCTTCGCCTCTCTCTTTCCTGCCTTGTTGCGGCTCCTCAGTCCTCCGACGTTTCCTGCCCTCCCACACTGAACCACTGAAGTCCCTGGAGACTTCAGTGCCCTTTTTTGTTTTGTTTTTGTGTTTTGGTACCAGGGACTGAACTCAGGGGCGCTCAACCACTGGGCCACATCCCCAGCCCTTTTTTTGTATTTTATTAGAGACAGGGTCTCACGGAGTTGCTAAGTGCCTCGCCGTGGCTGAGGCTGGCTTTGAACTCGCGATCCTCCTGCCTCAGCCTCCCAAGTGCTGGGATTCCAGGCGTGCGCCACCGCACCCGGCTTGTCTTATGCCCTCTTGATTTCTACATCTTCACATGTGTTTCTCAGAGATTCCTCCTCACCCAAACTTGCATTAGCATATAGATATACCTTCAAAGTTACACCCCCGGCCGAAGAGCTTCCAGAGCGACAAATTGACTCAACTCTTCCCTTTGACCGTCTGGGTCAAGGTGCCTCAAAGATATCTGGAAATCCCACACACCCCAAAGTGACCTATGCTCTTCCGGGGTCCCCAAATCTACAAACACCTCCATCATCCATTAGACCCATCAGAAGTGCCGACGGCTCCGCCTCCTCCGTCCTACCTGTATTCAGAGCTGCCCACCCCTGCGCCTGGCATGCCCACCACTTGTGCCCCTTTGCCACCCCTCCAGCTCCCAGACCACAGAAGTGTTTCACTGTCAGTACAGTGTGCAAGAAACTCCACGCGGTGTTCAACGGTTTATTCTCGGTTTCTGGGCTTCATGTTAGAGGCCCAGCCCACCGTAGGCTGCGGGGAGTGTGGGGAGCACCTTCAAGGCAGCTGGGCTCTGCAGGGGAGTCTCCAACCTGTGGCAGTTTCCACATACAATAGATTCTTTGGGAGGTAACCCTGTCGCAGCTCAGGGACTCTCTGTGATAAAATAGAAGATAGACTCCATTGCAAATTCCGTGTCATTGCGGGATCCTCACAGAATGTTTTCCCCCAATTCTTGTGCCCCACCCCAGCCAATTTCTGGTTGTCACTACTAAATGAATACAGGTTGATATGGGTCTTCATTTTAAAGTATAAAATGAGAAAAAGCGGCGCATGCCTGTCATCCCAGCACTTGGAGGCTGAGGCAGGAGGATCGCGAGTTCAAAGCCAGCCTCAGCAAGGGTGAGACACTTAGCCACTCAGTGAGACCCTGTCTCTAATAAAATACAAAAAAAGGGCTGAGGATGTGGCTCAGTGGTCGAGTGCCCCTGAGTTCAATCCCCCAGTACCAAAGGAAAAAAAGAAAGAAAGAAAGAAAAATAAAAAGCTAGAAGGTGTGTGGGCACTTCGTTGTGTCTTGCGAAGCAAGCAGCTTCTTTCCTGAATTAGGTAATGGGCTTTAGACTAAAGGAAAGTGTCGTCTATCTCCTGTGCTGTTTATGTAACCACCGCAGGAAAGATCTCCTGTAGGTTTCCTCTGCGTGTTTAACACCATCATTTCCTCCACTGCTTTCTTGAGTCTGGGCAATAAACAGCCGACAGATAAATCTGACGTTCAGCATTTGCTGATTCCTGCGGTGCAGATACTCTCACCAGGGCTGGGTTCACAGTGCCAGTGTGTCACTAAGCAGATCTGGAAAGAAACGTGCAGCAAACGCTATCCTGTGGTGTCTCCACTGCGCATGACACAGTGAATGACCCCTGGTGGGTGCGGAGGAAATGGGAAAACGGAAACTGCAGGGTCTCCAAGGCACAGGTACAGTTATGGCCTCAGGTGAGGAAGACCTCTTACAGGCATACAATAAATGATCAATACACACGACTCACTGTGTTGACAAACATTCTGTCACTCAGTACCATTACGGTAGTTTTAGTTGGCAGTGTGACTGGATTAAGGAGTGGCTGGAGAACAGGGAAGGCATTTCAATCTCTCTGGCTCTCCTGAGCCTCTGGACTTGCACCAAGCCCCGCTACCTGCATCCCAGGGCCTCCAGCCTACAGAGGACCTGTTCTGGGATTAGCTTCACAATCCACTTGTCCCCCTTATAAGCCTCTAGCACACGTGAGGTCAGACACAGTCATGTCAAAGTTGCAGACTTTCACACCAGTGTAATAGACCAGTGGTTCACAACTATGTGCCAGCAATTAAAACACTGCTTGGGGGTTGAGGGGTGGCAGAGGTCGGTGGTAGACAGCTCACCAAACATGTGCAAGGCCCTGGCTTCCAACCCCAGCACTGCAAAAAAAAAAAAAAAAAAAAGGAAAAAGAAAGAAAGAAAGAAACCAGTGCCTGATTCTCAGCAAACACTCAACAAATAAATGGATGAATGAATGAGGCACACTCAGCAAATTTACACAATACCCCAAAAGTAGCCCCCTGATTCACACAAGGCAGTGATATTTATTTTTCCCATATTAACATAAATAAGGATTTTTTGTCTTTTTTTTTTTTTTTTTTTTTTTTTTTTTTTTTTTTTTTTTTCTTACCAGCACCTGTCTGGTACATAATAGATGTTCAATAAATATAAGTGCAGTATAATGAATTAACATAAAACATAGTATCTCGGGCTGGGGTTGTGGCTCAGCGGCAGAGCGCTTGCCTTGCACGTGTGCGGCCCGGGTTCGATCCTCAGCACCACGTAAACATAAATGCATTACATTGTGTACAACTAAAGTAAATAAACAAATATTTTTTTAAAAAAAAAACATAGTATCTGAGCTCCGGCTCAAAATAAATACCAACTTGGAGCAGGAGTGGGTGGGGACAGTCCTGAGGAGACTCAGCACCAGCAACTCCTGCCCAGCCGGGTGAGGTAGAGCAGCCCAGCTCCCGGCACAAGGCGCCACAAGAAAGGAAGAAGGGCAGGATGTGTCTGTCCAGGTAGGCAGTGCCCAAACCCACATCACTTGGGCAATGGCTAGAAGAGTCCATCTGACACTTTCGTGGTCACGCGGAAAAGTCCCAAGACTGTGGCACCCTGGGCGAGCTGCCACGCATTGTGCGCATCCTGCCCCGCGCGCAGGTGGACGCTCAGGCGGGCGCTCAGTCTCTGGCCAGCACTCAGGTGCAGCAAGTCACCCCGGAATCCTCCAGCCGAGTTTAAGGGCTCCGAGGAGCAAGGCAGAGCCACAGTCAGGGCCAGGGCAGGGGCCCCGTCTTGTTGTCGAGGCCGCAGGAGCAGAGTGAGGGAGACCTCGCCCCGCGCCGGGAGGGTGGCCTTGCGCCGCAGCTCCAGTTGCAAGAAGACGTAGTAGACCCCGTCCTCGGCCACCACCAGCTCCTGTGTGGCCTCGCTGTAGTTCAGGCCCGGGGACAGGTACACGCCTTTCAGCGACGTCTGGCTGTGCCAGCGCAGGGTCCCATTTCTCAGCAGTACTGCGGAGGGAGAGGAGGGGGTCGCTGAGGACGGGGCGCGGGTGGCCTGGCTCCCCGCGGGATGGAAGGCAAGAGTGGGAAGGCGGGACTAGGGGAGGGGAGGGAACGGGGAGGGGGTCGCCAAGGGAGGAGGAAGACCATCAGAAAGGGGAAGAAATCCAAGAGAGAGGGTAGGGAATAGGAGAGGGCATGGAGAGCCGGGAGGTGCCCGGTGCTGGAAGTAGAAGCCCGCCAGCTGCCGCGGAGGAAGAGAGACCCCAAGAGAGGGGGGAGCGAGGGCGGAGGGGCGGAGGGAGGGTGAGGGGCTGCTGGGGCCAGAAGCAGCGGGGAGGGGGGCAGAGGGTGGAATGAGAGTGGCTCTAGGAACGAGGGTGGAAGGGAGAGAGGCAGAGGAGGAGGAAGGCAGGTGGGAGAGGGGAGGCTGCTAGGAAGTGTGGGGGGGAGGCTTCAGGAAGAAGGATTGGAAAAGAAAAGGGTCAGGCCTGTCATCCCAGCAGTTGGGAGGCTGAGGCAGGAGGATCATGAGTTCAAAGCCAGCCTCAGCCACAGCGAGGCACTTAGCAACTCAGTGAGACCCTGTCTCTAATAAAATACAAAAGAGGGCTGGGATGTGGCCCAGGGGTCGAGTGCCCCTGAGTTCAATCCCCAGTAAAGAGAGAGAGAGAGAGAGAGAGAGAGAAAAGGAAAGTAGGAAGGAAGGAAGGAAGGAAGGAAGGAAGGAAGGAGGAAGGAAGGAAAAGAAAAGAAGGAGGTCCTGAGGGAGAAGACTGGGGTGGGGAGGAGGGATCCTCAGGAGAGGAGGGATGGGTCAAAACGGGAAGGGAGAGGGAGGAGGGAAAGGGGGAGGGGGAGGGGCTTTCTAAATTGGGGAGGTGAAAGGGGCCTTAGAAAAAGGAGGGGCAGGCACTGGGAGAGTTTTGGAAGGGAGCAGGGAGGCGGGTGGGGTGGCTTCTCAGGGGAAGGGTGGGGAGTAGGTCCTGCTGTCGCAGAGCCAGGCTCAGCTATGGGATGAGATGCCCCAGCTAAGAGGGCAGGAATCCCAAGTGGACCCAGATGGGGTCTCACGGGAATTGAAGGGAGGCCACAGAGGATCAGGGCAAAGGAGGTAGATGTCGTTCAAAGAGATGAAGCGACAGCTTTCAGAGCCCACAGGGTTAGAGGGTGTGATGGGCTCTCAGTCCCCCTGGAGGTCCCCTTCTCAGTATCCCAACAGGAGGGGGGCCAGGGCTGTGACAGGGCAGGACACTCACCATCCTTGGCCAACAGTTTGGCGAACATTTCCTGAGAAGAGAGAAAAAAAATAAAAGTGAATAGAGCTCCCCCAACATCCTCAGCTCAGCTCAGCTCAGCTCCGGGAATTTGGAGGTCCTGGCCTCACCCCACACCCTGAACCCAGCTCTCCAAGAGATCACACAAGCCAAGTCGGGGGCTCCGTCCAGCACAGGACCCTGAAGGACGGGGGGTGGGGGAGATTCCCCGGACCTGGAAGAGGAATGGGGTTCCCTGGAGGTCTTGAGAGAGAGGGAGTCCAAGCAAAAGGAGGCTCTCGGGAGGAAGCAAAGGAAATGGGGCCCCTGTGGTCTGAAGTGAGACCTTGAGGACCCAAGACGGAGGGTGGGGGCGCCCTCCCCAAAACCCGAGAAAGAGGGCCTCCCAGAGGTGCAGGATGACAAAGCTAGGTGGAGAAGGGGGGCCCTGGGGAGGGACGGCAGGGTCTCATCCCCTGGCCTGGGGTGCCGAGGGGTGGGATGAGAAGGGGTCCCAAAGGGGCGGCTGGGGGCTCCGGGTCACCGGGTCGCCACGCCTCTCACCTGCCGCTGCGAGTCCCTGAGGTTGGCTGGGACTTTGGGGCCGAGCTCCGGGACTTCCGTGAATGCCCGGCTCGTCGCGGTACCCGCGCCGGGACCCGACGAGGCGCAGGCAGCCGGCGTCGCCCAGCCTCTGGCCGCCCAGCCCGCGCCGCCGGCGGCCGCGGTCAGCAGCGCCGCGGCCAGGGCGCAGAGCAGCCGGGGACAGGTGCGGGCGGGCGGCCGCGGGGCCTCGGGGTCCGCGGCGGCGTCGGGGCGCGAGACCATGGCCGGCGGCGAGTGACGGGCGCCCGCCCGGCGCGCGGCGTTTTATGGGTGCCGGAAGCGCAGCCTCGGGGGCGGCCCGCGGGGATCCCGCGCCCTCCACCCTGTGACTCGCCGGAACTTTCTCTCCGCGCCTCTCCTTTCTCCCCAGCCTCCCGGGCCTGCCCTCCGCTTCCCCTTCCTCCCTCTCCCGTGACTCACGCCGGCGGGGTGTCCGGGGATGCGTCCCCGCGCCCCCCAGCTCTTCTCCCTAGTGACCCCGCCCCTCCTCCGCGCTGGGGGCCGCTCGCTGTCCGTCTGTCCCGTCCCCTTGGATCGTGACAATGGGTCAAGGGGACCCTCCTCTCTCTCTCGGCCTCGGTCTGGGACTCTCTCTGTGTGTGTCGCTTTCCCCTCTTTGCTGCCCGTCAACTGCCCATCACGGGGACTTCCCCAGGGCTCCCCGAAATCCAGTACTTCTGCAGGAGTCAGGGGATAGCCAGGCCTCAACCGCCTGCCCCCACCTCCAGTGAGGCCCCCCGAAGCCAGGTTCAGCAACCCCACCACCCAGGATCCCCGGACCTTTCCTGGCCTGCCGCCACCCACCCACTTGGATGCTTCCCGTCAGGAACCCCTTAGGACCCCACAAGCACAAGGCCGGAGAGTCCAGATGGAGAAATTCCCCTTATAGCCAGGGACAATCGGAAACTCAAATTTCCCGTTTACTCTTGCCCGGTGGTGGCGGGAGGAGGGGCATAGACGAGGCCAAAACCTGGCCCCAAAAGAGGAATTGAGAGGTAAATGGGCCTAGACAAGCCCTGGGCCTGTAGTGAGGCCCTGATCTGTCCAGACCAGCAGGAGAATGTGGACCTCTCAGCCCCCCTCCCCGCCTCACTCTTTCCATGGGGAAAGCAGAAGGTGGTCAGTCCACCTGATCGAAGTGTTGTCTACCCCGCAGGGGGCAACCGCTCGTGAAATGTGGAGGATTTTTTTTTTGTTTTTATTACTACTGGGGATTGAACCAGGGGCCCTCTACCACTGAGCTGCATCCCTAGCCCCCAAACACACACGCCTTTTTTTTTTTTTTGAGTCAGAGTCTCAGGAAGTTTCTGGCCTCAAATTTTCTTTATCTTTCTTTCTTTCTTTCTTTCTTTCTTTCTTTCTTTCTTTCTTTCTTTTTGTTGATGTTATTGTTGTTTGTTTGGTTTGTCTTTTTGTTTGTTTTATGTCCACCAATCTCTTTCATTTTATTTGTTCGGTCTTGAATTTTCAATCCTCCGGCCTCAGCCTCCCACTAAGTAGCTTAACAGGTGAGTACCACAGCACCTGGCATGTCAGAGATTTCTCACACAAGTCAACAAGTGTCTTGAGATCTGTTTAATCCTGTATTGAGCTTCACTGAGGAATCACAGAGAAAATGGTCATGATGCCAGCTGTCACCGGGTGACATCAGTGAGTCTCCACGTGTGAGCCCCACCCAGCAGCAGCCACACCTGGACTGTTTACTCTGCAGATTCTAGCAGCCCAGCGGTCTGAGGGGGCACCAAAATCAGTGTTTTCTGTTTGGCAGTCGGCTGTGACTGGGCCCTCTGCAAGATTCTGATGCAGCTCTGCCTTGCTGACCCGGTGTCTGCAAGCCCCGGCCCCACACCCTCTTGTGCAGTCGGCAGACACCTCCCCCGTCCTCACCATTCACGTCTCCATCAAAACTGTCCTTCTGAGTGACAATGGAGTGCCAGTCTACTTTCACTCTGACCTGGAACCCCCGTGGCGATGACAGGCGACCGTTTAAAGTGTAAATCAGAATCACAAGCCAGGGGAAGAGCTGGTTGCCTCCTATTCGCCACCCTCAGGCTCAGTTGTGGGCGAACGCCACCCCGACTCTGGGCCTGGTGGTGCAGCGTTCTCAACACGGAAACCTGCTGAGGGCAGACGCTTCTCTCCGTCAGGGCTAGAAAGAGAGGGGAAAGTGGTGGCGTCTGCATGGAGGAACAGTCAGCTGTAGGGAATCCACACTGCAGACAGATGTTCCCACGGAACTTGGAAAACACGCGTTGGAACCCAGACACCCACACACGGCCCCAGCCCAGCATCCACGTCCAGAAGATGGGAGGGTGACAGAAGCCCCTCCAAGGAATGTGACCATCAGAAGGAAAGGTCCTAGACAGAGAGTCTCCCCTCACCGTGAGCTCTGCCAAGAAGCTCCGAGGCCCCAGGGCCGTTCTGTTTGTGATTAAGCCTCAAGCCACAGCCAAGGACTGACTAATCAGCAGAAGTGGCAAAAAGAAGAATTTGCCAGACAACAAAAGAAACAAAAGAGCCTCCTCAAGCCAGGTGCTGTGGCACAGGCCTGTAATCCCAGCACTGGGGAGGCTGAGGCAGGAGGATCCTGAGTTCAAAGCCAGCCTCAGCAATGGCGAGGCACTTAGCAACTCAGTGAGTCCCCTGCCTCTAATAAAATACAAAAAAAGGTCTGGGGATGTGGCCCAGTGGTCGAGGGCCCCTGAGTTCAATTCCTGGTACAAAAGAAAAGTATAGGCCAATGGCTGAGGTGTGACTTAGGTAGAGCAGGTGCTGAATCCTTGAGTGTGATACACACACACACACACACACACACACACACACATAGAGATGAAAGGGGAAAAGATAGACCTCCAGGGTGGTGAGGAGCTTGCTGAGCACAATGGCAGGCACATAGTAAGTGCTCAGTAAAGTGGAGCCTTTGTTATGCCCGCTGACCCCCCACCCCGTGACTCAGTGGCATGTCACACCCCCAGTATATGAATGCAGAAATTAAGATTCCAAAAGAACCTGGGTCCAGGCGTTGCCGAGACTGCTCTGTGCCCCTCGCTGGGCTAGAGAGCTGGACAGAGCTCTGTGCATACCCTCCAGAGGGGAAAGAAGCCCTCCCCGCCGTGACTGCCGACTGCCGAGGCCACAGCCTGGGAGCACCATGACGCGCTGTGGTTGGGACAACTCAGCCTGGCGGCCCCACCCACTCAGAAGATCGCAGCATCACCTCCTAGCACCCCGTATTTGGTGGAGTCACACCTCTGTGCTCAGCTGTCTCCCCGAGATGACTGTGGGCCCTAGCTCTCCTCGCCTGGGGGGAGGGCCTGATCTCCACCCTCACTCCATCACGGGCCCTAGAGAGGGATAGGACAGGAAGTCATTGGAGGAGAGCACCCCACCTCTGCCTGGGGAGCCCCTCTCCTACCTCTGAGGCCAAGTGAACAGGCACAGAAAGTACACCTTGATTTATCCTAGCAGATCACAGGAGCCCTGTCACTTGACATCTGTTCTCTGCTGGTGGTCACTGTGGTCACTCCAGGGTCACACCTTTTTTTTTTTTTTTTTTTTTTTTAATGTGGAGTCTAGGCATGTTGTGAGGCTGAACTCCTGGATTCAAATGCCTCAGCTTCCTGAGTACCTGGAATTCCAGGCACAACCCACCCAGCAAGTGTCAACTTTTATTTTCTTTTGGTGGGGGGGGGGGGTACCAGACATTGAACTCAGGGGCATTTGACCATTGAGCTACATCCCCCGCCGTATTTTGTATTTTATTTTATTTTTATTTATTTATTTATTTATTTGGTACTGGGGATTGAACTCAGGGGCACTTGACCACTGGGCCACATCCCCAGCCCTTTTTTGTATTTTATTAGAGACAGGGTCTCACTGAGTTGCTAAGTGCCTTGCCATGGCTGAGGCTGGCTTTGAACTCGCGATCCTCCTGCCTCAGCCTCCCAAGTGCTGGGATTACAGGCGTGCACCACCGCGCCCGGCTTGTATTTTATTTAGAGACAGAGTCTCACTGAGTTTCTAAGTGCCTCCTTTTTGCTGAGGCCGGCTTTGAACTCACTATCCTCCTGCCTCAGCCTCCGAGACGCTGGGATCACAGGGGTTCACCACCATGCCCAGCCACGTGTCAGCTTTTAACTTATCTGGATCTGTTGACTCCGCAAGGCAGAGGCAAAGCCTAGCAGAGAGTGTCAGTGGTGTTTGCTGAGTAGGTGAGCAAGGCACAGAGCAAACAGGAGAAGAAGGGGTCAAATGTGTGCGTCAAATGAAGAAAAAAGCAAGAAATGAATTGCACAAGGTTGGCTCTGAGCCTTGATATGTTGACGGGTGTTGAGGGAGGAAGAAGACACACAGGGAGTCGCATCATCTGACTTAATCAAAATTGGATCCAGTTCTCCTTGGCCATAGTTAGACCAGAACACAGTCCAGCCCCTGATGGTGTGCGCTGAGCACCACGTAGGCATTGCAAGGCAGCCAGGGGGCATGGCTATCATCCCAGCAACTTGGGAGGCTGAGGCAGGAGGATTGCAAGTTCCAGGACAGCCTGGGCAACTTAGCAAGACCCTCTTTCAAAATAAAATAAAAGGAGCTGGGATATAGCTCAAGGGTGCAGCACCCTTGGGTTCAATCCCCAGTACTGCCAAAGGGAGAAGAGAAAAGATGTTGCAAGTCATGTCTGTGGAAAGCAATAGAATTTTGTGGAGTTAGGGTGCATACCCGGCTGCTCTGTTGTGGAACTGAGTGTTTCCAGTGTGGTGCTGTGAACTCAAGGGGGTCCCTGGGTGCATGGGTACATTTCCAATTGAGGGAAAGCACCACAGAGGATCCAAACCACTGGCCTTCAAATCCCAGCCCAGCCTCTTGCTACCTATAGGATCTTTTGGGGTTTTTTGTTTTTGTTTGTTTGTTGGTACGAGGGATTGAACTCAGGGGCACTTGACCACTGGGCCGCATCCCCAGCCCTTTTTTGTATTTTATTAGAGACAGGGTCTCACTGAGTTGCTAAGTGCTTCGCCATTGCTGAGGCTGGCTTTGAACTCACGATCCTCCTGCCTCAGCCTCCCAAGTGCTGGGATTATAGGTGTGGGCCACGGCGCCTGGCTCCTAAAAGATCTTGAGCAAATTCTTTGCATGGACACTAGCAACCACCTCAAGGAATTGTTGCTCAGAATCTAGAAGCCCGAGCAGAGCCTGGCCTGTAGCAGTTGTTCATTTCGGTAACCATCATCACTACCAGTGGGCCAAGAATCTGGTGTCTCCATGTGACTGTGCATTAAGACTTGATCTTGTCAACAAATAATTGAGGTCCAAAAACCAGTGCCAATGTCTTGGTAAAAAAGACAGAGATGTCTGTTGCAAAATTGCTCAGAATGGAAATGACCTCAACCATCATCAGGGAATGGTCACATTATTGTTGTAGGCTCAGTTTGCTAATCAAGCTGCGAGGACAGTTGACTCATCCCCCTGAGCCTCGATAGAGATCTCTGAGGGCTGAGAAAACTAAGCAAGGTACAGGCAGCTGTTTGGAGGGTGCAGGTTTTGTTTTAGACAACAGATCTATTTGCATAAAATATTTCTGGAGCCGGGCGCAGTGACGCACGCCTGTAATCCCAGCACGTGGGAGGCTGAGGCAGGAGGATCGCGAGTTCCAGTGATTGTGGCCCAGTGGTCAAGTGCCCCTGAGTTCAATCCCTGGTACAAAAAAAAAAAAAAAAAAATATATATATATATATATATATATATATACACATATATATATATGTATATATATATATATTTATTTATTTATTTATTTCTGGAAAGTATGCAAAATCTGGAAGGTATGCAAAAACCAGAGAGTTGGGGTGTGAAGATATGAACCTTTTTACTGTACTTGATTGTGCCCTGCTTGCATTTTCCACGAGTTTAGGGGTTTTCTTTCTTTCTTTCTTTCTTTTTTAACATTAAGCACAGAATCGTGGTCAACTGTACACACACCAAGAAAGAAACTCGGGTCACAGCTGTTTGGAAGAAGGGAAAATTTAGCACCAATGACATCAAAGACAGGAAATGGTATTTCCCTGTTAAAGGCTGTGGAAGGACCAGGTGGGGGGCACTGGGCAGGGCCCAGGACCCCTCCAAGGGACCCACCAGTCAGCTCATTGCTGGGAAACAAGCTGACCTGCCTTGGAAAGGGAACCCCAGCAGGGCCACCCCCAGAAGGGACTCTCCAACCCCCCGCAAGGGAGGCAGCCACAGAGCTTTTGTGTCTGGGGACACAAAAGATGTCTCCATCTGAGACATACGCAATCACACAAACCAAAATAGACATAGCGGCACACACCTGTCATCCCAGCGGCTTGGGAGGCTGAGGAAGGAGGATTGCAAGTTTAAAGCCAGCCTCAGCAATGTAGCGAGGCCCTGTCTCTAAATAAAATACCAAAAAAAAAAAAAAAAAAGGACTGGGGATGTGGCCCAGTGGTTAAGTGCCCCTGGGTTCAATCCCTGGTACCAAAAAAAAAAAAAAAAAAAAAAAAAAAAAAAAAAAAGACACACCATGCACACCATCACATGTCCCTGGACACACAATTATAGAAACACAAGGCAGGCACCAGAACTAACCACAGACACCAAGAACCCACACACGGACACACAGTCAGGGCATATAATCAAGCACACTGTGACAGTGAGAAGAGAACACACCGACACAGACGCACAGTCACATACGCACCAAAACAGACGGAGATACACAGTGCACACACACAGTGACATACTGAGACAGACAGCCAGAGACACAGTCACAGATAGGTGGGGCAGCCACCATGGCTAGCCACAGACACCCACAAGGACACACACTGAGGGTCACACAATCTCACAGATGTGAGTAGACACAGAGAGGCACAGCGTAGGCACACACAAAATCACTCACGCTGATACAAACACCTGGATGCAGACACACAACCATGGACACACAGTGGGAGTCACACATAGCCACACAGAGTTACATAGGACACACAGTTGGGGCACATACACAATCACACACACACCAAAAAAAAAGACAGAAGGACTTACGATCACAGATGCACACCATCCTGATGGGGAGTATGGAGACACAGACCCCAGACCCAGGACTCGCGGGGACATCGGTGGTCACACACAGTACTAGCACACAGTCTTAAGAACACTCAAGGACTCTGGGATGCAGAGACACAAAACATCAGACACCCAGGGACACGGAACACACACAAATCACACACTAAAACAGATCAATCTTCAGAGATGCACAATCAAATTAACAAGAACACAGAGGAAAGACCATAAAGAAATCATAAAAACCAAGGACCTATCTCCAGAAGAGACTTATGTCAACCTGAGGCCACCAAAGAGCCACCTCCTCCCTGAGAAGACTCAAGTCTAGAACATCCTCTCCACTGGGACCCCAGCCCTCACCTCTCACACCACTTGAGACCCATATTCCAATAGGAGACCCAGGCCACCCCATCTGGGGACCTGGCTCTCTCCTCTCTCCTTTGAGGAACCCGGAGTCCCCGTCTGGGTCCCTTTTCTCGGCAGCGCTGTCCAGTGAGAGCAGCGGGCGCCCCCTGGTGGACCCGAGCCTCAGCCCAGGGCTGGACGGAGAAGGGGCCCCGGAGCCAAGACGCGCGGCGGGTTCCGCGCTGGGAGGTGGGAAAGTTCTCAGGGTCTTCCCAAAGTCACGTGCACAGCCGGCGGATAAAAGGGAGTGGACGGGGAGAGCGGAGATGAGCGGCCGGAACCGGACCAAACAGGGCCCTGGACGTGGGAACGGACTCCGGCCAGCACACGTGGGTTGGAAGCTGGGAGGACCGTGGGACCGAAGACACCCCCGCGGTCACACTCTGCAGATCTGCGTCCCCGCCAGGCCGTGCTGCTTCCGGGACCTTGAGGACCAGGGCAGAGAGAGTTGCGGGTCCTGCCAGCCCGAGGCTCTCAGCCGGAAAGTGACACCGAAGCACCCATCACCCCAGGCCTGGACCCCCGGCGCCCAGCCGGGACTGCCAACACCGACTTGGCCGTGGCCTCTGGACCCGAGAGAAAGTCGGGCCGCCCACTTCCAAGCTGGACCCCAGCCTCCCGCCCCGCCCTCCCCGCTGTCATTCTCCCTGGGCCCCGCCCACGCCCCCTCCCGGCTCACGTCGCCCCAGGCCTCGCTCCCGGCTTCCGTCGGACCCCCACCTCGCAGTCGCCCGCGCTCCCCCACTTCCCCGGACCGTCCTTCTGTCACTCTCGGACCCCCACCTCTAGAGTCCAGTCGCCCGCCCGCCCCCACTCCCCGGACCCCGCCCACGCTGCCCCCCCCGCCCACTCCCACGGACCCCGCCCACACTGCTCTGTCACTCTCGGCCCCCCCCGCCCACGAGAGTCCCACCCACTGGTCTGTCCGCCCGACACTGCCCACTCCCCGGACCCCGCCCACCTGCTCTGTCATTCTCTTGGCCCCGCCCACGAGAGTCCCCCCCCACTCCCCGGACCCCCGCCCTGTCACTCTCGCCCCGCCCACACTGCCCACACTGCCCACTCCCCGGACCCCCCCCCGCCCACCTGCTGCTCTGTCACTCTCGGCCCCGCCCACAAGAGTCCCACCCACTGGTCTGTCCGCCCGACACTGCCCACTCCCCGGACCCCCCACGCCCACCACTGCTCTGTCACTCTCGGCCCCCCCCCACTTGCCCACAAGAGTCCCCGGACCCACTGGTCTGTCCGCCCGACACTGCCCACTCCCCCGACACTGGACCCCGCCCACCTGCTCTGTCACTCTCTCGGCCCCGCCCACGAGAGTCCTACCCACTTGTCTGTCATTCTTCCCGTTCTCTTCAGGCTCCCAGCGCTCAGCCTCCGGGTCCCGCCCACTCCAGTCCCTCCCACCCACCCCCCGTCAGTCACCCAAGGCCACGCCCATCTCCCCCGCCTGGCCTAGCCCAGGGCCTCCGGCCCCACTCATGGATCGGCCTTAGTCCCCACCACCCTCTCGCCAGGCTCCGCCCCGCTGTGATCTCTGATCTCAAGCCGCACCCCCTTTCCTGGGTCGCACCTTTCCAGAGCCCAGCACCTCCTCCTAGTCCAAGTCCGAGGCCACCGCATCCCTCACCTGACTCCTCTGTAGACTGCAGCGCCTGCCAGTCTCTGCCCCTTCGTCTTATTCCTCTAGGCACCGCTCCTTTCTGCCAGGACCCATTCACCCCAGACCCCACGCGAGAACCGGCATCCCATTGCTCCCCGACCCCGCCCTGCAAATCTATCAAACTCCGCACGTGGTCACTGCCCTGCGCAGACAAGCCTCGCTCGCTCTGCTGCTGAGCTCGCGGACCCCAAGATGTTGGTGGCTTTGTACGTTCTGTCTGGGGCTGGGTGAGCCCCCTCCGCACGAGCCTTGAGCCCCTTTTTCCAAAATCCAAGTAGCTGTGGAAGGATCTGTCTTATCTGAGGGTCACCAGACTGGGTGGCCAGCTGTCGGCCCTACTGTGTGTAATTGTGTGTATTTGTCTCATCCCCATGTGAGTCTCTGGATCAACGCGTGCTCATGTCAACGGGAGAGACAGGACGCCACAAAAGTGTCCTTTTCGTGTGTGTGCACGGCTGTGCATCTGTCTCCTGGGTTCTCGTACTACCTCTTTGGGGGGGGGTTGTTTGTGTTGCTTATCCCTGTACGTTTGATTGTGTACGTGCTGCATGTGGTACCTGGCTCTGTGTTGTACTGTGAACAGTGTACAGGTGACCTGTGAGCATATGGTGGGTCTGTACTAGATCTGGCTGTGTCTGTCCTGGGCTCTGAGAGTAGCCTTTATCTGTATTTGACTCAGTCTGTGTGTCCCTCCCTGGGTCTCTGTGCCTTGCTGTCTGGCGATCGGTTGCCTTGGGGAGGTGTGGCATTTATTGTGTGTGATGACTCCTCTGCATGTCCACGGCCTGTGGTGGCCTGTGATTTTGTGTGCATCTGGGTCGAGTGTGAAGCTGGTGGTGTCTGTATCCACGTGAGCCCTTGTGCATTGTGTGTGCGTCATGCTGTCCCTGTGTATCTGAGTCTGTGTGTCTGGGTGGGCTGCAGTTGTATTATGTCAGTGTTTGTGCTGGATTCTACCAGGGTGCATCTGGGATCTGTTCACCTGGGGTCTAAATATATGACTGTCACATGTCATGCCCCACCAACTTCCAGTGGGCAGAGCCAGTGACCCAAGTGCCACTCCCCACCAACCCAGAGAGGGAGGGAGTCAGGGGCTGCAAGAGGCTGGGTTCCAGCGACCTGGCTCTGTCAGACTTCAGTGAGTGGCAGAAAGAGAGGGGTGGGAGGCCTAGGGGGAGACCTTTGGGGTGGGTAGAACTGACAGAGCCAGCAGCGGCTGGAGACCAGCGCCCTGCCCTACCTGACTTTGGGATGGTGGTGTCAGGAGTTGATGATCCCCAGGTCCTGTTCACACATGACATTGACACTGACTTGCCCCAGCCCAATCATCTACAGCAATATAGATCCCAAATAAGACCACGTGTGCAAACCAGGCTAATCCATGGACATACACAAACACACATTCACACACCCAGAAGTGCCACAATGACCCACCCCACTCATGCCCCACCGCCTCGCACGGCTGAGAGGACCCCACCCATGGATGGTCCGTGCGCAGCCTTCCTGCCTCCCACGGTGCCCAGGCTGTGGAGCCAGCGGGAGAGAAGGCCCAAGGAGAGCAAGCCTCAAGTGCCCGGGCCCCAAGTGGCAGCTCCTCGGCCCCTGCAGTCAGTGTCCCCACCTCGCTGAGTGAGAGTGGTCTGATAGCACCCCGCTTCCAGGTCTGCTTCTGCAACAATACCACCAGCAATAAATACCTCTAGTGTCCCAGCACTTCACACAGGACCCGGCATTCATGGCCACAGGCTTCTTGGCCTGCGTCTTTGAGGAAAGAGGTTCCCACTGCTGCCTCCAGTAGTGGCCTGCGACTGTGCAATTCAGCCTTTTTCCAGTAAAGTGGGAAGCCCAGCCCAGAGGCAGCAGGTGTCCTGTCTCTTTTACTACTGAGATGGAAACTTTCCCCGTGTAGAAGAAACCTTTCTTTGAGGAAAAAGTAAGACTTGAAGGAGATGGAAACTTACAAGCCCTCCCCGGGGGGTGGGGGATGAGGGCTCTGACCCTTCAAAATTTTCCTTGACTGCCAAAGTTCTCCTGCCTGCCAAAAGTAAGCCCACCAAAAGTATCTGACAAATTCCTCCAATGACCTGGTCCCGCTAAACCCTATAAAACTCAGACCCTTGTTGTAGCCAGTCACCATTTTCCTCGTGAAAATGTGTCCCTCTTCTGCTTAGTAAAGCATCGCTGATCCGCTGAGGTCTGTCTCCGTTTCTTTTCTTTTTATATTCTCTTTCATTGGCTTTCAAGACTCTCCCCTTGTTGACACAGGATGGAGCCAGAGGAGGCGGAGCCCCCTCCCTAACAGGGAGGAGACCCCCACCCCTGCTCCTCCTGCACAAAGCATAGGCAATCTTGCCCCTCTTCTGGTGAGCTGGGACAGGGGGAACAGAGCCTGCCTCTTCCTCCTGGTGGACAGGAAGTCTATCTTCTTTTCCTGGTGTAAGAGAAGTCCCACCTCTCCAATATGGAACAGGAAATCCTGCCTGTGTCCAGCATAACACAGGAGCTGTCCCACCCCTCTTCCTAGCCTGACAGGAAGTTGCCCCTCTGTCAGATACGGAACAGGAAATCCTGCCTGTGCCTAGCACAAGATAAGGAGCTCTCCCCCCTCCCCCCTCTTCCTAGTCTGGCAGGAAGTTGTCCCTTTTCCTAGTCTGGCAGGAAGTTGTCCCTTTTCCTAGTCTGGCAGGAAGTTGTCCCTTTTCCTAGTCTGGCAGGAAGTTGTCCCTTTTCCTAGTCTGGCAGGAAGTTGTCCCTTTTCCTAGTCTGGCAGGAAGTTGTCCCTTTTCCTAGTCTGGCAGGAAGTTGCCCCCCTTTCAGATTCAGGACGGGAAATCCTGCCTGTGTCTGACATAAAATCGGGTCATGTCCCACTCCTTTTCTTGATGAAATGGGAGGCCATGCCACCTTCCTTTTAAATAGGAAATCTTGTCAGGCCCAAAGATGGGGAAGGCCTCCCATTTTTGCACGTGAGGAAATGAGAAGCCCCAACCTTTTGCCTGGTTGAGCAGGAAACTCCTAGCCCTTTCCTATAGGAAGAGTGAAACAGCAACCTGTCTGGACCGAGGATTTTCCCTCAGCTCCCCGCAGTGACTTGTGCCCCCTACTAGCCCACCCTTGCGGCCAGTAGATCAGCCTGGGAGACAGGCTCCAGGGAGAGTCCAGGGCCTGAAGCCATCAACACCTATGTGGTCATGGTCGACACTCCCCTTTGGCAGCTTTCCTGCTGCTCCCGGACCAGCATGGCCCAGACGACCACAGGGAACTGAGACCCCACCCCCCGTCTGCGTGCCGGCCAGACCCTGGCTCCTTCAGCAGCAACAGTGACCACATCGCCAACAACACCTGCACCGGGCACCCTGCCCATGTCCGACCTCAGGCAGGTGGGCAGGGAGCGCAGAGCTCAGGAGGCGTCTCCACCCACCAGCCGGCTAAGCTCCGCCCTCCTCCCTGCCAGGAGGTCCATGCACTCGGAGCAGGCCTCCGCCACCATGCACTGCATGTGTCTGGGGGGCGAGTGTTGGCAGGAGCGGCCACACGCCCGGCAAGGCCAGAGGACACTCCACTGTCCCCTCCACCCCCACCCTGTACTTGGTGCCAGCAGTACCAGGCACCGGGTGCACAGAGCTGTGTGTGCCCTGGAGGTGGGAGGGCTTCTCTCCTCTAAAGACTCATTCAGCATCTCTGTCCCAGAACAGCAACTTCCAGAACACTCTCCATCCCCTGCCCACAGCTGAAGCGACCCAGGCCAGGCTGGCCCACACCCAGGGCTGAGTTCTGCCAGGGCAGAGGGAAAGAAAACAAGACCCAGCTGAGGAGAGGTCTCAGGCCAGGGCAGTGAGGCAGAAGGAAAGGCCAGGCGGCGGGCCGGCAGGACCTCTGGGAAAGAGCCAGGGATCACGGCCCAGGCACAGAATGCAGACCCCGAGGCTTGGAAGCCGACGGCAGGCATCGCAGCCAGCCCCAGGGCACCCACACTCCACGGGAGGCAGACAATGACAGGCACAGAGGCCTGGCCTGGCCACGTGACGGTCACACGGCTGCTCCACACCAGCAGCATCTCCCTCCTGAGAGACAGTCTGTGGGACGGCTGGCTTTTTAGACCAAGCGACAATGTGGCCACAGCCTGTGCAGCATCCTGTGGTGATAAAGGCTTTGGCCCCAGAACACACAGGTTCCATTGGCTCTGTCTGTGCCCAGCTTTCACAGCGAGTGACTCCAGGTGACACTCAACCTCGGGGTCTCTGTCCCCTCCCCAGGGAGCAGCACCTCGCTCCTGTGTTTGTGACCCCACGAGCTAAAATACAAAGTAGCAGAGACACAGAAAGCACTGAGAGCCAGGTCTGGCAATGTCACTATTTCCTTGTCCCCATGCTGGGAAAGGATCCCAGGGCCTCACACATGATCAGCACGTGCTCTACCCCTGAGCCAGGCCCCCAGCCCCCAAAATGGAATCTTTGTTTTCTTTTTTATCCACCTCCAAATCAGGAGCCCAACCCCTGTTTTGCTTTTTGAGGGTTCGCTTGGAGCCCAGGGACTCAGCCGGAGGTTTCTGGGGTGGCTGGCACATTGCAGGAGGTGGGAGTACTGGGCCCCGGTGTGAGGCCACCCGCACGGTCTCAGCTGACTGCATGATCAAACTCCAAGTCAACATCTAACACATCTCAACACCCTGGCATAGTTGGTAACTAAAACCTTCTTACGGGGATGGTTTGGGGGGCCACAGTCAACACCTTCTTTCTATGCTAAATTCTCTTTTTTTTTTTTTTTTTTGTACCAGAGCTTGAACTCAGTGGCACTTGACCACTGGGTCACATCCCCAGCCCTTTTTTGTATTTTATTAGAGACAGGGTCTCACTGAGTTGCTAAGTGCCTCGCCATTGCTGAGGCTGGCTTTGAACTCGCGATCCTCCTGCCTCAGCCTCCCAAAGTGCTGGGATTCCAGGCGTGCGCCACCGCGCCCGGCTACTAAATTCTATTTTCTCATAAAACTGGCAAAGTAGGGCTGGGGCTGGGGCTCAGCAGCAGAGCGCTCGCCTCGCACGTGCGTGGCCCGGGTTCGATCCTCAGCACCACGTAAACATAAATGCATTGCATTGTGTACAACTAAAGCAAATAAATAAATTTAAAAAAAAAAAAAAAAAAACTGGCAAAGTAGAACATCCTGCTTCAGAGTATGGCCTCCCAGGATCAGACAGATGAGGGGTCCTAAAGATTCCCCCCCACACGGGGGCTTGGATTGTGGCTTAGTGGTAGAGCGCTCACCTAGCACGTGGGCGACCAGGGTTGGATCCTCAGCACCACGTACGAATAAAGGCATTGTGTACAACTAAAGCAAATAAAGAAAAATATTAAATAAAAAAAAAAAAAAGATTCCTCCCCCCAGCTACGGGCTCCCAGTCCCCACAGTGCTGCCCGCCTGCTCCCCAGCTCTCTGTGCGGGTCTGCAGCTGGGGACAGAGGACCCGCCCCTACAGCCCTGGCGCGGCTCTGTATGCTGTCCCTGGCTCTGCTCCCTGGCTCCCCCCAGTCCCACCACGTGGTTGTTGAATTCCTGTGGTGAACACTGATGGCTTTCTGGGCAGCAGGTGATACTGTGGGATGCCCGGGGAGCAGGATGAGTCTGCCTGCCTGGGGACCGTGGGCACGCCTGGCACTTGTCACATCCTGGGATTGGAGCCCCGTGGGGACCAGACTGGGATGAGCCTAGGTGACGTCACTCACCCCACACCCCTCTTCCCTTCGTCCCCAGAGGCTGTTACATCACTGGCCTTCCTACATCTCAGGGAATTCCAAAGGGTTGCCCTAATCCAGATAAAGACAGAGAAATTCCCAGCAGGAACTGGATTCTACAGGGAGCTGCCCTTCCCAGGTGGGCCCATCCAGGTAGCCCCACCTCTCCAGGGCTGAGTTCTCACCCCAGTTCAGCCCTGCCCTGGTGGGATGACAAAGAAAACCCCATTTTCCAAGACCAAGCTCACACACTCCATCAGCCCCTCCTCACAGGGCCACTTCCCTTTCTATTTTTTTTTTTTTTTTTTAAGACTGTCGTTACATTAAAACATTAAGAAATGCCAATTCAGGGGGCTGGGGTTGTGGCTCAGCGGTAGAGTGCTCGCCTAGCATGTGTGCGGCCCGGGTTCGATCCTCAGCACCACGTGAAAATAAATGCATTGTGTACAACTAAAGCAAATAAATAAATAGTTTAAAAATATATTTTTTAAAAAAAGAAATGCCAATTCAGGGTTTATGAATTCTTGGTGTACATTCACATAAGTAGCATGTCTCTGTGATTAACTGTAACAATATGTTTGTCAAAAACTGGAAACCACAGTCCCTCCACTTGGCACTGTTGGCTTTGACATTTGGGGTCCAATAATTCTTTGCTCTGGGAAATGTCCTGTGAATTGGAGGACATGGAGCAGCATCACTGGCCTCTGCGCACCAGAGGCCAGTAGCATTCTCCAGTTTAATGATGAAAATGTCCAGGCAAGTGTCACCTGCGGGGGGGGGGGGGAGTGCAGAATTTCCCCTGGCTGAGAATCCCTCACTTAGGTGACTCCACTGACCCCAAGACACTACACATTCCACAATTATCTGACTGACTGAAGTCCCAGGATGCCAAACAAATATAAATGCCTTAGTCTCCACTTATCTTTGGTTTCACTTGCTGCAGTTTGTTACCTGTGCTCAACTATGCTTTGAACATATTACATGGAAAACTCCAGAAATAAACAACTTCTAAGTTTTAAATTGGATGCCATGCTAAAATCTCATGCCATCCCACTCTGTTCCACCCAAGATGTAAATCATGCCCTGTTCAGCGTATCCACCCTGTATATGCTACCTGCCTTTTAATGATTTACTAGCCATCTCAATGTCAAGGTAACACTGTCAAAGTATTGTAGTGCTTATATTCAGGTAAACCTTATTTTACTTTATAATAACTCCAAAGAACAAGATAGTAATGCTGGGCCTGGGGTGAAGCTCAGTTTTACAGCACTTGCCTAGCATGTATGAAGTCTGGGTTCCAGCTCCACCACCAAAAAAAAAAAAAAGTAGTGATGCTGACAATTCAGATACACTGAAAAGAAGCTTCAAAGTGTTTCCTTTAAGTGAAAATAAATGAAAGATCTTGACTTATAAGGAAAGTAAAAAAAGCCGGGCGTGGTGGTGCACGCCTGTAACCCCAGCACTTGGGAGGCTGAGGCAGGAGGATCGTGAGTTCAAAGCCAGCCTCAGCAATGGCGAGGCACTTAGTAACTCAGTGAGACCCTGTCTCTAATAAAATACAAAAATAGGGCTGGGGATGTGGACTAGTGGTTGAGTGCCCTTGAGTTCAATCCCTGGTACCAAAAAAAAAAAAAAAAAAAAAAAAAAAGAAAGGAAGAAACTGAAAAATCATGCTGTGGTTGCTAAGGTCGACCATAAGAATAAATCTTCTATCCATGAAGTTGTGAAAAAGCAAAAAAAAAAAAAAAAAAAAATCAGATTAGTTTTTTTCTGTCACACCTCAAACTGCAAGTTATGGCCATAGTGCATCAAAGTGCTGAGTCAAAATGGAAAAGGCAATAAATTGCAGGAGTTGATACTATCCACAGTTCCAGGTATGCACTTAAAGCCTCAGAACACCTCCCAGCGGACAAGAGGGGACCACAGTGAGCACACAAGGGCTCTTGCAGTAAAGATCGTGGCTGGAGCATGCTCACAGCTCCTCTGACTCCTTCCAGCCTCTCTGGCAACTGGCCTGGATGTTCCGTTTTCTTTGATGCTGGGGATCCAACCCAGGGCGCGGTGCAGGTTAAGTCTGTGCGATGTTACGGAACCGGGCCTCCAACCCAGACCTGTCCAGACGGTGCTCCAGCTGCTTTCCCTGGGGCACTCCCTCGGGTGGGAATTAGAGACGCCACTGTTATGGTCCAGTGACTGAGGGGAACAGAGCTCTGGTCTACCTGGGGAGCAGGATGCGGAGTAGAGCTGTGAACCCAAACCAAGCCGACACATTTGGTGTAGAAGGGCCTGCAAGGATCGTAGAGAACCCATGCACAGAGCTGGAGACCAGCTTAGCAGTCCTCTTGCATACCAAGAACCCATTTGCAACGCTCAGCTGGTTCAGAGAGCTGGGTGCAGGAATGCATGCAGTCAGGTGTGCGCAAGATGACACCGTTTCAAGTCCATCTGTGGTCTACCTGGACAGCCATAGCCATGGGGAAGAACTATGTGAAAGGGAACTTTTCCTAATAAAAAAAAAGATATAATGCAGCTCTGGAACTTGAAGAAGACATCCACACAGCCATCTGTTTGTTTGTTTGTTTGTTTTGGTACCAGGGATTGAACCCAGGAGCACTTGACCACTGAGCCACATCCCCAGCCCTATTTTGTATTTTGTTTAGAAACAGGGTCTCACTGAGTTGCTCAGCACCTCGTTTTTGCTGAAGCTGGCTTTGAACTTGCAATCCTCCTGCCTCAGCCTCCCGAGCTGGGATTACAGGCATGCGCCCCCCAAGCCCCACCCCACACAGTCATCTTAACCCAAGATCTGAAGGGCAAAGGCAAAAGAAGATAATGTAGAAGTCAGAATCTGCAACAAAGCCAGATTTAGGAAGTTTACTCCAACTGCCGTGGAGCAATGTCCTTACAGTCTCAAATTTCAGATCCTCTGTCTACATAGTATGTTTAAATGTTTTGTTTGGCAGTCTTTTCACACTTACCTCTACCTGGTTTCACGGGCTGATGCTTTAAATGACAATAAATCATAATAAACTGTTACATTCACCTTCCCACTTTTTAGGAGCTAATAATTTCTCTTTTTGAGATGGGGTCTCGCTTCCTGGACACAGTGATCCTCCTGCCTCAGCCCCCACATGGCTGAAACTGGTCACAGGCCACCATGCCAAGCAGGAATTAGTAAAATGTTAACATCTATTTTCCCTGCTTTTTATCACAGCTGTCTTCTGGAAACTACATTACAAAGCAGAATAATGAAATCTCTCTTTAATTTCTGTGCAGTATCGGTTAAGTCAAAGTAACAAGATCTGCTACCCTCTTTAAAAAAAATTATTTTTTAGTTGTAGGTTGACACAATACCTTTATTTTATGTTTTTTTATGTGGTGCTGAGGATCGAACCCAGGGCCTTGCACATGCTAGGTGAGCACTCTACCACTGTGCCACAACCCCAGCCCTACACAAGTAAATTTTTTTAAAATGTTTTGTTAAAAACAAAAGACATACACAAACTATGTGGGAAGTGGGGGGAAAAGAGATCAGGTCAGTCCTGGAAGCTGGGGGATAGCGCTGGTTTGTACCATCTAACACATCAGGAACTTATTCCGATGTATTGTGTGAGCTGGGGGTCTAACTCAAATTTTTTCCCAAATAATAATGCCTCTGCCTCAGCTTTACTGACACTTGTGTTGGATCAGTCTCTATGCTGGGGCATCTTCCCGGGCCTCTACCTACTCCAGCCAGAAGCTCACACGCATACACACACACACACACACACACACACACACCCCAAGAACCACTGCTCAAAGTGAGGAGCTGAACCACATAGCCAGCATTGCCCACCCAACTTTCAAGTTCCAAGTCCTTTTCTGGGTGAGCCTTGGGGCTGAAGGACTAGGCATCCTGGGCGCAGAGCTGGAGGCTGCCAGCCCAAGGTGGCCCCAGGAGGTTGGTCTGGTCCTTCACTTAAGGGACAGAACAGGAGGTCTTGCCCAGCCCTTGAGTGTAATTCTGGTGGACACAATTCATTGTTGACTCTGTTCTGCGGTAGTTGCTAACTGGTATCTCCATGGTCCTTCCCAGCAACCCTGGAGGGCCAACTTTCTCCACTTCCCCATCTTGGGGAGGGGAAAAAGCAGGCACAGAAGTGGCCTGGAGCAAGGTCGTAGAGCTACTAAGGAGCCCGTCAAGGGCCTGTAATCCCAGCACTTGGGAGGCTGAGGCAGGAGGATCGCGAGTTCAGCAATGGTGAGGCACTTGGCAACTCAGTGAGACCCTGTCTCTAATAAAATACAAAATAGGGCTGGGGATGTGGCCCAGTGGTTGAGTGCCCCTGAGTTCAACCCCCAGCACCAAAAAGGAGAGAGAGAGAGAGAGAGAGAGAGAGAGGTGAAGGTGGAGAGATGTTTTGTAATAAATCTTCATACTGGAGCAGAGGGGCGGTGATCTGGGGAAACCCACCCCCACCACTGGAACCCAGCTCCAGCCTTAGACCGTGATGCTCCCCCCTCAAGCCGGGCCCACGGTGACCCCGCCTGCAAAAAGCCCAAAGCAGAGGTGTCCAGGGAGCTCCCAGCTCCCCACAGTCTCCGCCGGCTGCCACAGGCGTTGCTAACCCAAACCGGGGGCTTGTTCCGCGGCCTCCGGACGAGTCCTCCGAACCCAGCCCCCGCTGCCCGCACCCGCACCTCGGGAGCCCCGGCTCCAGCCCGCTCGGAGCCCTCCCGGCGAAGGCGAGGCTCCGGGGAAAGGGGCCTGAATGCAGTGGGAGGCTGGGGGCGAGAAGCTGGGGCTGGGGCTGGGCGGGACGGGGCCCCGCAGGCTTCCAGCTGCTGCTACGCGGGGCCCCCGCCTCCCCCGCCGCATGCCTCGGAAACCCGGAGGCGCGGGGAGCCGGGAAGCGACGACGCCCGCAGCGCCCCCGGCCCCTGCCCCGGGCGGGGCGAAGGGACCCCGCGCGCCCCAGGCGGTGTCCCGGGAGCTCTCCGAGGCCTCGGAGGAGGGCGCTCCCCCGGTCCCCCACACCCGCCCCTCCGTCCCGGGGCGGGACCGGAGGGCGGAGCGGCGGCGGTGACGCGGGCCCCGCCCGCTCATATAGAGGCACCCCGGGGGCGCAGGGACAGAGCTCCGTCGCCGCCGCATCCGTCGCCCGCGCCGCCGCCGCCGCCGCAGCTCAGAGCGTCCGCGACACCGCCGCCGCGTCCCCCAGCAGGCCACCACCATGCGGGAGATCGTGCACCTGCAAGCCGGCCAGTGCGGCAACCAGATCGGGGCCAAGGTGCGCGGGGTCGGGGCCGGGAGGAGCGGAGCCCGGGGCGCAGCCCCCCAGGGCTCCCCGACCGAGGGCCTTTGGGGGACCGCGTCCCCGGGAAGCCGGCGCCCCAGGGGTGGTGGGGGAGGGGCGCGGGGGGCAGGGCCAGGCTGGGAACAAAGAGGCCTGTCAATGGGGGTAGGGCCCGGCCTTCCGTCCGCTGGCCACAGCTGGTTGCACAGCTGGCCCAATGTCCCCTCCACGCACAAAGAGAAGGCGCCCCTCCCCCGGGCTGCGGCCAGGGTGCGCTGGCACCAGCAGGCTCGGGCTGCGCTGGCGACTGCCTCACCCCGCCCCCACTCTCCCTTCTTGCTGCCTCATCCTCGCCATCCCTCTAGGTCCCCCAGTCACCTTGCCGGGGGCGGGAGGGGGTGTGTGTGAGCTGCAGCTAGGGAGGTGAGGACGGTCCTGGGCCCGGCCACCTGGTCCCCCTCTCTCAACCCTTCCCATCACTACCTGCTCTAGTTTTGGGAGGTGATCAGTGACGAACATGGCATCGACCCCACTGGCACCTACCATGGCGACAGTGACCTGCAACTGGAAAGGATCAACGTCTACTACAATGAGGCCACAGGTAGGGGGGGGCACCTTCTGGTGTGGGGGTGCGGGTTGGCAGGGAGGGGGCAGGATGCTTCCCAGTGCCTGCGGCTCCTGGCACTCCCGCCCTCCATCTGCCTCCCCGCAGGAGGAAACTACGTGCCCAGAGCCGTGCTGGTGGACCTGGAGCCCGGCACCATGGACTCCGTGCGCTCCGGCCCCTTCGGCCAGATCTTTCGGCCAGACAACTTTGTGTTTGGTGAGTCCAGGAGTGGGGCCCAAGAAAAGGAGACCCGTGTTCCTGCCCTCCCAGTGCCTTGGTGAAAATTCTCTCCCTAGCACCAGAGTGGGCAGTGACCACAGAGCCCCAGAGTAGACAGAGCAGTCAGGGACATGGTGGGGTCGCACAGGCCATGGTGGAGGCCCTGGGGAGGGCTTGGGATCAGGGAGGCTTCCTGGATGAGGTGGCATTTTAACTGAACAGTCGGACTGGAGCCAGGTTGCCCGGGTGCAAGCCCCAGCTCTGCCAACTCATGCACTGGACAAAGAGGTGATGAGCTCTGACGATATTCCAGGCCCTGCACCAGAAGCCGGGACATGGCAGAGAGCCAAGCAACCTGAGCTGTCTGCTGTCAGGGCCCACTCCCTACCCAGCCCTGGAGCCTGCCACAGGGTCCCTCAGTACAGCTCAGCCCTGGCCTACGTCAGCTGGGTGACTCTGGATGGGCTCCTTAGCCCTTCATGCCTCAGTCTCCTCATCTTCAAAACAGGGATATAGATGATCTGTTCAGGACCAAGGAGATGGCATAAAGCTCTCACTGTGTGTAAAGAACTTAGGAGCTAGCCGGGCACAGTGGCGCACGCCTGTAATCCCAGCACTTGGGAAGCTGAGGCAGGAGGATCACGAGTTCAAAGCCAGCCTCAGCCATGGCGAGGCACTTAGCAACTCAGTGAGACCCTGTCTCTAATAAAATACAAAAAGGGGCTGGTGGTGTGGCCCAGTGGTCGAGTGCCGCTGATTTCAATCCCTGGTACCAAAAAGGAAAAAAAAGGGCTGGTGGTGTGGCCCAGTGGTCGAGTGCCCCTGAGTTCAATCCCTGGTACCAAAAAAAAAAAAGAAGAAGAAGAACAACAACAACTTAGGAACTGGCACAGAGGAAAGGGTAAATAAGCATTTATTGTAGATGTTTCCATTATCATTATTAATACCTGCCACCTAACAGGTGAGTAGGACAGGGACTGGCCAAGGGACTTGGAAAGAATAGCATATGCAAAGACAATAAGCACAGTTTTGGAACTTAGACTCAAGGGAGTACTCATGCTCAGTGATAGTCCTTCCCGGGAGCTCTTTTCAGGATTGGGCTGGTCACATATACCCTACCCTGACCTCAGGCCCCAGGTTCCACCCTCCCCCAGAACCCCAGCACCCCTTTTCCTCTGAGCATGGCAGTTTGAGTCTGAAGTTTGAATCAGCTGTGTGACCTTGGACAAGTGACTTCCCCTCTCTGATCTATACAAAGATTCTGAGAGATACCGATTCACTAATGTGGGCAGGGTCCCTAATGGGTCCTCAGGAATGGCTGTGGAAACAGGCACAAATGAGGTTTGAGGCCTTCTTGAATGGCCACGGGTGGCTCCCAGTTGGGCCAAGTGATTCTATGGTACATGCTGCAAGTGTGGACTCGGGCCAGACCATCTGGTTGGAGCCCTAGCTGTCCCACTTGCTTGCAGTGTGACTTTTCACATAGGAGCTAGTCTCTCTGAATCTTCATTTCCTCACCTGTAAAATAGATGTAAAAGGAGTAGGTAAGCGGAGCACTATGATGCACAGCTGTAATCCCAGCAACTTGGGAGGCCAAGGCAGGAGGATCACAAGTGTGAGGCCAGCCTCAGCAACTTAGCAAGATCCTGTCTCAAAATAAAAGATAAAAAGGGCTGGGGATGCAGCTCAGTGGTAAAGCACACCTGTGTTCAATCCCCAGTACCCTCCAAAAAAAAAAAAAGTATGTAAGTACCTCCGAGAACTGGGGAAAAGATTCAGAGATGGAGTACCTGCGGTGTTCCAGACACAGCCAAGACAAGTCCTTTTTCTCCTCCTGGTTCCTTTCCAGCCAGGAGACAGATTTAATTTAGCAAATAAATTTAACTCAAATAAACACCACCACAACACGCGTAAGGCTGAGCACTGACAGGTATTGGGGGGGAAATAAAACAATTTAAGGACGTAGAGGAGGAGGAGGATCCATATCTGGGGTAGGGATTGTCACCTCTGAGGAGGTGACATTGAGCAGAAAGTGAGGGAGGAGCCAGGAGAGTACCTGAGGAAAAAGAATCCCAGGCAGCCAGAACAGTCAGTGCAAAGGGCCTGAGGCTAGACCCAGTCTGGCCTGTTAGGAAAATGATGAGGAAGTCATGGCGGCTGGAGCCGGTTCCCTGGAGAGGACTGAGCAGGTCGTGTGTGGCCCTGAGGGCTTTGGGGAGGAGGACCTGAGCTTTTACCCTGTGGGAGGGGAAAGCCTGGGGCGGCGGCGGTGGGTGGGGGTGGGGGAGTAGGCGCTCACGGGCGCCCTCTGGCGGCTGCAGGGAGAACAGGCTGTGGAGAGTGGGGTCAGGAGCCCTGGGATCCTGCGGAGGCAACCTCTCCTCAGTTTCAGCTGGGTGAGGACCAGGTGGAAGCAGGTGTTCTCAATAATAACAGCCAGTGTTCTAATATTGACCTTGCCCTCCTGGAGCTTGCATTCCTCTGTGAGATTCCAGGGGTTGAGCCACCCTAGGCAACTGATGAGCCCCACGAAGTCTTGAAGGAGGAACCTGGGAGACCTGGGGGAACAGCATTCCTGGCAGAGGCACATCCCGTGCAAAGGCCCCAGGGCAGGACCAAGCCTGGCCTGTTGGAGGAGCCCTTGTGGCTGCAGCAGAGGAAGCCAGGCGGGGAGAGGGTGAAGGGGAGGCGGGGAGGGGACAGGGAAGGTCATGTAGGGTCTCCGGGGCCACAGGAGGGACTTGGGCTACTGGTCAAAGATAGGAGTAGGGGAGACAAGCTCAGTGGCACACGCCTGTCACCCAGCTACCCGGAAGGCTGAGGTTGGAGAATCTCAAGTTGGACTCCAACCTGGGAAATTTAGCAAGACCCCGGCTCAAAATAAAGAAGGGATGGGGATGCAGTTCAGTGGTGGAGAGGCCCTGGGTTCAATCCCCAGTGCCGCATAAGAAAGGAGGGGCATCTGCAAATGATTTTGAACTAAGGTGGGACACAATTTGATTTAGGTTTTACATTCTCTGGCTGCCGGGTAAATGCAGGACCTGGATGGAAGCAGAGAAAGCAGTTAATAACAATAGTAATTTTTACTCTTGTGCAGAAGGTGACCATAGATGAAAATAATGTGCTGTACATTTCAAACTTAGAAGAAAGGATTGGGGGAGGGAGGGTACCAGGGACTGAACTCAGGGGCACTTGGCCACTGAGCCACATCCCCAGCCCTATTTTGTATTTTATTTAGAGACAGGGTCTCACTGAGTTGCTTAGTGTCTTGCTCGTGCTGAGGCTGGCTTTGAACTTGCAATCCTCCTGTCTTAGCCTCCCCAGCTGCTGGGATTACAGGTGTGTGCCACCACACCCAGCTTAAGAAATAATTTTTAATGTTTTCACCATAAAGAAATGAAGAATGTTTGAGGAGACAGATATATTTAGCCTGAGTCAAACATTATACAGTGAATACACAGGTGTGGTACCCATTAATATGCATAATTTTTATGTTTTGTATGTATCAGTTAAAAATAAATTTGGGGTGCTGGGGTGTAGCTCAGTGGTAGAGTGCTTTCCCAGCATGTGAAAGGCCCTGAGTTCCATCCCCAGCACTACAAAAATTACTTAAAAACTGGGGCTGGGGGATATACCTCAGTTGGTAGAGTGCTTGCCTTGCATGCACAAGGCTCTGGGTTCAATCCCCAGCACCACAAATAATAATAATAGTAACTATTATTATTATAATAAAAAACTGGCCTGCCGGGCGTGGTGGCCCACACCTGTAATCCTAGCACTTGGGAGGCTGAGGCAGGAGGATCGCGAGTTCAAAGCCAGCCTCAGCAGTGGTGAGGCACTTAGCAACTCAGTGAGACCCTGTCTCTAATAAAATACAAAAAAAAAGGTCTGGGGATGTGGCCCAGTGGTTGAGTGCCCCTGAGTTCAATCCCTGGTACCAAAAAAAAAAAAAAAAAAAAAAAAAAAAAAAAAAAAAAAAAAAAAAAAACTGGCCTGGTGCGGTGGTGCAACCCTGTAATCCCAGCGACTCAGGAGACTGAGGCAGAAGGATTACGAGTTCAAAGCCAGCCTCAGCACAAGCAAGGTGCTAAGCAACTCAGTGAGACCCTGTCTCTAAATAAAATACAAAATAGGGCTGGAGATGTGGCTCAGTGGTTGAATGCCCCGGAGTTCAATCCCAGGTACCAAAATAAATAAATAAAAACTAAATTTGGGACTGGTAGAACAGGTACCTAACATGTGCTAGATCCCCAGCGTGCCCCCCCCAAAGAAAAGATTAAATTAAAAATAAATGTAATAGTGATTTTAATTACTGATCCTTTTATTGTTATTATTTTATGTCGACTGGGGGGCGGGTAGACAGGGTGGAGGGCGGGGCTTGGGTCAACGCCTGTGGTCGGCTTCTCTCCCCTCCCCAGGCCAATCCGGAGCCGGCAACAACTGGGCCAAGGGCCACTACACCGAGGGCGCGGAGCTGGTGGACGCGGTCCTGGACGTGGTGCGCAAGGAGGCGGAGAGCTGCGACTGCCTGCAGGGCTTCCAGCTGACGCACTCGCTGGGCGGCGGCACGGGCTCGGGCATGGGCACGCTGCTCATCAGCAAGATCCGCGAGGAGTTCCCGGACCGCATCATGAACACCTTCAGCGTGGTGCCGTCGCCCAAGGTGTCCGACACGGTGGTGGAGCCCTACAACGCCACGCTGTCGGTGCACCAGCTGGTGGAGAACACGGACGAGACCTACTGCATCGACAACGAGGCGCTCTACGACATCTGCTTCCGCACGCTCAAGCTGACCACGCCCACCTACGGCGACCTCAACCACCTGGTGTCGGCCACCATGAGCGGGGTCACCACCTGCCTGCGCTTCCCGGGCCAGCTCAACGCCGACCTGCGCAAGCTGGCCGTGAACATGGTGCCCTTCCCGCGCCTGCACTTCTTCATGCCGGGCTTCGCGCCGCTGACCAGCCGGGGCAGCCAGCAGTACCGCGCGCTGACCGTGCCCGAGCTCACCCAGCAGATGTTCGACGCCAAGAACATGATGGCCGCGTGCGACCCGCGCCACGGCCGCTACCTGACCGTGGCCGCCGTGTTCCGGGGCCGCATGTCCATGAAGGAGGTGGACGAGCAGATGCTGAGCGTCCAGAGCAAGAACAGCAGCTACTTCGTGGAGTGGATCCCCAACAACGTGAAGACGGCCGTGTGCGACATCCCGCCGCGCGGCCTGAAGATGGCCGCCACCTTCATCGGCAACAGCACGGCCATCCAGGAGCTGTTCAAGCGCATCTCGGAGCAGTTCACGGCCATGTTCCGGCGCAAGGCCTTCCTGCACTGGTACACCGGCGAGGGCATGGACGAGATGGAGTTCACCGAGGCCGAGAGCAACATGAACGACCTGGTGTCCGAGTACCAGCAGTACCAGGACGCCACGGCCGAGGAGGGCGAGTTCGAGGAGGAGGCGGAGGAGGAAGTGGCCTAGGACCCCTGCATTCACGTCCCGTCTGCCCACACCCCCGGCGAGGCCTCTGACCGTTGACCTTTGCCCCCTCGGCAATCCCAAGGACCCCATGACCTCCTCGCCCAGCCGGACCCTAGGACCCCACCATCGTGACTTTGCCCTGACCCTAACAATCCGTACCGAGTTCACATCACCTCTGGTCACTTCATCTCTGACCCTAGCCCAGCTTTGACCCTTGAACCCTACCCTACCTCCAACCCCCATGGAGCTCTTCCAACTTTGACACCTCTGTGAGCCCTGTGTCACCTTTTCTAGCCCTCCTTCACCCCAACGCCCTCACCTGTGGCACCCTCGAGCCCCATAAGCCCTGGTTTGCTTTTAACCCCTCCCTCGGAGCCTCGCCTCCCCTCTGATCCTGCCTCATCTTTGACCTCAGGAAGCCTGCTCCCCTCTTACCCGCTTCCCTCTGGTTCCCGTGAGCTCCCATTCCCTCCCTGACTTCTCTCCCCGGGCGCCTCCTACCTGGCTTCCCTGGGAGCACTGTCAGGGAGCACTCCCATCCGCCCCCTCCTCTGCCTGACCTGGATGAATAAATGAGTCCTTGCCTGGCGTGTCTCTGCGGAGTTCACTTCATCACCTTGTGCAGCAAGCGGGGGGTTCTCCCTGGAGGGTGGAGGTGGGTGCCAAAGGCTCAGCTATCTCCGGGGGACAGGAGCAGAGGTTTGGGAGTCACAGGGACCAGGCTGAACCACTGCGCAGCCCTCCGGGGTGCAGCGAGCCATCACCCGGTGACTTTCTGACTCTGTGTGTGTGGCCTGTCTGCTGCTCTGCCTGTGTCCTGACCTCTGTGTCCCCCTCTCTGGCTCCTGTGTGTCCTCTCCCTGGGCCAGCTCCCTCTGGTGGTGCTGCGTGTGGGGCTGGCTGATGGACCAAGGGAAAGAGAGACTTGAAGGAAGAGGAAGCACTTTAGGCAGACTGAATCCTCGCCTTCCCTGGAGTGAGGAAGGAGAGGCAAAGGCCTGAGGGTGGTGGGGAGTGGGGACAGGACATGGCCCAGCCTCCAGGATGAGACTGAAGGCCCGGCCTCTGAGCCTGCCCCTACTGCCACCCATCCCAGAGAAGGCCGAGCAGCCAGGACGCCTAGGTTTCTCACAGTGGGTGGGGGCAGGGGCCTCCGCCGGAGGACGTCACCCGTTAAACTTCCTCTGTCAGCCACACAGGAAGCCGAGCCGGCTCAGGGCCCAGCCCCAAGCAAGCACAGGCCCCCAGGACCCCTGGGGAAAGGGCCCAGCCCTGCAGGGACCATGGGATCCAGAGCCGAGTAAGAGCTGTCCCCTCCTTCATCCTGTGGGCTGAGATTCCCAGGCCGGGGCTGGGACACGGGGAGCTAGGGCGAGGGCAGGCCCGGGAGGTACAGTGAGCCACAGGGGCAGGCGGCGGGCATCAGAGCAGGACCTCAGCTGGCCTCCCCCGTGTGTCCGCTGGGGCCTACCAGGCCTCGCCCGGCCCCCCCCCCCCCCCTGCTCTGCGGCTGCTTCGCTCTAGACGTGCAGTCGCTCCTCTGGCCTGTGTCTCTGGGTGTGCGTGAGTGGGGGCTCCTGGGAGCCAGCAGAGTGGGGCATGTGAGGAGGGAGAAGGCGGGGGTCCACATGGGTGGGCGACGGAGGGGGACGTCTGGAGGGGCCATGTCAGGGACTCCGTGCGGCTGGACGGGACAGCATGTCTTCAGGGGTCTCCTCTGGGCCTCGCCATCTCGGTCCTGGAGCCCAAGTCCCAGCATCCCCTGCATGATGTGGGGGCAGGGAAGGTGGGGGTGGTTGTAGGGCTCACAGTAAGCACCAGGGCATCCTGCTGTCCTTCTTCAGGTGGGGAAGGTGGGGTCAGCCACGGAGGGCCATGGAACCTCACACAGGGAGGGGCACAGGGACAAGCCACAAAGATGCCCACTCACCCAAAAGCCGTGCAGCATTGCAAGGAAAGAGAGACGTGATTCACCTGCACACTTGCTCTGACACACACACACACACACACACACACACACACACACACACACAAGCAGGCATTCAGCCACGCACACAGGCACATAGCCACGCACACTGCTGTGCTCTCTGGCTCAGCCGCACACTCCCAGGCCTCGCAGCATCAGTGTACCTGCACAGACAGCTTCCCACAGCCTCGCACGCCACCACAGCCACCAGTCACACACACAGGCACAATCACACACAGAAGCAAGTCCCTGGATCCTCTAAGCCCCCTTCTGTCCTACAGAGGGGGTCCCCCAGCTGTGTTTGATTGGTTCTTCGAAGCGGCCTGCCCTGCCTCCCTAGAGGAAGGTGAGTTTGGGGCCCTGGGGGTGGGAATGGAGGAGGGGGCTTGATGCCCTGGACTTAGGAGCCCTCTCTCCCCTGCAGATCCCCCCATTCTGCGGCAGTTTCCCCGGGACTTCAGGGACCAGGTACTTGGAGAGCTTCTTGCTCCTTCAGGACCAGGGCTAGTCCCACACAGGGCTGAGGCTCTGTGCCTTGGACCTGGAACCCAGAGGGGGACCCTGATCTGACTGTCAGTCTGCTTCTCTCCTCCTCCAGGAAGCTATGCAGATGGTGCCCAAGTTTTGCTTTCCTTTTGATGTAGAAAGGTATGGAAAGGAGCAGAGACAAAGGGGCCCCAGGCTCTCGGGGACCCTAAGGGTTAAACGCACAGCAACTCAGACATCTGGAGACCCGCATACCCAGGGACCTGGAGACCCAGGACTCAGACGTAACTAGTGACCTATATGCATAGAACCCCAATAACTAGTGACCTATATGCATAGAACCCCAATAGCTAGCGACCTATATGCATAGGGACCCAGGGACCCATGAAGTCATGGTCTCAGGTACCAAGTGACCCACAAAACCAAGGACCTGAACACCCAAGGCCCAGCCTGGTGAGCACAGTACTGGAAGCGTGGCTGGAGGGAGTGGGGGTTGGGGAAGCTGGATTGTCAGGACTCTTGGAGAGCCTCGCCTACCTCCAGGGAGCCCCCCAGCCCTGCGGTCCAGCATTTCACATTCGCCCTCACGGACCTGGCAGGCAACCGCAGATTTGGTTTCTGTCGCCTTCGAGGTGGTGCGCAGAGCTGTCTGTGCATCCTCAGGTAGGGAAATGAGAGCTGGGGGGTGGGGGGTGGACGGCACCCAGCCTCGGGCACTCTGTGCAGCCTCTCCTCTCTCCGCAGTCATCTGCCCTGGTTTGAGGTATTCTACAAGCTACTGAACACAGTGGGGGACCTCCTAGCTCAGGACCAAGTGAGACCAACCCCCCCTTTCACTCCTGCCAGAGTCCCAGCCCTCGCCCCACCTTGTCCCCAGCCCTTCTCTGAACTCCCAGACCAGTCCTGAGTCCCTTGGCACCTCCTAGGCCACCTGGCCTGAGCCAAGGCCTCAGAGGCCCAAGCCCTCCTCTGGTACAGACATGGCCCCTCTCCCACCCAGGTCTCGGAGGCTGAAGAACTTCTTCTAAATCTGCTGCAGCAGCCGCCTCCTGGGCCCCAGGTCTCGGGAGGGCTGGAGCTGGTGAGTAGCTCCCAACTCCTGGGTGACCAACGCTAGGTGGGTGGGGAGGATGTACCCAGCCCTGAGGGACACGCAGCTATACCTGTCCCCCAGGGCGGCGGAGTGACCATCTCCAGTGTGCACGGAATACTCCCTCCTGCCCCCGGGAACAGCAGGCTGGTGAGCGGGAATCGCGGGAATCGGCCCCCGGAAGGTTGGGCCCCGGGCTGAGGTCAACTCGCAGACGGACTGATTACCCCCACCAATGTCCCCTCCAGCTTTCCTGCTTCGTGGCTCCCGACTCGGGCTCCTTGCCCTCTATTCCTGAGAATGTAAGTAGGGACGCGGGAGGCAAGTCCGGGGGCGGGCACAGGTCCCATAACCCAGAGTGGAATGCCAGAGCTTGGCGTCTGCCCACGCTCAGCGCGTGCCCCTCTGTTCCTCAGAGAAACCTGACGGAGCTGGTGGTGGCGGTGACAGATGAGAACATCGTGGGCCTGTTCGCGGCGCTCTTAGCCGAGCGAAGAGTCCTGCTCACCGCCAGCAAACTCAGCACGGTGAGGCGGGGGAGAGGACAGAGGACGAGGCCTGGATCCACCCCTGGGGGAGGGGACAACGGGAGGGGCTGACCATGTGAGCTCCAGCCGCCCAGCGAGACCAGAGGACACGGTCCGGCCCCACCCTTATGGGTGGAACGGGGGCGTGTGTGTGGTGTAGCTCCTCCTCTTTGGGCAGGCTTGGCTCCGCCCCCTGAAGGATACGACCGGTGAGCGCTGGATTCTAGCTCCGCCCCTAGGGGAATGGATGGGAGGGGTCTGCATACCGGTTACACCGCCCTGTGAGCATGGCCAAAGGGTTGGGGTCAGAGGAGGGCTGCCAGGGCTCGCCCCCTAGGAGTGGGACCAGGCGGGCTGAATCTTAGCTCTGCCCCTTAGAGGGAAGAATTGGCTCCACCCACTGAAAAGCACGAGACAGTTCTCGGTAACACTGTAGCCTCCGGGAATTGCTTCCAGGACCCCAAAGGATACCAAAATCCGCAGATGCTTAAGTCCCTTAAAGTGGCAAAGAGTATTTGCATAGAAGCTACGCAGCTCCTCCTATAGACTTCAGATCATTTCTAAGCGACTGGAAATACCTAATACAATGTAAATGCGATGTAAATAGTTGTTATGCTCTATTGTTTGGGAATCGTGACAAAGGAAAAAAGTCTTGTTCGGCACAGATGCAATTTTTTGCGGAATATATTTGACCCAAAATTGGTTGAATCCGTGTTTGCGGAATCCGCTGTACCCAGAGCGGACTGTAATTAGACAAATGTCTCCCCCTGGTTCCTAAAGGGATCCGAGTTTACCCCATTATACCGCAGGGTGGGGAGACTGGGAAGGTCTGAGCCATCGTCTCAGAGAGGGTCCTTGAAGTGAGGAGGCCCTGACTCTAAAACCTCTCCTCCGTCCCCAGCTGACTTCCTGCGTTCACGCGTCCTGCGCTCTCCTGTACCCCATGCGCTGGGAACACGTGCTGATCCCCACGCTGCCCCCGCATCTGCTGGATTACTGCTGGTGAGGAATGCGGGTCTGGGGGTGGGGCAGGCCTAGGGAAGAGGTCTGGGAGCCTGGGGTGGAGGCAGTGCCCGCATGACCCTGGCCCTCGGTCCACAGCGCGCCCATGCCCTACCTCATTGGAGTGCATGCAAGTCTTGCCGAGGTGAGAACGAAAGGCCACCAGAGGTGGCGGGGCGGGAGGGATCCTCTTCCCCTCCAGGGAGGGATCCTCTTCCCCTCCAGGGAGGGATCCTCAGGCTCTGAGAGAGCGTCCTCCCTCCCTTGCAGAGAGTGCGCGACAAGGCCCTGGAGGACGTCGTGGTATTGAACATAGACTCCAATGCCTTGGAGACGCCCTTCGATGACGTGCAGGCGCTGCCACCCGACGTGGTCAGGGTCACCCCCTCCCAGCCTTCTCCAGGAGCTTGAGGCCCTCCATCTGCTCACTCAGTGCCTCCCTCTGGTCCTACAGGTGTCCTTGCTGAGGCTTCGATTAAGGAAGGTCGCGGTGAGCCCAGGGGAAGGAGTGTCCCGTCTCTTCCTCAAAAGCCCAGGCCCTGCTCTTTGGCGGCTACCGCGATGCGCTGGTCTGCAGCCCGGTGAGCAGCAGGGATTGATGCCGAGGGAGGGAGAGACCCTCACTGACTCAAGCGTGCGCTTCTCCCTCTCTCTCTCTCTCTCTCTCTCTCTCTCTCTCTCTCTCTCACACACTTTCACTCTCGCTCTCTGGGTTCCTGAAGGATTCACAATGCTAGTAACATCTAACATTCATGGAGGACTGACTTTGTGCCTCTGTTTGCCCCCTGTAAAATGGGATGCCAGTAGTACCTGCCCAAAAGGGTTGAGTTGGCGAATCAGCGTATTCCAAGCACTTTGCACGGTGTCAGCATATACCCAGTCCTCCATAAACACTGGGTCTTGCTATTATTTAATGCCCACCGGGAGATGGGTACTATTAAAGCCCCATTTTATAGAAGAGAAACCAAGGCTTGGAGAAACTCCATGCAGGGTGGGAGGGTGGAATCCAGAATCCTGATCTGCTCCCAAGATCCCTCACCCCCATGCCCATTTTTCTTAATTATTCTTTGAAAATTGAGGGGACCCCACGGTCATTTACACATCTGGCTTTCTTGTCAGCTCTAGGTTTACAACACGGCCTCTGTGTGCCCACCCCCAACTAGCCCTAGTCACCTCCCCATTAGGACTACCCTCCCCCCCACACTGGCTCTGTCCTGTCCTCCACAGTCTCCTCCCAGCAGGGGTCAGAGGTTACCTGGGAACACCTGAGTCAGGTCCCACACCCGCTCTGCAGCTCTCCCAAGGCTCCCAACTCTGTAGAGGTAAAAGGCCATTCCAAGGCCCTTGAGTGCCTGCATGAGGTCAGGAACACAGCAGGCATCCAATTAATGTTTGCCACATGGCTTTAAGGTAGAACGAAGCAGGTGGCTGGGGATCAGGAGAGCCCCTGGGAGCTCAGGATGGGGTCCCCTCCTTCCAGGGCCAGCCTGTCACCTTCAATGAAGAAAACTTCTTGGCCCAGAAGCCTGGGGCGCCCCTGCAGGCCTTCCACCAGCGGGCGGTGCACCTGCAGCTGTTCAAGCAGGTGGGCCAGAACCCTGAGGGTGAAGCCAGAGAGGGCCTGCTGGGCTCCCAGGGGTGGGGCCCAAGGCAGGGTAAGGATGGCCTCTGAGCCCGAGGCAAGGCTAGAGCAGACCTCTGAGGTTTTACGAGAGGGCTGGGGCTGCTCCCTGCGACTCCCCGACTCCAGGGTCCCTAGGTGGGGAAAAGACCTACTTCTAGGCCCCCGGATGGATTATGGGGGTCCAGATTCCTGGATCCCTAAGTGGGCATTCTCTTGGGTCCTGGGTGGGCGTCTGTGTGAGGCTGTAGAGAGGGCAGGTCCTGACCTTTTGGGTGGAGGAGGAAGCAGTAGGGACTCCAGGGTCCTAGGGATGCGAGATGAGGCGCAGGACCAACTCCTGGGTTCCTGGGAGAAGGTGGGTGAACTCCAAGATCCTTCCATGCCAGGCTTGGCTCTAGGATCCCTGAAGGTGGGTTCAAGTATTACAGGCTCACAAGAAGGGACAGGCCGGGCTGGAAGGGCAGGGTTCCATGTCTGGGTCCCAGTAAGGAAATCAGAGACCTGGGAGCAGGACCTGACTTGGGGGCAGGACAGAGTTGGATCTGTTTCCTGAGGTGGGCTCCAGATTCGTGGACCCTTGGGTGGGCCTCTGGAGGAGCTGAGAGGGCTTCTACATGGGAAGGGGCACCGGCAGACGCAGCCCTTCCATCTGGGTGTCTGACTCTTTTCCCCCACCACGCAGTTCATCGAAGCCAGGCTGGAGAAGCTCAACTCAGGGGAGGGCTTCTCTGACGCATTTGAGCAGGAGATCAGCTGCTGCGGGGCTTCCTCAGGTGAGCCCCGTGCTGGCCCCCAGGTTCCCCCCCCACCAGAACCCCTGCCTATGCCTGCCTTGGATGACACCTGCTCTCCTCACCCCAGGCGTCCTCCGCTCCTATCAGCTCTGGGCAGACCACCTAAAGGTAGTGACACCAGACATTTGTTGATTGGATTAATTTAATCCCACAATAGTCCCTGGTAGGGTCCATGATTATGCTCATCTATAGAGGTGGGGGCAATTGGCCAGCAACACAGCCCGGGGTGGGGAGTGGGGCCTGGGGCCCAGCCCTAGTGTAGTGGCCCCAAGGTCCCAAGTCTCTCCTTTGGCAACCTTCTTCCACAGAAAGGTGGGGGTGCTCTCCTGCATTCAGTCAAAGCCAAAACCCAACCGGCCGTCAGGATCATGTACCGCTCGGTGAGCTGGGCGGGATAGGCCAGGCTGCGCGGGTGACAAGGGGGAGGGGACAGAGGATGCTTTGAGGCTCCTCGGCAGTGGGTCGCTTAACCCTGACAGACATCGTCCTGCAAAGGCCTTCATCACAGTGGAAGCAGCAGCCAAGCCGGGGGGACAATTCTGTAGCAGGCTCGGCTGGGTCGGAACCACTTCTTGCCCATTTAAATCTTAACAGCCAAGACTCCCTGGTGACTCTTGTCCTCAGAGTATCATCCCAGCTTCTGCCCTTGTTTCTTTCTTTCTTTTTTTTTTTTTTTTTTTTCTTCTCTTCTCCAAAGTCCAAAAGTTTCCTGGGACTTAAAATCGTCCATCCGAGTTTATTCTTTGTTTTGATGGAGACAGTGACACATTTTTACAAGGCTGTGTGGCCACTCCCGGTTTTATGTGGGGGTTAGGCCTCCAGAAATGCTTTTGTATTAGTCAAGGGGGCAAAAGTTGATGCTGACTTCAGAGGTGGTGCCCGGGGAGTAGTGAATGTGTTTGGGAGACACAGAGACAGATCCTGTGGCAAGGCACCGCTGTCCTGGGGGCCAGAGGGCTGATCTCAGATGCCCAGTGTCCAATCATCCATAGGTCTAATTCCCCTTGGCTTCTCCATAGGCTAAGAGCGGCTTGAAAGGAATGCAGAGCCTACTGCTGTACAAGGTAAGGCCATCCATGGTCGACGGCCAATGTCCCGGGAGGAAGAGGGAAGGGGTCTCCCAGTTCTGCATCCTCTTCCTAGGACGGGGACTCTGGCCTGCACAGGGGAGGCTCCCTGAGGACCCCAAGCCTCACCAGCCGCTCGGATCGCCTGCAGCAGCGCCTGCCTATCACCCAGCACTTTGGACAGGTAAGAATGTCCTCCCCAGGGGCACACCTGGAATTATCACCAAATCCTCCCCCACCCCAGTCTCGGCCTGAACATCTCGCCTCGCTCCTCACATACACCAAAATCTGGTGCCCACTTCAAACTCATCCTCCTGCAGAACGCCCCCGCCCCATGATTCTGCAACTCCAGTCCTCCCCACATCTGTCCTCTGCAGAACAGACCCCTTCGCCCCAGCAGGAGACTTAAGCTAGAAGAGGGACTTTCCGAGCCCCTGGGGGAGAGGTAAGACTCAAAGGCCACCGAGGTTGGAGGTAGAAGGTCAGGATGGATGGGGAGGCTCCCCAAACATCAGAGCAGCCCAGCCAGGGCTGAGGTCTCAGGCAACTTGGGGTGCCCTTTCTCCTCCAGGACACCTCCCCTGAGCCCTGAGGATGCCCAGCGTCCATGGGCAGAGGAAGTTCTAGACAGCAACTTTTTGGGGTCCGGAGAAGAACTGGATTTGTTGAGTGAGATTCTAGACAGTTTGAGTGTACAAACGAAGAGCATGGGCAGCCTGAGGCCAAGCCAGAGCTTAGACTGCTGTCACAGAGGGGACCTGGACAGCTGCTTCAGCCTGGTGAGAGGGCCCCCCCCACCCCATCACCAAATCTTTCCCCAACTGCCCATCCCACCTGCCAGCTTTTCCTCATCGAAGGTCAGCAACCTGCTTTCTCCTCCCTTGCCCCGCCCAGCCTGACATACCAGGAAGAACAAGATGGCAACCAGATGAGGAGACACTGCTGGAGCCCCAGCCCCTGTCCCTGCCTGCAGACCTGTCGTCCCTTCAGAACACGCCGTCTTTGGAAATCACATGCTCCTCAAAGAACCCCAATTCCCAGCTGCCCTCAGGCGCCCACCAAGAAATCATCTCTCCAGCCGAGTCCTCAATAGCTTCTACAGACACAAGCAGCCCAGGGGACCCTGAGTGCTGTCCTCTCCCTGAGCCCTCAGGCCTTCATCTCTCCCCTCTGCAAAAGGCGACTGGGCATCCTAGAGCCCAGGAGAGCCCTCACACCCGGCTCCCCACAGCAAACACCCAGCCCAGCCCTCCGAAAAGTCCCCGGCTTCTGGCCCCCATGGAGGCCAACTGCGATACTGTCAGGACATCCCAGTTCCTTGAGTCTTCCCTGGACCCCAGTTTTCCAGAGAACCCCAGAACCCAGCCTCCCAAGGTCCTGCTAGAGCATGCTCACCTCCAGTCCCCAGAGGAACCAGGGGCCCCCAACACCCTGACCTCACCCACCAGTGACTGGCAAGAGCCCCAGGCCAGGAAGAGACTCCGAGTTGCTGATCTTAAGAAGTGTTTTGAGGGTTAAGGATCAGGGATGTGGAGGAGACCCTGGATCCTCAATAAAGCCACAAGAGCCCAAAGCTGGTCTGTCCTGGTGAGTTCATGGGGGGCCTACTCTCTGCTCACAAGCCCCCCCTTCCCCCCCTCCCTCCAGGGGCATCCTCTAACTGGCTCCTAGGTGCACCTAAAAAAGCCACTCTCTTCCAGGAAGCCCCTCCAGGCCCCTAGGACCCCTGTAACCTCACAGCTCACCTCTACTTCAGCTCTCCATCTAGGCTAATGTTCCCACCAACTCAAAAAAGCTTTATTACATCTCGCTACCAATTTTACATAAATGTATGAAAAGTGAGCCGCCCCCCCCACCCCTTGTCCTCAGGAGCCAAGTCTTCCCTTCTATTCTCAAGCCCTGGGTGAGTCTGATTGCCTAGAGAGGGCGCTGCCTTCCCCCAAGGTCACTCGGCAAGGAAGGGAGATGGGGGAAGGGAGGGACCTAGATGGGCAGGCAGCCCCGCACCTTCTCCTTGGAGTCCTGGGGGGCTTGGGCCTCCGCTGCTGCGTGAGAGAACTGAAAGAAAGGATAGGGGGTTGTTGGGCCTGCCGCAGGGGACGCTACACAGCACAGTGAAGACGGAGACGGTGCAGCAAGCGGGAGTGGGTCCCAGCCCCGGCACCCCCAGCTGCATGCAGAGTCAAGCAGAGGCAGCATGCCGCAGAGCCCCCCAGGCCAGCGTCCCTGGTCCCCCCCAGAGTCCTTCTGAGCCATCAGAGGCTGGTGTCTCAGTGGTAGCTGCTCTGTGCGCGGGGGTGTTGGGCAGTCCTGGGCAGAGCGGGCAGCTGCAGCCGGCCACGGCCTTCAGATGAGCCGCTCCTCGGGAGGCAACTTGAGGTTGGGGGGCGGTGGCGCGCGGGCACCCACCTGCTCCTCGCTGCTGGGCCGGTAGGTGCCCTCTGTCTGCCGCTTCTCCCGAAGTTTCCGCACCAGGAGTGCCAGCCCCACGGCCAGGAGCAAGGCAGCCAGGATGGAGAAAACCACGATGATGGCGGTAATGGCCTCCTGAGACTTCGGGGAGTGGGAGAGCACAGGTGTGACCCACCTGAACCTGAAGATCCTATTCGTCCCCCAAAGAGCTAAATCTGGGGCTCCTGCTCTCCTCTACACACACTCACACCTGCCACTTGGGTGGTCTGCCCCCCCACACACACACCAGGGATTCCTGGATCCTCATCTACTTTGGGGGTCCAAGGCTCCCCCACCTGCCATGTCTGGGACTCCTGCCCCCCCACACCTGCCAGCTCTGGGCTCCTTATGATTGTCATATTGGGCTCCTGCCAGGGGCAGTACTCTGGTCCACGGCCTGCCAGGGCTCTTAGTGTCCTTATTCTGCGACTTTACGTCTCCCCATTTGTTCCGTTGCTATTCTAGTCTCACACTTGGGGCTCTCCTGTGCCACCCTGATCTGCTACCAGGGAGTGGGGAGGCAGTCCCCACTCCACCTGCTACACGGGGACCCCTACATTGCATCCCAGCTGCCCTCTTCCCACTGAAACCCCAACTCACCAGACCCTCAGTGCCGCGGGCAGGGGTTGTGGGCGTGACCGTGCCATTCTCCTTTGCAGAAGTGTTCTGTGCTGTGGTGGCTGGGAGAGAGGATAGTGGAGCCCCATCTCAGCCCCTCTGCACCTTCCTGGGGCACCCCTCCCCACCAGTGCAGCAGGCCCCAGTTAAAACTGCTCCCCCATTGGAACAGGGATTACAGAAGCCAGGAAGCCCCCCAACCCCCACCACCACCCGGACCTTGCAGCTTGAGCCTCTGGCCAGGCCCAGCTCAGCCCAGCTCAGCCCAGCTCAGCCCAGCCCAGCCCAGCCCAGCAGGGAGTAATCAGCCACCAGTTGTTTGAGCTGAGTTGGGGGCCATTATAGTAGATGCTGGCGGAAGCCCAACCATCCCCCCACCACCACTCTGGCCCAGGGCCCTCAAGGACCTGGGCGCCTGCCTGGCCTGGAGTACCTGACTCACACCTCCCCCCCAGGCTCCCGAAACTGCAGTAGAAGTGGCTGGCTGAGTCCACACCTATGGCTAGCCAAGTCAGCCGGACCCTGGGACCCAGGCAACCTCCTCCTAACTCGGGCAACACCCCACTCCACAGACATTCCGGTCCACAGCCTCCTTCCCTTCCCCTGCTCGGGGGAGCGCCTTCCTCCCGCACCCCAGCCCACAAATTCCACCCCCTCAAGAGCTCAGTTCTGCTAGAGCAGCCCTGACCCCCTAGACCCCTCCCCAAAGCAACCCATGCCCATTTCCCAGTTCTTGACCCTCTCCGTGCCCCGAGTACCCAGCACTTCTGAGACCCGGGAATCCGCACCCCGCGCCCCGGGTGGGTACCTACTTTGCCCCCAGGCTCGGCCCAAGAGGGCCGGCAGCAGCGGCAGGCCGAGCGCCAAGAGCAGCCCCAGGATTGGGGTCTCCATGGGCTGGGCGACGGGTTGGCGGCGCCGGGGCCCGGGCTTCTAGCGCTCGCCGCTTCTACCGCATCTTGGGCCGGGGGTACCTGAGACCCAGCACCTGGGGACGAGGAGAGAGCCGGAGCGTGGGGTTGGGGGCTGGACCCGGGCGCAGGCCCAGGGGAGAGGCGACCGGCGCCAGGACACCCCGGATTCCGCCCCGCCCCCGCCGGCCGAGTTTAGGGATTAAAAATTAACTCCGGGGCCGCGTTCCTGGGCCGGGGACGGGGAAGGGGAGGGGGGGTGGCCGCAGGCCACGCCGAGCGCCCGGCCTCCCTACCTGGCCCGGGCGTCTGGGACCTCACGCGGCGTCCCGGTCCCGGTCCCTCACCCGAACCCTGGGTCAGTCCGTCGGTCGCTCGCTCCGACCCCACCAGCCCCGCCCGCTCACGTGACCCGGAAAGTTTAGTCACTCACCTGGGAGGGGATGGCACTTCCGGCCAGTGCACCTGAGCCTAGAAGAGAGGGCGGAGTCAAGAGGGGCGGGGCCGCGCCGCCGGCGCACCTGTAACGGGAATCCAATGCCATTGTGGGGGTTGGGGGTGTGGTGGTGAAAGGGCCCAAGCGCGCAGGTGGAAGGACCTTACACCTGTATTTCGAGCACATCTGTAGGATCGTACAGGGGTGGAGACACTCGGGGAGCTCCTAATGAAAAAACACCTGTGTAGTAAACACCTGGCTGGGAGCAAGCCCGTGTAGGAGACTCTGCACGGATGTTTACCTGTAAGGATACTTACCGAGACGTCTGCGCCGAATCCCATCCATTCGGAGTATAGAATGGAAGCATACCTGTGTTGAAAACACCTGCATTATAACTAACATCAGACAGAGGCACTCCTGCTCTGAAAGAGAATGCATAGCTCACCTACGAAATGCACGCTATTTGTGTGGAGAAATTCCTGGGTGGAGAGGTATGGAAATAACTGTCCAAGACACACCTGCATTGGGCCCAGTTATATGGAAACATACCCATAAAGGTGAATATTTAACTGAAACACTCCGTGGGGGAGCTGTACAGTGCATTCACAGAGGAACACCTGCTGCAGAGCATACCTGTGAGTTGATAAACTGCCTTGGATAAAGAACGCCTGTGTACAAGGGAAGGCCTGGAATCGCCTGGGGCACTCTCAATACTGAAGCACACCTGTGAAAAGAATCGTCAGGACAGAGGCTCAGGTGTATGGAGGCCCACCTGTCAGAAGAGCGTTTGTGAGAAAACACCTACTTGGGGCATCTCCATGGGAAAACACCCGTATCCCAAATGTTTTAGGGCACCTGCAAGGAACACCTGTGAATGAAAACATCTGGTGGCTATAAGAGGTTTGTTTGTCTGAGACCCATCTACTCAAGCACACCTTTCTGGGCAGAAGCAGGGTGACAACCAAATGAGCCCTCGAAGCTGTATCTTTGGATGAGGTGTGATGATAGTCACATGACCCTCCAGAGGACTCTTGAGTAAAGAGTGATGATTAAAAGAAAATTATGGGGCTGGGGTTGTGGCTTAGTGGTAGAGCGCTTGCCTAGCACATGCGCGGCCCAGGTTCAACCCTCAGCTCCATGTAAAAATAACAAGAGCTGGGCGTGGTGGTGCACGCCTGTAATCCTAGCACTTGGGAGTCTGAGGCAGGAGGATCGTGAGTTCAAAGCCAGCCTCAGCAATGGTGAGACACTTAGCAACTCAGTGAGACCCTGTCTCTAATAAATACAAAAAAGGGCTGGGGATGTGGCCCAGTGGTCGAGTGCCCCTGAGTTCAATCCCTGGTACAAAAAAAAAAAAGGCATTGTGTACCACTAAAATAAATATATAAATATTTTTTTAAAAATAAAATTAGCCGGGCGCGGTGGCGCACGCCTGTAATCCCAGCACTTTGGGAGGCTGAGGCAGGAGGATCACGAGTTCAAAGCCAGCCTCAGCAATAGTGAGGTACTTAGCAACTCAGTGAGACCCTGTCTCTAAATAAAATACAAAAAAGGGCTGGGGAGGTGGCCCAGAGGTTGAGTGCCCCTGAGTTCAATCCCTGGTACCACAAAAAAAAAAAAAAAAAAAAAAATTAAATTAAATGGTAATGGTGGCAATATGCTTCTCATCCTAGCCATTCAGGAGGCTCAGGCAGAAGAATTACAAGTTCAAGACCAGCCTCTGCAATTTAGCAAGACCCTCAACAACTTAGCAAGACCCTTTCTCAAAACAAACAAACAAATAAATATACAAATAAAAAGGAAGACTGGTGATATAGCTCAGTGGTAAAGTACCCTTGATTCAATCTCCAGTACCAATAAATGGATGATGATAGTAATGAGTATATACTGGGATTGAACCCAGCAGCACTTTACCACTGAAATGCATCCCAGTCCTTTTCATTTGATTTGATGATTTTTAAATTTTTTTCCTTTTAATATTTTTTTAGTTGCCAATAGACCTTTATCTTATTTATTTATCTGCAGTGCTGAGAACCAAACCCAGGGCCTCACACATGCAAGGCAAGCACTCCGCCACTGAGCCACAAGAGTCCAGCCTTGATTTTTTTTTTTTTTTTTTTTTTTTACACAGGGTCTCTCTAGCTAAGTTGCTGAGGGCCTCGCTAAATTGCACAGGCTGGCCTCCAACTTGCCATTCTCCTGCCTCAGCCTCCAAGTCACTAGAATGACAGGAGTGCATCACCAAGTCTGGGTTTTTGTTTTTGTTTTGTTTTTTGTGGGTACCGGGGATTGAACTCAGGGGCACTCAACCACTGAGCCTCATCCCCAGCTCTTTTTTGTGTTTTACTTAAGAGACAGGGTCTCACTGAGTAGCTTAGCACCTCGCTTTTGCTGAGGCTGGCTTTGAACTCTCGGTCCTCCTGTCTCAGCCTCCTGAGCCGCTGGGATTACAGGCATGCGCCACCACGCCCGGCACGTCTGGGGTTTTTAATCCCTTCTAACATATAGAAAGATGGTTAAGGGTCCCAGATCAATTTAAATCCCTGCTTTGTCCTTCAGTGGGAATGAGGACTGGAAAGTAAAACCTTCTGTTTCCTCATCCGTAAAGTAGGAAACCTACGGTATTGACGAGGACGTTGAGAGAAGTGGGTAAAATGTTTGAATGTGCCATGCACTGAATCAATGTTGGTTGTTGTTATTGTTATTATTACTATTACACTATTCTCTGTCAAGTGGGCCCCCTGATGGTGAGTCGAGAAACTGCACCCGAAACTAGTGGGCGGGACATTCAGCAGGTGCACCGAGAGCAACCGGCTAGGGCCTCGTCTCCAGTGCTCCGCCACCGGGTCCTTAGCCCTAGCCGCGCCCGGAACACAGACGTCCGCCAGGCGGGTCAGGAGTGAGCGTCAGCCAGGTGTCTGGATCCGCCCCTTTAAGACTGCCTGGCGGGCGGTGGGACTGGGGAGCTCAAGGCAACCTAGGGTCAGCTGGAGGCGCCGCCCAGGTGGGCGGGCGGGGAAGGACGGACCGGCGCAGCTCAGGGGCCTCTGGCCAATAGGAAAGCGACGGTGCAGCCGCGCCGCGTGTTGATCTTTCGTTTCCCTGTTTGAGTGGGGCCTAGAAAGAAGGCGCGCGGGCAGAATGCAGGAACGCGGAGCACCGCCTCTTGATCTTGGGTTTCAGTAACTGAGTGGGGAATCTGACATGCGCGGGCGGTAGACGAAGAGCTTAGCCGGCTCAGGGTTCTTGCGTACGTCTGGAAAAAGCGAGAACTTCAGTTCTTGAAAAGGATTAGCAGGAGAGGGAGGTCAAGTGGAAAGAGATTATGAAACCCAATCCCTGACATCTCCCTCCTTCGCTCTCTTTAGGGAAGGGGAAAAGGGTAAACTGAGGCAAGCAGATGGAATTCTAAAACAAGAACTGAGAACACTGAATTACCTATCCTCTCTTTCCAAAAGGAGTCCTGGGGCTCTTGGGCTGTGCAAAACCGGATCATCCTAGACATCCCTCCCCACGCCCCCAGCTCCGCCCTCGGTACCCCACCCCCGCCCCATGCGGGTCGGAGGAGGAGACGCAAGTTCTGGAGCGGGCGGCGACGGCTAGCAGTTAGCACCTCTAGCAAGTGCCAGAGCCCGGCGGGCATCGCAGAGGCTGCGGTGCCAGTGGCCGCGGAGCTAGCCCTGCAGGGTCCCGGGGGGGAGGGGGAGCCGCAAAGCCCCCGCTGAGGCCGCCGCTGCCGGGCCTCCCCTCCCCCCCGGGCAGGAGCCATGCGGGGGGGCGCAGGTGACGCGGAGCGGCAGCAACGCTGGGGTCGTCTGTTCGAGGAGCTGGACAGTAACAAGGATGGCCGCGTGGACGTGCACGAGTTGCGCCAGGGACTGGCCAGGCTGGGCGGGGGCGACCCAGACCGTGGCGCCCAACAGGTACTCCCGCCGGACCCCCCCTAGCGCGCTGCACTGTGGCCTCTGCCGGCCCAGTAACCCGAGCCTCTGAATGGGGCGGCGGGAGCTGCCAGGGACTGACGACCTGTGGCTGGACTCCAGGACCTCTGTCTCGGTTCCCTTCCCCCTGCCCACCCGTGTCTGGCTTAAGGGGATCGCAAGACAGGGCCGCCAAGGCCCCAGGCCTGCAATTTGGTTGCCAGCGCTGGGTACCCTCGAGGGTGGGGGATGTCTGCCAAGGAATAGAGCTGGGCGCTTTTCTGCCCTCTGACACACCCTCCTCTGGCCTTTGCACAACCCAAGAAGACCTGCCCTGCTCCCACATCCAGAGGACACACCCTCCCCACCCTCAGGGCACCCACTGTCCTCCCAGCCAGCTGCCCCAGTCTCTCTGTTTACATTCCCTGCCTGCCCTTTCCTGGGCCTGGCTCAGTGCCCCACGTTGCCCCAGCCAGGGACTTCAACCTGTCCGAGGCCACTCTCAGCTGGGGATGTATCTAGCAAGGCGGAAACTTGCCTTCCCTCCCCTTCCTTGCAGGTGTCCCTCATACCTGTAGCTCCAGGTGCCCCTGCAGCAGCTCCACAGCATCCATGAGACTTTCAGCCCAAACTCCCACTTCCCGGATGGGAATATGGAGACCCTGTGCGAGCTCTGCTTGGATCCATCATGCCTCCCCCAGTGTCCAGGGCTGCTTCTAAAGGGAACCCCTGAAACTGCCAAGTGAACAGGTTTTTTTTTTTTTTTTTTTTTTTTTTTTTTTTTTTTTTTAAACAAGAGACAGCCTGGAGAACAGGCTTTGGAAACAAGAAAGAACCCAAGGTTACCACTACCCAGCTCTGTGACCTTGAACCAGTTTCTTGATTTTTGCAGAGCCTCAGTTTGCTTGCCAGGAAAACTGGACAATGCCACACACCTCACATGCCTACCGTGGTCTTGGGCATCTTGCTGGGAAGCGAGCCAACCGAGGGAGGGGGATGAAGTCCCTGTCCCCCTCCTCGAAGTGCTGGGGGCTCAGGGTTCCTGCGGCAGAACGCTCATTGTGCCCTCTCCGATTGGGGAACAGCCTCCTGGAGCCCCTTTTGTCCCCTTCCCCTTTGCCAGGGCATCTCCCCTGAGGGTGACACTGACCCAGAGGGCGGGCTCAGCCTGGAGGAATTCACCCGTTACCTGCAGGAGCGGGAACAGCGCCTGCTGCTCATGTTCCACAGCCTTGACCGCAACCAGGACGGTAAAGCCAGTGCAGGCAGGGGACGGGGCTGATGGGGTTAGCACGGGCAGCGCCGAGGAGGGGGCAGGGCTGCCTCTCCCTGATGACTCACCAGCTATTTTTGGGAATTCTCCTCACCCTCAACTAGGTGGTTCGAGTCCCAGCCAGCCCATTCCACTTCTTTTCCCTACCTGAGTGGGGACCCCTGTTTTCACCCTTAGGTATTTCTCAGGGGCAGATACCCCCCAGGCACCATCCGTGGGTTCTAAATACTGTCTTTTAATCCCTTGTGACGTAGGGACCCCTATCGTTGCCACTGGATTCCTTCACCCATGGAGCAGAGGACTCGCCCGTATTACCTAGTTCTACCTCCACGCAGTCCCTGCAACCTGGGTGCAAACCTCAGCCTGGGTTTCTGGACCCCCTGGTCTTGCTAGACCAAGCCCCAGTCCAGGCTGCCCTGATCCTTGGTCCTGGGGTACCCCAAGATTCCCACGCACGCTCTTCCCAACCTCTGAGCCCTCTCCAGGTCACATTGATGTCTCTGAGATCCAGCAGAGTTTTCGAGCTCTGGGCATTTCCATCTCACTGGAGCAGGCGGAAAAAATCCTACACAGGTAAGTCCCTGGAGTTTCAGAATCCTGGGCCCCAGAAATCCCAGAACCTCAGGCCCCTGGGGCCCCTGAGTCACCTCCATATTCTGGGCCCCAGGCCCAGTTCAAGAGAGGGTAGGGCTGAGATGGGCTTTGGAGTCACACAGATCTTGGGCCAGTTGCTTGAATCTCTGAGCCCTGGGCTCTCCCTCTGCAAGATGAGGGTAGCAATGGGAGTCCCCGTAGGCTTGGTATGAAGAAGCAACACCAGACAACCCAGAGAGTGTGACTCGAACTGCGGGGAGCTCTTAGTGTGCCCCAAACCTGCAAAACCTGGCAGCAGCACCTCTCCCCAGCGCCAGGCACTGAGACTGCCCCCACCCCAACCCCAGCATGGACCGGGACGGCACGATGACCATCGACTGGCAGGAATGGCGTGACCACTTCCTACTGCATTCTCTGGAAAACGTCGAGGACGTGCTGTATTTCTGGAAGCATTCCACGGTGAGATGGGAGCTGCGCCTCCTCCCTGGTGGGCTTGCTGCAGGCTGCTTGGGGCTTGGAAGGGCTGGGCCAGGACGTGCGAGAGAGATGGAGAGGAACTGGAAGCAGCTGGGGGGGCGGTGGGGGGGAGCTGTGTTCCTTTCTTCCTTCATTTGGGTCCAGCAGCCTGGGGCGTCGCTGCTGTCTGATCAGAGCCCTTCAGACCTACGTGGGCTTCCATCAGGGCCTCCAGGAGCAGGGTTGGAGGCTACGAAGAAGCAAGAACTCGCCAGATGGGGTTCCAGGCCTCCCACCCGCAGCCCACACAGCTCCCTTTCTGCTGGACCCTCTCCGCCTGAATGATGGATTCTGCTTCCGAACTGAAAAATTAGAAAGCCATTGGTTTTTTTTTTGGGGGGGGGGGGGGGTCCAAAGGGATCCACTGGAAGTAGAAAGGGGACCCATCCATGGGCTCCGGTGAGATCCAGAGACTTCTGCCCCAGAGGGTCTGCAGGAGCAGTAAATTCTGTCAGTGGGCTCTAAAGGGAGAATGATCTCTGGGGGACAATTCCTGTGGAGGAGATCTCAGAGATCTTATGAGGCCCCCGGAGGGATCTGCTGGGGTCTTCACGTGAGAAGTTCCTGGTACGATGTTGTGTAGTACTGGAGGAGTCTTCTGGAATCTTTATATGGGAAACCTTTTTAGGGGATCCTTTAGTGGGATCTGAGAGCTCTGGAGGGATCTTTGTGCGGCAGATGCTTGGGTGGAATCCTTTGATGGAAATTGGACAAACTTCCTGTGGAATTTTGTGGGTCCTTTGGTGGAATTTGATGGCTCCTTAGGTGTGATTCATTAGATCCTTGGTGAGATTCAGTAGATCCTTTGGTGGGATTTGGTAGAGCCTTTGGTGAGATTCAGTAGATCCTTTGGTGGGATTCAGTGGATCCTTTGGTGAGATTCACTAGATCCTTTGGTGGGATTCAGTGGATCCTTTGAGGGGTTTGGTAGATATTTTGGTAGGATTTGGTGGATCCTTTGATGAGATTCACTAGATCCTTTGGTGGAATTCAGTGGATCCTTTAGCCACTGGGTTGGGGGTTTGGGGTGCACCTGGTGGGTTCCAAGAGTGGCCTTCTGTGCTTTCCAAGCAAGATCCATTGGTGGGCTCTCTGGGGTGTCCTGGGATTCGTGGAGGAGACCCCCCACTTCCACCATGCCGTGACACCATGACGAGACACCTCACCGACGTCCTCAGGTTCTGGACATTGGAGAATGCCTGACGGTGCCAGATGAGTTCTCAGAGCAGGAGAAGCTGACGGGCATGTGGTGGAAGCAGCTGGTGGCTGGCGCAGTGGCCGGCGCCGTGTCACGGACGGGCACAGCTCCTCTGGACCGCCTCAAGGTCTTCATGCAGGTGAGGGGCCCCGGGGGGACCTGCCCCCTCCCCCAGGCCTGGGACCTAGGAGGGAATCACAAAGCTGCCGTTTCTCCCTGCTCAGGTTCATGCCTCGAAGACCAACAGACTCAACATCCTTGGGGGGCTACGGAGCATGATCCAAGAGGGGGGCATCCTCTCCCTGTGGCGCGGCAATGGCATCAACGTACTCAAGATCGCCCCTGAGTCAGCTATCAAGTTCATGGCCTATGAGCAGGTGAGGGCAGGTGTCGGAAGGGCGTGCTTGGCATGGGGAGCGGGAGCAAATGTGAGCACCTGTGGGCTGGCCTGAGAGTGGGGGTGGCCGGGGGTCCCCAGAAGTGGACGTCTGCCCCTGCACAGTGCCCAGGCAGTCCCGTTCTGTGGAGGCCAGGGAACAGCGGAGCTCACGAGAGGCCCCACCCCTGAGGGTCCGTCCCCATGTCTGCCACCCTCAGATCAAGCACGCCATCCGGGGACGGCAGGAGACGCTCAAGGTGCAGGAGCGTTTTGTGGCGGGCTCCCTGGCTGGTGCCACAGCCCAAACCATCATCTACCCCATGGAGGTGAGGAGAGGGCGTCGGGGAGGACTTCACTCCTCGCTCTGCGCCACGCACGGGGATCGCAACTGGTTAAGGGCCTCGAATCCCGAGAGCGACGCCCTCTCCCGCCGGGCTCTCCTAGGTGTTCCGGTCTCAGCCATAACGTCTAGGACCGTGGCGCTGTTAGTCTGGACAGTGGTCATTTAGGGCTGTGCCTCTCCGAGGATAGAACGCTTGTTCCCAGGGAGCGCCATTTCTAGACATCACGACTTTCAGATAAATCATTTCAGGTTTCAGGTGGTAGGTCATCAAGATGCTGAAAGTGACGGGAAATTCAGATAACATGAATGAAGTCTTGAGATGACAGGTCAGGCCTGAAGGGCGGCTTCCGAGTGTTAGAGACCCAGGTCCTTCTGTCACCTTGTCGTTCCACCCACCTCATGGAACAACATGGCTGCTTGTGCTCTGCTTACACATTCCACATTCCAGGCAAGGAGGAATAAGCCACAAAGGAGGGAACGCCCTCCTCACCTTTAAGGATAACCTTCTGAAAGTCATGCATAGATCCACAGATCATTTTTCTTTTCTTTCTTTCTTTTTTTTAGTTGTTGATGGACACAATACCTTTGTTTTATCTTATTTATCTGTATGTGGTGCTGAGGATGGAACCCAGTGCCTCACACGTGCTAGGCAAGCGCTCTACTACTGAGCCATAACCTGAACCCCTTTTTTTTCTATTTCATGGTGTAGGACCTGGAATGTGGCCACTGAGGCAGGCAGGAAGTGTAGCTTTTCTCTCTAGTGGTCACGTGCTTGGCAAAAGTTATTTTTCTGTTATTCAGGAAGAAGGGAACAAGATGTGGGGGGAGAGTCGGTGGTGGCGGCCACAGGTCGCTCTAGTAGGTGGATCTGCTTCTAGGAGTGCTGTTTCTAGGTCTTCGTTCCTGGACGTGACAGCTCGGGCAGGGGGCGGGGACCAGCTTTTCCAGGGATAACTGAGTTTTCCCAGGTGCTGAAAACACGGCTGACCCTGCGCCGGACTGGTCAGTACAAGGGGCTGCTGGACTGTGCACTGCGGATCCTGGAGCAAGAAGGGCCCCGCGCCTTCTACCGAGGCTACCTGCCCAACGTGCTGGGCATCATCCCTTACGCGGGCATCGATCTGGCCGTCTACGAGGTCTGTGGCAGCCCGCCCTTCCCTCTGTGATTTGCCCGCGGGACACCCTTCTTCCCCTGGGGCTGCCGCAGTCCACCTCCCCTGTCTAGAGGAGGGCAGCCGTAGGTTGAGGAGCACCATGGGCGTGGAATCCAGCGCATGGAGGGGATCCCCAGGACTCCCCACCTGACCGTGAACCGCTGCAAGAAAGTTTGACTTACAGTTTAGCCTTCTGTGGTCACCTGGGAGTTGGGGACCACTCTAGCTCACAAGAGTCATGAGAGCAGGCAAAGATGAGCCTCAAAGGTGCCCATCTCCCCCCAAACCATGGACCAGACCCAGGCTCTGTCTCTAGGCTGACGGCTTCTTCAGGGCCTGTCCATCTCAGCCTCTACCGTCACCATGGAAACCAAGCCCCACAACCAGCACCTTGGGCCCTTCATCAAGGAGACGTGGGAGTGGGAGTTTCTGCTGTCTCTCCTTGTGGGTCTGATCTGTTGCTTTAGCCTCTTCCTGGTGGGGTCATCAAGTCCTCCCAACTAGGACGGTTGCAGATGCTCCCAGAAATCCTCCCCAGATCTTTTTTTTTTTTTTTTTGGTACTGGGGATTGAGCCCAGCCCAGGGTCTCTTAACCACTGAGCCACATCCCCAGCCCTTTTTTTTATGTTTTTATTTTGAGACAGGATCTTGCTAATATGCTTAGGGCCTCACTAAGTTGCTGAGGCTGGCTTTGAACTTGTGATCCTCCTGCCCCAGCTGCTGGGATGACAGGTGTGCACCACAGTGCCTGGCCTCCCACAACCTTTCTATCCAAGACAGGCCAGCTCCCTGGGTGGCCAAGGGTCCTGTGCTCAGAGGTGCCCACGCTTGGCAATTCTCTGCTTAGGCCATCTTGAAATTCTGAAGGATTTTTTTGACGAAGGACCCTGTGTTTTGTTTTGCGCTAGATCCACAAACTACGCCGTCCTTCCTGGTCTGCATCTGTCCCTGCCATCCACACCCGCCCTCCCCGGTTCCCAGCATCAGGACAGGGGAAGGAGACAGGCCCTGCTCACACACTGTGTGTTCAGACCTCCACTCGTTCCCTTGTCCCTTCACGCGTCCACTTAGCCTCTGTCCAGGGAGCACCTGCTGTGCGTCTGGCCCGGGTGCTCGGTGCGGAGCGAGCCCCGCATAACCCCTGCCCTCCTGGGACGCTCAGCCCAGCGAGCCCGGCAGCCCGGCACCCAGCAAATAAGAGTCTCGGCCCCCACGAAGTGCCCAGCAGATGGGGGACAGGAGACGTGGCCATGCGTAGTGGTGGGCTGGAGGGGGTCGGGGAACGCCTCTGGGCTGGTGGCACTGGGGTCCAGTGGGGAGCATGACAGGGCAAGAAGTGGGAGCGCAGCAAGGGCCACAGCACGACAAAGCAGGGACCAGCCCGGCCTGCTGGAGGGCCCAGGTCTTAACTGGCCCAGGGAACCTGGCAGGACAGAAGGGGAGGTCAGAAAGGTCAGCAGGACTCCATGGTGAGGATTTGGGTTTTTCCTAAGTGCAGTGGGAAACCATGGAGGGTTGTGAGCAGAAATAGGATCTGACCCTATTTAATACACTTTTCTTCCAAAAAAAGGGAGTTCATGTGGCTAAGAAGCTTAAGAAGCCCTGTGCCCTCTTGGAGTTTCAAAATCTATGTTAGTCTAGCCGGGCGCAGTGGCGCACGCCTGTAATCCCAGCACTTGGGAGGCTGAGGCAGGAGGATCGCGAGTTCAAAGCCAGCCTCAGCAATGGCGAGGCACTTAGCAACTCAGTGAGATCCTGTCTCTAATAAAATACAAAAAAAGGGCTGGGGATGTGACCCGGTGGTCGAGTGCCCCTGAGTTCAATCCCTGGTACCACCAAAAAAAAAAAAAAAAAAAAATGTTAGTCTCTTAAAGGCTCTGACAAGTCCTGCAGCAAAGTGATGGAACAACTGTTTTAGAAGCTCTTCAACACAACAGCTCTTCTCCCACCCCACCCCCCCCCCGCCCCTGTGCTGGGGATGGAACCCAGGGCCTTGCACATGCTAGGCAAGTGCTATACCACTGAGCTGCACCCCGGCCCCAGAACAGCTCTTAGTAACTCACTTAACATCTATTTGACAAATGCTGCTTCAAACCCTAAAGAAGACTTAAAATGGCAAAGACAAACCTGGTGGGGTGGCCAGCATCGGTAGTCCTAGCTACTTGGGAGGCTGAGGTAGGAGGATTACTTCAGCCCAGGAATTAGAGACCACCCTAGGCAACATAAACAGACTGTGAGACCCCCACCTCAATACAAAACAAAATAGCTACATATTATTTTTTTAAATTTTTTGTTGTTGTAGTTGGACACAATGCCTTTATTTTATTTATTTATTTTAGTATCAGGGATTGAACTCAGGGGCACTCGACCACCGGGCCACATCCCCAGCCCATTTTTGTATTTTATTAGAGACAGGGTCTCACTGAGTTGCTAAGTGCCTCCCCATTGCTGAGGCTGGCTTTGAACTCGCGATCCTCCTGCCTCAGCCTCCCAAGTGCTGGGATTACAGGCGTGTGCCACCGCGCCCGGCTTATTAATTTATTTTTATGTGGTGCTGAGGATCGAACCCAGCACCTCGCACGTGCTAGGTGAAAGCTCTACCGCTGAGCCACAGCCCAGGCTCCAGCTACATATTATTTTTAATTTTATTTATTTATTTATTTGCAAAGACGTATTTTCTAGTCTACACCTGGGCCAGACATTACTAATCTATCCCAGCATTGAGTCCCTCTCAGAACATCTGTAGTTCCAGGCAGACATTTACCAATGAACTAAAGCTGACATAGGAAATGAAACCTACAAGCCACCCTAGTGATGAGGCGTAAAAGGTCTTATCCTAACAAAGTCCTTGGCAGGAAGTAGAAGAGTGGCTGACTAGCAGGCACCAGGCCCTGGTTTTAATCCCCAGCAACCTTCTCCCCCACCCCCCAAAAAAAAAAAAAAAAAAATAAAGATACAAAGGCTTTGGCAGCGGCTTCAGAAAGGATTAGCCACCCCCTACTAAGCACAGGGTCCTGGAATCACTGGCTGTGAATGTTGAGTCTCACCTTGATTTTGTAGCTTGGGGCAAGTAACTTCCCCAGAGCCTTAGTTACTCCTCTACAAAATGGAGATGGTAGGATTAAGGGTCTTCACAGGAGATCTGAAAGCCGCTGCTGAGACAGGGATGCCAGGGCCCGGTGGTGAGATGGGAAGGCGGCAGTTAAAGGGCGTGTGTGTCTATTTCCCAGGGCTGCTGCAACAAAGTATCCCAAACTGGTTGGTTAGAACAGACAAAAGGAACAGGCTCCCAGTTTGGGAGGTCAGAAGCCCAAATCCAAGTGTCCAGAGCCATACTCCCCTGAGACCTGTCAGAGGGAGTCCCTGCGCTTCCTCCAACATCTGCTCCTTACCATCGCTGGCATTCCTTTTGTTTTTGTTTGTCTTTTGACACCGGTCCCAAGGTCACGCTATGTCACCCAGACTGCCTCAAACTCCTGAGCTCGAGCAATCCTCCCGCCTCAGCCTCCCAAGCAGCTGGGCCTCCAGACTGGAGACTTTAGCCTCTGCCTCCTGTGACTGGCTTTCTCCACCTTGGGTGTCTCTGTGTCTCTCTTTTTATCGCTGCACTAAGAAGTCACCCTATTCATCTTTGCCAGTTACATCTGCAAAGACCCTATTTGCAAAGATCATGTCCTAAGATGCCAGGGACTAAGATGTCAACACAGCCAGGTGCGGTGGTGCACGCCTGTCATCCCAGCTACTCGGGAGGCTGAGACAGGAGGATTGCAAGTGCTAGAGCAGCCTCAGCAACTTAGCAAGACCCTGTCTCAGAATAAAACAACAAGGGCTGGTGTGTAGCCCAGTGGTTAGTGCTTGCGTGGTATGTGTGGCCCTGGATTCCATCCCCAGTACTGCAGGGAGTGGGGAAAAAAGGACAGGCACGTATCTTTGGGGGTTCACAGTTCATAATGGTGTGTCACCAAGCAAGTTGCCACAGCTCACCCCCCCTGGGGTCCTCTGGCAGAGCCGGACCTGCCCCACAACAGGGTGAGGGGCTGGAGCGCTAATACGCCCAGCCAGAGCTTTGATGGCTGCTTCTGGGGGTGCGGGTTCCCCAGCACTTGCCTCCTGCTCCTAGTGCTCACAGTATCCTGGTCTGGGTGCAGAGAAGGTCCTGGGGTCTAACCAGAGCAGTAGAGGAGAAGGGAGGGTCACCAGAGCCGGGGCCAGACACCCACCCACCCACTGTGAAGGGTGTGTGTTCCTTCCAGATTCATTTCCTGTGGCTAAACCAAACTGCCACAGACCTAGTAGCTTAAGACAACACGACTTCATTGTCTTACAATTAGGAAAGTCAGAAGTTCAAAATGTGAGTCCTGCTGGGCTTCGGAAAACTGATGCTGCCTCCTTTCCCAAGGCTCTGGAGAATCCTTTCTTTGCTTTTTGCAACTTTGAGAGGCGCCCCCGCCCCGTGGCTCAGGTGGCCCCTTCCTCCACATTCAGAGGAAGTGCAGAATCTTCTAATCTGTTGATCAGTCTCTGCTTCTGTCCTCATTTTTTTTTTTTTTTAAACTGGGGGTGGAACCCAGGACCTGTGCATGCCGGGCAAGAGCTCCACCCCTGAACTATGCACCCCTACCCTTTTTAATTTTATTTATGTGTGTTTTAATTGTTGATGGACCTTTATTTTTTTTCTCATTTATTCATCTGTGGTGCTGAGAATCGAACCCAGTGCCTCACACATGCTACGCAGGTGCTCTACCACCAGGCCACAACCCCAGCCCTCGATTTTATTTTGAGACGAGGACTGAGTTGCTGGCCTCACAGCTGGGATGTGTGTCCTGCCTCAGGCCCTGGGTATATGGGACTATAGGCACGTGCCCCACCCAGCTCCACATCTCCTCTTTCCACTCTGGTTTTCTTTGTTGGAAGTCCGTTGTTGGGTGCTGAGAGTGGAACCCAGAACCTCACACATGCTAAGCCTGTGCCCTAGCGCGGAGCTGCACCACCCACCTTTTCTTGACTCTTTTTTTTTTTTTGGTGCTGGGGATTGAACTCAGGGGTGCTCGACCACTGGACCACATCCCCAGCCCTTTTTTGTATTTTATTAGAGACAGGGTCTCACTGAGTTGCTAAGTGCCTCGCCATGGCTGAGGCTGGCTCTGAACTCGCGATCCTCCTGCCTCAGCCTCCCAAGTGCTGGGACTACAGGCATGCGCCACCGCACCCGGCTTCCTTGACTCTTGACAAGGACCCTTGTAATGACAGTGAGCCCAGCCAGAAAAGCCAGGATAATGTCTCATCTCAAAACCCTCGCCTTAACTTAGCGAAGTCCTGTGTGCCCGGGAAGGTGACCGACGCACAGGCTCCAGGGACCAGTGCCTGCCAGCACAGGGACTCTGGTCCCACTAGTCACAGAGGGTCCCGGTGGGGTAAATGAAGGCATGCAGGTCGAGGGCCTGCAGAGCCCAGAGGCACTGCGCCCTCAGCTGCACCAGCAGCCAGGGGACACCAAGCTGCCACCGAGGTCTAGGAGCCAGGGTCCTGCTCCCCGCCACCCCCCAACCCGCCCTACTCCTTTCTCTACTCCAGACCCTGAAGAACCGCTGGCTCCAGCAGTACAGCCACGAATCGGCAAACCCAGGGATCCTCGTGCTCCTGGCCTGTGGGACCATCTCCAGCACCTGTGGCCAGATAGCCAGTTATCCCCTGGCCCTGGTCCGGACCCGCATGCAGGCCCAAGGTGAGGCCTGGGCGGGAGGATGGAGCAGGGGAGTGGCCAGCCGGGGTCCGCCTTCTCTTCCCCAGCTCCTCACAGGTAGTCTTAGGCTGGAATCCTCCGGGATTTGAATGGCCTCGATAAGTCCCGCCCCTTCTCTGGGCCTCAGCTTACCCACTGGTGACTTTGAAAGGGGAGTCCTTTATCCACAGAAGCTGAGGTTGACTAGCAGAGCAGACGCCAGAGCTGGCAGAGCTTCCTGGCCTTGGCAGGTAGCCAGCGGCTGCTGCTGGCGGCTGGGAGCCTTGCTGGGCTGGTCACTTGAGCTCCTATTTGCAAGGCTGAGTTACAGCAAGGCGGGGTCGGGGAGAGGCTAAGAACCCGGGTTAGGGAAATTCAGGGTCAGGCTGGTTATTGTTTTTCCTCTGTATTTTTCTTTTGTGGGTTCTTTCCCCTTCCCTGAGTCTGTTTTGAGAATTTCCTTGGGGATTTTGGCATTTGTGTTTGGTGACTTCTACCAGGGAGGTGAGTAAGGCAGACGTGGCCCCGTCTTCCTGGAGTTCAGGCTGGAAAGGAAGAAAGACGCTAAATAAATCATTCCATAATTAACCTTCGATCAAGGGCCGAATAAAGGGGAGGAAGAGGGTCCTGACTTGGACTGGGGTGCCAGGGAGTGCTCCCTTGAAGAGCTGGCTTTGGAACAGAGGTTGGGAAGATGACCAGGCGCTAGTGGGGAGACGAGGGCGTTGACTCCCAGGACGAGGACACTCCCATCTCCCCCCACCACACATACGCACACCCACTTGGTTTCAGTTTATCCCCAACTTTGGGCCGTCAAGATTGGCAGCCAGTCCCAAGGACCACAGCAGTCCTGACCCTGGCCAGGGGTGGTGCTCCAGGGAGAGCTGGCCCAGCGGGCACAAGGCCCTGGCTCCCTCCCAGCACGTCGGGGGGGGGCACTAAAACGTCCTGATTCACGTGGCAGGTCCCACTGTTAGTCTGCCCTCCTTTCTGTGGCAGTGGCCTCCTGGCCCAGCCCTGAGGGGTACGAGGAGAAGGGAGGGAGGAGCTTCAGCCTCACCTGGTCCCCACCCCCTCCCAGCCTCCATCGAGGGCTCCCCGCAGCTCTCCATGATGAGTCTGCTCCGTCACATCCTGTCCCAGGAGGGCGTGTGGGGCCTCTACCGGGGCATTGCCCCCAACTTCATGAAGGTCATTCCAGCTGTGAGCATCTCCTACGTGGTCTACGAGAACATGAAGCAGGCCCTGGGGGTCACGTCCAGGTGAGGGACCCAGAGCCCATCCCTCCCCAAGATCCTTCACCCCAGTCACGATGTCCCCCTGACTGATGTCCTTGGCCACTGGAGACCAGTGGCCCTATCAATGGATCCTAGTCTCCCCCCACCCCCAAACCGCTGATCCCTGCACTCCAGCCACCAGATCCCAGTACCCGAATCCTGGATCCTCAACCCTCAGGCCCCAACCACTGAATCACAGGGTCCCCACACTTGACCACTGGATCCCAATACTCCAACTCTAGATCTCAGATCCCTGCACCCCACCTGCTGGATCCCACAATTCAGCAACTTAAACCTGATACCACAGATCACAACGTCCACACCCCAGCCTTCACCCCTACCTCCCCAACCCCCGGGCCCCGCATTCCTGCGTTTCCCTGCCCTGCCCACTGGGCCCTGGACCTCCACGTCTTAACCACTAGATCCCCACAACTTGGTGAACGGATCCCAACCCCCCAACCACAGGAACGTACACCCGGTACCTCATCACCCTGACCCCAGCTCCCTCAGATCCCAGACCCAGTGTCCTTGTATAGCACTGGGTCCCAGGTCCCCAGCCCCACTGGCGAATCACAGATCGCCATGCCTCAAGCCCCATCTCCAAGCTCAGCCGCTGGACTCTGGATGTCGAGAGACCTCAGCCACCGGATCCTGACAGTGCATGCCTAGATCCTGGGGCCCCACCACTGGACCCAGATCCCCTCACCCCCAGCCACTGGATTCCTGATTCCTTTACCTCAACACTGGGTCCCAGATCCTCTGCTTCGACTGCTGGACCCCCTACATTTCAAGCACTGGGCCCTCTGCCCCCTACCACTGGATCTTGATTCCAAAGTCCCATCCCACTGGATTCTGGCTCCTAAAACCACAAATGTGGGGCCCAACAGCACAGCAAGTGGATCCTGGCAGCTGCAGCTGCTGGAGTCCAGAGTCTAGACCTCAGTCCCCTCGCCCGGTCCTTCCAGGCACTGAACCCCACGCCCTGGACCCCTACCTCCCGACCGCTCAGACCCCCAGTCTAGACCCCAAAAGGCCACTCACAGCACCCCGATCCCACATGTCCGCATCCCAGACACACACTGCAGTCCACCACGGCTCAGGATCCCAGGGACCAAGGAGCCCTGGGGAGGCCCAGCTCCCAGCTCCAGAGAGCCCAGGGGCTCTGTCCCATGTCCTCATGTAGCGCATGGCCAGGCAGCAAGAGAGGAGACGCGTCTCCCATGACTGCATGGATGCTTGACCCCCCACCCAGCATGGCTACACCCCTGGCCCTGTGGGGACACTGCTCCCTCAGACCACCCTCCCGCCCCTGCAGCACCTTCCAGCCCCCCACCCGATCAGCTCCTAACCCCAGAGCCTAAGTCCCTCTGGAGGGTCCAGCCTCTTGTTCTTGGGGCTGGCAAACAGGCAGTCGGAGGCCAGAGACTTTGGGGGGCTCTTCCCATCCACTGCCAGCCCTTCCAGGGCTTAAAGATGGCGAGCCAGGAACAAATCCTCATCGACTACCCTCCCCTGAACTCGAGCACTCAATTACGCAAAACCAAACATAAAAGCCAAATCCCCAAACTCACGCCAGGTCTATTTTTCTATCAGAGAGAAGAGCAAAACCCCCACCCCCAAACCCGAGCCCCCAACTCCCCCTACCCCCAGATCTCCTGCACTTTATTGTTGGATTCTGAGCTTAGGATGATGGGGCCCCTTCTCTCCACTGCTACCCAGTTCTTGGGGAATCCCATTAAGGGACTGTGAAAGAGGATCTGGGATGTTGGGGGCTAGAGGACCCCCCCTCCCCGGCTTCCACCTCCCTCCACCAACCTTGCCCCCTCCCCCTGCCTGTGTGTATTATTTCAAAGGAAAAGAACAAAAGGAATAAATTTTCTAAGCTCTTTCATTGTATTTTCTTTTCTGAAAAGAGGTGGGTGGATTGGGACCATATCACCCCAGAGGGAAGGGACAGGGGACCGTTTCTCATCTCATGCACACACACAGCTCCACAGGACAGGCAATGACTCCCTCTCGAGCCTCGGTTTCTACATCTGTCTGTGAAGCAGGAGTGGGAGGAGTCTACATTCATGGCCTCTTCTAATTTTTCTCTTGTTTTCTTTTCTGTTTCTACGCATGCATTAGTTTCTGTCATATTACCACAAACCAAGCGGTTTAAAAAAATAAAGATTTTTAAAACATTTTTTTGTGTGTGGTAAAATATACATGACATAAAACTTGCCATCTTGCCAGGTGCAGTGGCACACGCCTGTAATCCCAGTGGCTCAGGAGGCTGAGGCGGGAGGATCCCAAGTTCAAGGACAGCCTCAGAAACTTAGTGAGGCTCTAGGCAACGTAGCAAGACCCTCTCAGAAAATATAAAAAGGGCTGGGGATGTGGCTCAGTGGTTAAGTGCCCCTGGGTTCAAGCCCTGGTACCAAAATAATAATAACAATAATTTCAAAAAATATCACTTTCTCTATTTACCATGTTTAAGCTCACAATCCAGTGGCACTAGGCGCTCTCACGATGTTCTGCAGCCGTCCCCACCATCCATTTCCAGAACTTTCCATCTCCCCAGACTGAAGTTCTCACCCCTTCAACACTAACTTCCAGCCCCTCCCCAGCCCCCGTCCCTGTGGATCTCACAACTCCGGGTCCTCCTGGGGGTGGACCCTGCAGTGTGTGTGGTGTGGCATTTGTGTCTGGCTCATTTCCCTGAGCACAGTGTCCTCAAGGTCAGCCACACAGCATGCTCGTCAGCACCCCTTCCTTTTTCTGGCTGAATACTACCCCGCTGTGGGAGCGGACCACACAGCATGTGTCCCTTTATCCGTGAATGGACCTCTTACCATTTGGCTACTGTGAATGAAACAGATACTCGTCTCTGACAGTTCAGAAGGCTGGGAGTCTGAAAGCAAGGCACTGGCTGGGGACGTTCTCCCTGAAGCCTTGTGGTGGGCTGCAGTCCTCGGTGCTCCTTGGCTTAGTGAGGCATCACTCCCACACCCACCTGCCCTCCCACGGCCCTCTCCCTGGTGTCTGCACTTCTGTGTCTAAATTCCCCTCTTCTTGTAATGATGCTGTCACTAGATTAGAGCCCCCCCCCCACTGTCCACAGTGACCTCACTTTGTCTTGATTACATCTACAAAGACCCTCTTTCCAAATAAGGTGACACTCCCAGGTTCCAGAGTTTAGACCTTCAGCACGTCTTTTGGGGGATACAGTTCAACCCACAACAACAAGTAATTTGAATTCATTGTAGAAAGAAATAGAAAATTCATAATACGTATAGAAGTAAATTAATGATCGATAGACACAGAATCAATACATAAATGCATTGTGATAGGACTGCAGTTGGCCCTCTAGATCCACATGTTTTGCATCCATGGACTCAACCAACCTTAGATGGAACATATTCAGGGAAATTGCATCTGTATCTAACATACATGGATTTTTCTTTGTTGGTATCCCCAGGCAATACAGTATTTCAACAACCTACCTAGCGCTTACATTGTGTTAGGTGCTATAAGTCATCGAGAGATGGTTTCAAGTTTAAGGAGCATGTGCATAGGTTCTGTGCAAATAATCCACGATTCTATGTAAGAAATTTGAGCATGCACTGATTTTGGTACATGCAAGGGTTCTGGAACTCATTCCTGGGGGCGGTTCTGAGTGACGACTGCACAGTCTCAAGGTTAAGCTATAAAAGACACTGCGGCTACCATCTTGGACTTCCTCTCCTCTCTCTCCCTCGCTCTCATGTCATTTACTCTGAAGGAAGACAGTTGTTAGGTCGTGAGCAGCCTTATGGAGAAGCCCACACAGTAGGGAACCCCAGCCAATAGCTATGTAAGTGCACTTGGACTTGAACACTTCTTTTGGGGGTATGCAATTCAACCCACAACAATGAGTTATTCAAATTCACTATAGAGGGGCTGGGATTGTGGCTCAGCGGTAGAGCACTCGCCTAGCACGTGAGCGGCCCGGGTTCGATCCTCAGCACCACGTACAGATAAACGCATTATATACAACTAAAGCAAATAAATAAATATTTTTTTTAAAAATTCACTATAGAAAAATAGAAAATTCAGAATATAGAAAGAGATAACTGATAGAGGATAGAAAATAGATGATACATAGGTAGGTAGGTAGATAGATAGATAGAAGATCCAGACTGCAGCTTGTGAGACACCCTGGATAATCCAAACACCGCAGACCCTCTCACTGGCTGCCAATACCCAAATCCTGAACCTTATACCCTTATACCTCAAACACTGGAACACCCTACAAAGCGGCTCCTGAATTCCTGATCCTCAAAAACGGGGTGAGATAATAAATGTTGTTTTAAGCTGCTAAATTCTGGGATAATTTGTTTCGAAGCAATAGCTAGACAATACAGATGTGCATAGGTACACGTGACTTTCCATGCATTCAAAGAAGAGATCAGGGGGCATGTTTTAAAATATATATACCAGATCAAATCTTGCTAACTATTTTGTGTTTTTACTTTCTTTAAATTATGTTCCTAGGATCAATTTCCAGAAGTGCTGTCATTGGGTCAAAGGGCATGGCTGTCTTGGGATCATGTCACAAGAAGAATTGTACACAATATTACAGCTACCAACAAAAGTTAACATTTTTTACAGGAGCTACACAGGCATTGAGCGTTAATTGTATTTATTTATTTTTTTTAATATTTATTTATTTGCTTTAGTTGTACACGACGTTTTTATTTTTACGTGGTGCTGAGGATCGAACCCAGGTCATGCACCTTCTGGGCGAGCGCTCTACCACTGAGCCACAACCCCAGCCCCCGTTAATTGTATTTAATGGGGGTAATTAACATCTGATTTCCTGTCCATATTCTTTTTTTTTTTTTTTTTTTTGGTACCGGGGATTGAACTCAAGGGCACTCGACCACTGGGCCACATCCCCAGCCCTTTGTTGTATTTTATTAGAGACAGGGTCTCACTGAGTTGCTTAGGGCCTCGCCATTGCTGAGGCTGGCTTTGAACTCGCGATCCTCCTGCCTCAGCCTCCCAAGTGCTGGGATTACAGGCATGCACCACTGCACCCGGCCTCCTGTCCATATTCTTATATCCTATGATGATGTGGCTGAGCTTTAGGAGGCTTAGCTAACTGACATGCAGCATGTATTAGTCAGCTTTCTGTCACTATAACAAATACATAAGATAATCAACTCATGGGAAAAGTCTTAGTTGGGCCTGGTGACACATGCCTGTCATCCCAGCTACACAAGAGAGTGAGGCAAGAGGGTCACAAGTTCCAGGCCAAACTTGGCAACTTAGGGAGACCCTGCCTCCAAATAAAAAATAGAAAGGACTTGGGATGGAGCTCAGCAGAAGAGCCCCTCTAGGTTCTATCCCCAGGTTTGCAGAATAAAAAAGGAGGGGGCCGGGTGCAGTGACGCACACCCACCTGTAATTGCAGCTACTAGGGAGGAGGCAGGAGGATCACAAATTCAAAGCAGCCTCAGCACGTTAGCAAGGCTCTGAGCAACTTGGTGAGACCCCTGTCTCAAAATTTAAAAAATAAAAAATAAATAAAAAATAAAAATAAAAAGGGCTGGGGAAGTGCCGCAGCGATTAGGCGCCCCTGGGTTCAATCCCTGGTACAAAAAATAAAAATAATAAACAGGACAAAACAAAAAAAGGATGGGGGAGGGAAAGCCTCGTTTTGGCTCCTGTTTTGCAGGTTTCAGTCTGCAATCAGCTGGCCCGGTGCCTTGGGCCTGGTGTGGCACGTCACACTTGAGAACCTGGTGGCACAGCACCACACACCTCACGTCGTTGGGGAAGTGGAAGAGAGAAGGAGAAGAGACCGGCCTCCCATGAGCCCCTTTGGGGGCACACCCCCAATGACCGGAAGGCCTCCCATTAGGTCGCACTTCTTAAAGGTTCTACCACCTCCCCACAGAGCCACCCTGGGACTAAGCTTTCCCCCACACGGCCTCTGTGGGACACTTAAGATTCAGATTGTTGCCAGGCCCATTGGTGCACACCTGAAATCCCAGCAGCTCAGGAGGCTGAGGGAGGAGGATCCCAAGTTTAAGGCCAGCCTCAGAAACTTGGTGAGGCTCTAAGCAACTTAGTGAGACCCTGTCTCAAAATAAAAAATAAAAAGGGCTGGGATGTGGCTCAGGGGTTAAGCACTTCTGGGTTCAATCCCCAGGACCAAGAAAAAAAAAATCCATATCATAACAGATGGACTCATTTTCTCTTTCTAAACCTCAGTTTCCTCTGACATCATTACAGGGAAAAGAACTTACCCTTATTGAGCAAGTACCATGTGCCTCACCTTGTACTGCGTAAGGCCTTTTGTGTGTTATTCATGTAACCATCACATATTTACTGAACACTTACTATGTGCTAGATTCAGTTCTAAATATGGGATTCAGAAGTGGATGACAAAACAGACAAAAGTCTCTGTTCTTGCAGAATAAAATTGACCGAGTTATGCTGTGTTTGCATGAATGCGCCACAGTGAACTCCACCTTTATGGATATCTACAAAGCACCAATTACAAATGACCAACAAAGGGTCTGGGATATGGCTCAGCGGTGGGGCGCTCGCCTAGCACGTGCGCAACCCGGGTTCGATCCTCAGCACCACATAAAAATACATGCATTGTGAGCCGGGCGTGGTGGCGCACGCCTGTCATCCCAGCACTTGGGAGGCTGAGGCAGGAGGATCGCGAGTTCAAAGCCAGCCTCAGCAATGGCGAGGCACTTAGCAACTCAGTGAGACCCTGTCTCTAATAAAATACAAAAAAGGACTGGGGATGTTGCCCAGGGGTCGAATGCCCTGAGTTCATTCCCCGGTACCAAAAAAAAAAATACATGCATTGTATACAACTGAAAGCAAATAAATAAATATTTTTTTTTAATGACCAACAAATAGAGGAAGACCAATAGAGGAAGGGATGGGAGGAGAGGAAGGGAGGGAAAGGGGAAGGACTGGGGACTGGAACGGAGCAAATTATATCCCATGCTGGTACGATGATATCAAAATAAAGCCCAGTATGATGTATAACTAAAATGCACTAATAAAAACATTCTTAAAATATTTTGTTCCCACAGACCCTACACTCCAGCGGGGAGAGACCAAGAATAAAGGAGGAGTAGCCATGGAGTAGTAGGAAGCAGAGGCAGAATGGGTAAACATAAAGGAGGGACAGGGAATAATAAATGCTGCAGAGTAAAGTTTCAGTCGGGTCAACCCATGTCAGAGCCTTAATGAGGAGGTAGCTAAGATGGCGGATGGCTGAGAGCAAAAGAGGAGGCGTTTAATTGTTTTCTCCTGACCTTATTGTAATCAACTAAGACTCTTTCTGTGCCCGTGAACACTGTGTGACGCACCTGTAAGTCGAGCTCGTGACACGTGTGTACTTGTTAAGGTGAAGAGTATTTAAGCAGGTGGGGTTGGAGTTGTGAGGGGGTTGTTGTTGGAGTTGGAGAGAGAAGTCAGAAGAGAAAGCAGAATAAAGAACCTACTCGTTTCCAGTCTGCCTCCGAATTCTTTCCCGCGGTATCGTTGCTGCAGGCGGCAACACACCCAGGGCCTCATGAGGTGGCTCGTCAGTGAAGATTAAAGGTGGTGAGGGAGAGCACGATGGGATAGCTAGGGAAGAGCATTCTAGGCAGAGGGCACAGCCCATGCAAAGGTCCTGGGGCAGGGCATGTTGGTGGCACAGAGAGGCACCTGTGTGACTGGAGCAGAGGCAGCAAGAGAGAGAAAAAGAAGAGGGGAGGCAGGGAGAGGATGGGGCAGGCTGTACAGCACCTTGTGGGCTCCAGGGAGGACCTGGGCTTTGACCAGAGGGAGGTGGTGAAGGAGCCCCAGTTAGGGAGATGGCTATTGCGGTCAGCTGGAAGCCATAAGTTCCACCTGATAATAAGTATGTATGTGACGCACCTGTAAATGCACGTGAGGCACCCGCAAAGCTAAAGGTATATAACCGGGTGAAAGCGGTCGGAGTCAAGAGAAGAATGAATTCATTCGGTCAGTCATGCAGTCGCTCGGTCGGAAGAAGAGTTCGGGTCGGAGAAGAAGAAAAGAATCAGAGCGGCCAGAACGTAGGCAGAGCGGTTACAGAAGAGAAACCAGATAGAAGAAGTAATTGCTGGTCAGAGTCAGGCCGAGGCTCCCGAGGAAGAAAGAAGAAAGAAGAAAGAAGCTCTAAAAGCTAAGCTCTCTCTCTCTCTCTAAAGAAGAAATCTCTCTCTTTCAAGCTCTCTCTCTTTCTCTCTAAGCTCAAAGAAGAAGAAGAAAAAGCTATCTCTAATTTCTCTCTCTAAGCTCTCTCTAAGAAAGTAGAAGTAAAAGCAGTAATAGCTTTACTCTGCCTCCGAGTTTTCCTCCCGCGGCGTTTGTGGCTGGCCACGACAGGCAGCGTACAAGGTGGGTGCCATGCAGGGCTGTGGCAGAGGAGGAGGGGCCTGACTCAGGTGCCCACAGGTGCCCTTTGCTGCAACGTGGAGGAGAGGGCGTGGGGGTGATGGCAGGAGCTGGGACCAGAGCCATGGGGACTGCAAGTGGTGGGATGGTAGGAAGCAGCGAGACTCTGGATATGTTCTTTCCAAGTCAGGACTTGGAAGAGAGAAAGAACTCAAGGATGAGTTGAATTTTTTGAACTGAACAACTCAACAGGATGAAGGTACCCTCAACTAAGACTCTCATTAGATCCTACCGACAAAGCCACACGGTAGAGTTCATGATTTTATCATTCTCTCCAATTTCCAGAGGAGGAAACTGATGCCCACAGAAGGAGAGGGCAAGCGTACCTCAAGAGGACACAGCAAAGCCAGGCGCGGTGGCGCATGCCTGTGATCCCAGCAGCTCAGGAGGCTGAGGCAGGAGGATCGCGGGTTCAAAGCCAGCCTCAGCAATGGCGAGTTACTTAGCAACTCAGTGAGACCCTGTCTCTAATAAAATAGAAAAACAAAGGCTGGGGGGTGTGGCCCAGTGGTCGAGGGCCCCTGAGTTCAATCCCTGATACCAAAAAATAAGAGTACACAGTGAGAAGCCAGGCACGATGGTGCACATCCGAGTTGCTCTCTAGCAACTCGGGAGGCTGAGGTAGGAGGACCACAAGTTCAAGGCCAGCCTGGGCAACATAGCAAGACCCTGTCTCAAAATAAAACAAAAAGGGCTGGTGGAGCAGCTCAGGGGTAGAGCGTTTGTCTACCACATGTGAGGAGCTGGGTTCTATGCCCAGCATTACAAAGAAAAAGATCACACAGCAAGAATCAATCCAGATGGGATTCAAAGCCAGAGCCCTCTTGACTCCAAACCTATTCTTGTCTTATTTTGGGGACCAACCAGGTGCTTCTCTCCCCTTGGTCCTGAGACCTTCTTGCTGTCCCTCCGTTCCCTCTCCTATTGCCATGGCAACAACAACAACAACAACACAGTATGAGTCCTTCAGGGCTGTGTATCAAGGACCACAGACCTGGTGGGTGGCTAGAAACAAGACAAATGTAAGGTTTGGGGGGCCGGAAGTCAGCGAGTCAGCTATGGGTCTTGCTGGGCTGGAATGAAGGCACGGGCAGGGCTGGTCCCTTCTGGAGGCCCTAAGGGTGAGCCGTGTCCCACCTGCTCCAGCTTCTAGAGGTGCCTGTGTTCTTGGCTTGTGGCTCGTCCCTCCATCCTCGAAGCTGGTCCAGCTCTTCGTACACCTCGTCCCCCCGACACTGCCTCTCCTGCCTGCCTGGCCACACTTAAGATTCACAGAGGTCACACTTGGCCGACCCAGTTGATCTAGAAAGACCTTCCCATCCCCCATCATCTGCTTAGCAACTTCAATACCACCCGCAAACATGATCCCCTTGCCAGGTAGCCACCCATCTCGTTGGCCCAAGCTGCTATGATGAAATACCGTAGACTGGGTGGCTTAACCCGTAGGCATTTATTCCTCACGGTTCTGGAGGCTGGAGTCCAAGATCAGGCTGGTTCAGTTCCTGGTGAGGACTCTCTCCTCCTGGCTTGCAGAGGGCCGCCTCTGTGCTGTGACCTCACAGTGAAGAGAGGGACAAAGCTCTGGTCTCACTTCCTTTTCCTATAAGGACATTATCCCCATCATAGGGGCCACACCCTCATGACCCCATCTGGCCCGTTTACTCCCAGAGGCCCCACCTTCAGCTTCCATCCCACGGGAAGTCAGGGCTTCAACCTAAGAATGTCGTCAGAACACCATTCAGTCCACAACAGTGACATATTCCGGATATATATATATATATTTATAGGTTTTGGGATTCAGATGGGGACATTTGGGGGAAAGGATGGATCACATTCTGCCTACCACACCCAGTGAGGTCACAAGGGCCTCTGTGACCTCATCATCCCTAGGACCCACGCCCTGTGACAGCTGGTCAGGCTCCCCAGGGAGGTGAGCCCCAGGTGTCCTAACCTCCAGCAGCCATGGGAGTTGATCCTGAAGAAACCGAGAAGCCTTGCTCTAGGGTCCAGACCCTGTTTAGAAGGGCCAAGACCCTCCTCGCTGAAGCGCCCCGCCCAGCCCCGCCCCTGCCCCCGCCCCTGCCCCCCTCCTGGAACCCAGGCTGTGCCCACGTGTACGGCTACGTGTTTGGACACGTGCTTGAAAACCACTTGGAACATCTCCCGTCACAGCCGGTGAGTCTGGAAGCCACAGGGGCCCCGGTGTCTCCAACCTGGACCACGGGGCGGGCAGGGAGACAGTCCTGCTGCCCATGCTCCACGCAGGGCCGCTCCCCTCCACTCAGACCTAGAATGATCCACACGGAAATGGGGGCACCAGGGGGGATCTTACCCAGGAGGATCTCCCAGAGATGTGCCCGGGGAAGGAGCTCCGGCATCGCTGCGCATGGGCAAGGGCTGGGTCTGCCCAGCAGGTGCTGGACACAGGGGAGCAGCTGATGGTCCCCGTGGAGGTCCTAGAAGTGGGCGGCGAGGGGGCCTTGTGGAAGTTCCTGCTGTCGGGGGCCATGGCTGGGGCCGGTGTCTCGCACGGGCACAGCCCCTCTGGACCGTGCCAAGGTGTATATGCAGGTGCGTGAGCCACTGGGCACAGCTCGGGGTGGGGGCGGTGGCAATGGCACCGCAGGAGGTTGGGCTGGGAGTGGGGCTCTCATGGGGGGCTGCTGGGCCTGGTCTGGGGAGTGATGCAGCTGGTGTGGTGGGACATGGACTATGTTAGGGACCAGGGAGGGGAGCCAGACGGCACAGGGTCAGCCCTGAGCCAGGATGGGGTCCGAGATCAGGGTGCTGGGGGCAGCTCAGCGGTTTTTTGAAAAGTAAACAGGAGTGGAGAAAAGATGAAGATGACAGAAGAGACAGGAACGTGGGTTGGTGCTGGGTTGGGGCCGGGGTTGGGGTAGGACTGGCCGGGGAAGGGACTGGAGAAGCCGGGGCGCGCTGGAGGTGGGGTGGCCTCCCCGCTGGAGTGCCATGAAGACGCTCAGGAGACCCCGGGGCTCCCCCTGGTCCTCCTGTCCAGGTCTACTCTCCTCCAAGACGAACTTCATGAACCTGCTGGGGGGGCTGCGGAGCATGGTGCAGGAGGGCGGTGTCCGATCCCTGTGGCGTGGCAACGGTATCAACGTCCTCAAGATCGCCCCTGAGTACGCCATCAAGTTCTCCGTCTTTGAGCAGGTGGGGACTGGTCTGCTTTTCCCCAGTTTGAGTCCAAGCCCCTCCCACCCCACCCCCAAAAGCCGGGTCTTCACCCAGGACAGGATTTCACCTTCCAGGCCCCAGGCCCCCTCCCTGGATGGGCTTCAGGTAGGAAGGTGGCTGGCTTCTCTCTCACGTGCCTCTCTCCCCTCCCAGTGTAAGAATTACTTCTGTGGAGTACATGGGTCCCCACCCTTTCAGGAACGGCTCCTGGCTGGCTCCCTGGCTGTGGCCATCTCTCAGACGCTCATCAACCCTATGGAGGTAAGAGGGTGTCTGCGACAGGCCAGGAGGCCAGCACCGCAGCGACCCCCTCCTGCCCCCCCTCCTCCTTCCTTCGAGGCCTTCTCCTTTTCTTCCTCCTCCTTCCAACCTTCCTCCTCCTTTCTTCTTCCTCCTTCCCACTGTCCTCCTCCTTTTCTTTATGTTTTTTGATACTGGGGATGGACTCCAGGGACGCTTTACCACTGAGCCACAACCCCAGCCCTTTTTATTTTTGTTCATTTATTTATTTATTGGCACCAGGGATTGAACCCAGACATGCTCTACCACTGAGCCACATCCACAGGCCTTTCTTATTTCTTATTTTGAGACAAGGTCTTGCTAAGTTGCGCAGGCTAGCCTTGAACTTGTGATCCTCCCGCCTAGCCTCCTGAATTACGGGTGTGGCCACTCATGGGGCTCTCCTTTTTCTCTGGGTGTGAGTTATGCATCAGCTCCCAGTCATTTTTATCACCTTTTACTGGACGGTGCAGTCTTTTTTTTTTAAGTTGTAGACAGACTACAATACCTTTAATTAATTAATTTACTTATGTTGAGCTGAGACTCGAACCCAGTGCCTCACACACATGCCAGGCAAGCGCTCTACCACTGAGCCACAGCCACAGCCCTGGATGGTGCATTCTTTATCCCCAAAAAGCCAGATGCCACTTTTGTCATTACTAAATTCCTGTATATACTTGGGTTATTTCTGGTCTTTTTCTTCTTGTTTCTCTGGTGCATATACTCTTTCTCTCTCTCTCTCTCTCTCTCTCTCTCTCTCTCTCTCTCTCTTAATAAACAAATGACTATTTTTAGAGCAATTTTAGGTTTTAAAAAAATGGAGCAGAAAGTGTGGAGAGTCCACACACACCGACCTCCCCGGCAGTTTCCTCTGGGTTTAACATCGCGCAGGGCGGCTAATTGTTACAATTAATGAACCCACGCTGATACATTATTGAAACAAAAGCCCATCTTTCACCTCAGGAGCCACTCTCTAGGCTTTACAGTTCTAGGAGTTTGACAAATGCACAACGACATGTCCACTGCCCTAAAAACAGCTCCTGCTCTCTACCTACTGCCCCTCTCTCCTCCCAACTTCCTGGCCACACTCATCTTTAGACCCCAACACACCTGTGCCTTCTTCGGTGTCTTTTTTTTTTTTTTTTTTTTTTTTTGGTGCTGGGGATTGACCTCAGGGGCACTCGACCCCTGGGCCACATCCCCAGCCCTTTTTTGTATTTTTATTAGAGACAGGGTCTCACTGAGTTGCTAAGTGCCTCGCCATTGCTGAGGCTGGCTTTGAACTCGTGATCCTCCTGCCTCAGCCTCCCAAGTGCTGGGATTATAGGCGTGCGCCACTGTGCCCAGCTCTGGTGGCACATTTTATCCTCACCCATCTCTGCTCTTTATCAGTGTCCCAGGCTTGCCTCCCATGCTGATGTTCCCATACAAACTTTGGAATCTGTCTGGGTAAAATAAAACCCTGTGGTATTTGTTGTTTCATGAGATGGTGTTTCATTCATTCATAAGCTCAGAGAGTGAGTCTCGCAATTTGAGTGAGGTGGAGTCTAGCAGTTTGCCTCAGTCTGGCTGTCTTCTGTTGCTATGACGGAGTGTCTGAGACAGGACTATTTGTAAAGAATAGAGATTTAGCCAGGTGCGGTGGCACATGCCTGTCATCCCAGCAGCTGGGGAGGCTGAGGCAGGAGGATCATGAGTTCAAAGCCAGCCTCCGCAATGGCGAGGCACTTAGCGACTCAGTGAGAGAGACCCTGTCTCTAAATAAAATACAAAAAAGGACTGCAGATGTGGCCCAGTGGTCGAGTGCCCGAGTTCAACCCCCAGTACAGAGAGAGAGAGAGATTGATTTTGGCTCATGGTTCTGGGGGGTAGAAGTCCAAGATCTGGCAGCTACATCTGGCGAGGCCTCCTGATGCACTGTAACATGGCAAAAAACAGCAGGGCCAGTGGGCAAAACACAGGGTCACACAACAACGCACAGTTTTGTGATGATGGTACTGGGGACTGAACCCCGGGGTGCTCTACCACTGAGCCACACCCCCAATACTTTTTATATTTTTTTCAGACAGCGTGTGTTACTGAGGCTGGCCTGGAACTTGCATCCCCCTGCCTCAACCTCTGAGTCACTGGAATGACAGGCATGCACCACAGCACCAGTTAACAATTCAGTAACTAACCGAGTCCCAAGAAAACGCCACTCACTCCTCTAAATCACCTTGCAGCGCTCCCACCGCCTCTGAACACGAATACTTTGGCCACTTTTCTCTTTAAATTTCAACCTGAGCTTCAGGGAGACACACCATATGGAAACCTGAGCAGCAGCCAACATTTCCACTCACTTGCATCACTTCACACGTCCTTTCCGGGCGTCTTAGAGTTTTCTTCCTATAGTTCTTGCCTTGTGTTTTTTTTTTCCTAAGCATATGAGTTTCCTATTGCTTCTGTAACAAATTGCTACCAACAGCAGTTTAAAATGACAACAGTGATTTGTTACCTGTTTCTGTGGGTTGCGTCTGGGCACCAATTAGTTGGGTCTTTTGCTTAAGGTCTCATCGGGTAGAAATCAAGGTGTCAACTGAGCTACAAAGAAAACTCATCTGAACTCAGGTCCTCTTTCAAGCTTCCTGCTTGTTAGCAAGCTTTCTTCCTGGGCACGGTGGCACACACCTGTATCCCAGCAGCTGGGGAGGCTGAGGCAGGAGGACTCATGAGTTCAAAGCCAGCCTCCGCAATGGCGAGGCACTTAGCGAACTCAGTGAGAGAGACCCTGTATCTAAATAAAATACAAAAAAGGACTGCAGATGTGGCCCAGTGGTAGAGTGCCCCTGAGTTCAACCCCCAGTACAGAGAGAGAGAGAGATTGATTTTGGCTCATGGTTCTGGGGGGTAGAAGTCCAAGATCTGGCAGCTACATCTGGCGAGGCCTCCTGATGCACTGTAACATGGCAAAAAACAGCAGGGCCAGTGGGCAAAACACAGGGTCACACAACAACGCACAGTTTTGTGATGATGGTACTGGGGACTGAACCCCGGGGTGCTCTACCACTGAGCCACACCCCCAATACTTTTTATTTTTTCAGACAGCGTGTGTTACTGAGGCTGGCCTGGAACTTGCATCCCCCTGCCTCAACCTCTGAGTCACTGGAATGACAGGCATGCACCACAGCACCAGTTAACAATTCAGTAACTAACCGAGTCCCAAGAAAACGCCACTCACTCCTCTAAATCACCTTGCAGCGCTCCCACCGCCTCTGAACACGAATACTTTGGCCACTTTTCTCTTTAAATTTCAACCTGAGCTTCAGGGAGACACACCATATGGAAACCTGAGCAGCAGCCAACATTTCCACTCACTTGCATCACTTCACACGTCCTTTCCGGGCGTCTTAGAGTTTTCTTCCTATAGTTCTTGCCTTGTGTTTTTTTTTCCTAAGCATATGAGTTTCCTATTGCTTCTGTAACAAATTGCTACCAACAGCAGTTTAAAATGACAACAGTGATTTGTTACCTGTTTCTGTGGGTTGCGTCTGGGCACCAATTAGTTGGGTCTTTTGCTTAAGGTCTCATCGGGTAGAAATCAAGGTGTCAACTGAGCTACAAAGAAAACTCATCTGAACTCAGGTCCTCTTTCAAGCTTCCTGCTTGTTAGCAAGCTTTCTTCCTGGGCACGGTGGCACACACCTGTAGTCCCAGCACTTGGGAGGCTGAGGCAGGAGGACTGTGAGTTCAAAGCCAGCCTCAGCAATGGCGAGACACTTAGCAACTCGTGAGACCCTGTATCTAAATAAAATACAAAAAGGGGTAGGGATGTGGCCCAGTGGTAGAGTGCCCCTGAGTTCAATCTCCAGTGCCAAAAAAAAAAAGATTTCTTTCTTTCTTCCCCCACCCCCATCTCTTTTTCAGTACTGGGACTGAACCCAGGAGCACTCTACCACTGAGATACATCCCTACACCTTCCCCGCCACCAAACAAGGTCTTGCTAAATTGCCCAGGCTAGCTTTGGGCTTATGAATCTCCTGCCTTAGGCTTCTGAGTAGCTGGGATTATAGGAGTGTGCCACTGCACCAGGCAGGATTCAGTTCGCCTGTTTTCTGTTGCTACAACAAAATACCTGAGGCTTAGGTGATAGATAGAGAGAAGAGGTTTATTTAGCTCACAGCATTGGAGGTTCAAGAGCATGGTGCTGGTGAGGACTCCTGTGTCAGGGCTGGTGAGGGCTTTCTGTTGCTTTAATAATAAAATTCCTGAGATAATTTATAAAAAGAAAAGTCGAACAGCACTTGGCTAGCACAAGTGAGGCCCTGGGTTCCAACCAGGCACCACAGAGAGGCAGGGTGGAGAGAATTGTTTTGGTTCACAATTCAGAGGTTCAGTCCCTGGTGGGGGCACATCACAGCTGCCTAAGCATCCACTAGCCCCACCTCCAGAGAGCTCCCTGACTGCCCAGTAGCACTGCCCTGGGGACCAAGCCTTTCATACATGGGGGGACACTTAGCAGAAGAGCCCCCTTGGCTGAGCCACGTGGCTCACGGCGTCGTGGAGAGAGCGCGTGGTGAGGCAGCAGCCAGCAGGCAGGCGGGCCCGTCCTCCTCTTGAGAACTGACAGGAAGTCCATCAATGCGGAGGACAGCATCCTCAATGATCCCACCGCCTGCCCCTGGGCTCCAGGGCTTGCAGGTCCCACCACCTGTCACTGTGCCCCTCTGAGGACTCAGCTCCCAATGCACGAACCCTCAGGGACGCACTCAAACCACATCCAGACCAAAGCACCCGGCCATAGGACCCAGGTCCTCGGCAGCTTGTCCCTGCCAGGACGGGTTTGCAGCTTTGTGACCTAGAGAAGGGCTGGGGGTGTGGCTCAATGGCGGAGCACTCACCTAGCACAGTGGGAATCCACGGGTTCAATTCCCAGAACAGCAAAATCGATACCAAAAAAAACCCAGCGCGCTTCCAATCTTTGGTTTCTTGTCTTGGACAAGAAATCAGGCCGGGCGCGGTGGCACACGCCTGTCATCCCAGCACTTTGGGAGGCTGAGGCAGGAGGATCGCGAGTTCAAAGCCAGCCTCAGCAATGGTGAGGCACTTAGCAACTCAGTGAGACCCTGTCTCTAAATAAAATACAAAAAAAGGGCTGGGGATGTGACCCTGTGGTCGAGTGCCCCTGAGTTCAATCCCCGGTACCAAAAAAAAAAAAAGAAATCAGACGCTCGCGGAAGGCACTCATCTGATTAGGCGAGGCTCACTCCAGAAAATTTCTTTTGATTACCTTAAAGTTGACTGATTAGGTCCTTACATTACATGAACAAGATCCCTTCACCTTTGCCTTATACTGTAACCTAGTCAGAGGAGCGAAATCCTGTCATAGCCAAGAGGCCTGTCTGTGCCCCAGGTGGGGACTGTCATACAGGGCACATGCACAGGGGCGGGAATCGGGGAGTGCACTGGTGGGTTTTCACCAGTAAAATAAGACACCTGAAGCCAGTAACTTTATAAGGAAAAGAAGTTTGTTTAGCTCACTGTCTGGAGGCCCAAAGGGTCCAGCGGGGTGAGGGCCTTCTGGCTCGCAGCCTTGGACGTCAAGAGCCTGCCTGGAGGTTCTGGCAGGGAGCACGACCTCTTGAAGGGGCCAGGGCTAGGGCGCTGGTCCTCCTCTGTCAGGGAAGGTCCTCCTCAACCCAGCGCACAGCTTCAGGAGGGACACACCCCGGGCAGAGAGAGAGCAAGTGCGCACCAGCCTCGCCAGGCGGAGCAGCCAAATCAGCCCTGGCAGTCAGAGGGGTGGCAGATGTCACAGCCAGATCCAGATAGCTTCACATGCCTGGCAGTCTTTGTGCACCAGGGCATCACACAGTGCAAGCCAGGGAGTGCGTGCGCACGCGTGCGTGTGTCTGTGTGTGTCCTGGTCTTTCTCCTTTTTTTTTTTTTTTTCAATGGTACCAGGGATTGAACCCAGGGGCACTTAATCCTGAGCCACATCCCTTTTGTACAGCCCTTTTTTACATTTTATTTTAGAGATAGGGTCTCACTAAATTGCTTAGGGCCTCACTAAGTTGCTGAGGCTGGCTTTGAACTCGTGATCCACCTGCCTCAGCTTCCTGAGCCACCGGGATTACAGGTGTGCGCCACCATGCCCTTCTTATTTAGCCACCAAAATTCCCTCATGGACCCCCCCTGGTGACCTCACCTGTTCCTAACCATCTCCCACACAGGTCCCACCTCCAAACATCACGGTTGGATTCAACGTTCCCACCCTCTTAATACCTCACAACAGGCATTAAACATCAACACAGGGACGCCCCCCGGCAGTGCTCAAACCACACCCCCCATCCCAGGGACCACCTCAGAACATTTCTGCCACACCAGCTGTCTGTCTTTGGCAGAACTGCAGCGTCGGGTACATTGATAGTGGAGTGTTTTGTAAAAATCCCGACTTCTGGCTTCTAGAAATCAGTGCATCTGGCCCCCCGGGGCCTGCGTGCCCACGGTGCAGCAGGGGCTGACACTGGCTTCGCGGGGCTCACGTCACCTTCCTTGCCCTCTTTGCCTCGTCACCACACGAGCTTCGGAACCGGACATTCAGGGAGCAGGCGCCGTGGGGGACGTGACAGATCTGGGTTCTAATGCAGTTCACTGCACTCCTGGCCCCAGTATCCTCATTGTGAGGTGGGGACAATGGCTACTGCTGAGAGGGCCATGAGGAGAATCCTGTCCCCGAGCAGCCTTCCCCCCCACTCTCCCCAGGTGTTGAAGACAAGGCTGACCCTGCGCCGCACGGGTCAGTTACAAAGGGCTGCTGGACTGCGCCAGGCAGATCTTGGAGCGGGACGGCACCCGTGCTCTTTATCGTGGCTACCTGCCCAACATGCTTGGCATCATCCCCTACGCCTGCACTGACCTGGCTGTCTATGAGGTATGGGTCTGAAGAGGAGGAGGTGGGCCTGGCCTGAGCCCAGGCCCATCGTGAGCTCACTCCTTTCCCCTTGCTCTTGTCATTATTATTATGATTATTATTATTTTTTTTTTTTTTTTGATACCAGGGACTGAACTCAGGGGCACTCGACCACTGGGCCACGTCCTCAGTTCTTTTTTGTATTTTATTTAGAGACAGGGTCTCACTGAGTTGCTAAGTGCCTCGCCATGGCTGAGGCTGGCTTTGAACTCGCGATCCTCCTGCCTCAGCCTCCCAAATGCTGGATTACAGGCGTGCGCCACCGCACCAGGCATTTCCTTAGTATTTTTTAAATGACACATAATTGTGCATATTTACAGGGTCTGATATGGTATTCCAACATACGTACACAATGTGCAATGATCAGAAGAGGGTGACTGACATAGCTATCATTATTTTGTGCTGGGAACATTAAACACCCTCTCTGACTTTTTTTTTTTTTTTTTTTTTTTTTTTTTTGTACCAGGGATTGAACCCAAGGGCATTTAACCACTCAGCCATATCCCCAGCCCTTTTTTTTATTTTTATTTTTTTAATTTTGATACAGGTTCTCACTAGGTTGCTTACAGCCTTGCTAAGTTGCTGAGGCTGGCTTTGAATCTACCATCCTCCTGCCTCAGCCTCCTGAGCTGCTGGGATAACAGGCATGCACCACCATGCCCAGCTCTATTTGCTATTTTGAATAGAAGCTATTCCTCCTGTCCAGCTGCACCCCTATTGCCTACTAGTCATCTTATCTCCGTTCTCCTCTCTCTTCCCACTTCCCAGCCTCTGGTAACCACTATTCTACTATCTATTTCTATCAGATCAATTACTTTAGCTTCCATATGTGAGCACATATGCTATTTGTCTGTTTGGCTTACTTAATAAGATGTCCTCCAATTCCATCCATGTTGCTACAAATGACAGGACTTCGTTCATTTTTATGGCTTAATAATATTCCATTGTGTATAAACACACACACACACACACACACACACACACACACATATATATCTACATTTTCATCCACCTATCAGTGGACACCTTGCTTGATTCCTATCTTGGCTCTTATGAATAGTGCTCTTGCCCTCCTATTTTGCAGATGCTCCGGTGCTTATGGCTGAAGTCAGGAAGGGACATGGAGGACCCCAGTGGCTTGGTCAGTTTGTCATCTGTAACATTGTCCACAACCTGTGGCCAGATGGCCAGTTACCCACTGACTTTGGTGCGCACCCGGATGCAGGCGCAAGGTCAGCCTGGCCCTAGTGACCACCATGAACGCCAATTCCCTGACTCACTCCAGCTCTCTGAATTTTCTTACTACCCCAAACTCTCCATATTTGATCCTGGCCACCTTTGCTTGACCCTTGAACCCACCAAGACTTCTTTCTCATACTCGCCCTCAAACCCAATCCCAGTCATCAAATCAACCCTTTAAAAATCACTAAAACATCCCTCTCCTAAACGGCCCCTCCTAAATAACTCCCCCTAAATGTGACCCAGACTCCTATACTGGTCCCCAAAACAAATACCACCCCCCAAAGACCTCCCAAGTCATCCCCAGCTCTGAGCTTGCCTTTGTCCCCACAGACACCGTGGAAGGTTCAAACCCCACTATGCGTGGCGTCTTTCGGCGGATCCTGGCCCAGCAGGGCTGGCCAGGGCTGTACCGAGGCATGACCCCCACGTTGCTGAAGGTGTTGCCAGCGGGTGGCATCAGCTATGTGGTATATGAGGCCATGAAGAAAACCCTGAGTGTCTAGGTCGTCAGCTAGATGACATACAAGGAGGGCAGGAAAGAGACTGGAAGACTCGGTGTCCCTGGGTCCCAAAGAGCAGTCCAGGCTCAGGACCTGGGGCTGTTTTGGGTTGCAAAAGCCAGCTGGGGGGCTTGGGTTAGTAGATTGTCGGACTCCCTACCCAGGGTACAGCCCGAGACCTGAGTTTGGACTCCAGTCTGGCTTCTGCTGGCTCGTCCTGGCTCCAGGGCTAAAAGGTGCTGCGCAGACAACTAGGAATAAAGAGAGAGTTTCTGCTGGATGTGTCTGGTAATACCTGGGATCTTTGGGTGCAGCGTTGTAGCAACAGGCTCAGATTCCTTATAGGAAGGGAGTAGGGACTGCGGAATTTGAGGCTAGGAAACCTGGGTCCTAGGAGGGAATAATGTCAGGCAGGGAAAGAAACTGGTCTCTTCAGTACTGGAAGAGAGTGGGGGCTCCAGGTCCCTGGGTCGAGAAAGAAGGGGGTGCAGGGGACCCCTGGGTTCCTTCATCTCTCAGGCCACTACACTCGCGGAAGCAACAGATCTGCAAGGCTTCAACCAGGCCACGTGCCAGGCCTATCCAGCCAGGCCCCTGGGGCACTAACCCAGACGTCAGGCCTGAGCACTAGCAGCCGGTCACCACCGCCCACGTTGGCTGCCATTCACTCCAGCTCCCGCTAATCCCCTCTCGCGGAGTGGTGGCAGCTCCGCCCCAATGCAGCTGCACTTCCACTGGCTCCCACCAAAACTGGGCAATTTTACTTTCTTCATTGCCATTTGTCCACAGCAGCATCAGTCACCTAACGCCCGCCCCAGTCATTCAGCCATTGGTTTAGATATCAGCGCTGGAAAAGGATTCTGGTTAACAAGAAAAGCAAGACCAAATCCAAGCTCGTCACTCAGAACTCGTCAGGAATTGGACTAAATTGACTGTCAAACTTTATAAGCACCACCCCCCCCCACCAGTACTCATTGGCTTGCCTACACGACTATCACTCTGAGCACCCGCCCTGCCCGTCCAAAGGGGTCTTTCGCTAAGCCCCTCCTTCCAGCCCACGTGACGCATCAGAGCCATCAATCTAATTCCGAAGCCGCCCCCGCGAATCTGGAACTCACGCTTCATTGGGCTTCCGGCCTTCTCGGATCGCCTCGATTTGCCCGCCCAGCGCCGGGGGTCCGCAGCCCATTGCCTCCTACATCTGTCATTCACACGGAACCTCCCGCCCAATGTGCCTCACAGCACTCCGATTGGCGCCTAGCCTCGGGTTTCCGCGATTGGTGTGCGGAGAGCGATGCGTACCTCTCATTGGCCTGAGCACGCCGTCCGTCACGCCGCCGGCGGGAGGGGGCGACCCTCTCCCCGCTCTTCGTCTTCCCAGCCGCTAGGTTCCCAGGTGCTCCGCGGCCGTGTGGAGCGAGGCCTTGTTCCCGCGTTGAGCCGCCGCCGCCGCCGCCGCCTCCTCAGCTTCAGCCTCCGCGCCAGGCCCGGCCCCGCCGCGCCATGTCGGACTACAGCACTGGAGGACCCCCGCCCGGGCCGCCGCCGCCTGCCGGCGGGGGCGGAGGAGCCGGAGGCGCCGGGGGAGGCCCTCCGCCGGGCCCGCCGGGTGCGGGAGACCGGGGCGGCGGCGGCCCAGGCGGCGGCGGCCCGGGCGGAGGTTCGGCCGGGGGCCCCTCGCAGCCGCCTGGTGGGGGCGGCCCGGGGATCCGCAAGGACGCCTTCGCCGACGCCGTGCAGCGGGCCCGCCAGGTGAGGAGGCCGCGGGCCTGAGGGGCGCGCGCGCGAGGGCGGGGGAGGGGGCGGGGGTCACGTGCGCGCGCGCGGGGTCGCCGGTGGTGGAGGCCGGGGCCGCGGCGGGGTCACGTGGGCGGCAGGCTGGGGGGCCTGGCCCTTCCTCTGTGCCTCCAGTGGGTTCCTCGCGGGTGACCCCCTCAGCAGGGGGTAGAGGCGTACTGGGGGTCACCATGAGCGGCCCCGGGGTGTGCAGGGGCCCCAGAGCCCTGGAACTCACTTTGGGACTCTCCCTTAGGACACACGAAAGCATATTCCACTTTCCTGGAGGCCAAGGGTCCACCTTCCCGGGTGAAGGGTCTTGTTCAGTCCCCCACTCCACATCGGGGCAAGGGGCCATGTTCGCTCCAGTCCCAGTCGCGTTTCTGCCCCTTCCCAAGGAAGAAGGGACTTGGTTAGGGGAAGTTCTTCCTCCTGGGAGTGCACACCTTTGTGACTGGAGTGGTTGGGCATTTGGGCGAAATGGGGAAGATGGACCTGAGAGCCCTTTGATGTTTTGGATAGTTTGAAAGCCTGGTCTGTCTCTGGGAAAGTGGGGAGGGTCCCATTACTGTGTTAGTGCGATGACAACATGGAGGTGTCACATGTGTGATTTGACCACCCCACACACACACCCGCCTGGAGGGATGGGGGCTCTGAAAAGGAGGACTTCTTTGCTTTTTCAGGAAGCAGGCTTTCTCCCTGGTCAGGCCCATTGAGAGTTCTTAGGGATTGTCTCAACGCCTGGGGCTGAGGACTGGCTCCTCCCAAGGTGGGAGGATCCTTTAGGTGGACTCCTGCTGGCTCTCCAGGTGTGGTCTCAGGCTTCCTCACTTTGGGAGTGGGGTTGGTTCTTAAAATTCTTGGTACATTTGATCTGGTTGTCCCTTCACCAATTGTGTCTGAGGCAGCTTTAACTGGGGGAGTTGGTGCTGTCAGTTGGGGTGGTAGCCATAAAGCCCCATATGGGCATCCCAAGAGCTTTGGTGCAAGGTAAGCTTTTTTGTTTTGTTTTGTTTAGAGTTGAACTCAGAGCTGGGGATATAGCTCAGTTGGTAGAGTGCTTGCCTTGCATGCATAAGACCCTGGGTTCAATCCCCAGCACCACAAAAAAAAAAAAAGAAAGAAAGAAAGAAAAGAGTTGAACTCAGTTTCTAAACCATAAACACAAGACTGTGGTCATAAGTTAGTTTGTTGGATTAGGGTTTACTTGAAGTTGCTCTTCATGTATCTAAAATGTAACCTGTGTTCCAGAAGGGTCTTTTGTTTTGGTCACATGAGGATTTCAGGTGCCTTGAAGCAAAATGCTTACACCAGATTTATTCAGTACATTTTTGCAAGGATTTTGAGGGTGAAGGAGATAAAGGAAAGTTGTACTCTCTCCTCAGTGTTCAGGAACCTGGCTCAAGTCACAGCTTTCTAGCTCTGCACCAGGGCCACCTGCATGAGGAAGTGTCAGCTCTTGCTCATGCAGATGACCCTAGGATCTTCCCTGGCACCTTTCACCCCTTAGAGTGGAGCCAGCATCAGTTGCAAACCTGGCTGCCAACAAGTTAGGCACAAATCCCACTGAGGAGAGGAAAGGGGAGATTTTGAAACTCCTAGATACCTTGTGAGAACTGAGGCCTTTGGTGAAAATTTCATTTAAGACATCTGCACTCGCAGGCCCTTCCCTAAGTCGGGAGGGCTGCTCCCCACCAGACAGAAAGACCTGAAGCATTCTAAGAAGTATTGGTGCCACAAAAGGTTGTTTCAGGTAGTAATTCTTCTGTGCTTCTTACTTTATTTCTAGATTGCAGCCAAAATTGGAGGCGATGCTGCTACAACCGTGAATAACAGCACTCCTGATTTTGGTTTTGGGGGCCAAAAGAGACAGTTGGAAGATGGAGGTAACTCCCACTGGCTGCTCTTAGTTTGCAAGGAAGGGCTGAGGGCAGAGAGGAGTGCTTTTGTTTGAGTGGGGTTCGGTGGAGGGGGGGCACTGCTGTTTGGTCTTTTAAAAGCTCAGCTATCCCAGCTTTGTTAATTCTTTTTGTTCAGTCTGCCATCCTGAGATATCAGGTGGCTGAGAGGAGGGCACATTGATTGTGGCTAGAGTGAAGTTGTAGGTTCCCAAGATCATTCCTCCCCTTGTGGGACCTGGGGAAATGGAGGGACCTAATGTAAAGTTGAGCCATCCTAGGGCATGGCCGCATTACCACAGAAGCAGCCAGTGTTCAACTCCTGATGAACTCTACTTTTATCCCAAACCCTGCTCCCGCCCCAGAAGGATTTCGGTGCTGCCCTTGTTCACTAGTTACAAGGGCTCCTTTACTTTGTGTGTTCATGGTGGGACTGAGAAGTGTCCCCCACGCCCTGTCCCACCTTAGGGCTTGCCTCTTTTTTCTTCCTGTCTCAGCCTTCATGCTAGGGCTGGGGGTTGTTTGCCTAGGACACATGGTATCAGCATCAGGTGTGAGGCGGCCATAGGTAGGTGGGTGCTGCATCTGACATCCTCTCTTCCACAGATCAGCCGGAGAGCAAGAAGCTGGCTTCCCAGGGAGATTGTAAGTCCATTGGGTGATGTGGGCACAGGGCAGCTTCAGGGTCTTGAAGTTTGGGGAAGTCAGGAGCTATAAGCACTGAGCAGCTTTTATGGAGGGCTCATAATATTCACATATGGGAGACCTGTGAGTTCTGGGGATCCCATAACCCCCTGAAATTGAGGCCAAAAAAATCTGCGTGTTGGGTTCATTCCCTGTAGAAGCTATCCCTGTTTTTGGAGGCTGGGAATGTAGCTCAGTGGTAAAGCACTTGCCTGGCCTGTTTGAGGCCCTAGGTTCAACCCCCAGCACCACAAAAATATGTAAGTTTATCAGTCAGGAAGTCTTTAAAAAAAAAAAAGAAAGAAAGAAAAAAGGCAACTGTGTATTTTTTGTGGGGAAGGACTACGGAGCCCATCAGGTGCAGGAGCAGATGTGAGTGGGGGCACCTGGGGGTGACCATGTGTGGGGCATGAAGAAGAACTAAGCCAATCTTTCCTCTGGGATTTCTCTCTGCAGCAATCAGTTCTCAACTTGGACCTATCCATCCTCCTCCAAGGTGAGTTGTGATGTGAAGTACAGGTTGGTTCCTCAGTTGTCCCTGGCTGTCCTGACTTGGGAGGTTTCTGTCTGGGCCTGTACCCTTCAGGGTGTTCTTTTTTGTTGCTGGTGGACCAGCAGGTGCACAGCAGAGGGAAGGCAGGGAGCTGTGTCCACTCCTTGTGCCCGCAGTGGGGAGGATGGTTGTAGTGGTAGCTAGTGATGAAGGCAGGCTCTGCCCCCTTGTCCCTCCCTTGGGCTGCAGGCGCTCAGAAGCACAGACTTCAGTCTTGCAGGCACTTGTTCCACTGAGCTTCAGCCAGGCCTGAGGGTCTTTGCTACATTTTTGCTACCTCAGATAGATTAGGTGATTCTGAGGTAGGTCCTTGGGGAGGGGCCACAGTTTTGTAAAATACAGTAAAAACCACTTACTAGGAAAATGAAACGAAAACAGATATACAGCCAACTTTATTATTGGAGTCAATAGGTATAAAAAATGACTTGACTTGTTAAGTATACGCTGTCCCTGAGGCAGGGAGGGGATACTGAGACCAGCAGAGGTCGCGTGACCTGCTGTGGGGTGAGGGAGTCCTGTCTGTTGTCTGTTTAGACCCGTGGCATCTTGGTCCTCAGGTTGTAGGAAGTAGGGTCTGTAACCAGAAGTGTTGAGGGTCCCCAAAGGCAGGGCTATAGTTTTAGGTTCCCAGGGCCTTTCTTCCAGAAGATTCTGTCTCCCATCCTCCTTCTCCCTCTCAAGGCTGACCTTCAGTTCTCTCTTTTCAGGACTTCAATGACAGAAGAGTACAGGGTCCCAGATGGCATGGTGGGCCTAAGTGAGTGTGGGTCACTGTGGTGAGGGGCGGTGTTCTGAGCCCCTGCCAGCCCAGAACTCTTAGTCAGAGAGATGGCCCTTTTGTGATCTTGTTTCCCCTTCCTTCCTCCTCTGGGCAGGGAAGATGGGGTTGGAAGCTCTAGGAATGGCTGGCCACCTCTTGCTGGCAGAGTGTCCTGGTGGCCAGGAACCCCCACCCAATTATGCTGAGTTCTGGGTTCCCTTAGCCAATTTTTGCTTTTCTTCTTTTTTTTTCCACCTAGTCATTGGCAGAGGAGGCGAACAAATTAACAAAATCCAGCAAGATTCAGGCTGCAAAGTACAGATCTCTCCAGGTACGGAGAACCAGCTTCCTTCTGGAATGGAGGCTGGGGCTGGGTTAGCCTCTGCTCTTTCTCAATCTCAGTCTTTCTGGACCCTGTGGTAATAAGCTGGGCTGCAGTTTATTAGTGCTTCCTATATACTGGGCCCAGTGCAGTATTGCAACCAGTGTAGCACCACCAAGTGTAGCTGTGACTTTTTTCTTTCCCTATATAACTGGCCAAGGGTGGATTGAGGTGAAGGTGTAGAATCAAGCACAGGTGCCTCTATTCGGGCAGTAGGCGCTGAACCATTGTTTTGGGTTTCCTCCTAAGTAACTACAAGGAGGAGTATGTGAAGCAGCATGGAGTATTAGAAGAATAGTCAATTGAAGTCAGGCCTGGGTTTAAGTTCCAATTCTGACTACATTTGACCTCAAATGAGTCGTTTGCCTCTGAACCTTGGATTCCTAAGCTGCCGAACACCTGCTTGTCTGGGGCTTTCTGGGGGTTCTCTTGTGAAATGCATTGGCTGCTGAGGCTGCTGGGATCCTCAGTGGTAGTGGGGGCAGAGCATAGGTTTTGGGTCTTCTGGAATCTGCCTCTCCTTCCACCTCCTCATCTTTCCTCTTAAAACTGTTTGCTTTATTGGACATCAGCTTCCTGACCTTGGTCTTGAGTGGAGTAACCTTCCAGGCATTTGTGGGGAGGTAAATTGATTTGTCAGGCTGGGGAGTGGTGACAGAAGTGGCCGCAGGTGGTTCTGGGAGTGTCCTCATCTCCATGGCAGGTCTTTCTGTGCCCTCAGGCCCAGGAGGGTACTGACCCTATTTCCCCTTCTCTCCAGACAGCGGTGGCCTACCTGAGCGCAGTGTGTCCCTGACAGGAGCCCCTGAGTCTGTCCAGTAAGTCTCTGACTGGCCCTTACTGTTGGGAGTAGGCAGGAGCCCCTCCCTCTCCTTCCCTTTAGAAGTTGAGGGTAATACCCACGCGTGTCTTCCTCTCCTGCTCTCTAATGAGCTGGACTGATATATTGATAGGTTGATTCCCAGAATCCAGACATCTGGGAAAGCTACACGCCTGAAAGTTCCCAGTGCCTGCCCCGTTCCCTTTTATCTATCTGATAAATTCACTAGGGTCACCCCCCTTAAGCTGGGTGGGGCATCTGGCCAGTACCCTTATTTGTAAGAGACAGCACCTTATTCTTCACCTCCCCAGGAAAGCGAAGATGATGCTGGATGACATTGTGTCTCGGGGTCGTGGGGGTCCCCCAGGACAGTTCCACGACAATGCCAATGGGGGCCAGAATGGCACTGTGCAGGAGATCATGATTCCTGCAGGCAAGGCTGGCCTGGTCATCGGCAAAGGCGGGGAGACAATTAAGCAGCTGCAGGTGAGGGGCAGCACCAAGGACAGGCAGCACAGTTTCCTCCTGTGCATGGGCTTTCCCGCCTCCTCCAGCTCCAGAAAGTCACACTAACAGTTACCATTGGTTGTCAAGGAACGTGCTGGAGTGAAGATGATCTTGATTCAGGACGGTTCCCAGAATACGAATGTGGACAAGCCCCTCCGTATTATTGGGGATCCTTATAAAGTGCAGGTGAGGATTCCCTGGGGTGTGCCGGACTCTGGAGAGCTTAAGGGCGGGCAGGCTGGTGGCAGCTTCTGCATTCTTTGGGATTTGTGTAGATGGGTGCATTGTGGAGAGGTTTTCAAGAATATCAGTTTTGAGGTCAACCTTGACCCGTTCTTGTGCTGAGCTGCTTCAGTGAGTGGCCTCAATTTGACCTTCTGTTTCCTTATCTGGAAGACAAGCTGCGGGTGGTGCCTGCCCATTAGGGTGGTAGATAAAGAGCTCTGTGGAGTGTTGTGCTGGGTTCCACAGAGGTTTGTGGGGCCTTCACTGTGACAGGGTTTGCCCATGCTGTCTGTGCCCCTTATGTTTCCAGCAAGCTTGCGAGATGGTGATGGACATCCTCCGAGAACGTGACCAAGGAGGCTTTGGGGATCGGAATGAGTATGGATCCCGGATTGGTGGGGGAATTGATGTGAGTGCAAGACTACCCCAGGAGATAGAGGGCCAGGAGGTGGGCAGAGGGCAACAGCTGCAGGAGATAGACCTGGACCCTGTGCCTCCTGCCTTTCCAGGTGCCTGTGCCCAGGCATTCTGTTGGGGTGGTCATTGGCCGGAGTGGAGAAATGATCAAGAAGATTCAGAATGATGCCGGTGTGCGGATACAGTTCAAGCAAGGTCAGGGCTGAGCCTGGCATTGGTGTGGATGGGTTGGCGGGCTCTCCTCTTGGGATCAGTCTGAGGCCTGTGATAGCCAGTCATACCCCTGCACCCACTCCAAGCCTGCCAGTTGCCCTCCCTGGGAGGCAGGCCCTGAGGCAGCATGGTATTCTGCTTAGGCTTTAGCCCTTGCTCCTGGTCTAGCCATCAGGACATGCCCTATCTCTTCCCTCCTCTAGAAAACAGCTATGTGAGAATTGGCCATGTGTGGTCTTTCCATGGGAAATATGTTTTCCTGTACCCACCAAATTCACCCAGGGCAGCCTGGGGTACCCATGTGGCTGGGTCAGTTGACTACCCTAACCTAAGCTTTTGCCACCTCAACATGGGCAGAGGGACCCCCTCTCCATTCATTGTTTTTGGGGGTTTTGTTTTGTTTGGTGGTGAGGATTGAACCCAGGGCCTTGTGCATGCAAGGCAAGCACTCCACCAACTAAGCTATATCCTCAACCCCTCTCCTTTTTTTTTTTTTTTTTTTTAAGAGATTATACTGTAAAATCGCTCAGCTGACACCCTAGCTTCCACCCTAAGCGTATGGCTCTGTCTCTTTCCCCAGTCCCAGAGGAAGCAGGATTTGGGGAGTAGCACTCTTGAGACTTTACAGATGTTTGGCTTGGCATAGTGTTTGCCCTGAAGAAGCAATGTTGCAGGGGTTTGAGTTTTGCTTTTCTTTTAAATCAGTCTCTCTGCTCTCTTGGTGCTGGCCTCAGATGACGGGACAGGACCTGAAAAGATCGCTCACATCATGGGTCCCCCAGACAGATGTGAGCATGCCGCCCGGATTATCAATGATCTCCTCCAGAGCCTCAGGGTAGGTGGCTTGGGGGTACTGAGTGGGCTGGGGAGGCCAGGAGGAGGCTGGCCTGGCCACCCCAACAGAGTATAGGGTCAGGCAGACTTCCTGGTTTATCCTCCTCCTCCCTGTCTGGCAGAGTGGTCCCCCGGGCCCTCCTGGGGGCCCTGGCATGCCCCCCGGGGGCCGAGGACGAGGACGAGGCCAAGGCAGCTGGGGCCCTCCTGGTGGGGAGATGACCTTCTCCATTCCCACCCACAAATGTGGGCTGGTCATTGGCAGAGGTAAGTTGCCCTGCAACCCTCCGCCCCTGCCCTGTGCCCTGCTCCATGCCTTGCCCACTCAATTTGACTGGCTCTTGCTCTCTCTCCACAGGCGGCGAGAATGTGAAAGCCATAAACCAACAGACCGGCGCCTTTGTAGAGATCTCTCGGCAGCTGCCACCCAATGGGGACCCCAACTTTAAACTCTTCATCATCCGGGGCTCACCCCAGCAGATTGACCATGCCAAGCAGCTCATTGAGGAAAAGATCGAGGTGGGCTCCAGGAGGGACCTGAGAGTGTGGATCTACACCATCCTCCCACCTACCGCTCACCTCACCTGCTTCTTCCTTATAGGGTCCCCTCTGCCCAGTTGGACCAGGCCCTGGGGGACCGGGCCCTGCTGGCCCCATGGGCCCCTTCAACCCCGGGCCCTTCAATCAGGGGCCACCAGGGGCTCCCCCACAGTGAGTATTCCTCTCAGCCTCTTGGGATTTGGGGGCATGGGGTTGCCGTGCTGGCCTGAAGAGGACAGGCGCCGTTTCCATTCCCACTGAGAAGCCTGCTGCCACAGCTCAGATGCTCATCGTCAGGCCAGCCTTTCCTAGATGCCACGTAGAAGCAGCATGACTGCTGGCCTTGGCATCTTCCTCACGCACGTGCTCAGATGTTCTGTGTGTCTTGAGTCTTGAGGACTTCTGTTGCATGTCCTTGAGCCAGCACAGTTGGGTTAGTGTACTTTGCCCTTTGTGTCGCTAGTTGTCTGCTCTTCCCACACACCCTGTTAAGTGTGGTGGTCAGGGCCTCTGACCTGCTGGCTGCCTGCTCCCATCCCTGCCCAATGCTGATGGCTGTGGCCCCCGTACCCTGGCTCATTGTATTCCCTCTTGTCTTGCAGTGCTGGCGGCCCCCCTCCTCACCAGTACCCGCCCCAAGGCTGGGGCAATACCTATCCCCAGTGGCAACCGCCTGCTCCTCATGACCCAAGTAAGTGGCAGACTGCTCAGGGGAGACGGGGAAGGCTGGGGCAGGCTCCTGTGCCCCTTCCTCAGCCTGGACTCCCCTTTCGCCTGCAGATAAGGCTGCTGCAGCAGCCGCAGACCCCAACGCTGCCTGGGCCGCCTACTACTCACACTACTACCAGCAGCCCCCAGGCCCTGTTCCGGGCCCTGCCCCGGCCCCTGCAGCACCGCCCACTCAGGGGGAGCCTCCACAGCCCCCACCCACTGGCCAATCAGACTACACTAAGGCCTGGGAAGAGTATTACAAAAAGATAGGTGAGTCTGTAGTGCAGCTGGGGTGGTTCCAGTCCCCCAGGAAGGGCATCCTCTGACCTCACTTGGCCCCCACAGGCCAGCAACCCCAGCAGCCCGGAGCACCCCCCGCAGCAAGACTACACAAAGGCCTGGGAGGAGTACTACAAGAAGCAAGGTGAGCTGGCACTAGAGGGCTGGGTGGGGCTGTGGGGGACAAGTGCCCAGCTCTTCCACAGCCACTCACCCTCCTCCACCTACAGCGCAAGTAGCCACCGGAGGGGGTCCCGGAGCACCCCCAGGATCCCAGCCAGACTACAGCGCCGCCTGGGCGGAGTATTACAGACAGCAGGCCGCTTACTACGGACAGACTCCAGGTCCTGGCGGCCCCCAGCCGCCTCCCACCCAGCAGGGACAGCAGCAGGCAAGTGGGAATTGCCACCCTCCTCCTCCTCCTTTCTCCTTCCAACCCCCGGCCACCGTCCATCCTGCCTTAGTGGGTAGCGCCGGAAACCCCTTCCCCTGCGGGGTGTGCCCTTGATGCCTGCAGCGGGGCCGTGTGGCAGAGGTCTCCGGGAGTGCCCACGCGCCCGCCGGGAAGCGCACACTGGGTCCAGAGGTTAACGAAGAGGCCTCCCTCCGCCAGCTGCTTGTTCCTGTGTAACGCTGTCGCGATGCTGGGGGAGCGCGAATCACACAAAGGTGGAACTTGTGAACTGGTGGGTAGTCCTGGGGGTGGGGGACAGGCAAGCAGCACCCGTGTTGGTCGCCATCCCGGCTGCTAACCCACTCACTCAAAATCTGGCCACTTGGGAAAAAAATGTCTATTTTTTCCCCCTCTCTGCATCACTTTTTTTGGTTTTTGTTCTTTTTATTCTTTTATTTTTTTTTAAGCCACGATCTTTATCCTGTGTCCAAGTGACTGTTGCAGGTAGCCCTGGTTCTGGCGGGATGAGGGGAGCCAGGAGCCCGCCAAGAGGGTTAGGGGTACTGTTGAGCCTCCTCTGCTCTCGCGCTCGCCTCTGTGTCCCGGTCTTGTCTGTGAAGTGGGCATGACGATCGTTGCCACCTTCCAACCTACCTCACAGGGGTGTTGTGGGGACACCGTGATCTCTGATTGTTAATGTTGTGATGCGCCGGGAGCCCGCCCCTCTTCCTTCCTTCCTTCAGACAGGACGTGCTCCTCCCTGCCCTGCGCCTCTCTGCCTCTGCTTCTCTCTTGCTGCCGTGTCCTCCTCTCTCCTCCATCAAGGAGCAGTCTTGACTCCAGCGAGTCCTGTGAGGCTAAACTCACTCACCTCCGTCCTCCCTCCCTTCCACCTGAGCCAGCTGCAGGTTTGGGAGCGGCTTCCTGGCCCCTCCCGCCCCGCGTGGGTGTTCCAGCCTCCTCCAACACCCCCAGTCCCTGCTCCCCCTCCCCGTAGTGACCAATTCCTATCTCTTCCCTCTCCGCAGGCTCAATGAATCGAATGAATGTGAACTTCTTCATCTGTGAAAAATCTTTATTTTTTTTCTCCATTTTGTTCTGTTTGGGGCTTTTTGTTTTGTTTTATATTTCATTTGTTTGGCGCTAGAGCGATGGCCGCCGTGGGGGTGCCGGGGAGCCCTCGCGGTGAGTGGCCAAGGTGGCGGCACAGGCTGCCAGGCTCTCGCTCTCTCGCTCCTTCTGTGTGTCTCATACTCTTCCTTTCAAAATTGGGATACTTCACGTTGAGCCAGCCTTAGAAGATAGCGAGAATCAAATCTCTGCCAAAAAAATTTTTTAGAATTAAAAACAAAGAGCAGAACAAAACCTATAAAATGATATATAAATATATATATATAAATCTCTATACCCCCCAGCCTTCCTGAAACCGCCTGAGGGTAAAGTGATCATTTTCTCCTTACTGCCCATGGCCCTCTTCTTGTTTTTAAAATAAACTTTTAAAAAGGAAAAAAAAAAGTCATTCTTGCTTTTTTTTTCTTTTTTTCTTTTTTCTTTTCCTTTTTTTTTTTTTTTCTTTTTTTTCTTTTTTAGTTAGAGTTGGAACATTCCTTGGACCAGGTGTTGTATTGCAGGACCCTCCCACCCCGGCCTCTCTCTCCTTCTCTCGCTCCTCTTCCTCCCTTAGCTCGGCCGCACGACCCCCCCCCCCCCCCCCCCCCCCAGGACTGGTCTGGTCTTTTGTCTTTTCATCTGTTCAAGAGGAGATTGAAACTGAAAACAAAATGAGAACAAAACAAACAAAAAAAAATTGTATGGCAGTTTTTACTTTTTATCGCTCGTTTTTAACTTCACAAATAAATGATAACAAAACCTCCCTGTGTCTGCCGGGTGCTGTCTGTCTGTCTCCCTCTCCTCTCCTCCCTCCTCCCTGTAGGATTTTGAAGCAGATGTTTGTTCTTTATAGATGTTTTAAAAAAATGGTAATGGTGATTGGAAATTACAAGCTTTGTGTTGTGTGTGTTTTTTTTAAGAAAACCAAAATATAAAATAGTTTTTTGCAGGTGCATTGTGCTTTCTTATCCCCCCCCCCCTTTTTTTTCTTTTTGTTAAATAAACTGCTTTTTGTTATAAAAGAAAGAAACTGCATCCCGACTGCAGTTATGTTTGAGGAGAAACAAGGTTTAACCCAAGGGAGTGGGGTGTGGTCCCGAAGACTGCCCTTCACCTGTGGAAAGGGGACAGTGGCTGAGTCCTAGCAGAGCAGGCCCCTGTCCCAGTTTTTCCCTTTGGGAACTTTGGGAGCAAAGCACCCTCCAGGAGAGCCTCCAGGGACGAGTGTTCCCATGGATGCAGCCATCACTACAAGGCCTCTTTCTGTGCCTGTGCCTCACAGGAGTGGCCCAGCTTGTCCTGGGCCTGGCTTCAGTCTGTTTTGACAGAGCCTGGGGTGGAGGTCTGGCTTGTGCCACCGCCCGCTGAGGCAACTGGATGGCAGAGGGCACCAGGAACCACTCAACCTGTCTGGCCCAAGGTGGACTGCTTGCAGGTCTCAGGTCCTGGTTGAATACTAACATTTGCAAATCAGGTTTCACAATTGAAATGTAATGGCCTTGGTCCACTGGCCAGGATGAGCACACAAAAAAACAGCTCACCCTTGTCCAGCTGTGATGGGCACCTACCCCCACTGAAAGGACCTGAGGGAGGATTGGCTCAGGGCACAGCTACCTGGGCCCCTTGTGGACATCTCACGGGCACCACACCCCTCTTGAGTCCTGTATGGGCTCTGGGGTGGGGGCAAGCCCAAGCCCCCGGCCCCTCCTGGCTCACCACAGACTTTCAATGACAGAGCAGCACTTGGCAAAAATGTTTTCTGGAGCTTCTTCTGCCAAAATCTAGAAAAGGGGAGCCCAAGGGTCAGGCATAAGTCCCATGGCAGGGACACTGCCCCCCCACCCTCAGATACGCCTGGGACACCAGCAGATTTGCAGGCTGAGGTGCTACCCCAAGGCCATGCAACAAAGCAAGAGGGGAATGGGTAGGGGGGTGGGTGGGAAAGTCTGTCAGCCCAGTCCAGGAGGACAGGTGGTGCAAGAATGGCCCTCTAGCCAGGCGCAGTGGTGCACACCTGTAATCCCAGTGATTTGGGAGGCTGAGACAGGAGGATCACAAGTTCAAGGCCAGCCTCAGCAATGGCGAGGCACTTAGCAACTCAGTGAGACCCTGTCTCTAATAAAATACAAAAAAGGGCTGGGGATGTGGCCCAGTGTTCGAGTGCCCCAATCCCCAGTACCAAATAAATAAAGAATGGCCCTCTGTCCATCCCATTTGAGCTAAAGGTGGACCTCGAGGTGCTGCACTTGAGCCTTGACTGGTGGGGGAAGGTGACATATCAGGCTTCTGACAGGGACAAGGACATGGTCAGAATCCCTGCATCTTCCTTAAAGTGAAAAGTACAGGAGCCCGGCGGCTCACCGTGAACCGTGACCCCATGCATTCAGCTGCAGGGGAACGGCACTGGGGTTTTTCACAGTATTTTGGAGCCTGTTACACTCATGCTTAGGCACTTATATGCCACAAGCCTGGGCTCGATGGAGGAAAGATGGGGGGGGGGCGTGTGCTGGGGAAACCAAGGCCAGCCCCAGTGCGACCCTGAGCTGGTCACTGGGCTCACTCCCTAGGATGTGCAGCTGACCATTGGGGAACTACCTACATTACGCAGCAGTTTCTTCTGTTGGTAGAAGGTCAAGACAGGCTCACACACGGTGTAATAGGTTGCCAGGTGACGGAACATGACCACCTCACAGTCTTCTGCCCTGCGCTCCACCTGGCCCCGGTGCAGCACCCGCCGGACCATGGTCTGCATGGAACAGTCAAACGCGATGACAATGTCGGGGGCCCGGCCCACCTAGGCACCAATCAAGGGGACTGGATGAGGAAGGGGCCCTGGGCACCACTTCTCCCAGAGACCAGGAGTGTGATAAGTATCAGGCCTCCCTGGACTCTTACTTAATTCAAGTTCTGTGTACTTATTTTTTGGAAAGCTAAGTCAATTATGTTCACAGAGTTCCTGAGCCACACAGGGCACATGGGAGACTAGGTCTTGCTGTCCTGCCTGCCCAGTTCCACCCTCCCTGGAGGCCATAAGGGCATCTACTCTTGGCCCTCCTGCTAGGGTGACCTTAGAGTGTTTGATACAAACAAATGGCTCTGATATTCTTTCCTCCGTAGAGATGATCCCACATCAGCACATAACACACTTCCTGACTCTGCAACCACTTGCACTTGTCCTTCAAGATCACCAGGGGAACTGAGTCCAAGACCCCCCACAGGTGTCAGAATCTGTGGATACCCATGTCTCTCATACAATGGCATCATTATTTGCACAGAATCTACATTCATTCTCCTGTAGACTATGTGTGTGTTGTACTGGGATTGAACTCAGGGGCACTCTCCCACTGAGCTTCGCCCTGCCCCACCCTTTTTATTTTTTGAGACCAGGTCTTACAAACTTGCTGAGACTGGCCTTGAACTTGCATCCTCCTGCCTCAACCTTTTGAGTTACTAGACTATAGGCAGGTGCCAAGTGCCTCCCCCTCCCCCACACACACAGCGCAGAGTTTAAAATCACTTCTAAATGACTTGTAATACCTAATGCAATGTAAATGCTGTGTAAATAGGTGTTTGTTCAGTACAGACACAATTTTTCTTTTTTCTTTTTTTTTTTTTTCTTTCATTTTTTTTTTTTTTTTTTTTTTGTGTGTGGGAGGTTGAACTCAGGCACTCAACCACTGAGCCACATCCTCAGCCCTATTTTTGTATTTTATTAGAGACAGGGTCTCACTGAGTTGCATAGTGCCTCACAAAATTGCTGAGGCTGGCTTTGAACTCCTGATCCTTCTGCCTCAGCTTCCTGACCCACTGGGATTACAGGTATGTGCCACTGCACCCATCCCAGATGCAATTTTAAAAAAATATTTGTGAGCAGGGCGCGGTGGCACACGCCTGTAATCCCAGCACTTTGGGAGGCTGAGGCAGGAGGATCGCGAGTTCAAAGCCAGCCTCAGCAATGGCGAGGCACTTAGCAACTCAGTGAGACCCTTCTCTAAATAAAATACAAAAAAGGGCTGAGGATGTGGCCCAGTGGTCAAGTGCCCCTGAGTTCAATCTCTGGTACCACAAAAAAAAAAAAAAATAATAATAATAATAATATATATATATATATATAGTGTGTGTGTGTGTGATCAGCGGTTGGCTCCACAGTGGCAGGACCCATGGATGTGGAACTAGCAGATACAAAGGATTGATGCTATGTTATAAAAGAGCCAAGTCTTCCTAAATTAGTTTATAATTTAAGTGTGATGAGGAACATAATTTTTTTTTAGTGGAGATAAGGTTGATTTTCACATTCATATACAAGAAGAAACCAGCAGAAATGGCCAGGAGGTGCTTGGAAGAGAAAAGCAACAGGTGGTAGGAGGTCAGGGAGGGGCATCAAACCCTACTAGACATTAAAATGTCATGAAGCCTCTATAACAGCAGCTCACAAACAGGTAAGTGGACCCCTGGAACAAAACAAGGAACACAAATAGATCCAAGTGAATATAGCAACTTGGCATATGGCGAGGGTGACATCCTAAGTCAGTGGAGAAGAGATGGACCTTTAAATAAGTGATGTTGGGATAACTGGCTAGCAACTTGGAAGAAGCTGAAATTGGTTCCTTCCCTCACTGTAGGAAATAGTCTCAAACAAATAAAAGGTAAATGTGAGAAATAAGACCATATGAGAACTAGAAGAAAACAACATCACCTTATAACCTGAGAGTGAAGTAAATTACATCTCAAAATCCAGGAATAATACTGGTAAAGGTTGATAAATGGGATAAACATTTGGAAAACAACTTGCCTTAGCCAGAGTAGGCTCTGCACTTGGGAGGCTGAAGCAGGAGGATCACCTGAATCCAGGAGCTGGGCTGTGTGACTAGCATGGCAACATAGGAGGGAGAGGAGTGAGGAAATACAACTTGCTTTACAAAAAATAAATAAATTACACACATACACACACAATAAGTAAAGATAAAAGATAACTGACAAACTGGGGAAAAAATCTTTAAGCCATATCACAAAAAACTAACACCACTAATATATAAAGAGCTCCCAAGAAATCAACAAGGAACCTGATGCAGTGGCACATGCCTCTTATACCAGTGGCTCAGGAGGCTGAGACAGAAGGATTACAAATTCAAAGTCAGTGGTGCTGGAGTTGTGGCTCAGTGGTAGAGCGCTCGCCTAGCACGTGTGCGGCCCGGGTTTGATCCTCAGCACCATGTAAACACAAATGCATTGCATTGTGTACAACTAAAGCAAATAAATAAATATTTTTAAAAAATTCAAAGTCAGCCTCAGCAACTTAGTGAGAACCTGTCTCCCCCCCCCAAAAAAAAAAAAAAAAAAAGCTTTAAAAGTGCTAGGGATGTGGCTCAGTAGGTTAAACACTTCTGGGTTCAATCCCTAGTGCGACACACACACACACACACACACACACACACACACACATAAAATCAAGAAAAATGCCAACAATTATTTGAAGAAAAATAAAATGTATAGAGGGAGTTCACAGAAGTGGCCTTCAAACTTTGGGAAAGATACTTAAACTCAGAGAAATACCCGATAAAACTGCAATGAAATACCATTTCTCACTTCAGCAGGTTGACCAAAATCCAAGACTCTGGCAGCGGCCTTCGTTAGTGTGGCTGTGAGGTCACAGGCACTCTGACAAATTGCTGGTACCAATGTGAAATGAAGAGCCACTTGACGGTTTCCAGCAAGAGTCAATTTCAAAGAGAGTGGTGAAATTAGAAAGTGACACTGAAAGTTATGTAGGGTGGCACAGTTTGTGGAGGGCAAAAGAGTGGAAACAATGGAAGGCCATGGAGACCAACTAAATAGATTATGGCCCAGCCACGCAGCGGCCTACTACAAAGCTGCAAGAAGATAGCTTGACCTGGTGAGATCCTGCAGATGAGAAAACACTGGAAGTGGGGACAAGGGAAGTATACACAGAAGGACAGCAGGGCGCTTTGGCGCACGCCTGTAATGCCAGCACTCGGGAGGCTGAGGCAGGAGGATGGCGAGTTCAAAGCCAGCCTCAGCAATGGTGAGGCACTTAGCAACTCAGTGAGACCCTGTCTCTCATAAAATGCAAAAAAGGGCTGGGGATGTGGCCCAGGGGTCGAGTGCCCCTGAGTTCAATCCCCGGTACCAAAAAAAAAAAAAAAAAAAAAAAAAAAAAAAGAAAAAAGAAAAGAAAAAGAAAAAGAAAGGGCTGGGGGTGTGGCTGTGCCTCTGGTCCTAGGTTCAGTCCCCGAGACTGGGGAAATGTGGCTTCTGTGCTGAAAACACACAGACTGTCTTGTTGAGGTTCCCTAAACACCAGCGCAGCATCTTTGACAGCGTTGGCATGGCAGTAGGTACCCTAAGTCACCTGGACAAGATTTAAAACCTATGGGAGGATGTAGGCTCTGCGCAAATACTGTGCCATTTTATGTAAGGACTTGAGCTTCTTAGATTTTGGTATCTGCTGGGTCCTGGAACCAATCCCCCATGGATATCAAGGGACAACTGTCAGCTGCACTTATCTTTTTTATCTTTATTTATTTATTTATAATTTATTTTTGCAGTTCTCTCTTTCTGATGCTCAGTTGGCCTAGAGGAGCCCCTGCACACTATCGCTGGCCACCTCTTCCTGTTGAAGGCTGCTTTCTCTTCTGGCTTAGGACTCTGAACCCTCCCTGACACTCTTCCTGCCCAGTCCCCAGTAGGCCACTTCTCAAGGGGCTTTTTTTTTTTTTTTTTTTTTTTTTGGTACCTGGTATTGAACTCAGGGGCACTCGGCCACTGGGCCACATCCCCAGCCCTTTTTTGTATTTTATTAGAGACAGGGTCTCACTGAGTTGCTTAGCGCCTCACAAAATTGCTGAGGCTGGCTTTGAACTTGCCGTCCTCCTGCCTCAGCCTCCCAAGTGCTGGGGTGATATATTATAAGGAAAAGTAAAACTTTAAAGAAAGCTTCAGTAGTTTTATTCTTAGGGGGAAAAAATTGGTGGTACCAGGGACTGAACCCAGGGGCACTTTACCACTGACCTGTACATCCCCAGACCTACTTTATTTTTTGAGACAAGTCTCACTAAGTTGCTGAGGCTGACCTCAAACTTGTGATCCTCCTGCCTCAGCCTCCCAAGTTGCTGGATGACAGGCGTGCACCACTGCGTCAAGTTTAGTAGTTATAATGAAAGTTTTGAAGCTATTTTGTATCTCATGGGATAATGCACATGAGTACGTTGATAGTATTAGCAACCAAAATTTTTAATGAAAGGGAAGAGAGAAGTACAAGCACTATAAATGTCACATGTGAACTGTCATGATCAGGGTGGAGTTATGTTTTTCCTTTCAAAAGCATGTATTCTGACTGCGGTAAGGCTCAGTGGCAGAGGACTTGCTTAGCACTGGAAGACCCCAGGTTCAGGAAGACCCTGGGTTCATCCCCAGCCCTGCAAAACAAAAAGTAAGTAGGGGTTTCCTTGCTCTCTGCTGTTGGCTGAAAACGACCAGCAGCAATGGATGCTCGCTGCACCCAGACTGTGCACCACTTAAAAAGGGCTCCTTGAACGCCGGGCGCGGTGGCGCACGACTGAAATCCCAGCACTTGGGAGGCTGAGGCAGGAGGACGGCAAGTTCAAAGCCAGCCTCAGCAATTTTGTGAGGCGCTAAGCAACTCAGTGAGACCCTGTCTCTAATAAAATACAAAAAAGGGCTGGGGATGTGGCCCAGTGGCCGAGTGCCCCTGAGTTCAATACCAGGTACCAAAGGAAAAAAAAAAAAAAAAAAAGCCCCTTGAGAAGTGGCCTACTGGGGACTGGGCAGGAAGAGTGTCAGGGAGGGTTCAGAGTCCTAAGCCAGAAGGGAAAGCAGCCTTCAACAGGAAGAGGTGGCCAGCGATAGTGTGCAGGGGCTCCTCTAGGCCAACTGAGCATCAGAAAGAGAGAGAGAACTGCAAAAATAAATTATAAATAAATAAATAAAGATAAAAAAGATAAGTGCAGCTGACAGTTGTCCCTTGATATCCATGGGGGATTGGTTCCAGGACCCAGCAGATACCAAAATCTAAGAAGCTCAAGTCCTTACATAAAATGGCACAGTATTTGCGCAGAGCCTACATCCTCCCATAGGTTTTAAATCTTGTCCAGGTGACTTAGGGTACCTACTGCCATGCCAACGCTGTCAGAGACGCTGCGCTGGTGTTTAGGGAACCTCAACAAGACAGTCTGTGTGTTTTCAGCACAGAAGCCACATTTCCCCAGTCCCGGGGACTGAACCTAGGGCCAGAGGCACAGCCACACCCCCAGCCCTTTTTCTTTTTTCTTTCTTCTTTTTTTTTGGTACCAGGGATTGAACTCAGGGGCACTCGACCCCTGGGCCACATCCCCAGCCCTTTTTTGTATTTTATTAGAGACAGGGTCTCACTGAGTTGCTTAGCGCCTCACCATTGCTGAGGCTGGCTTTGAACTCGCGATCCTCCTGCCTCAGCCTCCCAAGTGCTGGGATGACAGGCTTGCGCCAGTACGCCTGGCCCTTTCTATTTTTTTACTTTGAGACAAGGCCTTACTGAGTTGCCCAGGCCACTTGGCAAGTGCTCCTCCACCTCAGTCTCGAGTTCCATCACACCCAGCAGGAGGAGACGTTTAAAATGAATGCTTTCCACCTGCGGCTGCTTGAATCCGTGGACGAGGGACCCACAGATAGGAGGGCCAACTATGCAGGAAAGCCTGGGGTTCACAGGGAGCCAGAAGGCAAGGCAGAGGGCAACAGGACAGGGGTCCTATCGCCAGCATGGGGGCGGGGCTGGGACCCCAACTCCCGTCTGCCGCTGCAGGCCAAGTGTCAGGCATCTATCCGGGCTTTCTCCTAGGAGCATGGTTTCAGGATAAACAAAGAGTTCTAGTTGAGGAAGGAAATGTTCTTCATTAAGGAAGAATTCCAATACATGAATATGGGAAAACTGGCCAGAAGGGAAAACTTAGCATTTAGCAACATTTAATTAAATAAATAATTCAGCTTAGCAACAGGTGAAACCAGACAGGCATTTTGCAACAGTAACCACAGTGACCCCTCTGGGGTTTGCAGGGCTGTCTTGACAAAGTAGCAAGGGAGATCCAATGACACAGACAAGAAAACACGATGTTCCCACAGTTCTGGAGGCTGGAAGTCCAAGGTCAAAGCGTCTGCAGGGCTGCTTTCCCCCAGGTCTTCTCTCTGTGGCTTCTAGATGCCGTCTCCTCCCTGTGTCCCCACGTGGTCGTCCCTCTGTGTCCTTCTTGTAGGGACTGTCCTGGTAATGGATTAGGCCCACAATAATGAGCCCTTTAAAGACCCTACTTCCAAATACATAAGTCACATTCCAAAGTCTTTGGGGTTAGGATTTTTATTTTTATTTTATTTATTTATCTGTTTGTTTGTTTATTTATTTTAAAATTGTTTTAGTTGTTGATGGATCTTTATTTATTTATGTGTGGTGCTGAGAATCGAACCCAGTGCCTCACACGATAGGCAAGCGTGCTACAGCTGAGCCACGGCCCCAGCCCTCTTTTGTCTATTGTTTGTGTGTGCGCATGCACACATGCTGGGGACGGAACCAGGACCTCACACCTGCTAGAGGAGGGCTCTAGGGCTGAGCCAGACCCCGGCCCCAGGTCTTTTTCTTTTTCAGTGCTAGGAATTGAACCCAGGAGCACTCCACTACTGAGCTACACCCCCACCCTTATTATATTTTTATTTTGAGACAGGGTCTCACTAAATTACCCACACTGGCCTCAAACCTGCAATGCCCCTGCCTCAGCCTCACCAAGCCACCGGATGACAGGTGGCCCCACTCCCTGCTGAGAGACATGATTCAGACTCCTCCCTGAGAGGGGGCCGCCAGGCACCCAGGCGCCCCCTCATATGACGCAGAACAAAGCTGTGCCGGGCCCAGCGCTCCTCCATGACCCGGCGGCGAGCCCTGGCAGAGCCAGACGGCGCAGGGACAGACAGAATGCGACGCCCCGCCACTGTCAGGACGCAGCAGAAAAGCACCTCGCCAGCCCAGCGTGAGCCTGGCTTCTGGTCTGTCCATTTTTCCACCGGTGTGTGTTTCAGGTTGGCTTTGGTCTGGCTGCTGGGATGGACCCCAGGGTCACTCACATGCTGACCACATGACCCCACTGAGCTCTTCACCCTTTCTCAGGACCACCACTGGCCCCAGAGAACACCGGGGGCCTGACACACTTAAGAAACCAACAACCGGGGCTGGGGTTGTGGCTCAGCGGTAGAGCGCTCGCCTAGCACGTGCGTGGCCCGGGTTCGATTCTCAGCACCACGTAAAAATAAAGGCATTGTATACAACTAAAGCAAATAAATAAATATTTTTAAAAAAAGAAAAGAAAAGACACCAACAACCATCTCAGACAATATAATACAAGGGTCCTCCTGATAGATGGGCCAAAGTGACTCTTGAGTCCCAGTTCGTAAGAAATATACAGAGAGGCACGTGTTCAGAAAGCCAAGCTTGCAGGCATGGCCCCAGGGTCAAGTGCATGCCTAGCACATGGGAGGCCATGGGTCCCACCAGCACCAATAAATACTAAAATAAATACGTGCTTTGCAAGCAGCAAGACACACACCATGTGACACTACAGTGAACCCAACACCTGGTTTCTTCACCAAATTGCAAGAGAAGAAAAAGGACAAGATACAGACGCACCTGAGAAGAAATGCCATGCGCGACTCTCAGCAGCCAACTGTGGCGGCCTGCCTCACGCGACTCTCGATTTCAGCAAGATGCAAACAGAAACAGACTGCTCGACATTCACAGAAGTCTGAATGTCCGCCACCAGTCCAAGGAGCCCAGGATGAGGTGTGATGGCGGGAGTGCTCTGATTTTACAAGTCTCCCCTTTGAGCCAGGCGTGGTGGTACACGCCTGTAATCCCAGCACTTGGGAGGCTGAGGCAGGAGGATCGTGAGTTCAAAGCCAGCCTCAGCAATGGTGAGGCACTTAGCAAACTCAGTGAGACCCTGTCTCTAATAAAATACAGAAAAGGGCTGGGGATGTGGCCCAGTGGTCAAGTGCCCCTGGGTTCAATCCCCTGTACCACCAAAAACAACAAAAAAAGTCTCCCTCTTTGAGAAATGTATGCTAAGTAAAATAGTCATGGATGGAAAGAACTATATGAACTTGGATTCAAGAAAGCCTGTGGCTGACCTTCAGGGTGCAGGAAAGACGAGGGCCACGGTGAGAGGGACTGTGGAGACACTGGTGCGAGGCTCCCCAGGCTGGCCAAGCCACTTTAAGAGACACTCAAAAGATGTATGACGCTGGATAGTGCTGAGGTTTTTTTTGTTTTGTTTTGTTTTTATTTTTGGTACCAGGGACTGAACTCAGGGGCACTCGACCACTGGGCCACATCCCCAGCCCTTTTTTGTATTTTATTTAGAGACAGGGTCTCACTGAGTTGCTAAGTGCCTCGCCATTGCTGAGGCTGGCTTTGAACTCACGATCCTCCTGCCTCAGCCTCCCAAGTGCTGGGATTACAGGCGTGTGCCACCGCGCCCGGCAGTGCCGAGGTTAATGGGATGGTTTCGGAGGTGGTGTGTGGTGATGTCTGGGGACACGCATGCCCCATGGGCAAGAGGGCTGGACGCACAGAGAATCAGTGGCCACTCTGTGACAGTGGCTCCGCCTGGCATGAGGGCTTCCTTCTACTGTCCCCCTGCTGTGAGTCTCACGTTTTCATCACAGGCTTCTTTGCTGGCTTCCCACTCAAGGAGCAGTGAGAACACAGAGGTGACAAACTCTCCCTCCCTGGTGAGGACAGTGACTGTGACCAGGGTGTCTCAGTCTCTCCCCAGGCTCCCACCCGCTGGCGTGGGTTGGTGCTCCCCTCTCTGCTCACTGCAGCGCCACTGTCCCTCACTCCCACGCCACCTCCTTCCTTTAGTACTTTTATTTTTTAAGGTAGTGACATCATTACTTGGATCCTTGGAAAATTAACGTCACTGGCCATGGGGGTACCTGAAAACATTTTAGATTCAGCCCTCTGTATCTGTTTCTGCCGTTCAACAAAACACAGCAGAAAATATTTATTTATTTATTTATTTTTAAAATTAATTTGTTTTTTTATTTTATTTTATTTTTTTGGTACCAGGGATTGAACTCAGGGGCACTCGACCCCTGGGCCACATCCCCAGCCCTTTTTTGTATTTTATTAGAGACAGGGTCTCACTGAGTTGCTAAGTGCCTCGCCATGGCTGAGGCTGGCTTTGCACTCGCGATCCTCCTGCCTCAGCCTCCAAGTGCTGGGATGACAGGCGTGTGCCACTGCGCCCAGCTTAACAGAAAATATCTGAAGAAATTGCATCTTTCAACAAGTGTGGACTCCTTTCCTTGTTGTTATTCCCTAAACAACATGACAAAATGTGACAACTACTGACATGGCAGGGACACGGTACAAGGTGTTGTAAGTTCCCTGGAGATGATTGAAGTTCGCAGGAAGGGACTAGGGATGTATCTCAGGGCTGGAGCACTTGCCTAGCAGGCACGGAGCCACGGGTTCCATCCCTAGCATCCCCCCCAAAATTAAATAAAATGTAAGAGCCTACAGAAGAGTGTCACAGGCTCTACGTAAACACCACGCCCTGATCATAAGGGTCTTGAGCAGCATTCCACTGGTGCCTCCTCGGGAGCCCTGGACCAGTCCCCTTGTGGATGCTAGGGGCGGCTGGACTGGCATGTGTTCGACTACTAATTCAACCTCCACCAAGCAGTACTGGGGGGCACACTGCCCTGGGGCTGGGGATCCGCCTTCACAGGACAGGCGTGGCCCCTGCTTTTCACTGCACAGCCACGCAGGGGTGCAACACAGCAGTGAGCTCCGTGGTCCGGGCTCACCGGGAGAGCCCGTGAGCAAGCCCAGTGTGGCGGGTGCAGGGACACGCAGAGAGAACGAGGGAGGCACCCACGTGGGCAAGTCGAGTGCATTCCCTGCAGTCAGTTTTACGTGTCAACTTGGACTGTACCAAAGGACTGCAGGGACAGCAGGTCGGGGGCCTGCTGCATCAGAGGATGGCTCCAGTTCTGTTTAGAGACGAATAAGCTGGAAAGAGAAACCGCGCCCGGGCTGCAGGACTCTAGGCTTTTCTGGGATTTGTGAGATTCCATTTAAAACCCCTTCAAAGAAATCCTGGCACTTTGATGGAATCAAAGGTCACTGGGGGCTGGGACAGCTGTCCCCATGGGTGGGTGGGGCCCTGCCCTTTGTTCACACCTCCATGGAAGTGGTTCTGTTGGGCTCCTTGTGATGAAGCTAAAGGCTGGTAAGGGCTCCCTTTCTTCCCTGGACCCAGGAGCTCTCCAAGGGCAAAGGCCCAGCTGATTTAATCTCTGTCTGCCTCAGCCCCCGCCCAGCACCCAGCCTAAAGCAAGTGTCCTTGACAATGCCAGCTACACGTACCCCACAAGTGGCTGCAGAGCCTCAGGACAGAGGCTGCACCGCCCAAGCCCCCAGCCCCTGTGGTCCCCCGGGCCATCTGGACCGCACAGCGCACAGCGTCACCCATTTTCTTTTAGGAATCCGGGCCCAACACTTAAAAATGGGGGAGCTTCCACACCATCTTCTCTGGGAAATTGACTGACTTGGCAACTCGGGGGCCTGCACGTCCCCATGGCAACAGCAGTGTGAACGCTTTCTGAGCTTCTGCAGAGCCCAGCGCTGTTCTCAACACTCTGTGGGTGAAGTCAGCTCTGGAACGTTCCATGTGCTCACACCATTATCATTCTCACTTTTCACAAGGGATCAAGGGGCTTGTCCAGGGTCACACAATTTAGGTGGGGGAGGCAAGATGAAAGCCCGGCAGTCCCACTCCCAAGAACCCAATTTTAACCATTCTATAAATGCAAAACCCACCGCAAGGAGTGTGGGCCCTACTCCTTCCTTATGGACTGTCTGGGTGCTAAACCCTCCGCTCCTCACGGTGCAGACAGTTTACCCCCAGGTGCCAGGGACAGGACAGCAAGACACCGCCGTGACTGCCTCCCTGCCCTCAGAGAGCTCACTAGCTCCTCACCCAGGTTCTAGAAGCTTCATTTTCCTCTTATCATCTCTGTCCTGAGCCTCATCCCCTCCAATCTCCATGTAGTGCAGCCTCACCTGAGGTGGGGAGGGACAGTCTCACACCTACACACACACACACACACACACACACACACACACACACACACTGTGCGTGGGCAGGGCACTCACAATGCGTTCAAACTCCTTGGCCTGCTTCAGCTCCCGAGGAAAGCCATCAATGAGGAAGGCCCGGCTCTCTGGGTGGGACAACATATTCTTGCTGATCATGTCTAGGATGAAGCCCTGGGAAGGAAGAGGGAGAAGTCAGTGCTTGGGCCCCAGCTTCTACAATGGTCATTCTTTAGTTGGACTTTAGGTGAGGATGGGGGAAGAAAACTTTCCACACTGCCCTGGATTTTCTTTTCTTACTTTCCTTTTGTCCCCCTGGTGCTGGAAATGGAACTCAGGGCCTTGCATATGCTAGGCAAGTGCTCTGCTACTGAGCCACACCCCCAGAAGGAAATTGCTAGGATTTTCTTTGTTTTGCTTTTGCTTTTTGGAGAGAGGGTCTTGTACCCTGGATTCCAAGTCTGCTCTGATGCCCTAGGGAATCAGTTTTCTTTCTTTTTCTTTTTTTGGTACTGGGGATTGAACGCAGGGGCACTCAACCACTGGGCCACAAGCCCAGCCCTTTTTTTGTATTTTATTTTGAGACAGGTTCTCACTGAGTTGCTAAGTGCCTCGCCATTGCTGAGGCTGGCTTTGAACTCACGATCCTCCTGCCTCAGCCTCCCAAGTGCTGGGATTACAGGTGTGCGCCACCTGGGACTTGACTCAGGGCCTCACACATGCTAGGCAGGTGCTCTACCACTGAGCCACACCCCAGCCCAGGGGAAACGGTTTCTGAGAACTGGGCCTGTCAGCCATGTGCTGGGTGTCTGCCAGGGGTAGGCTGCCACTTCATCTTCACTATGATGTTATAAGGTAGGTACTGGGATTACCTTTATTTTACAGGTTATGAAATACTTTCAGAAGGGGCCAGTGACACAGGGTTACAAAGAGAATAAATATCATGGTCCTTTATTACACAAAGGGAATTGGTTCCAGGGCCTCCACAGACTCCCAAACCCAAGAATGCCCAAGTCCCTTGTGCAAAATGGTGCGGCCCTAGCGGGGAGCCTCTGCGCAGCCTGCTGTAGACCTGAGGTCATGTCTAGACACACCAGGTGAAGGCTGTGAAAACAGCTGTTAAAGACGGTGTTGTTTAGGGAATGCTGACAAGAAAAAAAGGGCCTACATATCTTCAGAAACTTTTCCCTGAATAGTTTTGATCCACAGTTGGTGGAAACTATAGGTGTGGAATCTGCCAACTGTAACGGCTCATGTATTAAGTAATTCTTAAGTACCAGGTACACTGCCCAACACTTTATAGGAATGATCTCTTCCATACTCACCATGGCCTTTTTGGGGGGGTGCTGCTGGGGTGCAAGCCCAGGGTCTTTTATTTTGGTACCAGAGATTGAACTCAGGGGCACTCGACCACTGGGCCACATCCCCAGCCCTTTTCTTTGTATTTTATTAGAGACAGGGTCTCACTGAGTTGCTAAGTGCCTCACCATGGCTGAGGCTGGCTCTGAACTTTTTTTTTTTTTTTTTTTTTCGGGGATTGAACTCAGGGGCACTCGACCACTGGGTCACATCCCCAGCCCTTTTTTTTTTTTTTTTTAATATTTATTTATTTAGTTGTACACAATGCAATTGCATTTTATGTTTACGTGGTGCTGAGGATCGAACCCGGGCCGCGCAGGTTCGAGGCGAGCGCTCTGCCGCTGAGCCACAACCCCAGCCCCCCCAGCCCTTTTTTTGTATTTTATTAGAGACAGGGTCTCACTGAGTTGCTAAGTGCCTCGATATTACTGAGGCTGGCTTTGAACTCGCGATCCTCCTGCCTCAGCCTCCCAAAGTGCTGGGATTACAGGCGTGCGCCACCACGCCCGGCTGGCTCTGAACTTTTGATCCTCCTACCTCAGCCTCCCAAGTGCTGGGATTACAGGAGTGTGCCACCACGCCCGGCTGAGCCCAGGGTCTTTTTTTTTTTTTAATATTTATTTATTTTAGTTGTACACAATGCCTTTTATATTTACGTGGTGCTGAGAGTCGAACCCGGGCCGCGCACTTGCTAGGCGAGCGCTCGACCGCTGAGCCACAACCCCAGCCCAAGCCCAGGGTCTTGTACATGCTCAGCACGCTCTCTACCACTGAGCTGCACCCCAGGACTCGACACAGCTGTTGGTGTAGTCTCCCCATTTTCCAGATAGGAGGCTCAGCATAGCAAAGCAGTGGCCCAGGCGGGAGCCACAGTCTTCCCAGAGTTTGCCCTGACGTCCACCCCCACCTCCTCTGCCCATGAGCTCTCACCGCGGGTACCAGAAGTCCCTGCAGCATCATGTCACGAATCTGTCGGCCCTGGCTGGTGCTCCTTTGGGCCTCCTGCCGCAGCAGCTGACCCAGCCCCACGTGGCAGAAGCCATACTTAGTGGCCATGTTCTTGCACTGTGTCTCTTTGCCACAGCCTGGGCCACCCACCACAAAGATGATCAAGGAGGACTTGAGGATGTCTGTGGTGCCCAGGAGGAGAAGGAGCAACATGGTGAGTGCCTGCAGGGACCAGCTGGCACCCATGGGCTTGTGTCCTCAAGCTAGTGTGTGTCTTTGGACGAAAGTGGACACAGGTCTCAGGGCATAGCCTCTTTTGGCCTGGGGGGGGGGCCTTGGAGGCCTATGTGTGTGCCCAGTGGTATGTCCAGGAGTGCTGTGCAGCCGTGCAGGAGTGAGGATCTGGGCCTGCACAGGCAAGGCTCGAGGTGCATGGCATCACGGGGAAGCATCCCATTTTACAGTTCAGGAAACTGAGGCTCGGAGAGAGGCAGGAACTCACCTATGCCCTCAGACTCGTGCCATGTTACCTGCCCAGTGTCCTCCTTTCTGTTCCTGAACTTGCCAAATTAATTTCTCCTTGCTGTTCCCTCCACCAAGAAAATCCCTGCCTACCTCCGTTTCTTCTGGTTATAGCACAATCATCAGGTCTCCCCTGATGCCTGTCTAAAGAGACTCCTCTGTCTCAGAACCCCAGTCATGACTTTCCCTGTCATGTGCTTGGTTTTGTGTCCCTAGCCAGCCTCTGTACTCCACAAGGGCAAGGGCTGTTTCTGTTTCACCCATCCCTATGCTCCCACCAGTTGTCATGGTTCCTGGCATCTAATAGTGGATGGGGAATAAATGAATGTCCAAACATACCACACGCATCTACAGTCAGTAGTTTATGGTTCAATTTTTGTGTCTTGCTTCCCTTAACCTTTGCTTAGCCAATTCCCATGGACTCAGTGCCCAGTTGAAATCGCCCCTTTTCCCTCTGCCTTCAGAGCCCCACAGTGCTTCCCCTGTTGCCTCCTTGGGTGTAGATTCCATTTTTTCTGAGTCTGTCTCCTCTGCTACATTGTAATTTCCAAGGAGACAGGGAACTGGTTCAACCTTGAGGGCCCAGAATTCAGAAAGCACACTACTTCCAAAATGGCTCAGGGAGTGGATGACCGGGAAGATGTGCAGCTGTGTTACTGTCGTGACGGGGAGGGGTGTACACACCCGACAGCGAGGTATCTGCACCTCTCTCCTGCCCTCTAGTCTCCTTTCCTCCCCCCAGTAACCCAGCTACCCCCCGCGATATTACCCTTCTCCTGGGGCCTCAACGGCCTGCCCATCTGGGGCAGCTTGGACTTGTACAAACCCATCCTGCCAGCATCCTTTGGGGTTGTCGCACCCCATCCCCACCCACTCGCTGACCCCTCCGGGCACTGCCCTACGTCACAAGGCCCCCCCCGCCCCCATCACTTTGCCGGATGCTGGAGATCCCCCCTACACACCGGGGCAGGGGGAGGAAATGAGCCCTCAACAGGCCTAAGCAGAGCCTGGCTGCTGCTTGACCTGATATGGCGAGCCTTGGTTGCTATGGTGACGCGGCCTCCTTGCCCCCACTTCCGGAGCGCGGCGGCGCCTGCGCAAGGCACCCGGGAAACGCGAGGCTTTTCATCCCAGCTTACCCAGGGTGCCCCGCGGCCCCTGGCTGTGACGTCACGAAGGAAGGCGTTCCCACGCGTTGTGGTTACATCTTCCGCGTCGTACACAAGCGTGTCTGCCACCGAAGGCGGTTGATTTGTCTCAGAGTGGGCCTGGGTGTGCTGATTCTGAGATGGAACGTGGAAGGGAAAACACAAGTGACAGTCTAGACTGCCCCACAACCACGGAGAAGCGTGCCTTGACCGCGACGGGGTCAGCAGCGAACTTCCGCTTCCGGGTGGGCTGGGGCGCATGCGCGAAGTGACGTAAGGGAGTGCTGCTTCCGGGTGTTTTATCCAGGGCCGGTGGCGCGTAGTGCTTGCAGTCTTCGCTGTCCGCGCTCGGGATCGGAAGCCTGACACCTGCAGCGCGGCTTGCTCAAGACTAAGGGACGCGGGGCCCTCGCCAGACGAACAGAATCCAGGTCGGACTGGACCCGAGCCACTGACCATGGCGGCCCTGGTGAGTACGAATTAAGCCGGGTTCTGGGGTCCCGGCGGCGGCCTGGCGGCCCCTCCTCACTCACCACCCTGCCTCCTCTCCGCAGGGTCCCGGCACTCCGAATGTCACCGAGTATGTTGTTCGAGTTCCCAAGTAAGTCCCTGGCCCTACCCCTGACAGCCCTCGCCCCAAAAGAAATTGAAACCCTCGCCAGCTTCCAGGCGTTCCTGGCTCAGCGGATGGTGCGCCGTCCGGACCGGGAGGCCCTGGAGGGCAGGGCAGGGCTGTATTAAGATGAAGCTTCACTCTGTTATCTGGGGAACACCAGTTTGATAGGTTGGGTACATTTTTCTGTCGCACATTTTGAGGGAATGAACGAGTGCATCCATACACTGCACGATTCAGTCCCCTAGCCTCGTTTTCCAGGTCACTGTGATCCATCTTGCCCAGCTAAGCAACTGTTAAAACTTACTTGCTATCAGCTCCTTTGTTCTGTTTCAAACTGGTCAGGTCTTTGCACATACTGTCCCCTCTGCCACTAGTGCCCTTCCATACCTACTGTGACTCCATCCTGTAAAATCCAGTTCCAGCATTTTCCTTCTCCAGGAAGCATTCCCTGCCAGTGCTCCCTCCTCACCAGGCCAAGTGCTCAGTTATCCCCCATATCTTGGGTTCCCCCACATCTTTGTTACTCCTAATCTTCTTCATGGGATTGGGAGGGGATGGATCCAGCTTTCATGACAAAGTGGGGATCCTTGGAATCTTTCATATGTTCTCAGCAGTGTGCAGCACAAAGAGCTGAACCAGGGTGGGTTTGTTGAATAACTAATAGAGTTAGCACTGCTTCTTTTTTCTCCTCCAGGAACACAACCAAAAAATATAACATAATGGCCTTCAATGCAGCTGATAAAGTCAATTTTGCAACTTGGAATCAGGTAAGTCCCTGGTTCTGGGGAATGGTGGGGGATTAGAGAATCTGACCCTGGACTCTAGGGTATTTATAGTTGTTTAGCTGTAATGGTAACTAAGGTACTAGAGGCCGTGGCACACACCCATAATCCCATCTCCTGCCAAGTCTGAGCCTGGAGGATAACAAGTTTAAGGCCAGCCTAGGAGGCCTTAGTAGCTGTCTCTATTATCGGGTCAACTGTTCTGATATCACAGTGCTTATGTTTAAGTAACCCTCCTTTTACTAAGAACCCAAAAGCACAAAAGCAGTGATGTTGAAAAGTTGGATATGTCAAAGAGAAGGCATAAAGTGTCTCTTTTAAACGTAAAGGGGAAAGTATGAGGTATTTTGAGAGAGTTTTATAACTTTCATTATAGTATGTTGTTATCATCATTCTATTTAATAATTAGTTTTTTTTTAAATATATATTTATTTATTTTAGTTGTACACAATGCAATGCATTTATGTTTACGTGGTGCTGAGGATTGAACCTGGGCCGCACATGTGCGAGGCGAGCGGTCTGCCACTGAGCCACAACCCCAGCCCCAATTAGTTGTTTTTATAACTCTCACATTCCCTTTACTAGATTCACCAAGTGCTAGCATCCTGTGCTCTTTTTGCCAAGAGGGAAGTTGCTTTGAGCATCTGGAGCACGGTGTAGGGAGAGTCAGAGGTGTTTCTCACAGGGGCACAGCCTGGGCAAAGGTGGGGGCCCCTGAGAGACTTTGCTTCCTGCCTTTCCAGGCCCGGCTGGAGAGGGACTTGAGTAACAAGAAGATTTACCAGGAGGAGGAGATGCCTGAGTCTGGTGCAGGCAGTGAGTTCAACCGCAAGCTCCGGGAAGAGGCTCGCCGGAAAAAGTACGGCATCATCCTCAAGGAGTTCCGGCCTGAGGACCAGCCCTGGCTCCTGCGCGTCAATGGAAAATCAGGCAGAAAGTAAGCGGCAGCGGAGGGTGGTGGGGGTGGCGGGGAGTTGGAGGGGTGCCAGCCTAGGAACCCCCCACACACACATTGGGTGGGTGTCCCCTCTGAACCTCAGTTCCCCGGCTGTGTGATATAGTGCCTGCACTTCCTCCCTCATTTTGTTTTTGAGCATGAACCGAGTTGGTGCTTATGTCTGGTTCTGTGGCAGCCAGGAGTGCCATCAGGGGCACTTGTACCTTGGCCTGACCTCTTGAAAAGGGCAGCCTGGGACAGAGCAGGAAAGGTGAAGCAAGTTGGGGCAGGCACTCCAGGCAGAACTGCATGTGACAGTTACAGACAGTGAACTGGGTCGTGCAGGGTACTGGGCCCCCCGGGGGCCTTGGAAGGTCATGGGCTGGGAAGGGACTCTCAGAGCAAGATTGCCTGGATTAGGGATTAGCAGCAGGTAAGGGTGGAGGCCATGAGGAAGCTGGGCAGTTGTTCGGGCTCAAGGAGCTGGTGAGCCTGGGTTGAGTGTCCACTTCAGATCTGGTCCAGTCTGGCTTCTTGAGTACCTGGTTGTAGCCCATGTGTCAGAGCCATAAATGATCATGTTGCATAAGCCCAGCATTGAACTTGCTCTGCTGAGGTGGGGGGGCACACCATCCCTGCCCTCCAGCTGAGAAAATTGAAGGTGGGGCCTGCCCAGGGCTTGTGGTGGGCTTTCCTCTAGGAGCCCAGGCAGGTGCTGCAGAGGAGGCAGACAGGGAGGCACATGCAGGCCCCAGGCAGGTCCTGTGCACCTGTTTCATGCGCCAGGCCATGACCTGACTGTGGCTCCCTGCAGGTTCAAGGGCATAAAGAAGGGAGGAGTGACAGAGAACACGTCCTACTACATCTTCACCCAGTGTCCCGATGGGGCCTTCGAGGCCTTTCCTGTGCACAACTGGTACAATTTCACGCCACTGGCCCGACACCGCACGCTCACCGCTGAGGAGGCCGAGGAGGAGTGGGAGAGGTGAGCTGGCAGGGGCCGGGAGGTGCTTCCCTAGCAGAGGCCAGGCTGTGCTGGGGTCTGGGCACTTGGGTGAGGGGGGTGCCAAGGCAGCGCCCACCCGCCCACATGGGACTCTCAGGGAGATGGACCCCTGGGAGCTGGTGAGCCCGGTGCAGGAGGTGGCAGAGCGGTGCAGGAGGTGGCAGAGCAATGTGGCTGGCAGCTGGGCGGTCACCCTGCGGGGTTGGCTGCCTTGGTGGGTCCGCCCCACATGCAGTGGGGCCCTTAAAGAGGGTAAAAGGGGGCCGCCTGAGGCAGCCATGCCATTTCCAGCCTTGGAAATGGGGATGGCACAGGTGCCGTTGCGGGGCCAAGGACATGGCATAAGAAGCTGGAGCAAAGTGGTTGTAGGGAGGGCTGGGAACACGGGCCTGGCAGTCCTAGCTGAGGACGTGCCGCAGCCCTGGGGCACCCACATGGCGCAGGATGGCGCTGTGGACATGTCTGCAGAGCTCTGTCTGCATGTGTCACCGAGTGGCGGAGTGGCAGGAATCACTCAAGGAATCACAGCCCTCAAAGGGCTAAAAGCCATCCTCCTCCTGCCCCGCCCCACCTTTGTTTTGTCATTTTCTTGAGTTATGAATTTTTCAAGTTAGGCAGAGATGGGCTCCGCTCCAGCCCCTTCTCCCCGGGTCAGCCTCTGGCTGGGCTCCGCCCCCCTGCCGTCTCCGCCTTGCTCTGTTCTCCACGCCCTAAGGCTGGCGCAGCCCTGGGGCGGGCGCCCTGCACACTCTCTGCTGCTCTCTGCTTTACTTGCGACTTGGTCTTTAGAATCTGCTTCCACCGCTTTGAGGAGAAAAGCTTGTTGTTTTAAAGAATCAAAGTGGGAGAGAGATGCCATCTCTGGATCTCAAGTTCAGTCTGCTTAGCCAACAAGTGTCGAGGCTGGCCATCTTGAGGGCCTCAGGCCGTGGGACTGGGGACGCCTGTTTTTACTCAACTTTTTCTTTTTAATTATTAGTTTACGTGGCAGTAGAGTGTTAATCAGCTTTTCCTGATGTGTAGACAGGCACATTAGAAGCAGAAGTCGGGACATTCGGTCACCACCCATCAGGTTTTTTTTTTTTTTTGGTGGTACCGGGATTGAACTCTGGGGCACCCAGACACTTGACCACTGAGCCACATCCCTAGCTGTAATTTGTATTTTATTAGAGACAAGGTCTCACTGAGTTGCTTAGCGCCTTGCTAAATTGCTGAGGCTGGCTCTGAACTCACTATTCTCCTGCCACAGCCTCCCAAACCACTGGGATTACAGGTGTGTGCACCACCACGCCTGGACTGTTGTTTTGTTTTTAAAAACAGTCGCAGTGTTGAACAGTGGTCACCACCAGTCATCTCCAGAATTTCATCATCTTCCCAAACTGAACCCCATTCAACTAACCCCCAGTGCCCAGCACCAGCCATGCTGCTTCCAGTCTCTGGATCTGAGGACCCCAGGGCCCCTCTGAGTGGAGGCGTGCAGCGTGCAGTGTGTCCCTGTGTATTTGGCTGTTTTTTTTTTTTTTTTTTTTTTTTTTTTTTTCGTGCTATGGACAGAACCCAGGGCCTTGCACATACCAGGCAAATGCCTGTGTGCCACACCCAACCCAGGGTGCCTGCCACGTTCCCCGAGCATGCCGTCCTCAGGTTCATGTGTGCTGCCCTCTACCAGGAGAGCTTCACTCTTCTTTTTTTTTTTTTTTTTTTGGTACCAGGGATTGAGCTCAGGGGCACTCGACCACTGGGCCGCATCCCCAGCCCTTTTTTGTATTTTATTAGAGACAGGGTCTCGCTGAGTTGCTAAGTGCCTCACCATTGCCGAGGCTGGCTTTGAACGCGCGATCCTCCTGCCTCAGCCTCCCAATTATTGGGATTACAGGTGTGTGCCACCGCGCCCAGCTCCCCCCCCTTTTTTTTTTCTGGTGCTGGGGATTGGACCCGGGGTGTTTAACCACTGAGCCATATCCCCAGCCCCCTCTCTTTTTAATGATTATGAAAATCTTTTTTTTTTTTTTAAATATTTATTTATTTACTTTAGTTGTATACAATGTGTTTATATTTTTATGTGGTGCTGAGGATCGAACCCGGGCCGCACACGTGCTAGGCGAGTGCTCTACCGCTGAGCCACAATCCCAGCCCCTGAAAATCTTAATATGGTGGTTCAAAACATAAAATTTATCATCACCATTTTTCAGTGTACACTTGAGTGTAGTGTTAAAGACATTCACAATGTTTTTGGGACAGAATTTTGTTCGTTTCTTTTTCTTTAAATATTTATTTATTTGCTTTAGTTGTACACAATGCAATGCATTTATGTTTACGCGGTGCTGAGGATCGAACCCGGGCCGCGCACGTGCGAGGCGAGCGCTCTGCCGCTGAGCCCCAGCCCCAGCCCCAGCCCCGGATTTTGTTCTTTCCACGCTGCCCATGAATTTCACACACCCTGTGCTCCTCGCTAACTGCAGGGCCAGTTGTTAGAATTGGTTGCCACGATCCATGGAACTGTGTTCCAGCGGAAATGTCACTATGCTTGTCATTAAGAGAAAGAGGAGAGTGACATGAATGTGTGGTGGCCAGGTCTGTGGCCTGGGAGCAGCCCTGTGCCCCTGAGTGGCTGAGGCCCTAGCACTGGCCCAGACCTTGAGGCCCTCGGGCGGAGGGGGACGGGCAGGCCAGCTCCCTCATGCGATTCCAGGGTGTCTTATGGCCTGGGCCGAGTCCCCTGCTAAGGCTGCTTCTGTGGTTGCGGTCGCCCCGTGGGTCCTGCTCACGGAGGGACAGTGCCGAGCCTCTGGTCACCCTGCCTCGCCCTCCACCTGGCCCACAGGAGGAACAAGGTCCTAAACCACTTCAGCATCATGCAGCAGCGGCGGCTGAAGGACCAGGACCAGGACGAGGACGAGGAGGGGAAGGAGAAGCGGGGCCGCAGGAAGGCCAGCGAGCTGCGCATCCACGACCTGGAGGACGACCTGGAGATGTCCTCTGACGACAGCGATGCCAGCGGCGAGGAGGGTGAGTGCCCATTGCAGATGGTGAGGGGGTGATGGGCTGATGTCACCCACAGAGGCTTGTTGTCATTGCTGCCCTGGAAATGACAGGCCGGAGGGCCACCCGAGAGGCAGGAGCGGGAGAGCTGAGGCACGGCCTCCATGGCCCTGGTGCTCTGGGGCAGGGCTGCTGGTGTGTGAGCCAGGGCTGTGGGCGGCTCGGCTGGGCTGTGTGCCCGTGAGCGCTGCTGCAGACCTGCCCTTGCCTTCTGGGAGAACTGGCCAGCCCTGGGGTCAGTCATCCAGACTCCCAGGACGTCGGCACTTGGTAGGACCTGAAGGACACAGTGGTCCGTGGCCTGAGTCCCCTTCTGGCTCCCCCAGGCAGCAGAGCCCCCAAGGCCAAGAAGAAGGGGCCCCTGACCAAGGCGGCCAGGAAGAAGAAGAAGAAGAAGGGCTCGGATGACGAGGCCTTTGAGGACAGTGACGACGGTGACTTTGAGGGCCAGGAGGTAGACTACATGTCCGACGGCTCCAGGTGAGGCAGGCGGGAGGCGGGTGTGAGACCCAGGCTGGCCCTGGCTGGCCCTGGCGGTGCCTGCTCACCCTCTGCCCGCCTCTGTCTTACAGCAGCTCCCAGGATGAGGCCGAGGGCAAGCCGAAGGTGCCGCAGCAGGAGGACGGGCCCAAAGGTAGGCAGGGCCAGGGCCAGGGCCGGGGGCCGCGGCGGTCAGCAGGCAGGGCCCTGCTGCTGCTCACCCGCCCCCTCCACAGGTGTCGATGAGCACAGTGAGAGCAGCGAGGAGAGCGAGGAGGAGAAGCCCCCGGAGGAGGACAAGGAGGAGGAGGAGGAGAAGAAGGCCCCCACCCCGCAGGAGAAGAGGCGCAGGAAAGGTGGGCTTCCTGTGCCGCCTGGCGCAGGCCCTGGCACCCCACATCCCGGGCCTCCCCCAGGGCCTCCCGCCATGATGGAGGCGAGCATGGGCAGGGGGTCTTGCCCTGTCCTGACTCCGCATCTCTGGCCCCTGCAGACAGCAGCGATGAGTCAGACAGCTCGGAGGAGAGTGACATAGACAGCGAGGCCTCCTCCGCCCTCTTCATGGCGGTAAGGAGCGGTCTGGGGCCTGGGCAGAGGGGGTGTCTGTTTCCAGGCTCACACCCCCAACCCTCACCTCTGCAGAAAAAGAAGACACCCCCCAAGAGGGAGCGGAAGCCGTCGGGAGGCAGCTCGCGGGGCAACAGCCGCCCCGGCACCCCCAGTGCCGAGGGAGCCAGCACCTCCTCCACCCTGCGGGCCGCTGCCAGCAAACTGGAGCAGGGTGAGCTGCGGGGCGGCCTGCGTCCTCCTGCGTCCCTGCGGCGCGATCTCGCCCTCCCTGGGCCGGGGTCCACCCGCACCCCCAGGACTCAGCCCTGACCCTGCTCCCACAGGGAAGCGAGCCAGCGAAGCTCCTCCGGCTGCCAAGCGGCTCCGGCTGGACGCCGCACCCCAGAGCCTGTCCGGGAAGTCGACCCCGCAGCCGCCCTCTGGGAAGTGCACGCCCTGCAGCGGGTGAGTTGGCGAGGACGCAGGGGCGGGGCGGGCCGCGGGAGCAGCGCGCTGACCCCCGCCCTCTGCTCTCAGGGACGTGCAGGTGACCGAGGACGCCGTGCGCCGCTACCTGACGCGGAAGCCCATGACCACCAAGGACCTGCTGAAAAAGTTCCAGACCAAGAAGACGGGGCTGAGCAGCGAGCAGACGGTGAACGTGCTGGCCCAGATCCTGAAGCGGCTCAACCCCGAGCGCAAGATGGTCAACGACAAGATGCACTTCTCCCTCAAGGACTGAGGCCGCCCTGCCCAATAAAACTGCCTGCTCCCGACCCACCCAGTCTGCGGCCTGGTTGTCCCACGTCCCACCCCCTGCGTTAGCAACCTTAGACGCGCCTGGGCAGTGTCCTTCCCCAGGCGCTGTCCAGCGCTGCCTCTAGGCAGCTGGTAGGCGCTCTTCCTGGCAGCTCAGCACGGCACACTGGGACAGCCCGGTCATACCAGCTGCGGCTACGACTTCCTTCAGGGCCTCTGCCTTCAGCCAGGCTCATGGCCCAAGACCCTGCGAGCGCATTTCCAGCGACTCCACTGTCGGCTACCCAAACTCGCATTTTTCAGAGTGACCACTGTGTTTGGGTAGTGGCTTGTCCCTGATGGTTTTGATCCCCTCTTTTGTATTTTTGTTTTTATTTTAAGCATCCCTACCTTACAGCCTGTTAGACGAGTCTAGAATCTGCAGTAGCAAACATCTGCTGTAGCTCCTGCCTCCCCTGTGGATAGGGTGTTCTCAGGTTGTGATTTGGTGTGGGGTACTCGCAGGAGTCCTGGCAGGCCTACTTTCCAGGCAGGTCATTTGAGATGGTTTTAGCTATGCTTCCAGCAGCTACCAAGGAGTGCCCACCCTGCCCATTTTGTGTGTGGTTCTTGGCTCAAGAGTTTTGTTTGGTTTTAGTACCAGGGATTGAACCCAGGAGTGCTTACCCACTGAGCCCTATCCCCAGCCCTTTATAAATTTTTGTTTTCAGAGAGGGTCTAAGTTGCTCAGGGCCTAAGTTGCTGAGGCTGGCTTTCAACTCAAGATCACCCTGCCCAGCTCCCCTCAGTCTTTGTCCTGCATGGCCACCAGAGCCTTGTGCCCTTTTCCTGGCTTTAGCATCTGGGCCTATTTTCAGTTTCCTAGGACGGTTCTGGGGTGACCTTTCTCCTTACAAGCCAGGTCGTGCTTTGGCATGTCCAGCCCCACCAGGTGCCCTGCAGGGCGATTCCTGGACAGCGGTGGGGCCAAGAGGAGATGTGGCTGCAGCCACCACCGTTGAACCTGTGTCTTGAGTGACCTGGCTGAAGGCAGGGGTCAGGCCTCTGTCCTTCCTCAGCTGGAAACCGCAGGTGGAAAACTTCCGCACCCAGTTCCACAGGCCCCTGGCTGCCGTGAGGGATGCCGGAGATGGCAGGCTAATCCCCAGGAATCCCCCGCGGGGTCCAACTTTCCTCCCCATCCTCTGCCAGGGCTTTTGGGCCTCAGGAGAGCTCGCCCTGGCGGGTCCACCCCCCCCCCCCCCCCGTAGTTCCTGCTGTGTGCATTTTGACCCAAGTGTTCCACCTCAGATCAGAAAGCATCTGAGGGTGGGGCAGTGTCCCCGGCGGTCAGGCAGAAGCCTGGCATTCTGAGGACCTGGGGTTCCAATCCCAGGTGTTCGTTCTGGATGGCTTAAGATAAGCGACTTTCGTTGTCTGAAAGTAACCTAAATACCTATTGCAACAAGAACAACCATGACAATCATGGACGCAGTCCCCTGTGGACACATGGCTTGCACTATCAAAGGGGCAGCTACTATCCCTGGGCTTACAGCTCAGTTCCCAGGTGGAGGAACTCCTGAAGGAGGTTTCTTGGGGGCAAAAGGACAGAATTTGCGATTTCAGTTACAGTTGCTTAAGTGCTCATGCAAAGAGCTACCAATTTGCACTCCCAAACGTGGGGTGCAGCATCTCCCAAGTTTTAACCTCTCCTTTGTGTGGGATCCGGCACCTCCTCACACATACAGCAAACAGGCCTTTAGTAGCCTCCTGCCTCAAAAGTTCTGGGCTGCTGCTCAGCGCCAGGCACAGCACTACACACTGAACACTCACGCCAGGGTCACATGGGTGTGGAAGCCACCAGCACCCACGCCTCGCCATGGCCTGCAGCTGGCTCCAGCTTGGACCTAGAAGTCTACCTCCCCTTGGCTGCTGCTCTGAGGTCCCAGGATAGGGCTGCAGTTGGGCCCTCAGGTTTCCTTCTCAAGACAGGATTCCCTGCCTGTGTCCCATGCTCAGCTGTCCCCAGCCTCTCCCTTTTCCTGTTTTGACGCTGGCTGAGCCAGGCCCGGAGACAGGGCATGATGTCTTAATCCTTCAGGAGGAAGCCATGCTGGAAAGCTCCCCTTGACCTGACCACCTGCCAAGCCGCCTTCCCAGCACTCAACATGGGGGGCTCTGAACCAGACAGCAGGGGCAGCGGGGACACAGGTTGTCCACACTGGGATCAGCCCTGGCTCCCAGCAGGACTCGTAAATCAGGGGGCGACGGGGGCGTTGGAAATGGGTCTGTGGAATGTCTGGATGGGGTGGGGTGGGGGTGCGCCCTTAACTCTTAGAAGGATGGATGTGGGGCAGAAGGAACCAACGCCTAGAGCTGAGGACTGGGGGACCAGCTGCGCAGGACGCAGGCAGGGAAGAGGTCAGTCCCCGCCAGGCAGGGGATAAATTCAAGGCACGGGGCTCCCCCAGCCTCAGGACCTGCCCGTCACAATGGCCACAGGGAGAGTCCTGCTTGGCTTTCTGCTGCTCCTGTCACTACAGCTGGGCCTCGGCTGGTGCCCTGACACCCAGGGGACTCCTGTGGCGAAGGAAGAGTTTTCATCTGAGCGGACAAGAGATGCTAGAGGGACCTGCAGGCCACCACTGGGTAAGAAACCCCAGGGACCCCACGTGACTCCCCAGCTCCTTCCTGCTGAGAACCCGACCCTCACCATGCCCCATTTTTCCCCTAGACACCCACCACCCCCGTGCTCGCGCACGTCGCGCCCCCCGCCAGCCCCTGCCAACTGTGGAGCCTGACCCTGCCCGTGGCGGAGCTGGGCCTGGGCTATGCCTCCGAGGAGAAGGTCACCTTTCGCTACTGTGCTGGCAGCTGCCCCCGTGGTGCCCGCACCCAGCACGGCCTGACGCTGGCCCGACTGCGGGGCCAGGGTCGAGCCTTCGGCGGGCCCTGCTGCCGGCCTACCCGCTATGCTGATGTGGCCTTCATTGATGACCGCCACCGCTGGCAGCGGCTGCCCCAGCTCTCAGCAGCTGCCTGCAGCTGTGGGTGAGGGTGCCCAGCCCAGAGGACCGGTTCCCCGTGCATGGAGCTCTGGAAGAGCTGGGCTCACTTACTTATTGGAGCCTGGAAATAAGAAGATAAGAAGGGGTGACGGGCTGGGTGATGGCAATGATAATAATAAAAAGAATCTGCTCTCCTGGCCTTGTGACCGTGTGCTAAGCCAGCCTGCCACCCTGGCTCCCCTGGGGAGGTGTAATCCTGAGCTTCCCCTGCAGGGGTCAGTCTTAGAAGAAGCCAGAGCGAGGAGGCTGCTGTCCCTTCTCCAACTTTATTCACAGATCCAGTCTGGGTAAAACAGGGATGGGCCTGGGGGTCAGCAGGCTGGGGGTGGCTGTCCAGGTTGCCCTGGTCCCAGCCCCTCAGGGAGAGAGCGGCAGATCACAGAGATGCGTCGATTCCGAGGAATCCGACGATCCCCAAAAAATGACTCTTCATCCCGAAGAATCTCATGAGAGAAGTCATAACGAGCTGAGCCCCTGCAAGAGAAAAAAAGGCTCTGAGTGGGTGGGCTGAGGGTAGCCCTGTTCTAGGCAGACCAGGGTTCCAGTCCCCTTGCAGCCCCCCAGGCCTGCCCCGGGGGTAATGGTAGTCCCGGCTGTGAAGGTCAATGAGACAGCACTGGTGGGGAGGGGCTCTTTGGCTGGACACACCTTAGGATATAGAGGGAACCAGGCTCCAGCAGCAGTTCCAGCCACTGTTCCTGCTCCTGGGTGTGCACGAGCCGCATGACACTGGGAGACAGCAGGGACAGGCCAGCGATGGTGGCTCCACAGAACTGGAAGAGGCAGCATGGTGGTGGGTCAGGCTCTGGCCTGGCCTGTCTACCCCCAGCTGGGAACTCCCAGAGGCTGGCTTCAGCCCACCTTGACACTGTCCACGTGTGGTTTGATGTAGCCCTGAGGTTCCAGGTCGAGCACATGCACCCGGGACAGCAGAGTCTGGCCAGGGTCAAAGGCAGCTGACTGCACACGCTGCAGGATGGCCTGGCTGGCCTCTGACCAGCGGGACTTCTCTGTCTCCCGGAAGCCGTGGATGGCCTGCACAGAGGGCTTGGGTCATGTCTGGGAGCTCCCAGAGAAAATAAGGAAACTGAGGTACTGAGGGACAGTCCAGAGCAAGGGACTGGTTTTCCCAGCATGACCTTTATCCCTGCCCTCAACTCAAAATCCCACCCCTAACCTGACCGCTGCCACAACGAAGGCCTTAGCTGGATCTCACTTATACTGGGACCCCCTACCAGGCCACACCTAGGTCTGACCTCAGGTTCCAATTCCAAGTCCCCAACACCGGCCCCATCCCAATATTCATTGTTTCTGCCTCCACCCTCAACCTGATCCCACCCAAGACCCTAGTCTGCCCCCAACCACTGACCCTCCCTCATCTCCTCCATATCTATTTCTGACCCTAACCTTGATCCCAAATACCCCTTAGCTCCAGATCCTGTCTCTAGTTAGGACCCGGCTCTCATTTCACAGGAGTTCTTGCTGTTCCCAGGTTCCCATGCCCCAGGACCCACCCCTCTGCACAAATTCCATGCTCCAGCCCCGCCCACAGCAAGGCCCCATCTCCATAGGACTCCTCAGTCCCAGGCCCAGAGCCTCAGACCCCCAAACAGTCCTAGGCCCCGCCCCCAGCGGGATCCCGCCCATTCGCGTGGCTTCCCAGTCCCCGCCCCTTATACACAGACCCCGCTCACGTCAGACCCCGCCCACATGCGGACTCGGCCCCCGGCAGCCTCACCGCGTCCCAGTGATCGTATTCGTAGCGGCGGCGGCGCAGCTCAGGCTCCAGCTCGCGGCTCAGCGTCTCCTGCTCGGCCTTGCTCAAGAAGCCGGGATGCACCACGGCCGAATCCTGCAGGCGTCTCAGCACCGCCGGTCCCGAGCCCCGCACCCAGCCCGACCCCTGCAGTGTCCGCAGCGCCCAACCTCCCACTCCCGGCCATGGCCCCGGAGCCGGGTCACGGAGGAAGCTGCAGTTCAGGGCAACGCCCCCGCCCTAGAGCCATTGGCTGTGTCCTCTCCAGTTTCCTGCGGCGATTGGCTTTCCCCACGGCCCCGCCTCTTGCTCAAGGCTATTGGCTGCTGCTTCCTCGCCCTGTCACTCTATTGGCTCCCCGGAGCCCGCCTCCTCTCCAACGCTGTCAGGCACCGTGGACCTCAGTAGCTCAGGTTGTGTTGCCGGTACTGCGAGTCCGTCTGCCTCCGCTTCTCGGCCCGCCTCTTTTATTGGCAATGGGAAAAGGTCCAAGTGAGCTGGTTCTTGGCCAGGACCTGATATGAAGGCCAGGACGGGTTCTAGCCTGGCTTTCAAGGTAGGAGGACTAAACCAAGGTCAAGGTTATGGAGGTAGGCAGGCATGGAGGTTAAGTGCAGAGTACGGTCAAGGTGAGATGCAGGGTCAAGAGTACAGGAGTCGCCGGGCGCGGTGGCGCACGCCTGTAATCCCAGCACTCGGGAGGCTGAGGCAGGAGGATTGCGAGTTCAAAGCCAGCCTCAGCAATGGCGAGGCACTTAGCAACTCAGTGAGACCCTGTCTCTAATAAAATACAAAAAAGGGCTGGGGATGTGGCACAGTGGTCGAGTGCCCCTGAGTTCAATCCCCGGTACCCACCCCCTCCCCCCCCCATAAAAAAAAAAAAAGTATAGGAGTCAAGCCTGTGTTTATGGGATGGGGCCAAGTTTATGGTTAGGGAGTTGTGGTGAAAGGTCAAATCCAGGCGTCATTCATTTCCCCTTCTCAGTAAGTACTGATTTTTGTTTGTTTTGTTTTTTGTTTAGGTTTAAATGTAGCAATGTAGTTGTTTTTCAAAGATTCCTTAGATGATCATAGCCCTCCAAATGCTCCAGATTTTAAAAAGCAAAACCCTGTTTCTCCCTCCAGCTACATACCCTGTACGGTGCTCCCCTTTACACTAAAATCCCTGAAAGACATGTATTGCTGTTTTCCCTCTCGTTCTTTCTGGATCCACTGTAGCCTGGCTTTTGGTCCCCACAGCACTTAAAGTGCTCTGATTTAAGGCCACCAGCAACATCCACATTGTCAAATCCACAGTCAGCTGTCAGTCTGACACCTACTTCATCTGCACGCTGATGGTTTCTACATCATTTCAACCCTGACCCTGGGATGTGGAGAGGCAAATCAAACACCAACCATAACACATTTCCTGCTGCTCACCCTCAGCTTTCCACCTCAGCTAACAGCTCTCCCCTTTTCAAAAACTGCTTTGGGCCAGTAGCTTGGTTTGCAGACTGCTCTCACATCTCTCTGGTGACCTCTGCCTTTGAAACCTACCTAGAGTCTGACTATGTCCTGCCACCCCATTGGAGCCACCATTAATCTCCATCTGGATTATACCAAATCTCCTAATTGGGCTCCAGAATTTTGTTTTGCTTTTGCTGCACTAAGGATTGTACACAGAGCTTCATGCATACTCCACTGCTGAGCCACGCCCCCCACGCAAGTTTCTGTTGTTGCTAAGCTCCACCCACTGCTCCTGGGGGTCAGCCATCCTTTTCATCTTTCCTCCCAAACCCTCCATGGCTCCCCACACTTGTTTTTTTTTTTTTTTTTGGGGGGGGGGGAGTAGTGTTGGATATCAAACCCAGAGCCTCACACATGCTAGGCAAGTGCTCAACCACTGAGCTGCATCCCCAGCTCTTTTTATCTTTTGAGATAGGTCTCTCTAAATTGCAGAGGCTGGCCCTCAGCTTGTAACCCTGCTGCCTCAGCCTCCCAAGTTGCTAGGATCACAGGCCTGCACCACCCTGCTTGGCTTATCTCCACTTCTTTTGCTATTTTTTTTTTTTTTTTTGGAGGGGGGTGGCGGTACCAGGGATTAAACTTGGGCAATTGACCACTGAGCCACATCCCCAGCCCTATTTTTAATATATTTTTAGTTGTTGATGGACCTTTATTTTATTCATTTATTCATATGTGGTGCTGAGAATCAAACCCAGTGCCCCACACATGCTAGGCAAGTGCTCTACCTCTGAGCCAGACCCCCAGAACTATTTTGTATTTTATTTAGAGACAGGGTCTCACTGAGTTGCTTGGCGCCTTGCTGTTGCTGTGCTGGCTTTGAACTTGCGATCCTCCTGCCTCAGCTTCCTGAGCCACTGGGATTACAGGCATGCGCCACCACACCTGGCTCATTTAAGGTCCTTAACAGCCCTGAGACAGGAACTACTTTTTCTTCTGATTGCTAATAAGGAAACAGACACTCAGGACTGAAGCAACTTACCCCAGGTCAAATATCTAGAAAGTGATGGAGGAAGCCATGTCACCTCTGAGCCTGTTTCCTCCCCTGTGAAATGGGAACCGCACTTGTCCCTCCTTCCAGGTTCCTTGTGAACACACCATGGCCAGCTACAGTGTTTCTCCAGCAAGGCAACTTGGGCTACAGGGCACCGCATGCCCAGTCATGCAACCGCGGGGCGGGTAGCGACTCCTGAACTCCCCCTCGTTGCAGGGGCTGGCTCAGAGCTGGTATCTGATGCCTGTTGACACCTAGACTCTGTTGGACAAGAAGCCCCTCAGTTACCAGGGTCCAGCTAGACTGTACCACCCGAGGTGCTTGCTCTGGCCTCACCTCTTACATAGGTGGTTCTTCACGGCAGGTGGCATCTCCTTCCCATTCGCTGTAGGGTTACCAAGTCTCCTTTGTTAAATCAAAGTATTTAAGCTTCATAATTGCGGTGTTGGTTACACAAATCCGTATGCGTGATGAAATCGCATCAACACCCTCAGCCAGGCTGGTTAGAGCTGTTGAAATCTGAATGCGGTCTCTAGATCACATCAGTGCCAACTTTCTGGTTTTGAAATGATATTGTCACGTAAGATGTCACCACTGGAGAAGCCGCACTCAGGTACCTGGGACTGCTGTGCTCTCTACTTGTGTTTGGTGCTGGGGATGGAACCCGGGCCTTATCCGTACTAAGCATGTGCTCTACCTCTGAGTGGCAGCCCAGCTCCTGCGCTATCATCACACCTTCCTGCAAGACTGTAATTATTCTAAAATAAGATTTTTTTTTTTTTTTTTTTTTTTTGTATTGGAGATTGAACTCAGGGGCACTCGACTACTGGGCCACATCCCCAGCCTTTTTGTATTTTATTAGAGACAGGGTCTCACTGAGTTGCTAAGTGCCTCGCCATTGCTGGGGCTGGCTTTGAACTCGCGATCCTCCTGCCTCAGCCTCCCAAAGTGCTGGGATCACAGGCGTGCGCCACCGCGCCCGGCTACCAGCTCTTTTTATTTTATCTTGAGGCAGGGTCTTGCTGAGTTGTTCAGGCTGGCCTTGAACTTACCATCCTCCTGCCTCCAGAGCTGCTGGGATGACAAGCATTGATTTGTGGTTTCAATCAACGTGTGAATGGAGAAACAAAACGTTGTCTCTTTGCACAATAGAACATTACTCAGCCTTTAAAACTAGGACGAAAATTCTGACACCTGTCTCAACACGGAAGAACCTTGAGAACACTGTGCCGTTATGCTGTATTTTCATGTTTGGAAATTTAAATGATTTGAATGAAAACAATTGTACACACAACTGGTTATGTGAACACGGGCAAAATATGAGCAAAGGACACGTGAACGTCATGATCTGAGAAGCTCTGGCAACTTCAAGCACTTCCTTGTTCAGAAAGGAGGACTGAGGACAGGAAGACAAAGGTGTCTAGCCCAGTGTGGTGGCAGGCACCCGTCCTCCCAGCTGCTCAGGAGGCTGAGGCAGGAGGACCCCGTGAACCCAGGTGTTTAAGGCCAACCTGAGCAACATAGCGAGGATTCTCAAGAGAGAAAAAAAAAAAAAAAAAGTGAGATCTAAAATCTCCCAGTCCAAGGGCTGCGGTTGTGGCAGTGAGTCTCGAAGGTTTGATGTGGACGCGCCTCTGATTGCAGTCACATGCGGGTTGGGTCAGGACAAGTGACCTCACTTTCAAGAAATCCCTCACATTGGCTTCTAATGTGGGTTGACTCCAGGGCTGATCTGGAAAAGTTTCGCTAGCTAAAATACAGGACGCCCAGTTAGATTTGAATTTCAGATAAGTTGAGCAATGAGTAACTTGTTTTTAAGAAGGATTTTTAAAAGTAACTTTATTTTTTTTTATGTGGTGCTGAGATTGAGCCTAAGTGCCTCACACGTGCGAGGCAAGCACTTTACCACTGAGTCATATCCCCAGCACTATTTTGTATTTTATTTAGAGACAGGGTCTGAGATGCTTAGCACCTAGCTGTTGCTGAGGCTGGCTATGAATTCACTATTCTTGTGTCTCAGGCTCTGGAGCTGATGGGATTACAGGAATGTGCTGCCGCCGCACCTGACTTACCTCCACATTTTGTCTCATCTCTTCACTCCCCTTCAGCCACTGACCTCCTTGTGGCTCCTCCCCCATGCCAGGCACAGTCCTGCCACAGGGCCTTTGCACTGACTGTGCTTTCTGCCTGGACTTCTTTCCCAGGATATCAACATGACTGCCTCCCTTGATTCCTTCAGGTCTTGGCTCAAATGCCACCTTCTTGGCAAGGCCTTTCCGGGCCATCCCATGTAGAAATGGTACTCACGCCTACACACCTGATTCTCTCCTTTTGATCGCCTACTCCCCCTCCCCCCGAGTGTAGATTCATTGAAGCTGGGTTTTTGTGTTTTCCTCACAGCCTGGAACGTCGTCATGCTCAGGAGTTTGCTGAAGGAAGGGATGTTTGGAGAGCTGGGGTCCTGGAAAAGGAAGCAGCAGCCTGGTGACGTGCACGCACATGCCCAATGTCATGTGGCAGTGAGCAAAGGTGTGTCAGACACGGGACAAAGAACAGAAAGATTTAATTTAAAATCACAGTTTCTCAGCCAGACTGCCCTGCCCGTCAAGGCACCCTCAAGTCCAAAGTTCCTCAAGGGGCCCTCCAGGCTCAGCAGTGAGAGGGGAGTGGGGTGCAGCCTTGGTTCTGGCTGGCCCAGGCCCCTGGCGCCGCCCTGGAGGGGAGCTCTGGCTCTCAGCTGCTTGCTGGGGCGGGAGGGTCTGCCGGCAACGCCACAGGCTCTTTCTGCACAAGTTCCGGCTCGTCCTCGCCGTCCTGGGGAGGGTGGACCAGAACCTTGTCTAAGATGCCGAACTCCTGGGCCTCCATGGGGCTCATGTAGCGGTCCCTCTCCATGGCAGATTCTAGCGGGGGAAACAGCATGCAGGACAGTGAGGTGAAGAACAGAGACCTGGGCCAGGTTTGGGTCCCCCCAAATTCGAATGTCAAAGTCTCAACCTCCGTGGAATGGTGCTTGAAGCTGGGGCCTGGGGGCGACGGGGTTAGTGCAGTCCAGAGGGAGGGGCTCCCAGACGGGAGCAGTGCCCGTATCAGAAGAGGAAGGCTCTCCCGGTGGGCAGAGGAAAGACCGGGTGAGAACACGGGGAGAAGCAGCTTCTGTGCCAAGAGAACCCTGCCTGGGAAATCAACCGTGCTGGACCTTGACCTTGGACTTGCAGCCTCCAGAACTCTGAGAAATAAATTTCTGTTGTTGAAACCACCCAGCCCATGGTGTCTGGTTATGGGCTAACTAAGACAGGGCCGCGTTTGCCAGTTCCCTGTGTGACCTTGGCCTTCCCATTCTCTGTGCCTCCGTCTCCCCCGTGAGTAAAGACCTATTTCAACCCCCCCCCCTTTTTCCTTAACCTTTTATTGATGTTGTGTACTGTACTCCAGGGGGGGCGCCTACTGTCGGTGGGCAGCATGATGAATTCCAGACTGAACATACTCACCTGACCAGCACCCAGATCAAAACGAGGAGCACTGCCAGCACCCCCAACACCCTGCAGAGCCCACCTCCATCACCAATCCTGTCACCCCCTCCCACACCCAAAGCAGCCCCTGAGGGCTCAGCGCAGCGGGGCCTGGTCATGTTGGGGGAGTGGTGGTGACTGCCGCCCTCCACGGGACGGCCGGGCGGCCCACACTGCCTGTCACTGGGGTTCATTCCTGCTCGCTGCCGTGTTGCACTCGACTGTGGAACAGGTGTCACAGTGTACCTGTCACTGGCTGGCGGCCAGCGTGGGGCTTACACAGGTTCACCACCAGCGTCCCTGTGCCATCGTTCGTGGCCACACACGGAGCAGGACGCGGTCCTTCCCTGTGTCCAGCTTTGGCACGTGGTCTGCACGGCTCTGTGAAGGGGGTAGACGTCCCCCGCCCCACGAGGTCACCTTCCAGGGGCTCCACATCCCCCTCAGCGTGCCGCCATTCTAGCACTGAAATGGCATCTCACTGGGATTTTTTTTTTTTTTTTAGACGTTGATGGACCTTTATTTTATTCATTTATTTATAAGTGGTGCTGAGAATTGAACCCAGGGCCTCACACATGCTAGGCAAGTGCTCTTACCACAACTCCAGCCCCTCACTGGGATTTTTAACTTGCCTGAGAATTAATTCTGTTGTTTTTGCAGTGCCGGGGATGGAGCCCCGGGCCTCACACATGCTAGACAAGTGCCCTACCAGGGAGCCACACGCCAGCCCTTAGAGGCGTTCTTGGTTGTCATAAGTGAGAGAGACAACTGGCAAGAGCGGGTGGAGGCCGGGATGCTACTCCATACCCACGGTGCCCATGAAAGTCCACAGGGCGGAGGTGGAAAAGCCCTGGCTTGGCACAAGGCCCACGGCTCTGGTGTGTGAGTAAGGGGTGGCCGGCCCGCCAGGCGGGCACTCACCGATCACTTGGAGGCTCTGCTTGGTGTGCTTGGCGTAGATGTTGTACAGCTGTTTCTTGAGCTTCATGATCTCCTCTGCCTGGATGGCGATGTCTGTGGCTTGGCCCTAAGGGACGGCCCAAGGGGAGTGAGAGGGTGGAGGCCAGAATCAAAGCCCCCATCCTCCTGGGGAGGCTGGAGGCTGGAGGCTTCCCCAGGCCTCGGGTTCCCAGTTTCCAGGCAAGCCTTCCCCAGTGTCCCACTGCATCCTGACACCACCAGCAGGTCCTCCTGCTGATGCTGGCTCTATTTCTTCATTTGTATTTTTTACTGTTTGCATTTTTGCCACACTGGGGATGGGATACAGGGCCTGGTGCATGCTGAGCACACACACTCCCCCAGAGCTACACTTCCAGCTTAATCTTCTCACCTTTTCTTTTTTCTGCTGTTAACTGTATTTTCTTATTTTCTGCATCTGGGGCCTTGCTAAACAGGTAGGAACAGCCCCTCCAGGGTGAGATGCAAACAGCTTGCCTTTGAGTGTGGCTTCATATGGAAACCTACCAATCCAGGGCCCGCACCCCAACAGTCCCCCTTCCTGGGCTTTTACTCTCCCGGCCACAGTCACTCCGGGGCCAGGTAGTACCAGACCACCAGGATGGCCCCCACGCCAGAGCCCGCTGAGATGATTCCAACTAGCCAGTGCTGAGCCCGTGTCCCCTGCCTGGCCCGTTCCTTCCCACAGACACCAGCACAGTTCCCCAGCTCCTTCTGCCTCCCGCCACACCCTGGTGCTTCCTGCATGGCATGTGCACCGTGTCCTCTTCTCCTGGGAGTAACAAGCTGCCTTTTCAGTGACCACTGTCTCTGGCCTCACCACACCTGAATCATGATGAGCTCTACCCTTAAAAATACAGCTGCGGGGGCTGGGGTTGTGGCTCAGCGGTAGAGCGCTCGCCTAGCACGAGCGCGGCCCGGGTTCGATCCTCAGCACCACATAAAAATAAAACACATTGTGTACAACTAAAGCAAATAAATAAGTTTAAAAAAAAAAACAGCTGCGAGCTGGGGAGCTCTAGCAAAGCACACGCAAGGTCCAGGTTCAAGCCCCAGCACCACCAAAACATGAAAAATAAAGAAACACCCAATTTCTGCCCAGTCACTCCTGTCTAAACCTCCATCTGCATCCTAGGAGTGGCTTGTAGGGACTGGCACTCACCCGGGCACCCCCCGAAGGCTGGTGGATCATGATGCGGGAGTTGGGGAGCGAGTGGCGCATGCCGGGGCTGCCGGCGGCAAGCAGCAGGGAGCCCATGCTGGCAGCCTGACCCACGCACCACGTGCAGATGGGGTTCAGAATGTACTGCATCGTGTCATAGATGGCCAGGCCCGCGGTCACCACACCACCTGCAGACAGGGCACAAATGAGAGGCTGTGTCACCTGCCCTTTCTCTCAATCACCCCTAGCACTGCAGAGGGGTGAGAGGCGGCCCTTTAAAGCAAGGGCACAAATGCAAATGTCCCCAGTGGTGGGCAGGTGACAAAAACAGGTGAAGCAGACCTGGTGGGGGAAGAAAGGAGAGTCAGTGTCAGCTGCTGTTAGGTGCACAGAAGGGGCTCAAGGGGCCAGATCTCCCAAATTTTTAAGAGAAGCTAGAAAATGGAAGTGAGCAGTGGTTAAGAGGAAGGCCCGTGGGGCTGGGGATGTGGCTCAGTGGTAGAGCACTCGCCTAGCACGTGCGCGGCCCAGGTTCGATCCTCAGCACCACGTACAAATAAACGCATTGTGTACAACTAAAAGCAAATAAATAAATATTTGGAAAAAAAAGAAAAAAAGAGGAAGGACCTGGGGCTGGGTTGTGGCTCAGTGGTAGAGTGCTCGCCTACCATGCATGAGGCACTGGGTTTGATCCTCAGCACCACATAAAAATAAAGATATTGATTCCACCTGAAACTAAAAAATAAATATATTAAAAAAAAAAAAAGAGGAAGGCCCTGTAGCCACTTCCCTGGCTGGGCAGTTCACTCTGAATTTCAGTAAGTTACTCAGTCTCTGTGAGCAACAGTCTCTTCAGCAGATTGGAGAGAACTAAATAGTAGCTACCATGCAGGGCTATGGTGAGGACAGAAATGACCTTCATAGCTTAGTAAGTGCTCAAACCAAATGGCTATTCTTTTTTGTTGTTGTTGTTGGGAGGAGACAAAATCTATGAATTCTACAATGTGGACCAGATCAAGTTGGTAAAACTGTGTGGAATCAAAGAGGCCACATCCTAGGGGCTAACGTCAGTGGCTGGCTTGTGATCCTAAACTTAAAAGCAAGCAACAGGCAACTTTTGGCGTTGTCAAGGCACGTTTGGGATTCCAAAGAAAGCTCTGCACCTTTTCCCCACAGAAAGGACATCCTGGGTCACATATGTTGTGCAAAGTCACCGAACGTCCCCAGAGGAGCGCCCCCATCACCCAGGGCAGGCCCTGCTCACCAGGGCTATTGATGTACATGTGGATGGGCTTCTTGTTACTCTCAGATTGCAGGAAGAGCAGCTGAGCGATAACCAGGCTGGCCACGCTGTCATCAATCTGCAGGTGGAGAGGACAGGGGTGTCCCCAGATTGGGGTGGGAACGAATTTTAAGGGAAAGAGTTGGGGGCGGGGCATTGAGTATGGGTCAGAGAACCAGGGAGAACGGTCAAAGCCCAAATAAGAGGGGTCAGAAGGAACTTAGCACCCAGGAGGGGATGGGGTGGTAAGGGCTCTAGGGAGTTTGGAATAAGGGAGGGGATGGTCAGGGAGCTCAGAACACGGTACAGGGACTAGGGCCTGGGAATGAAGAGTGGGTCAAAGGTGTCCAGGAGGTCTTCGGAGAGCCCGAGGGGAGGAGCTGAGGCTGGAGGAAGGGCGGGGGCAGGCGGGGCTTCCGGGGAGGCGGGGAAGGGACTGGGCCGAGCCGCGGAGGAAGGGCCGGGGCCGAGGTCGGGGGCCGCAGGGGAGGGCGCTCACCGGGCCCATGACGCACACGATGCGCTCCCGCAGGAGCCGCGAGTAGATGTCATAGGCGCGCTCGCCGCGACCCTGGGGTAGAAGGACGGGGGTGAGGGGTCAGGCGGCCGGCGACCCCACCCCCGGCCCCGGGGCCGTGTCCCCGCCGGGCCGCGGTACCGTCTGCTCCACCACGATGGGGATGAGCGGGACAGCCCGGGCTGCCGTCGCGTGCAAGCTCCGCCGCAGGGCCAGGCCGCTCCCGGGGGTCCGCTGCGCGGGGAAGCGAGCGGCGAGGCGAGGCCCCAGCGCCCGGCACTTGCCTGCCGCCACCCAGGCCTCCCCCGCCAGCATTCGGGGCCACATGCCGCCGCGCGTCCGCTTCGGCTTCCGTCCGCCGGCGGAACTACGACTCCCGGCGTGCTCTGCGCCCGCGGCGCATGCTCACCAGGCCCCCGCTTTCGGGGGGCGGGGCCTGCGGAGGAAGTGGAAGTTCCCCAGCGCCTAGGTTCGGTCCCTCTTCCCGTCCAATTGGTCAGGTTCCTCCCTTTATTCCGCATTAAAAAAAAAAAAAAAAATCACCTCCAGTGTGCTCACAGCTCATCTTGGATTGGTGTCCTAGCGAGACTCAGCCTGGGCCGGGGCCTGGGAGAACCTCCAGCCTCATAGGGCCAACGGCCCCTGAGATGTCCCCATTCATTTTTGGTGACCTGTGAGATGGAGGAACCCGTGTTGTGGGAGTCATCGGTGCATGTTGTGGACTCTGCCTGGAGAACGACCTGCAACGCTTAGGAAGTGTGGGTCTTGGAACTGGGTTTTGAAGGATGAGTAGGAGTTCATTAGCTGGGAAAAGGCATTCCTATCGGAAGAGAATGGGCAAAGGGTAAGAAGTAGGCAGTGGTGCCTGGTGAGGTTTAGGGCCCTTGTTTTCTCCAGAGTTTTTCAAGGTGGATTCTTTTTCATCTTTCAGTTCTAATGTCACCTTCTAAGAATTGCCCCCTACTTCATATGTAGAGCCTAGAAAAGTGCCTGATTAAATTCACAATTCACTCTGAGCCAAGAGACAACGATGTTAGGGAGGAGGTTTGAGAGCAGAGGGCTCTCGTTGTGGCAGCAAATGCCTGTCATCCCAGCAAATCGGGAGGCTGAGGCAAGAGGAAGGCAAGTTAGAGGCCAGCCTCAGCAACTTAGCAAGACCCTATCTCAAAAAATAAACAGGACTGGGGATGTGGTTGAGTGGTAAAGCATGCCTGGATTCAGTCCCCATTACCAAAAATAATTAAATCATTCTCAGCTCAAATGTCAACCTCCTGGAGAAGTCTCCCTGGACCACTTTTGTCTTGTTGACTTGTCTTCTGTGTGGTGCCACTATCCAAAACAATTCCATAATTTGTTTTCTCCTTTGTTGACTACAGAACTGAGCTGTCTGGGACCAGAGGTTCTGCTGTCTTATTCATCTCTATGATTCTTGGGAAGTATTAATCAGAGCTTTTTGATCAGGAGTCAGAATAAAATGCATCTTTAAAACATTGTGTGTGTGTGTGTGTGTGTGTGTGTGTGATGCTGGGGATGGAACCCAGCACCTTGCATATGCTATCCAAATGCTCTACCACTGAGCTGCACCCCCAGCCCACAGAACCACTGACTTAAATCAAAATGGGCAGTGAACTGAAATCTTTAACGAGAAGAAGGAACTTTAGAATAGTGCTTGGCATGATGTAATTACTCCAGAAATACTTAAAAGCATTTTGAGCCTGGTGTGATTGTACATGCCTATAATCCCAATGATGCAGGAAGCTAAGGCAGGAGGATCACAAGTTCGAGGCCAGCCTCAGTAACTTAGTGAGACCCAAAATAAAAAGGGCTGGACCCAACTTCCTAAATAAGAATCCTATAGTACAAGAATTAAAACCAAGAATCAATAAATGGGATGGATTCAAACTAGAAAGCTTCTCAGCAAAAGAAACAATCAGTGAGGTGAACAGAGACCCTACAGAATGGGAGCAAATCTTTACCACAAGCACATCAGATAGAGCACTAATCCCTACCATACATAAAGCACTCAAAAACCTTAACACCAAAAAAACAACCCAATCAATAAATGGGCCAAGGAACTGAACAGAAACTTCTCAGAAGAAGATATACAATCAATCAACAAATATATGAAAAAATGTTCAACATCTCTAGCAATTAGAGAAATGCAAATCAAAACTACTCTAAGATCTCATCTCACTCCAGTCAGAATGGCAGCTATCAAGAATACAAACAACAATGGTGGCGAGGATATGGGGGGAAAAGTACACCCATACATTGCTGGTGGGACTGCAAATTGGTGCAGTCAATCTGGAAAGCTGTATGGAGATTCCTTGGAAAACTTGGAATGGAACCCAGCCATCCCACTCCTCCATTTATACCCAAAGGACTTAAAAACAGCATACTACAGGGACACAGCCACATCAATGTTTATAGCAGTACAATTCACAATAGCTAAATTGTGGAACCAACCCAGATACCCTTCGGTAGATGAATGGATAGTGGAACTTTGGTATACACAATGGAGTATTACTCAGCAATAAAAGAGAATAAAATCATGGCATCTGCAGGCAAATGGATGGAGTGGGAGAATATAATGCTAAGTGCAGTTAGCCAATCCCAAAAAACCAAAGGCCAAATGTTTTCTTTGATATGAGGATGCTGACTCACAATGGTGATGGAGGGGGGAGCATGGATGGAAAGGAGGAACTTTAGATAGGGCAAAGAAGAGGGAGGAGAAGAGAGGGGGCCGGGATGGGGGTAGGAATGAGATAGACATCATTACCCTAAGTACATGTGTGAAGACACAAATGATGTGAAAATACTTTGTGTACAGCCAGAGACTTGAAAATTGTGCTCTATATGTGTAATATGAAATGGAGTGCATTCTGCCATCATATATAACAAATTAGAATAAATAAATAAGGAAAACCCACAAATAAATAAATAAACAAAAAGGGCTGGGGATGTAACTCAGTGGTAAAGTGCCCCTGGGTCCCATCTCTACTACTGCAAAAATAAATAAAGTGTGTTTTGTTGCTTTAAACTTAGTTTGGCTCAGTAAATTCTGAACAATGATTATTTTGGCTCTCTACTGCAAATCAGCCTGTCCCACCATTAAATTTTTTTTTTTTTTAAGTTCTCAATGGGCCTTTATTTTATTTATATGTGGTGCAGAGAATCGAACCCAGTGCTTCACACATGCTAGGCAAGCGCTCTACCACTGAGCCACCACCCCAGCCCGTGTCTCACCAGTTTTAAGTTATCACTCCACGATGGGAGAGAAGCTCCGGTTGCTGCTAGCTTTGGGGGAGATGAATGCAAACAGGCCTGCTGCATTGATAGAATTGAAAATTAAAGAAATAGTGCCAAAGCGGCAGTGAACAGATACCCTGATACGTGGCTCATGGACAGTGCTACAGCTTTTCTGGGAATTAAGTTGACACCAGATTTGAAAGTTGCATAGTTAGCAAAGAATTGGAAATAAACATCAAGTAAGGGAGGACTAATAAAATAATTTACATTTAAAACTATTTTTAAAAATCCAGTATCCAAGCCAGGCGCAGTGGTACACGCCTGTCATCCCAGCACTTGGGAGGCTGAGGCAGGAGGAGCGTGGATTCAAAGCCATCCTCAGCCATGGCGAGGCACTTAGCAACTCAGTGAGACCCTGTCTCTAAATAAAAATACAAAAAAAATAAAATAAAATAAAATAAAAAGGCTGGGGATGTGGCCTAGTGTTCAAGTGCCCCTGAGTTCAATCCCCAGTACCACAAAAATAAAAAAATAAAATCCAGTATCCAAAGCCGGGCGCAGTGGCGCATGCCTGTAATCCCAGCACTTGGGAGGCTGAGGCAGGAGGATCGCCAGTTCAAAGCCAGCCTCAGCCATGGTGAGGCACTTAGCAACTCAGTGAGACCCTGTCTCTAATAAAATACAAAAAAAGGCCTGAAGATGTGGCCCAGTGGTCGAGTGCCCCTGAGTTCAATCCCCAGCACCACAAAAATAAAAAATAAAAAAAATCCAGCATCCGTATTGGGGACATAACTCATTGATAAGCGGCTGCTCCGGGCTCCTAGTGGAGCATCCTGGGAGGGCAGAGGCAGGGGTGACTACCTAAGAAGGAAAGTCTTTCCCTTCAAGTGACGTTGGCGGTTGTCTCCAGGGTAGGTGGGGCAGCTTTGTCACACAGACTCCAGGGACCTTCTCTCAGTCCTCACCTCAGTCAGCCCGATGGCGTTTTCAAGATCTGAGATGGCACATTTCCATCCGCAGAGAAGGATGGAGGGTGCACGCCAGCCAGCGGGCCCAGAGGGAAGCTGCTGAAGGAGCCCTAATTAGGAAGGGCTGTTGTAGCTAGCTGGAAGCCATGGGTTCCACCTGGTATGTATGTGACGCACCTGTAGGCACCCGCAAACCTGAAGGTATATAACCGGGTGAAAGCGGTCCGAGTTAGGAGAACGAATTCATTCAGTCAGCCGGCAGTCACTCGGTCGGTCAGAAGAATCAGAGCGGCCAGAACGTAGGCAGAGCGGTTACAGAAGAGAAACCAGATAGAAGAAGTAATGACTGGCCAGAGTTAGGCCGAGACTCCAGAGGAAGACAGAAGACAGAAGAAAGAAGAAGGAAGAAAGAAGAGAGAAGAAAGAAGAATCTTTCTCTAAGCTAAGCTCTATCTTTCTTTCTCTCTAAGCTAAGACTCTAAGCTAAGAAGACAAGAAGAAAAGCTCGCTTTAATCTTTCTCTCTAAAAATCTTTCTTTCCCTCTCTAAGCTCTAAGAAAGTAGAAGTAAAAGTAGTAAAAGCTTAACTCTGCCCCCGAGAGTTTTTATCCCGGTTTACGGTACCAGGCAGCTTACAAGCTGCCCCCCGCCCTTATATGCCATTGGCCAGAAACTGGCCACAGGACCTTGCTGCAGAAAGTATTGGACAGTGCGTGTATCCACTCAGCTGATGCTTGCTGAAGCCTCTGCGCCCTGGAACAGAGCAGGAACACAGCTCGGACGCAGCCCCGGCCTTTCGGGAACGTACCTTTGCACGACCCAGGTCCTCCTTTGAAGAGGGAACAGCGGTCCCCCAAAGCCTCCAGTTTCCAGCTTTATGGTCACCTTCAGCTGCAGAGAGCCACCTCCCTTAATGTCCCATCCTCCCCAGGAAGCCACCCCCAGGGACTGAGCCAAGAGGTGGAACCAAATTCTGGACATCCTGACTTGACATGGGTCACGTGAGACTTGCAATGGGCCAAGGCATTGTCCAGCCTCCAGCCTCCAGCCTCTTCCCTGACCAGCACTATTTTTTTTTTTTTAGGTATTGAAATATCTTTTCATTTTATTTATTTATTTATGTATTTATTTATTAGTTATACATGATAGCAGAATGCATTTCAATTCACACAAATGGAGCACGATTTTTCATTTCTCTGGTTGTACATGATGTAGTGTCACACGGTGTTTACCTATTGTCACTTTCTTTTTTTTTAATATTTATTTATTTGCTTTAGTTGTACACAATGGAATGCATTTATGTTTACATGGTGCTGAGGATCGAACCCAGGCTGCGCACGAGCGAGGCAAGCGCTCTGCCGCTGAGCCACAACCCCAGCCCCCTATTGTCACCTTCTTCCACAGCTGTTAATCCCTGACAGGCGTCCGGCACCCCGGGCTCCGCCTCAGTGTAGCTGGCCCTGCTGATCTGAGGGTTCTGCACCCTCAGGTGCAACCACAGCTCGAGTGTGTTTTTCTTTTAAATTGCATCTGCACTGAGCATGTGCAGGTTTCCCTTTGTCACCATTCACTTCACAACACAGTGTGACAGCCCTTACGTGGCACTCATGTTGTTTTAGCCTACAGGTGATTTAAAGTCCCCGAGAGGACTTTAACACAAAACCGCTTTATAGAAGGGCTTTATAGAAGGGACTTGAGCACCTGAGGATTTTGGCACCTGCAGGGAATCCTGGAACTGGTCCCCCACAGGTGCCCAGGAACAACTGAATCTTCCAGAGAACCCAACTGTGACAAGTTTCATTACCTTTTCTTTCTTTCTTTCTTTTTTTTTTTTTTTTTTTTTTTGTGGTACCGGGGATTGAACTCAGGGGCACTCGTCCACTGGGTTACATCCCCAGCCCTTTTTTGTATTTTATTAGAGACAGGGTCTCACTGAGTTGCTAGGTGCCTCACCATTGCTGAGGCTGGCTTTGAACTCGCCATCCTCCTGCCTCAGCCTCCCAAAGTGCTGGGATTACAGGCGTGCGCCACCACACCGGGCTCATTACCTTTTCTTAAACCGTGCATGCCACTCCATGACAGGAAGACCTCAGTCATTCACTGAAGCAGGCCCTCGCGGGTGGGTGTTTTTCCTTATGATGAAATTTCTCTTCATATCTGGCTTGTCTCTTGGGACACCCCTCCATCTTGCAGTGCCCCGGGCTCAGCCTTGATCCTCCTCACCCTCGCCTCCGCTGTCCTGTCTGTGGCTGTAAGTGCTTGTTGGTGACCGCCTCAGGCCCTCTGCCTTCTTGTCTCCATTAACACGGTCCCACCTCCCCCCCCCGACAGTCCCTGCCAGGTCTGTCTTCCACCTACGTGTCTCCCCGGTTCCAGACTGTCCTCCCATCTCCCCTCAAAGGCCTAGAATTAACCCTCAAATTAATGCATTTGAGACTGCGCCCGTCTCCGGGTCCCTCTCACCCTCCTTCAGACTCCCCTGCCCTGCGGAAAGCTTGGAGTCACCTCGGGTTTGTGTCTTCTTGGCTCCGTGGGTCCACTCCACGGGTGGCTCCCGGCTCAGCCTTCCCCGCTGACCCAGAACCCAGCGCCTTCTCTCCCCACCCCGCTGGCTGCTTCCCTGATCCCAGCTGTCACCACCAGGCCACTGTGTCACTTCCTCCCTTTTGTCACAGCATCCACTTCTGCCTCCTGAAAGCTATTCTCTCCATAGCAGCTGGAAGAGGGGTCCTTTTAAAACCTGGACGCGCTCATGTCATTCTTCTGAGCACCTCAGAGTCCTGATGAGAATCCGCCCCCTTCTACTCCATCGGACAGCTGCCCCTCCTGCCGCAGCCGCTGACGGCACCTCCCTGCACCTGCGGCCGGCTGCCCCCCCCCCCCCCCCCCCCCCCCCCCCCCCAGCTCACCGCGCCTGCGCCTGCCTCAGGACTCTTGCCCTGTTTCCGCGGCCTGGAATGCTCTTTCCCTATAATCTCCACGGCTCCCTCCTCCCCTCCGATTTAAAAGTGCAAGCCCTGCTGGGTTCAGTGGTGCACTGGCCCCTGGTCCCAGCTCCTTGGGAGGCTGAGGCAAGATCACTGAGCTGATGAGCTAGAGGCCAGCCTGGGCAGCACAGAGACCACATCCCTCACAAAGTAAATTAAAAGAAAAGAAAAGTGCAACCCCCAACACACGTTATTCCTTTTTCCTACCTAAATTTCCTTTAGCGAAATTATGAGCATACTATTTTCCTGCTCAAAATATACTTCATAGACCAGCCACAGCAGCCACCCCTGAGATCTCATTAGAAATACAGACACTCAGCCGGGCGCGGTGGCGCACGCCTGTCATCCCAGCACTTGGGAGGCTGAGGCAGGAGGATCGCGAGTTCAAAGCCAGCCTCAGCAATGGCGAGGCACTTAGCAACTCAGTGCGACCCTGTCGCTAATAAATACAAAAAAGTGCTGGGGATGTGGCCCAGTGGTCGAGTGCCCCTGAGTTCAATCCCTGCTACAAAAAAAAAAAAAAAAAAAAAAGAAAAAAAAAAAAGAAAGAAAGAAAAAGAAAAGAAATACAGACACTTGAAGCTGGGGACAATGGCACCTTCCTATAATCCCAGTGACTCTGGAGGCTGAGGCAGGAGGATCTTAATCATTTAGCAAGACCCTCAGCAACTTAAGAAAACCTGTCTTAAAAAAAGGGGGGGGGGTGCTGGAGATGTAGTTCAGTAATAGAGAATCCTTACGTTTAATTCTCAGTACCCCCCCACCAAAACAACCACAAAACCCCCAAAAAACAGAAATATGGACTAGGGCCGTGGGTGCAGCTCAGTGGCAGAGCGCCTGGCTAGTTTTGCATGTCCAGAGTTCAATCCCCAGCACCCCAACAAACAAAAGGGACTCTCAGCCTCCACCCCAGACCTGCTGAATATGAATTTGCATTTTTTTTTTTTTTTTTTTTTTTGTCTCACTGAGTTGGCAAGTGCCTCGCCATTGTTGAGGCTGGCATTGAACTCGAGATCCTCCTGCCTCAGCCTCCCAAGTGCTGGGATTATAGGCCTGCGCCACCGCCGCCCCCAGCTGCGAATTTGCATTTTAACAAGACTGCTGAGCTGGTGCTGTGTGCCTGTAATCCCAGCAATTTGGGAGGCTGAGGTAGGGGAATTGCAAGTTTAAGACCAGTGTCTGAAATTTAGCGAGACCCTAGCAATTCAGTGAAACCCTAAGCAACTTAGTAAGACCCTGTCACAAAATAAAAAAATAAAAATATGGGCTGGGGATATGGCTCAGTGGTTAAGTGAGTTCAGTCCCTTGTACAACCCCGCCGCCCCAGAGAAGCCGCTCTCTGATACCTTGGCTGCTGCTCTTGTTACTGTCTCCCCTAGCAAAATAGAAGCCCAGGAGAGCCAGGACTTTTCTCTGTTTCATTCACCACTACAAGTCAGCGGCCATAACAGTGGTGGACACTCAATGAAGAAACAGCCAAGAACAAGAACGTGTGCCCGTCGGATTGTTGGTTGGAAGCCACAGAAACTGTCTCAAGCAAAAAGAGAATCCTGCAGGCCCTGAGGGGACCCAGCACAGGCAGGGGTCCAGAAGGCGCCCCACGGGAACAGGCAGCGTGTGCAGAGACAAGCAGGGACTGGAGCATGCGAGGCTTTGGTGGCCGAGGGTGTCCCGGGGGCAGAACCACAGCTGATTGTCTCACTGTTCTGAGGGCTGCTTGCCCCAGACCCAGAGTCAGTAGGGCCACGCTCCCTCTGACCTACGACAGGAATCCTTCTTCCTCCTCCAGCTCCTGGCGGTCTTTGACATCGCTCGGACTCGAGATGCTTCACTCCAATCCTGTGTCTGCGCTTGGCTTCTTTCTGTGTCTCTTTAGTTGTCTTCCCTCTGTGCCTGTCTGCCTGTCTGAGTCCCGAGGTCTCCTTTATAGACAGATGCCAGTCACATTGTATTAGAGCCCACCCGGGGGCTCTTGTTTCCATATCAGGTCCCATTGTGTTCTTCCATACATCTTTTTTTTTTTTTTTTTTTTTTTTTTGGTTTTTTTTTGGTACCAGGGATTGAACTCAGGGGCACTCGACCACTGGGCCACATCCCCAGCCCTTTTTTGTATTTGATTAGAGACAGGGTCTCACTGAGTTGCTAAGTGCCTCGCCTGCAGGAGCCCTGTTTGGGGAGATAGCTAAGATTGCGGTTGACTATTGGGCCATAGACATTTTTGGGCATTTCCGCCTTCCGTAGTCTCACGGGACTTGGCCTGGGATCTCGTGGGACTTGGCCCAGGATCTCGAGAGATTTGAGCCATGACTCAGCAGATCGAGCTAGCGCCATTCCTGCTCGGGCGCATGGGATGAGACCTGAGAGAGAACGGACGGAGTTATCGCTATTGTATAGATATATTGTAGTTTCTTGTAAGAGTAGGTGTCTTGGTTTCTTGTGAGAGTGTGTATGTGGTGTTAGAAATTACAAGAGACAGAGAGAGAAAGATTAAAGAATTTTTTCGTCTCCATCCTGTCTCCGGACTCCTTCCCGTGGTGCCGCCGTTCCGGGCTGCAAATCCCTTTCCGGCTACAACACTCACCATTGCTGAGGCTGGCTTTGAACTCCTTTGAGATCCTCCTGTCTCAGCCTCCCAAGTGCTGGGATGACAGGCGTGGGCCACTGCGCCTGGCTCCGATACATCTTCTTGGGAAATGCAGTCCAAGTCCCCACCGGAAGGCCTCTCTCTCTCTTCTCCTTTCCCCTCCTAGCGCTCAGCTTTCTAGAAGAAAGCAGAGGAGGACAGGCAGAGTCCCTCCTCCCCTCTGAACCATGTGGAGCACAGGTGCCTCAGAGGTGCGGTGACACACCTCTTCTAGAGCCTCTGAACCTGCAACCTGGCAGGATCCCCACTAGCGATGCGCTTGACAGCCTGCTGTCCCAATCCCCCGCAACGACGCTAGAAAGAGTGGGACAAAGGGCGAACCGGGGGCCTGGGGCGTGAGCTCAGTGGCAGAGCACTGGCCCAGCCATGCAAAGCCCTGGGCTCAGTTCTAGGCCCTGCAGAAAGGTCGACCTCACAATAACCACTTGGGGCTACTGGATTTTGGAAGAGGCAGAAAACAGGGAATGATGTGGTGCCATTTCACGGCGACTGCAGTGAACGATCAAACTTTCTTTCTTTCCTCCTTTTTGATACTGGGAATCGAATCTAGGTGTGCTTTACCACTGGGCTACATCCCCAATCGTTTTGATTTTTAATTTTGAAGCAGGGCCTCGCTAAGTTGTTGAGGATCTTGCTCAGTTGCCCAGACTGGCCTTAAACTTGCCATCCTCCTGCCTCAGCCTCCTGAGTTCCTAGAATTACAGGTATGTGCCATTGCACATGGCTGGAATTCTTTTTTGGAGAAAAAAAAAAAATGAGTCAGGGGCTCAGTTAAAAAGAGGCAGAGAGGGGGCTGGGGTTGTGGCTCAGTGGTAGAGCACTCGCCTAGCGTGAGCATGATCCGGGTTCGATCCTCAGCACCACATAAAAATAAAAAAGGCATTGTGTACAACTAAAATAAATAAATAAATATTAAAAAAAAAGGCAGAGGTCCCTGGGTATCCACAGGGAATTGGTACCAGGACCTACCCCTGCTACGTGGATAACAAAATCCAGAGTTCAAGTCCCTTATAAAATTGTGTACTCTTTGCATAAAAGCTACATATATTCTTTTAAAAAATATTTATGTATTTACTTTAGTTGTACATAATGCAATGCATTTATGTTTACGTGGTGCTGAGGATCGAACCCGGGCTGTGCACGTGCGAGGTGAGCGCTCTGCCACTGAGCCACAACCCCAGCCCCTACACATATTCTATTGGAGACTTTAAATAGTCTCTAGATGACTTGTAAAACCTAAGGCATACCAGGCATGGTGACACATGCCTGTCATCCCAGTGGCTCTGGGGGCTGAGACAGGAGGATCGCGAGTTCAAAGCCAGCCTCAGCAACAGCAAGGTGCTAAGCAACTCAGTGAGACTCTGTCTCTAAATAAAATACAAAACAGGGCTGGGGATGTGGCTCAGTGGTACAGTACCCCTGAGTTCAAGCCCAGGTACCAAAAAAAAATAAAAAAAAAATACCTAAGGCAATATACATGCTGTGCAAATTGATGTTTTACTGTATTATTTAGGGGATAATTTTAAGAAAAATGTCTGTACAGCTCTTCTTCTGAGTGTTTCGAGCCACAGTTGTTGAATCTGCAGGTGTGGAACTGAGGAGACAGATGGCTGCCTGCATTTCCCAATTAGGCATCACAATATTACCAAATAAAAACACAGGCGACCTATTGAAGATGAACAAGGAATTATTTTTAGAACAAGTTGGTCTCATGCAACATATTGGAATATATTTATGTTAAAAAGTTGCTCATCACTCAGCTTATCTGAAATTCAAATTTAACTGGGCATTCTGTATTTCATCTGGCAAAACTTTTCCAGATCAGAGCAGCCAACAGTGGCCCCAGCCGGCCTGCGGCATGCAAGGAGGAGGAGTAGATGACAGTGACCCTGGCCCGCCGCCCAGCAGGAGGAAAGTGACCGTGCATGTGTGGCTGGAGGAGAGTGACTATGCTGCAGCCCCATCTACTACCACCAGCTTCCATCTAGGGACAACAGCCAAGACCTCCAAGACCATCATCCAGTTCCCTGCAGGCAAGGTTCTGGTGACCTGCAGGGACACTACAAGATCATAAGGTAGAAACTGTAATACCTTGTTGTCGCCTGAAGCGATGGCTGCTTGGAGCAAAGAAGCCGCGGGAAGAAGTTTACAGGCGAACTGGAAACAAACAGTATTTTTTTTTTTTTTAATTTTGATAACTTTTCTCTCTGGCTCTAACAACGACTTTAACACGCACTACACACACCACCAAAAAAATGGCGCAGACCCGATCAGCAATCTCGCTCGAGTCCCGCGAGATCTCGGGCCAAGTCCCGTGAGACTACGGAAGGCGGCAACAGCCAAAAATCTCCATGGCCCATAGTCAACTGCAATCTTAGCCATCTCCCCAAACAGGGCTCCTGCAATACCTCAAATCCACACTGCTAGAGAGGAAGACACATGGACGACATGAAGAAACAAGGGAAGAAAGTGTCCAAAACACACCAGGCTGGTACCAGAAGAGATTCCATTGGCAGCACAGTAGATGAACTGTCAGAGAAGGAGTTCAGGATGCACATAATTAAAATCACTTGCGAAGCAAAGAATGAATTAAGAGAACAAATACAGGCAACAATTGAAGGCTCCAACAAAGAGAGAAGACAGGAAATACAGGTAGCAAAAGATTACCTTAAGAAGAGAGAGAGCTGCTGGCGCGGTGGCGCACGCCTGTAATCCCAGCACTTGGGAGGCTGAGGCAGGAGGATCGCGAGTTCAAAGCCAGCCTCAGCAATGGCGAGGCACTTAGCAACTCAGTGAGACCCTGTCTCTAATCAAATACAAAAAATGGGCTGGGGATGTGGCGCAGTGGTCGAGTGCCCCTGAGTTCAATCCCCGGTACCAAAAAAAAAAAAAAAAAAAAAAAAAAAAAAAAAGAGAGAGAGAGAGACTCTGAAAAAGAAAATCCTCAAAATGAAGGAAACAATAAACCAAATAAAAAATCCAATAGAAAGCATCACCAACAGACTAGATCACTTGGAAAACAGAACCTCAGGCAATGAAGACAAAATATATAATCTTGAAAATAAAGTTGACCACACAGTGAAGATGGCAAGAAACCATGAATAGGATCTCCAAGAATTGTGGGACAGCATGAAAAGACTAAAACTAAGAATTATTGGGATAGAGGAAGGCACAGAGATACAAACCAAAGGAATGCACAATCTCTTCATTGAAATGATATCAGAAAATTTCCTAAACATGCAGAATGAATTGGAAAATCGAATACAAGAGGCCTATAGGTCACCAAATGTACAAAATTACTACAGATTCACACCAAGACACATTATAATGAAAATGCCTAGCATACAGGATAAGGATAGAATTTTTAAAAATATTTATTTATTTGTTTTAGTTGTACACAATGTTTTATTTTTTTTTTTTTTTTATTTTTACTTGGTGCTGAGGATTGAACCCAGACTGCGCATGTGCTAGGTGAGTGCTCTACCGCTGAGCCACAACCCCAGCCCACGGATAGAATTTTAAAAGCTGCAAGAGAAAAGTTTTAGATTACATATAGGGGGAAACCAATTCAGATCTCAGCAGATTTCTCAACCCAGACCATCAAAGCCAAGAGATCCTGGAACAACATATACCAAGCTCTGAAAGGAAATGGATGCCAACCAAATATATATATATATATATATATATATATATATATATATATATATATTATTTTTTTAAATATTTATTTATTCGTTTTAGTTGTACACAATGCCTTTATTGTGCTGAGGATTGAACCCAGGCCGCGAATGTGCTAGACAAGCGCTCTACTGCTGAGCCACAACCCCAGCCCCCGCCAACCAAGAATCTTATATCCATCAAAATTAAGCTTCAGATTTGATGATGAAATAAAAACCTTCCATGATGAACAAATATTAAAAGAATTTACAATAAGAAAGCCTGCACATAGCCGGGCGCGGTGGCGCACGCCTGTAATCCCAGCACTTTGGGAGGCTGAGGCAGGAGGATTGCGAGTTCAAAGCCAGCCTCAGCAGTGGCGAGGTACTTAGCAACTCAGTAAGACCCTGTCTCTAATAAAATACAAAAAAGGGCTGGGGATGTGACCCAGTGGTCGAGTGCCCCTGAGTTCAATCCCCGGTACCACAAAAAAAAAAAAAAAAAAAGCCTGCACTACAGAATATTCTCAGCAAAATATTCCATGAGGAAGAAATGAAAAACAACAATGAAAATCAGTAAATGGAGGAACTACACTAAAGGAAAATCAAATCAAAGGAGAAACCAAGTCAAATTAAAAAACAAAAATAAACCAAAATGACCAGGAATACAAACCATGTCTCAATAATAATCATGAATGTTAATGGCCTAAACTCGTCAATTAAAAGACATAGACTAGCAGATTTAAAAAAAAAAAAGAAACGATCCAACAATATGCTGCCTTCAAGAGACTCATCTCATAGGAAAAGATATCCACAGACTGAAGGTGAAAGGATGGGGAAAAACATAGCACTTACATGGACCACATAAAACAAGCAGGGGTTTCCATCCTAATATCAGATAAAGTGGACTTCAAACCAAAGTTAGAACAGATAAAGGACATTTCACACAGCTTAAGGGAGCCATGCATCAACAAGACATGACAATCGTAAATATCTATGCCCCCAGCAATGGAGTTCTGTGTATATCAAACAAATCCTTCTCAATTTCAAGAAGCAGATAGATCACAACATAATACTACTGGGTGACTTTTTTTTTTTTTTTTTTTTGTGGTACCGGGGATTGAACTCAGGGGCACTTGACCACTGGGTCACATCCCTAGCCCCTTTTTGTGTTTTTTTATTTAGAGACAGGGTCTCACTGAGTTGCTAAGTGCCTCGCCATTGCTGAGGCTGGCTTTGAACTCGCGATCCTCCTGCCTCAGCCTCCCAAAGTGCTGGGATTACAGGCGTGCGCCACCGCGCCCGGCCTACTGGGTGACTTTAACACAGCTTTCTCACCACTGGACAGATCTTCCAAACAAAAACTAAACAACTAAACTACAGAACTCAATAATGCAATTGATGATTTAGACTAAACAGACATATATAGAGTATTTCACCCATCATCAAGCGAAGACACCTTCTTCTCAGCAGCACATGGATCCTTCTTTAAAATAGACCATATATATATTAGCCGGGCGCGGTGGCGCACGCCTGTAATCCCAGCACTTTGGGAGGCTGAGGCAGGAGGATCGTGAGTTCAAAGCCAGCCTCAGCAATGGCGAGGCACTTAGCAACTCAGGGAGACCCTGTCTCTAATAAAAATACAAAAAAGGGCTGGGGACGTGGCCCAGTGGTCGAGTGCCCCTGAGTTCAATCCCCGGTACCACAAAAAAAAAAAAAAAAAAAAAAAAAGACCATATATTATGCCACAAAGCCACTCTCAGCAAATACAAAAATATATTACCCTGTACTCTATCAGATTATAATGAAATGAAACTGGAAATCAATGATAAAATTAAAAAAATAGAAGCTACTCCAACACCTGGGGACTAAATAATATGATATTGAATGAACAATGGGTAGCAGAAGACACCAGGGAGGAGATAAAAAACATTCTTAGAGGTAAATGAGAACACTGATACAACATATCAAAATCTCTGGGACACTAGGAAGGCAGTACTAAGAGGGAAGTTCATCACATTGAGCTCGTTCATTAAAAGAATAAAAAGTCAACAAATAAATTACCTAACATGACATCTCAAAGGCCTAGAAAAAGAAGAACAAATCAACACCAAAAGTAGTAGAAGACAGGAAATAAAGGCGGAGCTGAAATCAATGAAATTGAAACAAAAGAAACAATTCAAAAATTGACAAAATGAAAAGTTGGTTCTATAAAAAAATGAATAAAATTGACAAACCCTTAGCCACACTAATGAAGAGAAGGAGAGAGAAAACTCAAATTACTAAACTTTGTGATGAAAATGGAAATATCAGCCGGGCGTGGTGGCACACACCTGGAATCCTAGCACTCTAGAGGCTGAGGCAGGAGGATCGCAAGTTCAAAAAGCCAGCCTCAGCAATAGCGTGGCACTTAGCAACTCAGTGAGACCCTGTCTCTAATAAAATACAAGAAAGGGCTGGGGATGTGGCACAGTGGTTGAGCACCTCTGAGTTCAATCCTCGGTACAAATATAAATAAATAAATAAATAAATACAAACAATAATAAGTGTTGGAGAGGATGTGGGAAAAAATGCACTAATACATTGCTGGTGGGACTGCGAATTGTTGCAACCACTTTGGAAAGTGGAGATTCCTTAGAAAACTTGGAATGGAACCACTATTTGACCCAGCTACCCACTCCTCGGTTTATACCCAATGTAAGAGCCCTAATTAAGGAGATAGCTAAGATGGCGGCTAGCTGAGAGCCATAAAGGTGTTCAAGTATTTTCACCTGATATTCATGCATTTATCTAAGAATCTTTTTATGCCCGTGAACACTGCGTGACACACCCGTAAGCTTGAGCTGTTAGCACGTGTCCTTGTTAAGGCAAAAAGTATTTAACCAGGTGAGGGTGAGTTAGAGGTGTGGTTGGAATTGGAGCCGGAGAGAGAAGTTAGAAGAGAGAAGAATAAAAAGAACTTTTTCATTTCCATCCTGCCTCCGAATTTTCTCCTGCGGTGTCGTTGCTGCAAGCGGCAATCGCTACAGGCGGCAACAACCCAAAGGACTTAAAATCAGCATACTATAGTAATGCAGCCACACCAATGTTTATAGCAGCTGAATTCACAATAGCTAGACTGTGGAACCAACCTAGATGTCCTTCAATAGATGAATAGATAAAGAAACTGTGGTATATGTACATAGTGGAATATTACTCAGCAAGAAAAGAGAATAAAATCATGGCATTTGCAGGTAAATGGATACAGATGGAGAATATCATGCTAAGTGAAGTAAGCCAATCCCCCAAAACTAAAGGCCCAATGTTTTCTCTGATCAGTGTATGCTGATCTATAATGGTGGGGATGCATAGGAAGAATGGAGGTTCTTTGGATTGGGCAAAAGAGAGGGAGGGGAGAAGTTATGAGGGTAGGAAAGATGGTGGAATGAGATGGTCATCGTCACCCTAGGTACAGGTACGATTGCATAAATGCTGCGTCTCTACCCCGTGTACAACCAGAGAATTGGAATGTGGAGTTCCATTTGTGTATGATGAATTGAAACACATTCCGCTGTCATGTACAACTAAGTAGAACAAATAAAAATGAATAAAATAAATATAATAAATAAATATATATAATAAATAAATAAAAATAATCTAAAAAATAAATATAGTTTTTTAAAAAAACTTTTGCAGATCAGCCCTGGAGTCAACCCACATTAGAAGCCAATGTGAGGGATTTCTTGAAAGTGAGGTCACTTGTCCTGACCCAACCCGCATGTGACTGCAATCAGAGGTGTGTCCACATCAAACCTTCGAGACTCACTGGGAGATTTATATCTCACTTTTTTTTCCCCTCCTCTTGAGAAGCCTTGCTATGTTGCTCGGGCTGGCTTTAGATGCCTGGGTTTATACGGTCCTTCTGCCTCAGTCTCATGAGCAGCTGGGAGGACGGGCATGTGCCACCACACTGGGCTAGACACCTTTGTCCTTCCTGTCCTCAGTCCTCCTTTCTGAACAAGGAAGTGCTTGAAGTTCCAAAGCTTCTCAGATCACGACACTCACGAGTTTCTGCTCATGTCTTGTCCCTGTTCACATAACCAGTTGTGTGTACTGTTATTTTCATTGTAATCGTTCACATTTTCAAACGTGTGAAGGTTCTTCCATGTTGAGACAGGTGTCAGAATTTTTGTCCTAGTTTTAAAGGCTGAGTAATGTTCTATTGTGCAAAGAGACAACGTTTTGTTTTTCCATTCACACGTTGATTAAGCACACAAATCAATGCTTGTCATCCCAGCAGCTCAGGAAGCAGGAGGAAGGTAAGTTCAAGGCCAGCCTGAACAACTCAGCGAGACCCTGCCTCAAGATAAAATAAAAAGGGCTGGGGATATTGCTCAGTGGTAGCGCCACGAGTTCAATCCCCAGTACAGAAAGAACGAAAGGAATGGAAGGAAAGGAAAGGAAGGAAAAGAAGGAAGGGAATGGAAAGAAGGGAAGTGAAGGCAAGGAAGGAAGGAAATATAAATCAACCTTTTTTCTTTTTTTTTGAACCCAGGGCCTTATGCATAATAGGCATAGCACTCTACCACCCAGCCACACCCCCAGCCCCAATCAACTACTTTTAAAAAAATCTTATTTTAGAATAATTATAGTCTTGCAGGAAGGTGTGATGATAGCGCAGGAGCTGGGCTGCCACTCAGAGGTAGAGCACATGCTTAGTAAGGATAAGGCCCGGGTTCCATCCCCAGCACCAAACACAAGTAGAGAGCACAGCAGTCCCAGGTACCTGAGTGCGGTTTCTCCAGTGGTGACATCTTACATGACAATATCATTTCAAAACCAGAAAGTTGGCACTGATGTGATCTCGAGACCGCATTCAGATTTCAACAGCTCTAACCAGCCTGGCTGAGGGTGTTGATACGATTTCATCACGCATACGGATTTGTGTAACCAACACCGCAATTATGAAGCTTAAATACTTTGATTTAACAAAGGAGACTTGGTAACCCTACAGCGAATGGGAAGGAGATGCCACCTGCCGTGAAGAACCACCTATGTAAGAGGTGAGGCCAGAGCAAGCACCTCGGGTGGTACAGTCTAGCTGGACCCTGGTAACTGAGGGGCTTCTTGTCCAACAGAGTCTAGGTGTCAACAGGCATCAGATACCAGCTCTGAGCCAGCCCCTGCAACGAGGGGGAGTTCAGGAGTCGCTACCCGCCCCGCGGTTGCATGACAGGGCATGCGGTGCCCTGTGGCCCAAGTTGCCTTGCTGGAGAAACACTGTAGCTGGCCATGGTGTGTTCACAAGGAACCTGGAAGGAGGGACAAGTGCTGTTCCCATTTCACAGGGGAGGAAACAGGCTCAGAGGTGACATGGCTTCCTCCATCACTTTCTAGATATTTGACCTGGGGTAAGTTGCTTCAGTCCTGAGTGTCTGTTTCCTTATTAGCAATCAGAAGAAAAAGTAGTTCCTGTCTCAGGGCTGTTAAGGACCTTAAATGAGCCAGGTGTGGTGGCGCATGCCTGTAATCCCAGTGGCTCAGGAAGCTGAGGCAGGAAGGATCGCAAGTTCAAAGCCAGCACAGCAACAGCAAGGCGCCAAGCAACTCAGTGAGACTCTGTCTCTAAATAAAATACAAAATAGGGCTAGGCACCCCCTTACAAGAAAAAGAACATTAAATGAGGTAATACTGAATGTTGAACACCTAGAAAAGAGTCTGGTGCTGGTATGAAGTTAGTTACCGTATGCCAATCCTCTTCACCATCAAAGTCACCATCCCACAAGCTTGCCTTAAAGCTCACGGTCACCTATAGTAAGAAACACTATTGTCATTTTTTAAAATATTTATTTTTTAGTTGTACTTGAGCACAATACCTTTTTTTTTTTTTTTTTTTTTTTTTTTTTTTTGGGTACCGGGGATTGAACTCAGGGACACTCAACCACTGGGCCATATCCCCAGCCCTTTTTTGTATTTTATTGGAGACAGGGTCTCACTGAGTTGCTAAGTGTCTCGCCATTGCTGAGGCTGGCTTTGAACTCACGATCCTCCTGCCTCAGCCTCCCAAGTGCTGGGATGACAGGCGTGCGCCACCGCGTCTGACTCATTTTTTATATTTTTATGTGGTGCGGAGGATCAAACCCAGTGCTTCACAGGTGCAAGGCAAGTGCTCTACCACCGAGCCCCAGCCCTAGCCCACCATTACCATGTCTTGAGAGCCTCCTCTGATCCAGACAGGGAGGGAAGCCCTGGACCTGCTGTATCTCTTTGTAACAATTGCTTCTATAAACGTCATCTTCCTGCCAGGTGCACGTCTGTCATCCCAGCACCTGGGAGGCTGAGGCAGGAGGATCCCAAGTTCAAAGCCAGCCTCAGCCATGGCGAGGCACTTAGCACCTCAGTGAGACCCTGTCTCTAATAAAGTACAAAAAAGGGCTGAGGATATGGCCCAGTGGTCGAGTGCCCCTGAGTTCAATCCCTGGTGCCAAGGGGAAAAAAAAAGTCATCTTCCTATGACAGACGAGCCGACTGAAGATCAGAGAGCAGCACCCCAGCCACCACCACCCTGCTTTTTGTAATTGTAAGACAAATGAGAACTAGGTTTCTCGGGCTGTCCTCAAACCTGCAATCCTCCTGCCTCATCACCTCGTAGCTGGGATTACAGGTGAAGGCCACCGCACCCAGCGCGCATGAGGTCTTGACCATCCACGAGAAATGGCTTCCATCCAGCCCAACTCTCCAAAGCACAGACAGGAAAGCAGAGGTCCCCAAAGGGAAATGACAGGACGGAGTCTCCCAACTGAGGGCTCTAACGGGCTGGGCCACGCCCACTGGGGTGTGTGTCCAGCCGCTGCCCCCGAGTGGGGCTTGGAATGGTGCCTAGGCAGGAAAGCCTAGTGGTTAGGGACCTGAGGTTCAGAACCAGCCTGGTTGTGACCACCAAGTGACCTTGCCTCTGCCTCAGCCTGCTCATCTGTGAAATGGAGAGTGTGGAGCGCTCACCACGGTGGACTGTCTTGCCCTTATTACTGTTCTCGAGCAGTGCATGGCCCCCGACTTCTGCTCCTCCGGAGCCAGGACAGGAGGCGTCCTCCCGGCTCATCTGTGCCCCACCTGCACAGTGCCAGCTCCGCGGCTGGTGCCCAAGGCCACCACCACTGCGCAGCATCAGCCGGGCTGCCCTGGCGCAACCGGGGAGCTGCCCAGCAGGTTTTTCCTCTTGGCCTGCCGCGGGGCACCGAGCTGTCCTCTCCCGCCTCACCTGGGCCGGGCCCTCCTGGGCTTACTTGCTCTGCCCGCCCGTCTCCGCCAGGCACAGTGAGCAGGTGGCAGCCGCCGTGCCAGGATGCCCAGCATCTTCACGTACCAGAGCTCGGAGGTAGACTGGTGCGAGAGCAACTTCCAGTACTCTCAGCTGGTGGCCGAGTTCTACAACACGGTGAGGACCCACCCGTGGGCGCTGGGCGGGAGCCTCGCGGGGCGCGGGTTCAAAACCCGCGTCTCCGCATCCTCGCTGGGGAATCTTGCTGGAGCAGTTGGCCCCTCTGTGGCTCCGTCTTCGCAGCGCTGAGACAAGGAGTGTCGGCTTGTATTCATTTACTTTGTCTTTATTGGGCATCGACCCCCCCCCCCGCCCCCCGTGGTAGGAAATGCAGCGGCGCCAGGCAGGAGCAGCCTTCTGCTCTGAGCAGAGAGCAGCTATGACTCACTCCAGGCGTTTGCAACCCAGAGTGATGGTGCTGTGATGGGGGGCGCACGGGCAGCTGTGAGGATACCCAGAGGAGGCCTCTGAGTCAGTCAGGGTGGATCAGGGAAGACTTCATGGAGGAGGTGACTGTGTCTGGCTTGTTCTCATGGCTCCTCCTGCCCAGCCCGAAAGCATTTGTTTTCCTGGGAGTATCCTAGTTTTAGCACTGAAAGTTTCACCTTCCAGAAAACCCGCGGTTCTGGGCACAGTGACTCGGTCAGTCATCCGCCCCACAGATTCTGCCACGGCCCGACACTGGAAGTGCTTGAGAATCCTGGGTGGGTAAATGACAATGGCATTGAACCAAAGCTTGAAAGATGGGGCAGTCACAGAAAGACACCTGTGCCGAGCTCTTCCTGAGCAGGGCCCTGGGGCCGAGGGAGGCGGGCGCTTGCGGGCCTGGCTGCTACAGCCGGGCCGGTAGGCATGCAGGGCTCCGCTCCACACCCTGCAGTCTGTGATCACCGGTCTCGCTGGGCACGCGCTGTGTGCCAGCTGCTGTCCTGGACATCTTACCTGAAGAACCTCCTCATCTTCACGGTGACGCAGGACGGGGGCTAGCGCGGCGATTATCCCGGCTTCTGTGTTCAGAGGCTGCAAGACTTACAGCCAGGGGGAACTTGAACTTGGCAACTCTAGGAGACGTTCTTGGGAACTAAAAAAACGTGGGGCGCTCATTTCTAGGCTGCCCAGGCTGGCTCTGACCGGTGGCTTCCAGGACCCGGTGGGTGGCTCCTCCTCGCCTCTCCGGCCCTCGCTCCTCCCGGGCTGGGGCTGCCCGTTCTGGCCCTCAGGTGTCCCATCTGTGTCCTGGGAAGGGGCGAATGTGCCGGGCATCAGAGGCTGGGAAGAGGGCTGGGGGTTCTGGGGCCCTCCTCTCTGCGTTTCCCGGAAGGTCCTGTGGCCTGGAATGTTCTCTGTGGGGTCCCCACAGGAGGTCGGGAGAGGCTGTGGGGAGAGGGCTGTGGGGGCTGCTGGAGTCGGGGTCGAGCCCTGCACTGCCACACACGGTCTTCCTTTAGCCCGCCCCCGTGGACTCCCTGAGTGGCCGCGGCAGGTCTCCAGATTCCCAAGTCATGACAGAGACTGGGAAAGAGGCGGGACGGCGTCTTGTCTAGGACCGGCGCCTCCAGGAACTGGAGCAAGTGCACTCGGATCTTTTCTCTTCTGTGCAGGGCACGGAGGCCTCGTGGGGGGGTCAAGGAAGGCTGGAGGAGAAGACTGTCTGCCCAGCCCAGGGTGACCGACTCACCCGGTTTTCCTGGGATCAGCCTTTTTTTTTTTTTTTTTTTTTTTTTTGGCACTGGGGATTGAACTCAGGGGCACTCGACCCCTGGGCCACATCCCCAGCCCCCCCCCTTTTTTTTTTTGTATTTTATTAGAGACAGGGTCTCACTGAGTTGCTAAGATCCTCGCCATGGCTGAGGCTGGCTTTGAACTTGCGATCCTCCTGCCTCAGCCTCCCACGTGCTGGGATGACAGGCGTGCGCCCCCGCGCCCGGCTTAGCCCTATTTTTGATACTGAAAGATCAAAATAGTCAGGGCTTGAGGAGTGGGATCACAGCTGGGTCAGAAAGGGCTCCTCGGGGGGGCGCCGTGGTGCGCGCCTGTCATCCCAGTGACTCTGGAGGCTGAGGCAGGAGGATCCCCAGCTTGAGGCCAGCCTCAGCAACTTAGCACAAACCTAAACATAAAATAAAAGGGGTGGGGGTGCTGCTCAGTAGTACAGCGCGTGCCTAGCGTGCGTGAGACCCTGGGCTCCATCCCAGCGTACACACGTGCACACACACACACAGAAGTGTTTCTGCAAGGTTGTCTCTTCCCAAACGCAAATGAGTGATAATTATATCATTCAAGGGGGTGCGGTGGGGTGGGGTGGGGTGGGGTGACAAACTTGTTCTGCACAGACCCAGCTAGTAAATACCTTCAGCTATTTGGGACATGTGGTCTGTGTCCCAACACTTCAGCTCTGCCGAAGGCTTCAAAGCCTCCAGGGTGATCTGTAAGTGACCGGGTGGCAGTGTTCCAATGAAGCTTTATTCATGGATGCTGCAATACAGATTTCCTACCATCTTCACATGTTGCAAACTAGTTTCCACCATTTGAAAAGGGAAGCATCATTTCGTAGCTTGCCGGACATGCGATACAAGGCAAGGGGCTGAATTAGGTTCACGGTCATGGTTTGCCCACCTCTGATACAGTTAGGCCAAAATCCCACTCAAATGGAGGACAGAAAGGTGATGGTATTCTTTGCTCTGAATTACCAAAAAAAAAAAAAAAAAAAAAAAAGAAAAAGAAAAAAATTCATAATAATAGTGTTTTTAAAAAAAATAAGGAGTTTAACCCAGACATGGTGACTTTGACTATTGTGCCAGCTCCTCAGATGGCTGATCAGGCAGGAGGATCGCTTGAACCTGGAAGTTCAAGGCCAGCCTGGGCATCAAAGTGGACCCTGTTCAAAACAGCGAAATAAAACTAACAGAATAAAAGGAACAGCTTCTTCCTAGTGATGTGGCCCATCCTCTTCCTGCTCTTCCCTGCGTGCGCTTTGGTGACTTGTGTCTAGGGATGAATTTGTGACTTGTGTCTAGGGATGAATTTACAAATGATTCCCCATTCCGACCTAGTCATTGCGCCTCTGGGAATCTGTCCCAAAGAAATCATCCCAAAAGACAACAGGATTTATATAGAGAGTCATCCCTGAGTCATTTGTAATTGTTTTTTTTTTTTTTTTTTTTTTTTTTGGTACCGAGGATTGAACTCAGGGGCACTCGACCACTGGGCCACATCCCCAGCCCTTTTTGTATTTTATTAGAGACAGGGTCTCACTGAGTTGCTAAGTGCCTCGCCATGGCTGAGGCTGGCTTTGAACTCACGCTCCTCCTGCCTCAGCCTCCCAAGTGCTGGGTGACCTCAGACGTTTTTTTTTTTTTTTTTTTTTTTTTTTTTTAAATATCTATTCATTTATTTTAGTTGTACACAATGCCTTTTTTAAATTATTTTTTATTCTAAGATGATATAAATGACAGCAGAATGCATTACATTTCATATTACACATATAGAGCACTTTTTTACAAATCTCTGGTGTACACAATGCCTTTTATTTTTACGTGGTGCTGAGGGTTGAACCTGGGCCGCACGTGCGCTAGACAAGCGCTCTACCATTGAGCCACAACCCCAGCCCCAGCCTCACACTTATGATCCTCCTGCCTCAGCCTCCCGGGCTGCTGGGCTGGGCCACTGCACCTGGCTCCAACAAACAGATTTTAACTGCTCTGTTGGCGTGCTAGGGATTCATCCTGTGTGGCTTGTGTTGCGAGCTCAATCCTTCAACAAAATGCTAGACACCAATGAGAGCTGGGTGACCCTCAGGTTTCAGGGACGCTCAGTATGCGCAGTGCGTGGGGTGTGTCCAGAATTAGAGGTGTATTCCTGCCCCCCATGGCGAGCTGGGGGCAGATGGAGGAAGGAGAGGAGGCTGGGGGTGGAGGCCGTGGGGGTGGGGTGTGAGGCCTGGGCTGGCCTCCTGGGGAGGACAGGGCAAGGGTGCAGTGCGCTCCAGGTCTCAGGCCTGCAGTGAACGTGCTCTCAGGCTACTGGGCAAAGGGCATGACAGATACAAAGTCCCCGAGGCTCAAAAGCACATCCTGTTGGAAAACAGCAGGTGGTTTGAAGCCAGAGCGCAGGTGCCTACCACGGAGGGACTGGAGGGTGGGAGGAAGGCCTGGGGAGGTTTGTGGGCCAAATCAGGTTTGAGGGCACTGAGCAGTTGAGAGGCGTGGTGTGAGTCCAGCTGATTGATTCGGTTCCACTGTGCGCTGGGAGAGCGGGAAGGTCACTGGACAGAGAGGAGCAGAGGTCAAGGGGGAGGGGAGCTGGCTGGAGTGAGCCAGGGCAGGGCAGAAGTCAAGGGCAGGTCACTCCAGTTTGCACCTGTCCCTCTTGGCCTGCTGGTCTCCTGCTGGGCTGCTGAGAACTTGGGAGAGTTCAGAGTTTTGAATGGAGCCAGGCGCGGTGGCCACGCCTGTCATCCCAGCGCTTGGGAGGCTGAGGCAGGAGGATCGCGGGTTCAAAGCCAGCCTCAGCAATGGTGAGGCACTCAGCAACTCAGTGAGACCCTGTCTCTAATAAAAAAAATACAAAAAGGGCTGGGGATGTGGCCCAGTGGTCGAGTGCCCCTGAGTTCAATCCCCGGTACCAAAAAGAAAAAAAAAAAAAGAAAAGAAAAGATTTCTGAATGGTACAGGTGGAAGTTCAAGGCCCCTGGGTCCCAGAGGCTGTGGAGATGAGTGTCCCACTTTGGGTTCTGCAGCTCATCCTCTCCCCAAAACTCCCTTTCACTCCGTTACAGAACAGAGGGGTGGCCTAACTGTCTAGGGAAAGGCAGGAGGTGAGGGGAGCAGGAGGAGCCCGAGGCCACTGCAGAGAGACCAGAGCAGGGACAGCGTGGAGGGGGTGCTGGCTGCTCTGCCCCATCTCCAGCACCCTGCCTACCTCCTCCCTGAGCCCTCCTGCTGCTGGCCTCTGCGGTGTTGCCAGCCCCGGCTCTTCCTCGAGTGCTGTGTGACCCCAGGGGGCAGCTATCCCTCTCTGAGCCTCTGGTTGTGCACTGGGCGGAGAGTTCTAAACCACGAGTGATGGGGTGGTACCTTCCTCTTCTGCTTTCTTCCCCACTGACTAGCAAATGATGACCTGGTGCCTCTGGAGGGTGCAGTCCTTGTCCTCAGGCAGGGAAGACACCAAGAATAGAACAAGTCAATGTGTGACGCTGGAGGCCACGCTCGCGATGCAACCTGGGTGCAGACTTGATGGTCCCTGGGGACCTCTTTCCTCCTTTGAAAGATGGGTGCTGGCCCTCCCGGGCTGCTGGCCCCAGGTGGGGAAGGTCCACCGTGGGACATGGCTCCATCCTGTCCCCACAGGGACGGCCAGAGCGCGCGGCCGGGCCAGGCGCTGTCCTGCGTTCTGGAGATGAAGAAGGGACTGGACGGACAAAGCCCGCCCTGGGGGCTGGTGTGCCGGGCCGCTCACCGCCCCCGCTCCTGTCCTGCTCAGCACGCACCCACTGGGCGCCCGTCACGGTGTAGGCTCAGGCCACACAGGGGCCCAAACAGACCTGCACACCTGGAGGTCCCTCGGCCACCGCAGGAGCAAGGGGACCAGCACCGCAGAGCTCATGGGCCCGAGGACCTGGTGCTCCGTGAGAGCCAGACACACAGGCCACAGGGTGCGACCCAGGGACAGGGGAGTCCAGGGATCTGGGTCTGCGGGGCAGGCCTGGGGACAAGCTCCTCTTGGGGGTAACAAGAACATTCTGGAATTAGGTGGAGGTGGTGGCTATGTAGCCTTGAAGTGTGCTAGAAACCACTGGATTGATTCCTTTACAGAGAGTGGATTTTATAGTACATGATTTATATCGCTTTTTAAAAATGGTGGTGTACTCCTGTCATCCCAGCACTTGGGAGGCTGAGGCAGGAGGATCGCGAGTTCAAAGCCAGCCTCAGCAACAGTGAGGTGCTCAGAAGCTCAGTGAGACCCTGTCTCTAAATAAAATACAAAATAGGGCTGGGGATGTGGCTCAGTGGTCCAGTGCTCCTGAGCTCAATCCCAGGTACCAAAAAAAAAAAAAAAAAAAAAAGATCTAACAAAAACCTCACAGCTCCTGGGACTTCTAAGCATTACTGAAACTATTAACATCAGAAGCAAACATAGCCCAGAAATGCAAAAGTGGTATTTGTTTATGGACTTGACATTTATTAACTTTATTTAATATATGGCGTTTCATATAATCCTCATAGAAATCCTATGTAGGGGGCTGGGATTGTGGCTCAGCGGTAGAGCGCTCACATAGCACGTGCACGGCCCGGGTTCCATCCCCAGCACCACGTACAAATAAAACGCATCGTGTACAACTAAAGCAAATAAATAAATATTAAAAAAAAAAAAAAAGAAGAAGAAAGAAAAAAAGAAATCCTATGTAGTAGTTACCCTTATGCCCCCCAGTGGGTGGGGAAATAAAGACCCAGAAAGGGCAAGCTCCTTCCCCAGAGTCACACAGCACGCCAGGAGAGCGGTCCCGCAGCCGCTCACCTACCCACCGCGCAGGGCCCCTGCTTCCCCCGGGCTCAGCCCCGAGTGGCCGGCGGCTCATTCCCAAGTCAGCCTTGCGCGGTGGCTGGCGCTGCTTCTGTCCACCCTGCCCAGGACCAGCCCTAGTGGGCAGGAGTTCACGGGACGCAGGTGACCGTCCTCGCCAGGTGGCCGGCCAGGCGTGGGCGGTGGGGTTGGACTTCAGCGTCCAGGAGCGAGCGCGAGGTGGCGGGGGCAGGTGCGCCTGCGCGCATGGGTTCCGCACTGGCTGATTGCTACGGACACAGGGATAAAAAACAGGTGTCCCCTGTCCTCAGGGGAGTCCCAGTCCAGTGGGGGAGGGCAGAGGCAATAAATAAGTCAAGCCACGAGCTAACGGGGAAGCAGGAGTGAGACGGTGGTCCTGAGCGAGGGAGTTGGGGGGACGGACTGCAGCTGGGGCGCGGGTGAGAGGGGGAGGGCCCCCGACCCGAGTCCTTCCGAGGGGGCGTCGGTTCCTCCGCTCTGGCCCGTCCTGCCTCCCTCCCTCTCCGCCCTCCTCGCCCTCCCTCCTGCCTTCGCCACCTCTGTTTTCCACTACCAGGCTCCAGGGGTGGGCTCGAGCCACAGGACGGACGATTCCAGAGCCCCCGCCTCCGCCCGGGCGGGGCTCCCAGCTGTGCCCCTCCTGCACGATCCTCCCACTCCCCTGCCTGCGCCCCCCCTTTCCTGGGATGGATCCGGGGGTGCTCGCCCACTGAGCCATACCCCCAGCCCTTTCTATTTTTTGAGACCCGGTCTTGCTAAGTTGCTGAGGCTGGCCTTGAACTCAAGAGATCCTCCTGCCTCAGCCTCCCCCAGCCCCAGGGTCAAGGGTTTGCCCCACTGCGCCTGGCACAAGCATTGTTTTCTACAACGATTTACGGAGCTCCCACTGTGTGCCAGGCACTGCTCTAGAGGAGGGTGTGGGGCTGTGGCCGGCAGCAAGCTCCCCAGCCTGGCCGGTAGTCCTCCAACCCTCCCCTGGGCACTTGGAGAGCTTGGAGACCCGAGGAGGAACTGGGTGCAGAACGTGCCCACTGTTGGCACAGGGCGTACCCCACAAAGGCAGGGATCTTGTTTAGGGGCACTGGTAAGATCCTCGAGCTCGTGGTTGAGATCTCAAGGAATATTGTCAAATGAATGAAGGAGCAACTGGAGGAATGAAGGAGGGGATGCCCGGAGCGAGCGGCCCAGCCCAAGGAGCCCAGCCCAGGAGCGTCCTACACTCGGGCTGGGCTGGCTTTGGACAGGATCCCAGACTGAGGCAGCTCCAGCCTCACCCCGCCTGGGTGGGACGAGGTGCAGGGAAATGTGGGAGCTAGCCCCGGAGGCTGGGAGGGGACCCTGGCATCACTGTTGTTATCAGAGATCCTGGAGCCAGCTGGGCCCTTCCATCCCGGGGCCTGCCCGGTACTCACTCCACCTGCTCAGTCACGGTCCTGGCTGAGTGGCCAGCCGGGAGCAAGAGTGTCCCTGGCAATGCAAACAGCATGTGCAAAGTCCCGGGGGCAGGGAGGAGAACTCAAGCCCTCACCATCCCCTCAGCCTGGGTTACAAAGCTGCGGTGAGCTAGGGAAGGAGCTTATTAGCCAGGTTTAAGAGGCTGGATTTTATTACCGGAGCTGTGAATGAGTTTTAATAGAGGTGTTGGAGTTCGGGGGACTGGTCCGGTGAGCATCTCCTGGGTGAGTGGTTCAGGTGTCCCATGGCTGGGGTTGCTGGGAACGCCTGCGTATCAGAACAGATGGAGCTGGACCCCGAGGCGAGGGGGACGCAGGCCAGGGCTGGGGGTGGCTCCGTGGTGGGCCCTTGCCTACGTAGGGCCTGGGCTTCTGTCCCCAGCACCACACACACACACACAGGAAGGAAGGAAGAAATGCAGGCAGGCATGTCGTGGTATCTGATGGATTGTTTTCCATTCACTACCGTCTTAGTCAGTTTTCTGTTGCTAATAACACAAAGCCACAGAGTGGGTACGTTTTAAAGAAAAGAGGTTTATTTGTTCTGGTCCAAGATCAAGGGGCGGCATCAGGCACCGGCCTCCTTGCTGGCAGCCCCACAAGGTGAGGCTGGGAACGAGTGGCTCTCATGGATGAGAGCCACTTCTGGATGACCCTTACCCATTAACTCCATGACAGGCAGACCACTGATCCCCCCACTCTTAATATCTCATTGTGGGAACAAAATTCCCATGTGAGGCAGGGCGCCGTGGTGCACACCTGTCACCCTAGCTACCTGGGAGGCTGAGGCAGGAGGATGGCAAGTTTGAAGTCCAGCCTCAGCAATTCAGCAAGACCCTGTCTCAAAATTTAAAAAAATAGAAAGGGCTGGGGAAGCAGTTCAGTGGTAGAGCACCCCTGGGTTTGATCCCTTGTACAAAAAAAAAAAAAAAAAGTTCAAGACTTTCAGGGGTGACAATCCACATTCAAGCCAGGGCACATATCCATCACCTTTTCTTTCCAAATTTTTTTTTCTTTTTTTTTTTTTTTTTTTTTGGTACTGGGGATTGAACTCAGGGGTACTGGACCACTGGGCCACATGCCCAGCCCTTTTTTGTATTTTATGAGAGACAGGGTCTCACTGAGTTGCTAAGTGCCTCGCCCTTGCTGAGGCTGGCTTTGAACTCGCCATCCTCCTGCCTCAGCCTCCCAAGTGCTGGGTCACCTTTTCTTTCAACAGCCGGGAATGGTCTTGGTGGCTGTGTATTCAGAGTGTCCCTCTCCCTCTGCCACGGGTGGGATGCAGTCCAGGCTTCAGCCTGGAGTTCGAATCTCAGACCTGGAGCAAGCACAGTTTTGTCCCCGAGTGCCCCGGAGGCTCCCAGTGGCTCAGCCATCCCTTTGATGCGTGAGCCCCCCCTGGAGCGAATGAGCAAATGAATGAGTGAGTGAGTGAAATAAGCCAGGCTCTCCACGACCTGTGGCCGCTCACATCCTGACCAACCCGTGGCGGGTGGGAAATAGCACAAGTGGGAAACTCATTTAATGCACCGGGTCCCTCAAGCCTGGGAGTGCTTGCGATGCTGCGGCTCGCAGGGAGTGGCGACCTGCAGGGAGTGGCGACCTGCTGCTCCCGAGATGGACTTGCTGCTTCTGCAGTTCGTCGAGAGACAGTGTCCGACCACAGGTCACCAGCTCGGGAAAGACCGAAATTCAAACGTGAAGTGCGATTGCCACCGAATGTGTGTCCCGCTGGTGCCACCATAAATTGAAAAATGATTTGAATATCTCCACCTATGTACAGACATAGATTTCATAAGTGTCTGATAAATAGTTTATTACATACTTGCCATCTCTAGGTCAATATCTAATAACTGTATGTTATATTTATTTATTTTTTTGATTTTTTTTATTGGGAGGTTGAGGCAGGAGGATCACGAGTTCAAAGCCAGCCTCAGCAATGGCGAGGCACTTAGAAACTCAGTGAGACCCTATTTCTAATAAAATACAAAAAAGGGCTGGGGATGAGGCCCAGTGGTCGAGTGCCCCTGAGTTCAATCCCCGGTACCAAAAAATATATATATTTTTTTTAGTTATAGATGGACACAATACCTTTATTTATCTTTATGTGGTGCTGAGGATCGAACCCAGGTCCTCACATGTTAGGCGAGTGCTCTACCACGGAGCCACAACCCCAGCCCTGTATGTTATATTTATAATTAAGTTCCCACAATCATTTTCTGTTGCTTGCTACCAAAGAGCCCAAGCTAACACCCTGGTGGTGATGACTGTTAGATTCCAATCACAGAACGCTAGTTTAAGCAAAAAAGCAAAAGATAAGAAAAATTTAAAGCCCAAACTTGCAGTGACAAGAACGCATTGGAAAGATACCAGAATATCTTAGAAAAAAAGAAGGAGGAGTTGATTGAGAAGCCCAGGAACCCAGGCAGCTCTGGGGGACAGAGGAAGGAGGGCACAGAGTGTCCTTGGATATCTGCATTTGTTCTTAGCCTTGATGCCTCATGGTCACCAGTGGCTGCTATGTCTTAACCATCACAACAGCCTCTAAAGGCCTCTTGTGTGACTCAGTGTTAGTGATTCCTAAGCTGCAGAGCTTCACCTTTCAAACTCTCAAGACAGAAAACCTGCATCGGCCCAGGGGAGAATAGGGGTCTCCTCCAGTGAGGTGGGGGGGGTCTCATGACATAAATATCTGATGGAAGAAGGGGTGGGCCTTGGGGGACTGACCTGGAGATGTGTATGACCTGTCCATCGGCAGGCACAGGCCCAGTGTGGAGAACCAGGATGGGGGTGTCGATGTGGGCTGGGAACCAGCTGCCTCACAAAACCCAGGTTCGTTTCTCCATTGGGGCGTTTGCACTGGCTTCGTGACCCCCCGAGGACAGGCACGGGCTGCCCAGACCCGGGAGGACTCCTGCTCTGGGAAGCCTCATTCCCGGCTCACCACGGTGTTCTGACTTGTTGAAGGAGCCCCCCTATGACGGGGACTCTGGGTGTGGCTGAAGGCCTGCTTGGCAGGGTGCTGCTTCCTCCCCGTCCAAGGTGGGGTGCATGCGACTGAGGAGACCTGAATAAGAGGAAAGGTCTTTCAGGGAGGGAAGGCTGAACCTGGCTGTCCGCAAGTCGGAGGCTGTAGAAGAAACGCAATCCCGAGCTCCTGAGTTGCCTGCCGTGGCTCAGGTGTACGGGGCAGTCAAAATCCCGCGTCAAGAGATCGGGGCCTGGAGCCATTGATCACTGAAAATCTGGTGTGGATGTCTGACGGCCTTAACTGCACTTGGAGCTAATGACACCTGGGACGGCTGGGTCAACAGCACTGAGAGTAGGTAGCATTGCATGTATTTCACAGATTGGAGATGGAGGTTAGTGGATTTATGTCACCTGGCATCTGCTTAGTGAACAAAGGGATCCTGTCCCACATTAGGTCCCAAAGCCTGTTAATCGAGAAGCATTGGCTCTGTTGAACAAAACAGCCAACTAAAGATCACTTGAACAGAAAGGACATCTTAATTTTTATAGAAGCAGAAGTCTAGAAGAGGTTTACCCATCAAACATCTGGGTTCTACCCAACTTTCTTTTTCTTTCTTTCTTTTTTTTTTGGGGGGGGGGGGTACCAGGCATTGAACTCAGGGGCACTCGACTACTGGGCCATGTCCCCAGCCCTCTTTTGTATTTTATTAGAGACAGGGTCTCACTGAGTTGCTAAGTGCCTCGCCATTGCTGAGGCTGGCTTTAAACTCGCGATCCTCCTGCCTCAGCCTCCCAAATGCTGGGATTACAGGCATGCACCACCGTGCCCGGCTCTACCCATTTTTCTGTTCTGCGGTTCCTGTAGTAGTCCTTCCGGGAGCATTATCCCAGACCCGGAGCATTCCCAAGACTTCTTAGGGGCTCCTCAAGGTCACAGTTGCTTTAATGATCATGTGAAGATGTTATTTGCCTTTTTGGCACCAATTCCCTTATGCAGGCACAACAGAATCTTCCAGAGGCTCTATGATGCATAATTACACCATCCTCTCTGGAGGCCAAGGGAGTGTGTGCTTATGCAGTCCTCTATTTTTTAAATGTCTTGATTTCAAGTTCTAATACAGTAAATCTCAACTGATGGAATTTATATGAATAAAATCTCTTGGAGCTTTTTCTTTGTATTTAAGAATATAAAACGGTCTTGAGACCAAACAAGTTTGAGAACTGCTGTCCTTGACTATGAGGTTTTATTCTAGCCTTGCTTCCTCACAGTTGCAAAATAGCTGCCGCATCTTAAACATCGCAACACTGTGCAAAAGTTCTTTTGATAGTGCAAATTTTAAAAAATGTTTATTTATTTATTAGTTGTACACAATGCCTTTATTTGTTTTTAAGTGGTGCTGAGGATCGAACCCAGGCTGCGCACATGCTAGGTGAGCGCTCTACCACTGAGCCACAACTCCAGCCCCAGATAGTGCAAATTGTAATAAAGAGAACTGTCCCAGAAGTCCCCCATCAGACTTCCCTTCATGACTCCTTGGCTAGAATTTTATTACACATCCATTCCATAACCAATCCTTCACAATGAGGGATGAGTCATGCCTTGGGACTCAGACCTATCCCCTTGAAGGCCACATCCTCCTGATGGCTGAGCAAAATTTGGGCGTATTCAATAAAAAAGAAACGAGGATTCATATGACTTAAAATATAGGTTCAATTGTGGCAAAGATAAAATAATAAAATAACAGTAGTTCAATAAAGATAGGAGTATTTCTCTCTCTCTCTCTCTCTCTCTCTCTCTCTCTCTCTCTCGGGGCAGGGTACCAGGGATTGAATTCAGGGATTGACCCTGAGTTACAACCCCCGTCCTTTTGTTTTTAATTTTATTTATTTATTTGTTTGTGTGTTTATTTATTTATTTATTTTTGGTACTGGGGATTGAACTCAGGGGCACTGGACCACTGGGCCACATCCCCAGCCCTTTCTTGTATTTCATTAGAGACAGGGTCTCACTGAGTTATAAGTGCCTCGCCATTGCTTAGGCTGGCTTTGAACGTGTGATCCTCCTGCCTCAGCCTCCCAATTTTGTTTTTAATTTTGAGACCATGTCTCATCAAGTGGCTAAGGGTCTCACTAAGATGCTGAGGCTGGTCTTGAACTTGCGATGCTCCTGCCTCAGCCTGCAGAGAGTTGCCAGGATGACAAGCACGTGTGCAGCTATTTCTCCTGTATATAATGTCTAATCATGAGCTTTCAGGGCTGGTGTGAAATCCCCCTTGTTGCCAGGGACCCAGGGGCATCCCTGTAGTCACTGTGCCATCTCTAGGCCATTGCCCTCATCTCTTTGGCCTGAGAAGCAACACTGTCACACCTGCATTCCAGCAGAAAGTGGGTAAGGACAGGTCACGTGCTTTCACTTTAAGAGTGCAACCTGGAAGCCACTATTGTGCTCACATCTCATTGGCCAGAACTTAGTCATATGGCCACATGGAGCCTCAAGGGAGTCTGGGAAGGAATTCTTCTATCATAGAAAAAAGGGGAGAGTCAGATCTGCTAGCACTGATTGTTGTTCCCTCCTGGGTCTGGGGTTTGTCTCCCCAGAACGACATGTCCTCCTATTACTGAACACAACCAGCTTGGTTAGTGAGGGAGGAGGGAGGTGGGGGCTCAATTACCCAATCCCATCTTCCACCCCAACTGCTGCGTTCTTGTTGGTCTTATTGTTAGTTATCAGTTGGAATCTGTGAAATAGTTTCTGCTGCTCTGATGAATGGAACTCTGCTCCATCTTATAAGAAATTCAGACGAGGCTGGGCGTGGTGGCTCACGCCTGTCATCCCAGCACTTGGGAGGCTGAGGCAGGAGGATCGTGAGTTCAAAACCAGCCTCAGCAATGGCAAGGCACTTAGCAACTCGGTGAGACCCTGCCTCTAATAAAAATACAAGAAAGGGCTGAGGATGTGGCCCAGGGGTCGAGTGCCCCTGAGTTCAATCCCTGGTACCAAAGAAAAAGAAAAGGGGGAGAATAAACATAGAAGGTCAGTATATAGTCTTTGCCACACTCCGAGTGAATGAATGAACCCCTAGAATAATGGATGGAGTAATGGGTTTACTGATGAATAGTGGATTGTCCACATCAGCTGAGGAGGGGGGTGAGGCTCACTGGTGGAGCATTGCCAAGCATGCATGGGCCCTGGGTTCCATCTCTAGAACCGAGAGATAGAGAGAGAGAGAGAGAGAGAGAGAGAGAGAAAGAAGGAAGGCCGGAAGGAAGGGAAACATTTAGCTGGAGGGGTGACAGGTAAATGATTGACAGGTCTTGGGCTGATGAATTGCCTGGAAGTTTGCAGGTGATCCATCGGTTGGCGACTGAGGGTTTGGACTCAGGTGGCCCCTGCTGTCCCCCCTTCTGACGAGCCCCCTCCCTGTCTCGGTTCCAGTTCAGCAACATCTCCTTCCTGGTCTTTGGGCCACTCATGATGTTCCTCATGCACCCCTACGCCCAGAAGCGCTCCCGCTGCATCTACGGTACCTTCGTCCTCTTCATGGTCATCGGTAGGTGCGGCTCTGCCCGGGGGTGGGGGGGGTGTGGGCACGGGCCACACCCTGAGCGCCGCCCCTCACCTCTGCCCCCCCAGGCCTGTTCTCCATGTACTTCCACATGACGCTCAGCTTCCTGGGCCAGCTGCTGGACGAAATCGCCATCCTGTGGCTCCTGGCCAGCAGCTACAGCATCTGGATGCCCCGCTGCTACTTCCCCGCCTTCCTGGCCAGGAACAGGTGGGGCAGGGGCTGTCTGTCTGGACAGGGTGGGGCTTGAACCCTCTGTGGGCCCTGTGTGAGCTCACCTGCCCCCCAGCCTGGACCCTTGCCCCTGAGCCATTTGGGGGCCTTAGAACCCCTGGCCAGCCCCCCTGGGGTTCTCTCCCCACCCTGCCTCGCTTACCAGGACTTCCAGTGCCCCCTCCCTTGATCCCACCTGGATAGACTGGGCCTTTCTCCAAACTCTGTCTGAGCCACCTGGGGGTCCCAGGACCCCATGCCTAAGCTTCCCGGGGCCCCAGGACCCCTCCCCTGAGTCTTTCACCTGGACTCCTTGGAATCTTTCATCCTCTCCTCCTGGGCCCCTGGGGCCCTCCCGACTTGACTGATTCCATCCCTACCTGGGCCCCTCCAAACCTCTCCTAATCCTGTTTGACCCACCCGAGGCTTCTAGGACCCCTCCTTCTCACCACCCCAGATACCCCATCATCACAGTCCCTCCAGGGACCCTGAGATCTTAATTCGCAGGGGCTCACGGATCCTTCCTCTGAGCCTACTGGGGTTCCCTCGAGTCCCTTACTGAACTCACTGCCCTCTGGAGCCTTGACTAACTTTTTTTTTTTTTTTTTTTTTGTGGTTACCGGGGATTGAACTCGGGGGCACTCGACCACTGGGTCACATCCCCAGCCCTTTTTTGTATTTTATTTAGAGACAGCGTCTCACTGAGTTGCTAAGTGCCTCGCCATTGCTGAGACTGGCTTTGAACTCATGATCCTCCTGCCTCAGCCTCCCAAAGTGCTGGGATTACAGGAGTGCGCCACCACACCCGGCTCCTTGACTAACTTTTCTGGACTCCTGAGACCCTCTCTTCCTCCCACCCAGCCCTGGGCCCAGCCGGGCCTCCCTGGCTCTCCTGAGCCCAAGCCCAGGACACTTGCTGGGCCTACCTGGGCTTCCCAGAGCCTTTCCCCTTCCTTACCCACTTTGGCCACCATGAGATGACCTTGCCTGACCCTCCAGGGCCTCCCCTCACCTGCAGCTGAGCCCCTCTCCCTCCAGGTCCCAGTTCACCTGCCTGGTCATCGCCACCACCGTGGTCAGCACCTTCCTGTCCTTCCTGAAGCCCACAGTCAACGCGTATGCCCTCAACAGCATCGCCATACACATCCTGTACATCGTGCAACGCGAGTACCGGAAGTGAGTGGAGGCTTCGGGCGCCCGTGTCCCCGCCCGTCAGCCCCGTCCCCGCCGGTCACCCCTGAGAATTCATGTGCTTCCAGCACTGACTCCTTGACTCCAGGCCCTGGAGGGGACGCCCCTTCCCCAGGATCACCCACTAGCACGTGGCAGGGCCAGGACCCCAACCTAAGTCTGTCTGACTGCAGATCTTGTCCTTTTTACAATGAACCCCCAAAACACGCATTTGAGAGGTGAGAACAGCCCACAAACCTCCACATACCCATTACCCAGCCCCAGCAACCATTGACATTTTGCTGGTGATGTGTTACATATTTTTCCCAAAAATTTCATATACATTTCAACTCTAAACTTTTCAGGATTTAACTCCCCTGATAATTATTGTTTATTAACCCAAACTGGGTCTTAGCAGGGTAGAGAAGGGGTTGGGTCTTAGCAGGGTAGAGAAGGGGTTCTCAAATGGGGATATTTGTGGAAAATTGAATAAAAGGTTATTTACAACAGAGAAGTCAGGGTATAGGAAAATCACTGGGGGTTGTTTAGAATCTCTGTGCTGATAAGTGTGGGGTTCTACGTTGATCCAGAGACCTGGGGCAAGGGGTGATGGGAGAGGAGGAAGAAGGAAGAGACCGCAGGATCCAAGAAGGAGCAACCCCAGGGATGAGGTGCTTGGCTGGGACTGTGACCTCTGGTTGCTGGTTGCAGCCCGCCTGAGGCAACCTGCTGGAAGAAAGTGAATCTTCTAACAGTACCCTCCTTTTTCCCTTTGATTTCCTGCCCCTGCCAGGGCCCCACATTGGCCAACTGAACTGGGAAGCCATTAGCTAATCCAGGTAGAAACCATTGGCCAATCCAATTGGAAGACTTTGATCTAGCCAACTGGAAACTCTTGGCTGACTCAACCGGAAGTTCAGGAACAAGGGAGCCCATGGACTTGGTCTGCACGGGTGGGGGGCGTCCCAACACTCCTCCCCAGATGCACAGGGATAGATGGAGAAGGCAAGGGGCAATCTCAAAAGACAGGATGTCTATGGTACACTCACTTCCTACAATGTTAATGGCGCTTCTTTAAGATAGCACCTGATGCTCAGTGTGTGTGGACGTGGTCTCAGTTTCTGAGAGGTGCCTGCTTGTGTTTAAATCAAGATCTCACCACGGTCTCTAGGAAGAAGTCTCTTCTTCCATTCCCCTTTCTTCGTGCCTTTGATTTTTTTTTTTTTTTTTTTTTAGAGAATTATTTGTCTGTAGCACAATTTATGTTCTGGATTTGGCCAACCGTTTCCTCTAGCATCTTTAAAGTGTTCTGGTATTTTGTATTTCCTGCAAATTAGTAGTGAGATTTAGGTCTGTTCTTCCTTTGTTTTGGCCAGAATATTTCACAGTAGCACTGGGTGGTTCCTGTCCACCCGCCAGAGCCTGGCAGTGTGTGGCTGTCTCCCGTGGAGGGGTCCCCCATGGAGGGCTAGGGCTGGCTAGAGGGTTTGGATGGTTCCACCAGGTCCCTCTGTCAGATGCTTCTCGACCAACTTTCAGCAGCTTGAGGCAAGTGGCTGGGGGCCATGACCTCACTAGAGGCAGTGAAGAGATGGCTAGCATATTCTGTCGTCCTTTCTGCCTGCATTACCTGGAGTTCTTCCATCTAGAAGGACTTTTGCTAATCAACCTTGAAATCCAGTTTGAACAAGTTGTGTAGACAATTGACTTTTTTCCTTCTATCTATCAACTTCCACAGTAATAAATTGGTGCCCTAGGCATCTCTAGTAGAGACCCAAGAAGCAGATTTTTTTTTTTCATTATGAACATAGAGTTTTTGTTTGTTTGTTTGGTTGGGTTTTTTTTTTTTTTTTTTTTTTTTTTTTTTTTTTGTACTGGGGATTGAACTCAGGGGTACTGGACCACTGGGCCACATCCCCAGCCCTTTTTTGTATTTTATTAGAGACAGGGTCTCACTGAGTTGCTAAGTGCCTCACCATTGCTGAGGCTGGCTTTGAACTCGTGATCCTCCTGCCTCAGCCTCCCAAGTGCTGGGATTCCAGGCGTGCGCCACCACGCCTGGCTACAGTCTAAGCTTTTAACCAAAAAGGAGCTGCTGTCCCATTCATCCTGGTCACACTCTTTGCCAAGGGACCCTGGGGTAGCTCTGCTGCTGGGAAAGACAGACACAGCCTCCCGAGAGTGCACCCCCACCCCAGACACACACTCACTGTGACACAGACACACTCCTATGATACACAGACACACATCTTCATGCACGACCCACAGGGATGCACACTCATAACCCCAAATACACAAACAAAGAAGGACTTGCTACTTACAAATACAGATCATGCAACCCGACAAACTTGGTTTGAATTTCAGCCCTGCCGCATCTTAGCCATGTAACCACGGGTGGGACGAGACATCGTCACCCGGACGCACCTCAGTTTCCTCATTTACAAAGTTGTTGCGAGGACTGGGTTGATTCCTGCCCCTGGTGTCCTGGCAATGCTTAGCAAGTTCTCTGCTGCTGGAACAAACACCTGAGATAATCAGCTTATGCAGAGGAGGGGCCTGCTTGGCTCGCGGCTGTGGGGGTGTCAGCCATGATCAGTTAGTTGGCTCTGTCGCTCTTGGGTCTGTGGTGAGGCCGCATGTCACGGCAGGGGCACTCGGAGTGGCAATAAGCCATTCTCCTCATGGCTGGGAGCAAAGGCAAGAGGAAGAGACCGGGGTCCAATGATTTGCTTCAAGGGCATGTCACCAATGGCCGGACTTCCTCCCACCAGGCCCTGCCTCTTAAAAGGTTCTGCTCCTCCCCACAGGACCAAGCTGGGGACCAAGCCTCTGCCACATTAGTCCATATCCAAACTAGAGCAAGCACCCACTTGAACCCTTAACCCCTACCCTTCCGTCTTCCAGCCTCCAGCCTCATCCGGGCGGAGGAGTTTCCCATCAGCCCCTTGGCTCTGCTGCCTGAGCCCAGCCTCACCCCCCTGCCTCCCCTCCCCCCAGGACCAGCAATAAGGAGCTCCGGCACCTGATGGAGGTGTCCGTGGTCTTGTGGGCCTGCGCCCTGGCCAGCTGGGTCAGTGACCGCTTCTTTTGCAGTTTCTGGCAGCGGATTCATTTCTTCTACCTCCACAGCATCTGGTGAGCACTTGCCCTGGAGCCTGGGACCCCACAACCAGAGAGTCTCAGTGCCAGAGCGTAGAACAGGGAGCCTGGGGGAAACGGGTCGGGAGCAGAGGGGGAGGGGGTCCAGATGCCACCGGGGCCTGGGCATGGGGGAGTTGCGGTTGGGGACTGGACCCAGAAGGTCCCTTGGGAAAGCGGGGTTCGTGAGAAGCAAGGGGAGGAGGAGTGGGGCCGGGACGTCTTGTGGCCTCAGCACCTTCTCCCTGCACCCCACAGGCACGTGCTTATCAGCATCACCTTCCCTTATGGCCTGGTCACCATGGCCTTGGTGGACGCCAGCTACGAGATGCCAGGCCAAACCCTCAAAGTCCGCTACTGGCCACGGGACACTTGGCCCATGGGGCTGCCCTATGTAGAAGTCCAGGGCGATGACAAGAGCTACTGAGGCTGTGGCCACCTGCGGAGCCACCTGTGTCTGAGGAACACGAGTGGTTCCTCGACTTCCCCTTTCCTAGGCCCCTTGTTGAAGGATGAACTCCCTGGTGGTCCTGAGTAGCAGTCTGCTGACCCCGGGAGGGAGGGACTGCCTGGCATCGCTCCCTGCCATGACCTGCCCCGGCCTCTTTCTCTTCCTCCTCTCTGTCCACAGATGTCACATGATCTGGTGGGGTTGGGTCACCAGTTGCTGGGATGATGGGGTGATGTGTCACCTGCTTGGTGTGACCCCAGGCTGAAGCTTGCTATCTAGCATCTTGTATGTCCTGATGATCTGGGTCTGTGTTTGGTGATGACAATGTCCCTGGTACTTGGGAGCATCCCATAGAATACACATGACCTGTGGGGTACCCCATCTTTTTTTTTTCTTTTTTGGTGCTGGGGATTGAACCCCAGGGTGCTTTACCAGTGAGACATATCCCCAGTCCTTTTTATTTCTAACTTTGAGACAAGGTATCACTAAGTTGCTTAGGGTCTTACTATGTTGCTGAGGCTGGCATTGAACTTGCGATCCTCCTGCCTCAGCCTCCTGAGTTGCTGGGATTTGATGTGTACACCACTGCGCCCAACCCAGACACCCGATTCTACACCCACTAGTGCATGCAGAGACCTCACAGATGCTCCCACATGGTCCCTGAGTTCATGGGGAGCAAGTCATGAGCTGAGAGAAATGGAGGCCCACACTGGACAAGCTAAATACCCTGGAGCCGGGGCATCAGCGCGGAGCTGGGCAGCTGGACCAGCTATGGTGGGGTGGAGGTAGGAGGATGCTTTCCAGGGTGGTTAAGAGCCTGAGGCCAGACAGAGCTAAGTTTGAATTCCCACTTGATCATTGCTAGCTGTCTAATCTTCGGGATGTGATTTATCCTACTTTTGAAGTTCAAGTCTCTTGTCCATAAATAGTGTTTCTTCCTTCAGAGGGTTTCTGTGTGCATGAAACAAGTTGATGCATGTGACATGCTTAGTATAGAGTCTTGCAAACACCCATCCATGTACCCATCCTTTCATCCATCCATCCATCCTTTCATCCATTCTTCCATCCATTCAGTTTAACCGTCCATTTGTTTATTCATCAACCCGTCTAAGTCATCCAGTCGCCCTCCCGTGCACCTTCCTCCTATTCATTCATTCATTCATTCATTCATTCATTCATCCCTTCAACAAATGCACACATGCAGTTCCAGCTACAGGCCAGACACCAGGCTCTTTGCAAGACAGCTGACAGTGGAGTCCCTAACCAAGGAAGGAGACAGATGTTAGACAAACAAGACAACATGTGACCAAGGCACTTAGAGACACCCATGGGTGTTATAGAGAAGGTGAACCAGCCATGTTCCAGGGAGTGATGGGCTGGAGCGCAGTCTTCTTAAATGGGAGCTCAGGCAGGGTGCCCAGGAGATGGTAAGTGTCCTCCTGTGGAGGGAGTGAGCATGCAAGCAAGAGCAACAGAAAGTAAACTGTTGCCCAAGCTTAGTAAATGAGGAGGACCCCGTGGTTGGAGGTTCTTAAGTTGAGCGTCCTGAGTGGGCCTCAGTGTCCTTGACCATTTCACATCGTCTGCGAAAGACTAGTGTTGGGGAAAATCACCCAGGCCTCTGTAGTGCATACCTTCAGATAGGCATGAACACCACTTACATATTATAGTTGTGGCCCAGAGAGGGCAAGTGACCTGCCCAAGACCACACAGCCTGGACTTGAAGCTAGCTAGATCAGCCTTTCCCCTAAACAATTTGCATCAACTGTTATCAGTAGAATCAAACCTGGATTCTGGGTCTCCTGCTTCTGGGTCCTTCTGACTGTCTAGTTTTAGAAACCAGAGGATCTTCACACGAGGCCCCAGGACAGATTGAGGTAGTAGAAGGAGGAGAGTTTCTGCAAAATTGTGACATTATCTACAAAATACTATGTGTCTGGGTATGTTTGGGGGCACAGGAGATGTGCTTTCATGAAATTCCCAAAAGGGTTGTTTGACCCCCTAGAAGTTAAGAACCTCTGGGGTACACCCATAATCCCAGAACTTGGGAGACTGAGGCAAGTCTCCCAAGTTCAAGGCCAGTCTGGGCAACTTAGCAAGACCCTATCTCAAAATAAAAATAAAAAGGGCTGGGGTCAGGGCTGGGGTTGTGGTTCAGCGGTAGAGCGCTTGCCTAGCATGTGCACGGCCCGGGTTCGATCCTCAGCACCACGTAAAAATAAAGGCTTGTGTACAACTAAAACAAACTTTTAAAAAATGGGCTGGGGTGTAGCTCAGTGGTAAAGCACCTCTGGGGTTCAATCCCCAGTAACCCAACCCCCCCAAAATTTAAGAACCTCAGTTCAGAAATCTCCCAGGGTGGCTGGGGGGTGAAGTGGTAGGAGAAGCCCCCCCCCCATGTCTCTTCCCAATCTTTCCTGGCTTATGTGGCCATGGTGTGAAATCTAAACATCCCTACCAACAGATGACGTAAGGGGCTGGGATTGTGGCTCAGCGGTAGAGCGCTCGCCCTAGCACGTGGGCGACCCGGGTTCAGTCTTCAGCACCACGTACAAATAAAAATGCATTGAATAAAACACATTGTGTACAACCAAAAGCAAATAAATAAAAATAAAAATAAAAAAAAACCAGATGACATAAAAGGGCACCTACTGGGTGATTCTGCTCACACGAGTGTGCAGAGCAGGCAGATCCACAGAGACAGAACATTCTGTGGTTGCCAAAAACTGGGGGAGGGGAGGGGTGAGTCACTAATGGCTGGATGGGCATGGTTTCCTTTTGGGGTGATGAACACATCTCAGAAACAGATAGGGGTGATGTTTGTACCACATCGTGACAGTTCTAAACACCACCCTGACTAGACACTTTAACATGGTTAGTGGTTAAATTTTATGTCAGGTAAATTTGACCTCAATTGAAAATTTAAGAAACTCCCAAAGTCATTCATGGACAAGTTCAGGTGATGGACCCATCTTTAAACCAGTCCCAGTAGCTAGAGGGAGGCACGCCTTTGGATTACTCAGGTCAGGGTTGGACTTCCTCACTGGGAGTGGGGACGGGGGTGGGTGTCTGAGGGTGGGGGAGGGGGCAGCTGAGAGCTGCAGTCCTCTCTCAAGCCCTGTGACCTGCCATTAGCTAGCATTCTCCCAGGGAGGTGCTGTCACTAAAACTTCACACAGAGGTGCCTTAAATGCTCACACTGGCCCTGAGAGGAGGGAATTCCGAAATCAAAGACCATTACCAGAAAAAAAAAAAGGAGGGGGGGCGGGTTAAGAGAGGAGATTGCCAATGTTCAGTGTGCTGCCCCTTTTGGAGCAAGAAGACTCTTGTCACATAGTTTAGGTTCACTCCCAAACCATTCAGGATTCCCCATCACCTATAGGATATCCAAGGCCTCAGTGTGACAATCAAGAAATTCTCCACCTTGAAGACCGCCCACCCCCTACTCCCCACCCCCCAGCAGGTCTCTGCTGGCTGGCCAGGAGGCTCTGCTCCAGCTTGGTCACCTTTGATGTTGTGACAGGTGGCTGTGTGTATGTTTGTGGCTGGCAGGAAAACTGTGAGGTGCAGAGAGCACAGAGGAAGCCAGAAAGAGAGTCCCCAAAATGTCCCCAAGGGCTGGACCATCTACAAGGTGAAATGTAGGTGAAACGTCAGATCCTCTCCTTGGGTGCAAACAAACTGGATCACTAGAGGGCGGTAGAGACTGAATGTCAACGGGGCTCTGTTACAGAGCAGATGTCAAAAGGCAGGCAAATGGCTACTCTTTAACTTCGGGACCTGGGGGGGCGGGGGTGGAAGGCCCTATCTATGTCTGTTTCATTTTTCTGTGACGTTGAGATAACATGTAAGATGCTGCTGTTAAACACATTTAACATGACCAATTACAGATCCTCAAATGATTGTCTTTTCTGTGTTATTAAAAATCTATTCCCTTTGCTTACATTGATGTGTTGAACTAGGAAACATTGTGTCCTCTGATAAGTGATTTGTCATAAGTCAAAAGTATCCATAAAACTAGATACAGTAACACAAAAAGTGTTAGTAACTGTAGCTCAGTGCTTCTTAAACCAGCAGCACCCCGGAATCCCCCACTGAGCTGGGAAATAAAAGGAAAGGGGTGGTCTCTGCGGCTCCCCAAGAAGAAAGCCAGAATTATTGGGGCAGAGCCTGGGCACTAGTATATTTTAAAGGTCCCCCAGGAGATTTCAATGTCAGGCAAGGTTGGGAAACCTTGCACTAGAAACTGCCACCTCCAAGGGTGGGCTCTGTCCCCAGGGCTATTTTCTTTGTCAAGACAGGTGATTTAGCTGGGTGAGGTGGTGCACGCCTATAATCCTAGCACTTGGGAGGCTGAGACAAGAGGATCGCAAGTTCAAAGCCAGCCTCAGCAATGGCGAGGCACTTAGCAACTCAGTGAGACCCTGTCTCTAATAAAATACAAAAAAGGGCCGGGCGCGGTGGCACACGCCTGTAATCCCAGCACCAGGGAGGCTGAGGCAGGAGGATCGCGAGTTCAAAGCCAGCCTCAGCAATGGCGAGGCACTTAGCAACTCAGTGAGACCCTGTCTCTAAATAAAATACAAAAAAGGGCTGGGGATGTGACCCAGAGGACGAGTGCCCCTTAGTTCAATCCCTGGTACCACAAAAAAAAAAAAAAAAAAAAAAAAAAAAAAAGGGCTGGGGATGTGGCCCCGGTAGTCGAGTGCCCCCGAGTTCAATCCCTAGTACATAAAAAAAAAAAAAAAAAGGAAGAAAGGTGATTTAAAAAAATAATGCTCATTTTTTTTCTCTCATAAGTCTGCATTTTTAAAAATATTTATTTATTCATTTTTTTTCTCTCATAAGTCTGCATTTAAAAAAAAATATTTATTTATTTGCCTTAGCTGTATACAATGGGCTTATTTGTACATGGTGCTGAGGATTGAACCCAAGCCGCGCACGTGCCAGGCGAGCGCTCTACCGCTGAGCCACAACCCCAGCCCTAAGTCTGCATTTTTAAAAAGTTACTAGGGAGATATCAAAGATGCATAAGCATCAAGCCAACACATTTTTTCTTTGAAAAAAATTAGGGGGACTAGAAAAAAAATGACAAGAAGCTAAGCTTCTCACTATTCAGTATTATTTCATTTTTTGCAACAAATATTTATTGAACACCTACAATGTGGCAGGTACTATGCTTGGAATATAGCACTGAAAAAGAAAAAAAAAAAACTCTTGTTCTCTGGGACCTGCCGTTTGAGCTGAGGAGATGGACAATGAACTTAATAAACAAACTGCTTATCAATATCAGTAGGTTGTAATTGTTGTGGAAAGAAGGAAAAGGCTAAAAAAAGGAGGAAGAGTGTTGGGGGACTAAGGTGGGGCAACAGGATTAAATAAGGCAGCCAGAGAGATCCTACAGAGAAGGTAATTTGAGCAAAGACTTGGAGGAGGCAAAATGGGGAGCCAAGTAGCCTCTTAGAGGACTTAGAGGAGATGGTTCCAGGGGAGGGAACAGCAGTGCAAAAACATCAAGGCTAGCTGGGCGCGGTGGCGCACGCCTGTAATCCCAGCACTTTGGGAGGCTGAGGCAGGAGGATCGCGAGTTCAAAGCCAGCCTCAGCAATGGCGAGGCACTTAGCAACTCCGTGAGACCCTGTCTCTAATAAAATACAAAAAAGGGCTGGGGCTGTGGCCCAGTGGTCGAGTGCCCCTGAGTTCAATCCCTGGTACCAAAAAAAACATCAAGGCTAGAGGCTGCTGTGTGCGTCCAGGAAACAGCAGGCCGCAGGCAGTGAGGGAAGATGTAAGAGGGGGGTGCCTGCGCCACAATACCCTCCCTGTCTGTGACCTTGCAGACCATGCTGCAGACTAAGGGCTTCACTTTATTTAAGGGCAAATTAAATAATGTTTGTAATCATCATGTATAATTACTCAGGGTAAGGGTTTTGGAGATAATGTTTTGGAAAAATGTACATTTTCCAAAATGGCCACAAGAGTATCTCCATCCCACATGCCTGTTCCCCTCTTCTTCTCCTCCTCCTCGTTTTTTTCCTCTTCCTCCTCCTCCTCCTCTTTCTCCTTTTTGTGGTACTGGGGACTGAATCCAGGGATGAATTACATCCTCAGCAATTTTTATTTTTTATTTTAAGACAGTCTCACTAAGTTGCTTGGGCTAGCCTAGGACTTGGGATCCTTCTGTTCCAGCCTCCCAAATCACTGGGATGACAGGTGTGTGTCACTCCTTCTGGCCCACATGCTTTTCTTATAATGTGATTTTTACACTCCTCCTGTGAAGAGGTGGGTCTGTGTTCCTTCCCCCTTGAACCTGGGTGTGCCTGGACTCCGGTGGAAGCGAGTCCATCTGACTTCCAAGGCTAGTTTACACAAGGCCATGCAGCTTTTGCATGATTTTCTTGGGACCCTCACTCTTGGAATCCATCCACCATGCCACAAGCAAGCCCAAGCCACCCTGAGGAGAAGCCCAGGTGGAGAAGAACTGACACCCAGCGCTAGCTTTGGCAGTTGTGGATGAGTGAGCAGCGTTGGAGGGCGAGTCTCTCGCCTCAGGGACTGTCCTAGCTGTCCATGTTGCCCACAGTGCAGATGCATGACCAAAATAGGTTGTGTTGCGAACAATGCTCACGGAGCTAGGAGGACAACAGCATCGTTCTTCTGTTGAAAACTTATTTCTCCTTCTTGGCATCTAGCAGGCAGTCTGCAGTGTGTGTGTGGGGGGAGATTTTTGGTAAACAGTTTCCCCTCAACCTTGCACTATGATGGCTTTAGCATCCATTGGTGACTCTTACCTAGAACAGTTATTCCATTAAGGATTCAAAGCTGTGTTTATTCTTATCCTTTTTACATTTATTGGCTGGCATTCCTCTGTAAAAAGAGCTTTCCCTCATCCTTGGAGGCTGGTTTCAGGCTGTAAAGCCATGGCAAGTCAGAAGTGGAGATAATGGTCACCTTCTAAAGTTGTGAATGAGTTTTGTTGCTCCAATATGGACTCATGGATAGTTATATGTTTATAGGGCCAAGTAGTCATTCCATATATATATATATATATATATATATATATATATTTTTTTTTTTTTTTTACCCTCTTATTTTTAAATGTCCAGTTCTGTGGTGTTCAGCACATCTCCATCGCTGTGCAATCATCACCACCATCCACTTCCAGAACTTTCCATCCTCTCAGACTGAAACTCCATCCCTATTCAACACAAACTCCCCACTCCTTCCCCAGCCGCCTGCACCCACCATGCTACTCCCTGTCTCTATGGATTTGACAACTCTAGGGACCTCCTATGAATGGAACCATACAGTATTTGTCCTTCTGGGACTGGCTTGTGTCCTGGAGCATGGAGCCCTCGAGGTTCATTCACGCTGTAGCAGGTGTTGAAATTTCCTTCCTTTTAAGGTTGAATGATATTCCACTGGTCAGGTGGACTGCCTTGTGTTTCTCCATTCAATACCTGGGTTGCTTCCTCTTTATCCTTTTTGACTCTCCAAGGCTTCCAGCTCCTCCAGCAGGAGCCCCAGGGATGTGTTTTGAAAGTTATAGTTCAGAACGTGATTGAAGGATAATTTCCCAGCTGAGTAGGGAGAGGGCTTTCTGAAGCCCATCTTTCTTTCTTTCTTTCTTTTTTAAATATTTACTTATTAGTTTTAGTTGTACACAATGCCTTTATTCTTTATATGGTGCTGAGGATCGAACCCGGGCTGCACACGTGCTAGGCAATTGCTCTCTGAAGCCCATCTTTGTAATAACTGTAGCTCAAAGGTTCTCCCCTGAAAGCTTTCCTTCAAAGACAGATGGCTACTCTCTCCCCTCCTCTGTCCCTTTCCCTGGGGTTGGGTGGTGTTCTGAAAGACCAGCCACCTCTGTCACCTGCAGGGCTGCTTAAGCCACTGAGTGTTGGGCAAGCACTGAGCTTCTGATTCTATAAAGGGGGAGGGAGACAGGAGCCGCACTCCTAGCAGAGTTCCCAGGTGGTACTGACACTGCAGGTTTGGGGACCTCCTAGAACTACTGATCTACTTAACAGTATTCAGGTATAAGGATGAAAATAAATAAATAGTTGTGCCAACATTAAAGTTGCTGCTTATTTTCTCAGCAACACCTCCAATTTATTTTTGTTTTCAGCCTGACCTACCCTAAATTCAAAAGGATGGTAGTGCTATCATAACAGCGATTTGGTCTTCTTAGACTAACTTCTATTCCACTGGTTTTTGTTGTTCTTCAGGACAAAGCACTGATCCCACCTAACAAAGGCTTACCTGATACTTAAATGAGCATTGGAGGGCCAATCTCCCCGAACAAACCAAAAACCACCTGATTTTTAACTATAAGAAATTATTTTAAAATATATACACAAGGATCCCCTAATTGCACGTAGAAGTCCTAAGGTTCCAAAGACTGGTGACTCACCAATCCTGAGAAAGACCAGGGTGTATCTGTTTCTAACCTAAATACCGCTGACAAGTCCCTGTGGAAATTTTGTGATCCTACAAATTAAAACCACTTGTTGGAGAGATCAATTTTATTTAAAATTTCATGAATGAGACTTTTCAATTTTTACTGACACATTTGTCTATACTCACGGGCACAAGGTGATGCTTCCATACCAGTATACACTGTGAATGAGAAACTTGGGCTAATCAGCATATCCGTCATCTCATATTTATCGCTTTTGTAAGGAGAACATTAAAATCCACTCGTTGGCGCAGTGGCCACGCCTGTAATCCCGGCAATTTGGGAGGCTGAGACAGGAGAACCTCAAGTTCAAGGCCAGCTGTAAAACCTAATGATCTGTCTCAAAAATAAATAAATAAAAAGAGCTGGGGATGTAGCTTAGTGGCAAAGCACCCCTGGGTTCAATCCCCAGTACCAAAAAAAACAAACTACTCTTTTCGCAATTTAGGAATATATGTCATTATTTGCTGGGCATGGTGGCATGTACCTTTAGTTCCAACCACTCAGGAGGCTGGAGTAGGAGGATGCCCAGAAATTCGATACCCAGCCTTGGCAATGCAGCGAGATCCCAGACTCTAAATAAATAAATAAAATAAACACACATCATTATGAACTGTGGTCCCCTTGCTGTGCAAAAGATACCAGAACTTATTTCCCCCAACCGAAAGAATGAGGTTCTTTTGATTATTTTAGCATAGCACGATTTCACATATGTATCCTTCCACTCGGTCCGAGCAGAATCAGCCGTTGCTATTCTTGTCCCCATTTTATAGATGCAGAGACAGATTCAGGGACAAGGGAGCACAGGGCGGACCCGGCTTGCCACGCAGATTCAAGGTTGAAGATTAATCCCTAGTTGCAGAGCTCATTCCATCACACAGTAACGATTCGCAGCCGGGAAACAAGTGTCCCCGGGGTTCACTCCCCAGAGTCCCAAGCTGCAACCTCAGGGGCGCCGGCGGGACTCTCCCGCCCGGCTGCCCGGCCGCACCGCGCAGGCGCGGCGCGCCCGTCCCGCCCCCGCCCCCCTCCACGTGCGGCGCACACCTCGCGCTGCCTCGCCTCGCGCCTCCCTCCCTCCCTCCTCCCGCCCCTCCGGTCCCGGCCTCCCATTGGCTGGGGGCTTCGTCCCTCCGACCGCAGCCCGGCAGGCCCCCACCAGGCCGGAAGTCCCGCCGTACGAGCGGCGGTCGGTCCTGCGGATTGGCCCAGGTGGCTGTCCGTCGGGGCGGCGGGCCCGAGTCGGCGGCGGGGGCCCGCGGTCGAAGAGCGGCCCGGGCTGGCGGTGGTTTCCGGTTCCGCGGGGCTGGCGGGCGGGCGGGGGCGGCCCGGAGCGGCGGCGCCTGACAGACAATGAGGGCGGCGGGGCGGCGCTGAGCAGCGGCGGCGGCGGCGAGCGACGCAGAGGCCCGGGGGCGGGGCGGGGCGCCAGCCATGGACAATCAGGTGAGGAGCGGCCGCGCCGCCCGGGCGCAGCCCGCCCGGCCCCCTCCCTCCCACCCTCCCTCCGCCCTCCGCCCGCTCGGCCGGCCCTCCGCGGTCCCGGCCTCCCCGCGCGCCCCGCGCCCGCCCCCCGCTTTGTGCGCGCCCGCCGCTGCCCGGGCCTTTATGTGGGGCGCGCGCCCCTCCCCCATCGCGCCCCCCTCCGCCCCGGCGGCCCAGAAGACCCCCGGGGGCCCCGGCCTGGCCCCGCGCCGCCTGGGACGCCCCTCGGAACTCTGGCGCGACCCAGACCCTCGGGATGCTGAGGGGGCCCCAGCCTGGCCCGGGACCCCTCGTGCTGCCCCTCCGAACCCAGCGGACTCAGAGCCCTCTGGGTGCCTCTGGGGACCTCCGTTCGGCCCAGCGTTCTCAGAGACAGCTCTGGGGGCCCCGAGCCGGTGCAGGAGCCCCCTCGGGCCTCTTTGGGGACCTTCCCCGTATTTTGCCCGACCCCTTCCCCCTTCCACGTCCAGGACCAGCCCAGGTCTCCTTTTCGCCTCCGACTCCTGACCCCCTCCCCGCAACCTGCTGCCTGTTCTCCCTTCAGCCTTAACTAAGGTTTGAGTGCCCCCAAAACTGCCCTCACCACTCCTTCCCTGCTAGGCCACGGTCTCTGCCCTCCACTCCTACCTGTCCTGAGTATCCCTTTCCTCTCGCACCCTGGCCTGACCTCCCTCATCTAACTGGGACCCCAGCCTTCCGTCTTTTGCCACAAGGACTCAGGCCTGTTTAGAGGTCCCTTCTCTTTGGACTTGTGTCCTCAGCCTACTTTGACCCACCATGCTGCCTTGGTCCCCATCAGGTTTTAGGCTATGGTCATTTTCCCTGGGACCCCAAGGCCTGAAGAACTGTTTCTTACTGCCAGTCCTCCTTCTCTTAGACCAGGGCCCTGAGCAGCTGCTTCTCTGACCTGATTACCCACCACTCCAACCTTCAGACCATTGTGCTTCCCACGCATAACCGAGTCCAGCTCTCTTGCCCCAGTCTGGCTCCTCTGCCCCCCCCCCCCCCCCCCCCCCCCCACTGGCCTGGCTTCTCAGTCCCAGAACCCAGTCTCCCCAGAACCCTGGGCCTCCCTCCTTACATTCAGGGTTTCCCACTCTAGTGAAGCCCCCTGACCTGCTTACTTTTTTAGCCACTACCCTTTCCCCCTCTCCACCTCATTTTCCATCTCTTCCCCCCACTCCCCACCCCTGCATCTTAGAGCCTCAGTCCAAACCCAAGGTGGATTCCCCAGGCCCCTTAAACTCCTGGCCGCCTCTCTCCCTTCCAACCTGCTGCCCATCCTGTTGGTTCTTATAAACCTGAGGGAGGCCTTCCTGATCCCCAGCGCCCCCCTCACCCAGCCCTGTATCTCTTCTTCATCATCCAAGTTCCTTTTTCTGCTCCTCAAACCCAGTGTCACTCCTGCGCCCAACCCAGGATCACTTCATCCTCTGCTGCTGCCCTGGCTTTCAGGGGCGTAGAGCCAGGAAAGGCATTGTGGGGCTGTGGGGGTGGCAGCTGAAATCTCTGCCGTTAGCAAGGGCAGGTTGGGGCGTCCCTGACTGCTGGCGCCACAGAGGCGGCTCTGTCTGGTGAGGTGCTGTGTGGCTGTGTGGTGTTGGGTACTGGGGGCAAGGGATCTTTCCCCTGCCTTTCCTGTTGCCTGTGGCACAGGATCATTGAGGCAGGTTGCTCGCATTTCTGGCACCCACTCACTGTGGCTTCCCTTTCAGCTTTGGTGTTGCTCTGCCAGGAGGTGAGGAGAGGGCATGGCATCTGGCTGGTGGATTTGCAGTGTGGTGTCGAGTGACTTCCTTTGGATACGTAGAGCCTGCTGCCTGTAATTCTTATTGAGTTAACCAAATGGAATGGCCCTTCAGCGTCTGTTGTCAATGAAGCCCACCCTTGGGAACATCTCTTGGTACCACAAAAGGCATAGAGTTGGGGCTGGGGTTGTGGCTGAGCGGCAGAGCGCTCGCCTCGCATGTGCGCGGCCCGGGTTCGATCCTCAGCACCATGTAAACGTAGGTGCATTGCATTGTGTACAACTAAAGTAGGTAAATAGATATTTAAAAAAAAAAAAAAAAAAGGCATAGAGTATGGCCCCCATCCCTACTCATTAGTCCCCAGAAGTCTTAGGCCATTCCCCTTGTGATGGGCTGGACCCTGGATGTCTGGTAGCTGTCATGTAAGTGGGATTGTGGAAAGAGGTGATATTATTCTTGCTCTGTGACAGGAAGATATAGGTCCCACTCAGGTGGTACAGGCCTCAAGAACTGGTTCTGTGTACTGACCAAGATGCCAGTCACTAGCACCTGTAGCTATTTAAATTTCAGCTATGTAGCTTAAAAAATCCATCCCTTAGTCACCCCAGTCACCCTTTTGAGTGATCAGTAACTACCACAAACTGAGTTGCCAGCTGCCTTGTGTGGCTGCCCAGAGAGGACGTTTCCATCAGTGTAGGAGGTCCCATCAGGCAGCACTGGTATTGGTTGTTGCAGAAGTGTTTGTAGGTGAAACCAGCCCCTGAGGGAAGGATGGGGGTCTGAAGTCTGGCTGGCCTTCCCTGCCCTGCTTTCATGCAGATTTGGGAGAGACTGGAGAGCTCTATCCCCATCTCTTGCTAACAGTGAGTCCCCTGGGGAGGCTGGAGAATAGTGTCACTTACCAAGTAGGTGAGTTTGAATCTGCAGAGTCTTGCCTGTCCCCTTGCCTCAGACCTGTAAGTGCCTCATTATAGTGGGACACAGTGCTCCCTGGCTTCTGGAGGCTTTGATTTTGTTTACTTTCCTGATTTGACCTTCCCATAGGCCTTTCAGGTTCAGCTAAGAAGGGGGATTTCCCATTCTGCTCTGGTCTCCTAACTTCTCATTGGCATCTTTTCCCCATAGGCAGGAAAAGATCTTTCTGGTTCTCTTTGCTCTAACCTGCACCCACATGTGTGATTCTTCCTAGAGCTCTCCCTGCTCCACGCCTGCCCTGGTGTCATCTGTGGCATTTGTATTTTCTTTGGCAGGGGTATGAGTGAGATCTTTGCTCAGCTTTAGAGGTCTCGTCTGGGAGAAGTGGGGTTTATCTCTGAGGCTGGGGTGTGAGGTGGAATGGAGACTGAGTGGATGCTGGAAAGATTGGGGGAAGGATAGGGGAGTGGGTCATTGGGGACCAGGGAGATGGGAAGTGGTGTCAGCAGCCATTTGGTCTCCTGTTCAAAAGGACCAGGGAGCCTCTTGTTCACAGAAGACCAGCCCTTCACAGTGGCCTGGCTCCTGAGGTGGTGACAGCCCAGTCACATCAGAAGGTGGAATTGCTGCTTGCTGATTCTTTGTATGTGGGGGCTTCGCAGTGTGGATTGGAGAGTGACTGCCTTGTGATGCCACTCTTCCCAGAGGGAGGTTGGTTTCTGATATTGGTGCCACAAGCAGCCCCCTACCCAGCCATTGTGTAGGTGTGGAAGTGGAGGCCAAGGAACGTCCCCAGATGGGTCAAGGTCCTGTGGGATTCTTTCTCTGGTACCTCTGCTCTTATCCCCAAACTGCTTCTAGAAAAACTCAGGATTGCCCAGAGTATTAACCACAGAGTGACTGATTTGCCCCCTACTCCTAGTCCTAAAGATTGGGAAGTCTCCTTGCCAAGGTTTATCTTCAAGTTGTTACATTGTAAAATACTTGTGGGCAGGCACCAGTGTCTTTTTTTCCTTTGTGTCTAACACAAGGTTTCACTCTCTTTGCCAGCTGTTGCTTAAATGAAAGTAGCCAGTGATCAGTCTGTTTGCAACCAGGCCCTCCTACTCTGGCAACAGATGCCTTTATTGGGGTTTTGCACATTCAAAAAATATCCCCCAAGACTGTTCCCCTTGTTCCCAGGAGAACTTGGGAGGCACCTGGTGCTGTGTCTACTCATCATTGGACACCTTGTACATGAACGTCTGGTCCCTGATAGGTGTGTTCTGTCTTACCAGGAACCTGAACACTGAGGATTGTGGGTGTATTTGCATATCCACGTGGTCCGTACACCTGAGTTTTCAAAAATTCATTGAACCCCTTCTTATCCCTTTGTCATTAACCTTTTGCCCCTGGTCAGAGGAACCAGGGTAGATGGAGCCAGAAAGGGAGTGGAGGTGCTGGCCTATGGCCATTGGTACGGTGATTAGCCTTTCCCCCACCTCTGGACAGGCAGTCCTTCACTTAAGAGGATTGTCACATGGGACAATCCATTGTTTCCCCTTCTTATGTTTTAATTCAGTGGCTGCCCTGAGAGCCCCCAGCTGGTCTGCAAAGTGTGACTTATTTGCTCTTATTTTGCCATTCTCTGGAATTGCCCAAGCCCCATTACCTGGCCCCATCAGCATGTGTGTGTGGAGCACTCGCCAGCAGTGTGCTAGTTCAGCAGCTCTGCACAGCCAGTTGGCGTTGAAGAGGGACAAGACTGTCTCCTGGGAGGGGAGCAAATTAGTGCACCACTGAGAATTAGGGGCAGTTGTCAAATTCCAGGTGTACTTATACCAGATTCTCAGAGGAGAGTGCATTTGTTGGAAAGAATTTCCACCAGAAAATCAGGGGAAACCCTATAGATACCTCATTGCTAAAGACTTGCCTGCTGGGTCCCAGACACAGGGCAGGGCTCAGGAGAAGCCAGCTGGCTGACCAAATCAGAAGAAACGGCCTGCAATCTGGAATCGTGTAGAGCTGTCAGAACAAGGTTCTTCCTCTTTGCCAGAGTTTGGGGGGTGGGTGTGGTGTTCAGTGCACACCTGGAAAGAGCTGTTCTCTTCAGTGGAAGGAAGCCTTGGAAGCGGCCCTCTAGGATCTGTGTGCCTGGTTTGCTGGATTTAGGATTCTGGCCCTTTGGTTCTAAGTGCCCTCTGCCAGCTGGCCTGGATGGAGGGAAGTGTCCCAGTTGAGGCCTCCTGCCCAAGCTTAACTGTCCCCAGATGGCTCTCGGAGCCCTTGGGCCGCCCTGTCCATTGGCTGTCTTCTGGGTGATTTTCCAGGAGTAAAAATGGTCAACACTTTCCAGGGCAGGCCTGGAAGCTCCCTTTTGTCCTGGGCTTTTGTTGGGGAGTGGGCAGCGAGGTGAGTCCCAAATATGCAGGGAAGTGGCAGTCACAGGCTGAGCCCCTTGGGGTTGCCCTCCATTCTGGGAGTTTCAAAAGTGGGCTCTAGGTAGCAGGTGGTCCTGGTGCCTGGGAGGGACTTGCTGGTGTTGAGACATCTGTGTGGGATACTGGAGAGGGGGTAGCTGCTGGCAGGTGAGGTGCCCTCATTCCAGGAGAGTGTGGAGCTTGACCTGAGCAGCTGGCCTCTCAGCCAGGCTGCCCCCATTGAGAACCAGCTGGTTGGTTTGCTTCAAGTCTTTGGTCCTATTGGCCACGGAGGGAGTCCAGGTAGAGTAGAGGAAGGAGGGGATGTAACCGTTGACTGTGGAATTAAGTCTTAACTGTGGTAATAAATTATCATGATTTGACCCATCAGGATGGTTGGCCAGGGCTCAGCTTGCTGGCTCCAGTGAATGTGGCTCCAGTGTTTTACTGAATCAGTGCTTCCTTTTTAAAGACAGTGGCACAGAATCTGTGTTATCCCACTCTTTATTTTTCAGCAGATTTGAGCATTCAGGGGAGTGTGCTAGAGGTTGGGCCAGGGAGCCTTGAATCTGTCCACCAAGTCTCTGGCACACCCTTAACCAGGGGTGTTCAGTCTGCAGTTGGCGCCAGCCCCTGGGGCATAGATGTCGCTGGGTGGTGCTTTGGGCACCCCCAGCCGGCTGTGAAGATTACCCATCGCTGCCTTGGAACTTTCCTGTTTACTTTGGCCACTGCAGCACAGTTTTGGCGCCTACACTCTTCCCCTCTCTGATGGAGCTGTGGTCTTCCATTCTTTCACAATAACTGCTCTGCTGTTGGCATGCCCTGGGTGGGAACTTCATGTCATCAAAAATGCTGGGAAGCCAGCCGAGGGCTGAGTAGCTGGATTGGTGCATAACTGATTCCAAGGAGACTGTCATCGCACAGGAGTGAACTCCAGGGACGCAGAATTCATTCTCCACATAGCATTGTTATCATTTTCACCTGAGACCTTCAAAGCCATTCAGGATTGTCTCCTGTTTCTCAGTGGGGAAGCAGGTCTGGGAGAGAGGCCAAAGTCAGTGGGTGTGAAGTGCATGTGATGATTACAGGCTATTGGGGGTCATGGGGATGCTGCTTGGGTTGGTTTGTGTTAAACATTCTCCATGCTCAGTGCTGTTCACATAGGTGCTTGTGGTTGGTTTGAGTGTTACTTATTTGTCCAGATGGTTATTCCTCATCTCTGGCTTTTGCTGGGCTATTTCCCCTTGTGTGTCCCCCCAGGTGCCTGGGCCATGTGAGTGCACTGACCTCCCATTCTTCTCCCTACTTGGTTGCCAGCCCTGCTGCGTGGGTCTCAGGGTACTGCATCTCGTCACCCTGGGCTCTCCCCGGTTTTTCCTTTTCAGGTTCTGTTTTCTTCTTTCTGGCCTCTCTGGGTGCCTCCTAGCAGGCTGTTGTGGCTCTTGCTGCTTTTTTCTCTTTGTTTCCCGTAGCCCTGGCTGCACACACATCGCTGGAGGACTTTACGCAGATACCTTGCCCATACCCATCATCCACTGACAGTCCATTATCATCCCTGTTGTGTCCAGTCCGGACACTCCACTCTGCACACAGTGGAGCCACCTGTCCTCATCTGCTGCTTGGCCCTTCCCTCTTGGATGGTGCTCCTCAGAACTGTTGGATGTAGAAGGTCCTCTGGCTAAATTAATCCAGTGTGGTTGATGCACTGTGTACTGTGCTTCCAGAATAGAGGTGACAAGGATGAACAAGGTGTCCCTCCTGTCAGAGACTTCTAAGGGGCATGGGGGGGACAGCAGGAAACCACCCAGAAAGAATTGGCCATAGACTTCATTGATGATTGGTTCTGGCACAGTGATCAAAGGGGGCCCTGGAGGAAGTAGTGTTTGAGTTGGGATTTAAGGGGTGAGTAGAATTTTGACCAGCAGAGAAACGAGTTTAAGGTACTCTAGGTGGTGAGGCTGGGAGAAATGCACACAGATGGGTGGGCATTCCTGGAGTGCTGGGGCTGGCTGGCCCTCTGATGGGGCTGGGACGCAGCTGTGTGCATGTGTGGACATGCCTACAGGGTGGGGGCCCTCAAAACCTGAAATTTTTTTTTTTTTAAATATTTATTTATTTGCTGTAGTTGTACACAATGGGTTTATTTGTACGTGGTGCTGAGGATCGAACCCGGGCCGCGCACGTGCTAGGCGAGCGCTCTACCACTGAGCCACAATCCCAGCCCAAAACCTGAAATTTACACATCTGGACTGTCTTGGATTCTGACTTCAAAAGTAGTATTACAGCATGAAAAAGATGAGTACTTGAGACATTTGGAAAGGCACAGGTGGAAGGTAGGAGGAGGGCCTGGAAGTTGCGCTCCATTCTGAGGGGTTGGCGAGCTGTAGGATGAGGGCAGAGAGGAGGGGACAGCCGGGCAGGGGCAGGCTTACTCAGCCAGTGGTGGAGGTCTGAACAGAGGCAGGTGCCTCAGGGATTGCACACAGTCACTTAGAAAGAAGGTGAGAGGTGATGTGGGAGCTGTGGAGTCCAGGGCCCGGGAGGGTGGCTCCATCTGGGAGGCTGGTGGAGCCCAGCGAGTGGGAGTGTCACGCAGGCAGCTTGGGACTCGCCCTGGATGTCTCTCTCCTGCTTATCTTGGTACTTACCAACAAGTGTCCACTTGGCCTCTGCTTCATTCTGTAACATTCTTGTGTTTGATACTAGGTGTCAGGGCTGTGTCTATTAAAAGTCTGGGGAGGTTTTTGCAAACCAGAGTGGTTGTTTACAGTACGTTCCATCTGCGATCAACCTAGACGTCAAGAGTGCTTTCAAGGCTTGTGGCTTTGTGTTCAGTGGAGGGGAACTGGCCCCAGCTGCCTTGTAGTTCAGGACACAGTGCCAGGCATGTGAATGACAGGGAGCTCCACTGCCAGCAGCCGGTCCACCTGGGTCCTGTCGGCAGGTGGCTGCATACTTGTTTCTTCCTACTCACTGAGAATTGCCCTTGGTGTTTTTGAAACCAAAACCAGTGTTTAGGGATGACTTTGGGGAGCAAGAAAGGCCTCTGCCCTCACACAGAAGTGCATGAGAGTGAAATTGTGCATGCCGTGCTCTGGCCAGGGAGGCAGGATAGTAGAGTAGTCAAGGGAGTGGCCTGTGGCTATACAGATCCAGCCTCAAATCTGAGGTGGCTCCTTACCTTGCAAGTGCCACTTACACTTAGTAGCTTGCTCTCAGAGCCTCAGTATCCTCATCCACAGAATTGCAGTCTGTGTTGCACATCTGTATTCAGTGATATCTCAGTTGGTAGGAGCTGATGTGAGGGGAGAGCAGGTGGGCAATAGTTAGCAAGATGGTTTCTGATGGTCGAAAGTGCTAAGAAGAATGCAGTATGTAGCCGGGTGTGGTGGCACACTCCTGTAATTTTAGCAGCTCAGGAGGCTGAGGTAGGAGGATCATGAGTTCGAGACCAGCCTCAGCAATGTAGTGAGACCCTGTCTCAAAAATAAAAAGGGCTGGAGATGTGTCTCTGTCTCTGTGGTAAAGCACCCCTGGGTTAAATCCCTAGTACACCCCCCCCCCAAAAAAAAAGTGTGTGATGCAGAATGTTGGGGTGCAGTTGGCTTGGGTGGTCAGGGAAGACTCCCTATAGAGGTGGCAGCTGAGCCTTGAGTGGTGAAAAGGAGCTAGTGTGGTGAGTCCAGGGGAGAAGCTCCTGCAGGTGCCAGGGCCTAGAGGCAGGAGTCAGCTGGGCTGCCAGGAGGACCAGGGAGAAGGCTGTGCAGGTGGAACAGAGGATGTGGAGGCAGATGAAGGACACACAGGTCCTGTGCCACTTGCTGAGGAGCCAGAACTCGTGGGGCTCTCAGCACAGTGCTGGTGCCCCAGAAGCACTGAAGCGTCCACGTTCCCCTCCCTAGCTTGGAATCCTGTCTCTCTGCATGGAGGCTTTTACTTAGTGTGCCTGTGGGCTAGGGGGCGGAACAGTTCTGCACAGTTCCCTGCTTTGAGCTTTGTGCTGACCTGTTCCAATCTCTCTTTCTCCCCCAGTGCACTGTCCAGGTCAAGTTAGAGCTGGGGCACCGTGCCCAACTGCGCAAGAAGCCCACCACGGAGGGGTTCACCCACGACTGGATGGTGTTTGTTCGTGGCCCAGAGCAATGTGAAATCCAGCACTTCGTGGAGAAGGTGATCTTCCGGCTGCACGACAGCTTCCCCAAGCCCAAACGTGGTGAGTAGCCCCAGCCTGAGTCAGGAATGCTAACCTGTCCAGCCTCCCTTCTCCAAAGGCCTGTCCCTGCCTCCTGGAAGTGGGACCCACATGCCCATCTACGTAGGTGCCCAGCCAGGCTGATGTTGAGGTGGTCCGCCCCCCCTCCTCCTCCACACAGCGTGCCAGCCCCTTCTCCAGCTATTGAGTCAGTCACAGGGGAATGGAAAGAAGGTGGTGACTGTTGTCATCATCTAGGTGGCAGCCAGCTGGTGAGTAATCAGGACATTGCTCATCTGGCCTGCATTGGATTAGAGTGCCATTCTAAGAGTTCATAGTACGTGGAATTGAAAAAAGAATCCTGGGCTGGGGTTGTGGCTCAGTGGCAGAGCGTTCACCTAGCACGTGCGTGGCCCGGGTTCGATCCTCAGCACCACGTACAAATAAAAGCATCGTGTACAACTAAAGCAAATAAATAAATATTAAAAAAAAAAAAAAAAAAAGAAAGAAAAAAGGATCCTGCCACCCTGTCTTGTCTCCCCTACCCATGTCCCACTTAGGCTGCTGCTTGTTAAACACAACTGCCCCATTTGTGTACCCCACCCACGTCTCCACCTGTAGCAGGGTGGCCCTGGCCTTTCTGCAGGACACAGTCTAATGGAGCAAAGTTGGGAATTAACCCTCTTTATGATCAGAGATGGCTTTCTTGGAAAGGACCCTGGGAAAGGCTTTGGTGGGGAGCCTGGGGACAAGGTTGGTCTCTCCTGAGTGCTTTGAGGCGCTGAAGCTGGAGCTGGTTTTCTCACCGTTGAGTTCCCAGTGTGAGGTTCAGGGCCTGGCACATTGTGGGGGTCCAGTACTTTTTTTCCCTCTCAGTGCTGGGGATGAACCTAGACCCTTGTGCATGCAAGGCAAGTGCTTTCCCACTGAGCCACACCCCAGGCCCCCAATAAATATTCCTCGAATGGGTGTGTCAAGATGGAAGGAAAGTGTTCGGTAGCAAGTGCTGGGAGGGGGAGCTGCTGCAGGGCCACCCCTAACCCTGCAGTGCAGGTGTCCCGGGGTCACGGGAGTAGTTTAGAAAGCTTGCCTGCAAGAGGCTAGCTGTTTAGCAGGGAATGAAATGTCACAGAATTAGAAACTTGCACTTTGAAAGGGCATGCCCTTGACATTATTAACAGCAGCCATTTATTTTTCTGATAGTTTCTTTTCTTCAGTATTCAGCCATTCCTTTCCCTCCTCATTTCTTCTTTGTCTTCACCTTCTCCCCTTTTCCTTTCTTGCTAAGCCTTTTAGAAGATGGCAAATATGGTTACTGACAACAGCAGATACTCGTAAAGCATTTGTTAATAAAAAGAATATGAGCCATGGGCTGGGGCTGGGTCCCAGTGGCAGAGCTTGCCTAGCATGTGCGAAGCACTGGGTTCGATCCTCAGCACCACATAAAAAATAAACAAATAAAATAAAGGCATGCTGTCCACCTAAAACTACAAATAATAATAATAATAATAATAATAATAATAATAAATAAAAATATGAGCCATTTACGTAGCACTTCCTGCTGGGCTCTCCATAGGCAGGATCCACACCACACCGCTCTTTTATAGATGGGGACATGGGTTTAGAGGGCTAGGTCAGCTGCTCATGCTTTAGAGGGGGTGGGAAGAAGTTAGCAAACTGCCCATGGGCCACAACCGGCCACTGCTGGTTTAATTACTGGCGTGGCCACAGCCATCCATCCCGGTGTCACCTATGATGCTAGCAGAGCGTAAGCCAAAGCTGCCTCCCTCTCTCTTCTCTGGCAGCGTCTGTTGCATTCTCCTTCCCCAGCTCCCTTGCCTGTCCTCTCCCCTTCTTCCTGTGCCTGGAGCATGGGGATGGACCCAGGATGATGGTTTCCATCTGCTTGGAAGCTGTTTTCTCTTCAGTTCCCACCATGTGTACCCAAGCAGTTCCTAGAAGTCACGTAATACTGATTTGCATTCATCGTGCTTTTACTTCATGCTGGGTGTCACGCCTTGTTCCTGGTGACAGACCTGCAGCCTGGGGCCTCTCAGGATCCCTGTGAGGAAGAGGGGGAAAAGGATGCGACAGAGGAGGCCAGGCACCTGCTTGAGGGCACATTCTCTGAGCTCCAAGTCCCTGAAAGATGAAGTGGTGGGTGACGCTCATTCCCTTACAGTGTCAGTTTGCGGCCACCTTTCCATTAGTGGCTGAGACCTGTTTGTTGCAGTCTGTCTGGGTGTCTAGTACAGAGCAGCTAGCTGCTTCAAATGTATCACAGAGAACTGCCAAGGTCATCAAGTCTATCAAAGACTAAATACTCAGTTCACTCTTTGTTGCATTGAAGGAGATTGCGTTGGATTACATTTTTCCAGTTTTCAATGAAAAGTAGATCAACTCTTAGAAGGAGGGAGCATCTTAGAGGATTCCATCCTCTGGAATGATATTTCATATACTTAAAAAGTATCTTTCATATCAAACACTCATTCATTGTAACAACTGAACAGAGCAGAAATGCTTCAGGTAGAGAGTGGTGGATTCCCGTTTCCTCTCCAGTCTCACCACCCCACTGGCACTCTTTCTAACCTTTTCCAGAGTGTGTTCTTAACACCAGCTGACTTGCTAACTATTTCTTGGTTGATTTGTTTTTCAGATGTAAATTATGTTTATTGATTTACCAGCATGAAAGATTGGAACTTATCCCAAAATACCCCTCTTTCTCCACCGTCCTCTCTGCATTGTTTATAGTTAAATGATTTGCTTTTCATTTGCTTGTGGCTTTTTTTGTTTTGTTTTTCATGCTGGGAATGGAACCCAGGGCCTTGCACATGCTCAGGATGTGCTTTTCCACTGCTTTTCCCAGCAGCTTCTTGGTGACTTTGCATGATGAGGCGAGCCTGGGCATGCTTACCTTTGGGCTCCTCACAGATGGAACCTGTGGTCCTTTTGGGATATCCTCTAGCTGCTGAGTCTAAATTGCAGACTCTTTGCCCAACACACCTACACAGCCTCATGCCACTGGGCTTGTTTCATTTCTCTCCTTAACACCATCTTGACATATTGACATATTTGTTTATTTCCTCCCCCACCTGCAAGTTAGAGTTCTATTTTGTTTGTTGCTCTGTCCCCGGTGCCTGCAAGGACACTGTAGTCCCTTACCAAGTGCTTATTGAATGAATGCATGAATGAGAAGGACCTGATAAGGGCCCCAGCCTTTCCTTGAGCCTCCTTCACCTTTCTGTTGAGGGCAGCTCTTGACGTGGTTAAGTTTGTTGAACTGAAACCCAGATCATCATTCCCTGATGGGTGAATGTCTCTGAAAGATGGAGCAGAGCACTGACCTGGGCGACTGGGTGGGATGCCAGGGTTTCTTTCTTCTTCACCATGTCCCTAAAGCATTCAAGGTCAGAATCAGTTCTTTTCAATCATTTTGGGTTAAAATTTGTCCCCAATTCAAGCTTCACGTTTGGACTGTGATTTTTTTTTTTTTTTTTTTTGAGTAACTGTTTGCTGCTGCCTTTTGTTTTGTGTTTTTAGCACATCTTTCTTTTTCTTTTTCTTTCTTTCTTTCTTTTTTTTTTTTTAAGCACATCTTTCTTTTCTCCTGTCCTGACTGTGTCACTTGTCCCATGGAGCATTGTTTTGGTCTTTTTCTTTTACCTCTGAGCATTCCATCCCCTTGCCTTCCCCCTCTAATCAGATTGACTCCTCTCTAGCTTTCATGCTGGGCTTTTCTTCTCTGTGCTCCTGGGGGGTGTTAATTTGTACTTCTTTGTTTTGGTTATATTCTCCTTTTACTAGTGCAGTTTCTCAAGTGCTGTTCCAAGAGGCTGATTACTTAAGAAGTTCCCTAGGGCCGGGTGTGGTGGCACACACCTGTAATCCCAGCACTTGGGAGGCTGAGGCAGGAGGATGGGGAGTTCAAAGCCAGCCTCAGCAATGGCGAGGCACTTAGCAACTCGGTGAGGCCCTGTCTCTAATAAAATACAAAAAAGGGCTGGGGATGTGGCCCAGTGGTCGAGTGCCCCTGAGTTCAATTCCCGGTACCAAAAAAAAGAAGTTCCCTAGGAAAGCTGTGTGGGCAGGGACCTCTTTGAGTTCTGCTCTTACAGCAGAGTGATGGTGGGTTGGGTGTCACATTCTGGCTGAGAATTATATGGTTTGGAACTCTGAAAGTGTCCTTCATCCCTCTGAAGAGTCTGAGGCTGTGGGTCTGGGTGCTGCTGCTGTGTCCCATTTTTCTTTCCAGAAGCGTTTAGGATGCTTCATGTGACATGTTTCTGGGATTTTTGTTACTGTTGTTCAGTGTGTTTGGTGACATTTTGGTGTCTTTATTTTAGCTCTGGAAAGTTATCTACACCTGGGACAATTTCCTTCCATCTGTGTATTTCCTTTTTTTTCTCCTTCTTGGGTGCTCATCATTTAACTTCCCTGGGCTTAAATCTTTCATCTGTAAAAAGAGAAAAATTGCATCTTCTTGTGAGATCATTGTGATCAGTGAGCGAGCTGAGGTGAGCACTGCATAGTCGCTGCTTAGAAATGGCAGCCGCCGTCAGCGGGATCATTTAATCTGCTGAATCATTTCTTCAGGTCTCACTTTTTTAACAAAATGTGTCTTTTCACCCTGCTTCTTGGGAGATTTCCTTTAGTTTCTACTCATCCAACTGAATTGAAAAACAGTGTGTATTTGTAGTATCTTCTTAAGAGAGCCCATTCCTATTCTTTAATTTTCCCCTTTGAATATATCTTGATTTTTTTTTTAAAAAATATTTATTTATTTGCTTTAGTTGTACACAGTTTATTTGTACGTGGTGCTGAGGATCGAACCCGGGCCATGCACGTTCTAGGCGAGCGCTCTACCGCTGAGCCACAATCCCAGCCCTGAATATATCTTGATTTTAAGGTAGGCATGGTGGCATGTGTCTGCGACTGAGTCAGGGGATTGCTTGAGCTGAGCTCAGGAGTTTGAGGTCAGCTTGGGTGACACAGTGGCCCCCTCCAAACTAAAAAAAAAAAAAAAAAAGCATAGATCTTTCTGGCTGCCCATGCAGGAGCAGTGTGGGAGTAAACCTAGGGCTAGGCGCCTGGCCAGGTGCTAGGAAGTATCCCATGTTGGGAGGTGTGGCATGTGGGCCATGGGCTGCATTCCTGGGCAGTTTGTAAGTTTGAAGGCCCGTTTGATAGCGCTCGGTGACAGGTGAGCCTTGGGAGAGGAGCCAGGTCCCCTTAGGTCCTTGGGTGAGTGTCAGGCAACCTGGGTCCCTGACTGTGGGGCACTGGGGAGGTGCAGATGTAGGGATGCATCAGGAGTCTGTGTGGGTGGGCTGTACTGAGTTCCTTGTCCAACATCCCCGGCAGCCTGTCCAAGGAGCTTGGTTGTAGGCCATTGGGACATCTCTCCCCAGGCTGAAGAGTCTCCCTGTTGACCCAAGGTTGTCCAGTGAGCAGGGCTACTCTTGCCTTACCCAGTTTGAGAGTGATAACAAGGAGCTGGAGGTATTCTTGTGGCTTCTGTTGTCCTCCGAGTCCCTGACACTGTCAGACCATGAGCAGTGGACTGAAAGAATGGATGAGTGAGCAGGTGTAGTCACTGCAGTTGGTAGCAGCAGTGGTTTACCTGCAGAGCCTTGTGTCAGTAAAGTGGCTAGAGTGCCTGGCAGAGGTGGCCGCTGTAGGCTTTAGCAGGTCACTGCATGGAGCGAGTGGTGGGACTGTTGTAAGGACAGGGCAGGTACTGGAGGGGAAGCAGTAGCATCCAGGGGAGGGGAGAAGGATGGCATTGGTTTGGAGCTGTGCTCTGAGGAACCTGGGGCTGCGTTGGGGGGCAGTGGGTAGGTAAGAAGGAGCCTTGGCATCACTGACCCCTGTGCCAGTTTTTGCAGCTCCAGGCTTGGGGAGCCACAGGCCCCTGCCTTTCCCCCGCTGCAGTTTGCAGATTGGGTTCTATGCAAGGCTGTCCATTTAGCCCTACCTTCAAAGGCCCCTAGTCACTCCAGGCTTGCCCTCCCTGCTTGCCAAGTTTGTTTCTGTATAATTGAGAGCCTGAGAGCCTTTTCTCGTTTTTTGAAAGAAAAGTCTTTTTTATTTTACCCCTTGCGCTGGGAATTGAACCCAGGGGAGCTCTACCACTGAGCTTTATCTTCAGCCCTTTTTATTTATTTTAAAACAAGTTCTTGCTAAGTTGCCCAGGCTACCTTTAACCTGTGATCCTCCTGCCTCAGTCTCAGTACCTGAAATTATAGGTGTGCACCAGCACACCCAGCTGATTAAGGTTTTAATATAAGAAGTCATGTTTCATTATGTTCTGCTGTTTTTTTAAAATATTTATTTATTTACTTTTTAGTTGTACACAACGCAATGCATTTATGTTTACGTGGTGCTGAGGATCGAACCCGGGTCGCGCACGTGCGAGGCGAGCGCTCTGCTGCTGAGCCACAACCCCAGCCCTGTTCTGCTGTTTTCTAGCAATTTCTGGCCCACTCAAGAATTAACTTACTTGTGCAGATATGTGCACGTAAAGTTTTTTTTTTTTTTTTTTAAACAATTGATATTGTTAAATGAAGTATGCCAGACAGAGAAACGTAAACACTATGTGATATCACTTATATGTAGCATCTAAAGTAGTCCAACTCGGAGAATCGGATTGGGGTGGTGGCTGCCCAGGGCTGGGGCCGGGTGTAGGGTGGTGATGGTCAACTAAAACAAGCTTTTGATTAGCAGGATCAGTGAGTTCTGAGATCTGTAGAGCATGGCACTCATCACTGTTGGTACTGTAATGTGTACTCAACATTGCTCAGAGGCCTTATGTTAAATGTTCTTAGGGAGAGAAAAAACAATCAAAGGCAAGAGGAAGCTCTGGGAGGTGAAGGATATGCCTCTGGCCTTGGTAATGATGGTGGCTTTATGGGTATGGACTTACCCCAAACTCACTGAGATGTGTCATTCATTATACACAACTTAACTTCACATATCCTTCCAAGCTCAGGGAGGCGGTTAAAAAAACCTCACAAGCAATTGGCAGGATTCTTCCTTTCTCCTAGGAGTGGTAGCCTCTGGAGAGGGAGGAATGGAAAGCAATGGATTTGATCTTTATGTCCTGATTTTAGTTAAAAGCAGGGGAAGAGTATATTCATGGTATTTGCATAATGACTGCAGGAATGTGGAAACATGGATTTTTTTTTTAATTTACCATGCTTTTAAAATTTATTTATTTTAAACATGAATGATTTACTTTGGATGAGATTATAGGCATATATTATTTTACATATATTTTGCTATTTGTTTCTCTTTATTTATTTTTTTATTTTTTGCTTTTTGGGCTAATGAGGCTGGCTGTTCAAGTGGCTTGGACTGTTTTTATTCAGTGCTAAAGTAGAACCCAGGAGCAGAACCCTCTGAGATCCTCCCTGCATATCCTGTGTATGTGTCCCTGGCACAGAGTGGGGTGTGTGCATGTGGTGTAGCCAGTGATGAGGAGGTCAGGACTGTTGGATGCTCCCGCTGAGGAGGCTGAGGCTCTAGGTCTTGCAGACCTGAGTCAATTGAACTTGTGCAGCCTTCTCTGGCAGGAGGAAGTGCCTGGAAGACAGAGTCTCGTGCCCCTTCCTGCTGTCTGCGCCAGTGGCCCACTCACCTTTCTCCTGCCAGCTCTGTCCCCTTTTACTTCCCAGGCACCCTTCGGCATGGAATTTTCCTGACTTCCCTGGGGAGCGTGCCCTCCTGAAAGGCTGCCTCCAGAAGGAGGGAGGACAGTGGGTGGGGGAGCTGCTACTGATGGAGGCTGGGCCTTGGGAAGGGCAGGAGGCTGATGGATGGTTTTCCCTTTCTTTTTAGTGTGCAAGGAGCCCCCCTACAAAGTGGAGGAGTCGGGGTACGCTGGCTTCATCATGCCCATCGAGGTGTACTTCAAAAACAAGGTAGGATCTTCCAGAGCAGTGAGCAGGATGTGCATCCTGTTAGAGACCCCTAGGCAGAGGGTGCCACAGGCAGCTCACAGGAGGAGGCAGAAGTAGCTTTTGCACACAAGATGCATTGCAGGGACTGCCCGCAAGCAGGTGCTGGTGGGATGTGCTGCAGTTTCCCTGGGGCCGCAGCTGGCCACCTTGGAAGATGAGTAAGCATGACATGTCCTGACGGGCGGGTTCTGTGAGGGTTCTGGAGGGTCAGTCACTGAGTCATATGTGGTGGCAGAGAGCTAGAAGTAGTCTCAATGTCACAGCAACAACTGGGTAGGTAGTTACATGCCTCTTCTGAGTGGGACCTTGATGATCCTCAAGGGAAGGAGTTGTTAATACCATTGAATGAAAGAAGCGAGTTACAAGTGTAACATGTATAGAGAGAGTTACATGTGTCAGCAGTGTCACCAAGGGTAATATGGATGGGAGGATTCCGAGGGACTTTTTCCCCAGTATATTTTAAAATTATTTTTAAGTTGACATAAATGTGCATTTATTTGTGCGGTACAGTGTTATAATTTGAGACATATTTACAGGGCATAGTGACCAAATAGGATAGTTAGGGTTCTCGTCTCCTTGGATGTCATTTCTGTGTGCTGGGAACCTTCAAGCTCTTCTAGTTGTTTTGCAATGTGAAATAAACCATAGACTACCAGCTTGCTGCTCTGCTGTGCAATGTTAGGGCTTTTGTTTTATTTTCCCAATCTGCATTTTCTAAACTTTTTTTTGCTCTGTAATTGAAAGAAGAGGCTGCCTGCAGCCTGCTTTTGATGCTCACAGGTGCCACCAAGGGGCAAGTGGTGGCATTTCCTGGGTCAGGCTGGCCTGGACATGCTGACCGCTCTTCTGCAAATTGCGACTAGACTGTCTTTCAATGAGTAGGTCTCTCTGGCCCTTGCTACCACCCACTTTGCTATAAAGAGTCCCTTGTTTATACCCACTGGGGAACAGGAGTCAGGAATCACACTGTTCTACAGACCACCTGGCCTTATGGTCCTCTTGGGTGACACTCAGGTGTGCCACCCCACTGGAGTCAGTGGCAGGTATGACTCAGCCAGGTTTCAGGTGCAAGGCCTCCTGAAATCTGAAGGGCTGTTCACAGACACCTGGTTTGTTCTGTGGTTCGTTCTGAGGCCACAGAAGCTGGTGACCAGACCCCATGGCAGCAGAGCTGAGTGAGTCTGCAGGTAGACTCCTTAAGACCCGGGGCGAGTCTCCTAGCAGACCTGCGCCCGGCCTTTCCAAGACCGCTCAGTGAGTGGGTGGAGGGGGGAGCAACGCCATTAGCCATTTTGGGGGTAGTTGAGGGGTCTAAGTCCATCTGCTAAGTGCTCTTATCTTGGCATTCTTTAGGGTGTGGCGGGGGACAGAATCTCTGTGACTGGTTAAAACTCCGCTGGTTTGACTAAGTACCTTTGAGGTCAGAAGCAGTTGGAGTTGGAGTTGGAGTCCCACGGCTCTGTGGGCTTTTTGTGTTTCTGACACTTATGGTCTCTGGCACCTTGACCTTCCTCTCCCTGCTTAGGGCTGAGCATGTAGCCAGTTGGGGCTGCCGGGGTGGACGCTGGTTCCTGGAGCCCTTTTTCCTGGCCCAGGGGACCCTGTGTTCTGGGAAAGTCATTCCTGCTAGGCTGGAGAGCCCTGGGCAAGCCGTCTCTTCCAGAGCAGGGCACTCAGTGCTGGTGCAGAGGCCCCTGCTGGGACCCTCTTGGCCCTTGGTGTGGCCTCTACAGTTTACTGTAGGCCTGTTGCTGTGCCTGGACTGCTGGTCTCTGGGTGGGAGAACGTGTGTGGCGTCTGTGTAGTACCAACAGAAGGAAGGTGTGGGACTTTGAAGGTAGACAGGTCTTGGTTGCCTGACGGGCCCAGCATCCCCAGCTTCTTGATGAGCCAGTCAGAGCCCTTTGTAGCAGAGAGGAGTGCTTCACAGTGTGACTCAGGAGGCTGCAGTCCCCCCACCTCCCTACTCCCAGCAGGAGCCTACTGCTTTCCATCTCTTATGGGTGCCCACCAGGACCTGGTCGAGGTTCATGCTTGCCACAGGGCATAGCAGTTTGGTGTTCTTATTTCTGAGGCCGCAGTGTGCTGAGGACGGGGGCCCAGCAGACTCAGCCTGGTGTCCTTCGCTCTTCAGCACATGCAGTAGTGGGGATGGTGGAAGGAAGTCCACCTCACCAGGGGAGAGCGCTTCAGCACCTCCATGCTTGGTACTTGGGAGGAGGCCACTCCTGTCCCCTTTCTTTTCTTTGTTTTGGTGCATGTTCCAGAGCATCCTTGGGGTCGAGCTGTCATCCCACGTTCATGGACATCTTGTTCAGCCTCGTGTCTGCAGGTGGGTGGGCAGCCCACAGAGGGAAGATTGTATTCCCGGCCTTTGGGAGTGGCCCATGCTCTCGCCTGGCCCAGCAGCAGGGAGCAGCTACACATGGGCTTCCAGGGCCTCTCTCCTGCAGGCTGGGAGCCGGTTTGGAGGCAGGAATGGGCAGGGCCTTGCCAGTGCTGTTCATTCAGCCTGTGCTTCCCATCCTCACCCTGTGTGGGGAATCTCAGGCCAGCTGGCAGCCAGGCGCCCCCGAGGGTTGGAGCAATGCAGACCTAGCAGGAGCCTGAGGGAGCTCCTGAGGTTACTCTGGTCACCCACCTGCCTTGTCCTGCAGCCCACACCTGAGCAGTGCTCACCTGGGCTGATGTCCAAATTTCAGGGCTGTTTTTGTCCTGAGTTCTCTGGGGTACTATCCCTTACTTTCTGCCCCTGATGGGGAAAGGGACTGGGCAGTCCTTTGGCCATAGGACTGCCCCTACTGGGCTCAGCATCCTCCCCTGTGCTGGGGATTCAAGAAGACAGGGGCCCTTTCTGAAGGGGATGTCTGGATGCTTGACTGCTCTTTCAAGATCCTCAGGGCCTTCTTTTGGGTATGGCTTATGTGCTTGAATTGGTGGTACAGGACTCCATGTTCTGCTGCAGCACCCATTGCCCTGTTCTTGGACAGGCCCTGAGGTGCTGCCCCAACACAGTACCTCATCCCAGGTCCCATCTGGAAGGGGTGGGTGTGCTGCTCACAGCTGTGTTGCCTCCAGCAATCCCCAGCAACTGTTGGCTTCAGGTCAAGGTGTTATTTTTTTTTAAATCTGGTTTATCGAGGTATAATTTACATACAGTAAAATTCTCCTGTTTTAGGTGTAGCAGATTTTAAAAATCTCAGCATGTGGTTTCATTTGAATCCTATTGGAGGAGGGCCAGATTTTCTGTTTCAATGAAAGAGAAAAGGCTGCGTTCCCATGCCAGGTGTTGGTCTGAACAACTCCTGCAGTGGCTGTGCCTGGACTCCGACGCCCCCTCTTTGGAGAGTTGCCACGTGTGCTACGTGTGCACTCAGCGCAGTCCCAGAACAAGGGCTGACTGCCTGCTCACGCTCTGTTCCCTGCTCATTGGGAATCCCATGTTCTTTGTGGTGGTTTTGCCACAGAGCTTTTTAGAGGGTCGTGGACTAAGGCAGTCCAGGAGGTGACCTCGCCACGGACAGTGCAGGCACACAGACCCTGATCACCACTGCGGTAGTGTGTGTGTGGTGCACCAGTTAGAGCCTCCACGTGAGCCCCTGAGGGAGGGAGCCACCCAGGATGTGGAAGAGGGAGGAGGAGGGCACCCCCTAGGCTGTGGAAGAGGCCACAGGGACTGGCGGGCCTGGGCTTGGAGCCAGCTATGAGCAGACACACACTTGTTGCTTAAAAAGCTGAGACAGAGGTGACCTAGGATGACTGTTGTTAATAGATTTGGGTTTTTACTTACACTTAGGTGACAGAGACAGTATTATTCTTTGTATTACATTCTGCCTATATCACCTAAACATGGGTGCCTACTTCTCAAGTTTTGTAAAGATCAGACAGTTGTGAAAAGCTGAGTATCGATTGCAAAAACAGCTTATCTAGGTTTGGAGAGCTGTTTGAACCAAGGCTGTGGTGAATGGATGTGTGCTGATTTTTCTGTCTTGGGGTAGCCGGGTTTGCATCTGGTAGTAATCTACTAGTTATTTGTGAGAAGCAAGTTAGAAATATTACAATACTTCACTCAGATCTATTGTACTCAAATAGCTTTTACTGAAGGCTCATTAGGTATCTTGCACTCGGGTGTCAGCATGTGTCAGATACTTGCATGAGGCACTCCTCTCTATTAGATATCTTGTAGGGGGGCACGCGGATGCGTACAGTAGCATACAGATCTAATGAAATGGAAGTCTGTGGTCATTTATTCATGTACAAAATATGTGTCATGTCTTCAAAACTCAGTGTTCTGTGTGCCCACGTCAGGAAGCACACTGGGGATTCACGGAGTGCCTCAGGAGGCACAGATTGTGCCTTCGAGTATTTTGTGATATTTATTGTAAGCATTCAACATATAATACAAGCTAGATGTGTATGAAAATTCAATGTAATCTAAATAAGAATGAAAGGAATCACATAGTAAATGTGTATTTGGTGAACTATTAGAAAACCCAGGGGCTGGGGTTGTAGCTCAGCGGTAGAGCGCTCGCCTAGCACGTGCGTGGCCCGGGTTCAATCCTCAGCACCACGTAAATGCATTGTGTACAACTAAAGCAAATAAATAAATATTTTTAAAAAAAAATAAAAATAAAAAACCCAAAGGATAATTTGAATGTAAGGTCAGAAACCAAGGGGAAGGTTGACCAAGTTTAGCACTGGGAGAAGGTTGTGAGGCTACCCTGGTAGGGAGACCAGCTAAGAGCATAGGTTGGAGGCAGGTACACCAGGGTTCAACTTCCAGGAACTGTTTATGCCACCACTGGGGCAGGGGACCTCTCTGAACCTCAGTTTCTCTCTCCATAAGGTGGAGATCCTTCCTGTATCAACTTGGAAGACTCAAGTGGGGCAGGGGTGAAGCCTTAGCCCAGTGGCCATTGCACATGCATCAGTCGGTGTTATTGTGGATGGCCAGGCAGCAGGGTGCTGGGGGAGAAGAGCGTGGGGGCTTTTAAAGGCCTGAGGAGGTGGAGGTCCTAGGGACCAAAAGATGCTGTTTGACTTCTCTGGAGAGGGAGAGCGGGTCTATAACCAGAGCAGAAAATGTTCTTTCTCAGACCTAGGACATCTGCTTGTATGGTGCGTGGTGAGCCTTTCACTCGTGTGTTTTCACTTGTGCCTTTTTTTTTTTTTTTTTGGTACTGGGTATTGAACTCAGGGGCACTCGACCATTGGGCCACATCCCCAGCCCTTTTTTGTATTTTATTAGAGACAGGGTCTCACTGAGTTGCTAAGTGCCTCACCATTGCTGAGGCTGGCTTTGAACTCGTGATCCGCTTGCCTCAGCATCCCAAGTGCTGGGGTTACAGATATGCGCCACCATGCCCGGCTTCACTTGTGCCTTTGAACATGGCTTAGTCTGTACAGTGAAGAGATTGTGCTTTCGTGGTGTTGAACACTAGGTTTTAATGGGGGCTGCATTTTTTTTAACCCAATTGGTGGGGTACTCTTTAAAAATAAGTCACTCCTTTCTCCCAAGGAGGCTTTCATCTGATCACACAAGTCATACATGTGTGTCCTAAGGAATTCTTTTAAAATTGAGGTGACATTTGCATGAAGTGCATTCTAACCACTTTAAAGTGTTCAATTTGGTGGCATTTAACCAACTCTTCTCTAGTTTTAAAAGTTTTTCATCACTCAAGGAGGGCACCCTGGAACTTTCACTCTCCATTCCCCCTTCGTCATTTCCTGGCAACTGCTAATTTGCTTTCTGTTCTATGGATTTGTGGGGTGTGGATATTTCAGGTAAATGGAATCATATAACATGGGACCTTTTGCACCTGGTGACTGCTTTCACACAGCCTGCTTTTGAGGCTTATCCAGGTTGTGGCCTACATCAGAACAGGTTGAAGACCTCAAGTTTTTCAGATTTTGGAGTTTTGGGGATTGTGGGTTATTTGTATAGAGCATACATAATGTGAAAATCCAAAATTCAAAATGTTTTAATTAGTTTTTAGGTTAGGAATGCTCAACCTGTACATCATTGCTTTCCTAGCAGAGCACACTCTATCTGTTGTCTGTATATCTAGCCAATTCTCGTTATTTGAGAACAAACACTGAGTTAGCAAATACTGCCCAGTTGGTGGAGGGAAAGGTTCCTCTAGTGCAGGCATAGGTTCCTCTAGTCACAACTTCTGTCCACTGATGAATACATAACTTTGTCATGAGTGTTTCTGTTTAAAGACACTCTATTTTATATTGTTGATTCATTGATGTTGAACTCATGGCCATCAGCATTATAAGTCCTGCCTGAGTAAAGTTCATCATTGAACACAAATATTTTTTCTTCTTGCCTCAGGAACACTGGACAGTGTTGTGGCAGTATGCTTAGAGCTCCTTTTAAATAGCCAGAGTGGGTGGGGAGAGTACAAAAATGTGGAGAATGTGGCACTAAATGTACTGTGAGAACAGTGTTCACAGGGCGAGCTGCAGCAAGTGGACAGCACCACCTTGTCCCACGTCCTCCCAGAATGTGTCCATCGGGCAGCTTGGAGTTTTTGCTGTTCTGCATATATTTACAAATAACTATGAAAGCCTTGAGAATTTTAGGTGTACAAATAAACTTTAGTGAGTAGGTGACTTAACAAATTTGGAGTCTATGAATAATGTGAATTGACTGCCCTACAACTTGTTTACCCCTTCGCCTGTGGATAGACATTTGGCTGTTTCTGAGCTGCTGTGAATAGAGCTGTTCTGACAAGTGTGTAGATGGGCTCGTCTGAGTACCAGTTCACCATTCTTTTGGGTAGATGCCTGGGAGTGGAACTGCTGGGTCATGTGGTGATTCTGTTTAAAGTTTTGAGGAACTGCCAAAGTCTTCCACAGTTGAGTGTCCCATTTTACATTTCCACCAGCAGTGTATGAGGCTTCCTTTCTCCCCGCTGTCCTTAGCAGTGCTTGTTTTCTCTTTCACATTACAGCCATCCTAGTGGCTGTTATGTTCAACATCTTTTCATGTGCCCCTCAGCTATTTATATATCTTCTTTGGGGAAAGGTCTGTATACATCTGCCCATTTTCAAATTGTTTTTTTCTTGTTGCATTATAGAAGTTCTTTGTGATTGGCAAATATTTTCCCTCCTTCTGTAGGTTGTTTTTACATTTTTTTTTTTAAAAATATTTATTTAGTTGTAGTTGGACACAGTATCTTTATTTTATTTATTTATTTTTATGTGGTGCTGAGGATGGAACCCAGGGCCGCGCACATGCTGGGCAAGTGCTCTACTACTGAGCCACAACCCCAGCCCCACATTCTTGATAATGTTGTTTTATACACAATTTTTTTTTTTTTTTTTTTTTTTTTGGTACTGGGGATTGAACTCAGGGGCACTGGACCTCTGGGCCACATCCCCAGCCCCCCCCCCCCCTTTTTTTTTAATATTTATTTATTTACTTTAGTTGTACACAATGCAATGCATTTATGTTTACGTGGTGCTGAGGATCGAACCCGGGCTGCGCACGTGCGAGGCAGGCGCTCTGCCGCTGAGCCACAACCCCAGCCCCCCAGCCCTTTTTTGTATTTTATTAGAGACAGGGTCTCACTGAGTTGCTAAGTGCCTCACCGTTGCTGAGACTGGCTTTGAACTTGCGATCCTCCTGCCTCAGCCTCCCAAGTGCTGGGATTACAGGTGTGCACCACCACGCCCGGCTCAAAATTAAGTTTTTATGAAGTACAGTTATCTATTTTGTCGTTATTTTTGCTCACACTTTTGGTATCAAATCTGTGGCTCCATTACCAACTCTGAGGTCATCAAGAATCACTCCTCATGTTCACTTAACACTAGTTTTATGGTGTTTGCTTTGTTGTTTGGAGCTGGGGAGACACCAGGGCCTTGGACATGTTAAGCACGTGCTCTGCCACTGAGCTACATCCCAGCTTCCAGTGTAGTTTTAGTTTTTATGTTTATGTAGTTGGTTCTTCTTTTTTTCTGTGTATGTGTGGTACCAGGGATTGAACTCAGGGGCACTCAACCACTTGGGCCACATTCCCAGCCCTGTTTTGTATCTTATTAGAGACAGTCTCACTGAGTTGCTAAGTGCCTCGCTTTTGGCTGAGGCTGGCTTTGAACTTGTGATCCTTCTGTCTCAGCCTCCCAAAGTGCTGGGATTACAGGCGTGCGCCACCGTGCCCAACCAGTTGGTTCTTCTTAAGTTAACTTTCTTGTGTGTGGAGTGAGGTAGGGTCCAGCTTTGTTCTTTTATGCAGTTTTTCCCAGATGGCCCACACCATTTATCCAAGAGATTATTCTTTTCCCATTGAGTGATCTTAGCACCCTTATTGAAAATAAAGTGACCATAGAATTTGGGTTTAAAACTGGACTCTTAATTCCATAGCATTGGTTTATATGGCTGTCATTATACTAGGACCATACTGTTTTGATTGCTGTTGTTTTCTGGGAGGTTTTGAAATTGGAAAGTGTGAGTTTTTTTTAACTTTGTCAGATTTCCCTCTCCTGCTTCAGTATGATTTTGGTTATTCTGAGCTCTTTGCTGTTTGTCCTAGTCTATTTTCTGTACTCTAATAGAATGCCTGGGACTGGGACATTTATAAAGAAAAGAGGTTTATTTGGCTTCTGGTTTGGGAGGCTGGGAAGTTCAAGAAGGGACAGCTGCATATGATGTGGGCCTCATGCTGCTTCACAACATGGCAGAAGTTAGAAGGATAATTGGGTATGTGTGAAAGAGACAAAACAGGCAGGTTGGCCTCATTTTATAAGTCTGCTTTTGCAGTTAACTAATCCAGTCCCACAAGAGCCAGCATTAACCTGGTCCATGAGAAAAGCCTTACTCTTTGTTGATGACCGTCTCATCTCCTAAGTGTGGTTGCCTTTTGTTTCTGTTTCTGTTTGATTGCTATAGTCAGGGCTTCCAGCAGTGTCGAGTGGCACTGGTAAGGTGGACTTCCTGGTGGGCTTCTGACTTTAGGTGAAAGTCTCCAGCCTTAAAATCAACTGTGATGTCATCTGTGGGGTTTTCCATAAATGCCCTTTATCGGATTAAGGAAGTACCTTGTAAGAAGAGAGAGCAACAACAACAACACTTTTTTTTCTGTACTCACATTTCTGACACCAAACGTGAGGGTTTCCCCACAAGAAACCTTTTCCTGTCCCCCCACCCTCGTCACCCAGGAAGTTATAAGGGTTTTGGGAGCTCTGTGCCAGGACTGGGGGCAGAGACCAAACACATTTCTTTTGTGAGATATATATGTATTTTTTCTATTCCTTGTATACTTTTTTTTTTTTTTTTTAAATCATGAACAGGTGTTAAATCCTTTCAAATGCTTTTTCTGCTTCTATTGAGAAAATTATGGGTGTTTTCTCTCCTGCTATTAATGTGCTGTATTATGTCAATTGGTTTTATGTTGAACTGCCCTTGCACTCCTGCCATCAGTCCTTTTGGTTTGATGCACGGTCTTTTCTGTTTCTGTTTGATTGCTATAGTCAGGGCTTCCAGCAGTGTCGAGTGGCACTGGTAAGGTGGACTTCCTGGTGGGCTTCTGACTTTAGGTGAAAGTCTCCAGCCTTAAAATCAACTGTGATGTCATCTGTGGGGTTAGGTTTGGTTTGCTGGTGTTTCCTTGAGGATTTTTTGTGTCTGTTCATAAGGACTATTGGTCTATGGTTTTCCTGTGGCATCTTTGTGTTTTGGTATCAGGGTAATAATGCTGAGCTCATACTGACCTCATACTGAATGTGTTAGGCAGGGTTCTCTCCTCTTCTCATTTTGGTAGAGTTGAGTAGGTTGGTGATCATTATTCATTTTGTTTTTATTTTTTATTTGGAGCTGGGGATGGAGCCCTGGCCTCGCACGTGGTCAGTGGGCACTGGGCCCTGAGCTCCAGCGCAGCCCTCTTTCTTCTTTGAGCATTTGGTGGAGTCCACAGGGAAGCCATCTGGTTCTGGATTTTCGGGGAAATTTTTGATGACTGATTCATTCTCTTGTTATAGATCTGTTGGGAATTTCTGCTGCTTCTTGATTCAATTTTGGTAATTCGTTTGTAGGAATATGTCCCATTTTCTCCAGATTTTCACATTTGTTGAGGTATAATTGTTTGGAGGGTCCTTTTACATTCTTTCACTTTCTGTCAGCTTGTTAGTTCTCACTTTTATTTCTGATTTTGGTTATTTGTGTGTTCTTGCTTTTTTCATAGTGTAGCTAAAAGTTTGTCCATAAGTTCTCTGCTTTGGGCTTAGTGGGTTTACTTCTTTTTCTAGTTCTTTTAAGATGGACAGTTAGTGGCTGGTTGTTTTGTTTTGTTTTGTTTTGTTTGGTACTGGGGATTGAACTCAGGGGCACTCGACCACTGGGCCACATGTCCAGCCTGTTTTTGTATTTTATTTGAGACAGAGTCTCACTGAGTTGCTAAGTGCCTCGCCATTGCTGAGGCTGGCTTTGAACTCGCAATTCTCCTGCCTCAGCCTCCCAAAGTGCTGGGATTTCAGGCGTGCACCACCGCTGGTTATTTTTTAACGTAGGCATTCACACCTCTGAACTTCCTCTGAGCAATGCCTGTATTGAGTTCTGTAAGCTCTGGTGCATTTTTTCGTTTTCTTTATCCCAAAGTATTTTCTGGGGCTGGTTGTAGCTCAATGGTAGAGCACTTGTCTACAATGTGCAGGGCTCTAGGTTCAGTTCCTGGCTACATGAAAAACAAGGCAAAAACCCCCAAAAAGGAAAATTTTTATAATTTTTCTAGTGATTCTTGTTTGACTCGGTGGTTATTTAATTTCAGGGTTTTCAGTCCTCCTTCTGGATTTCTAGCTGGATAATTGCTTTTTGTGTGCCTTATAATCCAGTCCTCTTGTTTATTTTGTTGTTCTAAATGCTCTCCTCTTGGCCAGTGGGAGCTCTGTCCATGTGTGCCCTGTGTCTTTTTATCATGTTGCTGGGGTTTTCTGGGTGCTTCTGTACATTTGGGTCCTATAGGATCTCACAGTTTCCCTACCCCAGCTCCAGAGCCAGCCATGGCTCCAAGAAGTCCTAGTTCCTTTAATTGGAGAATGGGATTTAAAAGCCAAGATCTGGGCTAAGTGTGCTCATTGCTACTGGAATGTCACTGTGTGTGGGCCTCTTGCAGGACAGCTGGGTGTATATAAACAAATTCCCCTTGATATCCATGTTTGTTTCTTTAGCTCTGCCTGGTCATACCAGTGCAGCCCAGCCGCACTCCAGCTCTGTGGAATTCACTGCGCCTTCCCAGTGGCTTTTTGGTCACTGCTGTTTCTAAAGGAAGGAACTAGCTGGTTATCTGTGCTGTATTTGCTTCTCTAAGGCTGCTGAGCCTGGAATACAGCTTCAGAATTGCTAACTGGCCACCTCTGAGAGACAGCAAGCAGGGCACAGTGTGTGTGTGCAGTTCAGGCTTCACCTCCCAGCGCCTACTCAGGACACAGTTTCACCAGGTGTTTATGGCTCTCTTTCCTGAATCTTCCTGAGTGTGTTTTGTCATCCATTTGTAGCAGTTATGCATTCATTAGTGAGTCTCTATCCGTCTTAGGTCCCCTTCCACTCCCCTCTGGTTATTATCACTATTATTTTTTTTTCAGTTTATATTCAGTGGAATCCACTTTGGGTTTTGACATGTGTAGGGCCATGCCTTGCTGTGACAGTTCCATGCAGAACAGTTCTGCCCCCACACTACTGCACACTGTCCCTTTGAAGCCAGCCCCGCAGCCCCTCATCTCTTTTTTTTTTTTTAATATTTATTTATTTGCTTTGGTTGTACACGATATGTTTATTTGTACATGGTGCTGAGGATCGAACCCGGGCCGCGCATGCTAGGCAAGCGCTCTACCGCTGGGCCACAACCCCAGCCCTCCCTCATTTCTTTTCATCCCTGTGGCTTGCCTTTTCCAGATTGCCATATAAATAAAGTCAGACAAATGTAGCCCTTTGTGTCTAGTTTCTGTCATTTAGCAAAATGTGCTCCCCGTTGCTGGGAGTTGTGGCAGGAGCGAATAGTTTGTTTCTCTTGCAGAGTAGCATTCTGTTGTAGGACGGGTTGCAGTTTGTCCCTTCACCTGTGAGGGGTATCCAGGTTGTTTCCAGATTTGTGTAATCATGAATAAAGTTGCCATGAACACTTGCATACAAACTTTTGTGTGAACATAAGTTTTCAGTTTATTTGAGTAAATACCCAGCAGTGGGGATTGCTGGGGCACATGTCAAATGGCTTTCGAACTTTACAAGGTGTTGCTCCTCCCCTCCCTCTCTTTCCTCCCCCTCCCATCTGTCCTTTCTAGTGGGTGTGTAGTGGTCTCTGAACAGCTCTCCAGGGATGCGGTCCCCATGACACACTGTTCCTCCATCTCACATGCCGCCTCATGGAGTGCATTCAGAGTTGTGCCCTGTCAGCCTATTGCCGCTCTAATCCAGTGGGACTCCTGGGTCTGTCGATGGCTCTGTTGAGCTGCTGACTGCGAGGCTGCCACCGCTTCTGTTTCCATTCTGGGTGTTGGAGGGCAGGCCGTGCACCTTGCGGACTCTCTGTGTCTTTGATTGCAGCTGCCCTGGGGCTGTGGACCTGTGTATCCTGGACTGAGTCACCTCTCCCCCACTGCTGAGGATATTAAGCGTCTCTCATGTACTTATTTGCTATTCAGATATTTTCTTCAGTGAAATATCTGTTCAGAATTTTGCCTTTTTTTCTCTCTGTTAAAATTGACTTAGTTTTCTTCTTGTTGAGTTTTAAGAGTTGTTTATATACTCTGGGTACAGGTTCTTGATGTGGTATATAATTTACAAATTTTTTTTCCAAGTTTGTGGCTCATCTTTTCCTTCTCTTATATCTTGCTGAGCAGGTTTCATATTTCGATCGTCAGCTTATGGTTATTTTTTCTTTCATGTGTTGTGTTTTGGTATTGTGTCTAAAAACCCTGTGCCAGAACCAAGGACCCTGGTTTCTTCTAGCCAGCCCTGCAGTCCGTGCAGAGCTGCTGTGTCTGGAGGCTGAGGAAACCACCTGTGGAACTCAGAGCGCTGCTGTGATCAGGGTATTCTTTGCAAATGAGGGCTTAAAACAATTCTCAATTTACAGAGAGGAGGAGGAATTGCTTTTATTCTTTATTTGCTGGAGTTTTATTGATTTATTTACACAACAAATGTTTACTAAGTCTAGAGGTCGTTGCCCCATTTCTTGTGGTGTTTGCAGCCTGAAAGGGCGAGGGAGAGCCACACCGTCATGGAAGGGACAGCATCAGAATGCATCCTCAGCTCCAGGAGGCCAAAGTTTAGGGTGCTCCCAAGCACTGGGGACCTGGTTAGAAAGGGGAGAATTTCCTGTAGGAGGTGAGTTGATGCAGAGGCCTGCAGGTGACACAGAGTCAGTGAGGACAGGGAACCTTTTGGGCAAAAGGACAGCTGTATGAAGGGCAAAGCTAGGGTGACTGGGATGCAGATGTATGGGTGCAGAGGGAGGTGGGCAGCTGGAGAGCTGAGCAGGGCCATGCACGCTGAGGACCCTCTGGAGCATGTTGTGCTAGGGGTGACATGATGATACTTGCTGCTAGACCCTCAATAACTGGTTGAATCTTATGAATTCTCTGGGTTCGTCTGCCTCTTTGCATAAGATCAAGTGACAGTGGCTTCAGAATCCCACGAGTTCCCGTCACCCCTCAGTCTGTAGCATCAGTCATATTATAGAGCGGAGCTGGCTCAGGCTTTCCCAGAAGGAAGTCAGTGGCTGCCAAATAGGAAGTACTTGTGTATGTGTCCTGGGTTTGATTAGAGAGCAGGGTCAGGGCCTGGAGAAGGTGGGTGCTGAAGTGTCCACAGCAGGGGGAGCTCCAGGGCTGACCTGGAGGTCACCGGGAATGTGGCTTGGTCCTGGGAGCAGGGTGTAGGAAGGAGCCAGTTGCTGCTGCCTGCTGGAGCCTGAGGCCTACCCACTGCCCTCTCCTTCCTTCATTGCCCTGATTGGGGCAGCTCCTGAGGCCTCTGGGCTGTGTCACTCCTTGACCCCACCCTTCCCCTGCTTTGTGTCACAGCAGGTGAACTTTTCAGCACAGCTGGGTCTTGTGTGTTTTGCTTTGAGTTGTTAGTTAAGACCAGCAGTTGGACTTCAGTGGCATTTGATGTGACTGAATATCCTTTGGAAATCCTCTTAAATTTTGCCGCTTTCTTTTTCAAACAAGAGCTGGTTGCCACTTAACTTCTTGTTCCAGCTTGGAACCCTTGACAAAGCTGAGAGGTGAGATAGTCAGCTTCAGGTGGAAAGAGGTTGTTCCAGTTCAGAGACACTGACTGTCCTTTCTCAGCTGGTGCAGGGCACAGCCCCTTCCCGAGTGCCCCTGTGGCTGTTTCTTGAGTGAGCTCTGGCCTGGGTTGCTGCCGCCCCCACAACACCTGTCGAGAGCCACGCAGCCCCATGGACACAGCCTTGCCCTGCCTCTGGTGCTGGGCTCCTTCCTGCAGTCTGAGTCTCCCTTCACTGCCAGCTATCCTTGTGATTGAGGGACACATTTGGGAGGAAGAGAGACATGGCACACGTGCACAGTGACTTTAAGGGGATAGTCCAACATTGAAAACATTGACATGTAAAAGAAGTTCATTTGGGTCATCGCAGCTAATATTAGATATTTTCTTCTCTACCCCCTCCTCTCACAAAGCCAGCCATTAGTGGACAGTGAGCCATAGACTGTCATGAACTGTCCGTGGCCTTCCTCAAACAGTTCTCTGAAAGCACATTGATGAGGAGGTTTCATGGTTTCATGCAGAAAGGTTTTTTAAAGTGAGCTACATGGAGTCACTTCAGAGCCCTAGCACCCTTGGAGGCCTCTTCTCCACATGTCCTAGCTGACTTGCATTGGGGAGCCATGGGCAGCTGCCTTGGCAGTGTGGCAGGGCTGGTGACTTGCTAGGGCCACCAGATGCTTGGCACCCCTCTCCACCCTCTTTGGAATGGCAAAGACTCATGGCTGCAAACTCTCAGGCCAGGGCTGGTTAGACTTTCGTTCTTGCCCTTGATTTAGATTGAACCTTGGAGAGAGCTTGTCCAGAGTAACAGTAATGTGGACCCAGGTTCTCCTTGTTCAGCATACCCTCCACCATCACCCCAGACCAGCAGGCATGGAAGCCTTGCTCCTGCACTCCCTTCCCAGGCTCCTAGGCATCTTGGGGCTCTGCAGAGTTCAGGAGGAGGGCAGCCCCTCCTTGAGCCCACAGAGCTCTCTGCCAGGGACAATTGACTGGCTGATGCTGCTGAGTGGGAAGGCCTTGCCAGTGGGTTGCTGAGGGAGCCAGAACAGAAGGGAAATTGTGTGGCAGACACCGGGAAAGGTCAGGGGGCTGCCGAGTTGTATCAAGCCACATGAATGCAGGCGCCCTCCTCGATTTGTCTTTCCATGTTGTATCATCCTGTTCCCCAGGCGGGACCCAGGACGCATCTGTACTTCCAGGAGGGCAGGGTCTGGAGCGGGGAAGAGAAACCCCTTGAAAGGGCCAAGTCACCTTTGCAGTGCACTAGAGGAGGCACAGCGGGGTGAGCAGTGTGCCCTGCGTGTGCGGTGGTCCCCTCCCAGGCACATGGCTTGCCCCCACCAGTGTGCCCTCCTGGGTGTCTGGAGAAAGTAGGGAGCCACATGGAGTGGGACACTTACCTGGGCACGTGCCTGAGGGCAGCCTTCACCAGCTTCCCATGGAAAACGGGCAGTGCAAGGCGAAGGCCCTTGAGCTGCAGCTGCCCACAGTAGGCGCAGGTGCCACGAGCAGGCATGGAGAGGCCCTGAGCTGGACTCTGCCCGACAGCCACCTGGGGGTGGGATAGGGCACCAGCCCAGAGCACCCTGGGAGGAGCTGTAGGCAGAGAGGCTGACCCCCCAGTCATGTGTTTGTGCCTGTGTCTCCTTGTCTTATGGCCACCCTGTGCCACGGGTGGGGTGACCTCGTGTAGAGAGGGACACTGAGGTTCAGGGCCGCAGGCTGCTCTCAGCCTGGCTGCATTGCTGCTGCTGGCTTCCTGGGGCTCCTCCTGGGCTCCCCTCCCCCTCTCCTCAGGCTCCAGCCCAGGTTTCTTTCTCACGTTGCCTTTCTACACATGCCTGCGCATTGCAGGCCTCTTCCTTCTCCCTTTGGTGTTAGCCTGGGAGAAACCATGAGTTGGGGCTCCAGGTTTTGATGCCCACTCCAAGCCTAAGCATGCTTGGCTGTTCCCAGAATGTGCTATGCCATGGCGTGGTTGCCCTTCTGCCTTCTTGTGTCTGATTGCTTTGGGGCCTGGGAGCACATTCAGGGTACAGCAGGCACAGCAGAACTCCCTCCCAGCTCTGCTCAGTTTGGTTGCTTGCTCAGGAGGTCAGCAGTGGACTGTCCAGGCTCTAGACTCTTTTGCATGTCTTGCAGTCACTTGTTAAGCATTTCTTTAAAAGCAGTGGACTTTTTGCTCCCTGTTTTGCAGCTCATTCTCGCCTGGCCCCCCAGGGGGCTCTCTCATGGAGTGTGTGCCAATAAGCAGCATTTTGAGCACCTGTGTGTGGAGCGGGTTCCCTTATTTCCACTTTATAGGCAGGGAAGCTGAGGCACAAGTAGGAGGAATAACCTGCTCAGGGTCACACAGCCCATGGAGGGGCCATTGTGGCTCAGTGTGGCCTTCTTTGTCTCTTTGCTGTAAACATCAGTTCTGTCAAGTGGCACAGAGCACGGTGCTCCACGGTGGAGTTCACAATTCAGATTGGTTTCAAAGGTGATATATGGAGGTTGTGAGGAATGGCAGTCTTTTCTCCAGCCCACTGCCTTGAAATAATCATGATAAGCAGTCGGTTGTGTGTGCTTCCACATGTGTGTGTGTGTGCTGCATTTTTAAACTCACTGTCTCTGGACCTTCCTGAGCCTGCACACGGAGCTCTGCCTTGTTCTCTGTGGCGTCTGCGTGGTGTACCTTGCAGCATAGGTAGCCATCACCTACGGGACTTTTCGTGTTCTTTGCTGCTGTTACACTGAGGGACATATAGATGTGTCGAGATGTCTTACTATTGCAGGAGTGCCACACTGCCCCTCCTTCTGTTTACGCGCTTATGTGACTGGGTCATACTGCCTCCTGGGATTTCAAGTTTGGTGGCATTTGTTTCTTGGACCTCTTTTTCTGTTCCTTCCCTTGCTTTCTTACTGAACTGCCGACGCTTCTCCCCTGTTACAGTGAGAGCACCGCCCTTCATTTGCTGCGGGCCTGGGCCGGGGACCCAGGAACCCAGCATGGGAGAACTAGGGTCAAAGGCCTGGCAGGGCCTGTGGATGTGGGGGGCTTTTGATGTGTGGGTTAGTGTGTTTGCCTTTAGTGGTTCCGTGTGGCTTCAACACATGCTTAAATGGCACTAAGTCTCCGTGTCCTCTCCTGATGGATGGTTAGAACAGTGAGTCAGTCTCAGTGTCTGTGAGGCTGAAACCAGGCGCTGTGTAAATCCTGCGGTACAGCAGAAAGTGAGGCACTCACCTGGTGGCCCTGTCGGTGGAGGGGCTTTCCCTGGGCCCTGCCTTCCACCTAGCAGCAGTGTGGAGGCAGGCCAATAGGACACAGATGGTGCTGAATTAAAATTCAAAGCTGAGCTGTAAGGAAGGCTGGGGGCAGAGCCAAACACATATACTTAATATTTTTTAATATAGAAAGGTTTAAATGTACAGAGTTAGAATGGCTAAGCAATCAAGCAACTCCATCTGCATCCAACACCAACAGTTACTGAGCTGTGTGCAAGGTTTTCTCATCACTACCCCCAGGATCGTTTGGGCGCAGGTCCTAGACATTTTATCTTATAATCTGTACATAATTCAGTGTCTGTAACAAATAGTCTTTTAAAAAAGACATAAATGATATCATCTTACCTAGAAATCAACAAGTTAGCAATTGCTTCCCATCACATATCCAGTAGCGCCAGTCTCCCCTGGCATCTGCTGTGTGTAAATGAATTTGCTTTTGTATTTTTTGGTACTAGAGATGGAACCCAGGGCCTTGCGCATGACAAGCACTTGCTCTACCACTGAACCACACCCACAGCCCCATATTATTATTGTTGTTCTCGAGTAAACTCCTTCGTTGCCCCTGGTTGCTGTCTTGGGAGCCTTTCCTGCTTCCCTGGTGTGCGTGTGCTCTTTCCTCACACAGAGTTCTCAGAGACGCTGGATCATTGACCCCATAGGGGTGTTGTGAGGCGTATTAGCCACCGTGGCGGCATTTCTGGGCATTTCCTTCCAGCTGGCACTTAAGTCTGGGGCTGTGGTCACATCCAGGTTCAGCTGTCCTGGTAGGCCTCCTGAGTGTCTGGGGAACTCATGAGGAAGTTCAATGGCCCCGGGGCATGTATGGGCAGGGCACAGGCAGCCAGAATCCAGCCCAGTCTCAGGAGCTGGGAGACCTTACAGGAGCCAGCTTCTCTGTTCTTACATCCAGCATGGGGAAGCAAGTCTCTGTGCCCCCAGGGCCATCTGAGAAGAGGAACCAATGTGGAGTCCTTCACAGGGAGGACACAGCATTGGAGACTTTGTGTGGTCAGCTAGCCACAGGCCAGGGGCCTTGCCAGGGTCATCCTGGCACTCAGGCCCCCATGATCTTCTCAGTGAGGAGGCTGGTAGCCTCATGCATCGATTCCCCAGCCCAGCCCCAGATGCTGTGGACGGGGTGCACACTGTGGGTTTTGGCACCAGCACTGGTTTGACCAGTTCAGCTGCATCTTAGTTTGTTGAGGTTGGAGAGACACTGGCTAACGACCCGTGGCCTGAGGAGTGGGTGGCTGCCGTTGCTTAAAAGGGGGGCCAGGTAGAGTGACAAAGGGCAGTACCTCTGGGGTCACTGATTGACTACCTTGGCCTTGGTCTGTCCTGACTGGCGTGATGTCTGGCCTCCATCCTAGAGTACCGGTACGTCTTGACCTCTTTTAGGAGGCCACGTTTTTGGGGGCAGATTTGTGACTATCCTCAGAGATCCTGAGCCTGAGGTCTGATCCAGTAGTGTGCAGTGACTCATGGCAGGCTGTGCTGGGTGCTCCAGGTCCAGACCATGGCCCTCCCTGCTTGGTCCAGCACTGTGTTCTCCAGGTGTCCGAAAGAACATTACCTGGCTGGTCCTTGCCACCCCTGCCTTCCGCGTTTGGCTTGAATGGGCACAAGGAGCCTGTCCACAGGCTCTAGGCCTGGCTCTGCCACTTTCTTCACCTGTGGAATAGGGACAGTAGGACACATGTGTGTACAAGTGTTTGCGTATGTTACATGCTCAGAAAAGTGCCTGGCCTCAGTGCTGTCTCCACCATCATCGCCTGACTGAGGTGGACAGTGTCCTAGCGGCACCACACTTACCAGGACCTCCACTCTCCCGCTCTTCCTCATAGGCAAGACACCGTGCCTCCTCAGGCCCCATCACTGCTGAGGACACTGCTATAGCCCATGACACGTTTTTAGATGGATGTGTGTTGAGCAGTCATCAGACATGAGAGCTAGCTCAGGGCTGGGTGTCGGGGACACGGCAGAGCCAGCCTGCTATTGATGGTGTCATGGTCCAGTAGGTGCACTTAAACCCTTCTTTAATGGTTCTTACTTAGTTTAGTTTATTATCTAACAATTCCTTGATCCCTTAATAGGTCAGTGTTTAAAATGTTTGCTTCTTTCTATTTGGGATCAGGATCTCTGTAGGATCCCACATTGTGATCTTAGATCTTTTGAATCTGTACCTTTACCCCTACCCCGTCTTCCCTCCATTCTTTTCTCTTCGCAACAAGTTACGTTGCTGGAGAAACCAGGTCCCTCGTTAGAAGAGTTTGGCATTTGTCGGGCTGTTGCTGGCTCCACCCGCTGTGGGTGTTCAGCGCTGCTACCTGCTGGATCCCCAGTCTGGGGACATCATCTTCCCATGGGCAGATCCCACCTGGTGCTCTGTCTGTGAAGCTGGCCAAGTGGACTGTCAGAACCCTGGCTGCTCACTCATAGGAGTAGCCCGGCAGCGAGGCCCCGGCCTCCCTGTGTCTTCACTGGAACACACCCACGTGGCCCCCCTCCCTCCCCTCCTCTGCCTGGTCTTCTCTGTCTCCCTGGTGCTGTCCTTTCTGGGAAAGGTGGGATGAGTGCTGGCTGCCACCCACACTCTGGCCTGTCAGGGTCATGCCAGCCTGGGCCTGGCCTTGATGTCCTGTAACCTGTCTTTGGCACACAGGCCAAAGGGTGTGACTTCCGAGACATGATGCTGACTGTCCTTCCGGAGCTTGTACCCTGGCTCCTCTGGAGACAAGTCTCCCTCTTTGCAGGGAGCAGAGGTCCTTCCCTCCAGGGGACACTGCTGCTCCTCCTTCATCCTCCCCTTTCAGCCCTAACCATATGGGACTCTTGGGTGCCTGGTCAGGGGACTGTGGCCTGTGACACTCTTTCCTTCATTAGCCCTGCATGCTCCTTGCTGGTCTGGCCTGGAGCTTCTCCCCTCTTGTCTTGCCCTTGGCAATCTTGCCAATGCCAGCCCTCCTCCAAGCCTCTCCTCCAAAGAGCCCTCATGCCCTTCATACCCTTCTCGGTGTGCCATCCGTTCAGCTATTGTGGAGTGCCACCGCTGGACACCTGGAGGGAGTAGAGGTGGGGAAGCATTGCCCACCTTTGTAGAGGAAGGAAGGACTTGGTGACATTCTGGTTTCTTAGCTAGGGTCACAAGTGCGTGATGGGCTTAACCAGGGGCTGGTTTTCTTGTGGGGCCGGAGGTTGGGAGGTGCCAGCGCTCACCTGCCTGAGGTTCTCCAGCATCACCCCTGTGGAGACCCCCACACCTCTGCCTCCCCTTTTGCATTCTGGCAGGAGGAGAGATGGTGAGGAACCTCGTGATTTTGTTTTGGGTTTGGACAGGAAAGCCCTCCCTAGTCCAATTTTCCTTCTGTAACCTCAACCAAAAATTAGGTCACATGTCCTTGGGAGGACATTTCAAAGTCTGGGGTGGACTGGGCTGGGTTGAAACCCACTCTTCTGAAAACAGGGGTTCTCCTCCCAGACCAGGCTCGAGTCAGCCTCACTCAGTGTCGTCTTGAGAAGGCCCATTCACTTGTCTGCCCCTCCACTGTACCCACTGCTCCTGGAGGCTCCCTCCTCCTTCCATCCATTAGGATGGTGTCATCTGCAGCTCTCCTCTTGGTTGAAATGGGTACATTGCCAGTTAGTCCCAACTCTCAGATATTGCTGGTCCCAGGGCTTACAGAGCTAGAGTGTGCATAAACTGTGACCCACCCACCACAGAGTGGCCTAGGAGACTCAGCCAAGTGGCACCCCAAGCCCCTGCCTCTGTCCCCTTCTCTTTCACCAACTTAAGAAAGTGGCTGAGCCCGCGAGCTTGGGCTGCCAGAGGAAGAGGCTGAATGGAAGGAAGACGCAGAAGCTGCTGGGCTGAGTTGGCCTTCGACTGAGCAGCCGGAAAGTCTCCTTGGACTTTCTGAGCACAGCGTCCTTCCCTGTGCCCAGAGATTTTTCTCTCTGTTGTACAGGATTTTAATAGAGTGGGATGTAGCTTGTGCCCCATCAAAAATAATCCCTTGAAAGTGTGTATACTCTGAGTTTTAATATATTCAGAGTGTGTAATCATCGCAGTTTTTAAATTCCAGAATATTTCTGTCACTCCAAAAGGAAACCTGGTCCCTATTAGCATTCACTTCCTATATGCCCACTCCCCCGGCCTCTGGCAGCTGTGACTCCCTCTGTCCTGCTGAACTTGGTTACGCTGGACGCTTCATGTGAACGGAGTCAAGTCTGTGTGCCCTCCTGTGTCTTGCTTCTTTCCCGGGCACACTGTTTTCAAGGGTTGTACACAGGTTGGCACCTGTTAGTGCTTGGTTCCTTTTAAGGCTGATAATACCCCATGGTGTGAAGGAACCACAGTTCATCCTTTCATCTTTTTTGATGGCCGTTTCTATTTGGGTCGTTTCTGTTTTTTGTGTAGGGTGAGTATTGCTGCTGTGGACATAGGTGTGCTACAATGTTTTTTACAATGCTTATGTGACTACAATGTTTTCATTTCTCTTGGTTGTATACCTAGATGGTCTGGGTCACTGGTTACTTCATACTTGGCATTTGAGGACCTGCCAGACAGTTTATCCAAAGTGGTGGCACCATCTCACATTCCCACCATTAGTGCGCTCGGTTTCCTGGTGTTGTGTGTGTTTTAGCTGTCCTGGTGGGTATGAGGTAGTAATTCATTGTGTTTTGTTTTGCATTTTGCTAATGATTCGTGATGCACTTCTTTTCATGGGCTTATTGGCCATTTGTGTATCTTTGGAGAAATATCTGTTCACATTCTTTGTCCATTTTTTAAAATATTTATTTATTTGTTTTAGTTGTACACAATGCCTTTATTCTTATGTGGTGCTGAGAATCAAACCCAGGCTTCGCACATGCCAGGCGAGCACTCCACTGCTGAGCCACAACCCCAGCCCTCTTTGTCCATTTTTAAATTGTGTTGTTTTCTTATTGTTGAGTTGTAAGATTTTCTTTTCTTTTTTTAAAACATTCTGAACAGTAAGCCCTTATCAGATTAATGATTTGCAAATATGTTCTTCCATTCTCTTAGTCATCTTTGTGTGTGTGTGTGTGTGTGTGTGTGCGCACGCGCACGTGTGCCTGCTGGGGATTGAGCTCAGGGGTGCTTTACCACTGAGCCACATCCCCAGTCCTTTTTATTTTTCATTTTGAGATAGGGCCTCGCTAAGTTGCTTAGGGTTTCACTGAGTGGCTGAGGCTTGTCTCAAACTTGTGATCCCCCTGCTTCAGCCTCCCAAGTTGTTGGGATTACAGGTATGTGCCACCACGCCCAGCTGTGGGTTATCTTTTCATCCTCTTGAATAGTGTCCTTTGTAACACAAAATTTTTAATTTTGATGAACTCTAATTTGTCTTTTTTGTTGTTGCCTGTGTTTTTGGTGTCATATGTAAGAAAAATTGCCTTATGCAACGTCATCATTTGTACCCTGTTTTTGTTTTGAGAGTTTTGGAGTTTTAGCTCTTTTTTTTTTTTTTTTTTTTTAATTTGCTTTAATTGTACACGATGCATTTATTTGTACGTGGTGCTGAGGATCGAACCCAGGCCGTGCACATGCTAGGCAAGTGCTCTACCGCTGAGCCACAACCCCAGCCCCTAGAGTTTTAGCTCTTAGATTTAGGTCTCTGGTCCAGTTTTTAGTTATTTTTTATATATAGTGTGAGATAAAGATCCAGTTCCATTCTTTTGCTTGTGGATACACAGTGATCATCTGAGCACCATTTGTTGGAGAGACTGTTCTGTCCCTGTTGAAGTGTCTCTTGGCCCCCTTGTTCACAAGTGCAGGCGCACCCACCGCTTATGCCCATCCCTCCACACCTGCAGGTTCTGAATCCTAGGTTCTGCACCTGCAGATGCTGCATCTACAGACCTGGGATCAGAAATACTCAGAAAAAAATAAAAAGTGTGTCTGTAGTGAACTTGTACAGACTTTTTTCCTTGTCATTATTCCTAAATAATATCATGTAGCATCTATTTACATAGTTTTACATGGCATTGGGTGTCAGAAGTTATCTAGAAATGATTTAAAGCATGGGGGATGGTGTGCGTGGGCTCCATGCAGTTGCTGGTCCATCTGTTATGAGGGGCTTGAATCTGCATGGACTCTGGTTTCTGTGCTGGTGCTGGAGCTGGTCCTGCGTGGACACTGAGGGGATTCCCTGCCTGGCCTCGCAGCTTCTCATGCCTTGATTCTCCCACACTTTCTAGTTACCCATTTTTCTAACCAGCAGATGTCTTTGCAGTGGGGACAGATACAGGTTTTGTGGGACCTGAAGTTTTTGTAATTTGGGGTGGGGCGGGACTTGAGAAAAAGAAAAAAAAAACAGGAAAATGACTTGGTCTGTCAAGGTTTGTGAAAAGTGATCCCCAGGCTGCACCAGGGCTACTGAAAGAGCTTCCTTCCCAGGAACCCCCCATCTTTGCTTGTTGGCATCAGATCCCTTAGTCTGTCCCTTCTTCACCAATGCCTTTCGTGGACTCTTCACTAACAAGTCTGTCCAGTGCCTGCTTCATGCTGGGGCCGATGCCAGAATGCATGTTCCTGTCCTTTGGGGTGGCCAGTGCAGGATGGTGTGGACAAAAGCCTCCTGGAGACCAGAGAGTTCTCTCACTCCTTTTCTAGCCTTTGCCCACCAGTTGCTGGGCCGCAGCCTGTCCTGTGAGTCAGGTCTTAGGCTCCTTCCTGGCCAGGGTCAGGCCTCAGCACTGTCCCTGGCAGGCTGTGTGTTTTGAGTCTCTGTTTTCCCATCTGCCGGCCACACGGTGAGGCTGAGGGAGCGTGTTCAGGAGGCTGCACGCAGCCCAGGCACTTCTTGTAGGCGCCAGAGGACACGGCGACTGATGGCCACTGTGTCCTGAGGCCTCCTTTGCTCTGTCCACTGAGTAGTAAGTTTGCTTATTTGAATGACGGAAGAGAGGAGAAGCAGCAGAGGAGGATCTGGGGGCAAGACAAGCAGGCCGGCAGCTGGCAGCCCTCCCTGTCCTGAAGCCACAGCCTGCCGCCCGCCCCTCACGCAGACTTCCTTGTTTCCTTTGTTCAAGGAGGAGCCGAGGAAGGTGTGCTTCACCTACGACCTGTTCCTGAACCTGGAGGGCAACCCGCCCGTGAACCACCTGCGCTGCGAGAAGCTCACCTTCAACAACCCCACCACTGAGTTCCGGTACAAGCTCCTGATGGCTGGCGGGGTGAGTGTGACCCACTGTGGGCCACCTGTCTGGCCCAGTAGCCACCATGCCTGCCCAGGGTGCTCCGCTGGCTCCTGGGCTAGGATTTGTGAGTGCCCGCCACACAGCTGCTGCCCAGCAGAGCTGGGCGGCCCCAGGGGCTCCCCAGCCAGTGCTGGGCGTTGGCAGCTGTGGATGAGGAGTCGAGGCGCCGGCTGTCCTGGCATTTCCTGGGCGGCTGTGGGTAATTAGCAACTTCCTGCGTGTGGTGTGAAGCTGGGTGCAAGGCCGGTCTGTCCGCGTGGCCAGGCCTGTGCCACCCTTTGCTGATGGGGCAGGGCTGTTGCTGGGCACCAGGCCATTCGGGAGGCACCCTGTCAGCGCGTGCTGCCTGCCACTTCTGTCTTGGAATTCCATGTGGTGGCTTGAGCACAGCCCTTCAGGTGCCTCTTCAGGCTCTGGAGACAGGCAGGGCACAGGGTGCTCGTGGCTGATGAGGAGGACAGGCCACGTGGCTGCCAGCTGCGCCATCTGTGGAAGCCGGTGTAGGCTGAGGCTTGCTCACGGGACATCAAAGCCACTTTTGGTGACCCAGGGTCACCAAGCATGCTGGGGTGCCATCCTGTTTCCATGCTATGGTTGGGCCACACTTGTATGTGGGGAGTGTGTCGATGGTATGTCTGTGTAAAATATATGTGTGTGTATGTGTGTGTGTATGGGAGGGATTGTGTGGTATTTGTGTGGGGTGTTTGAGGTGCATGCATGCCTAGGTGTGTGCTGATGGTGTGTTTGTACAGGATGTGTGTATGTCATGTATGTGTGGTGTGTGTGTTTGAATGGCGTACCCATGGTGTGTGTGTGTGTGTGTGTGTAAGAGTGTGGGTATGCATGTGGTGTTGGGCAGGCCCACTTCCAAGTGGCTGTGGGCTGTTGTGTGTGTCTTTGGGCTTGGGCACAACTCCTGCCTTCTTGTTGTATACAATTGGGTCTTTTCGGAACTTTCTTCTTACATGAAAGTAATGTTTATTCCTGGCCGAAGGTTGAGGAAGTCCCGAGTTCTGCTGTGCTCCTAGTAACAGCTTTGCTGTGGTTCTGCTCTGGCCGGCAAGGGTTGGGAGAGCCTAAGGAGGCTGCAAGACGCAGGAGGGCTTACGCAGAGAGGGGCCAAGGTGTGGGGTGGGCCAGTCCCACTCTGCTCTCCACCGCCTTTTGTGGCTGTGTATTTTCCACAGTGTTTCCACAAAGCATTTGTGGGCATCCCCTGAAGGCCCATGGTTGCATTTCTTTGGGAAGTAGTCAGCGTCCTAGGCCTCTTTGCCTCTGCAAGAGGCATTTCCTGTGCTCTGAAAAGAGGAGGCTCTGAGAGCATCACCTCAACACATAAAACAGGGCGGGGAAGAGCAGGTGAGCAGGCGGCAGGGAGAAGAGGTCAGCTCAGTCTGCCAGGGGCCACACTCTGGAGGGAGCAAGTGGCCCAAGGCACCTGCTGGACCCCAGAGAGGCCCCTGGGCCGTGCTCTACGCAGTGGTCTCTGCCGGGTGTGTCTGTTTCTTGGAGAGGGCTGCCCGGGGAGCTGGCTGGCCGGCCTGGAACCTCCTGGTCTTCCTGGGCTGACAGCCAAGAAGCGCTTTCTAGCCTTAGGAGCAGCCTGGTTATGGGACGGTGGCCTCCCAGGTGATTCCCAGGACCAGGTAACTGTGCCCCTGTGCTAGGCCTTCCAGTCTCCTTAGTGTCCTCAGGGACAGCAGTGGCCCAGCCCTGTCTGTGCAGCTGCTGGTGCAGGGAGAGCTGGAGGAAGGAGCCGAGCTGCTGTCAGTACTCCCCTTTACTGGGTCTCACTTGGTGACCTGGAACTTGGGCTGTCCTTGGGAACAACTGAAGCAGGGCTTCCCACTGTCCTAGCAGGTCAGAGCCAGCCCCAGGCCCCTAGAGCTGTCTCCTGTCTTCTGCCCATTGGCTAAGGGCCTGCGTTTCTGTCAGGGAGCCAGGGCCTCGCGGCAGCACCCTGTGGAGGAAGAAGCAGAGCTGGCTGAGCCACGCGCCCTCCCTTTGTTCTGAGGATCTTGGTTAGAGAAGAGACACGGGGAGAGCAGAGAAGGCTCTCCTTGGAGGGCTTTGGTCTAGTTAATATGAAGGGAGGGAAGGTGAATTCCCACAGGAGTAGAAGATAAAGGTCTGGGAGTGCACCAGCCAAAGCCTCCAGGAGCCATCTGTGACTGGGCCGGGCTTCTGTCCTCTGAAGCTGTGCGTGTGTGGAGCTGCCAGCCAAGGCACAGAGGACTTGATGTGGCATGCTTTCAGGAAACTGGGCTGTAGGGCACAGCTGGGGGCACATGTGTCCTTGGTGGCATGCCTCAGTGTTGTGGGCAGGGGGTTCTGATGAGCAGCTTGCAGCAGGGACAGCCCCCAAGGCTCTACTGCCCTCTCTGAGCCCAGTCCAGTGTTCTGTGCTGTCCGCAGATGAAAGGGTTGGCTCGTAAGGAATCCCAAGTGTTCAAGCTCGTTAGTGGTGCTTCTCCTGAGTTAAGGCCTTTTAAAAAGTGCCTTTTAATTTGCTCCATCTTGCTGCCATCTAGAAGGCTTTCTCTGAGTGGCTGGCCCCGTCGCCGTGTTAACCTAGTGTTGGTGTTGGAGACCTGCCGCAAGCACGCTGCCCCTGCAGCAGGTGTCCTGGAGCCTAGTTGCTGCCAGGCAGGTAGCAACTTTCCTGGAAAGACCTGAGCCCTTCCTCACTTGTGGCCTCCTAAGCAAGGGCAGGAACAGGCACTCCCCTCCTCGCAGCTGTGTGTGAGGCAGCTTTGCAGACCCTTGCAGCCTCGGGCTCTGATTGAGTCAGCTTCAGCTGCTGCAGGTGGAGGAAGAAGACTCATCCCCCAGGACATGTGTGACCTGCTGATGTCGCATCTGGGCAGACTCCTCAAAAGCTGTTCACTGCTGTGGGGCCACTTGCCATGGAGTCCACCTGGCTTCTCCCTCTTGGGGCTGTGCCTGTGGGCTCTGAATCTCAGTGCTTAGCTTGGCCATGGCCGCAGCCGCCTTCAGTGCTTCTTGGCACACTCTGCAAGTCTTCTTGGCCTGACCTTCCTGTCCGTCGTGCCTGGGGCCGAGTGACCTCTGCTGGGCCCAGCCATCCTGGGATCCTAGGCTTCTCTTCGCTCTGGCCCACTGAGCCTGCTTCACCCTCCTTGGCACCCAGCCCTTCCACAATTCTTTTGGGAAAGTGGCTCCAGCTCCACCTCTTCCCTCCCCACGAACCAAGCTCCTTGGCCTTCAGCTGCAGCCGCCCCCTTGCTCATTGATAACATCTGTCTCTTCTTTGTCACTAGGTGATGGTAATGCCCGAAGGAGCAGAAACGGTGTCCAGGCCCAGCCCTGACTACCCCATGTTACCCACAATTCCACTCTCTGCCTTCTCTGACCCCAAGAAGACCAAACCATCCCACGGCTCCAAGGTTAGTGAGGTGGAAGGCCCAGTCACGTGAGAGCGCTGGGCCCAGCCATGGCAGGTCCCAGCCAGGCACCCCCTCTGCCGTGCTGGGCCTTGCGCACCTGGCCTGTCCCTGGCATCTTGCACCTTGAGCTCTCTGCTCCACCTTGCTGCTCACTGCCGCTTCCCTAGGATCGCAAGGAATAGGGCAGGTCATCCAGGGCCCTTCACCTGTTCCTCTTGAGGCCGCAGGCCCTACCTAGCACCCTCCTTTCCCTGTTGAGCCAGCGCTGGGCCTTATGACTGCTCAGCTCAAAGGCCATCGTTGGACAGAGAGTTTCCATTGCAGGCTGTGGCTGCCTACCTTCTCCGGTCTCCTGAGTGAGGTTCCCACCCTCGGCTGTTCCCGGCTTCGCTTCTCAGCAGCGGCTTGCCACAGAGAAAAGCTTGCGTGGGGGTGGCCAGTGGGGGCATGATGTAGGTGATTGAGCTGAAATCCTCTGAAGAAGAAATGTCTATCATCTTATCTTGGCCCAGGTGGGCAGGTGGCACTCAGGCTGCCTGAAGAACAAGCTATAAAATGCTTTGAATGGTATTGTGATGTGCTTATAAATGCATATAAACCCTTGAGCCTGCATTGTGTTCCTCTGCGACCACTGCTCCACTCAGCCTTCTTGGGAATCCGAGCTCTGTGTGGCTCTCAGGGCAGCTGCTGGTTGGCATGTAACTGACCAACACTCCACTGTGCACTTATCTTCTCTGCGTTCTTCTTGCTTCACTTAATGTGGGGTGCTGTGAGCCTGGGGCACCCCTGTGGGATGAGTAGAGCTCTTAGGAAGTCTTCTTGTCTTACCTATGAGCACTGCGAGGGCAGTCCCCACCCAGACAGGGTCACTCTGGGTCTTTCCACAAGGCCAGTAGGTCTTGGAAATCTTCAGATTCGGCAGCATCTTGAGTGTGGAATGTGGCCCTGGGGGCCTCCCCTAGAGCCTCTGGGCCAGACAGACCGTTCCCTACCAGGGATCTCAGCAGATTCTCTTCCAGGCACCTCACAGTTCTTTGGAAGTCCATGCCAACTAGGAAGGGAAGAAGTTGCTATTTCTTATCTGTGGGTGCTACAAAGGCCACCTAAAGAAAGCCCTGTGAAGAAATGCCTTCCCAGGTGGCAGGGCTGTGGGGGGCAGTGGGGGTGGGGTAGGGCCACATCTCTTGCTGGAACCCTGGGATCCTGCAGCCCAAGGGCAGGTCTGCCGGGTCAGAGCACTAGGCAGCCACTCTAGCTCTGTCCTCTGCCTCTCAGGAACCTCTGTGTGGTGTTCCAAGGCAGCACAGGGCCACCAGGGCTCTTCTCCATTGACAGCTCTCCAGGAAGCCCCGGCCCTGCCACCATGGTCCCACCTCTGAACCATCATCTGTGTGTCATCCTTGCAGGCACAGGCCTATGAGAAGCATCTCCCTTCATTTGGGCATCTGTTTGCCCCCACATTGGTTCTCTGCTACCTGGGCCTAAAGAGCCTAAGTGGCCGGCCATGTGCTTGAGGCCACAGGGCCCTAGGCCTCACCCATCAGAATCCCCATGCCAGGGTACTGCTGTTGGTCCCGTTGTTGCTCCTGGGGGTGAATTAGTCTCTGGTGGTCCCCTCTCCCCCAGGTGGCAAGGTGGGCAGGAGTGAGCCTCTGAAGAGCCCTTTGGACCACCTGCAGGGCTCACACTAGGAGGAGCCCTGGACACCAGACCTGCTCAGCTGAAGACAAAGGGGCTCCCATGGTGCCTTATTGGGCGTCAGGCAGTTGCCCAGTTGATCTTTCACTAAAAGTCAGTTATCGGCCATTTTGAGGTCATGGGCATCTTTGGGAAGGAAGCTACATGGTCTTCATCTCTACCTTCATGTGTTTTCAAAATCCAACATGAATTCAGAGAGCCCAAGGCCACGGGTACCTGTGCAGGCTCCTAGCAGGCTCTTCCCTCTCAGAAGGCTCTGGTGGCACACACTCTGGTGGCCACTTTAGAGGCCATCAGCATGCTCCTGGGGTTTGCTTTCCCTCTGTCGCTTATGGCTGTAATGCCGGCCCAGCTCCCGTAGCCTGGCACGTGCACGCTGAGAAGAGGTGGGGGTTGTGTGTGCCTCCTTTGTTTCTTGCCTCCCTAGCAGCTTGCTGGGATTGGAGTCCCCTTCCACATGCCAGCCCCGAGGGGAATGCCCCTTGGGAGTGCCCGTGGCCCCAGCCAGCTCTGGCAGCTTGTGGTGTGTGCGTCCCTTCCCACTACCGTGGGATGTCAGAGCTGGACCCAGTCACATGACCTGCCCTTCTCCAGGAAATGTGTCTCTAACCCTTAGACATCATTTGGGTTGTGGATTTGCAAGAAGACACAGCACGCTGCACAGGTCAGAGATGTGAAGGTAGCTCTGTCTGTCCCTGGATGCACAGGTGGCTCTGAGAGCAGGTGGCACAGGCCCTCCCTGCTGTTGAGTGTTTACCCGGCCAGCTGTCCACTCTGTGTGTCCACCTCCCTCCTCCATGATGCTCTTGGCTGACTCATGGGAGCCTCCAAGGGTGCTGTGGGCCACCTTCGGGTCTGGCTGCTGTTGGTCTCTTCACCTGTGAGAAGTGTTCATCTGAAGAACTCTGGGGCCCAGCGTGCACCCTTCCAGCTGAGGGCTGGAGCCTGCATCAGCCCACAACAAAGGCACCCATTCAAGATCCTGGGACATATGGGGTGATTATGGAGGGATGATAGGGAAGATGGGGCTCTTGCCTTCTTCACTGGCTGTGTTTGGGAAGGAACATGGGGACAAAACAGACATGAGAAGAGCTCCGCCTAGTGATGGGCCATGCTGTCAGTCACAGGCACTGGCCATAGTGTCCCCTTTGACTGAGAGTGCTCCCCGTTTACCAGGCCTGTGCCCTTTCCCAGTGATATAACAGAGGTAACATCCTGCCCAGGCTCCCTGGGGGCTTGGGCAGGGCTGCTTTTGCCTGTGTTCCACCTCTGTCCCTAGAGTGTCACAGACCTCGCCGTTCTGTCCAAATCCAAGTTCTCCCCTAAATGCTTGAATTGACCAAGGCAGAGACCTGGAAGTGTCCTCCCTGTTTTAGGAGAACAGCTCAGGCAGTTCAATTCTGAGAGACCTGGGAGCTGTTTGTTCTGTGCAGTACCCAGGAACCCAGCAGGTGCTCAATAAGTGTTCATTGCCTAAATCAGATAAATGGCTCTGCCCTGGGCATGCATTGAGGACTGGCGGGAGCAAGGCTGGAGAGTTGGGGGTCGGGAGACCTGCAGGAGAGGGTCCCACAGGGCCCAGGGAGGAAGGCCAAGAGCCGCTGACGGGGGACACACAGGACACGCTCTGGGGGCCAGAGAATATGGGCAGGGCCTGCTCCCTAGGCCACTGGAGCCTCTGGTGCTGGGCGAGTCTCAGACCTCCTGGGCCAGGGGCAGCTACAGGCATTGGCGGGGCGGCCAAGGTGGCCCTGCTCGCGTCTGACTCACTGTGCTCTTCTTCTTGAATTCCTCAGGGAAGTCAGCTCAGTTCCAGGGGATCTTAGCCTGCAGTCGCCCGGGACCTGCTGACACTTCCCAGTAGTTTAAAGGGACAGCTCCATTTAAAACTCTCACCTGCTGCCTTACTTTTTCGCTTTATGGAAGATTTTCTCTAGCTGAGTCTCAATCAGGTGGATCATACTTTGTAGGGGTTGGGGGTGGCGGAGCCGGGTGGCCCCGAGGTGCCGGCTGACCATGTCTATCTCTGCCCTGTGCCCTCCCTGCTCTTGGCACTGCAGGACGCCAACAAGGAAAGCAGCAAGGCCCCCAAGCCGCACAAGGTGACCAAGGAGCACCGAGAAAGACCCCGCAAGGACTCGGAGAGCAAGGGCTCTTCCAAGGAGCTGGAGCGCGAGCAGGCCAAGGGTGCCAAGGAGGCTGCGCGGAAGCTGGGCGAGGGCCGGCTGCCCAAGGAGGAGAAGGCCCCACCTCCCAAGGCTGCATTCAAGGAGCCCAAGATGGCCCTGAAGGAGACCAAGCTGGAGAGCATGTCCCCCAAGGGGGCCCCCCAGCCCCCGGTCCTGCCCAAGGCTTCCAGCAAGCGGCCGGCTGCCGCGGACTCGCCAAAGCCCAGTGCCAAAAAGCAGAAGAAGAGCAGCTCAAAGGGGTCCCGTAGTGCCCCCAGCACCTCGCCCCGCACCTCGTCTTCCTCTTTCCCGGATAAGAAGCCGCCCAAGGAGAAGAGCAGCACCAAAGGAGAGAAGATGAAGGCTGAGAGCGAGTCCAGGGAGGCCAAGAAGGCCCTGGAGGTGGAGGAGTCCAACTCGGAGGACGAGGCTTCCTTCAAGTCAGAGGTGAGGGCCTCCTCTCTCCCCCACCTTGTCTGTGCGTCTGCATGGCTAGGGGCGGCCAGGAGCGGGCACCCGCGGGGCAGGGCGCTGGGCCACTGGCTGCCCGTGGCTGGAATGCTGGCCGAGGAGCAGGCTGAGCCAGAGTCCGGGGCTTGGGTGGGCTATTGGTCCTTCCTCCTCTGTGTCACTGGTCCAGCCTCTGCAACTTGGTGGGCCTCAGTCCCCCTTTCCATCTGGCAGCTGGGCCTGCTTAGGAGAGCCGCCTCCATGAAGAGGGTGGTGAGTGGAGCCCGGGGGCCTTGGTGGGCAGCTCTGGTAAAGCCTGTGGCTGGGTGCCTTGGTTCAGTGCTGTCGTCCTCCTGTAGCCCCCTGCACAGGCCGGGCAGAAGATCGATTCTCACCGTCCCTCCCTTCCTGGCCGTTGTATGGCCAGCCCAGTGAGGAATTCACTCCCTCTGCCAACTGGACATCCTTGCCGTCCCTGCCTAGATGTTCAGTGATGGTGACTGAACTGCACCCAGTTTTGGTCCCCTCCCACCCGCCGGTGTTGGCTGACGCGTAGCAGGGACATGGGTGCTCGCGGTTGGCCCACTCTCAAGAGCATCCTGGCCTATGAAGTGCAGGGCTTGTCCGGAGCAGCGTGTCCAGTAGGCCCTCTGAAGACCACCAGCAGGGACAGTGTGCCACAGGACTTAGAGCCCAGCCCTCAGCCTCATGGCTGGACCTTGCATCAGCCTCCACTGTTGGCTGTCTTCAGAGGCTCCATATGACATTCAGATACCTGAATGAAAAAGTGCCCAGGTCCTGGCCCAGTGGCTTTTTTGGTTTCCAAATGGTACTCGCCCCAGGGCGGGAGCTTCACCTCTAGGGACGCTGCACGGAGCTGCGCTTGGGCAGTGGCTCCTGGAGAAGAGGTCAGAGGGGCTTATGTCAGTGGTGCGGGGTTTGTGAGCGTGTGGCTTCCAAGAACACCTTACTGGGGGTCACTGCACCTGCTGGGCGTGGCTGTCCATCCTGTGGGTCATGGCACACTCCCTGCTTCATGGGCACACACCAGGCTGGCAAGACTAAGCACCCAGCTTCTCAACAGCTGGTGATCCGCCAGTGCTCCTGGGATGGGAGGGTCCCAGGCATCACAGAGGCCCTGGACCATCTCCCTCCTCAGCACTGGAGGCTGCTGCCTCCCACCCTGTGCAGCAGCCAGAGCTTTGGGCAGGTCCCAGTCCCTTCCTGCCCAGGCCAGGGAAATGGTCAGGGAGCTGGTGCTGGGTGAAATCCAGTCCCACAGCCATGCCTTCCCAGGCGAAAGCAGCCAAAGCCCAGCTTATATGTCAGAAAGAGACGGAGGCTGGAACTCCAGAGGCCTTGCCCGGCCAGTGGCCTCACCCTGGGTTTCCACACTGACATCAGCGACCACAGGTCATCTGTTGGGGGCTGGATGTTGAGCCTGTGCCAGAGCCACCCCAGGAGAAGTGAGGCCCCTGGCTGGTGAGCAGCCCATGCTGATCGGTGCCTCAGCCATCCACGGTCCCTCCAGAGTGATCCCTAGGCCACCACCAGCAGGCCCAGCAAGCTCTGATGCTCGCAGCCCTGGGCCTTGGCAGAGCACAGACTTCTGTGGCAGGAGATGTGAAGAAAGGCCTCCTCCGGGTGGCAGCTACATGGCCTCTTCTTGACTATCTCCGGCCATCCCTGCCTGGAGGCTGCATGTGGCCTCACTGGCAGAAAGTCGGAACCCCACACCTCAACACCCCTTGCCCTGCATGCTGGCACTCGGCTTGCACAGAGCCCACTGGGCACATGCCTGGGCCCAGCTCCCGGTTCCTCCAGAGGCTGCTTGGAGAGCTCCCTGGCTCTTGGGGCTCCTGAATCAGTCAGTGCTGTCCACTCAGGGCCAGTCTTGGGTTAGGAGTGCTCTGAAGGAAGGAGGATAGGCCATGCCCCTCCTGACACTTGATGTGGCCCAGCTACTTTGGGCTTACTGTAGTGTCGTCAGGCTATGCCATCTCTAGGCTCTTCAAATCATCTCCAGCTCCTTTTCCTCCTGTCCTTGGATTAGTGTGGGAGAAACGTGGCAAGTGTGGCTCTGGCTTGACTCTGCTGGACACAGTGACAGAGCAGGGGCTCTGGGGCCCTCGCCTCTTCAGGCCCCGCTGACTGGAGCAGCCTGCAGGCTGGACACTGCCTCTGGCCCCCACACTGCTCCATAGACCGGTGGGTGCAAGGGAGCTGAGCCAGCACCAGCCTCCTGCCCTGCCTGCTCCCAGCCTTGTCCCACACCCTCCCTCCGCCCCAGAGGCCAGAGGACGATTGGCACCTACCTGCAGGTGCTCAGCTGGGGCTGCCTTGGCCCAAGTAGTAAAGCCAGTTGGTGAGAAAGCTGAGGTTGGAGCAGGGACCCCAGGCAGTGGCCATCTGTTTACCCATCACCTATTCTGCCCCTCAGACATGCACGCCAGGGGCACGTGCAGGAGGACCCATGTGGCTCTAGGCCAGCCAGGGGTCGAGGGGCACTCCTGGACCCAGGTTTTGTGGGGGAACCCAGCTGGTCTGGTGGACTTCCCCAGGTGTCCTCACAGTGGACAGTGGCCAATGGGAAACTGCTCGGCTGGGTTCCTTGGGCCACACCATTCCCTGGGGCCCAGGGAACACCACTTGTTGGTTTGGGGAAGGTGGGCCCATGGGGACACTGGCGTGACAAGCTTGGAGAGGCTGGGTGGGTCAGGAGAGGCTGCAGCGCGCCCTGGAGCAGAGTGCAGGGCGTGTGCCCCCGCCAGGCAGCCCGGTCGCACTCTGCATCACCAAGCGGACGGAGTCCTCGTGCCTTCCTGGTGCCGCTGTCCTAGGGTGGGCTGCCCTGGTCCCATGCGCCACGGGGAGGGGCCCAGAGCCCCATGGGATCCTAGGCACTCGAGGTCCTGGTCGCTGTGAGTCAGGGACTCCTCTCCCCAGGTCTTCTCAGGGCTGTTGGCTACGGTGCTTCTGCCAGAATCCAGACTGGCTGGCTGCCTCTGTCCTCCCTCCCTCCTCTGCCCCTCCCCTTTCCAGGAGGGGAGGGCTCCTTGTACTTAATTCCTTTAGCTGGTCCCCCAAGGGGCAGGGCTGGTGCCCAGTTTGAGCAACAGTTTGATGGGTCTGAGGTGGCTTCCCCAAGGTCTGGGCAGCTCCCCGAGCTTCAGGCCTGGTCTCCTGCCCTAAGGGCTTGGCTCTTCCAGGCCTTGCCACACACACCTTTGAGTAGCCTTCTGCAGAAACCCACACCCAGAGCAGGTGCTCTGTGGGACCAGACCCAAGATCAGCCCCCTCCCCATGCAGGTGTCTGTGGCTGGCTCCTGTCCACCTGTGAGAGGCAGCCTGACCTGCTGCACCTTGTCACGTTTGCTTTGGCTTGACTGCCCCCTGGTGGCTGAGTCGGGGTGCACAGCTGCAGGAAGAGGAGGAAGCGTGAGCCCCCTTCCACCCTGTCACACGCATGCACACACACATGCGCACACGCCGCTTGTCAGCTTCTGGGTGGCTGGAAGGTGGTAGTGACACTTGGGTGACACTTGCTGCCCCAGAAACCCAGGGTAGCTGTGGATCTGAATGAGAAGACAGGCCTCCTCGTCACCTTCCCTGTCCCCACTGTGCACCAGCCGGCACCTGCTCCTGTTCTTCAGCTGGGCCAGTGGAGAAGCTGCCTGGGGGCTGCAGCTGCTGCTGCTCGAACCTCTGTGGGAAAGGCGGCCCTCCACACACAGCTGTGTCCTGGCGCTGGTGCTGGTGGGTCCTGTACAGGGCCACCGTGCTCCAGGGGACGCCGTGGAGGGGGGCTGTTGGCGTCTGCGCTGCCACGGGGCACATGTCCCCGTTCTTCCCCTCTGGCCTGAGAGATGACTGTTTTCTTCCTCTTCCTTTCCTGCCTGCCCCCACCATGGGGGTGAAGTCTGCCCAGTCCAGCCCATCCAACTCCAGCTCCAGCTCGGACTCCAGCTCGGACTCCGATTTTGAGCCCTCTCAGAACCACAGCCAAGGTGTGTGATGAGGGCCAGAGGCTGAGGTGGGCAGGCAGAGAAACCCCAGCCTCTACTCTAGGCCGCTGGGGATGTGGTTCATCGTCAGAGAAGATGATCTGCGAGACGCTTCCTCACAAGACTGAGTTTTGAGGGGGCTTGCTGCATGTCTGAGGGTTGGCTGCGGAGGCAGGAGGCAGGATGCAGTAGGAGCTGCTGCCGCTACAGTCAGAAAAACAGGGGTGGCAGGGGGTGCAGGCAAGCCAGGGCCTGAGGCTGTGCAGCCTGACCTGGGCTGACACGGCTCCTTAGCATGGAGTATTTGCACAGGCCCCAGGGACCCACATCTGTGGGTTTTGGTGGTGTGGGGAGATTGTATTTAAAAGCAAAACGGAAGTAGGCCTGCAGACCTGCGGCCCTTGGGGCCGTTTTGCTTCCCTCCTGCCAGTGGCCCCAGGCGTCCATCCCCCAGGCTTCAGGCCTGTAGTCCCTTCTGATGGGGGCCTGGAGATTCCAGGGCCCTCCTCCAGTACCTCCCAAGTGAAGGTACCTTGTGGGCAGCTTTGTGTATTCTGTCCATCCTGTCCCCACCCCCATCAGAGGTTTAAGCTTTCTGCAGACTGGGACTCAGAATGCTCTGCTGCCACTCAGGCATTTGGCTGGCACGTCGAGCTAGGCCACCACCTCTGCATGTCTGCTCTCTCCCTGCAGGCCTCCGTGTGGGGTTTTGGGGAGAGGGCACAAGGCCCAGGTGACCACTACAGCCTACCCAGGGTGGGAGGGAACTTGGTGGGAGAGCACAGACCCCAGCAGCCCCTTCAGATCAGAAGCAGGTCTCCTAGTGATGGGAATGAAACTTCCTCCCTCCAGCTGGGATCCTTTGGTCGGGTGGTGTGGGGAGTGTAGGGGTCTGACCTGGAATTCAAGCGCAGGCTGGGGGATGGGGTCCTTGAAGCCCACGCTATCCAAACGTTCTTATCGGCTGGTTAGGGAGGGGAACCTACTGAAGCGGCATCATGTGACCAAGGTAATTGAGGGCTTTGTGTCCCTCTGTTGCCTTGGCAACAGGAATATAAACCAAGATGCCGTCTGTAGGGGACTGGAACCAGGCGCCTCTGGAGAAAGGGGAGGACGGTGGGCTAGGAGCAGCAGACAGGGTTGCCGAGAGGCTGGGTGGGCCCGCATAGGGTCGCAGGCCTGGTGGGGGGTCTCTAGTCCCTGGCAGGGCACTCGAGCCCACGCTCTGGCTCCTGCGCTTTTCCTCGGTGAGGCTGGCTTGTCCTGGGCTCTTGGGAGCCTCTGATCTCTGATCCGGTGGCTTCGTGATGGAGGGGCCCTGTGGTCCCACTGCAGGCCAGGGACCCGAGACGCGTGAGGAGGGCCAGGAAGGTAGGGAGAGATTGGGAGGAGGCAGAGGGTCCCTTAGGAAGGGGACACTGAAGGGCTGGGAACGGTTTTTAAGGATTGGCCTGCAGGCCCTCCTAGCAGGAGGGACCTCCAGGGCAGACAGTGCATTTGGGGGGTCATCAGTATTAAGAGGCACAGTAGAGGCTCAGTGGAGACCTCCCCCCCTCGCCCTTCCCCAGGACCCTTGCGCTCCATGGTGGAGGACCTGCAGTCTGAGGAGTCCGACGAGGATGACTCTTCATCAGGCGAGGAGGCGACTGTCAAGGCAAACCCAGGCCGGGATTCCAGGTGACTGGGCCCAGCAGGAGTGGGCACTGGTGGTGACCAGGGTGACTGTCAGGGCCTGCTCTGACTGTGGGGCTTGGCATTGGCAGAAACCAGCAGGCCAGAGGGGGGCCAGGACCAGAGGGTCTCCCAGGAGGGCCAAGCCAGGGTCAAGTTCCAGCATGGGAGACACCCTAGCCAGCTGGACATTGGGCCCCTGGCAGCCACATCCTGCCTGGGCTCCTGGGGTCAACTCTCTGTCCTCTCCTAATCACAAGAGCTGTGGGGCCTCCTGGGCCTGCCCTCCCTCCTAGGGGCCTTTCCCTGTGGCTGCTGGCAAGGAGGGTTCCGTGTCAGTTTCCCAAGTACCAGTGCTGTAGGGGCGTGTCAGGGAGGGAAGCACACTGGTCCTTTGCAAGGGCCCCTCAGCCCTCCCCACGTGTGTGGCGGGGTGAGGGCCACCTGAGACACCCTGCATGGGGAGCAGTGTCTGGCCTTCCCTCAGTGGGGGACAAGTACGTCCTTTGGATGCCCCTGATCCTTGGAGAGGTCTCACCCGGGCTCGGGAGCTCTGTGTTCCTAGCCTCCAGACCAGGAGCGCTCTGGAGCAGGCTCTGGCCCTGGCTTCAGGACCTGGGTGTCGGGGGGCTCTGAGCCCTGTTGGGCAGCGAGCGCCAGCTGGATGGCAGGGGCAGGGGTCAGTTCAGGCCACTGGGCCTCAGTGCCCCTTGTTAAATCAGAAGTGGATGTCATTCTGCACCAGTGGGCTTCATGAAGCACAGGAGCTTGTGGACACGTGCCGCCCTCATGTGCCACGGCTCCTGCCACCCCATGTGCACAGAGGAGCCCGGTAGGGACGGGGCCTGGCCAGAAAGATCCAGGCCTGGGCACCAAGGGGGACTCAGCCTTGGGTGCAGAGAATTGTGACTTTCCCAGGCTTCTGCCTCGTGTGGTGACACTGCATGTGGATTCTGCACAGGCACGGAGCTGTGCTGAGACAGACAGACACAGTCCTGTTGGAGGGGACTACAGCAGTGTGGGGACCCGGTGAGAAGCAGCCCCTCTGATGTCCACTTCCCAGGGGTGTTTGAGAAAGGCCCTGGTGACAGCTTGCCTGTCAGAGAAGGCCCACGCAGGCTGTGAGGCTGCAGCAGGTGCTGGCAAGGCCCCACCTGTCCTAGTGCGCTCCTTGAAGAAACCCAGGGTCTGTGATGGCGTCCAGCCACCACCTGCTGACGTGGGAAGAGGCGGAGGGGAGTAAGTGGAAGCCCTCACGTTGCCCTGCCAACGAGAGATCTGGCTCCAGCCTCAGCAGGGGCACAGACAGGCTCGCTGACCACTCCTGGACAGCAGGAGGAGCAGCCCACGGCACGTCGGGGTGGAGCGCACCCTGCCCGGCTCCAGCCCGCACGGCCCAGGGCACGTTCTTAGTGGCAGGGCCTGTCTGAGGCAGGAGAGGAAGTGTGTGGCGCGTCTGCCGTGGGCTCCGCTGCGCACCCCGCTGCGCACCCGAGTCCCTGACAGCAGGATCCCGACAGGCTGCCGTGGGGGCAGTGGGTGGGTGCCACCCACAGGGCCATCCAGGGGTCCCTCTGTGCACCCCTCTTGCTGTACTGCGAGATGTGGGAAAAGCTGGCAGGTCTGGGCCAGGGCGTCTTGCCCACACTGAGGGGGTGAGGGCCACCTCCTGCCAGCCTGCTGCTGTCACGGTAGACATGCTCGTTCCCTCCCATGTGACAACACAGCCTCTTTTACAGATGAGGAAACTGAGGCAGAGGGGGAAGCTCCCCCAGGGCCTCTCATCACCACCAGACACCCCATGTAGGTGGCCCCGCTGGGCATCAGGGCCCTGCATGGGGCAGATCCTGTGGCAGGGGGCTCCTTCTGCACCTCAGGAAAGGGGCAGAACCGGGCTGAAGGGCAGGCTCCTGACACGCCCTGTCTGGCTGCAGTGACCTCACGCGGGCACACCCTTCCCGCAGCCGGCCTCCTGGAGCCCAGCGCCACAGCCTGAGTGCAGGGCGCCATCTTCAGGCCAGTGGGCGTCACGCCTGATGTGCTGCCCTGTCCGTCATTCAGGTTGAGTTTCAGTGACAGTGAGAGCGACAATAGCGCCGACTCCTGCTTGCCTGGCCGTGAGCCCCCACCCCCACAGAAGCCCCCCCCACCCAACAGCAAGGTGAGCCCGTGCGGCTGGGGGTGGTGGGTGCAGAGAGCTCCTCACCCCCAGGCCCCTCATGGGGTCTCCGTGGCTCTCCTGGGAGGGTTGGGAGGGTTGGTCAGAAGAGGGCATGGGCAAGGGCGCAGCAGAGACCTTGGGTCCCCACAGGCGTCAGGCCGGAGGAGCCCGGAGCCCTGCAGCAAGCCTGAGAAGATCCTCAAGAAGGGCGCCTACGACAAGGTGGCCGGGCGGGGTGGGCCAGGCGGGCAGCACAGCCGAGGGGCTGTGAGCCCCCAAAGCTGGACTCTCCTCGGGCGGGCGGGGGTGGCCTTCCCCCCAGGTCCCAAGGTAGTGCTTTTCCGCGGGGGCAGGCGGGCTGGGGGCTGCAGGGCTGGGGCTGGGGGCTGGGGGCTGCGCTGAGGCTCCCACCCTCCCAGGCCTACACAGACGAGCTGGTGGAGCTGCACCGGAGGCTGATGGCGCTGCGGGAGCGCAACGTGCTGCAGCAGGTACTGCCCGGCGAGGGCGTGGCGCGCGAGCACCGAGCGTGTCCCCGAGCCTGCCTTCTTGGGGGCCTGCGGGGCCACCCACCCTCAGCCTCCTGTCCCAAAGCCACCTGCCTCTGCCTTGCAGATCGTGAACCTGATTGAGGAGACTGGCCACTTCAATGTCACCAACACCACCTTTGACTTCGATCTCTTCTCTCTGGATGAGACGACCGTGCGCAAGCTGCAGAGCTACCTGGAGGCTGTGGCCACATGACCCTGGGCCAGGTGCCAGGCCCCCTCCGCCAGGGTTCTTGGAGGCCATGTCCAGGCCCTACCTGCCTTCCTCTCTCTTGACTTGCCCACCCGCAGCACTGCCTTAGTGACCGCCCTGCCCTCAGCCCTCACAGCCAGCTGCACTTTTTTGGGTGGCTTCCAGCCTGCCACCCACCACCCTGTTGGGAGCCTGGGGCCCAGAGGTCAGGCCAGTGCTGCGGCTCCCAGCCTCAAGTGCACTGTCACCCGGGCTCCCCTCAGAAAGCGGTTTATGTTGAAGGCAGCGCCGGGCCTCGCTCCCGAAAGAGGAAGAAACTTCCATGGAAAGTGTATGACTGAGGGCCCCTCGTCCGACCTTGGGACCAGCCCCCTATACAAATGGTGGCTCTGTCCCCAGCTCCGTGGGGGCTGTGTGCCACCGTTTCTCTGGGCCTCTCTGAGCAGCTGGGGCCACCTCCTCAGCCTGCCTGGGACCTGGGGAGGCTCTGTCTGTGTCTGTGCCAGGCTGGGCCACGCCGCCCTCCGTGCCAGCTGGCGCTGCGTCCTGTGTGGGCCCTCGCTGTGCCAGGCCTCCGTGCTGTGCAGCTCTGTGTATAGTATATGTGTGTGCGCGCTGTGTGTCCGGAGGCAGTTTCCAGTGTGCGTTTCTGTGGCCACGGTGCACGTGGGGGGTGGGGGGCAAGGTGGGGCTTATAGGTTAAGATGTCTCCGTGGGTCTTCTTGTCGGCTGGCCTCCCAGGGCATAGAGCAACCCCCACTTTGTGGGTCCAAGGATGCCGCTGCCCCCTGCCGGGGCTCCCAGAGCCAGTGAACATGACCACGGGGCAGCCAGTCCTCAGGGCACCGGAGGAGCTGCCCCTAGATGGCAGCTCCTCAGGTGGGCACCCCGTCTCTAGGGACAGACGCCGAGCCCCTGGGGCTGCTCTCCTGTAGGGTCCTCTCCCTCCCCTTCTGTTAATCAAGTCTTCGAACTTTGAAAAAAAAAAAAAAAAATGAGCTTTTGCCAAATAAGACGGGATAGTCTGTGGTTTGAGGTGCGTGTGCGCTCAGCCTGCGGATGGGGTGTGGGCGCTGCCGGGCACAGGCTTCCGTCTCCATGGCTGCCCTTCACACTGGGCGCAGCCTGGAGGCCGAACTGTGCACCTGGCATTCTCCAAGGACAGAGCCAGTCCTGCCCTGCCCGGCCACCCTTCCAGGGCCGGGAGCCCTCGTAGTCAGCCAACTCTGGGTTTCCCAGACCTTGATCCAGAGCTCCTCCACGCCCCACCCCACACCTCCAGAGTCTCTTCACGTGTTCGTGCCCGACCACGACGTGTGAAGGAGGACTGGGCCTGCGGTGGCCCTCAGTCCTCCCGCCCGCTGGTGGGCGTCTCCTCCTCGCCTGCTGATGTTCAGACACAGGAGGCGGCGGGTCCCTCGTCTTGTCCTTGCTCTGAGTCTGCCTGTCAGGCAGACCTGAACACTCCCTGGGGGACCCCGGCCCCAGCTTCCTGGGGAGAGCCCCAAGATGCTTGGGGAAAGGCCGGGACTCAGAGGAAGCCTCGGCACTGACTCTCCCGCGCTCACTCTCCCGCCCACTGCCTTCAGAAGGAGGAGGGCAGGCCACCAGCACTCCAAAGTGGGACGTCTCCTTCTCTGAGAACACTCCAAGATGTGGACAGAACAGACTGGCCCGCGTGGACTGCTGGGAGGACAGCAGCTGCTCAGCCCTCGGTGCAGAAGCAGCAGGTCACAGTGGGCCCTCGGCCCAGGGGCTGTTCCTTCTCCTTGGTGGGATTGTGCGGTCCGCACAGCAATGTGGGAAGCCCTCTGCTCCACCAGATGGGGGACTCTTCCTGCCCGCGGCAGCAGCGTCCAGTCCTTCCTGCAGCTCCATGGCCTCCGGAAGCTCTGACCCATTTCTCAGTTACCTCCTCTGACCGGAAGGCCTCGCCACTGTCCCCCGGAGCTGCTGTGGGCCCAGGACTGGCCCTGTGGCCACTGGTGGAGGTGCTGGGCAGCCAGGGCCTGACTGCAGGGTTCCCACTGCTCCCCGCCCCCACCTGGCTCTGGGGACACTTCCATAGGAAGGGCCCAGCACTTGTGACTGCCACACGTCTCCTGTTAAGCCACCTGCCCTGGTGCAAATCCCTGTGTTTCACTTTCTCCTGAGCAAAATGTAAACCAACTCCGGACAGCAAAAGGCCTCGAAGCCTTTCTCACCCGCAAGGGTTTTTACCAGAATGTGTCTCTAGGAACTGAGGAACTGGGACACTTACTTGGTCAGCCTGAGACCAACTCCTGGGAAAAAGGAATAAGGAGAATTGTGTTTGTAATGAGTTACAGGATTGTTTCTGTCCTGAATTTTAAAACTTTTTTTGTTAAATTGTGAAATTATGGAGGAGTTTTATAGAAAAAAAAAAAAAGTGAAATAAAGTCAGATGGAAAGCAGCCCTCTGCATGCATGTGGCGTCCAGGGACAAGGTGCTCGGTCCCGCTCCTGTCTCCGGGCCTGTAGACCCATGACCAGGAGAGGGACAGAAGGCTGGCACCATGCCTGGTGGGCTGCGGGGCGGGGTGGCAGTGTGGCAGGTGGGCACCCTGGAGTAGGAGAGAAGGGCCCAGGCTGCAGCCGGCTCCTGCTGCTGCTCTGCGGTCTCCTTGGAAGCAGCAGCAAGGTCTGGGTGGCAAGGCAGGCCTGACTCAGGAGGGAGGCGCGCAGGTGGGTGGGGAGGCGGGTGGGGGAGGTGGAGGTGGCGGAAAAAGAAAATGGGGCCAAGGCACCCCTGACAGGAGTCCAGGTGGCTGCCAGCTGATGGAACCCCACAGCTCTTTCTGGCCCTAGTGGAGTAGATCTGTCCCCCCAGAGAGCAGCAGGGCCATTCTGAGGCCAATACCTCCTGCCACTGCCCTGCCCCCAGTAGCAGCCACTGATGGAGACCACTTGTCAGGTGGCAGCCAGGGGACAGGACACAGCTGAGCCATGGATCACTCAGAAGCACCCCATCTCCTCCTTTCTCCTAGTCAACAGCCAAAAGTTGCAGTCGCAACATGAGGGCCGCGGCCTCCCCGTGCCCGCGCCTGCGCTTCCTGCCAGAGTCAGAGTCTGCAGCTTTGGGGTGGTCTTGGATCTGAGCTCTGAGGTCGGCGATGGAGTCAGCAAGGGTCCTGAGCCGTTCCCCAGGACGCCAATAGCCTGCGTTTTGCTGGGTCAGACATTCAAACCACTGCGACCCTTCTCAGGCTCACAGGTCCCTCCTCTGGTCATGTCTCCCAGGAACCCATCAGTGTGTTCTTTAACTGGGGGCTGAGGCAGGAGCTCCGCTAGTGTAGAGCCTGTCTGGAGAAGGGCTGGGGACCCGCGCGTGGGGCGGAGCCCAGCCCCAGCACTAGCGGGAGCCTTCCTCACTGTGGTCTTGCTGACCAGCGGTTCCTTTAGATTCTTAGAGTCTCCAAGTCTACGCCCGTGGCTCACCCATCCTGCAGGCCCTCCTCATTTCCATCTGGCTGAGCACTGACTGTGCTTGTTTTGAATCCACACTCGGATTCTTCCAGAATACCTGCCAGACCTGAGTGGAGGTCAGATGTTTGCCCCGTCCTGCGGCTTTGCCTTCCTCGTGGGAAGCCAGACAGGGTGTGCTGGGTGACAGGACCTGAGGCACACAGCCCTGAGTGAGGGCTGTCCCCGGTGCACCCTTCTGTCGCCATGGGCTTCTAGACTCCGGTTAGAATAGGCTCTGAGCCTTGCAGCCCTTTTCATCCGTAGTTGTCCCCTTAGGACACAGGAGCCCCGTGGAAGCGATGGCAGAAGGTGGCAGGAGGAAAAGCGTTGTAGAGTCACCTTCTGTCGTGTTACCACAATGCCTGAGCCTGGTGCTTTATGAAGGTTTCTTTAGCTTGCAGTTTTAGAGGCCCAAGTCCAGGATGGGGTGGCCCCATCTGTTCTCTTCAGCCCCTGGGGAGGGCCTCGGGGCAGATGGCATCTCAGTGTTGGGAGCCATGCCGCCAGAGGAGGCCACAGGTGGAGACCGGAAGCCAGTGGGCTCAGGGGCCAGATCCGCTCTTTCAACCACTGACCTTCCAAGACACTAACCCTGACCCTGAGAAAACAACATTAATCCCCTCTGAGGGCGGAGCTCCGGTGGCCTAATCCCCTCCCACGAGGCCCCGCCTCTTAAAGGCCTCGCACTGCCCTCTGTGGACCAAGCCTGGGCCACAAGACTCCTGGGGACCCGAGCAGTGCTTCTCTGAGCCTGTGTCCTGGGCGTGTCCTGGGCTGTGTCCTTCACCAGTCCTCCTCAGCTTCCTCCCAGGCTGGGGCGGCTCTGGTGACGTCTCCCTTGAGGACAGCCTCCGCTAGGGACCCTCTGGCTGTATTTCAGAGTGGGACCCCACCCCCGCAGAGCCTCTCCAGCCAGCCCACACTGTCCCCACAGTCACTGCCACGGGTTGGGTGTGGCCTGTCTGCCAGGCCCCGCCCGCCTGGAGGTGGGGCCCTCAGTGTGGTGGTGGTGGGAGGAGGTGGGACCTCGAGGAGGTGGAGCCCAGCAGGTCAGGCGGCCACAGGGCACTGGACTCTGGAGGAAGGGGTGTGGTTCTCCTCGCAGGAGACACAGTCCTCCTGCCTCAGCCTCTCGAGTCGCTGGGACGGGAGGACGGCCACCACGCCTAGCTCTAGCTCACGTCCACATCTATCAGTTGGGTGCCGGGTGGGGTTGAAGGCGCACTATTGACCCACCAGTCCCCAGGTGTTCCTTGTGAGTGCAGCGTGTGAGCCTGGGTGTCCCCTCCTCCCTCACCTACACAGCAGTGGCTCCTGTCTGTAGAGGAGCCAGCCTCCAGCTGCCCTTCAGCGGCTGCTCACGGAATTTTAAGAGTAAAAAAAGAAGCCTGTGGGCTCCGTGGCAGCGGTGTTAGTCTCCCAGGACCTCAACTCAAAGCCAGGGTGAGGACTCCATGGAGCCCAGGGTCCCCCTGGCACGGAGTCATCCCAGAGCTGGGCCGGCGAGACCTCCTGCTGAGCACCCCAGCCAGCAGCTCCCCAGGCTGACGGCCACCGCGCCCAGACACCACCCAGGGACCCTGGGGGCAGGACCATCCCAGCTGAGAGCCCCTCAGTGAACCACATTTATTACTCTCTTAGAGTGCGAGGCCCTGGCCCAGAGACAGCCAGGTCCCTTCAGAGCAGGCCCCCACTGCAGGCACTTGCCTCCTCGGGGACCAGGCCTGGGCCGTCAGCTGGAGGGGGCGGGCAGGGGGTCATGCCACCTGCGGAGAAGACGGCCCAGCGGAGCCTCCTGGCCATTAACCAAGATCCTGGTAGAAGCCTTCGATCTCAGCCTGGTACTTCTTGGCCACAACCGCCCTCTTCAGTTTCATGGTGATTCCTGTGACACAGCAGAGGTCTGCAGTGCGCGCGGGGGCCCCTGGGAGCCGCCACGCAGCAGGGCGGCCGGGTCGGGGGTGCAGAGGGCGGGTCCTGGGAGCTGAGGCTCTGCTGGGAGCCGGCCGTCCGTCGGAAGGGAACCAGGGGCCAGCGGTGCCAAAGCACACAGGGATCTCGCCCTGCAGGCCACCACACGGCCACCACAGCAGGGGACAGCAGCCCTCACTGCACGGGGAACGCAGTCACTTAAAAGTGCACGTGTGGGGACCCAACCCTGAGGTCTGGGACATTCTGACAAGTGCCCAGGGTCCTGGGGTGCGAATGGCCCTTGGGGCGCACGTCAAGGACAAAATCCAGACTCCATGGACACTCTCGGGTGGACGCGCAGAGTGGGGCACAGATTGGGGGCAGCGCCTCTTCCGTTCCAGAGGAAGCCCCCGGGGAAAGGAGCCAGGGGTCTCCGCACCCTGTCCCCACACGCGTGGGGGTGGGGTAGGTTTTGCTGGCCAAGGCCACGTGGCCAAGGCCTGTGGCCCGAGTCTGGGGAGCTGGCAGGCCAGTGACTGGCCAGGACTGCTGTCCACCCGGCTGCTCACCAAGCTCCCCGCCACCCACGGAGAAGTCCGTGTCCAGGACGGCCCACTTGATGATCCTGGCGCTGGCCGAGGGCGCCTCTGCGTTCACAGCCTGGATCCCACGGCTGATGAACTCCGTGACGATGGGGTCGCCCTGGTGGAGGACGTCCTGCAGCCTGGTGGACTGGCTCTTGAGCTTCCGGCAGAGAGCCACCGCCTCGCTGGTCAGTGCTGCGCGGGGCTCCCCAGTGTCGAAGTTGACCTGGCACTGCGGAGGGGCCGGGTGGGCTGCCGTCGGCACGTCCACGCCCACCACCACACCCAGCCAGGGGCTGGCCACTGCGGATCACCGGTCACTAGCGCGTCAGTCCTGCTCGGGAGGGGCGTGCCTGCCACTGCGCCCGCACTCGCCCCGAGACCCGGGCCCTGGCCGTCTCCAGGAGGGACGGAGGGGACGGTCCCCAGGGCAGGGCTCCCCCGGAGGGGGCGAGCCTGGCGTGTCGTGGCCGGGATGCTGCTCTCAGGTTGAGCTGCGTCCCGTGGAGGCCAGTGCCTCCGTCCCTAGAGCCCCCCTTCCCCACAGCCAGAGCGTGGCCTGGCCTCCCTGGGGCAGTGGCCCTCCACCCACGCTGAGAAGGCCTGTAGGCCCAACGCCAGGCTCCGCTGCCTCAGAGCCGGGTGCCCTCCGTGCTCGGGACTGACAAGCCACCCTCCGGCTCTGAGCCTCAATTTCCTCTTCCTGCAACAGGACGGCAGTTCCCGCCAAACAGCCACCACCCCAGATCGACCCGAGGCACCTTCAGGGTGAGGAGGGCGCACAGGAACGGGGCGCCCTGGCCCACCACCATGACGTGGCGCACGAGGGGGATGTTCGTCTTCACCCGCTCCTCGATGGGGTGGGGGTTGATCTTCTCCCCTGAGCTCAGGGTGATGAGATCTACGTGGGAGGGAGGAGGGTCACTCCGAAAAGCCACATCCAGTTGGCCCTGTGGAGGCCAAGGCAGAAGATCAGGGAGGAGACATTGTCCCGCAGCAGCCCCGGCATACACGGTGGCCCTGCCTCCAAGCCGAGTATCGGCCCTGAGTGGGCCTTGTGCAGTATGCCACCTGCACCACTGTCCATGGCAGCCCCACAGGCCCAACCTTGTCTCACCCTTGACGTTGCCCGAGACATAAAGGAAGTTGTTAACATCCAAGTAGCCCAGGTCCTTCGTGGTCATCCAGCCGTGGCTGTCCATCACCTTCTGGGTGCCCTTCTTGTCATTGAGGTACCCCATGAAGATGTTCCGGCCCCAGATGCAGATGTTCCCAATGCCCTCCTCTTCCTCGTCCGTCACCTTGACGTAAGTGTGGGGGAGCCCCTTCCCAGAGCTGGAGGGGAGGGGGCTTGTCAGACTCTGCCAGGTGCCACACCCCGTGCACAGCCCCTCTGAAGGGGTCCTGGCTCCCTCTGGGTCCTGGGGTCCCATAAGGCACAGAGCCAAGGGGAGAGGGAGACTGCCAGCCCAGGGGACACGGCAGGACGCCTCGGGGCCGGCCAGCTGCTGCTGCAGGTTCCCACGCAGGGCAAGCAGGATCCAGGTGGCAGGATCCGGCAGGAAAGGGGCTGTCCTGCTGCCCAGCTGCCCGCAAGCCAGGAGGCTAGCCCTCGCCTCCCCAGGCTCCAGGTTCCCACCGGGACACGCGGACGCCCCCACCCCTGCCCTGCTTCTCCCAGGAGACCCAGCTGGACGCTCCGCAGCGGCCAGGGTGCTCACTGCTGCGGCCCAACTGTGCCCTCTCCGGCAAGGTTCACGTGCTGAAGCCGGACTCCCCAGGGCCATCCCTGCCGCCGGGGTGGAGGCGGCTGGGTCAGATCAGGCCATGCGGGGGAGAGGCCGCAGAGAACCCTCCTGCTTTTTGTTTTGTTTTGTTTTGTCACATGAGGACACAGTGAGAGGCCTGACACCTAGCAGCCACCGAGAAAGAAAGCAAAGGAACGAAGAAGGCCGAGGGGGCAGGGTGGGGGGACGGCCAGCCAGCGGCCTGCACCGCACCTGCTCCAGGCCCAGCCCCAGAAGGTCGCCCACCCTCAGATGGACGACTGAGGTCAGGATCTGCCCCCCTCAGTGCCCTGCAGCTGGGAGGGCCCCAGTCAGCCACCTACCCAGAACAGGTCTGCAGTTCAGGGTTCTGCCCAGCCCAGGAGCTGCCTATGAAACAGCCACTGCCCAAGTCCCCTGCTGAACCTCCCCTGGGTGTGCCTTTGGGATACTGAAGGTCCCGGTGCCTCCTGGTGTCCTCATCCTGTGGAACCCCTCCCCCACCATGATAGGACTGGTGTCCACGGCTGGCGAGATGTGGCAAAGCTGACCAGGTGCCCCTTCTGAGGTCAGATCAAATACAAGGCGCCTGCTGACATTTGGATGTCCAGCAACTGTTAGTTGTAGTATGAGAATGGCCCGATTAGTACCTGGGGTGTGCTCATGCTAGAACAGTCGTTCACTGTTTATCTAAATTGCAAACTTGACTGGGAGTCCTGTGTTCTTCTTGCTAAATCTGGCCACCCTCATCTCAGAGCCCTCGTCCCAGAGGACAGCACGGCCCTCACGGTCACCTCTCGCTCTGAGGCAGGGTGGCTGCCGCGTCAGGAGGAACCTCGAGCAGCCTGTGGCGAGAGCCACGTGGCACAGGGACTAAGCCTCGCGCCACGAGCCAGCAAGAGGCGGGGTGGGCCCCCAGCCTCAGCCCTGCCAGGGAGTCACCTCCGCAGACACCACTCCAGCCCCCGCGGGCTTCGGGGGAGACGGCCCTGGCCAGCAGCCTGCCCCCAACCTCAGGACCTAGGAAGCAGCTCCCAGGTTCCTGGTCACAGGAACGACGAGACGTTGTCCTGGGTCACCGAGCGTGGGGGTCGGTTTCACCTGGCAGCACAGAGATACCAGTCCGAGAGGACTGCTCTCACCTCCGGTGAACACAGTGGCATGGTTTTCCAATCAGAACACAAACACGAAGGGGCTTCAGGCACGGGCCCGGCGAGGGCACGCACGGGTCCTGTCTCTGGACGTGGGTTCCTAGGTGGGAGGCTGGCTGGGCTGACGGCCGCACTTAGGAGCTGCACAAGATCCGGGTGCAAGCCGGGCGCGGTGGTGCACGCCTGTGATCCCAGCACTGGGGAGGCTGAGGCAGGAGGATCTCGGGTTCAAAGGCAGCCTCAGCCATGGCGAGGCCCTTAGCAACTCAGTGAGACCCTGTCTCTAATAAAATGCAGGAAAGGGCTGGGGATGTGGCCCAGGGGTCGAGTGCCCCTGAGTTCAATCCCTGGTACCAAAAAAAAAAAAAAAAAAAAAAAAAAATGCGGGTGCACCAGGTTCTCGCCAGAACCCACCTGGGCAGCCGGAAGTCCTGCTGGCTGGAGATGGTGTGGATGCCCGTGCTCTCCGACAGGCCATAGAGCTCGAAGATGGGGATGTTCAGGCTGAGGAAGGACTCCAGGGTGGCCCTGGGGAGCCCCGTGCCCATGTTGAGGAACTGCTCGCAGTGGCTCAGGCCCAGGAGCCTCCTGGCTCTGTCGAAGGTCAGCGTCTTGGCCAGGCAGAAGCACAGCGGCGGGTGAACCTGCCTTGAGTGGCACACCCAGGGGAGCTCGGGTGGCCTTGGCCCCCTCCCTGGGTCCCCCCACCCGCCGCCTCCCAGGTGCCCCGCCTCACTCGAACATCCGCTTCTTGTTGGTGACGAGCCCCAGCCTCATGGCCCACCGGTCCAGCTTCTGGCGGACGGTGGAGGAGTCCAGGTGGCTGGTCTTGAGGTCGTCCAGCATCCTCTCCCAGACCCACGGGATGCCGCAGAAGGTGGTGGGCTGCACCTCCCGCAGCAAGTCCATCAGGAAGCCCTGCGCGGGGCGGGGGCGGCGGGCCATGCTGGCTCCCAGACTGGACGGCACTGCCGGCCCCCCATCCACCCGGGGGGCTGCGGGTGTGGCCCCCTCGGCCTGAGGATGTTGGCTAAGAGCCGGGGTCGGGGCTGGAGGGGTACAGGGACAGAGTGGTGGCCACCCCAGAGCAGGAGTGGGCCCCGGAAGCACCTGCCCTGGCACAGGGATGGAGATGCAGCCAGGAGGGCCTGCGGGACATCAGAGGGAGGGGCGGGGGCAGAGGGAGGGAAGAGCAGACCGGAAAGAGAAAGGGGGGGAGGGGAGGGGGGGAGGGGACGAGAGGAAGCGGAGTGGGACAAAGTGACTTCATCACATTTTCAAGTCTTCCCTTACCAGGAAAGATTCTGCCATGACCTCTATCAGAACACTAGTCGAGAAGGACGGAGAGTAAGACCCGGCCAGCCCACAGCGCCTCAGCCCCACGGCTCTGTGCCACCGTGCACTTTTAAGTGCTTTTAAAAAATTGGTAGAAGAGCTGGGCGCGGTGGAGCACGCGGGCAATCCCAGGGATTCTTGAGGCCGAGACAGTAGGATCACAAGCTCGAGGCCAGCCTCAGCACTTGGTGAGGTCCTGAGTAACTTAGCAAGAACCTGTCTTCAAAGGTAAGAGGGTCTAGGGATGTGGCTCAGGGGTTGAGTGCCTTGGGTTCAGAAACAAAAACAAACAAACAAATTGCCTGAGGATCCCAACCCCAAAATGATCTGTGCATAAGGAGGTGCCAGAGCTGGTCTTCCCTGACAGGATCCGCGCATGCCGTGGCCACGTGTGGGTGGTCACACTGTGCTCCAGAAACACGGGCGGCTGCGCGTCGATCATGTCATCGTGTTTTTTTTTTTTTTTTTTTTGGGGGGGGGGGTACTGGGGATTGAAGTCAGGGCACTCGACCACTGAGCCACGTCCCCAGCCCTATTTTGTATTTTATTAGAGACAGGGTCTCACTGAGTTGCTTAGCGCCTCGCCATGGCTGAGGCTGGCTTTGAACTCGTGATCCTCCTGCCTCAATCCTCCCAAGTGCCGGGATTACAGGCGTGCGCTTTTTTTTTTTTTAATGGGGTTCTGAACGTGTTGCCCAGGCTGGCCTTGAACTCCCGGGATTAAGCAATCCTGCCTCAGCCTCCCAAGTAGCTGGGACCACAGGCACTTGCCACCTAGCCCATCCTCATTAACTAGGTCTAAGTTCAGTGGCAAAAGCACAGTCACGTGCCCGTGCAGCCGTCCCACCAGCCATCCCCAGAACGCTCTCATCTCCCTAAACTTCCTGTCAGCACCGACTCCCCCCATCCCAGCCCCAGCTCCACCATGCTGCTTCCTGTCTGTGCCTCTGGTGACCCCAGGGACCTCCTGTGGGTGGGTCCTGCAGCGTGTGTCCTTCTGTGACTGGGTCTCACTGAACATCGTGTCCTCAAGGGCTGTGCACACTGCAATGTGTGTCAGAATTTCCTTCCTTTTTTTTTTTTTTTTTTTTTTTTTTTGGTACCAGGTACCAGGGATTGAACCCAGGGGCCCTTGACCACTGAGCCACATCCCAGCCCTTTCTTTATATATTTTATTTAGGGACAGGGTCTTGCTGAGTTGCTTAGGACCTCGCTAAGTTGCTGAGGCTAGCTTTGGACTTGAGATCCTCCTGCCTCAGCCTCCCAAGCCCCTGGGATTACAGGCCTGGCCACTTCCTGCCCGGTGGACCACGTGGTGTGTCGCAGCCTATTCACTGAGGCCGCGCGGGTGGTTTCCACTCTGCTCCCAGAGCCTCAGTCCAGCTGCCGGCACTTGCCCTTCTGGCCCTAAGCGGTGGTCACGTGCTGTCACGCCCAGTGACGTTGGTTCACATCTGCTCCACCCCTGTGCCTGGCACACAGGAAAACTGAGGCCCAGAGAGGGGGAGGACGGAGGCCGCACAGCCAGGGGTGCAGGGGGAGGGTTTCTGTTCTGGACTGAGGCCCCGCCCAGTGAGCCCGCCCTACCCGCGACCTCGCCCTTGCCTGCACTCACCGCTCCGGGGGGACGTGGCATCACGCCCGTTCTCCCAGCCTCTGGTGGGGCAAAGTACAGTGTCCCGGCCACCGAGATGGCCACCCACATGTCGAAGATCTGGGCCGTGATGTAGCTGAGTGGCAAGTAGCTCACCATGACCTCCTGCCCTTCTGGGGGACACTTATAACAGAGGCGCTGGACGGTGGCCGCTGCGGTCCAGGTGATCTGAAGGGCCACCGTCGCGTCACCTGTAGGCTGCTTCAGTCTCGATCCCCAGGAGCGGCCCCACGTGGGGCCAGCTCCAGGCCCCAGGCCCCCCAGGCGGGACACTCACGTTGTCATGGCTGAGCATGCTGATCTTGGGGTGGCCCGTGGCGCCCACACTGTAGACCAGGGAGCAGCACTGGTTGGGCTTCTGGGAGTCAATGACCCGGTCCAGCTGCTCGTCCGAGATGTCCCCTGCGAGGCCCAGGAACTCCTTCCACTGCACGGAGGTCGGCGGTCAGGCTCACGGGGGCAGAGGCAGCCCCCGGGGCCCCCACAACCCAGTGTCCTCAGCCCCAGGCCAGAGGCTGGGGCTCTTGTCCCGGGCTAGCGCTGGCTGGCGCCCTGCCCTCCCTGGCGGGACGTACTGAATACAGGTTCTCCTGCTCCTCTCGGAGCTCCTCCCGGAGCTCGTCCTCGTACTGCACAACGCCCTTCAGGTGCCTCAGGTAGCCCCGGATCTGGAAGGCAGCGCCGGGCTCAGCAGGGCCCCGAAGCAGGCCGCCTCCCGGCTCCTGCTGTCCAGGGCTGCTTCTAGAGGCGAAGAGAGCCTCCCCCATGTCCTTAACGTGGTGAAATACTGTGACCGCACCCCACTGGACCGTGAGGAAGCAGACGAGTCAGGAGCACACTCACAATGCTGTGTGTGCGACCTAATTCCAGAACATTCCATCATCCAGAAAGGAAAGCCTATGCCCACTAGCCCTTTCCCTCAGCCCCGGTGAACACAAATCCCCCTTTTAAATGGACTTGCACGTCCTAGATGTTTCACGGAGTTAGAACCACACCCCGCGTCCTTCTGTCTCTGGTCCTTGCCGAGGTCCTCAAGGCCCACCCATGCTGCAGCGTGGCCAGAGCCTGCCCTCTCTCACGGCAGAGTGGGACATACTCCAGTGTCTCATGGACACTCTGAACTTGTCCACTGATCTGCTGATGGACACTTGGGTTCCTTCCCCTCTTTAATACCACGAATCATGCCGCTGTGACTCGGGGTGGGGCTCAAATCTCTCTTCAAGATCCTATTTCCTGCCGGGCGCGGTGGCGCACGGCCTGTCATCCCAGCACTTGGGAGGCTGAGGCAGGAGGATCATGAGTTCAAAGCCAGCCTCAGCAATGGCGAGGCGCTTAGCAACTCAGTGAGACCCTGTCTCTAATGCAAAAAAAGGGCTGGGGATGTGGCCCAGTGGTTGAGTGCCCCTGAGTTCAATCCCTGGTACGAAAAAAAAAAAGTTCCTATTTTCAAATCTCTTGCGTTTATCCCCAGAGGTGGGAGCAAGGTCTCAGAGCCACTCTTAAGAGACTGCTTAGCCTCACACTGTGCACAGTCAGGGTCCCCCATGGTGGATTTGGTTGCACAATGCCATTTAGATGACAAATATGTACAAGCAAATCCCTAAACACAGGGTAGATGCCTGGCTTCCAGGGATGGGCAGTCACCTTCAGGGCGGTGACAATGCTCTGGAACCAGGTGAGTGGCGCGTCATGTCTATCTTGTCAAACATAGGTGGTGGCTTCTGTTTGCCACGCGACCTCAAGCAGGAGGGTTAGTGAAGGAGCCCTAATTAGGAAGGGCTGTTGCAGCTAGCTGGAAGCCATAAGTTCCACCTGATATGTATGTGACGCACCTGTAGGCACCCGCAAACCTGAAGGTATATAACCGGGTGAAAGCGGTCCGAGTTAGGAGAACGAATTCATTCGGTCAGTCGGGCAGTCACTCGGTCGGTCAGAAGAATCAGAGCGGCCAGAACGTAGGCAGAGCGGTTACAGAAGAGAAACCAGATAGAAGACAGAAGAGAAACCAGATAGAAGAAGTAATGACTGGTCAGAGTAAGGCCGAGGCTCCCTGAGGAAGACAGAGACAGAAGACAGAAGAAGTGAAGAAAGAAGAGAGAAGAAAGAAGCTCTAATCTTTCTCTAAGCTAAGCTCTATCTTTCTATCTTTCTAACTAAGAAGACTCTACTCTACTCTAAGCTAAGAAGACAAGAAGAAAAGCTCGCTCTAATCTTTCTCTCTAAAAATCTTTCTTTCCCTCTCTAAGCTCTAAGAAAGTAGAAGTAAAAGTAGTAAAAGCTATACTCTGCCTCCGAGAATTTTCCTCCCGTGGCGGCGCCGTGGCTGGCCGTGACAGGCAGCTTACAGGTTAGGGCATCACTGAGCTCTGTCACGCGAGCTCCCGTACAGGCTTGCTTCCTAGCGACGCTGTGCCCAGAAGACGGCCCTCACCCAGCACCCTGGCAAGCAGCAGGTGCCCTGCACGTGGGACTGCTATTGTGGTCACCACTCCACCAGTATTATCGGCAGATCTCCCTAAACTCACTGGTCTGCCCTTGTCTAGCAGTGGACCTTGACCTCCAACCTTGGGGTGGGCTACAGGGAAAGCCCAGAGCCAATGCTGGACAGGCTCAGATTTCCTTGGGGTGAGGCTTCAAGGGTGACAGGCAGCAGAGCCAGGGACCACGGCAGAGAAGTAGCACACCCTGGGCCCCCCCCTCCTCTTCCCTTCCCCACCTTCCTGCTTCCTCTCCCCCTTCTCCTCTTCCTTTACTTGGGGTTGAGCCCATGCTGGGCAAGCCATCCTCAGTCCTTTTTAGAATCTTGGGACAGGGTGTTACTAAGTTGCTGAGGCTGGCCTTGAACTTAGGACCCTCCTTCCACAGCCTTTGTTTCGGGGGGGAGGCGGGGTGTGCTGGGGACTGGACCCAGGGCCTTGGACATGCAAGGCCAGCACTCTACCAATGGAGCCGTCTCTCCAGCCTCTTTACTGGGTGAGGCCTGTGCCTTTGCCTGCACTGTGCCCCAGCCTCGTGCCCTCCTGGTCCCCATGGGCCAGAGCTTCACCAACCTGGATGACTTTCCGCAGCTGCCTGTCGCTGTCCACCACGAAGATGTCTATCTCCGCGTTCTCAGCAATGACCTGGCAGACTTTGGGGGAGTTGGTGCTCATGATGCCAACGGAGAAACCTCTGGAAGCAGAATGCAGGAGCTGGAGGCCTGCTGGGTGGGTGCTCTGGGGAGCTGCGGGGTTCCTGGGAGTCCCTGTGCCCCAGCAACCATGACGTACCCTGAGGGTGGGACTCAGGGACGCTCCAAGCCTGGGCCCTGTCCTTTAGGGATTCCCCCAGTGTTCTGGATGAGTGGAGGGAGGGCTCACTGCAGGGGAATCCAGAGGACGGGAGGGTAGGGAAGGCCTTCTGGAGGAGGGGGCGGGAGAGGAGGGCTGCGCGGGTTGTGTATGAGTTCGCTGGGGAAGGAATGTCTGGAAGGTGAGCGGAGCGTGCTCCGGGCTGGCGCTCAGACAAATCGCACTGCGCACGGGTTAAGGTGGAGTGGGGGTCAGCTCCTGGTCCTGGGGACTCTGCCGGGGAGAGGCCAGTGCCCCTTACCCCGCCATGATGGCTCCAATGCTGGCGATGGCCCACTCCGCAGAGTTGAACCCCATGATCCCGACACCGTGGAAGCGCTCTAGGCCCAGCTGGAGGAGGGGCAGCTTGTGAGGCATAGACGGGCTTGGCTGTCCCCACCCCAACCTGCCCGGGAGCCGGGGGCCCAGAAGCTGGGGCTCCCCCCTCGGAGGAACATCGTCCTTCTTCCCCAAGACAGCCCTCATGACAGACCAGCGTCCACCTACGACCAGGGCGATTCTGCCCCCTGCGACATTCGGTGGCACCTGGAAACATTTTTGGCTGTCACAACCTGCGGGAGGGAATGCTCCTGGCCCAGGACAGTGTCCACCACACAGCACGTTCTGGACCCAAAGACGGAGGAAGCTCAAGAGGACGGGGGGGAGCGCCCTGGCATTTCATGCAGGAAATTCGGGGCCCCAGGGCAGTCCCGTGCTGTTCTGCTCGCTTGCCTTCGTTCACACCCCACACGTCTGGAACGTTCCCTAGCCTTCGCCTACTTCCCTAAGATGTCAAACACAGCCTCAGTGACATGGCACAGGGGACAGATGTCACCCACGGCTAGGCTTGTATTGCTTCACTTCCATCAGGTAAGATGTTGGAGCGGACGTCCCTGTCACCCAGGCTCTGCCTGGGCACGTGACTGACAGCCCAAGACGGCGCACACGGGGTTCTACTCGCCGGCCAGGGACTGAGCAGGTGGTCCCATGGGCTGGGCCGGGGCTCTCCTGATACCACAGCCCACCCTGCTTCCTCGCCCAGACCCCACACGGCACAGGGGCAACGCTGACGTCTCCCACCCCCAAGCCTGCCCCCTCCTCTCCAGCCTCCCACAGTCTCAGCCAACGTGGGCTCCCCCTGCCGGGACGAGCGCTGACAGCCCAAGACGGCGCACACGGGGTTCTACTCGCCGGCCAGGGACTGAGCAGGTGGTCCCATGGGCTGGGCCGGGGCTCTCCTGATACCACAGCCCACCCTGCTTCCTCGCCCAGACCCCACACGGCACAGGGGCAACGCTGACGTCTCCCACCCCCAAGCCTGCCCCCTCCTCTCCAGCCTCCCACAGTCTCAGCCAACGTGGGCTCCCCCTGCCGGGACGAGCGCAGGCAGAAGCTTGGCCGCTCTCGGGCCTCCCAACCCGTGGAAACTTCTGCTGGTTCCTCCTTCCAGATCTGATCACCCCCAGCCGCCTCCGTCTCGGCCTGAGCATCTTCAGCTCCACTCTGACCGGTTTCCGCCTGTGCGCTCCTCCCCACAGCAGCCAGAGGGGGCGCCATCCTCTGCCCGCAGTCCCACGGCCCTCTGCGGCTTCCACCTCCCTTGGAGTCCAAGTCCTCTCTGCAGCCCACAAGGCCCTGCAGGACCAGCCCTGTTCCCCCACTACCTCCCCTTTCCCTCTGCTCCAGCCATAGGGGCTCCTTGCTGAGCCTCCAACATGCCAGACACAGTCCTGCCTCAGGGCCTTTGCACCTTCCTCTAGATTTCCCCATGGCTCTTTTCCCCACTTCCCATGGTCTTTGCTGAAATGTCAGCTTCTATCAGTGAGACTCCCCTGGGCCATCATATTTTAAAATTTCAACCCCATCCTTGGCACTTTCTAATCCCTTTTCTGATTTGAGTTTCCTCTGGATCACAGATCGCTGTCCACCTACTGCAGACTGTTATTTTTTTTTTTTTTTGTACCGGGGATTGAACTCAGGGGCACTCGACCACTGGGCCACATCCCCAGCCCTTTGTTGTATTTTATTAGATAGAGACAGGGTCCCACTGCGTTGCTAAGTGCCTCGCCATGGCTGAGGCTGGCTTTGAACTCGCGATCCTCCTGCCTCAGCCTCCCAAGTGCTGGGATGACAGGCGTGGCCACCGCGCCCGGCTGACTGCAGACTGTTCTGTGTTGAGTGGCCATCAACTCACACCAGAAGGTGGGGCCGCGCCAGAGCAAGGCAGACCCCGCTCCTCGTCCTCATGGGACAGACCAGCTAAACAAATGACCACAGGATCAGGGGGCCACGAGGGGGGGCAGTGACAAAGGGACCATGACACAGAGGGCACAGGAAGGCAGGCTTTGAGAGCAAGGACAGTCAGGAAAGACCTGGCGAAGGAAATGCCACCAAAGAAGAGACCCAATAACAAGCACCGTCAGAATGACGGCTGGTGGCAGTGCCAAGTCCAGTGTGGGGGGGCGCTGCGCAGGCATGCGAGTCCACCCCACCTGTGAACTAGGAGCTGGAGCGTCTCACCTGTTTATACGTGAAACAACAGTGTGTATTGATCTTACACAAAAGTATCAAATCTATAACATCAATGTATAAACATGATGCATTGTATACAGTAGATATATTTAAGATATTTATTCATTTATTTAAAAAAATTTGGTAGTTGTAGATGGACAGCATGCCTTTATTTTATTTGTTTGTTTTTTGGTACCAGGGATTGAACTCAGGGGCACTCGACCACTGGGCCACATCCCCAGCCCTTTTTTGTATTTTATTAGAGACAGGGTCTCACTGAGTTGCCAAGTGCCTCGCCATTGCTGAGGCTGGCTTTGTACTCGCGATCCTCCTGCCTCAGCCTCCCAAGTGCTGGGATTACAGGTGTGCGCCACCGCACCTGGCTTATTTGGTTATATTTTATGTGGTGCTGAGAATCGAACCCAGTGCCTCACACATGCTAGGCAAGTGCTCTACCACTGAACCACAACCCCAGCCCATATTTAAAATATTTATAAGTAGGATATATAAAACACTCATGTATATAAAAGCTATATATGCATAATATATAAAGCATAGTATATTTTCCATATAATATATATTAATATATCTGGGCCTGGCGATACATGTCTGTAATCCCAGCTACTTGGGAGGCTGAAGCAAATAGATTGTAAGTTTGAGGCCAACCTGGACAACTTAGTGAGACCCTGTCTTTTTTTTTTTCCTCCTTAATTTTTAAATATTTTTAGTCATAGATGACACAATCCCTGTATTTATTTATTTATTTGTATGTGGTGCTGAGAATCGAACCCAGTGCCTCACACCTGCTAGGCAAGTGCTCTACCACTGAGCTACGACCCCAGCTCCAAGACCTTGTCCTAAAATGTAGAATGCTTCTGAGTTTGAGCATTCTACATCCAAGTACTGTTAAAAATAAATAAACAAGGGGCCTGGTTGTGGCTCAGTGGTAGAGCACTTGCCTAGTACGCGCGAGGCACTGGGTTCATCCCTGGCACCACATAAAAATAAACAAATAAAATAAAGGTATTGTGTCCATGTACAACTAAAATTTTTTTAAAAAAATAAATATGCACACACATGCACATACATGCTATACAAATACATAGAAATATATGTATAGGGCTGGGGCTGTAGCTCAGTGGTACAGCACTTGCCTAGCATGTGTGAGGCACTGGGTTTGATTCTCAGCACCACATATAAATAAAGTAAAGGTACACTGACAACTAAAAAAAATTAAAAAAGAAATATATGTATAATATATAAAACAAATATACATATGTAATGTATAAAGCACATGTTTAATATAAAAATAATGTTCACATATGTAAATGTATAATATAGAAATATATATACATATAAGTATATGTAATATAAAGTATCCATATTATATATCTACAAATACAACATGTGCACATATATTTTATCTATAGTACATAAAATGTGGAATCTATTTGTGGGAACCCCCCCCTTTTTAGTCCCAAGCCTCTTTTCAGTTTAACCGCTTCTTTTTGCTTCTGTAAAATGCTTAGTTTAAAGATAACAGAAGCCAAACTGCTGTAACTCCATTTTGTCATCAGCTGCCTCAAACTGTTGCAAGTCTCCTGTCAGGAGGCAAGAATAAGCCCGGGTATGATAAGCCAGCCCACGCACAATAAGATACGGCAATAGCAGGGCCCTGCAATGAACAGTCAGCACATTCCATAGCTCTGGAGACAGCCTCCACCAATGAAAACCCCCTTAGTCACACATGGCTCCCCTGGCCAATCAGGCGAACCCCCTCCCTCTCCTTGCTTCTAGCCTTATAAAGATTCAGTCTCTCCTCAGTTCAGGGCTGTCAGTACAGATCCACTGTGTTGTGAGCTTAAGTCCGAATAAAGGCTCTTTGTTTTTGCATGCACTCCGGATTCCTTGGTGGTCTTTGGGGTCCGTGCTCTGGGGATTACACTATTTAATTTTTAAATTTGTTCTGATTAGTTATACATGACAGAATGCATTTTGACACATACATAAATGGAGCATAACTTCTCTTCTAGTTGGGGAGTTTATTTTTTGCATATGATATAAAATGCACTTCATGTATGTATAACATAAAGCATTTTATATGTAAATATGTTTTGTACGTGTTTGTTTATGCATCATACATAGGCTTGACAAATATCTATTTTTTTAGTTTTAGGTGGGCACAATATTTTATTTTTATGTGGTGCCTCATGCATGCTAGGCGAGCGCTCTACCACTGAGCCACAACCCCAGCCCATTATACATATTTTTTTTTAATAGAAACTCTATGTTCTGCATGGTTTCACATGGGGAAACCGAGGCACGGAGCGGCTAACGGGGGTGGCTAGGAATCCAACCCAGGTCCCCAGGCTTTGGGTGTCAATCGTGAGCTCTCAGACGGCCTCCCAGAAGCACGCGGTGGAGAGAGAGGGGACGCCGCGCAGGCGCAGGGGGGACGGCGCGCAGGGGGGACGCAGCAGGGCGGGCGGCGGGGGACGGCGCGCAGGCGCAGCAGGGCGGCGGGGGACGGCGCGCAGGCGCAGCAGGGCGGCGGGGGACGGCGCGCAGGCGCAGCAGGGCGGCGGGGGACGGCGCGCAGGCGCAGCAGGGCGGCGTGAAGCTCGCGTGGCGGTACCTTGAGGAAGGCCTTGGCGGCGCACCGGCACTGCTCGTAGTACTCGATGTAGGTGATGGTGTGCCAGACGTTCCTGTACTTGGAGCCCAGCGCGAGGTAGTTGGTGTACCTGATGGCCGTGTGCATGACCAGGTCGTGCACGGTGAGCGGCGCCTCGTCGTCCTGCGAGTCCTTCTTCAGCCGCAGCTGCACCTGGCCGTCGCGCTCCGTGGTCCAGTAGTTTTGGCCTGCGGGCGGGCGGCAGGGGCGTGTCCAGGGGTCCCTCCCGCGGGCAGAGAACGCGGGTCGGAGGGAGGGCCGGAGAGGCCGGGGCGCGCGGGACGCAGGAGAGGGCGGCGCCGAGGAGGACGCCCCCGAGGCCCGCAGGCGCTGCCTGGGCTCCCGCAGGGCCCGCACCGCCGGCTCCCGCTGACTGCCGGCCGCAGGTGGAGGGACTGCGCGCGGCTTCCCCTCCCGGGCAGTCCGCTTGGAGGGACGGACAGCGCCCCCGGGTGCCAGCGCTGCCTCCCCTCGCCCCGGGACCCCGAGCCCCAACCTTTGGTTTTACTTTCGGCGTGGAGAGGGTGCTGCTTTGCTGCCCTGTGGTTCTTGCCGGAGGACATGGTGTGCAGAGCGCCTTTGCCGCCCTCCCCAAGGTCTCGGGGCGTCTGGGCTGCTGGGGCTGGGCAGACACGTGTGCACACGAGCAATCACAGCGGCCCGCCCAGAGGCCCACCTCTCACCTGGGCACGGGGCGGCCAGGGAAGGCTTCCCTCCGGAGTGGGTGGGAGCTGGCCCAGGAAAGCTGCAGCAGGAGCCTTTAGAAGAGGGGACGCCTGATGAAGGTCTTTGGGGCTGGCTTGAGGGGAGAAGGGGGTGCACAGAAGTGAAGCAAGCCGCCCCTTAATGAAAAGTCATTTTCTAGTTCTGCACCCGTCCACCACCCATTGGGCTGCCTGGGCCATCCTGGAGCAGCCGGGACACACATGGCCCGCAAGCCCTGCTTCCCACCCACAGCACATTTTCACCCCTCTCTGCCATTGGCAGGGTGGCGCTTACTCCAGTATCCAGCTTCTTTTTGTCAGCTTTGTCACCCTCCCTGCTCTAGCCACAGGAGGACAAGCAGTGTCCAGACTGGATGTCCAGAACATTGCTATTGATGGCCAACCCTTGTGACATCACTTGATTCCATGGCCCAAGGCCATGATGGCAACCTGGATCACTGTCCCTTTACAGAGGCTAGTCTTGGGGGACAAGGAGAGGTCCACTGCAAGAGGACTTCTGCCATGGCCCTTAGGCAAGGGTTTCCAAGGGGATGGTGCCCAGGGAGGAGCTGGGGCAGGGTCTTGGGCTCAGGCCTGGCAGCTGGAGGGACTGCAGTCGCTGCTGTTCACTGTTGTCTGTGAGTGAAAGGGTTCACAAGGAGCCTGTGGAGGAGTGTAAGGAGGAAGCCAGTCAGGGAGGTGTGGCATCCCAGAGGCCAGGCAGAGAGCCCTGGCCCCCACGAGGCCCAGCTTGACAAGGGCTTGGAGTGCACGGAAAATGTGCCCACCAGGTGTGGTCTGTACTTAGAATCAGGCTCCCAAAGTGTGTTCAGTTTGCAAATATTGTTGGAGGTTGTTGAGCCTTACAAACTGGGAAGTCATTTAAAAGCCTTCCTGGGGCTTAGTATAGAGGCTGACCATCTTATCCTGCAGTTCCACCGCTGGTGTGTGGCCAAGAGAACCGAGAGCAGAGGCTTGGAGAGAGCCGTACCCTCCCGTTCATAGCTGGTGGCCACTGCTAGCGGGAGGAATGAGTGAGCTATGGTAGGACAGGAAGGACATCCTGACACCTGCTGCAGCATGGCTGACCTTGAGGACATTGTGTGGAGTGAAGTAAGCCAGTTGCAGAAGGAGAGACACTCTGACCCCACTCAGGAGATTTAGAGTGGCCCGTTTCCAGAGAGAGAAAGTGGCGTGGTCGGTGCCGGGGTGGGAGAAGATGGGGTCAGTGTTGAATGGGGCAGAGTCAGTTTGGAAGGATGAAAAAGTTCTGGAGATGGGTGGTGGGGACGCCTGCACAGCCAGGGGGGTGCATTTAGTACCACTGAACTGTATACTAAAGAAATGGTTTGAGTGGTGAATTTTATGTATATTTTACCACAGTTAAAAAATACATTAAAAAGGCCTTCTGAAGTAAGTTGCTTCTTGTTATTTCTCAAAGAATAGCCACGAAAAGAACAAGGCAACAGAGGCTGGGGTTGTGGCTCAGCGGTAGAGTGCTCACCTAGCACGTGCGCGGCCCGGGTTTGATCCTCAGCACCACGTAAAAACGGATTGTGTACAACTAAAGCAAATAAATAAATATTAAAAAAAAAAAGAAGAAGAACAAGGCAACAGCCAGCGTCGTCTTAGGAAAGGCGTGGATTCCTTCACCGATGTGGAGGTTCTTTTTTTTTTTTCCTCTTGACAATATAATCGGCCATTTGTATTTTCTTGAGGAATCAAGATTGAAAAGGAAGAGAAAAATATTTGCAAGATACGCTCATCTTTGTAAAAAAGCCTCTGCATTTTGAGAAGTAGATCAGCAGCGTGTTGCAGGCATCATCACAGGAACACCAGCAGCTTTCTCATGTGCCAACACAACCACCTGGGAAGCTCCAAAAGAAGGAAAACCTCAACTGTAACAGACAAACAATAGCCAGAATTAAGTTGACCAAAAACTGTACAAGACAGTTAAGGATAAAGTGCTAAAAGATTGGAAAGGATACCATATTAATGAATGTAACAAATGGGTAAACTCAATATTGAAGAAGTGTTATTTTTTAGATTAATCAGTAAAAATGGCTTTTTTATTTTGTTTTTGGCTGTGCTGGGGATCAAACCCAGAGCCTGTGCCTGCTAGGCCAGCACACCACCTCTGAGCTACATTCCCAGTGTCCCCCAAACAAATTGTCAATAAAGAATTCAAGAATTTTTATGAAGCTTGACAAGTTGGTTTCAAAGTTTACAGAGCAAGTTACAGAAAATGAAAAAGAATTAAGTAGAAGGCTTTATCCTACCAAAATCAAACTATATTATAAAACTAGCATGTTGCCGCCTATAGTGATTACCGCTTGCAGCAATGACGCCATGGGAGAAAATTCAGAGGCACGATGGAAATGAAAAAGTTCTTTTATTCTTCTCTCTTCTAACTTCTCTCTCCGGCTCCAACAACCTCTCCAACTCCAACTCCAACCACCCCTCTAACTCACCCTCACCGGGTTAAATACTTTTTGCCATAACAAGGACACGTGCTAACAGCTCGAGCTTACAGGTGCATCACGCAGTGTTCACAGGCATAAAAAGATTCTTAGATAAATGCATGAATATCAGGTGAAAATACTTGAACACCTTTATGGCTCTCAGCTAGCCGCCATCTTAGCTATCTCCTCAATTAGGGCTCTTACATTTCCTCCCTTTTGTTTTAAAAGTGGGGATGCTCTAGGACGTCCATGTGCAACCAACATTCTTACCGGTCATTGGATAATCAAGGCTGTGCCCTTGATGCCTGTCTTAGGTTGATATGTTGGCCACATGAGACTGTCCCGTGGATGGGTGACGACCTTATCCGGATCGACTGTGCCTGTCTTAGGTTGTCCCCCTCTGGGGATCTTACCCGTCATTGGCTAACCAGCCGTCCAATCGAGCCCTTCAGGATCGACTGTGTGTTGACTAACAGCCGTCCAATCGTGAGGAGATGCTGTGGCTTTAAGGCGGCAAGCCTTCTGCTGACGCGACAAGTTCCATAGCTAATCAAGGTCTTTAAACAAATCAGCTGCCCTAAACTCCATCAAGTAACACACTGAGTTCTCTAGACAAATGCCCGCAAGGTATTGTCCCATATTGTCTCAAACAATGAAAGATCAAAATGTCCACTTGTTATAACACGTTGATCTAGGAGGCCCCATGCATGCAGAGCAGAGGCCACACTGCTGGTGAGGTTGTTTGATGCTTGAGCATCAGGGATGCTTGTAGCGACTACGATCCTTGCAGCTGTAGCAGCAGCCATCTTTTTTTTTTTTTTTAATATTTTTATTTATTTGCTTTTAGTTGTGCACAATGGGTTTTATTTGTACGTGGTGCTGAGGATCGAACCTGGGTCGCCCGCGCGCGCTAGGCGAGCGCTCTCTACCGCTGAGCCACAATCCCAGCCCCAGCCATCTTTTTCATATCTAGACAATGCCACCGGCAAATCTTCAGGGCCCGCTACCTAGAGACTCAAGCATCAATTATTAAAGGAAAGGCAGTGCTATTCCAGCACTGAGTCAAGAGGCGAGTTGTCAAACTAAAAAATAGAATTATTAGATTAGAAAATTAAAGTTGATCTCTGCTCACACACATTGCTGCTTGAGCTCCCACAAACATAAGCTGGCAAAATATCACATTCAGAACAAATCAAAGAAAGACTGAGGGTATTTACTGCATTAAAGATAGATTAAAGAAAAGCTAAAAGCATTTGGAAAAATAATTTGTTAGCTGGAACCCCTGAGTCTCTGCATACACAGCAACCTTCTATGAAATTACCTGTTGAAATAATTCAAATTAATCAGCTATTAAACAAATAAAGTTAATTACAAATAAACAATCCCATGTCAAATACCAAAATATTAGGTCATACAGTATTAGTCATATTCTTTGCTGAAGAGAAGTCCCAGAGACACCTATAAATCAAAATTGAAGGTACCTTCACTTTTTAAATTGTTTACCCAAATTGAATACTCTAAACTTAAATGAATTAAAGTTATTTGGATCCATATATATATATATATATATATAATAATTAATTTTTTATATAATATTTTCATAAGCGCTTTGTTATTTGTGACGTCACACTGGACAGATGCACATGCAAACATTTGTGACGTCACATTAACATAAAATTTAGACAAATGCAAAGACATAAAGACATATAAAAAGAAAAAAAAATACAATTGTTGTGCACACTAAAGAGAGATCTTCTCGTCCCGGCCGGGAGGAATGAGACTTAAATTGTTAATTTATTGGAGGACTCTTTTAAGGGACTCATTCCATACCTTCATCTTGGTCCTCTTGATTTTGTACTTGTTTTATTAATCTTGATTCCTCAATAACTTCATCTTGGTCCTTTTGATTTGGTATCTGTTTTATTAATCTAGATGGTGTCCATATTGGGGAGGATTCATGCTGTGGAAAAACACAAACAGATCCTCTCCCCCAAATTAATACTGGATCTGGACCCTTCCATGCGCCTGAAAGAACATCCTTCCAGTAAACCAAAGGTTTATGTTGTTGGTGTGGATTCCAGTGTCTGTCTCCAGCTGAATATCCATTAGAATCTAAAGTTAAAAAATTTAAGCCGGGCGCGGTGGCGCACGCCTGTCATCCCAGCACTTGGGAGGCTGAGGCAGGAGGATCGCGAGTTCAAAGCTAGCCTCAGCAATGGCGAGGCACTTAGCAACTCAGTGAGACCCTGTCTCTAATAAATTACAAAAAAGGGCTGGGGATATGGCCCAGTGGTCCAGTGCCCCTGTGTTCAATCCCCGGTGCAGGAGCCCTGTTTGGGGAGATAGCTAAGATTGCGGTTGACTATGGGCCATAGACATTTTTGGGCATTGTCGCCTTCCGTAGTCTCACGGGACTTGGCCCAGGATCTCGAGAGATTTGAGCAATGACTCAGCAGATTGACATTTTTGGGCATTGTCGCCTTCCGTAGTCTCACGGGACTTGGCCCAAGATCTCGAGAGATTTGAGGAGTGACTCGGCAGATCGAGCAAGCACCATTCCTGCTCGGGCGCATGGGATGAGACCAGAGAGAGAAAGGGACAGGGTTATCGCTATTGTATAGATACATTGTAGTTTCTTGTAAGAGTACGTGCTTGGTTTCTTGTGAGAGTGTGTATGTGGTGTTAGAAATTACAAGAGACAGAGACAGAAAGATTAAAGAATTTTTTCGTCTCCATCCTGTCTCCGGACTCCTTCCCGCGGCACTGCCGTTCCAGGCTGCAATCCCTTTCCGGCGGCTAACAGTTGGTGGCCCGTACGGGGAATTCAGCACGGCAGGTAAGAACTGAGAAACCTCGCAGGAGTCTCTAGTCAGAGCGGTTAAAATGGGTTCGAAAATAACTAAGACCCAAGTGTACGAGGCTCTTGATGAATTCTTTGATATGGATGAGTCTGTCGTTAGTGAGGAGGATTTAGAAAACAGTGAAGGCAATCATAAAAGCGTAGATTCCGCTGAGTCAACTAAGACCAGTAAGGAGAGTATTAGAAGTGTCCCCAAAATTACAAAGATCCGAGCTGCTAAAGCTATTCAAGATTTATTAGAGATATTTCAAGGATACATGGTCTCAATTGAACCTGGGACTCAGGATGTTACTGAGTCAGTTAGGACCAATGAGAGTAGTAGTAGTGAGGAGGAATTAACTAAAGGTGATTTTGAGAAAATGAATAAAAGGAAATTAAGGAAGACCAAGATAAGGGATCATCAAGTGGAGGAACTTGTGTCCTCTACTCCCCCATGGGTGAAATCGATTACAGAAAATATAAAGGGTATCACTAGACGTTTGCATACCCTAGAAATAGAAATAAAAAGTCTTTCTGAGCGCTTATGCGCTCTCGAGGGTAACTCACAGATACATTGGGAACTGCCAGTATTTGAATATGAAAATGGACAGAGGGGCCACCAGCCAATAGATTTCAAAACAATAAAAAATCTCAAAGAGGCAGTAATGACTTATGGACCCCAAGCTCCTTTCACGTTGAGTATACTGGAGTCCCTTAACACCTTTAGCTTAACCCCCGCAGACTGGAAGCGTCTATGTAAAGCAACATTAAGTGGGGGACAATACTTGGTTTGGCGATCGCAATTTCAGGAACTTTGTATAGAAACAGCTAAAAGAAATGCAGATGCAGGGTTTGGAGACCATAATATAGAAATGCTCACAGGAGAAGGGCAATTCGCAGACATACAGGATCAAAAACATTATACCCCAGGAGTATATGCTCAGATAAATGCAGCTGCCTTAAAGGCATGGAAAACTGTACAAGGACCTGGGGATCTACAAGGTAGCTTGTCCAAAGTAATTCAAGGACCTAATGAACCATATGCTGAATTTGCTGATAGACTTTTGAGAACTGCAGGTAGAGTTTTTGGAGACATTGATCAAGTTATGCCATTAGTTATTCAATTAGCGTACGAAAATGCTAATAAATATTGCCAGGAAGTCATCAGGCCATGGAAAAATAAAAAGGATCTTTCCATATATATACAACTATGTAAAGATGTAAATGATGCCTTTGTCACAGGGAATGTGATTGCAGCAGCTGTGAGAGATGCTGCCCCTCAAAATTTTACAAGGGCTCAACATAGACATTATAATCAATCGGGATATTCTAGGCAAAATTATCATAATCAATCAGGCTATTCTAGGCAAAATCCCCAAAGAGAAATAAGACCAAATTCATACCGTACTCCAGGTTGCTGCCCCAGGTGTAAGAAAGGAAATCATTGGGCCAATAAATGCTATTCAAAATTTGACATCCATGGAAATCCTTTGTTCAGGAATTCAAAAAACAGGGCACGGGGCCCAATGCCCCGGGGCCCACAAATGTACGAGGCATTGGAGGAGGAGTATCCTCAAGCATCCACTCAGATGCTTCCCCGACACAATCCCTATTACCCATCCACTCCCTCGCCAGAGGAACAGGAGGAAATGCAGGATTAGACCTCTGTTCCACCGCCCAAATAGTGTTAACACCTGAAATGGGGGTTCAACTGATTCCCACAGGAGTCAGGGGACCTCTTCCCTCAGGGACTGTAGGACTTATTATCGGGCAAAGTCCTGAAAGCTTATTAGGTTTGCAAGTGACCCCAGGCGTAATAAACTCAGACTATAAAGGGGAAATAAAAATAATGCTTAGCTCACCCCAAAGTATAAGTTCTATTAATCAGGGAGATAGAATTGCTCAGCTGCTCCTCCTTCCAAATTTACATAATTCATTTAAAATGAATATGCCTCTAAATAGGAACAATAGAGGATTTTGTTCCACTGATTCAAAACCCATGGTTTGCTGGGTTCGGGACTGTACAAGGAGGCCTATGTGTAAAATAAGAATCCAAGGAATAGAAATGGAGGGTCTTATAGATACTGGAGCTGATTCTTCCATCATTAATTTACGTCAATGGCCCAAACACTGGCCTCTACAAAAAGCTTCAACCAGTTTAAGAGGCTTGGGATATAATAACCTCCCAGAAAAAAGTGCGGTAATTTTAAAATGGGAGGATGATGAAGGACATAAAGGCACATTTCAGCCTTATGTTTTACCTAATCTACCGGTTACTTTATGGGGAAGAGATATTTTACAACAAATGGGAGTACACCTTGCAACCAAACCTGCAGGTGTTAAATGTAAAAACATACAGGGTAATCTTAACCCTAAAAGAAATCATCAAAAAGTACAGGGTAAGCTTAACCCTAAAAGAAATCATTATTATATAGGAAAAAGACATTTTTCTTTGGGGCCACTGAGAAAATAATTTTGAAAATACCATGGCTTTCTGATAAGCCAGTGTGGGTCCCTCAGTGGCCCCTATCTAAAGAGAAATTACAAGCGGCCCACCTACTAGTTAAGGAACAATTAAAAGCAGGACATATAGAACATTCCACCTCTCCCTGGAATTCCCCCATATTTGTGATCAAGAAAAAATCAGGAAAATGGCGATTATTACATGATCTTAGACAAATTAATAAAACCATGCAAGTCATGGGCCCTACTCAACCTGGACTTCCGAATCCTATAGCTATTCCAAAAAATTTCCATGTTATTAGTCTTGATATAAAGGATTGCTTCTTTTCTATTCCCCTACATCCTCTGGATGCCCCCAGGTTTGCTTTTTCAGTTCCTTCTATTAACAATAATGGCCCTGATCAGAGATATCAATGAAAGGTTTTGCCGCAGGGAATGGCTAATAGCCCCACCATATGCCAAATATATGTGGACAAGGCTATCCAACCCATTAAAAATAAATATTCAAACCTCATGTGTCTACATTACATGGATGATATTTTACTGGCCCACCCTAATCAAAAAATCTTATTTAATATATTCAGTGACATGGTAGAAAATTTTAAAAAATACGGATTATATATAGCAGAAGAAAAAGTTCAAACCAGATCTCCCATATTATATTTAGGATTTAAAATCATGGATACTTTTGTTAGACCCCAAAAAATTTTAATAAATAAAGAACATTTAACCACCCTCAATGATTTCCAAAAACTACTGGGAGACATTAATTGGCTTCGCCCTACACTAAACCTCACTACTGGCCAATTAAAACCTTTATTTGATATTCTTCGAGGGGCCCCTGATCCATCCTCACCGCAAACATTGACTCCTGATGCTAGGAAAGCTTTAAAGGTAGTAGAAAAAGCCATAGAAGGAGCTCATTGTGACATATTTGATTTAACTCAACCGCTGATATTGATTATTATTTCTTCACAATATACACCGACAGGAGTATTTTGGCAACAAGGGCCTTTATTATGGATACATTTGCCTGTCTCTCCTAAAAGCATAATTGAGTCATATACCTCCATGGTGGCTAAACTTATTCTTCAAGGACTTAAAACTTCTACTAAAATATTTGGCATTCACCCTGCTACTATTATTACTCCCTATTCATCGTCACAGATTGAATATTTATGCTTCAATGATAATGACTGGGCTATAGCTAGATGCTCTACCTCTGCAAATTTTGATAATCACCTTCCTAAGTCTCCTATATTATCTTTTTGTATTAATCATCCTATTATATTTCCACAGGTAATAAAAAATCAACCTATTCCTAAGGCATTTAATGTATTTACAGATGGGTCCTCAAATGGTACTGCTACAGTAGGCACTACAAAAGAAAATATGACTTACATAACTGCACACAAATCAGCTCAACTAGTGGAATTGGAAGCTGTGGTAAGAGCTCTGGAAAATTTTAGAGACCAGCCCATAAACATTTTTTCAGATAGCCACTATATTGTACAAGCCGTCCCAAAATTAGAGTTAGCAGGACCAATAGCACCTCATACTCCAGCCTTTAAATTGTTTTATCAGATACAAAAACTTTTGTGGGCAAGAAAAGAACCTCTATTCGTAGGCCATATTAGAGCACATACTAATTTGCCTGGCCCCCTCCATGAAGGTAATCAAAAGGCAGATGAACTTACAAAAACAATATTTATACTTTCAGCACTACAACAAGCTACTTTATTTCATTCCCAGTTTCACGTCAACAGCACCACCTTGCAACGTAGATTTAAAATCACAAAGGAGCAAGCCAGAACAATTGTAAAAGATTGTAAATCTTGTATAACACATTTGCCCAATCCTCATTTTGGTGTTAACCCTAGAGGATTAATGCCCAATCATTTGTGGCAGATGGATGTTACTCATGAGCCAAGCTTTGGAAAGTTGCAATTTATTCATGTAACCATAGATACATGCTCAGGCATGATTTTTGCTTCCTTACATTCCGGAGAAAAAGTTAAAGATGTCACATCTCATTGTTTACAAGCTTTTGCTGCATTGGGCATCCCCAAAATGCTTAAAACAGATAATGGTCCCGCTTATACGTCCTCATCTTTCAAACAGTTTTGCGCAAAATTCAACATATCCCATAAAACAGGCATCCCATACAATCCTCAGGGTCAAGGCATTATTGAAAGAGCAAACCGCACACTAAAAGTTATGTTGTTAAAACAGAAAGAAGGAAACTGGAAAAATCCTAAGGACAGATTGGCAGTTGCCCTGTTTACTTTAAATTTTTTAACTTTAGACTCTGATGGTTATTCTGCTGGAGACAGACATTGGAACCCACATCAACAACATAAACCTTTGGTTTACTGGAAGGATGTTCTTTCAGGTACATGGAAGGGTCCGGATCCAGTATTAATTTGGGGGAGAGGATCTGTTTGTGTCTTTCCAAAGCATGAATCCTCTCCAATATGGATACCATCTAGATTAATAAAGCAGGTACCACATCAAAAGGATCAAGATGAAGTTGTTGAGGAATCAAGATTAATAAAAAAGGTACAAAATCAAGAGGACCATGATGAAGATATGGAATGATTCCCTTAAAAGAGTCCTTCAAAATATGTCACAACTTAAGTGTCATTCCTCCCGGCTGGGACGAAGAGATCTCTCTTTAGTGTGCACACAATTATATATATATATTTTTTTTACTTTTTATATATGTGTTTATTTGTGTATTTGTCTAAATTTCATGTTAATGTGACGTCACAAATATATGTTTGTATGTGCGTCTGTCCAGTGTGACATCAAAAATAACAAAGCGCTTGTGAATATATATATATATATATGGATCCAAATAACTCTAATTCATTTAAGTTTAAGAGTATTCAAAATGGGTAAATAATTTAATAAGTGAAGGTACCTTCAATTTTGTTTTATAGGTGTCCCAGGGACTTCTCTTTAGCAAAAAATATGACTAGTGCTGTATAACCTGATATTTTGGTGTTTTGACATGAGGTTGCTTATTTGTTATTAACTTCATTTGTTTAAAAAATGATTAATTTCAATTATTTCAACAGGTAAAGGACTGCTGTGTATGCAGAAACTCGAGAGTTCCAGCTAACAAATTATTTCTCCAAAGTGCTTTTAGTTTTTCTTTAATCTATCTTTAATGCAGTAATTACCCTCAGTCTTTCTTTGTTTTGTTCTAAAAATGATATTTTGCCAGCTTATGTTTGTGGGAGCACAGGCTACAATGTGTGTGAGCAGAAATCAACTTATTTTTCCAATCTAATAATTCTATTATTTAGTTTGACAACTCGCCTCTTGACTCAGTGCTGGAATAGCACTGCCTTTCCTTTAACAATTGATGCTTCAGTCTCTAGATAGCGGGCCCTGAAGATTTGCCGGTGGCATCGTCTAGACATAAAAAAGACGGCTGCTTCTACAGCTGCAGGGATCGCGGTCGCTGCAAGCATCCCTGCTGCTCAAATGTCAAACAACCTCACCAGCAGTGTGGCCTCTGCTCTGCATGCATGGGGCCTCCTAGATCTACGTGTTATAACAAGTGGACATTTTGATCTTTCATTGTTTGGGACTTCATGGGACAGTACCTTGCGGGTATTTGTTTAGAGAACTCACTGTGTTACTTGATAGAACTTAGGGCAGCTGATTTGTTTAAAGAATTTGATATGCTATGCAATTTGACTTGTCACCAAAAGGCTTGTCGCCTTAAAGCCGCAGCATCTCCTCCCAATTGGACGGCTGTTAGTCATCTTACACAGTCGATCCTAAAGGGCTCCATTGGATGGCTGGTTAGCCAATGACGGGTAAGATCCCCAGAGGGGGACAACCTAAGACAGGCACAGTCGCACGGGACAGTCTCATGTGGCCGACATATCAACCTAAGACAGGAGTCAAGGGCACAGCCTTGATTATCCAATGACGGGTAAGAATGTTGGTTGCACATAGACGTCCTAGAGCATCCCCTCTTTTAAAACAAAAGGGGGAAATGCAGGAGCCCTGTTTGGGGAGATAGCTAAGATTGCGGTTGACTATGGGCCATAGACATTTTTGGGCATTGTCGCCTTCCGTAGTCTCACAGGACTTGGCCCAGGATCTCGAGAGATTTGAGCAATGACTCAGCAGATTGACATTTTTGGGCATTGTCGCCTTCCGTAGTCTCACGGGACTTGGCCCAAGATCTCGAGAGATTTGAGGAGTGACTCGGCAGATCGAGCAAGCACCATTCCTGCTCGGGCGCATGGGATGAGACCAGAGAGAGAAAGGACAGGGTTATCGCTATTGTATAGATACATTGTAGTTTCTTGTAAGAGTACGTGCTTGGTTTCTTGTGAGAGTGTGTATGTGGTGTTAGAAATTACAAGAGACAGAGACAGAAAGATTAAAGAATTTTTTCGTCTCCATCCTGTCTCCGGACTCCTTCCCGCGGCACTGCCGTTCCAGGCTGCAATCCCTTTCCGGCGGCTAACAGTTCAATCCCCGGTACAAAAAAAAAAAAAAAAAAAAAATTAAGGTAAACAGGGCAACTGCCAATCTGTCCCTAGGATTTTTCCAATTTCCTTCTTTTTGCTTTAATAGCATAATTTTGAGTGTGCGATTAGCTTGTTCAATTATACCTTGACCTTGAGGATTGTATGGGATAACTGTTTTATGGGATATATTGAATTTTGCGCAAAACTGTTTGAAGGATGAGGACATATCTGTTTTAAGCATTTTGGGGATGCCCAATGCAGCAAAAGCTTGCAGACAATGAGATGTAACATCTTTAACTTTTTCTCCAGAATGTAAGGAAGCAAAAATCATGCCTGAGCATGTATCTATGGTGACATGAGTAAATCGCAATTTTCCAAAACTTGGCTCATGAGTGACATCCATCTGCCACAAATGATTGAGCATTAATCCTCTGGGTTAACCCCATAATGTGGATTGGGCAAATGTGTCACACAAGATTGACAAGGCTTCACAATTGTTTGAGCTTGCTCCTTTGTGATTTTGAACCTTTGCTGTAACGTAGTACTATTGACATGAAATTGAGAATGGAACAAGGTAGCTTGTTGGACTGCTGAAAATATAAAGATTGTTTTAGTGAGGGCATCAGCCTTTTGATTACCTTCATGGAGAGGACCAGGCAAATTAGTATGAGCTCTGATATGTCCAATAAATAAAGGTTCTTTACGTTCCCATAGGAGATTTTGAATTTGAAAAAACAATTTAAAGGCTGGAGTATGAGGTGCTATTGGACCTGCTAGCTCCAATTTAGGGACAGCATGTACAATATAGTGGCTGTCTGAAAAAATATTTATAGGCTGTTCTTTAAAACTTTCTAGAGCTATTATAATAGCTTCAAGTTCAACTAATTGGGCTGATTTTTGACCAGTAATGTGAATCATATTTTCTTTTTTAGTGACTACTGCAGTAGTACCGTTAGAGGACCCATCTGTAAATACATTTAATGCCTTAGGAATAGGTTGATTTTTTATTACCTGTGGAAATATAATGGGATGATTGACACAAAAAGATAGTATAGGAGACTTAGGAAGATGGTTATCAAAATTTGCAGAAGTAGAGCATCTAGCTATAGCCCAATCATTATCATTGAAGCACAAATATTCAACTTGTGACCATGAATAGGGAGTAATAGTAGTAGTGGGATGAATGCCAAATATTTTAGTAGAAGTCTTAAGTCCTTGAAGAATAAGTTTAGCCACCATGGAGGTATAAGACTCAATTGTACCTTTAGGAGAGACGGGTAAATGTATCCATAATAAAGGTCCCTGTTGCCAAAATACTCCTGTGGGTGTATATTGTGAAGAAATAATAATATTAGCGGTCGAGCAAAATCAATTCCATCACAATGGGATCTTTCAATGGCCTTTTCTACTAACTTTAAAGCTTCCCTAGCATCAGGAGTCAATGTTCGCAGTGAAGATGGATCAGGGTTCCTGTGAAGGATATCAAATAAGGGTTTTAATTGTCCAGTAGTGAGGCTTAGTGTAGGGCGAAGCCAATTAATGTCTCCCAGCAGTTTTTGGAAATCATTGAGGGTGGTCAAATGTTCTTTATTTATTAAAATTTTTTGAGGCCTAATAAAGGCATCCATGATTTTAAATCCTAAATATAATATGGGAGATCTAGTTTGAACCTTTTCTTCAGCAATTTTTAATCCATATCTTTTTAAATTTTCTGTCATATCACTGAATATGGTAAATAAGATTTCTTGATTAGGTTGAGCAAGCAAAACATCATCCATGTAATGGAGGCACATAAGGTTTGGATATTTGTTCTTAATAGGCTGAATAGCTTTGTCTACATAGATTTGACATATAGTGGGGCTATTAGCCATTCCCTGCAGTAGCACTTTCCATTGATATCTTTTATCAGGGCCATTGTTATTGATAGAAGGAACTGAAAAAGCAAACCTGGGGGCATCCAGAGGATGTAGAGGAATGGAAAAGAAACAATCCTTTATATCAAGAGTTATAAGATGGAAATTTTTAGGAATAGCTACAGGATTAGGAAGTCCAGGTTGGGTAGGGCCCATAAGTTGCATAGTTTTACTGATTTCTCTAAGGTCATGTAACAATCTCCATTTTCCTGATTTTTTTTCTTGATTACGAATATGGGGGAATTCCAGGCAGAGGTGGAAGGCTCTATGTGTCCTGCTTCTAGTTGTTCTTGGATTAATAGGTGGGCCGCTTGTAATTTTTCTCTAGATAGGGGCCACTGAGGGACCCAAACTGGCTTATCAGAAAGCCATGGCATTTTCAAAATTGTTTTCTCAGTGGCCCCTAGAAAAAATATCTTTTACCCTTTTGATGATGATTTAGATTTTTATTTTTAACACCTGCAGGCTTGGTTGTGAGGTGTACCCCCATTTGCTGTAGAATATCTCTTCCCCATAGGGTAACTGGCAAACTGGTCAAAACATAAGGCTGGAATGTTCCTTTATGCCTTTCATTATTTTCCCAATTTAAGACCACAGCAGTTTGTGCTGGGGTGTTAGTATATCCCAAGCCTCTTAAACTAGTTGAGGCCTTCTGCAGAGGCCAGTGCTTGGGCCATTGTTGTAGATTAATGATGGAAGAGTCAGCCCCAGTATCAATCAGCCCCTCCATCTCTATACCTTGAATTTTTATTTTGCACATAGGCCTCCGTGAACAATCCTGAACCCAGCAAGCCATAGGTCTCGAGCCAATGGAACCAAATCCTCTATTGTTCCTATTCTGCGGCATACTCTTGAACGAGTTGTGGAAACTGGGAAGGAGAAGCAGCTGAGCAATTCTATCTCCTTGGTTAACAGAGATAATGCCTCTAGGTGAACTAAGCATTATTTTTATTTCTCCTTGGTAATCGGAGTCAATAATACCTGGTGTTACTTGAAAACCTAATAGGCTTTTAGAACTTTACCCGAGGATAAGTCCTACAGTCCCTGAGGGAAGAGGTCTCCTGACTCCCGTAGGAATCAGTTGAACCTCCATTTCAGGTTTAGCACTATTCGGGCGGTGGAACAGAGGTCTAGTCCTGCACTTCCTCTTGTCCCTCTGACAAGGGAGTCAATGGGTAGGAGGGATTGTGACGAGGAATCATCTGGATGGATGTTTGAGGATACTCCTCGTCTGATGCCTTGTACATTTGTGGGCCCTGAGGCATTGGGCCCCGTGCCCCGATTTTTGAATTCCTAGACAAAACATTTCCATAGATGTCAAATTTAGAACGGCATTTATTGGCCCAATGATTTCCCTTTTTACACCTGGGGCAGTGGCCTGGGGCACGGTATGAGCTTGGTCTTATTTCTCTTTGGGGATATTGCCTAGAATATCCTGGTTGATTATAATTTTGTCTGGAATATCCTGATTGATTATAATTTTTTTTTTGTTAAGCCCTATTTGTGAAATTTTGAGGGGAAGCACCTCTCATTGCTGCTGTAATCACATTGCCTGTGACAAAGGCATCATTAATATCTTTACATAATCTAATGTATGTTGAAAGGTCCTTTTTATTTTTCCATGGTCTTATAGCATCTTGGCAATATTTATTGGCATTTTCATATGCCAACTGGACGACTAAGGGCATTGCTTGATCTACATCCCCAAATATTCCACGTGCAGTTCTTAAAAGTCTGTCAGCAAAATCAGCATAAGCTGGGCGCGGTGGCGCACGCCTGTAATCCCAGCACTTTGGGAGGCTGAGGCAGGAGGATCGCAAGTTCAAAGCCAGCCTCAGCAATGGTGAGGCACTTAGTCACTCAGTGAGACCCTGTCTCTAATAAAATACAAAAAAAAAAAAAAAAAAAAAAAAAGGGCTGGGGATGTGGCCCAGTGGTCGAGTGCCCCGAGTTCAATTCCCGGTACCAAAAAAAAAAAAAAAAAAAAAAATCAGCATACGGCTCGTTAGGCCCCTGTATTACTTTTGATAAGCTGCCTTGCAAATCACCTGTTCCTGGTGAGGTCTTCTAGGCTTTGACAGCGGCAGCGTCTATCTGTGCGTATACACCGGGATCATATTGCATTTGTATTTGTAGTTCAGCAAACTGTCCCTCACCTGTTAGCATATCTACGTTTCAGTCTGGGAAGCCTGCAGTTAAATTTCTCCTAGCTGTTTCTACACAAAGTCCTGGAATTGCGACCTCCAGATCAGGTATTGTCCCCCGCTCAATACTGCCTTGCATAACCCCTTCCAGTCTGAGGGGGTTGAAGTGTTAAGGGACTCCAGCATGCTCAACGTGAACGGAGCTTGAGGCCCATAGGTCATTATCGCCTCTTTGAAATTTTTTATTGTTTTAAAATCTAGGGATTGGTGGTATCTCTGCCCGTTTTCATTTTCAAATACTGGCAGGTCCCAATGTTCCTGCGGTTTTTGGTGTTCGAGGGCGCGTATGCACTCAGAAAGGCCGTTAATCTCTGCCTCAAGGGCACGCATATGCTCAGAAATACCCCTCATGGTTTCTGTAATGGATTCCACCCATGAGGGAGCAGAGGGCACAAGTGGTTCCTCTACTTGACGGTCCTTTCTGGTCTCAACTGACTTAGGGGAGGAGGCTGTGCTTTCATGGTTATTTAGCTCCTCCTCATTACTATCACTTTCACTGCTAATATCATCCTGGGTTTCAGACTCTATTGAATGCATGTATTCCTCAGCTATTTCTAATAAATCTCTGATAGCTTTAGCAGCTCTTATTTTCGTTATTTTTGAGTTCACACCAATATTATCCTTACTGGTCTTATCTGACTCAGTGGAGGCTATGCTTTCTTGATCACTTTCCTCCTCACTATCAACTGAGTCAGTGATGTAAAAAAACTCTTCCATGGCTTTTATTACTCAGCTTTTTGTTATTTTTGCACCCATCTTTAAAGATCTCTCAGTTCTTACCTGCCCATTCTGAACTCCCCGTATGGGCCACCACTTGTTGCCGCCTGTAGCGATTGCCGCTTGCAGCAACGATGCACTGGGGAAAATTCGGAGGCAGTATGGAAATGAAAAAGTTCTTTTATTCTTCTCTCTTCTAACTTCTCTCTCCGGCTCCAACAACCTCTCCAACTCCAACTCCAACCACACCACTAACTCACCCTCACCCGGTTAAATACTTTTTGCCTTAACAAGGACACGTGCTAACAGCTCGAGCTTACAGGTCCATCACGCAGTGTTCATGGGCATAAAAAGATTCTTAAATAAATGCATGAATATCAGGTGAAAATACTTGAACACCTTTATGGCTCTCAGCTAGCTGCCATCTTAGCTATCTCCTCAATTAGGGCTCTTACACTAGCAACTGAAGAAGCACTAGGAATTTTGTCACAATGCATAAAGAACCCTTACAACTCAAAAAATTACAAATGGCCCAGTTTTTAAATGGGCAAGGAATTTGAGCAAACATTTCTCCAAAGAAGATGCCACCTATGGACATAGGTGGTACACCTCAACAAGGAACCACTACTCAGCCATTCAGAAGGAAGGAGATGCCGGGCGTGGGGAGGCTGAGGCAGGAGGATCGCGAGTTCAAAGCCAGCCTCAGCAACAGCAAGGCGCTAAGCACCTCAGTGAGACCCTGTCTCTAAATAAAATACAAAAAAGGGCCGGGGATGTGGCTCCGTGATTGACTGTCCCTGAGTTCAATCCCTGGTACAAAAAAAAAAAAAAAAAAAAAGGAGCTGCTGGTAACTTGCAGATGGATTCCCACTCAGTGGGAGAAGCCAGACACAAAAGATGACGTTGGCTGTAGTTCAGTGAAACAGTACAGGTTCAAGGAACATGAAGCGTGGCCTGGAGGAAGACAGAACCCAGCCCCATTCTGTCAGCAGAGGCTGGAAGCTAAAATCTCCTTTCCCTGGAACTCCATGCAGGGAAGGTTCTGGACGTGGTCAGATTCCACTGGTCATGACTGATTTGGGGGTGAGTCATGTGAGGGGCAGAGCCAAGGGGGACCCTTGCAGAGGCAGCATGGTTCTGGGGCCAGCAGCGGCAACATCAGCCTTCTGCTTTGGCCAGCGGGATGCTGACCCGGCAGCTCTTGGACACAAGCCTTTTTTTTTTTTTTTTTTTTTTTGATATTTATTTATTTATTTGCTTTAGTTGTACACCATGCGTTTATTTGTACGTGGTGCTGAGGATCGAACCCGGGCCGCGCACGTGCTAGGCGAGCGCTCTACCGCTGAGCCACAACCCCAGCCCGGAGCCTTGTTCTCGACCATCACAGAGGCAGCAGGATCATGTGGTCAACTTGAGATGACAGGGCCTCCGTGACTGGGAACCAGGGGTTCCTAGGGCCAGAGTCCAGTCCTGCCACCATGGTTCAGATGTGTGAACCCCGGGGTCTATGTGGGGGCAGCTTGGTCCCCAGTGTGGGAGGCGAGGGAAGCCTTAAGAGGCAGCGCCTAGTAGGAGGTGGGCAGGTCACTGGGGGCGTGTCCTCGGGAGCTCAAGGTGAGGCTGGTGACACCCTGAGACAGTTCTCAAGCATGAGTTGTGAAAACAGCCCCTCCCCTCCCTGGCTTCCTGGCTCAAGTGTGATTCCCTCCCGTGTCCTGCCATTGGGTACAAAGTTGTTTTTATTTGGTTTTTGTAGCCAGGAGCTGAACTGCTGGGCCATGTAGTACCTCCATTTTTAACATTTCAATAAACTCCCAAAGGGCTGGCCCACTTGGCATTCCCACGGTACATGTGAGAGTCCCTATCCCTCCACCTCCTGGCTTTGGCGTCATCACACTTTAAGAATCTTAGCAAAGCTAGATTGGGCACAGTAGCCACACCTGTCATCCCAGCGGCTCAGGAGGCTGAGGCAGAGGCAGGAGGATCACAAGTTCAAGGCCAGCCTCAGCAACTTAGTGAGACTGTCTCTAAATAAAATGTGAAAGGGGGGCACTGGGGATGTGGCTCAGAGGTTAAGTGCCCCTGGGTTCAATGCCCCTCCCCCAAAAAGAGGATTTTTAGCAAGGCTAGACCAGCGAAGTACAGTTTCATGGGGGTGTGATGTGCGTCTCCTTGATGGCTAAGGATTTTAAGCATTTTCTCATGTATTTGTTGTCTAGTTGTACTGTTTTATATAAACACGTTCAAATCTTTTGTCCATTTTTAAATTGGGTTATTTGTCTTTTTAAAGAAGATTATTGTAATGACAATGTTATACTGAAGTGACTTTCCCGTTCACCCTTTCCTCCCTTCAAGTTCAGGTATACCAGGTTCTTGGTTCATGCTAATTTGTAAAAGTGTCTATATGGCAAACTGTTGACTGTAGAAACCGAACAGGTTTGAATTATGGATATGTTTGGATCCAACTAAAAACATTCAAAGCAGTTGCAAAGACCATATCGTCATATTGATCATAGCACTCATTACGGTCTCACCATCAGAGAACACCTGGTGTCTTTACAGTGTTTTCCCATCGTCTTCATTTTTTCCAGTGAGATGTAGTTCTTTTTATAATTGAATGGTAAGAGTTCATTATATGGCCTGGGGTTGTGGCTCAGCGGTAGAGAGCGCTCGCCTAGCACATGCGTGGCCCGGGTTCGATCCTCAGCACCACATACAAATAAACGCATTGTGTACAACTAAAGCAAATAAATAAATATTTTTAAAAAAGAGTTCATTATATTCGGGCAGCAAAAAATTTTGTTAACATTTGCCTGACTCTTAAATATTTCAGGCTTTCCTTTTCCAAGCCGATGTTTTCTTTTTTAAATATATATTTTTTGTTGTAGGTGGACATGATACCTTCATCTTATTTTTATGTGGTGCTGAGGATTAAACCCAGTGTGTGCTAGGCAAGCGCCCTACCACTCAGCCCCAGCCCCAGCCCACAAGTCGATGTTTTCTTTCTTTTTTTTTTTTTTTAATATTTTTATTTATTTGATTTAGTTGTACACAATGCGTTTTTTATTTGTACGTGGTGCTGAGGATCGAACCCGGGTCGCCCACATGCTAGGCAAGCGCTCTACCACTGAGCCACAATTCTAGCCCCAAGTTGATGTTTTCTTGACAGAATCTTTTGAGGGGCAAGAGACTTTGATGTTGGTGCAGCTTGGTTCTGTCAGTTCTTTTAATTCAGGGTTTGTGTGTTGACATCATGTCTAAGAAATCTCCACTTGATCCAAGGGCATTCAGATTTTCCATAATTTTTTTCCTAGAAGTTTTATAATTTCAGCTTCTGCGTTGAGGTTTTTTTAAAATATTTTTTTTAGTTGTAGGTGGACACAATACCTTTATTTTATTTATGTGATGCTGAGGATCGAACCCAGGGCCTCACACATTCGAGACAAGCGCTCTACCGCTGAGCCATAGCCCCAGCCCTGCATTGAGATTTATGCTGTATCTCAAGTTGTGTATGGTGTGGGGTAAAGGCCTAAATTCTTTTTCCCCACCTTCTGGACATATCATTTCCAGCACCATTAGTTGAAGGGACCATACTTTCCCCACTGAAACTGCTGAATTGCCTTGGCACCTTTATCAAAAATCAGTTGGTCTTAAATGTAGTCTTCCATTTCTGGAGTCTGGTTTTATTGGTCTGCACGTCTGTACTTCATAGTGGGTTGCTGAATTTTGTGCCTCCCTTGCTCCTCTATCCAAGGCAAAGATCTGGATTGAAGGACAGGAATAGGACAGGGACACAACTGGCCACCGGCAGTCGTGGGTGCTATTTATGACCGCACAGGAGGACCTTAGCCACGACCAGCTCCGGGTGCTGGTCTCACCTCTAGGCTTGCTCAGAGGGTCTTCCTGAGCTCCCCCTCACAGCTGCAGATTCTAGAGGGTAACATGGAGTAGACTCACAGCCTTGCAAGCTTTTCTTGTGAGAGTCGGGGCATTATTTGAGAAAACGTGGAACTCTGAGAACTGGAACAGTGTGATTTGGGAGGATTCAGATGACCACAAGGACCCTGAGCTCCCAGATCCCACCCGCTGCCCGCGCTAGCAAAAGCAGCCCTTCCCCCAGCCCAGGCTGGCCTCACTTTGCTGAAACTGCCTCTGATGACCTCAGGGGGCCCTGACGTTGGCAGCATTTCTCGCTCTTCCTGCCTTGTCCCCTCGCCTCCTCATGGCCTCCACACGTCCCTGGAGCCAGACCTCAGGATGTCCCCAGAGGCTGGTCACAAAGTAAAACTTGAAGACTGGCAAACGGCCTGCAGGATCTGGCTGGCTTGTGTGAGGCCACGTGGGGTTGAATTCTGAAGGTGCCCCGCCAGGGAGGGTTAAATCAGGCCGAGGTACGAGGATGGGCATGTGGTGCCGGCCACACCTGCGGGGCAGCTGCTGAGAGAGCAAAGAGGACACCTGCAGATGGGCTGTGAGACCCCAGAGTCGCAGAAACGGGCTTCTGGAGAAGACCTGACGGTGGCGATGGCGGGACAGGCGCGCCTGTTCCCACGGTGCCGCTGGTGCTTGCTCTGCCGTCCCACCTGACTGGTGGCCGGCTGGACGAGCGCGCCCCTTGTCCCCAGCATTCTGTTCTGCGCTAGCCACCCCAGGGAGGGGGTTAATGAGTCAGGCTACGAGGCAGGGACCTCGCCAGCCTAGCCCGGCTTGTCCCTGTAGGAGCAGCGCCCCAGGGGCTGTGGCAGGACAGCGCTTTCTACAGACAGCACTGGCTCGCCGGGATCCCGCACACTTGGGAGAGCAGCGCCGTGAGGACCTGTCTGGACGCTCCAGCGCAGCCTCGCCCTCGTTGCCCCTCGCGCCCGCCAGGTTCCTGGGAATGGAGAGGGGCGTTGCCGGGACGTGTGTTTCGCCGCCCTCCTTTTCTCCAAGGATGACACTGTTGATGCTTAGAGAGGAGGCTCCTGAGATCGCGGAGCAGCGTGGGGTGTCCTGCTTGGGCGCTCGGTCAACAGACTAGAGGCTGAGGCCCACCCTGGCCTCCGTGAATGCCGCTGAGATGCCCGGAGGACGGACTCTGAAGGGGTGGAGAAGCTCGTGCACAGGCGACATGCACGGCTGCTCTCTGCAGTGAGGGAGAGGGACAGCAGCCCAGTGTCCAGCGGCAGGGGACAGACAGGAAACCAGGCAGGGCAGTTGTCCCCAGAGAAGGGTGTCCGGGGCATGCCTGCTCACAGAAGTAAGGGGGCTAGAAATCAGCCAGAGGCTTCTAAACTATATCTCCAAGTCATGTGTTAAAGTATTTTCAAAGTTACAGAAAAGTTGCCAAATTAACACAAAGATCTCCTGCATCCTCTTTGGCAAGACTCACCACTTGTGAACAGGTGACGCCACCTCCCGCCTTCTTGCTGCAGAGGGTCAGCAGACTGTTCCCCGCAGGCCCAGGCGTAAAGGTCTAGTCCTGGACTGGCGCTTGGGCGGAGGCTGGAGCCTCTGAGAGGTGAGGCCTGGTGGGAGGACTTCCTGTCCTCGACAGGGAGCGCAGGACCCTGGTCTCTTCCCCGCCCTTTTGCTCCCGGCCATGAGGTGGGCAGCAGGACAGTCCCATGGCCCGAGGTAGCAGGACAGTCAGCCAGGACGGAAACCTCTGCGACTGGAGCCCAAAGCAGCCTGCTCTGTTTATAAGCTGACCCTTCAGTATCTTTTTGTTTTGTCGTTTCCACAGGAACGGAAAGCTGGTGCCTCTCCCTGCTTCTCGTCCCCTCTCCCTCCCCTCCTTCACTCTCTCCCTGTCCTTCACCGCGCCCCTAGAGTAAGTCGCAGACACAGCCATCTCCCCGGAACATCCTGCGTGGAGTCTCCCCAAACAGGGGTCCTTTCTGCCCTGCAGCTTGGAGCCCCAAGCCGGCGGCCAGCACTGGTTCAAGCAGCCCCCGGTGCCCCTCCATCTGCCCTGGCCCGGCCACGGCTCCCCCCTGCACTCGGGGCCAGGTGTTGGTGCCTGTCCTTCCCGGTCGGTCTCGCGTCCCTGGATCATTCTACAAGCTCAGGACTTGCCTGCAGGGGACTTCAGCTTGGTCTGTCTGATGGTCACTGAGAACCAGGCTGAGGCCACGCTCTGGTCGTGTGGACGACCCGGAGGAACCCGAGGGCCTGCACTAGGTGTCCCCAGCAGTCCAGGCCTTGAGCTCAAAAGCCCACCAGAGCCACACTCCACTCCTGTCTCCACTTGGAAGGAACGACCTCGCAACCTCGCCCTCCAACGGAGCGTTCCCCTTTGGAAGTGGAAGAGGGCAGCCAACTGAAATTCTTAGCTCCAGTAGTTTAAATTCAGCCCAGATCAGACCCAGCCATCTGGAGCCCGCCTAGTTTGCAGGCCGGATGGAACTGCGTCCAACACCTGCTCCCCTGGAGAAAGACCCCCGCCATCCCGCCCCCTCCGTTCCCTCCTGCCCCGGGACCCTGGCCCACTTCCCCTCTGAGTGGCGGCTGCTGTAGGCTGATGCTGGGAGGGACTTCCAGCGCCACTCTGAGTACGGGTGCCACCTCAGGGCCACGTCTCTCTCAAATCCCTCCCCCGTTCTGCAGGGAAAGAAATGTGGAGATGACCGAGGCACAGAGTGGTGGCCTGCCCCTCCCTGGTGATGGAACGGTCGCCTGGTCCAGCTGGAGCCCTCCACCTTCCACACTAACAGCCTTTCACATGCCCCCCCACCGCCACCAGCCCTCACATCCCCTGACGATTGGCAGCGACTCTGTCCTGACCAGCATTCCTCTACCTTCTAGTTGGCTTTTGAAGAGTTTGGGTCTTAAATGTGCCCAGAGGCCCATGTGTTAAAGAGTTGGTCCCCAGGGTGGTGCCACTGGGGGGTGGCGTGGCCGGGTGAGAGAAGCCAGCTCACTGGAACATGCCACCCTCCTCTTCCTGCCCTGGCTCCCCGGCTGCCCGGAGGGGAGCAGCTCTGCTCTACCATGTGCTCCTGCCTTGATGTGCTGCCCACCAGGCCCAGAGGCACCAGGGCCAGGCCACCGTGGACTGCAGAGTCCAAGACTGTGAGCCGAGATAGCCTTTCCTCTTTTTAATGGATTTACCTGAGGCTATTTGTTACAGTGAGGGAAAGCTGGTCGACACCATGGTCTGCTTGCAGAGGACTCTTAGATGAGACAGGAGCAAACATTCACCTTCTCCAAGTTGTGGTTATTTTGGACTTTATTCAACAGCAAAACTCACCCTAAGGATGGATCAGTCGAGAGTCACTCCTGTTCCCTGACAGCTGATGGCAGCGACCCACCCAGCCTGCACCGAGGGCTTTCGGTCAGTCACTGGGATCCCTGCACACGTGATCTCAAAGGACTTTCACAGCCAGCCTGGAGATGGGCGTCTGTCCCAGATTTGAAAACCTCTGAGCCTTCGAAGTTTGAGCTTCCCACAGCTGGCCCAGCTGCCTTCGGAGGCCCAGCCTCACCCCAGCACACCCAAGGGCAGTGTTCTGTGCTGGCCCGAGTCAAGACGGAAGACGCAGGAGCAGCTGCCGTCAGGACTTACTGGAAGGGCCTTCCACGGTGCTTCTGGGCAATTGGGTGGTTTGGGGGTCCAGTTCTTCAAACCTGAGAAGGTTTTTTTCTTTCTCATGTCTCATTAAATCCTCTGGGAGAAAAACCCCACGTGGAACCCCAAGGGCAGATCTTCCTTCTCAGGCAGTCCCTGTAGCCCTCCCGAGCAGCTTCCCGGGGACTGTGCTGGAAACGTCCACAGGCCTGCAGTGACCCCATGGCTTGGAAAGGTGTGGAGGTCCAGCCTCTTCAACAGGTGGTCAGTCAAGACGCTGGCCAGCAGGAAGTCAGCTTAGAACAGGAGGGAGAGCCCCTGCTAGAGCAGGAGGCCCCCGTGGCCGCGAGTCTTCCTGTCGGGGGACACAGGATTCGCACAGGGTCCTGGTGGTGTGTGGCCATCCTCCAGACCCCACAGCTACCAGACGAAGAACACCGCTCAGTGACCGGTCCACTGCAAGCGGCCCCCACCCAGCTCCCCACAGAGCGAGCCCGAGTGGCTCTGTCCAGGGGACCCCCCCCCACCGCCCCCATGCAGTTCAGGAGTTTCTAGTAGCCACTTAAAAAAGGAAAATGAGATTGATGATGGATTCCATGTGCCCACGATGCTCCAAGTATCACAACAGGTACTCAGGATCTTAAAGTATTAATAAGGTGCTGGTATTCCTCCCTCTGAGCCTCACGGTCACGTGGTCTGCACATCCCAATGCAGGTGGGCCAGGCCGAGGCCGGGGGCCGCCTTGCTGACAGGCTGCTGTGGAGGGTGGGCCGTCTCCCACCCAGCACCCAACAGCCTCTCCCTCACCTGCACAGGGAGACTGGAAAGCTGGGGACGATGGAGGTGTGTGGAACCACCAGGCCCTCGCCAGGCCCCAGAGATCAGAGTGAGGGTCGAGCCACGCAGGGTGGGGCTGGGTCGGGCCCCCCCAGGCCACCTGTGGACAGAGAAGAGGAGAAGGGCCGTGGTGGGCCCTAGCCCAGCACGACCGGTCCTTAAAGAAGGGGGGATTCGGACGCAGACGCATGAGGGGAAACGTGAGGTGAGGGAGAAGATGGCCGTCTGCACGCCAGGGCGCAAGGCTGGACAGGTCCCTTGTGCCCTCTGACGGGACCAACCCTGCTGGCACATTGATCTCTCTGGGCCTCCAGGACTGTGGGATAGCAGGTCCGCGCTCTGAGGCCCGGGCCGCGCTCCTTTATTACAGCAGCCCAAACAGACTGGACCAGCCGGCTGCGTGGGCCCAGCAGAGAGCAGGCTGCCCGCACAAGGGTCTCGTGTCCTGGGGACAGCTGAAGGCACCTTCTCGGCCTGCGCTGCATAGGATCCCCACTGGAGACTTGTGGTGTCACGGAGGCCCTGGGACATGACCTGGGGACGGGGCAGTAGAAGGGAGGCACTGCTCATTCTTTGGGTTCCTGACGGTGCAACTACCACCAAGGCGTCCGGCCAAAGGCCCTCTCCAGACAAGCCAGTGACACGTTCGGAGGCTCCAGGAAAATGCCCGTCCTGAGCGGGAGGGTCACTCCCTTCCTCCTCACGGGAGGCAGGAAGGGCGGAGTGCGGCTGTCCTCGCAGAGCAGCTGTGAAGGGGGCTCACGCGACCACGCCCCAGGGAGGGAGCCAGAGCGAGCCAGACCCACCCAGAACCCACCGTGACCCAGCCCGGGGGGCGATTCCACCCACTCCTGCCAATGAGCAGAGCCATGGGGCAGTGAGTGCACAGCCCCGCAGAGCCAAGCAGCTGGGCCTCACCACGGGCGCCGCGGCCGCCTGGGCCGTCAGCGGTAGAAGCTCTCGATCTGTGCTCTGTATTTGTGGGCTATGAACAACCTCTTCATTTTCATGGTCGCACCTATTGAGAAAGGAGAGGCCCATGGCATCACGGGAGGAGAGGAGATCCCACACTCGCAGCATGACCCGGGGAGAGAGTCCCGAGGCCGAGGCCCACCAGCCCTCCGACCCCAAGAGGTCACGTGGCCCAGATGCTGGCAAGGAGCAGCCTCTGAGGCCGGGGTCTCCGGCCCTCCAGCCCCTCACCAAGCTCTCCGCCTAGGATGGAGAAGTCCTTCTCCAAGATGGCCCACTTGCGGATCTGCTGCGCCTCGCTGACGGCTTCCTGGTTCACGGCATCTATGCCTTGCTGGATGGCCGCGTAGACGCGCGGGTCTTGCTGCCGCACGATCTCGGCCACCGTGCTCGCCTGGCTGCCCAGGCTCCGGCAGAAGCTGATGGCCTCCGTGCTCAGCAGGTCCAGGGGCCCTCCGCTCAACGGGTCCGTCTCACACTGCCCCAGGACAGCCCTGTCACCACCCACGTCCCTTGGCCAGCCCCCCAACCCAGGCCCTGAAGACCAAGACGCGATGGTGAACCTGCAGGCCAGCTCCTGGCTGCAGCGGCCCCAGGGGCCAGCGGGTGCCCACCTCACCTTCAGCGTCAGCAGCACGCTCAGAAACTTGGCTCTGTCGCCCACCAGCATGGCGTTACTGACGATGGGGATCTTCGCCCTCACCAGGGCCTCGATGGGGACCGGGGCCACGTTCTCGCCACCAGCAGTGATGAGGATCTCTGCAACAAGGCTGGGCTCAGCCCAGGTCCACCCGGGACAACAGGACACCCCCACTGTGTGGGGACAGAACGGCAGATGCCACCCACCTCCAAGCCCAGGAGCACGCGGGCTCTGGCCCCACCGCCCTCTCCACTCGCCTTCCCGTCAAGAATCCCAGCCCTAGTGCCCACCTGGCCCCGTGGCCTGGCCTGGCCTTTCCCGCGTCTTGCTTGGAGGCTAGTGAAGCCCCTGGGGACAGGCTCTGTCTCTTGCTGCTCCTTCCGTTGCCAGGCCACCCCAGGAGTCTAGTTCCAGTCTTGCTCTGGGGGGCGCGTGTGGCACCCCTAATTCTCTAAGAATCCTGCCCCTCTGCCCAATCTCCAGAATCCTTCATCTCCAGAATCCACACCTCCCCCTCCTACCCTGGGCCCAGAACAGCTCGTTCTTTCGTCCTGTGATGCTGTCTCCTCCTGTCCCAGGACCTGGCAAAGCAGCCCTTACAATGGCCGTTAGTCCCAACAGCATCTTCACCGTGATGGTGCAGAACACCTCTGTGCATGGCCTCCTGAGACCCTGCCTGGGGGACAGCACCGGGTGTGTCACTAGCAGTCTGCTCTCTTTCATGCATTGGTCTGGGTGGGGTGAACCACAGGGGTGCCCAGGTCTAACAGGTCGGCACGTTCCACGCCTACAGTGAGACTCATTCTGAGACACACATTCATTCCTCTTGATGACCTTGTCTCCGTTAGTCCAGTGAGAGCCAGACCTACGCTGTTTGCACTAGAACTACTGGAAATAATATGCTCTTCCCTTTGGAGTTAGAAACGAACCTAGAGTGTTGGTAGCCTTCTTGCCACAAAACAGGAACCACCTTATTAACAATGGCCTCAGCACAGAGAAGGAAAAAGATTCATTCTGATGCCATTTTGGTGCCTGGATCCAGCCATGACTGAAGCTAGAACTTCTGGACTTTTCAGTTATGATCAGCCAACAGTTTTGCTTTTGTAGCTCAATATGAAATGAGTTTTCTATTACTCATCACAGAAGTAATGTCAATATAGCTCATTTATTGAACAGATACTGCCTATGTCAGATTTTGTGCCAAATACTCTCTACGTGGTTGGCCAACTACATAGTCCTGTGGGCCAAACCTGGCCCACTGCTCAATTTGGTATGGCCACAAGCCAAAAATGTTTCTTTCTAAAACACACACACACACACACACACACACACACTTACATTTTCAAGTGGTCAGAAGGAAGTGAAAAGGAGGATATTTGTGACACATAAGAACTGTGTGGAATTCCCACTGGTGCATGCCACGCCCGCTCCCTCACACGTCATCTACGGCTGTGCTAAGATGGCAGGGCTGATTAGTGGCAGTGAGACTGTGAGTCCTATAACCCAAAGGCACCTTCCATAGGGCCTTCCACAGGAGACGCCGGGGGGGCCTGTCCAGGTCACTGACCCTCACAGCTCTGTAGACCAGCATCCTCAGACCGCGGCGCAGGGAGCGGGTGCTTCAGGGCCTCTCTCTCCCAGTCCACCCTCCCCAGGGTGGACCACGGTGTGCCTAATGATGGGGGTGACTTTCCTGGGCATGAGCATGAGGCTGGGTCGTGCCCGCCAGGGTGTCCCTGCGCAGCCCTCCATGGGACGCGGGGACCCAGGTGGGCCTGCTGCCAGGAGGCCCCGAGAGCCCAGACCTGCGCCAGGGCTACCTTTGATGCGGCCAGTGATGTACAGGAAGCCACGGCTGTCCATGCGGCCCAGGTCCCCGGAGTGCAGCCAGCCGTCCTCATCGATGACCTCCAGAGTCGCGTCCTCGCTGCCCAGGTAGCCCATGAAGACGTGCCTGCCCCATATGCACACCTCCCCCCGTGCCGTCCTTGTTCTGCTGGGCCAGCATGCTCCCACACCCGCTCACGACCTTGCCGCAGCTGCCGGGGGATGGGAGTGGGGAACTGAGGCTCACAGACAGTCACCCACAGGTCCAGCTCCTAAAAGTGTGCTCAGAGGGCCCCGGCGTGAGGCGGTGCCCGCCAAGTGTCTGATCTGCCAGGTTCCCAACACTTTGTGAACTGCGACCCCTAGCAGGGCTGGAGACTGGTTTTTGTTGTTCTTTTTTGGGGGAAGGTACTGGGGATTGAACTCAGGGGCACTTGACCACTGAGCCACATCCCCAGCCCTATTTTGTATTTTATTTAGAAACAGGGTCTCACTGAGTTGCTTAATGCCTTGCTTTTGCTGGGGCTGGCTTTGAACTTGCGATCCTCCTGCCTCAGCCTCCCGAGCCACTGGGATTACAGGCGTGCGCCACCGCACCTGGATGTAGACTGTTTTTATTTGTTTGCAGTGCTGGGCATCAAACCTCGGGCCTCACGTGTTCCAGGTAAGTGCTTCGCCACTGAGCCCCCGCCCCCGCAGGCTGTTTTTATACCCAAGTACATGGGAGAAGGAAAAAAGTGCTTAAAGGCAGAGAAAAAAACAAATCCACCTTTGAGAAAACAGCCGTGTAGACCTATACACCTCCACTGAAGGTCATGCACTGACCAGGACAGCCGACTGTCAGCAAACCAACCAACCAGAATCTCTCCAGAGGTGAAAAGTTACGTCCATAAGACAGAAGCGCGCCACCTGAAATCTGAATTCTTATAAGACTCATTTCTCCAGAAATACATTTACAAGGGCAGTTTTAGGATGCAGAAATAAATATGTTCTTGCATCACTGAGATCTCCTTCCCTGGAAACTAGAAGGATAGTGGTTTTAGGGTTAAGTGTAGGAATCATCTCAGCAAGAGAAAAAAGGAGACAGGGCTGAGACATTCAGAACTTATAAAAAGTCTTCTTATGGCTTCCCCACTGAAGCCTTGGTAGGAATGTAGAAAAATCTAGAAGCCATAAAAAAGATTGATAACTTCAACCAGATAACAATCATAAATTTCTGTATATCAAAAAACAGATTAGGGGGCTGTGGTTGTGGCTCAGTCTAGAACACGTGAGGGGTTCGAATCTCAACACCACATAAAAAATAAATAATTAAGGTATAAAAAAAACCAAATAGATTAGGGCTGGGGTTGTAACTCAGTGGTAGAGTGCTTGCCTAGCATGTATGAGGCACTGTGTTAGATTCTCAGCACCATACATAAATAAATGTTCCACTGACAACTAAAAAATATTTTTTTAAAAAACAAATCAACTAAAATCAAAACACTAATGAAAAACTGAGGGGGTAAAATATTTGTAACTCATATGAAAGACAAAGGGCTGATTTTCCTAATATGTAAAGAATGCCAACAAACAAATAATTCAATTTTGGGGGGGAAGACAATGTAGACAGATAATTCAGAGAAAAGGAAGTACAAATGGATTTTATATTAGTGAAAAGATTATTTCCAACTTATAATAAAAGGAACAGAAAAATGGAGATACAATTTTTCATCATAGTACAAAATGTCTATATAGAGCATTCATTTTATCATTATTTGTGGGAACACCTGATGGGGGGGATTAAGCCCTAAATATTCACCAATAAGGGAACCACTTAAATAATTTATGGTACATCGTTTGCAGCCTCTGGAATACCACAGAGCTGTTAGGAATAAGGCAGCTGGGGCGGGGGCTCAGTGATAAAATGCATGCCTAGCATGCTCTAGGCCCTGGGTCCTACCCCACGCACGCGTGCACACACATGCACACGCACACACAGAGCAGCTGTTTGTACTGCCAGGGAGCATGCATCCTCCCCACGATGAGAACCCCTTGGTAACAAAATCCATCTGAAGCCCGAGCGTGGATGGTGCAAGTCCAGGTGAGTGGAGGTCTGCCAGCCCGGCCTGAGAGGGGGCCCTGTTGCCTGGGCTGATCTGGCTCCTGGGTCGCAGACAGACAGCAAGAAGTAGGAGTTCAGAGGAGGAGGGTCCTGCGTCTGTTTTGACACGGAAAAGGCTTCTGCTGGGGCCAAACGCACAGCCAGTGCAGGATGGGTGCCACTTGACTGGAAAGAACACGCTGTGGCTGCTTTGCCTCCAGGAGGTTGTTACGGGTTGAATTGTGTCATGTGCCCCCCCCCCTGCTCCCCAATTCATATGTAGAAGTCCTAAACCCATGTACCACGGCATGTGACCTTACCTGGAAACAAGGGCCTGCAGGTGTAATTATTTAAAAGGAGGTCATCCTGGGGCAGGGTGGGCCCTAATCCAGTGTGACTGGTGTCCTCACAGAACGGGGAAATGGGGACACACCCACCCACACAGAATACCACATGAAGATGGACAGTGAGATGGGTGACACTCCCATAAGTCAAAGCACACCAAAAAGTCACCATCAAACCACCAGAAGTTGGGGAGGGGCCCGGGGCAGATTCTCCAGCACAGCCTCAGGAGTCCCTGGCCCTGCCCACATCCTGACCTCACACTGCCGACCTCCAGAACTGTGAGCCAGGGCGTTTCCGGTGTTTAATTTTGGGTGCTTTGTTAGGGCAGCCCTAGGAGACTCACTGGAAGGCTTGGGGCGGGGACTTTCACTGTGCCATCTCCAAGCCCGCGGTGTTTGCATGGATTACTCACTGAAAACATTATTTGAAGACAGAGCCTGGCATTTAAACGCACCTTTCTTCCAGGGTTAGTGCAAATGGGAAGCACTGCTCTTTGGTTCTGAGAAACACTAGTGGGCCTTGGGGTTCTGCAGAAGACAGATTCTGATGGGAGTTCAGAGGGGTAAGGGGAGAGGCTGAGACAGTAAAGTCCCCCGCAAGTCAGAGGCGGGAGAGCATTTTGTCAGATTAGATTTAACTTATGTCTTGCTTCCTCATTTGGCACCTGGACAAGGAGAGCCCCAAGCAGGACAGGAACGTGAGAATGGCGCTATGGTGGCAGGGAGGGGTGTCAGAGAGCGACCCTACCAGAAGATTCTGCGGAGAAACGTGGCTCAGCCTCAGCACTGAGCTTGCCCTTGGTGATCTTATGGTTTTGGTATCAAATGGGTCAATCTTTCGGCCTGGGGTGAGCTGAACTTGGGGAAACCCAGAAAGGGGCCATGGAAATGTAAGAGATGGAAGATGGTGAAGAGGAGGGGTTTCAAGGTCACAGGACGTGAACTTGGAGGCAGACCTCACCAGGACCCTGGGGCCGCGGCCCTTGCTTTTGCGGTGGGCTGACAAAGCAGGGACCTGCGCCTCACAAAGCTTGGGGACTGGAGGCTGGAGAAGTGGGATCTTTCTGGAGAGGCTAAGGTCCACCCAGCCCCACCCCGCAGCCCGCCGTCGCTGGACCCGGGTCCGCGGAGCCGGTACCTCAGGATCCGGTAGTCGCTGGGCGTGGACACGGCGTGGGGCCCCGAGCTTTCGCTCAAGCCGTAGATCTCGCCTATGGGGATGTCCAGGCTCAGGAAGAAGGAGGAGGTCTCCTCGGTGAGCGGCGCGGCCCCGCTGAGGAAGGAGTGGCAGCGCTCCAGGCCCAGGGAGCTGCGGACCTTGCTGTACACCAGCGCCTTGGCCATGTGGTAGCCCAGCGGGAGGTCGCGTTCCCTGCCACGGCCAAGGACGTTCCTGGAGCCCGGCGCGGAGGGACCGGGCAGGGCAAGGCCGGGCTGCCCCGCCGCCCCGCCCCGCCCCGGGCGCCCCGCACCTACCCCAGCATCCGCTTCATGTTGACCCTTAAGCCCGTGTTTTTCGCCCACGAAAACGCCTTCTTCCTCAAGTTCGAGGAGTTGGCCATGTTTTCCTTGATCGTGTCGAGCATCTTCTCCCAAATCCGGGGCATCCCCAGGAAGACGGTGGGCTTTATCTCCCGCAGAGTGTGCACCAGCGTGCCCTGCGCGGGACGGGGCAGGGTCAGGCCCCGCAGCGCCTGGGGTGGACCCGAGCCGGCTTCTCTTCGCACGGCCCGAGAACCTCCCCTCGCTGATTGGACAGCGAGTCCCGAGGAAGCCAACCCATTGGCTGGCCAGCAGCCAATCGGATTCTCGTGCTCTCCCACCCCCGCCCCGCCGTGGTTAGACGCTTGGAAGATGCTAGCAACTTCTTAAGTGAGCCAAGGGATTCAGCTGGATGAAAGAGCTGGGTATACAGAGAAATGCAAACAAGACGTTCTTTGTGGCACCGTTTTGTAACATAATGGAAACGATTTACATGTTAAACGAGTGGGATCAGCTAAAGAAATTGCCCAAGCTTATAATGGAATAGTATGGAATCAAAAAGAAAGAAAGAAAAAAAAAAAAAGCAACATTCACCTCCAAACTGAACCCTTGGTTCAAAGTCCACGCAGGAGGTCTTGGACAAATCGACAGGCTGATCTTAAATTTTACATAGAAATGCAGAGGGTTTACGACAGGCAAAGCGATTTTGGAGAAGAACGAAATCAGGACTCCTACCTAGTTTTAAAACTTACTGTGAAGTCGGGTAACCCACGGTGCAGGCTTACCCAGACTGAAGCGGTTCCAGAAATGCAAGACTTTCAGTTTGAAAAGTGGGGCCATGGGGCTGGGGTTGTGGCTCAGTGGGTAGAGTGCTTGCCCTGCAGGTGTGAGGCACTGAATGGTTCGTCCCTCAGCACCACATTAAAAAAAAAAAAAAAAAAAAAAATAGAACTAAATAAAAAGTGGGGACATCCCAGGCAAACTGGGGCAAGTTGATCACCCTAATACAATGTGCCAAGCCCGTATGGTTTTGGCATAAGGAGAGCCATGCAGCTCAAGGGAACAGAGCAGAAGGTCCAGAAGGGAAAGCTGCCACACAGAAACAACTGATGTTCAAGGAAAGTGCCGAGGACGGCAGAGCAGAGAGATACCCACACAGAGAACGAGCAAGCAAGTGGGCTCAGCCTGGGGCCTCACTTCTTGCCAAACACAAAAACTGAATGGATCACAGCCCCTAAAGTGGAAGTGATGAAACTAAGACCTTCTAGAAGAAAAGAGAAGAAAATCTCTGTGATGTTAGAGTGGGCAAAGATTTCCTAGAGATGACAAGAAAAACATAAAAGGGGGAAATCCATAAGTTGGGTCTCATTCATAAGTTAAACACTTGTCACTCTTCACTATGAAGAGAACAAAAATACACACCACAGAACCAGGAGAGAACATTTGGAAGTCATCTATTTGATAAAGAATTCTTGGGCTGGGGTGTAGCTCAGTGGTAGAGCGCGCACTGGGTTGGCTCCTCAGCACTGCATAAAAGTAAATAAAATAAAGGTATTGTATAAATATACAATTAAATTTTTTTTAAAAAATCATAGCCAGAATATGTAAAGAATCCTTAAAAATCAACATTAAGGTTAAATATCCAACCAAATTCTAAAATGCAAAAGATTCAAACAGACATTTCTCCAAAGAAGATATACAAATGGTCAATAAACAGGGAAATATGCTTACTGGCCATTACTGGCCATTGGGAAAGTACAAATTAAAATAATAAGGCACCACTTTATACCCACTAGGAATGGCTATAAAGTAATTTTAAATAGATAAGTGCTGCTGTGGGTTGGGGCTATGGCTCAGCGGTAGAGCGCTCATCTCGCATGTGTGAGGCCCTGGGTTCGATCCTCAGCACCACATAAATAAAATAAAGGTATTGTGTCTGCCTACAGCTAAAAATAAATATTTAAAAAATAGATAAGTGCTGCGATATGGAGAAACCAGAATCTTCACACGCACTGGGGGAATAAAGAGCTGCAGCTACTGTGGAAAACACCAGGCAGGTTCTTAAACGCCAAGACACCTCCACCCAACTCAGGTTAACAATTAACAATTTTGACAATATTGGCGCTGATAAGGATGTGGGGAGACAGAACTTCTTGGATCCTGTAGGTGCCTATGTATAATTTATGCATTCAATTAAAAAAAAAAAAAGAATGCCTGATTGAGTACCTGCAGTGGCTTAGGCACTGAGCAGAGGGGACAGGAGAGTGACCAAGAGAGACTGAGAAAACAGTCAAGCAAAGAATGAGTGACAGGGAGGAGTAAGCTACACAAAGAACAGGAGAAAGTCCCTTCCAGAAGGAAGTACAAAGGCCCTAGGATTTAGATGCTTGGTTGAGAGTGTGGGGGAAAAAGAATGCCCTCCCCCCAATATGTCCTTATCCTAACTCCTGGAACTGGTGAAGACCATGTCTTTCATGACAGAAAGGTCTTTGCAGATGTGGATGAGTTGAAGGGGTTGTTTGTGGGTTGATACTGGGGATTGAACCCAGGCATACGCATCACTGAGCTACATCTCTAGACTGCTAGTCTTTTTTTTTTTTTTTTTAATTGAGTCAGGGTCTTGCTAAGTTTCTGAGGCTGGCCTTGAACTTGACATCCTTGTGTCTCCGCCTCCCAAGTTCCTGGGATTACAGGTATGTGCCACCGAGCCCAGCAAAGTCGAGACTCTTGAGATAGGGACATTTCCTGGGTCATCCGGGCAGCCCAGTGCCACCACAAGGGTCCTTACAAGGGGAAGTCAGGAGGTCGGAGTCAGGGGACACCTGATGATGGAAGCAAAATGCAGAGGAGGGGTGAGAGTGGAGGGAGGTGGGTTTGGCTGGACTGTAATCTCACACCAGCCCATGGGGAGCCCTGAGACCCGCAGGCACCACAGAGTTGCTCCTTGGGACAGGAAGACTGTGTCCGTATGTCTCAGATAGTCGCTGGCTGTCAGCTCACGCGCCCACGGGGGAGCACGACTCCCCGGCCTTTCTGAGTCAGGGCACCTCTCCAGAGAAGAAGAGACTGGCCTGTGCAGGATCAGGGTAGAACACCCGAGCCACCACGCTGTGGTCTCCTGTTCCCAGGGTCACTGTGCCCTATTGTTGGATACTCCTTCATGGGGCTGGAGACCATCCATGGTAGCTTTGTCAGAGTAATTATGTGAGAGGAATTTTGATTTCGTTTATGTCTAGACTTTGCAAACATAATGAAGAGAACTCTGAAATTCCGCCCGCCCCTGCTGTACCGTGAGCTTCCTATACTGCCATGACACGCGACCACTCATTTAGTGGCTTAGCACAACACACTTTTAGTACCTGGAGGTTGGCAAGTCCAAAGTGCACCTGTCTTGGTGTTGTCAGGGCCGGTTCTTAGGGGGTCCTGGGGAGAATCCTTTTCCGTGCCTCTCCCAGCTTCTAGTGGCCTCCTGTGGTCCTCGGCTGGTGGCCTCTCCTTCCACCTGCACAGGCCAGTCTCTTCTTCTCTGGAGAGGTGCCCTGACTCAGAAAGGCCGGGGAAGTTGTGCTCCCCCGTGGGTGCGTGAGCTGACAACCAGCGACTATCTGAGACATACAGACACAGTCTTCCTGTCCCAAGGAGCAACTCTGTGGTCTCAGGGCTCCCCATGGGCTGGTGTGAGATTACAATCCAGCCAAACCCACATCCTTTCTTGGCCTCTTCCCCTGACCTAACTGCTCCTCTCCTTTCTCTACAGCTTTCCCTTGAGAGCTTCTTCTCAATAAATCACAAAAATACCCATCTCAGATTTTGCTTCTAGGTCGTCCAACCTAGGACAACAGCCAGTCCAGCTTAGAGCTGAAGAATGGAAGAAAAAAAAGGTGAAGAATGGAAGAAAAAAAAAGGCAATGGATATTTGACCATTTGGAAAATGCCAATAAACACATGATAGATCAAATGGAGCAACTGGACAGGTATGCAAAAATGTCACCAAATTGGAAAAGAAAGGCAACTATTAACTCTGGGAAAACCAAAAAGTTGTACCATACAGGAAAACACAATCATATAGTAAAGTACTGGGCTAAACTGGTAAGAATGATTTACACTGAGAGGATGGGAAGGGAAACGTGTGGAAATGGGGGAGAAAAGGAAGTAATTTTACCTACGACAATAGAAAGGTAATTGATGATATTTAAAATTTGATAAATCAAGAAAAGATGGTATCACATATTCAAGGAATCTGGGAGCAGCAGAGGAGGACTGAGGAAAAAGCCTCTTAGACCCAGAGCTTATCAAGGGACAGCCCTCCATCCCTGGGGGCCACCCTGGAGGATGCAGTGATGTAGTGGCACCCCCTCCTCCACAGAAAACCTTAACTAAGCCTCTCCAGAAATCTTCACCATGGCTGATGTCAGGACTGTCAGCAAAAGAGTCTCTACAGAAGAGTTCAATGTAGGTAAACTTCCTACTTTCCTGTTGCTCTATAACTTGGCCACTGGCCTGGAAGAAATCAGCACTCCAGGTGCTGGACGCCCCTTTACTTGTTTTTCACAAAGATGTATCCAGTATAGTAGTTTGTAGAAGGTGTTTGCAAATGCAAAGGGTGACAATAAAAGGACAAATTCTTTAACAAGGCCTCCGGCCTTGAACTGGAGCTTCACAGAGATGTCTACATTTCTAAGATAAGAGAAGTTACTAATTGGGCTCCATGGTAACAGCTGGCAGGGGAGGAAAGAAAGGGGAGAAGAAGCTCTCCCCTTCTCAGGTGTTGTCCTTGAGGGCTTAACTTGCCCAGAACAGTGAAAGGGGGAAAAAAAAAAAAAAAAAAAAAAACTGCTTTTATGTGAACTTCTGTAAACTGTGAACTTCGGAGCCCCTCCCCTTACATGCTGGGTATAAAGTTCTGAAACTACCTGAAGTCGGGGTCCAGGGGGTTAATTGATATCAGCAAGAGCTGTGCCCTCTGAACCCGGCTGCAGCCAAATAATAAAACTGTTTCCTGCTGTCTTCTGTGCCTTGCCTTGTCTGCCCCTACACGTTTTGGCAACCCAGAGGGGACGGAGGAGGTAGGGAAGGCTACTCTGCCTCTCTTGTCTCCAGGGATCGGCTTCCCCGGGGCGGTGGGGGACTACGTGTCCCCTTGGCGGGCACAGGCCACTCTATGCCTGAAGGAGGACTGACTCAGCCTGCACCCTGGAGCTGCCACCCCGGAACCCACAAGGAGCAGGAACCGGAGTTAGGGTTTTGGAGCACTGCCCAGCTGAACAGGTAGGACCTGGGTCCATTTGTTTTGGTAGCCCACCTGACTTCCCCTTAGAGGCCTAAGCAGGTGGAAGGGAGGCCTGATCAACCTCTGCTGGGTCCCGAGTACCCTCCAAAGTGGTTGGAGGCCGGAGATGGACGAAGCTAGTCTTGTCTTAAATGTGTGATACCGACGCAGGGTGGAGCAGGGGAGGGACACAAGGGAAACTGCGCCTTGTGAAATGTGTGTTAGAGACCTCTAGGAAGGTTTTAATGGTGACTGTGGGGTGAGACTCACCCCACAAAGGTTGCATACTCTCTGTGAATTAGAATAGCCAGCCCAAGGTGTGGACTGGCCCCCAGAAGGATCTTTAGATGAGAGAGTCATTGTTAAGGTCTTTTTTTTTTTAACCCAGGATTGAACTCAGGGGCACTCGACCCCTGGCCCACATCCCCAGCCCTTTGTTGTATTCTATTAGAGACGGGGTCTCCCTGAGTTGCTAAGTGCCTCGCCATGGCTGAGGCTGGCTTTGAACTCCCGATCCTCCTGCCTCAGCCTCCCAAGTGCTGGGATGACAGGCATGCGCCACCGCGCCCGGCGCTGAGGTCCTTTTAATTGTTGTTGAAACCCTTGAACCAATTCTCTTGTGCTGATTGCTGGCAAGAGATAGTACAGAAACAGCCCCCTTGGCTGACAGCTGTCTAGCTGATGTGAGCTGGGAGCACAGTGGCCTGTAAGGCCCTGTGGAAAGCGGCTGGACAGAGAACCTGACAGAAAAGACAGGGAGGGAGACAGTTTTCCCTGTGAGCCACAGAAGAGGACCCCCCACCTTGTGTGCCACTCCACCCAACTTTGCCAAGACCACTGGGACAGTGGACTGTCCCCTCGGGCCCCTCATCCTCGGAGGCAACAACTGATGGCCCCAGTGCTGGCCACTCCTTCCTCCATGATGTCCTAGAGCCAAAGACTCTTTGACTCCCAAGGTTAAGGTGGGGGATTTGTCCCAAGACCAGAGCCACACCCAGATGAGAGCTCTCCAGATGCCCCTGCAAGTGCCTACCCGTGTTGGCCAGGGGGGAAAGGTCTGAGGGAGACGAGGCCGTTCTGCGTGCCAGCCTCCACCACCACTGAGCCCATAAGCTGGAAAAACCCTGCTCCCTCCTGCACGGAGAAACCCTGGGCCTTGACTGATCTGCCGCAGCCCATCATCCAGACCCAGGCGGGGCCTGACGGAGAAGAAGGTCTGAAGATAAAGAGGCATCAAGAAGCCCTCACAGGAAGCCGGGCGCGGTGGCTCACGCCTGTAATCCCAGCACTTTGGGAGGCTGAGGCAGGAGGATCGCGAGTTCAAAGCCAGCCTCAGCAGTGGCAAGGCACTTAGCAACTCAGTGAGACCCTGTCTCTAAATAAAATACAAAAAAGGGCTGGGGATGTGGCCCAGTGGACGAGTGCCCCTGAGTTCAATCCCCGGTACCACAAAAAAAAAAAAAAAAAAAAAAAAGAAGCCCTCACAGGAGCCTAAGCGAGGGGAGAGAGTGACCCGATGCCGTGCGTGGTGACTGCGTGTTTCCCTCCCGGCTTGCAAATGTGCCTTGCCACTGCCCGGTGTCCCACCGGCTGCTTTAGAGGGAATAACAAATGGCCAAAAGGAAAAAGAATACAAAACAAACTGTGCCCGAGAGTTAGAAGGAGTCGGAGCCAAGCCTAGCCCGAGCCCAGCCGAGCCATCTGCAGGCAGACGGAGCCAGAGCAGCCCCCATGGCTCCCCGCCCTCCTCGGCTCTGCGCACTTCCCTCCGCCCACACCTGCCAAGGCCCTGCCTACCGGAACTGGCAGTGGTGATCAGAAGAGGCGTGCCCAGCTGACTCGGAGCTGAACGTCCAGGCCGCCATCGCTGCCCCGCTCCCTGCCCAGAGGTGCCCAGTGGAGAGCTTACCAGCCTCAGGGCAAGCCTGTCAGTGAGGAGATGCGAGGCCCAGACAACAGGGGGTCAGCGCCGCCCGTGTGGGACAGCCTCGGAGTGACACTCGCCCCGAGTCACAAAAACTAGAGGGCCCTACTGGAAAGTATGCCAGCGAGCTGACCCAGGTGGCCACCAGTGTTCAGCAGCAGAGACCCAGAGGCTCAAGGACAGACGGACCAGGAGAGAGAGAGAGAGAGAGATGAGAGGACGAGTCTCCTCACAGCTGCCCTCACCACAAACCCAGAGGTCGCTCAAAGGGGGTCTCACTCGAACAAAAGCCATTGGTCCCAGTGTTTATAGGGGGAAAATGTGGCCAGAACAAAGGGAAGCCTCGTGGCCCAGTGGACAAGCCCCCCACCACACTCGAACCTAAGCCTTGAGCAGAAAAGGGGCGAGCATCCCCCCAGCCCTTGGCCTGAAGCAGCCCCAATCAGGGAGATGGCTATTGCGGCTAGCTGGAAGCCATAAGTTCCACCCGATAATAATCATATGCACGTGACACACCTGTAAATGCACGTGACGCACCCGCAAAGCTAAAGGTATATAACCGGGTGAAAGCGGTCAGAAGGGATTCATTCAGTCAGTCGCTCAGTCGGTCGGAAGAAGAGTTCAGGTCAGAGAAGAAGAGAGTGGCCAGAACGAAGTCAGAAGAAGAAATAAGAGTCAGAGCGGTTAAGAGTTCGGTCAGAAGAAGCTAGAGGAAGAAATGAGAAACCATAGATAGAGAGAAGTAGTTGTTGCTGGTCGGAGTCAGGCCGAGGCTGCCGAAGAAGAAAGAAGAAAGAATCTCTCTCTCTCTCTCTCTCTCTCTCTCTCTCTCTCTAAGCTCTCTCTAAGAAAGTAAAAGTAAAAGAAAGTAAAGTAAAGAAGTAAAGAGTCAGTAGTCAGAAGTAGTAAAGAGTCAGCGAGGTTGCTGAAAGAGCCAGTGTTACGAGTTTTGAGAGATAGTTACAGCCGAAGAATAAAAAAACCTTCTTTCATCTTCATTCTGCCTCCGAGTTTTTCTCCCGCGGCGTTGTTGCTCCAAGTCAGGAAGCAACATTGGCCCAGCCCCTCCTTTCAGTTTCTCTCTGCTCACTCAGAAGTTGATGATTGACAGAAGTGGCAGGGGCCAAGAGACCTGCGGCGACATCTGGTGCACAGGACCCAGGGACCCAGGAGGACCCGGCTGCTGCAGGCCCAAGACTGCTCCGGGAATAAGTTCACGCGAACAGCCAGGAGGGGGCCACAGGGCGCACAAGCCAGAAGGACATGCCACCCCGGCTCCAAGCCACACGCCGCCGGGAGCCACCAGCAAGGAGGGCCGCAGAGCCCCACACGCCCAGACACAGGGAACCAAAACACAGGTGGGGCAGCTGCTAGGTACAATTCTGTTGGGACTGTCCGGATGCTGTCTGCAAAGGGGATGGGCTCTGGTTGCTTACCACGCCCTGTGGAGGACCAGGGCTAAGCAGGGGGCGTGGCTATGACGTATCCTGAGATTTGGAACCGCCCTGCTGGTCACTGATTGGTTATGTTTAGGACTTTATAAGTTCAGTCCATCTTTAATAAAGTTGAGTTCTGGCATCGCTTCCTACCAAACTCCCCGGGTGTGACTTGGTGTCCATCAAACAGGCAGAGGGAAAAGGCACTCGGCAACTTTAGCCCGCTAGGCCTGTATTCGCCAGGTAGGCTACTTCAATTCTTTCTGCTGGCAGAAAGAACCTCTTTTTGGCCCAAAAAAGGGGGTAGCTTTAGACCTCGGCCCCATTAATAAGTAACGCGGCAGTCGCGGCACAATCAGAGCAGGCTCCCCGCTGCCAGGAGGAGGGAGCCCCGCAGACACGGGAAGCCCTAGGTGGGCACAACGTGGGCCCCAGCCCGGGACCCACAAGAGACTGCACCGCGGCCCTCCAACCTCGGCAGACAGCCCACGGCGAGGTCTGCACAGGTTCCTTTTGTACAAGTGATGTCCAGGCCATCAGTCTCTGCTGCGACTTACATTAGATTTAAGAGTTGGGGAAATCCCAGCAGCCAAGATCCTGCACTGGGAGATGACAAAAGAATTCCCGCAGCTTAACGTGCTGGAGGCTCAGCGAACACTTCCCTTCCCTCAGTGACAGTTCCTCCAAGGTGCCTGAGCAGACCATCTGTGGGGCAGCACTGGACTTGACTAAAAAGCCCACATCTATCAAGAAAACGTCAGATACCTCGGTGACCACTGGACTCAGCAACAGGAAGACGACAGACAGCAGCACCTGGGTCTCCCAAGAAACAGGGGATCTGCTCGATTCCAGTCCCTACAACCTGCCGGCAGGTTAGAGAGTTCTCGGGGGCTGCAGGATTCAGCCATACAGATCCCCAACTTTCAGTTATGGCAAAACCCCTCTATGAAGCCACTAAGGGGGAAATGACATCCTCTAGTGTTGCCGCCTGAAGCAATGGCCGCTTGGAGCAAAAAGCCGCGGGAATAAGTTCAGAGGCAGACTGGAAACGAACAGGCTCTTTATTCTGCCAGCTTCTCTCTCCGGCTCCAACAACACCCCAACACGCCGTCCATGCTCCTCCAACAACCACAAAATGGCACCGACAACGACCCACAATCCCCCGGGGCCAAGTCTCGCAAGACCATGGAAGGTGGTAATGCTTATGGCTCACAGCTAACCGCAATCTTAACTATCTCCTTAATTAGGGCTCCTGCACTCTAGTATGGGGGCCAACACAGCAAAAGGCCTGGAAGGACATTAAGCAAGCACCCACCTGTGCCCCTAGGCTAGGCCCCCTGACTTCACAAGGCCTTTCTTTCTGTCTGTCCATGAACAGCCTGGAGAGGCTGCTGAGGACATGGCACCGTCCAATGGCCCATCTCTCCAAACAGCTGGACTCTGTGGCCCAAGGCTGGCCATCTTGTTCGCAGGCCCTTGCAGCCACAGCTCTTCTGGTGTTGGAAGCTGACAAACCGGCCATGAGACAAGAATGGTTTTCAGGCTTCCTCAATTTTGACATTGTTAGAGTACAAAGGACAATATTGGCTGACTAATGAGAGGATAGTCAACACCAGGGCACGTTATGTGAAAACCCCTGTGTCCATATTGAAGCCATCTGAACTCTAAACTCAGCAACTTTGCTGCCCATCGGACCTGGACAACCTGATCACAACTGTGTTAAAGTCATAGATGAAGTGTCCTCCAGCAGACCAGACTTGACAGACCAGCCCCTCAGGGACCCTGGCACAGACTTGACCGATAAAACTGCAGGAGCCCTAATGAAGGAGATAGCTAAGATTGCGGTTAGCTGTGAGCCGTAAAGATGTTCAAGCATCACCACCTTCCATGGCCTCGCGAGACTTGGCCCGGGAGAGTGTGGATCGGGTCGGCGCCATTTTGTGTGGTGGTTGGTGGAGTGTGGATGGTGTTGGAGTTGTTGTTGGAGCCAGAGAGAGAAGCTAGCAGAATAAAGAGCCTGTTCGTTTCCAGTCTGCCTCTGAACTTGTTCCTGCGGCGTCGTTGCTCCAAGCGGCCATCGCTTCAGGCAGCGACAAAAAGCCGTTTTATAAAAGATGGGATATGTTTTGCTGGATATGCAGAGATCACTCTGAACTCCACTGCCGAGGCAGACCCTCAGAGAACTTCAACACAAAAAGCAAAACTTATTGCTTTGACTTGAGCACTTCAGTTGACGCAGGAGTCTGTGTGAATATCTACACAGACTCAAAATATGCATTCACTGTCCTTCATGCCCATGGGGCCTTATATAAGAAAAGGGGGATAATTAACTCAAGAGAAAAAGGGGCAAGAAATTCTTAAACTTTTGGACGTAGTGTGGTCTCCCCCTCGAAAAAGTTGCGATGAAATATTGCCAAGGTCATCAAAAAGAAAACACTGGGGTTGCTCAGGGCAGCCAGAGAGCTAACAGAGAGGCCAGGTTAGCTGCCTGCAAGAAATGGGAAGAAAATCCAGTCCCAGGTTTAAAAAAATGCTGCTTTTCTGCCTGATCTTCTAACAGGGTGGGAGCCAAAATATTCCCAACATAAAAGTAATTGGTTTAAGACTGAAAAAAGAAAGTCATCTCCCAGACGGATGGTGGAGATTTCTGATGGCCACACAGCCATCCCAGAGATTGTCGCCCCAGCCCTCATCAGACAGTTCCACAGGGGACACACGCTGGAGGTACAGCACTTGAGACGGTTCTGAGTCAACAATTCGATGTCCCCCAGCTCACCAACGTCACCCAGATGATCTGTGAACAAGGTGAGGTTCGTGCTCATAACAATCCTCACCAAGAGCCAAGGCTGCCACCGGGAATCCAAGCGACAGGAGGAACGCCTTTTGAAGACTTGGAAGTAGACTTCGCTGAACCGCCGCGCTCATGGGGCTGCACAGACCTTTTGGTTCTTGTGCGCTCCTATCTGGCTGGGTGGAGGCCTTTCCAACCCCCCACTGAAAAGGCGAGGGAGGTAGCCCGGACGCTCCTTCCTGCAATCATGCCCAGATCTGGTATCCTATCGGCTCAGACAACGGGCCAGCTTTTGTGACAGAGGTGATACTGTTACTGGCCAAGAATTTAAACAGCAGACGAAAGTCACATGCGGCCTGTAGGCCACAGAGTTCTGGTAACGCTGAAAGGATGAATAGGACTCTAAGGCTCAGTGGGGTACGCTGCGTCAGGAGACTCACTCACATTGAGATCAACTTCCCCCTACTAGATCCACTCCCACTAGGAAGATCAGATTCTCTCCTTATGAGATCATGTACGGGAGGCACCCCCTTATCAGGGGATTATAGGGAGACTTAAGAGAAATGGAAAAATCAACCCAGAGACAACATCTTCAGGCCTTAGGGAAAACTTTATAGGTTCTCAACCAATGAGTTAGAGAAAGATTGCCAGTGAGTTGGACCACAGCTGCACGCTCCTTCAAGCCTGGAGATTCAGTCTGGGTCAAAGAATGAGATAGTCGACCCCCAAACCTCTTGGAAAGGGCCCTTTCACTGTTATTTTACCCGCCCTCACTGCAGTAAAGGTTGCAGAGAGAGGACGCTGCTATGCCCTTGAAGCTGACCATCAGGAAAAGGGAGCACCAGAGAAGACTGAGGACCAGAAGGCCAACAGCCCTGCTCCGGTCACTCTCGAAGCTGACTGGTCTACGCACGGAAGAAGCTCGAGGAGAGTACGGCCTGTGCCAGCCACTCAGGAGAGACTGGCTGACCAACACAGGGTGGAAGGTGAACTTCCCACCAAGACTAGTGGACTCTTCCAGCCTCTAAGAGAGTTCTTATACTGGAGTGCATCGCCGCCCCTTGCTTCGAGACGTATACATAGTTCTCTGTTTGGTTTTTGCTACTGGTTTGATAACAGTAAGTCCTACTGACTGGACCCTTGGTAACAAAATTTCATTTATACTGTTTAATCGTGCTTATGTAAGTTTTCTAAGATTTGTTTGGTGTTATGCGTTTGGCTTTGTTAATTTATGCTGGTTAACCTATGCTAACCAAAATGTCAGTCTATCATTTAGTTTGGTTTCCTTTGGTAACCTTAAGGGGCTCTGCTCTACTCCTACCCCAATAGTGAAGATCATGTGAACGTGTGTCAAGAATCTACTATATGCTGGCCACGGTGGCACATGCCTGTCATCCCAGCACTTGGGAGGCTGAGGCAGGAGGATCGCGAGTTCAAAGCCAGCCTCAGCAATGGCGAGGCACTCAGCAACTCAGTGAGACCCTGTCTCTAATAAAATACAAAAAAAGGGCTGGGGTTGTGGCCCAGTGGTCGAGTGCCCCTGAGCTCAATCCCGGGTACAAAAAAAAAAAAAAAAAAAAGATTCTGCTATAACCAAAAGGTGGTAAAAACATATATTTAGGGCCTGTCCCACCACAATGGTCACAATGGTATAGATGGATGACTGTTTGTCTCTGGATAGGAAAAAAAAAAAAAAAAGAGGCCCATTGAGAGAGAACTTGATTTAGGGGGTCACCAATCTTGGGGTGAAGGTGACTGGCCACCCCAGAGGATTATTGTCTTTATGGTCCTGCTACCTGGGCACAAGATGGCAGTTGAGGCTATAAAACCACTATTTACATGCTGAACACAATCATTGGCTTACAAGCTGAACTAGAAATCATTATTACTCAGACTGCCACAGCCTTGACCTCCTCGCCACACAACAGGCCCAGACGCGAGTGGCTAACTCTCAGAAGTGCTTGGCACTAGATCACCTACTGGCCGAGGAAGAAGAAATATGTGAAGAGTTCAGCAGCTCAGACTGCTGCATCCAAACAGGTGATGCTGGACAAGCAGGTAAAGATCTAGCCAACAGCGCAAGAAAACCAGCACACGTGCTTGCTCATACCTTAAAAGGACATTAAAGTTTGGGACCCAAACACGCTTTTGAGAGATGATCTTTAACTCCTGGTAGATTTTGAAGCTTAATTGCTATAATAGACATTCTGCTGCTAACCTGTTCATTGCTCCTGTGTTTGGCTCCGTGGTACATGAAGATCACTGGGTCTACTAGAGAAGCTGCTGTGGAAAGGACGGCGACTGCTAAGGGTTTGGCATTAGATAAGGTTTTAAGCCAAGATGATGGGAATGATGCCCTTACATTTAGAGGCTTAAATTATGGGGAGCATCATTAAAGGGGGGAATTACAGTGGCACCCCCTCCTCATCAGAAAATCTTAACTAAGCTTCTCCAGAAATCTTCACCATGGTTGATGTTACAACTGTCAGCAAGAGTCTCCACAGAAGAGTTCAATGTAGGTGAACTTCCTACTTTCCTGTTGCTCTATTCCTTGGCCACTGGCCTGGAAGAAATCAGCACTCCAGGTGCCGGACGCCGTTCTACTTGTTTTTCACAAACACGTATCCAGTATAGTAGTTTGTAGAAGTGTGTTTGCAAATGCAAAGTGTGATAATAAAAGGACAAATTCTTTAAACAAGGCCTCTGGCCTTGAGCTGGAGCTTCACAGAGATGTCTACATGTCTAAGATAAGAGAAGTTACTAATTGGGCTCCATGGTAACAGCTGGCAGAGGGTGGGGAAGAAAGGGGAGAAGAAGCTCTCCCCTTCTCAGGTGTTGTCCTTGAAGGGTTAACTTGCCCAGAACAGTGAAAGAAAGAAAAACTGCTTTTTTTTTTTTTTTTTTTTTTTTGGTACCGGGGATTGAACTCAGTGGCACTCGACCACTGGGTCACATCCCCAGCCCTTTTTTGTATTTTTTTATTAGAGACAGGGTCTCACTGAGTTGCTAAGTGCCTCGCCATTGCTGAGGCTGGCTTTGAACTCGCGATCCTCCTGCCTCAGCCTCCCAAAGTGCTGGGATTACAGGCGTGCGCCACCGCGCCCGGCTGAAGAAAAACTGCTTTTATGTGAACTTCTGTACACTGTGAACTTCTGAGCTCCTCCCCTTACATGCTGGGTATAAAGTTCTGAAACTACCTGAACTCGGGGTTCAGGGGGTTAATTGATACCAGCGAGAGCTGTGCCCTCTGAACCCGGCTGCAGCCAAACAACTGTGTCCTGCTGTCTTGGGTGCCTGGCCTCACTCAGCCTTACCTTGAGCGCGTCTGGCTCAGCAAAGTAAATGACAGCGCCGATCTTTATGGGCACCCACATGTCCATCATCTGTGCTGCAATGTGGCTGAGGGGCAGGTAGCTGACCACCACCTCCTGCTTCCCGGAGGTCTTCATCAGCCCCAGGTCCCTCACCACCGCGCCAGCCGTCCACGTGATCTAGAATGCAAGAGAAGACCCCGGGGCCATTGCTGTGTTCACCGAGCCAGGCTTTCAGAGCACCCGGCCTGCCCCGCCGCCCTGCTCCGCTGCTCCGAGCGGCCACTCCGTCCTCCTGCCAACGCCTGGGCTCAGCCGCTACCTGTCTCCCAGCCCGTCTCACACAGGGGGAGCAGCAGCCCAGGGTGGCGACCTGGGGCTGAGGCAGCTTTGGAGGCTTGCAGGACCCCGTCACCAGATTTGGAACATCTCCCTGGTTACTCGGAATCCTTAAAGGATCCCTAAAGGATCCTGGGAGTGTCCCCGAGTCCAGGCCTGACCCCACCCATGGCCAGACCTTGTGCTATTTGCTTAAATCTCTTGCAGCCTCTGTTTCCTCCTCTGTAAAATGAGCACTGAAGCTTCTCACATTCATTCTATATTTTAAAATTCGTTCTTTTTAGATATACATGACAGTAGAGGGTATTTCGACACTTGGACATACATGGAGTATGACTTATTCTAATTAGGATCCCATTCTTGTGGTTGACCATGATGTGGGGTTGACCACAACGTGGTCGTGCGTTCATATATGAACACAGGAAAGTTGTGTTCAATTCACTCTATGTCTTTCGTATTCCCATCACCCATCCCTTCCCTTAATTCCCTTTTGTCTAATCCACTGAACTTTTATCCCCACCCCCCTGTTGTGTGTTATCATCTGCATATCGGAGAGAACATTGGACCTTTGTTTTTTAGGATAGTCTGCAGATCCATCCATCTACCAGCAAAAGTGATAAAGTCATTCTTTTTTATAGGTGAGTAGTATTCCATTGTGTATACATACCACATCTTCTTTTTCCATTCATCTGTTGAAGGGCACCTAGGTTGGTTCCATAGCTCAGCTATTGTGAATTGAGCTGCTGTAAACATTGATGTGGCTGCGTCACTGTAGTATGCTGATTTTAAGTCCCTTGGATATAAACCAAGGAGTGGGATAGCTGGGTCAAATGGTGATTCTATTCCTAGTTTTCTGAGGAATATCCATACTGCTTTCCAGAGTGGTTGCACCAATTTGCAGTGTCACCAGCAATGTATGAGTGTGCCTTTCTTCCTACATCCTCACCAACATTTATTGCGACTTCTATTCTTGATAATTGCCATTCTGGCTGGGATGAGATGGGATCTCAGTGTAGTTTTAATTTGCATTTCTCTAATTGCTAGAGATGTTGAACATTTTTTCATACATTTGTTGACCATTTGTATTTCTTCATCTGCGAACTGTTTATTCAGTTCCTTTGCCCATTTTTTTGTGTGTGTGTGTGGTACCAGGGATTGAACTCAGGGGCACTCGTCCACTGGGCCACACCCCCAGCCCTTTTTTGTATTTTATTTAGAGACAGGGTCTCACTGAGTTGCTAAGTGCCTTGCCATTGCTGAGGCTGGCTTTGAACTCGCGATCCTCCTGCCTCAGCCTCCCAAAGTGCTGGGATTACAGGCGTGCGCCACCGCGCCCGGCTCTTTGCCCATTTTTTAATTAGGTTATTTATTTGTGTGTGTGTGTGTGTGTGTGTGTGTGTGTGTGTGTGTTTATTTTATTTTTAGGTTTTTGTGTATCCTGGAGATTAATGCTCTATTTGAGATGCAAGGCCCATCCTGTAGGCTCTCCATGTTTTCGATTGTTTCCTTTGCTGTGAAGAAGCTTTTTAGTTTAATACAATTCCAATTATTGATTCTTGATTTTTCTTGTGCTTTAGTAGTCTTGTTGAGGAGTTTGGTTTCTAGGCCAACAAGATGGAGATTTGGGCCTACTTTTTCTTCTAGTAGGTGCAGGGTCTCTGGTCTAATGCTGAGGTCCTTGATCCACTTTGAGTTGAATTTTGTGGAGGGTGAGAGATAGAGGTCTGATTTCACTTTGCTGCATATGCATTTCCAGTTTTCCCAACACCATTTGTTGAAGAGGCTGTCTTTTCTCCAATCTATGTTCATGGCGCCTTTGTCTCGGATGAGATGACTGCCTTTACGCGGGTTTTCTGCGTCTTCTATGCTGTTCCATTGGTCTTTGGTCTGTTTTTGTGCCAATAGCGTGCCATTTTTGTTACTAGAGCTCTGCAGTATAATTTAAGGTCTGGTTATTGTGATGCCTTCTGCTTCATTTTTCTTGCTAAGGATTGGTTTGGCTATAATAGGTCTCTTATTTTTCCAAATGAATTTCATGACTACTTTTTCTATTTCTATGGAGAACATCATTGGAATTTTAGTAGGAATTGCATTAAATCTGTATAGCACTTTCTCATGCGCATTATAAAACACCGGAACCAATACTGTCAACCAAACAGGCTACAATCCATCACATAAATTCGCCAACAGTGGGCAGATTGGTGCTTTCCAGTCTCCAGTGCGTACCTGGGGCAGTGCAGGAGCCCTGTTTGGGGAGATGGCTAAGATTGCGATTGACTACGGGCCATGGAGATGTTTGGGCATTGCCGCCTTCCGTAGTCTCACAGGACTTGGCCCGGGATCTCGTGGGACTTGAGGAGATTGCTGATTGGGTCTGCGCCATTTTTGGTGGTGTGTGTGGTGCGTGTTAAAGTCGTTGTTAGAGCCAGAGAGAAAAGTTATCAGAATAAAAAAGCTGTTTGTCTCCAGTTCGCCTCTGAACTTCTTCCCGCGGCTTCGTTGCTCCAAGTGGCCATTGCTTCAGGCGGCAACAGGGCAGGTTGTAAACTTTTAGTGTGTCTACACTTTTGCTCTGTATATTTCTCAATGGTGTCATAAATCTATGGGGGACAGTTGCTGTGCTAATCCAGCCACGTGACCTAACGGCTGTCCCTCCAACTCACCAGGCCTGCTCCAGCCTCAGGGCCTTTGCACTGGCTGTTCCCTCTTCCTGGAATGCTCTTCCTCTGGCTCTCCTCCCTCACCTAATCCCGAGGTTGGTTGCTTCTTGAACGTGCAGCGTGGCTCAAATGTCACCCCCTTAGAGGGGCCACCTCACACCGCTGCCGTTGAAGGTGCCAGGGTCTGAGTCTTGGCATGGCTCGTGGTTGCCGTCGCCCTCCTGTCTGTCTTCCGGGGACCCGCACTGGGTCTGGCTTGCTCACTGTGGTGCCCCCAGCACCTGGGACGTTCCCCACCACGGTTCGTGCTTGGTAGCTGCTGCTGGGTGAGTGGGTGAGGGGACAGGATGGCTGAGTCCAACGCGTGGAGCATTTGGCCCCAGATGCGTCCTCAGGATCAGCCCAGCTCTGAGTCTCCAATCCGAAGACTTTGATTTCTGTCCTGACAGGGGCTGCCACTCACACCTGCAGTCCTGCTGCAGTCTGAGTGTGGTCTGAACCCGTCTGCCACGGTCTGTGTGTTGGCAGCTTGGTCCTCAGTTGGGAGGTGGTGGGACCTTTAAAAGGTGGGGCCTACTGGATGCCCCTAGGTCACTGGGGGTGCTGCCTTTGGAAGGGATGGTGGGACTTCAGCCCTATGCCGTCCTCCTCCCACATGCACTCCTGCCATGGGACCCTCCCCAGAGCCAGTGCCATACTGCTTGGACTCTCAGTCTCTAAAACTAACAGCTCTTTTCTTTATAATGTTAGCCTGCCTCGGGTGTTTTGTTATAGCAACAGAAAATGAACTAGTGTAGAAACCACTACCCATTTGTTGAGGGGAGGGGCCTGGTGTGCATAGACCTTGCGGTGCTATGGTTCAGGAACTCCTGCCTGGGTTCAGATCTCAGCTCCAGCCTTCTGCTGCCCGTGGCTCTGAGCAAGCCATAGCTCCGCTCTGAGCCTCAGCTTCCTTGTTGGTAGAGGAGGTTCATGACACGGCTGACCCTGTAGGGATCTTGGGAGGGTTACAAGGAGTCTGTTCTCGTGTGGCACCTAGCTACTACCCATACGTAGGCGACACGTGACATGTTGCTTCTAGATCTAGGCTCACTTCTTGCCAGGAAGCTGACGACGACAGAAACAGCTCTGCTAGCTGAGACAGGCACCGCTCCCTCTGAGTCGGGGCTGTTCTCTGGTTCAATGTGCACGTGGCGAATCAGAGACAGCCGCATGTTTCCCGTCGGTCTTCCCTTGCAGAGGTCAAGTCTGGTATTCTTTCTCCTCTGAATTAGGGACCTGTTTCGATCAGCAGCTTGGAGCAGGAGGGAAACTTGGGGCCATCTGAGGGAAGAACTCCAGGCAGAGGGCATGGCCTGTGCAAAGGCCCTGGGGCAGGACCGAGCCTGGTGGGCAAGGTGGCCCATGTGGCTGGAACAGAGGAAGGGAGGGGTAGAGAGGGCGGAGGGGAGGGGCGGCAGGTGGCGGGGCAGGTTGCAAAGGGTTCTGTGGGCCATGAGGAGGACCTGGGTCTTGACCTTGAGGTAGGTGGGAGCCATGGAGGACTGTAGACAGAGGAGGGAGGGACCAGACTCAGGTGCTCACAGGTGCCTCTGGTGACCGCTGCAGAGAGGACAGATGTAGGGGCAAAGAGGTGGGAGGACAGGGCAGAGGTGACAGCACAGTTTCAGGGGAGCAGTGATGGGGTCTGGACCCCCCAAGTGCTTTTTCTGCATCTTGCTTCATACAATGGAGCCCAAGCTCCTCTGTAAGGGCTCCCATGACCTCTGAACTTTATTATTTTTTAAATGTTTATTTATTTGTGTTAGTTGTACACGGTGCCTTTATTCTTACGTGGTGCTGAGGATCGAACCCGGGCCGCGCCCGCCAGGCGAGCGCTCTACCGCTGAGCCACACCCCCAGCCCCGACCTCTGAACTTGATCACAAATTCCCATGATGCCTCGTTGCCACAGCAGAGTGTGTGTGTGCCCCCAAGTGGCGCAGGAAGCTGCGTTTCAATTGACTTATAGAGCTGGACCCCTGGACCAGGGTCTTGCTCAAGCACACGGCGCGAGAGCGTCTTTTAGTTCTAGAAGAATCAGAAGTCCTCAGCTGTCTTTGGACTCACATTAAAATGAGGACTCCAAAGAAGAATCCAAGGTGTGGGTGTAGACCACGCCCTGCAGCCCCAGCGGTCTCGGTCGTTACCCGGCAAGAGCTAGCTGAGACAGAGCACCGAGTGAGGCTCTCGACGGCCTGGAATCACCAGCACTGACGGAGCACTTTCCACAGGCCAGGCTCTTTGCTGGGGCCTCACGGCGTCCTCCCATCACACGAGGCTGGCATTCTTACTGTCCCCATTTTACAGATGGGCAAACATGAGGTCCAGTTTGGTGACGTCACATGACCAGCATGGCGCCAGCTGACAAACGGTAAAACCAGAATGTGTGAAAATTCAAAAGCCAGCTTCGTAACTGCCCTGGAGGACGCGATCCACTGTTGGAGAGGAAATGAATTCCGACTGGAAAGGGTTCCGGGAGCCCTGCTCTGGCCAGCACGTGTGCAACCAGCAGCTTCGAATCTGCCAACACGTTCTCCTGGCACAGGGACCGCAGGCAGAGACCCGAGAGCAGGACTGCGTGGGTCCTGGGGCAAGCTCCTCAACATCTCTGCACTGTGTTTTCCCTCTGCGAAGTGAGCCAATGATTCCTGGCTCAAGTTGTAGCATCAGGCACCAGTGTGGCTGGTAACCAGTAGTCAGCTGGGTGGGGAGGAAGCTTTAATAAGGGAGAAAGGTCTCCTTGAAAACCAACAGTCTTCCCTACTCAGCAGGGAACCGTCCTGGTCTGTTGAGTACACATCCTGCCAGACAGTTTCAGCTTTTAAAACTGACCATGTGCCTATCGCTTTGGGTCATTTAAAACATTTTAACCAGGGCTGGGGTTGTGGCTCAGCGGTAGAGCGCTCACCTAGCAACTGCGAGGTGCTGGGTTCAATCCTCAGCACCATATAAAAATAAATAAATAAGATAAAGGTATTGTAGCCGGGTGCGGTGGTGCACGCCTGTAATCCCAGCACTTTGGGAGGCTGAGGCAGGAGGATCGCGAGTTCAAAGTCAGCCTCAGCAAGGGCGAGGCACTTAGCAACTCAGTGAGACTCTGTCTCTCATAAAATACAAAAAAGGGCTGGAGACATGGCCCGGTGGTAGAGTGCCCCTGAGTTCAATCCCCGGTACCAAAAAAAAAAAAGGTATTGTGTCCAACTACAACTAATTTTTTTTAATTAACAAAAAAATGGCATTACATTCTATGTACTGTTCTGCACCTGCCTTTTGCATTTTTACAGTGCCTCTTTGGACATCTTTACACACCAGCCACATAGATATATAGCATAGTTAAAGGTGGGGATGGCCGAACCAGCCTGCTTGGGTCAAATTCTGGCTCTTCCACATTGCTTGCTGTGTGACCTTGTGCAAGTGGCTAAACCTCTCTGGGCTACTTTTCTCATTTGTAAAATAGCATCTGCCAGGAAAAAAAAAAAAATTGGATAGAATCACTAGAGGATTTACTAAATGCAAAAATGTTCAAAACAGTACCTGACATGCAAGGAGAATGCAATACGCACTAATGTCTTCAAGAAAAGAAAAAAGTTTTAAAAAGTTATAACTGACACACAACAAACTAAACGTTTTTGAAGTATATACTTTGACACACATCAACATGTGTCTACACCCATGAAACCATCACTACCATCAGGATATTGAATGTACCCACCACCTTAGAAGAGCCTTCCTGGGGCTGGGGTTGTGGCTCAGTGGTAGAGCACTCGCCTAGCACGTGCGCGGCCCGGGTTCAATCCTCAGCACCACGTAAAAATAAAAATGCATTGTGTACAACTAAAGCAAATAAATAAATATTTTTTTAATTTTTTAAAATATTTATTTATTTGCTTTACTTGTACACAATGCGTTTGCCTTTACATGGTGCTGAGGATCGAACCCGGGCCATGCGCATGCTAGGCGAGCGCTCCACCGCTGAGCCACAACCCCAGCCCAAATAAATATGTTTTAAAAATAGCCTTCCTGCCCCTGCCTGCCCCTCTCCAGGTGAGCACCACCTGCCCTCTGCCGCTTCTGCTAAGTTCTTATGTCGATGGAATCATGGGACGGGTGTCCCCTCGTTCTTTTATAACAGGATCAACTCTCCAGCCGTCTGGGCTCTGCCTCTACACACAGCCAGCCCTCCAGATCCGGAGGTGGGCGGCCATCCCCGGAGTCACCCAGCCACAGGTGGAAAATATAAAAAAAAAAAAAAAAAAAAAAAAAAAAAAGGAATCGCGCCTGTCCTGAACGGAACAGACTCTTTCTTCCTGTCCTTGTCCCTAAAGGGCACAGCGTTACAAGGACTCTGGGCGCGGCGTTTCCTAGTCTGCGGGTTTCTAAGGCATCTTCAGCCTTGGAAGGTCTGCGCTAGATGCGGGCAGGGCTACGCACGCTGCCACCCCGACCCCCGCGCATGCACAGATGCTGTGACCCGGGGGTCCTGGACCCACCCCAGGTGGTGGCCACACAGGGGCCACTGCAGAAGTGCCTCCCGAACAGCCTTCCCCAGACACCCCCTGCTCGCCCTGCTCGCCCGCTCTTCTGCATGAAACCCACGCCACCAGTTTTAAGCTCTCTACAAATAACCGCGCCCGTCTGACAGATAAGGAAACCGAGGCGGGGAGCCCGGGACGTCTCGCTCAAGGCCGCAGAGTCAGGCCTCGGGCGGGGTCTGCTCCCAAGCCCTGACGGCACCCCTCGCGCTCCCCGAGCCCCCCGCGAAGCGCCCACCCTCCCGCGCCCCTGCACGCCCCCTCGAGAGCCAGGGACTTGGGGCTTACGTTGTCGTGACTGAGCATCACGCCCTTGGGGTGGCCGACGGTCCCCGAGGTGTAGATGATGACCGCACATTGATTAGCTTTCTGGGTCTTGATGATCTGGTCCAACTGGGTGTCGGGAACGCTGTCGCCAAGTTCCATGAAGTCATGCCACTGGGGATGGACAAGACAGCCGAGGATGGGGAGCCCGCTGGCTTCCCGGGGACCGACCCATTGGCTTGTTTCCGCATTTGTGGAATGGGAACGATTTCAGGGCCACCTCCCGCCGAGGTTCTGAGCGGTCAGAGAACCCATTCATGGAGAGCGCTCCTAGCGCCCGACAGGCGGCGCCTGGTCCGCGGCGTTCCCAGGCGCCGCTCCTCGCCCGGCGCCTCGGTTACCACCTGCTTGAGGATGACTCCTCCCCCTGCTCCAGACCTCAACCCTGGTTGGTTGAAGCCTGAGCAGTCTATTGGCCTGGGTCACAGTGATTGGATAGCGTCTGGGCATGTGACTTGAAGTGGTCCAATCACAGCGAAGATAAAGACTAGCGGGCAAAGCGGGGAGACTGCCTATGTGGATGGAGGGGACCGCGTGAGCTGTTGAGTCAGCTCAGGATTATTGGGGACTGGGGGAAAATGAGGCTGAAGTGAAGCCAAGAAATCGAGAGAGCAGAATAGAACGCAGGGCACATTCTTTGGTTCCAGCCATGTCTGAAACCCACATTCTGTAATTAATTACACATGCCAACAAATTATCTTCATTCGCTTACAGGATTTGAGCTCAGGTTTCTGTTACTTGAAACCAATGGTATCCTTGCTGATAGATGCATGACCTCCTTGTAGCAGATGAGGAAGCCGAGGCTCAGGAGTGGTAAGTTATTTGCTTAAGGTCACACAGCAAATAAACAGGAACTAGCTTGGAAAGGCAAGATGGTGGGACTGCAGAACCTGCTCTTAACTACCATAGAATCCGGTGCTTCCGCGCAAACTTGAATTGCACAAAACAGGGGACCTGCAGAAGTCCTGTTACTGACACCCAGCTAGGCACTGGATGAGGGTGAGGTACTAAATCCAAAATGGAGGGCCTGCAGAATTCTCCATCTGAGTAGGCAAAACCCCTGGCCCAGGCCATCTCTAACAAGGTATGGTGATGGGGAGAGGAGCAGTGCACACAGCCCTTTGGGGAGTCCCTGTTCTTTCTCTGAGAGATGACCTAAGCCATCCCCCAAAAGGTGCCTCTTTATGGCATGTGGAAGACCCCCCCTTCCGTGGGCATGGTGTTAAAGGTGGTCTATCCCTTCCTCCCTCTTGGAACTTTGGGATTGGTCCCAGTCTGGGGCAGACGCATGCCCACCATCACAGCCTGCCCCGTCCGTGGTCTTATTGTGCCGTCTTGACTCCCAGATCTCACATTTGAGTTTCTTCTTTCACTCTCAGTGCTACCCTCTCCTGCAGAGTAGATACTGTTCTGTGTCACAAAGCTGTCCCCTATAAATCAGTGTCCTCAACCAGGGGTGCCCAGGGGACATTGGGCAATCTCTGGAGACATTGTGGTTGTTTGAAGAGGGAAGACGCTACTGCCATCTAGAGGATGGAGGCCATGCCACAGCACCCAGGACAGCCCCTTGTAACAGCTGCCTCAAGTGTCACCAGCAACAGCAGAGAGACCCTGATGTCAGGGGGCTGTTTCTAATGAAGGGGTTTTTAAGTTATTCAAGACTTAAGAAACTGCCCGCTTGGAACCTCTAAAATACATAGTTCTGATTGGTCCTCTTACTTAGTCTTTGTCCTGGTATTAATTTTTAAATGGATATCTCTGAAGCTGATGCAATGACGCATGCCTGTGGTCCCAACTACTTGGGAGGAGGCTGAGGCAGGAGGATCGCCTGAACCCAGGAATTGGAGGCCAGCCTGGGCAACATAGTAAGACCCCACCCCCACCCCAAAAGGGCATTCCTGTTTTCTGAAAGGCACAGAAACTGGTGAGTTGTGAGTGCCCACCAAGGATGATTGCCAACCTTTCTCCCACTAGCATGGAGAGTAAGTCAGATGAACTTCACGGCTTGATAGGATTTCTCAGTGGAACAGCAGGTTTGAGAGTCTAAACTCATGGACATTTAAAAGGGATTTATTCAAGGATGCAGAGAAGGGAATTCTCATATGCTGTGGGTGGCAATGTCTCAAGCAAAGCCATCATGGAAAACAGCAAGGCGGTTCCTCCAAAAACTAGAATTAACACTACCACGTGATCCAGCTATCCCACTACCGGGCATTGATCCAAAGGGAGTGAAATCAGGACACTGAAGAGACATCCGCAGTCTGTGCTCATTGTAGCACTGTCCACAATCACCCAAACATGGGATCAAATGGGCTGTCCATTGGCAATGGATAGAGAAAGAAAATGTGGTCTACACACACACCATGGAATACTACTCAGCCAGGAAAAGGATGAGATTCTGTCATTTGCAGCAACATGGATGGAACTAGGGCATTTATGTTAAGTGAAATAAGTCAGGCACAGAAAGATGGATGAGATGCGTTGAGTATACCTGTAAGCGGAAGTTGATGTCAGGGAAGTAGAGAGCAGGGGAGTGGCTACCTGAGGCTGGGGACCAGGGAAGGAGGGTACAGAGATACCACTGGCTAGACCGAATAGCTTCCATGCTCCACAGCACGGTGGAAGAGCCAGGTTCACAACTACATGCGAGCTTGTGTGTTTCAAAATAGCTATAGAGAGGATTCTGAATGTTCCCAGCAGAGAAAGGATGGATGTCTGAGTGGTGGAGATGCCGGTGACACCAATGTGATCACTGCCCATCACATGCACATAGTGAAACGTCACCCGCTGCACCACAAATATGGATAACTACTGTGTCGATTTTAAAATGACTTAAATAAGGGTGGTGGGGAGTAAATAAGAGGAACTTGCTGTGGCCCCTTGAAAGCCCCTTGCCCTGACTTCTGTAAGATACTATGTGCTTTGAAAAAGTCAAGAACAAACAACTCACCTTTGTCTTAATAGGTCTCTGTTGGTTGCAATCATTTTTTTTTTTTTTTTTTTGACTCAAAAAGAAGCCGTGGGGCTGGGGATGTAGCTCAGTTGGTAGAGTGCTCACCTAGCACACACAAAGCCAGCACGAAGGAGGAGAGAAAGAAAAAGAAGGAGGAGGAGGAGGGGTGGAAAGAGGAGGAGGAGGAGGAGGAGAAGGAGGAGGAGAAAAAAGAAAAAAGAAGCTGCCGTGGTAAAGTGTGTTTGGGGGCCTTGCCTCTCCCTCGGTAAGAGATGGTGGCCCTGCCCCGTGGTTCCTGGCAGAGCTTTGGGTGGGCTCTGTGACTTCCAAGACAGGTCATAAAAGGCAAGGCGGTGTCCGCCTGGCCAGCTGCCTCTCAAGACATCCTCTGTGGGGAACTGAGCCAGCAGTCTGAGATGTCATTGTCACCAGCTACAGAGGCCATAGGGTGAAAGCACAGAGAGACAGGGAAAGAGGCGGGAGGAGGGTGAGGACTGGGCAGGGCATGGAATCTAAGGACGCACACACGCCTTGGTAGTCAAGATAAATAATATTTTTAAAATATTGATTTATTTGTTTTAGTTGTACACAATGCCTTTTTTACATGTGGTGCTGAGGATCAAACCCGGGCTGCGCACGTGCTAGGCGAGCGCTCTACCGCAGAACCACAGCCCCAGCCCAAGATAAATAATATTTTAATGCAATATTTCAAAAGTCACTATTAATGCAAAAAAGCTGATGACTATATAAAATTTTTAAATAAAAACTGGCTCCAATAGGACCGTTGGGCCCAAGCCATAGCTGAACCTGCAGCCAAAAGAAAAATGTCTGCACCTGGTATGTGTACTTTTCCATATTTTAAAGTAGTCAGTGTGTTTTTTTTTTTTTTTACTGGGAACACTGAGGATTGAACTCGGGGGCACTCAACCACTGAGCCTCATCCCCAGCCCTATTTTGTATTTTATTTAGAGACAGGGTTTCACTGAGTTACTTAGCACCTCGCTTTTGCTGAGGATGGCTTTGAACTTGGGATCCTCCTGCCTCAGCCTCTTGAGCCACTGGGATTACAGGCATATGCCATTGCGCCGAGCTTGTGGTCAGTGGTTTTATTTTTTATTTTATGCAGGCCTCCTGCATGTTAGGCAAGTGTGCTACCACAGAGCTATATCCCCAGACCCAGTAAATAGTTTTAATAAAAAATATTATAGGGGCTGGGATTGTGGCTCAGCGGTAAAGCGCTCGCCTAGCACGTGTGCGGCCCGGGTTCGATCCTCAGCACCCACATTAAAATGAAGGCATTGTGTACAACTAAATAAATAAAAATAAATATATTTTTTAAATATTATAGATGAATTTACATCTGTTAAAAACAGAAAAAATATATAATAGATTACAGCTTGGGTATCAGTACAATATTTTACTTTCAAGTAATGTGAGTTGTATATCTGAAAATCACTTAGACAAAGTGTAAGCTACCTGGTACCGTAAACCGGGATAAAAACTCTCGGGGGCAGAGTATAGCTTTTACTACTTTTACTTCTACTTTCTTAGAGCTTAGAGAGGAAAGAAAGATTTTTAGAGAGAATGATTAGAGCGAGCTTTTCTTCTTTCTTCTTTCTTCCTTCTTCTTTCTTATGTAGAGCTTAGAGAGGGAAAGAAAGATTTTTCTTAGAGAGGGAAAGAAAGATTTTTCTTCTTAGCTTAGAGTAGAGTCTTAGCTTAGAGTAGAGAGAAAGATTAAAGAAAGCTTTTAGAGCTTAGAGCTTAGCTTAGAGAAAGATTAGAGCTTCTTTCTTCTCTCTTCTTTCTTCCTTCTTTCTTCTGTCTTCTGTCTTCCTCAGGAGCCTCGGCCTAACTCTGACCAGTCATTACTTCTTCTATCTGGTTTCTCTTCTGTAACCGCTCTGCCTACGTTCTGGCCGCTCTGATTCTTCTGACCGACCGAGTGACTGCCCGGCTGACTGAATTCTCCGTTCTCCTAACTCGGACCGCTTTCACCCGGTTATATACCTTCAGGTTTGCGGGTGCCTACAGGTGCGTCACATCAGGCGGAACCCATGGCTTCCAGCTAGCTACAACAGCCCTTCCTAATTAGGGCTCCTTCAACAAAGTATTTTCACCAAAAAAAGATAAATATTTAAAGTAATCCATATGGTAAATAGCTTCATTTAGCCATTCCACAGTGTATACATATACCAGAATATCATATTGTACAACACAGATATACACAATTTTTACTCTTAAAAATAAATTTTTAGAATGTGTTTGAATACACCTAATTTTCAATTTTTTGGTATTTTTTTCAACTACTTTCATGTTCTGAAAAAAAAATGAAATGATTGTTGCTGTTTTAATCCACCAACTTTGAGGATGTGTTCTTTTTTTTTTTTTTTTTTTTTTTTTGTGGTACCGGGGATTGAACTCAGGGGCACTCGACCCCTGGGCCACACCCCCAGCCCTTTTTTGTATTTTATTTAGAGACAGGGTCTCACTGAGTTGCTAAGTGCCTCGCCATGGCTGAGGCTGGCTTTGAACTCGCGATCCTCCTGCCTCAGCCTCCCAAAGTGCTGGGATTACAGGCGTGCGCCACCGCGCCCGGCTGAGGATGTGTTCTTAAACAACAATAAATAACCAGAACAGACACCTTCCCACTGGAAAAGAAAAAAGAGTCCAAAGGCCCCCTAGCTTCCCATTACAAGGTCCCAGCCGCTTCCATTATAAAGCCTCACCCACCCCTCTGCAAGGTCCCAGCCTCTCCTTTGCTCTCGGCCCACTTCCTCTAAGAGTTCCCACCCACTTCCCTTACTGGGGCCTAGGGGCTCACAGCATGGCCCCACCCATTCTCCCAGCATGGCCCCACCCACTCCCCCAGCATGGCCCCACCCACTCCCCCAGCATGGCCCCACCCACTCTCCCAGCATGGCCCCACCCACTCTCCCCCCAGCATGACCCCACCCACTCCCCAGCATGACCCCACCCACTCCCCCAGCGTGGCCCCACCCACTCTCCCAGCGTGGCCCCACCCACTCCCCCAGCATGGCCCCACCCACTCTCCCAGCATGTCCCCACCCACTCCCCAAGCATGGCCCCACCCACTCTCCCAGCATGACCCCACCCACTCCCCCAGCATGGCCCCACTCACTCCCCCAGTATGGCCCCACCCCTTCCCAGAATGGCCCTACCCACTCTCCCAGCATGGCCCCACCCACTCCCCCAGCATGGCCCCACCCACTCTCCCAGCATGACCCCACCCACTCCCCCAGTATGGCCCCACCCCTTCCCCAGCATGGCCCCACCCACTCTCCCAGTATGGCCCCACCCTTTCCCAGCATGGCCCCACCCACTCTCCCAGTATGGTCCCACCCACTCCCTAGCATGGCCCCACCCCCTTCCCTAGCCTGGCCCCAAACACTCCCCCAGGGTGGCCCCACCCACTCCCCCAGTATGGCCCCACCCCTTCCCCAGCATGGCCCCACCCACTCCCCCAGCACAGCCCCTCTCACTCCCCCATCGTGACCCTGTCCACTTCCCTTACCCTCTCGCTTTGCTCACCTGGACAGGCTAACCCACCTCCCTGACAAGGCCCCAGTCCCCTCCCCAGCGCCCACCTCCCACACTTACAGAGTACAGGTTGTTGCTTTTCTCCTTCAGTGGAGGCTTGTACTGGACGATCGCTTTTAGGGTCTCCAGCTTGCTTCGCGGAATCTGAAAGAAAGTTCCCTGTAGGGCTTGTGACAAACCCAGCCCTGGGGAAGACTGAAGCTGGCAGGAGTCTGAGTTCTGTCCTGAGGCAACTCCGCCTCTTGTCTTTCCCGCCCACACTGCAAAGCCCTGCTCTGTCTTGACTGGTTTGGGGGTACTGGATTCTTTGTGGTCCGCATCAGTAGTTGCCTGCAACGGGCAAAGGCAGTCGAAGACCACCGCCTGCGGCGAGCGCGCTGCTCAGGCGTGTTCTGCTGCTCTGCGTGGCGGGCACTGGCGGGCGAGCTAAGCATGCCCTGGTTCTCCCCCTCCCAGCCACCTGCACTGGGCAGCAGGATTCCGCTAACCTAGGCAACAAAACTCCTTCGTGAAGGTGACTGGCACCGGACCCGCCAGGAACCTGCCACCCGTGCCTAAAACTGTAGGACTCAGGTGACTGGTGCGACTCCTACAACCTGTTCCTGCAAAGGAGGGTACCTTTAGGGTATAACCTAACCAGCCTAGAGAAAAAGCCGCCTCCAGCATGCACCGTGCTCACACAAGAACCTGGTGGGACAGCCAGGCAAGAGTTCCAGGCCAAGAACTAGCCGGTCACAGCCTTGCAAAGTCCTGGCCTGGGGAGTTTGAGGACTCCAAAGACAGTGACCCGGAAGGAGGCAAGGCAGGGTGGTGATGGCCAGGGGGCTGGAGCCTGGGAGGCAAAGGCAAGAAGTTTGAAGCTGTTCTCACAGGAGACAAGAAACCTCTGGGGGTGGAGCGCTGTGATCACAGGAGGAGCCGTGATCATTGCCCCCAATCAAAGCTCTCCAGCGGAGCTTGATATCCACTTTGAATCTTTAATAGGGAACAACTAGAAGAACAAATCCATCTCTCCCAAACTGTGCCTTCCAAGAAACTGGGAGACAGAATTAACTCAGATACCCCTTACCATGGGAGGCCAGACGGCCGGGAGCGGGACTGTAAGGTATGGCATTGAGGGAGCTGTAGAGGGAACGGTCAGGGCATGTGGCGTATTCCAGCGACAGAAAACTCACATTAAGCCAATATGCATGGCAGGAGGAAGGACCCCACCAGCAGCCCCCCACCCTAGTGTGCACAAACAGTGCAGACGTGGTATTGGAGACGACAGCAGCAGCACTTAAGAAAGCAATTCCCAGAAGCTTAAGACTGGAGGCAGAGTGTGCCATTCCTCAATCCTGGCATGGAATCTCAGCGGACGTAGCTAGGAGTTGGTTGAGTCTGGACAGTGTACCCGAATTTCAGACATGGGAAAACACATGATAGACGTGATCAGAAGATGCCATCAGTGGCAAGACACGTCTGTTCTCTAGAGGTACTAAAAAGAGAAGATCTGTGTGACGGAGTGTTCAGGAAACCGTCACAAGGCTCTTGAGCTGAGTGAGGAATCTGGCTGCCTAGAAGTCTCTTCCCAGGACTCTCCTACCCTCAGGATCCTCCTGACAAAAGCTGATGCAGGAAGTTGCAGCTCATTCAAACAAATTTCTACAACATTCATGCAAAGATACTCCAAAAAGAAAAGAAGAAGAGGGGCTAAATTTCCTTGCACAGAGAGAAAACTCACCTGAAAATTTCACCACAAAGTGAAATAAAATTGCAATCCAGCACTCCAGCATAAAATTTAAAACATAAGCTGGGCGCGGTGGCGCACGCCTGTAATCCCAACACTTTGGGAGGCTGAGGCAGGAGGATCGCGAGTTCAAAGCCAGCCTCAGCCATGGCGAGGCACTTAGAAACTCAGTGAGACCCTGTCTCTAAATAAAATACAAAAAAAGGGCTGGGGATGTGGCCCAGTGGTCGAGTGCCCCTGAGTTCAATCCCAGGTACCACAAAAAAAAAAAAAAAAAAAAAAAAAAAAATTAAAACAATGATGCAAACACGTCTAGGAAAGAAGAGCACAAAGCAGACATTCAGGTGCTCAGGGAAGGAAGGGCCTGTCACCAGGAAAAAAAAAAAAAAAAAATGAAACAGGAAGTGGCAGAACTCAGGAAAGAAATAGAAAAGTAAAGTCATCTCAGAAATGAAAACAGTGACAAGAAATAAAGAAAATGACAGGGAGCACAGACTTGAAATTATCACACTTCTAACAGAAAAATAGAGTGTCTATAAAATAAAATAGTGCTGGTTGTGGGTGGCGCACGCCTGTAATTCCAGCACTTTGGGAGGCTGAGGCAGGAGAATCATGAGTTCAAAGCCAGCCTCAGCAATGGCGAGGCACTTAGCAACTCAGTGAGACCCTGTCTCTAATAAAATACAAAAAAAGGGCTGGGGATGTGGCTCAGAGGTCGAGTGCCCCTGTGTTCAATCCCTGGTACCACAAAACAAATAAAATAAAATAGTATCTATAAAATAATATATAAATGCACTTTTTTTATGTGGAGGTTGATTAGTAAACTCAGTTCTTGTGAATTGGAAATTAAACTCTCCCACCCCAATCTGCTGTCCCCACAAAAGCAGCTTCACCAGGACCTCAGCGTGGTCACGGAGGACTCTTCCTGAGCCTGTTCAGTGGGGGACCCCCCATCTCAATCATTAGCATCTACCAGGGAGTCAGATGAGGCCTGGCCAGGGCCCTGAGGTCTCCCGGTGACTTTGGCGGGCAGTGCTAGGTAAGTCTTTACCGAAAGGATCTTCTGTAACTGTTGATCATTTTCAACCAGCAGGACGTTCACCTTGGCATGAGTGATGACATATTGACAAGCGTCGGCAGAATTGGTGGCATAAATACCAACACAGAGGCCCCTGGGGAAAGAAACCACATTTGCATGTGTGCTCACTCACCTTAATGTGGGCGTGGCCTGGGAGGTGAGGCAGAGGAGAGGTTTGCAAGTGAGTTTTGAGGTCACAGCCTCAGCACCAGTTTTCCTCTCCAGTTTAGTGATATTGAAAGCAACAAAAATGATAACGAAGACAAGTGGCAACTCCTACATTGTCACCATGACAATGGGTCATGGCACACTGTCAGCACCCCATTGTACGGACAAGAAAAAAAAAGAGGGCCAGGGCAGTGGGGCTGCTTGCTCAAGGTGACATGGCAAGCAAGCGCCAGGCTTGGGATTTGAACCCCTGGCTCAGGCCTCTGCTCCTTCTTCACTTCACCCTCTTTGGTTCTCACATGGAACCTTGCTGGTGGCATACAGCTGTGGTTTTCATTTGCATTTAAATGGCAGATGACACCAAGCATCTTTACCAGTATCCATGGGCTACTTATCTGTGCTATTTCTGTTCAAGTCTTTCACCCATTTAAAATCTTTTGTCTTTTTTTTTTTTTTTTACTGAGTTATGGAATTTCTTTGTACATTCTAGATACAAATTCTCTGGTAGGTTCAAGTTTTATGAATATTTTCTCCAAGCGTGTGGTTTGCCTGTTCATATTCTTGTTGGTGTCTTCTGATGAGCATTTTTAATGTTAACAAAGCCCATTTGTCAACCTTTATGTCCCCCCCCCCCCCCCCCGGCTTTCTGTGTCCCAAGAAGACTTTGGGTACTCCAGGTTGTGAAGATTTTCTCCCATGCTTCCTTTTTCTAGAAACTTTAGAATTTAGCTTTTGTGATTAGGTCTATAGTCCACCTCAATTTTGTGTATGGTGTGAGGTAGGGATCAAGGGTGACATATTTCCCATGTGCACACCCAGCACCATTGGATTATTTTGCTGCTTTTTTTTTTTTTTTTTTTTTTTTTTGAGAGTTAGTGATCAAGTATGTGTAGGTCTATTTCTGGGCTCTCTGCTCTGTTGATCTAGTTGTGCTGGTAGATTGTGCAGGGAATTATGCAGGTCATGATTATGTGAAATAGTTACCCTGATCACTGCTTGCAGGCGTGCACTGTTCTAGGCTCTGTCAAAGGGCTTAATCCTGTGAGGCTTGGGGGCATATGGAAATCCTCCTCCTCTTCCCAGATGACACCAGATCTTGGGAAGACCAGTAGCTCTAAACTCAGGTTGCACTCTGAGACCACAGCCCGCCCGTGTGCCACACTGCCTCACCAGGCTGTCCTGAAGCGTCAAAATGTACTCTTTGTTGAAGTTCACTCCAACTCACTAATCAGTCAGGAGTGATGTATGCTCGTATGAAATTCACAAGTAGAATGTGCTAGAGCGCCCTTGGTCTTGAAGCCCACACGTGCACCACGCTGGGTCTGTTCTGGTCATCTGCCTCAGTTTCCTGTGATGGTTGCTACTACCGCGGGCTGCTCTGTCCCCGCGCACGCTGGACACCACAATCCCTCCTGACAGGGCAGCATCCTAGGACCTCAGCAGGGCAAATGATCACGGGATGCAGAGCCTCTTAGGATTCTGTGGCACCCCCTAACCTAGGGAGTCTAAACTGGGGTGATTCTGTCCCACAGGAGCACGCTTGGAAAATCCTGGGAACACTTGCGGTTGTCACGACTTGAGGGTACGGCTGACGCTGCAGGGTGGAGACCAGGGCGGGTGCTGCACCCTGCAGTGCCCAGGACAGGAAGCTCCACCACAGAGAACGCGCAGCCTCAGGCGCCGTCAGCGCCGAGAGGGAGAAACCCCGACGTGGAGACGAAGATGGCTGATGGGCTTCCTTCGGGGATTATTTGTGGGCTTGCCCACTGCACACAGGGACATGGGCTTTCACTTGACCATACAGATGGTCACCATGTGTCTAAATACCTGCTGCATGATCTGGTAAGCCATGCCCCAAAGGCAAATTAAATAGGCCCCGTCTATGTGGAGCTTAATGCCAGGGCATCGTGGACCCTCCATAACCCCACTGTGGGCAGATAGGTCTCCTCTGGAGACAGTACGAGATGAATTCTGTGTTAGACACATTTTATCACAATACAAATGCAATAAAAATGAAAATGAATAAATGAGGTCTCATGCAGACGGAGGGAAATGGCGTGGGATTTTCTGCATAAAGTTTACTTAAGAGCCTGGGTCTGGGCCGGGCGCGGTGGTGCACGCCTGTAATGCCAGCACTTGGGAGGCTGAGGCAGGAGGATCACAAGTTCAAAGCCAGCTTCAGCCATGGCGAGGCACTTAGAAACTCAGTGAGACCCTGTCTCTAGTAAAAATACAAAAAAGGGCTGGGGATGTGGCCCAGAGGTTGAGTGCCCCTGAGTTCAATCCTGGTACCAAAAAAAAAAAGAAGAGCCTGGGTCTGGGTGCTGGCCCTTCTGCCCACTGGCTATGTGAGCCTTGGTCCTCTCAGCCCTAGGTATGGGAGGGCAGGGCCCACTTCACATTGCTCCTGGGAGACTTTATCGGATCATGCACGCAGAGCACAGTGCTTGGCATAGTCAGAAACCTCTAGATGTCATCTGCGATCATTACTCTGGACAAAGTTCTACAGCTGAAGAGAACAATGTGCCCGCTTGTTAATGGACATTATCACACCCGACCCACGATCAGAATGCTCTGTGTGGGGGTCTCTCTGGCCTGCTAAATTCCTGCTTCCCAGCCGTCGCTGCCACGCCCAGGGCAGTGGCGCATCGACCCTCACAAGGGACCAGGACGGTGCCTTACCCTGCCAAGACGGCGCCGAGAGCGGCCATGAACCACTCGACAGAGTTGAACCCCAGGATGCCGACTCCGTGGAAGCGCTGCAGGCCCAGCTGGAAGGGAAACGCCAGGACAGCATGAACTGGGGGGTGGGGGGGCCGCAGCGCTGGCTGCGCTTCGGTCGTCAGGAGTGAGAGGATGGGCTCGAAGGTAGTCAGAGTCACCTCTGAAGTCTGAGGGACAGTGTCTGTGTGACTCCGGGAGGCTGGTTGGCCTCCCTCTGCGTAATACCCCAATTTCTTATCTTTTTAGTTTTAGTGACAAAATAGGGATAATATGGAATTTGCCATCGTCACCGTCTTGGAGGCGCAGAGCTCATTTACACGTGCCGCTGTCCCCACCGTCCCTCTCCGGAGCGCCCCTCCTCCCCCCAGCCTGAAGCTCTGTCCCCTTTGACGCTGAGCCCGTCCAGTCCCAGCCTCAGCGCCCACCGCGCTGCTCCCTGTCGTCACGGATGGGAAGACTCCGGGGGCCTCCTGGGACCGGGGTTGGGGGCATTTGTCCCTTTGTGACCGATGTGTCTCGCTGCTCAGGGTGCCCTGGGGTTCCTCGGGTCGTGGCCCTTCCATGTTTTGTCTGGGTGACATCCCGCAGGTGGGACTCCCCCTGCCACCGTTTGGCCACTGGGAATGGTGCGGCCGCGCAGACGGCGGCACGAAGGCCTCCGCGCGCCCTTGCTTTCGACGCTTTGGGGTGTACCCCCGGAATAGAATTGCTGAGGGGCCGCCTGAGGGGCCGCCATACTCTTTTTCAGAGGATCCCAACCATTTTTCATTCCATCAACTATGCACAGGTTCCCAGCGTCTCCACGGCCTCACCAACAAGGGTTATTTTATGTTTTTTGTTTGTTTGTTTTTTAAGTCCTAAGCTGGGCGTGGGGTGCGCACCGTGGACCCAGTGACAGAAGGCTGAGGCAGGAGGACGGCCAGTTCAAGGCCAGCCTGGGCAATTCAGTGAGACCCTGTCTCAGCAATAGAGCCCCCCCCCCCCCCCCCCCCCGAGTTCAATCCCCAGTGCAAAAAACCCCAAACCACACACACACACACATACACATATGTGTGTATACAGGCACACGTGTACGTGGGGACATTCTCACAGATGTGACGCTATTTTTCTATCTAATAACAAAAGGACTCAAGAGAGTGATATCACTTGGGGATCAATGGCACGTCTAAAGGTGCAGGTCTATTCCGAATGTGGCTGACAACAGGCCAGGAAGCTTGATGAAGGTGACTGTCCTTGAGGGAGACCCCCCTTCTGTTCTGGGTACCATATAGGTAAGTGGGGACAGCTTGCCAGCAGCCTCAGCAGAGGCCCTGAGCCACAGCAACCCGGCAAAGCTGCCCCTGGATTCCCGTGAGGCGACAGGCAGCTGTCATTTTAAGTCGCGGTAGGGTAATTTGTGCCCTAATAAGGGACAAAAGCAAGATTCAGGACCTTGGGTGTAGAAGACACCCCGTGTGTAAAAATGTGCAAACATGAAACTTGTGTGACATATACATGTGATTTGTTCCCCTAAAGGACATGCAAAAAAACTGGCAATGGTGGCGGGGCTGCGGGTCAAGGGCTGCCGAGAGCAATTTCATCCACTAACTTTGGCATGGTTCAGGGCTTCCTGCGGTTTTTTTTTTTTTTTTTTTTTTTTTTTTTTTTTTTTTTGTACCGGGGATTGAACTCAGGGGCACTCGACCACTGGGCCACATCCCCAGCCCTTTTTTGTATCTTATTAGAGACAGGGTCTCATTGAGTTGCCAAGTGCCTCGCCATGACTGAGGCTGGCTTTGAACTCGCCATCCTCCTGCCTCAGCCTCCCGGGTGCTGGGATGACAGGCGTGCCCCACCGCACCCGGCTCCCTTCCTGCGTTTTGTACCCGATCTGCGTACGGGGACCCCACCGAACGCAAGGCCCAGCGCGCTCACCTTGATCAGGGCTCTGGCGGCTCTCCGGCAGCCTTGATAGTACTGCTGGAAGCTCAGGGTCTCCCACTGCTGGTCCTTCTTGGAGGAGACAGCGGGGTGGGCGCTGAACCGCTGCACACCGACTCCTGGAAAAGCTCAGGGATGGTCATGGGGGTCTCGTGGCCTGGCCCGTGTTTCGACAGCCTGAGGAGGACTTCTCCATCTTGAGAGGTGGTCCACAACCTGGGAGGGGCTGCGGGCAGTCACGGGGTGGGGGGCGGGTGCTTGAGTAACGGAGCCCCTCTGCAGGGGGCGGCTGGGTGTTTGGAGATGAGGTGCTGGGCCCTGGAGTCACCCCACTCCTTGGGTAAAAATGCGTGGGTCAGAGCTGCTCTAGTGAGGCCCCCCTCATTTACTTATTTTTGGGTACCAGGCATTGAATCCAAGGGCACTCAACCACTGAGCCACAACCCCAGCCCTTTTATATATTTTATTTAGAGACAGGGTCTGGCTGAGTTGATTAGGGCCTCGATAAGTTGCCGAGGCTGGCTTTGAATTTGGGATCCTCCTGCCTCAGCCTCCTGAGCCACTGGGATGACAGGTGTGCGCCACCGGGCCCAACTCATTTAGTTATTTTTTCATGGCCCCTTTCAACAATTTGTTACAAAAAGATTCAAGCATGTAAGAAAGTGGGAAAAACTGTATGGCAAACGCCCTCTTGCCCACCACCTACGTGCCACCGCAGCTGGCATTGTGCCGAGTTGGCCCTATCACACACACCTCCAGGACATGCCTCTCCTCCATCTCTGGCTCTATCTTATTTTTCGGTGCATTTCAAATTAAGCTGCAGCTTCCTACCCACCTCACCCTTAAGTGATTTGGCATAGGAACCATTAACTGGAGTTCCACATCATAGCAATGCGTGGGAACAGAAACGCTTCCGACCTTTGGATTGTTTTCGGGTTTTAGAATATTTGCCGGTACCTAACGAGGTATCTTGGGGATGGGACCCAAATCCAGACGCAGAGTTCCCTTAGGCGTCACATGCACGCACACAGACTGAAGGTCCTTCTGCATCAGGCTTGTGGTGCGGCTGCGTTTCTGCGGCAACCCAGGCGTGAGCTCGGGTGTGGGACCTTCCGCCTGGGGTGTGGTGTTGGTGCTCATGAGGTTTGGGTTTTGGAGCGTTTGGATTTGGGATTTTCAGATTAGGGATGCTCAACCTGTATTTACATGGATTTTTTTTTTTTTAAAGCTAAATTAATACAAAGTGACCACATGTGCTTTGGCCAGTGATAGATTATGTCACTCCTGGTTCTTTCTGCTCCATTCTGCTACAAAGATGGAGAAAGCTTATGTCAAGAAGAAGCCCCCTGCTGGCTGTGGTGGTGTAAGAGCCCTAATTATGGAGATAGCTAAGATAGTGAGTGGTTAGCTGTGAGTCAGAAGCATTACCACCTTTTATGGTCTCGTGAGACTTGGCCCGGGACATTGTGGATTGGGTCGGTGCCATTTTGTGGTGGTTGGAGGAGTGTGGATTGCGTGTCGGGGTGTTGTTGGAGCCGGAGAGAGAATCTGGCAGAATAAAGAGCCTGTTCGTTTCCGGTCTGCCTCTGAACTTACTCCCGCGGCGTCGTTGCTGCAGGCGGCCATCGCTTCAGGCAGCAACGTGGTGGCGCACGCCTGTTATCCCAGCGGCTCGGGAGGCTGAGGCAGGAGGATCGCAAGTTCAAAGCCAGCCTCAGCAATAATGAGGCGCTAAGCAACTCAGTGAGACCCTGCCTCTACATAAAATACAGAAAAAGGGCTGGAGATGTGGCTCAGTGGTCGAGTGCCCCTGAATTCAATCCCTGGTACCAAAAAAAAAAAAAAGAAGAAGAAGCCCCTGCCCTCGCGGCAGGGGTGAGACACAAGCTCATATTTGGCAAAGCCATCGGGGTGGGGGATGTGCCTTGCCTTATCTGGAAACAGGGCTCTTGCAGGTGGATTTCATTAAGAATCTTGAGGTGAAATCATGGGGGGTCTAGGGTGATGGCCAGACCCAGTGGCTGCCGTCCTTCCCAAGGCCGCAGAAGGGTGCACACAGAGACAGGTGCTGTGGTCGGAGGCAGCGGGTCCCCTCCAAAGCGCGAGTTGAAAAGTGCTGTCATGGCGGCAGTGTTGGGGGGCTGCACATGGAGTAGCTCAGCGAGAGGGATCAGCCACTCCCAGGGGACCAGGGTGGTTCAAGCAGCAGTGAGCAGGCCTTGCCCTTGCAGAACTGTTTTAGTTACCACACGAGTGGGTTGTTGTACAGCAAGGCCCTGCCCCGTGTGTTTTGCCTCTTTTGCCCGTGCCCACTTGCTGCTCTCACGTGCCCCACCGTGGGATGCCATCCACCGTGTCACAAGGCAGCACGAGGCCCTGGCCACATGAACTCGCCAATCTTGGACTTCCCAGCCTCCAGAACCATGAACCAACCTCTTTTTGTTATAATTTTCCTGGTCTCATGTGTTCTATCATAGCAACAGTAAATGGACTAAGACACAGGGGTCAGAGCAATGCGCCTACAAGCCAAAGAACACCAAGGACGGCCATCAGTCCCCAAGAGCTGGGAGACACCTGAGATAGATTCTCCCTCAGAACCCCCAAAAGCCCTGCCCACACCTTGGTTCTGAACTCGAGGCCACCAGAACAGGGAGACAACACAGCACTGTTGTTTCCGACGCCCGCTCTGGGCCGCTTTGCTCTGACAGCCCTGGGAAATGAACACAATGACCAGCACAAGGGGGGTCCAGGTCATTGCTGTTTGAGGAGGAGGGACCACCAGTGTCACCATCTGGCCAACATTTTATGTGCTTTGAAAAGGGCGGCTCTGGGGGTGGATGCAGGTCTTTATGATCACACGATGGCCCTGGGGTTCGTCTGGTGGCTATCGCATCATGATATCAGACCACTGTGACTCCGGATGGCTCCTGGCACTGTACCTGCACAGGCGCACCATCCCGAGGGGGAGGAGCTGTGATCAGTGCCTGAGTGGCCTGGCATGCAAATGAGGCCCAGTGTCGTGGACTCGTGAACTCTGCCCTGTGAACTGGGGCCAGCCCTCGCCACCAGCTGGCACAGGTTCCTCCATGTTCTACTGGGAGTGGTGACGGGCTGAGCAGGGGCAGGTCCCTTTGTGGAATCAACGTGTCCCCCCTGACCTGCTCCAGGGGGTGGCATACCTTGTGTTTCACTCATGCCTATTTTAAGGTCCTCGGTCTCCTCTCCTCGAGACACTGGAGTTTCAGCCCTTCCAGGATCGCAGGAACCATTCTTCATAGAACTACAAGACAAAAGAGGGGAACTTAGCAACACTGGCAAAGGGGCCACTCCCATCCACAGGTAATGTCTGCCCAGAATCCTGGGATGGACTAGTCATGCCTGTCCTGAGCCTGGGAGGAGAGGAGAGGAGTCTGTTCACCAGATAACAGAGAATTAGTAAAGTTCAGGGAGCATTTAATCTGTGAGTCTCTAGCAGAGACTCTTCCATGGCTAGAATACAAGAGCTAGGTCTACATGTCACCTGTGGGTGGGGAAATATTTTGAAACCTCTCACGGGAAAGAAACTCTCCCAGGACCGCATTTACCTGCTCTAGTCACCTTGCCTTAAAGAGAGTCATTCCTTGGTGCTGGGGATTAGTTCCAGGACGCCCTGCAGACATCAAATGTACCTCAAGCCCCTCCTGAAAAGTGACGCACAAGTTCCTTGTGGAATGGGGCAACATTTACATAGAAACTGCACGCAGCCTGCTGCAGAATCTAAATCATCTTGTGATGATCGATAATATCGGGACAATGCAAATGCTATGCAAATGGTCACTATACTGCATTGTCTAGGTTATAATGACAAGAAAAATATATAAATGTCCAGTAAACATGCAATTTTTAAAAAGTATTTTCAATTTGGGGCTGGGGTTGTGGCTCAGTGGCAGAGCACTTGCCTAGCACGTGTGAGGCACCGGGTTCATCCTCAGCACTACATATAAATAAATAAAAAATAAAGGTATATCAACAACTAAAAAATATGTCTTTAAAAAAGTATCTTCAATTTAAGATTGGTTGAGTTGGAGGGCTGGGGTTGTGGCTCAGCAGTAAAGAGCTCGCCTAGCACCTGCACGGCCCAGGTTTGATTCTCAGCACCACGTAAAAAATGCATTGTGTACAACTAAAGCAAATAAATAAATATTGGGAAAAAAAAAAGATTGGTTGAGTTTGAGGATGTGGAGTCTGTGGAGGTGGAGGCTTTTCTGCATCACATGGAAACCCCAAGAGCATAAAGAAAGGAGCAGAGTAAAAAGCCGGGTGCGGTGGTGCCCGCCTGTCATCCCAGCACTTGGGAGGCTGAGGCAGGAGGATCACAAGTTCAAAGCCAGCCTCAGCCATGGCAAGGCACTGAGCAACTCAGTGAGACCCTGTCTCTAATACAATACAAAAAGGGCTGAGGATGTGGCCTAGTGGTCGAGTGCCCCTAAGTTCAATCCCTGGTATCAAAAAAAAAAAAGGGTAAAAAAAAAAAAAAACAGATTTATTTATTTATTTATTTATTTATTTATTTATTTATTTACTTATTCTAATTTGTTACATATGACGGCAGAATGCAATTCATTTCATATTATACATATAGAGCATGATTTTTCAAGCCTGGTTATACACAAAGTATTTTTCACACCATTTGTGTCGTCACACATGCACTTAGGGTAATGATGTCTAACTCACTCCACCGTCTTTCTTACTCCACAGCCCCCTCCCTTTCTCCTCCCTCTTTTGCCCTATCTAAAGTTCCTCCATTCCTCCCATGCTCCCCCCAACCCCATTATAGATCAGCATCCGCATATCAAAGAAAACATTCGGCCTTTATTTTTGCGGAATTGGCTAACTTCTCTTAGCATGATATTCTCCAACTCCATCCATTTACCTGAAAGTGCCATGATTTTATTCTCTTTTAATGCTGAGTAATATTCCATTGTGTATATATACCACAATTTCCCTATCCATTCATCTACTGAAGGGCATCTGGGGTGGTTCCACAGTTTAGCTATTGTGAATTGTGCTGCTATAAACATTGATGTGGCTGTGTCCCCGTAGTAAGCTGTTTTTAAGTCCTTTGGGAATAGACCGAGGACTGGGATAGCTGGGTCCAATGGTGGTTCCATTCCCAGTTTCCAAGGAATCTCCATACTGCTTTCCAGATTAGTTGCACCAATTTGCAGTCCCACCAGCAATGTATGAGTGTGTCTTTTCCCCCACATCTCCACATCCTCACCAACACTCATTGTTTTTTTTTTTTTTTTTTTTTTTTTTTTTTTTGTACTGGGGATTGAACTCAGGGGCACTCGACCACTGGGCCACATCCCCAGCCCTTTTTTGTATTTTATTTAGAGACAGGGTCTCACTGAGTTGCTAAGTGCCTCGCCATTGCTGAGGCTGGCTTTGAACTCGCGATCCTCCTGTCTCAGCCTCCCAAAGTGCTGGGATTACAGGCGTGCGCCACCGTGCCCGGCTTGTTGTTTGTATTCTTAATAGCTGCCATTCTCGCTGGAGTGAGATAATTTTTTTTTTTTTTTTTTTTTTTTTTTTTTTTTTTGGTACCAGGGATTGAACTCAGGGGCACTCGACCACTGGGCCACATTCCCAGCCCTTTTTGTATTTTATTAGAGACAGGGTCTCACTGAGTTACTTAGCGCCTCGCTATTGCTAAAGCTGGCTTTGAACTCGCGATCCTCCTGCCTCAGCCTCCCAACTGCTGGGATTACAGGCGTGCACCACTACGCCCGGCCCTGAGATGAAATCGTAGAGTAGTTTTGATTTGCATTTCTCTAATTGCTAGAGATGTTGAACATTTTTTTCATATATTTGTTGATTGATTGTATATCCTCTTCTGAGAAGTGTCTATTCAGTTCCTTGGCCCATTTATTGATTGGATTATTTGGGTTTTTTTTGGTGTTAAGGTTTTTGAGTGCTTTATATATGCTAGAAATTAGTGCTATATCTGATGTGCTTGTGTTAAAGATTTGCTCCCATTCTATAGTTCTCTATTCACCTCACTGATTTGTTTCTTTTGCTGAGAAGAAGCTTTTGAGTTTGAATCCATCTTAATTGTTGATTCTTTTAATTCTTGCACTATAGGAGTCTTATTAAGGAAGTTGGGGCCTAATCTGACACAATGCAGATTTGGGCCTACTTTTTCTTCCATTAGGTGCAAGGTCTTTAGTTTAATTCCTAGGTACTTGATCCACTTTGAGTTGAGTTTCGTGCATGGTGAGAGATAGAGGTATAATTTTATTTTGTTACATGTGGATTTCCAGTTTTTCCAGCACCATTTGTTGAAGAGGCTATCTTTTCTCCAATATATGTTTTTAGCGCCTTTGTCTAATATGAGATAACTGTAATTATGTGGGTTTGTCTGTGTCCTCTATTCTGTACCATTGGTCTACAGGTCTATTTTGGTGCTAATAGTATGCTGTTTTTGTTACTGTTGCTCTCTGTAGTATAGTTTAAGGTCTGGTATAGTGATGCCACCAGTTTCACTCTTCTTGCTAGGAATTCTTTGGCTATTCTGGGTCTCTTATTTTTCCAGATGAATTTCGTGATTGCTTTTTCTATTTCTATGAGGAATGTCATTGGGATTTTGATTAGGATTGCATTGAATCTGTGTAGTGCTTTTGGTAGTATGATCATTTTGACAATATTAATTCTGCCTATCCAAGAGCAAGGTAGATCTTTCTGTCTTCTAAGGTCTCTTTCTTTAGTGTTCTGTAGTTTTCATTGTAGAGGTCTATCACTTCTTTCATTAAGTTGATTCCCAAGTCTTTTTTTTTTTTTTTTTTTTTTTGAGGCTATTATAAATGAAGTGGTTTTCCTAGTTTCTCTTTCTGAAGATTTGTCACTGATGTACAGAAATGCCTTTGGTTTATGGGTGTTGATTTTATATCCTGCTACTTTGCTGAATTCATTTATTAGTTCTAGAAGATTTCTGGTGGAATTTTTTGGTTCTTCTATGTATAGAATCATATCGTCAGCAAATAGTGATAATTTGAATTCTTCTTTTTCCTATCCATATCCCTTTAATTTCTTTCATCTGTCTAATTGCTCTGGCTAGAATTTCAAGAACTATGTTGAATAGAAGTGGTGAAAGAGGGCATCCCTGTCTTGTTCCAGCTTTTAGAGGGAATGCTTTCAATTTTTCTCCATTTAGAATGATGTTGGCCTGGGCTTAGCAGAGATAGTTTTTATAATTTGAGATTTGTTCCTGATATCCCTAATTTTTCTAGTGAAACAGGGTAATTCTTGGCATATAAAATTGTAAAGTTTTCCACAAGACAGAAAAATATCATCAACATAATCTAAAGGTCAACAACAAACCAGGAAAAAATACAGGCAAGATATCTAACAGATAAAAGTTGTATTTCCTTCATATGTAAAGAACTCTGATAAAACAATAAGAAGAGAACCAAAACCCATTGAGAAAATAGGCAAAAGACATTGTCAGATAATTCTAAAACAAAATTTAAAATTAATTTTAAAACAGGAAAACATTCTCAAATCTCAGTTAAGTGAGAAAAGCAATAGAGAAGAGTATAAAGCAATTTTCACCTATCAGATCAAGTTCAAAAGCATTGAAAATACCTTATCTTAGGTAGGGTGTGGGTGCAGGAGCCCTGTTTGGGGAGATGGCTAAGATTGCAGTTGACTACGGGCCATAGAGATGTTTGGGCATTGCCGCCTTCCGTAGTCTCACGAGACTTGGCCCGGGATCTCGAGAGACTTGGGCCAAGATTGCTGATCGGGTCGGCGCCATTTGGTGTGTGGGTTTTTGGTGGTGTGTGGTACGTGTTAAAGTCGTTGTTAGAGCCAGAGAGAGAAGTTATCAGAATAAAAAGCCTGTTTGTTTCCAGTTCGCCTCTGAACTTCTTCCTGCGGCTTCGTTGCTCCAAGCGGCCATCGCTTCAGGCGGCGACAGGTGGCAGCCCATAAGGGGACTTCGGAGCGGACAGGTAAGAACTGAAAGGTCTCTAAAGATGGGTTCAAATATAACTGAATCCCAAGTGATAGAGGCTATAGAAAGACTCCGTGATATACCTGACTCCATTCTCAGTGAGGAGGATTTAGAAAAAAGTGAAAGTGATCAAAAAAGCGTAGCTTCCACTGGGTCAACTAAGACCAGTAAAGAGAGTATTAGAAGAGTCCCAAAAATGACAAAAATCCAAGCTATTAGAGCTATTCGGAGTTATTGGTGATAGCTGAAGGATACTTGCTCTTAATGGAACCTGGGCCTCAGGATATTGCTGTCAGTGAAATTAACAGTGGTGAGGAATCTAGTAAAAGTGATCCTGAGAAAATGAGGAAAAAGAAATTTAAAAAGACAAAGAAAAAGGACCATCAAGTAGAGGAACCACTTGTGTCCTCTACTCCCCCATGGGTGGAATCCATTACAGAAAATATGAAGAGTATTACTAGGTGTTTGCATACCCTAGAAACAGAAATAAAAAGTCTTTCTGAGCGCTTATGCGCTTTCAAGGGTAACTCACAGATACATTGGGAACCGCCAGCATTTGAAAATAAAAATGGACAGAGGGTCCATCAGTCAGTAGATTTCAAAACAATAAAAAATCTCAAAGAGGCAGTAATGACTTATGGGCCCCAAGCTCCTTTCACATTGAGTATGCTGGAGTCCCTTAACACCTTTAGCTTAACCCCCTCAGACTGGAAAAGTCTATGTAAAGCAGCATTAAGCGGGGGCAATACGTGGTTTGGCGATCGCAATTCCAAGAACTTTGTATAGAAACGGTAAAAGAAACGCAGCTGCAGAGTTTGGAGACTATAATATAGAAATGCTCACAGGAGAAGGGCAATTCGCAGACTTACAGGCTCAAAAAGATTATGACCCAGGTGTATATGCTCAGATAAACGCAGCTGCCTTAGAGGCATGGAAAACCGTACAAGGACCTGGGGATCTACAAGGTAGCTTGTCAGAAGTGATTCAAGGACCTAATGGGCCATATGCTGACTTTGCTGATCGACTTTTGAGAACTGCAGGTAGAGTGTTTGCAGATGTTGATCAAATTATGCCATTAGTTGTTCAATTAGCATACAAAAATGCTAATAAATACTGCCAGAAAGCCATCAGGCCATGGAGAACTAAAAAGGATCTTTCCGTACATATACAACTATGTAAAGATATAAATGACGCCTTTGTCACAGGAAATGTGATTGCAGCCTCAATGAGAGGTGCTTCCCCTCGAAATTTCACAAAGGCTAAACCTAGACATTATAATCAATCAGGATATTCCAGGCAAAATTATCATAATCAATCAGGCTATTCTAGGCAAAATCCCAAAAGAGAAATAAGACCAAGCTCATACCGTGCCCCAGGCCACTGCCCTAGGTGTAAAAAGGGAAATCATTGGGCCAATAAATGCCATTCAAAATTTGACATCCATGGAAATCCTTTGTTCAGGAATTCAAAAAACGGGGCACGGGGCCCAATGCCCTGGGGCCCACAAATGTACGGGGCATTGGAGGAGGAGTATCCTCAAGCATCCACTCAGATGCTTCCCCGACACAATCCCTACTACCCATCCACTCCCTCGCCAGAGGAACAGAAGGAAATGCAGGATTAGACCTCTGTTCCACCGCCCGAATAGTGTTAACACCTGAAATGGGGGTTCAACTGATTCCCACAGGAGTCAGGGGACCTCTTCCCTCAGGGACTGTAGGACTTATTATCGGGCGTAGTCCTAAAAGCTTATTAGGTTTGCAAGTGACCCCAGGTGTAATAAACTCAGACTACAAAGGGGAAATAAAAATAATGCTTAGCTCACCCCAAAGTATAACTTCTGTTAATCAAGGAGATAGAATTGCTCAGTTGCTTCTCCTTCCCAATTTACATAATTCATTTAAAATGGGTATGCCTCAAGAAGGAACAATAGAGGATTTTGTTCCACTGACTTGGAACCTATGGCTTGCTGGGTTCGGGATTGTTCAGGGAGGCCTATGTGTAAAATAAAAATCCAAGGAATAGAGATAGAAGGACTGATAGATACTGGAGCTGACTCTTCCATCATTAATCTATGGCAATGGCCCAAGCACTGGCCTCTGCAAAAAGCTTCAACCAGTTTAAGAGGCTTGGGATATAATAACCTCCAGAGAAAAGTGCGGTAATTTTAAAATGGGAGGATGATGAAGGGCATAAAGGAACATTTCAGCCTTATGTTTTACCTAACCTACCAGTTACTTTATGGGGAAGAGATATTTTGCAACAAATGGGAGTACACCTAGCAACCAAGCCTGCAGGTGTTAAATGTGAAAATCCTACAGGGTAATCTTAACCCTAAAAGAACTCATTATCAAAAAGTACAGAGTAAGCTTAACCCTAAAAGTAATCATTATCATAAAGAAAAAAGATACTTTTTTCGGGGCCACTGAGAAAATAATTTTGAAAATACCATGGCTTTCTGATAAGCCAGTGTGGGTCCCTCAGTGGCCCCTATCTAAAGAGAAATTACAAGCAGCCCACCTACTAGTTCAGGAACAACTTAGAAGCAGGACATATAGAACCTGCCACCTCTCCCTGGAATTCCCCCATATTTGTGATCAAGAAAAAATCAGGAAAATGGCGATTGTTACATGATCTTAGAGAAATTAATAAAACCATGCAAATCATGGGCCCTACTCAACCTGGACTTCCTAATCCTGTAGCTATTCCAAAAAATTTCCATCTTATTACTCTTGATATAAAGGATTGTTTCTTTTCCATTACCCTACATCCTCTGGATGCCCCCAGGTTTGCTTTTTCAGTTCCTTCTATCAATAATAATGGCCCTGATAAAGGATATCAATGGAAAGTGCTACTGCAGGGAATGGCTAATAGCCCCACCATATGCCAAATATATGTGGAAAAAGCAATCCAACCCATTAAAAATAAATATCCAAACCTCATGTGTTTACTTTACATGGATGATGTTTTACTGGCCCACCCTAATCAAAAAATCTTATTTAATATATTCAGTGACGTGGCAGAAAATTTTTAAAAAATATGGATTATATATAGCAGAAGAAAAAGTTCAAACCAGATCACCCATATTATATTTTGGATTTAAAATCATGGATACCTTTGTTAGACCCCCAAAAATTTTAATAAATAAAGAACATTTGACCACCCTCAATGATTTCCAAAAACTACTGGGAGACATTAATTGGCTTCGCCCTACACTAAACCTCACTACTGGCCAACTAAAACCTTTATTTGACATCCTTCGTGGGGACCCTGATCCATCTTCACCACGAACATTGACTCCTGATGCTAGGAAAGCTTTAAAGTTAGTAGAAAAAGCCATCGAAGGAGCTCATTGTGATAGATTTGATTTAACTCAACCGCTGATGTTGATTATTATTTCTTCACAATATACACCCTCAGGAGTACTTTGGCAACAAGGGCCTTTATTATGGATACATTTGCCCATCTCTCCTAAAAGTATAATTGAGTCTTATACCTCCATGGTGGCTAAACTTATTCTTCAAGGACTTAAGACTTCTACTAAAATATTTGGCATTCACCCTGCTACTATTTTTACTCCCTATTCATCATCACAGATTGAATATTTATGCTTCAATGATAATGATTGGACTATAGCTAAATGCTCTACTTCTGCAAATTTTGATAATCATCTTCCTAAGTCTCCTATATTATCTTTTTGTATTAATCATCCTATTATATTTCCACAGGTAATAAAAAATCAACCTATTCCTAAGGCATTAAATGTATTTACAGATGGGTCCTCAAATGGTACTGCTGCAGTAGTCACTAAAAAAGAAAACATGACTTACATAACTACACACAAATCAGCTCAATTAGTGGAACTGGAAGCTGTGGTAAGAGCTCTGGAAAATTTTGGAGAACAGCCCATGAAACCACTATTTGTTTCTAGCAGGACCAAACACCTCATATATTGTAATTGTTTTATCAAATACAAAAACTTTTGTCAAGCCGGGCGCGGTGGCGCAAAAGCACTTAGGGAGGCTGAGCAGGAGGATCGCAAGTTCAAAGCACCTCAGCATGGCGAGGCACTTAGCAACTCAGTGAGACCCTGTCTCTAATAAAATACAAAAAAGGTCTGTTTGGTCGATGCCCCTGAGTTCAATCCCCGGTACAAAAAAAAAAAAAAAAAAAAACTTTTGTGGGCAAGAAAAGAACCTCTATTCGTAGGGCATATTAGAGCACATACCAACTTGCCTGGTCCCCTCCATGAAGGTAATCAAAAGGCTGATGCTCTTACCCAAACAATCTTTATACTTTCAGCGCTCCAGCAAGCTACTTTATTTCACTCCCAGTTTCACGTCAATAGCACCACCTTGCAGTGTAGGTTTAAAATCACAAAGGAGCAAGCCAGAATAATTGTAAAAGATTGTAAATATTGTATGACACATTTGCCCAATCCTCATTATGGTGTTAACCCTAGAGGATTAATGCCCAATCATTTGTGGCAGATGGATGTTACTCATGAGCCAAGTTTTGGAAAATTGCGATTTATTCATGTGAACATAGATACATGCTCAGGCATGATTTTTGCTTCCTTACATTCTGGAGAAAAAGTTAAAGATGTTACATCTCATTGTTTGCAAGCTTTTGCTGCATTGGGCATCCCCAAAATGCTTAAAACAGATAATGGCCCCGCATATACGTCCTCATCTTTCAAACAGTTTTGCGCAAAATTCAATATATCCCATAAAACAGGCATCCCATACAATCCTCAGGGTCAGGGCATTATTGAAAGAGCAAACCGAACACTGAAAATTATGTTATTAAAACAAAAAGAAGGAAATTGGAAAAGTCCTAGGGACAGATTGGCAGTTGCCCTGTTTACCTTAAATTTTTTAACTTTAGACTCTAATGGTTATTCTGCTGGAGACAGACATTGGAACCCACACCAACAGCATAAACCTTTGGTTTACTGGAAGGATGTTCTTTCAGGTACATGGAAGGGTCCAGATCCAGTATTAATTTGGGGGAGAGGATCTGTTTGTGTTTTTCCAAAGCATGAATCCTCTCCAATATGGATACCATCTAGATTAATAAAACAGGTACCACATCAAAAGGATCAAGATGAAGTTGTTGAAGAATCAAGATTAATTAAAGTACAAAAGTACAAAATCAAGAGGACCAAGATGAAGATATGGAATGATTCCCTCAAAAAAGTCCTTCAAAATATTTCACAACTTAAGTGTCATTCCTCCCGGCCGGGACGAGGAGATCTCTCTTTAGTGTGCACACAATTGTATTTTTTTTTCTTTTTATACATGTCTTTATATCTGTACATTTGTCTACATTTCATGTTAATGTGAAGTCACAAATATATGTTTGTATGTTTGTGCGTCTGTCCAGTGTGATGTCACAAATAACAAAGCGCTTATGAAAATATATATATATGGATCCAAATAACTTTAATTCATTTTAGGTTAAGAGTATTCATTTTAGGTAAATAATTTTATAAATGAAGGTACTTTCAATTTTGATTTATAGGTGTCCCTGGGACTTCTCTTTAGCAAACAATATGACTAGTGCTATATAACCTGATATTTTGGTGTTTTGACATAAGATTGTTTATTTGTTATTAACTTCATTTGTTTAATAGCTGATTAATTTCAATTATCTCAACAGGTAAAAGATTGCTGTGTATACAGAGACTCGAGGGTTCCAGCTAACAAATTATTTCTCCAAAGTGCCTTTACCTTTTCTTTAACCTATCTTTAATGCAGTAAATACCCTCAGTCTTTCTTTGTTTTGTTCTAAATATGATATTTTGCCAACTTATGTTTGTGGAAGCTCAACCAGCAATGTGTGTGAACAAAAATCAACTTTAATTTTCTAATCTAATTATTCTATTTTGTAGTTTGACAACTCGCCTCTTGACTCAATGCTGCAATAACACTGCCTTTCCTTTAATAATTGATGCTTGAGTTTCTAGGTAGCGGGCCCTGAAGATTTGCCGGTGGCATTGTCTAGACATACAAAAGACAGCTGCTACTACAGCTTCAACCATCCCTGCTGCTCAAGCAAAACAACCTCACCAACAGTGTGGCCTCTGCTCTGCATGCATGGGGCCTCCTAGATCAACGTGTTATAACAAGTGGACATTTTGATCTTTCATTGTTTGAAACTTTACAGAACAATGCTTTGCGGGTATTTGTCTAGAGAATTCAGTGTGTTAGTTGATGGGACTTAGGGCAGGTGATTTGTTTAAACAATTTGATATGCTATGTAATTTGGCTCGTCACCAAAAGGCTTGTTGCCTTAAAGCCGCAACATCTCCTCACAATTGGATGGCTGTTAGTCATCATACACAGTCGATCCTAAAGGGCTCCATTGGATGGCTGGTTAGCCAATGACGGTTAAGATCCCCAGAGGGGGACAACCCAAGACAGGCACAGTCGAACGGGACAGTCTCATGTGGCCGACATATCAACCTAAGACAGGAGTCAAGGGCACAACCTTGATTATCCAATGACGGGTAAGAATGTTGGTTGCACATAGACGTCCTAGAGCATCCCCTCTTTTAAAACAAAAGGCGGGAAATGCAGGAGCCCTGTTTGGGAAGATGACTAAGATTGCGTTTGACTACGGGCCATAGAGATGTTTGGGCATTGCCGCCTTCCATAGTCTCACGAGACTTGGCCCGGGATCTCGCGGGACTTGGGCCGAGATTGCTGATTGGGTGGGCGCCATTTGGTGTGTGGGTTTTTGGTGGTGTGTGGTACATGTTAAAGTCGTTGTTAGAGCCAGAGAGAGAAGTTATCAGAATAAAAAGCCCGTTTGTTTCCAGTTCGCCTCTGAACTTCTTCCCGCAGCTTCGTTGCTCCAAGCGGCCATCGCTTCAGGCGGTGACAGGTGGGAAAACTCTCATTGTGGTAAAAATCAACATCTCTCTTTGGAAGATGTTTATAAGTAAGCAGACTTAACATCTCGAGGTGTTTAACTCATCTGTCTGGGACAGGGTGCTTGGTCACCCAACTGGAAACAGCCTCAAAGACCACCCAGCTGTGGTGCCTCCGTGGAGTCGCACTGTCACCAACAGAAGCCAGCTCTGCCCATGCGCACAAGAGGGCAGCCACATCTCACGGCTTGCTGCTGCCTGCAGGCTGCCTAACGTGAAAGGCCACCCAGATGCCAGGTCCACGCTCCCCCTGACTTAGAGAGTGCCACCTGCCATTTGTGCAACTTCCTGGAAAAAAAAACTAATATAGCGACAGACAGCAGAGCAGCAGTTGCCATGGGCTCCTGGGAGAGGGAAGCGTGGTTCAGGATGTGGGGGGGCGCTGGAGGGGATTTGGGGTGATGGAAGTGCACGGCTTCTCGTGTTGGTTGAACCAGACTATGTGTTTATCAAAACTCAGAAGTTGACACACACGAGAGAGAGAGAGAGAGAGAGAGAGAGAGAGAGAGAGAAGGAGGGAGGGAGCTGGAGAAGGAAGGACGAAGAAAGGAAGGAGGAGTTCCAGATGTCCCTTGGTGTGTAACAGGGGCTGGTTCCAGGACCCTCTGCTACACCCCAGTCTGCAGGTCTCTGACCCCTGATACAAAACAGAGTGGCATTTGTGTGGAGTCTGCATGACCTTCAGACCCTCGCTGGAGGATGGACCACAACTGACACAAGGTCAGCACTGTCCCTGTCCTTGTTACACTGTGTTGCTTAGGGAATGATGGTAAGAAAAGAGTCTGTGCGCCGGGTGCGGTGGTGCACGCCTGTCATCCCAGTAGTTGGGAGGCTGAGGCAGGAGGATCGCGAGTTCAAAGCCAGCCTCAGCAATGGCGAGGCACTTGGCAACTCAGTGAGACCCTGTCTCTAATAAAATACAAAAAAAGGGCTGGGGATGTGGCCCAGGGGTCGAGTGCCCCTGAGTTCAATCCCCGGTACCAGAAAGAAAAGAAAAGAGTCTGTGCATGTTCGATACTGGGTTTTTTTCCCCCTAGAATATTTGCTGCCCACAGTTGGCTGAGTCCAAGGACGCACGCCCACAGCTGTGGAAGGCCAGCTGCAGGTTAGAGGTGGAAAGTGTGCCCTGTGCCCGAATTGCACACTCCCCCAAATGGAATCTATGATCAGGATTTTAAATAATGAGAATGGAATAATGCACGGTGACAAGCTGGGCCTGTCTAGGAGGACCGTCAGGAAGCCTCTGTTGCCAAAGAGTCACACTCGGGAATGGAAGTCCCACGTCCGCAGGAAGCCACACGGTCAGACCCGGGTAAGCCGGGAAGGCGGGGAGCGATGCACCGACGGGCTCCCCGAGCAGGGCCACCCTGCGCAGCCTGAAGAGCAGGAGGCTGGAGGGGACCCACATGTGCAGCCAGAGCGGCTGGTGGCCTAAGTCCCGGACCCCGTGCGGGGCGGCGCCCGGCTGTGTGAAGACGCCAGGAACCGCCTGGTGGGTAAACAGAGGTCCCGTCCTCACTAGCCCCGAGCTCAGTGACAACCAGACGCACGGGGCCGCACAGGTGTGACTCCAGTGATGGGCAATGTCACAGCAGGTGACTCCAGAGCCCCGAGAGCACCCCCTCTGTCCTGGGACGAACCAGATTCCCTGTCCCCACTCTGGCTTGTCCTTTGTGGCACAATTGCCACTTTGTAGCTCCGTGAATGTGTGTGTGTGTGTGCACGCGCGTGTGACCGTCTTGTAGATCATTAACTCCTAACACCTGACCGAGTGCCTGTCACCAACGGGCTCAGTCGGTATCAATGGAATGAGCAGATGCCTGAATACGTGGACTCAATAGAGCGGAGAGTCTCACCTGGGGACAATTCTGTCCCCAGGGAATACACTTGGCAGTGCAGGGACAGCTCTGGTTGCTTCTGGTGTCCACTGGATGGAGCCGGAAGCTGCAAAACACCCACAGTGGCCAGGACACCTTCCTCCAGCCAGGAACGGCCCAGCCCCACATGTCACCGCGTCCATGCCCACGCAGGGACACCCTGATGGGACTCAGCAGGTGCGGGCGGCACCATCAGAGTCTCTTCTGCGCACGGAGCCGCAGCAGCCGAGAGAGGAGCCGTGTCCTCGGGCAGGAGGAGGCGCCGGGGCCAGCAGGAGCGGGACTCTGGTTAATGCAAAGCCCCAGGAGCAAGGGAACCAGCACAGCCCTGGCCTGGAGGCGGCGCGCCAGGTCAGGAGCTGCTCGGCCTACCGAGTGCCGCTCTTCACCAGGCGTGGTTCTGGCCGTCCCGGCGAGGCCGCGGGAGCTGAGACATGGCGCCGCCAGGTGTTTCCTTCTGCAAAGACGGTGGACAGGTGCCCCCTCCTGGAAGCCGGGCATGCGCTGCCCCTGCCCAGCCCCCAGGTGCAGCTGGGATGACGGTGGTGGAGAGAGGCAGGAATGGGGCAGTTTCCCTCCCTCCCCACAGGTCTTCTACCCCATCCAGCCTTCTGGAACCTTCCATGCAGGCCATCCCTTGTGACATCACAGGCAGTGCTCCCCGCCCCCCTGAGGAAACTGCTTCTGGGGTCGGGGACCCTTGTTCTCTCCTACTCTCCTTCATGCGCGTAAGTGCTTCTGTGTGGGCTCGGGAACGTCGGGGGCCACGGCCCTAATGCCAGACACCGTGCGAGATGGCAGAGGCGTGAAGCTAAGGTGACCAGGAGAGGCGTGCTCGAGCAGACAGCGGGGCCGGAGCCAGGCGGACTAGTGCCAAGGCAGCGTGCCCAGGCCCGGGCGGCGGCGGGGAGGGCCGACCCAGGCAGGTGGTCAGCAGGGCCGCGAGCTGTGTCCCAGCAGATGGCTGCCTGCTGTCCCCACCTTCGGCCACAGTGCCCAGCCTCACACACGCAATGCCACACCCACACTCATGGCAGCCACACGCACTGCACATGCCTCACACACATACTGCGCACACACAGCTGCGTGTACAGTCTCACACGCTTGCACACAGACACATGCACACGCATTCTTACAGACATGCTGTTGCACACATAAACCGCGACACACACGTACCTGCACTCACACAGACACAGGACAGCACACACATGTGTGCACACACTCACTGCAGAAGAGCAAACTCCCTCGGGAAACCCCCGGCAGGAGATAATTAATACCAGTTAGGCTTAGCAAGGCCAAGGGGACACTGCCATGGTTCCCAGGTGGTTTTAGGCATGGAGGATTGGCTCCTGGCTTCTGGGAATGTTGTTGAGAGCAGACCTCTGCGGTCTGTCCCTTCGGTCCAGCGCCCCCTGAATGTCACCCTCACCCAGGCTGCCACTCCCTACCCAGGACACCTTGGATCAGCCCAGGGGTATGATGTCCTGCCCCTCACCCCCACTCAGGACATTGGAGAGGAGCCATCCCAGCCGCCAACCTTCCCTGGGGACAACCACAGTCCTCCTCCCCCTCTCTGCCCACCCATGCTTCTCCCATTCCACCAGTGTCCGTCCTAAGAGAGGTCCCCTGAGAACACCTTTTGCCATCTCAGTTTTGTTGCCGCCTGCAGCGATGGCCGCTTGGAGCAACGAAGCTGCGGGAAGAAGTTCAGAGGCGAACTGGAAACAAACAGCTTTTTATCCTGATAACTTTTCTCTCTGGCTCTAACAACGACTTTAACACGCGCCACACACACCACCAAAAAATGGCGCTGACCCGATCAGCAATCTCGGCTCAAGTCACTCGAGATCCCGGGCCAAGTCCCGCGAGACTACGGAAGGCGGCAATGCCCAAAACTCCATGGCCCATAGTCAACCGCAATTTAAGCCATCTCCCCAAACAGGGCTCCTGCACAGTTTCTCTCATCTGGCGCCCCAGGGCCTGTGCACATGTGAAAAGGCAGCAACTACATGCCACTAAAGCCCCTTGGTGACATGGTCTGGATGTGAGGCGCCCCCCGAAAAGCTCCTGTGTCGACGAAGGAGTGTTCCGAGGTGAGATGATTCAGTCAGGAGGGCTGTAACCTAACAAGTGGATCAATCCGCTTGATGGACCAACAGTGCAGAAGGACGGACTGGGTGGTAACTGTTGACAGGAGAGGCGTGGCTGGGGGAAATAGGTCACTGGCGGTGCACCTCTGGGGTTTCTATTTCGTCCCTGACACTGGCTGGTTCTCTCTGCTCCCTGGCGGTCCTGAGCTGAGCAGCCTTCCTCCACCAGGCCCCTCTGCCATGACGGTCTGCCTCACCTCAAGCCCAGAGCAATAGTCAGTCAACCATGGACCCAACCTCTGAAACTGGGGGTCCAAGATGAAATTGTCCTCTTCTTAAGTTTCTTCAGACATTTTGTTCATAGCAGTGGAAAGCTGGCTAACACAGAAATTGGTGCTAGGAAGTTGGGTTGTTGCTGTGACTCACCTGACCATGTGGTTTCGAAGCTTTTGGAACTGGTTTGTGGGCGGAGTTTGGAAAAGTTTGAAGATGCAGGCTGGAAAAGCTTTAGAATCTTGTAAGCAGAGCTTAAGGGCAATTCCTGTGTGTGTGTGTGGGGGGGGGGGGGGGCAGAGTGCTGATAGGAATGTGGATAGTAAAGACTGTGCTCATGAGGTTTCAGAGGGCAACAAGGACTCTGTTAGGAATTGGACTAATGGCCATTTATGTCATATTTTGGCAAAGACCCTGTCTACATTTTTCTAGTCCCAAGATTCTGTGTGAAGCTGAATTTAAAGGTGATGGATTAATTAATCTGGTGGAGGAAATTTCAGGGCTGCACAGAATTCAGGTGGTGGTATGGGTATTGATGGCAGCTTTTAGACAGATTTACTGTGATAACTGGGAGCAGAAAGTAGACACAGGAGAGATAAAAAAAAAAAAAAAAAAAAAAAAAAAAAACTTGCAGCTTGGCCAGAGAAGCACATGTAAAATTGGGGCCAAGAAAGTTGTGGTTGGTGAAGATATTGTCGCCACTGAAGAGAAGCTAAGTACTTTGCACAGAGAACCATTAGAAAGACACCTTGAGGGGGGAAATCAGGAATCAGCATGGCAGACTCAAGGATGTAAAAACAAAAACTCCTTTAGGAAGAGACCATGGGGACATAGTGCTGGTACAGGGTTGCCTGCAAAGTTGTTTTCCACGAGTCTCACCACCGTAGGCCCCGGATGTGAGACTTGGAGTTACAGGACCTAATGTTTTCCCAGCTGGGCTGTGGTCTTGTTTTGGTTCCATCCCTTCTTTCTGTGCCCCTATTCCTCTCTTGAAGAATGAGAGCGTCTGCTCTGTGCCACTGTATCTTGTCTATATGTAACTTGCTTTGGGGGTTTTAGACTCATAGACAATAGTTTGCCTTGAGTGTCAAAGGAGACGTTGCACTTGGACTTTTGGGAAATGCTGGAACTGTCAAGAGTATGGGGATTCTTGGTGATAGACTGAATGCATGCATTTTGCATTGTGAGATGGATATAAGCTTTGGGGGACCAGGGCAGAATGTTATATTTGCATGTGAGGTGTCCCCCGAAACTCCTGTGTGGATTAATCCACTTGATAAATTAATACTTTGGGTGGGCTAACTGGGTGGTGACTGCAGGCGGGTAGGGCACGGCTGGAGGAAATGGGTCACTTTGGGGTTTATATCTGTCCCCAGCACTTGGCCAGTTCTTGCTGCTTCCTGGCAGTCATGAGCTGAGCAGATTTCCTTCACCATCCCTTCTGCCACATGTTCTGCCTCACCTCAGGCCCAAAGCAGCAGAGGTAGTCCTTCATAGACTGCACCTCTGAAATGGTGAGGCCGACATGAACTTTTCCTCCTTGAAGTTGTTCTTGTCAGGTCTTTTGGTCACAGCAATGAAAAGCTGACTAAGACACTCAGTTTATCCTGCCTGGATCTTACTCACCCGGGGTAAGATGATAATATGGGCACTCACCACCATAGCCCTGCCCTGAGGACCCGGAGACGGTCACTCCCGAACCCCTGTGGACAGCCCCTTCTTTTCATGAGCTCTCCTATACAGATCTGAGGTCAGGGATCTCGAGGTTATCGAGCACGCCTCCTCCAAGGGCAGCAATGGAGTCTATCCCAAGGCATTGATTAGATTTTGATTGAGCCAGGACTGACCACAGGGACAATGTTACCTGTGGACAGCAGCTGCTGGGAAAGAAGCAGTCACCAGGCAAAACCCAGCTACCTCAATTCAGCAGCCCCCAGGAGACCCCGTCCCCAGTGCCAGGGTCAAATGAACTGAACGAGGGCGACTGCAGGGCTCACCCTGGGGTCTGGAAATCAGCGACTCACCCGGGGGTGGGGCCACCTCTCTGGGCAGGGGAAGTTGAATCTTCCCATGGTTTGAATGTGTCCCCAAAAAGTTCACGTGGTGGGAACTGAGTCCCCAAAGTCATACTGCGTCATTCTTAAAGAAAAGGAGGACAGTGCAGCACTATGTCTCTAAAACGCCCCTTTCCACTCCCTGGAACTGAGTCAAGTTCGGAGACCAATAAGAGTGGGCCAGCCTCCTTCAAAGTCGTGTTTAGCAGGACCTCCCGGAGGACGCTGGCTCTCTCTTTCTCGAGTGTATTGCAAGCAGGCGTCACCTGTAGGCACTGCTTTCTTGCACACGTGCGGGGACAGCAGCTCCCTAGAGGCAGAGGCTGGTCATACAGAAAAAGGAAACTGAGCAAATGAACGACAGCATTGCTTCTACCACCTGCTTTATAAAGGCCTCTCCCTGTGGTAACTGGTGCAGAGCAAAGCCCTGTGGAGGGGGGTGCTCGTCCAGGAGACCACCCCTGTTTTCTGGTGATGCACAGAGGCACCATGGGAAATGGGGTGCACGAGCCATCCTCTCAGACACATCAGGCTCCAGACCGCGGGCCAAAAAAATATTCTGTGGTTCACAAATAACCTGGTGTCAGGTGTTTTGTTACAGAAACTGAAAACGGACAAAGACAGACATCAGGCTCTCTGGAGTGGCTGCAGAAGCTGTCCATCCGGGAAGGTTGAATCTGTGGATGCAAGGGGCCTGAGATGACTGTACTTGGCCGTGCACTTGACATTGCACTTGGTGGGCTGCCTTTGACAGGCTGCTCTGGAAAGCTTTTGCTATTGAAACTTTGTTTCTTTTCTTTTTCTTTCTTTTTCTCTTTCTTTCTTTCTTTCTTTTTCTTTCCTTCTTTCTTTTCTTTCTTTTTTCTTTCTTTTTTTTTGTTTTTGCTTGTTTTTGTTTTTGAGCCTCTTTTCTTCTTGTTATTCCTTCCTTTCATTTTCTTTCCAATTCTCCCTCTTCATTTCCTCCCTCTCCCTCTCCCTCTCCCTCTCTCTCTCCCTTTCTCCTTCTCTTTCTCTCTCCCTCCTTCTCTTCCCTTACCTTCATTCTGTTTGCAGGCAGCTTGGAACACGAGCACAGCCATTCTACCCCCCAGCTCCCTGGTTGCCTAGAAGTGTTTAATGATACATTGGCTAAAAGAAAATGTGTGCATTTTTGAAAAAATGCATTTGATGTACCCTCCGCCTGCCTCTTTGGAGGCTGGTGGGGTCATGACAGTTTGCTATGGAAATGATTTGGTGTCGCGGAGCAATGTGACAGAGCATGGCAGGAAAGCCTTAACAAAAATAGAAGATTTCTGTAGCACTCAGGTGCTTTTCACGCACAATCCGCTATTCAGAAGCCCGTCATTATGGAAATCGTCCTTTTATTCTACTGGTAAGAGGATCGGATGCTCAGACTCAGGACTCTGCCAGCCAAGAGGCTCCCCGCCCCGCCCCTCTGTGCACAAATGGCTCCTGAAGTTCTGGCCACGCTGCTTAATCAACAGGCATTAATGAAACAAAAACAGGCAATTAGGAAGAAACCCCTCCGTCCAAGGAGAAAAAGAGGTTCAATGACCGCGGAAGCGCCCAGGGTGCGGCTCCTCGCGTTCTTGACCTTCGTCTTGTGTTTAGTTCATCAGCTAACGCTTTCCTTATAAACACTGACACCTTTTGTTCTATTTTTATTTTCTATTTTAGCAGGGGGAAAAAAATAATCCTTTCATTCGACCATGCCTTTGGGGTTTTCTGGCTAAAATAAATTGATCAGAAACGTAATGTTGGTACTTGGCAAACGCATGCAAAGACATACAGAGGCACTCTGCAGCACGAGATTACCTTACTACGCAGTCAGGCCTACCTCTCACTGTGAGAGAGAGTCTTAAATGATGTCTATTATTTTCCCAGAAGTATCCTCTGCATGTTGAGGGTGTTGCAACAGTGCATGAGTGCTGGGCCCAGCGACGTGGGAGGCTGAGGAGGGAGGATCAAAGGTTTGAGGCCAGCCTCAGCAATTTAGTGAGACCCTGTCTCAAAATAAAAACTAAAAATGGCTGTGGCGGAGAGTCATCTAGCCTTTTCTGCAATTGAAGTTTGTCCATTGTGTTCTCAGCTCAAAATAATCAACATACCACACTGATATATTTTGGGTCGATACTACACCCTCAGCTCCTTCACTGGCTAGCTCTGTGAGCATGGGCAAGCAAATGAACTATTCTGTACCCTAGTGTGGCAGGCAGCTCCCAAAATGCCCCCTGATCCCCACTTGCCCATAGTCATATCTGCATGATCCTCTCTCCTTGACCATGAGGTAGACCTAGTGACTCACTTCTAACCGAGAAGTCAGAAGTGCTAGGATGTCACTACTGAGATTAGGTCATAAAAAGACTGTGATGTCAGATTAGGCCCTGACTTCCTTAGTAAGACTCCTATAACCCAAGAATTAAAATCAAGAGTCAATAAATTGGGGCTGGGGCTCAGCAGTGGAGCACTAGCCTAGCATGCGTGAGGCACTGGGTTCGGTTCTCAGCACCACATAAAAATAAAATAAGGAAGCTGGGCATGGTGGTGCATACCTGTAATCCCAGCACTTGGGAGGCTGAGGCAGGAGGATGGTGAGTTCAAAGCCAGCCTCAGCAATGGAGAGGCACTTAGCAACTCAGTGAGACCCTGTCTCTAATAAAATACAAAAAAAAAGTCTGGGGATGTGGCCCAGTGGTCCAGTGCCCCTGAGTTCAATCCCCAGTACCAGAAAAGAAAAAAAAAAAGGGGGGGTGACACTGCAAATGGTAAATTCCACACCTGACCTCACATGATGGGTCACAACCAAGATGTAGGCATGTGGAAATCCTCACATACACCTGCCTTCGGGCTACATGTCCTTTTTATGGCTAAATAATACTCCGTTGTGCAGATAGATCACATTGTGTCCCTTCACCTATGGGCGGGTTTGGGGGTCATTCCTGGTTCTGGGCTGGTGTGACTTATGCTGTTTAGATGTCCTGGGCGAGTCTCGTTTTCAACTCCTCTGGGCAGATCCCAGGCATGGAGCTGCTGGACCGTAGGGTGGCTACCGGTGGAACATTTTGAGGACCGGGACTTTTGGTCTTAAAGGTGAGAAAGCACCAAGGAACCTGGGCGAGTTGGTCACCCTACAAAGGATTCCTCCTTGGTGTCACTTGCCCAAGAGTCTCGGGTGAGAGGACAGAGCAAGCATGTCCACCCCCTTCCCTCCTCCACGACCGGACGCTCCACTCTCCAGTGCCTCTGCAGACTCTCCGCTCTGCAGACTGCGGCTCTGTCCCTTCCCTCCAAGCTGTGCCCAACGAGGTCCTTCAGGGATGGTCTTCCGAGACAGTTCTAGCAGCTCCTTGAGGCAGGCAGAGCTCGCTCTCTCTGGAAAGGCAGAAACCAAGTCCGTGACCGGGATCTTCCCCCATCCACCCGGGACCCGAGAATCATGTCCCTTTCCTGTCTGCCTGGGTGTCCCGTCAGCTGAGTGAGGCGCTTCTTTGATACGGATTGCTTGGGCCACAGAAGGGGTTCTGGGAAGCTCATGGGCCCTCTCTCCCGCGCTCCCCACAGAGCTGAGTGATAGATGGGCAGGACCAATAGGCTTAAAGGGTCAAAAGGTCACCCTGTTCCACAGGCAGAGGGCCAAAAGGTCACTCTGTTCTCCGGGCAGTATGTTTCATCCTCCCCAGGCAGGAGCCAATAGGCTTAAAGGTTGCCCTCACCCCACGGGCAAAGAGCCAATAGTGTTAAAGGTCGCTCTGGTACACCCCCCACCAGAAATCCCTATAAAAGCTCCTATCCATTCGGAGCTGGGGGGAGACTCACAGACACAACAGCTTGTCCCTGCTGAGAGGAGGCAGCCACTGTGCCAGCCTTAGACCCACCGTCTACAGCCCAACGGCAGCTGCCCTAGCCAACAGCTCCAGCCTCCAGCCCGACGGCAGCTGCCTTAGAGGACAGCTCCAGAGATCACAGCCAGCACAACCAGGCACCCGCCTTCTGTTCAGCAGAGTTTGCACACTCTCCCACCAGAGCTTGCACACTTCCCTCTCCCTGACTCCTCTGTCCCAGCAGAGCTTGCACACTCTCCTCTCCCAGCACCTCTTTGACCTCCGACCAGCCATAAAGGCTGGTGAATAAATCTGTTGGCTGCGTGGTTGTCACCGGTATGATTTTTGCCCTTCACTGAGTACCCCTCCTACAACATAGTGTGGTACCTGCTTCCCTCGACATTTCCTCCATGTTTCTGCCCACCAAGCCTAAGGGCTGAGGGCGACATATGCATACGTATTGACAGGGTCTTGAAGAAATCCTTGGCCACCCACGTGCACAGGAGCCCAAGGTGGAGACAGCCCACATCCACAGAGGGCCGAACAGACACGCAAGGCACGGTCTCTGTACAACCAAGGACCATCAGCCTTAAGAAGGAAGGAAGCCGGGACACCTGCCACAACACGGGGAACCGTGAAGACATTCCTTAGCCGGGCGCGGTGGCGCACGCCTGTAATCCCAGCACTTGAGAGGCTGAGGCAGGAGGATCGCGAGTTCAAAGCCAGCCTCAGCAATGGAGAGGCACTTAGCAACTCAGTGAGACCCTGTCTCTAATAAAATACAAAAAAGGGCTGGGGATGTGGCCCAGTGGACGAGTGCCCCTGAGTTCAATCCCTGGTACCAAATAAAGAAAAAAAGAAAAGAAAAGAAGCCAGTCCTCTCACTCCAGGGACAAGCACACCAGGTCCGGAGGACAGGCGAACCCGCAGAGAATGGAATGGTACTTACGCAGGGCTGGAGGAGGGGACAGGAGTGTCTCGTGGGGAGATGAGAGATCCTGGAGCCCGGTGGTGGGGACGCGGCTCAGGAAGGTGAATGTGCCCAGTGCCACTGGCTGGCGGGTGAGAGTGACAGCACCTGAAGAAGCACAGTGGGACTGTGCTGGGGATTGAACCCAGGGGGGACACCCCAGGTGAGCGCTCGGCCAGCTGAGTTGCGTCCTCTGCCCTGTACGAGAGCTTTTTAAATGGTAGTGTCAATTGGATACATTTCACATATCATGGAACTCAGCTTTCAAGCTAGATGATTCAACGGGTTTTTGATATGCGTGTACGCTGGGGCAACTGTCACCACGACCAACAACAGGACGCCCATGTGCCTCCGCAGTCGCTCCGTCCCCGCCTTCCCCAGCCATTCGCCGTGTCCATGCAGGTGGCGACTCCAGACATTCCATTCAAACAAAGTCCTGCCGGCTGTGACCCTCGGTGACAGGCAGCTTCACGGAGCATGCTATCTGAGGATCAGTCCATGTTGCATCAGTGTTTTACTTTTTTTTAATTTTAATACCAGATAGTATTTGATTGTCTAGATATGCCATATTTTATTTATCTAGTCATCAGTTGGTGGGCATTCAAAGAATTTCTACTAATTGTCCATTGTGAATAATGCCACTACCAACATTGGGGCGCAAGCTTTTGTGTGGACATATGTCTTCTTTTTTTTTTTTTTTTTTTTTTTGTGTGTGTGTGTGTGTGTGTGTGTGTGTGTAGGTAACTCCATGCTTAACTCTTTTAGGAACTGCCACACTGTTTTCCGAAATGACTGCTCCATTTTATATTTCCACTAGTATCATATGAGTATTCCAATTTCTCCACGTCCTCACCGAGACTTGCTATTATTATCTGTCGTTGTTTATTAGGGCCATCTTGTGGGTGTGAGTGGCGTCTCGTGGTGGTTTGATTGTATTGTTCCTGATGGTGAACGGTTCTGAGTATTTTTTCATGTGCTTATTGTACATTTGTTTATTGCCATTGAAGAAATATCTTCAAATATTTCTTTTTCTTTTCTTTCTTTCTTTTTTTTTTTTTTTTTTTTTTTTTTTTTTTTGGTTTTTTGTTTGTTTTTGGTACCGGGGATTGAACTCAGGGGCCCTCAACCACTGGGCCACATCTCCAGCCTTTTTTTTGTATTTTATTAGAGACAGGGTCTCACCGAGTTGCTAAGTCCCTCGCCATTGCTGAGGCTGGCTTTCAACTTGTGATCCTCCTGCCTCAGCCTCCCAAGTGCTGAGATTACAGGCATGTGCCACCACACCCCGCTTTATTTCTTCATTTTTTTTTTTTTTTTTTTTTTTGGTACCAGGGATTGAACTCAGGGGCACTCAACCACTGGGCCACATCCCCAGCCCTTTTTTGTATTTTATTAGAGACAGGGTCTCACTGAGTTGCTAAGTGCCTCGCTATTGCTGAGGCTGGCTTTGAACTAGCGATCCTCCTGCCTCAGCCTCCCAAAGTGCTGGGATTACAGGCGTGCGCCACCGCGCCCGGTTATTTCTTCATTTTTAATTGGCTTGTCATTTTATTACTGAGCTGCAAGAATTCTTTGTATATTATGTATGGGACTATGGCTCAGCAGTAGAGCACTCATCTCGCCTGCGTGAGGCCCTGGGTTGGATCCTCAACACTACATAAATAAAATAAAGATATTGTATCCACCTACAACTAAAAAAAAAATTTAAAGAAAAAGATTTTTTTTTTTTTTTTTGTACCAGGGATTGAACTCAGGGGCACTCAACCACTGGGCCACATCTTCAGCCCTTTTTTGTATTTTATTAGAGATAGGGTTGGTAAGTGCCTCGCCATTGCAGAGGCTGGCTTTGAACTCGCGATCCTCCTGCCTCAGGCTCCCAAGTGCTAGCTAGGATTACAGGCATGCACCACTGCACCCGGCTAAGAAAAAGATTTTTGATTTGCAAATATTTTCCCATTTTGTAGGTTGTCTTTTTATATATACGTATATTTTAGTTATACATGGACACAATATATTTATTTATTTTTATGTGGTGCTGAGGCTTGAACCCAGTGCCTCACACGTGTGAGGCAAGCTGTCTACCACTGAGCCACAACCCCAGCCTGCTGTCTTTTTACTTTCTTGAAGGTGTCCTTTGAAGCAGGAGGGTTTTTTTTTTGTTTTGTTCTTTATTCTGATGATGTCCAATATATCTATTTTATTTTCACCTGTGCTCTTGGTATCACACTTAAGAAGCTTTTGAAATACCAAAATTATGAAGATGTAGCCCTATATTTCTTTTAAGGGTTTTAGTTCTTTCATTCAGTTCTATGATGTATTTTAAGTTAATTTTTGCACATGGTGTGAGGTAGGGGTTCAACTGCATTATTTCACGTGTGAATGGCCCGTTGTCCTACCACCATTTGAAGAGACTGTTCTTATGCCTTTGAATGATCTCGATACCTTGTCATAAACCAACTGACTACAAAAGTAAGGTTTTATATCTGGAGTCTAAAAGCTGTCCCGTTTATCTACAGGTCTAACCTTATGTCAGTACATTTTTTTTTTTTTTTTTTTTTTTGTGGTTACCGGGGATTGAACTCAGGGGCACTCGACCACTGGGTCACATCCCCAGCCCTTTTTTGTATTTTTATTTAGAGACAGGGTCTCACTGAGTTGCTAAGTGCCTCGCCATTGCTGAGGCTGGCTTTGAACTCGCGATCCTCCTGCCTCAGCCTCCCAAAGTGCTGGGATTACAGGCGTGCGCCACCGCGCCCCGGCTATCAGTACTTTTTAAAATACAGAAGTATGGGGCTGGGATGTGGCTCAGCGGTAGAGCATTCGCCTAGTACGTGAGCGGCCCGGGTTCGATTCTCAGCACCACGTAAAACTAAAACCACATTGTATACAACTAAAGCAAATAAATAAGTATTTAAAAAAATACATGCATTGTGTGCAACAACTAAAGCAAATAAATAAATGTTTTTTAAAAATACAGAAGTAGGGGCTGGGGTTGTGGCTCAGCGGTAGAGCGCGGCCCGGGTTCGAACCTCAGCACCATGTAAAAACGCATTGTGTACAACTAAAAGCAAATAAATAAATATTTTTAAAAAAAACTAAAAAAAAATTTAAAAAAAATACAGAAGTATGAATCCTTCAATTTTGTTATTTTTTTAAGACTGTTTGAGCTATTCTGAGTTCCTTGTATTTCTACATGAAATTTAGAATCAGTTTGTCAACTTCTACAAAATAGCCAGCTGAATTTGATAGAGATTATGTGGAGTCTGAAGATCAGTTTGGGGCATATTACCATCTTATGGCTATCGAGGATACTGATCCATCAACACGGGATGTCTGTCCACTTATCTGAGTGTTCTTTAAATTATTTCAATGATGCTTTGTAATTTCTTAGTATACAAGTCTTGTGTGTATTTAGTGAAGTTTACTCCTAAGTGTTTTATTCTTTTTAATGTTTGGTGTTTTCTTTCTTTGTTTTTTTTTTTTTTTTTTTTTTTTTTTTTTTTTTGTACCAGGGATTGAATTCAGAGGCACTCGTCCACTGGGCCACATCCCCAGCCCTTTTTTGTATTTTATTAGACAGGGTCTCACTGAGTTGCTAAGTGCCTTGCCGTTGCTGAGGCTGGCTTTGGACTCGCGATCCTCCTGCCTCAGCCTCCCAAGTGCTGGGATTACAGGCGTGCGCCATCACACTCGGCAATGTTTGGTGTTTTCTTATTTTTGGATTAATCATTGCTGGTGTATAGAAATAAAATTGTGTTTTAATATTGATTTTTTATTCCAGAAACTTGTTGAACTTGTTTATTAATTCTGATACTTTTTGAGTGAGTTTGTTAGGATTTTCCACATACAAAATCAAATAATCTACAAATTCAGAGATTTTTGCTTCTTCCATCTGGTTGACTTTTATTTCTTTTCTTGGATAGCTCCTTCGGTGAAAGATCAACTATAAGTGGTGAGAATGAACATTTTTGCCTTGTTCCTGATCTCAGGGAACACATTCACTTTTGAACTATTAAATGTAATGTTAACTTTGGGATTTTTGTAGCTGCCCTTTATCAGGTTGAACAAGTTCTCTCCTATTTCTAGTTTGTCAAGTGATTTTGTCATGAAACAGAGTTGGATTTTGTCAAATGCTTTTTCAGCATCGTTGAAATGGTCATTGAGTTTTTGCCCGCTATTCTACTAAAATGAGGATTATTTTTTTAAATGTTGAACCAACAAGAATTGCATTCTTGTGACAAATCCCACTTGGTCATGGTGTTTTTTTTATATCCTTGGATTGTGTTTGTAATGTTTCATTGAAGCTCTTTATATCTATAACCATAAATGATATCAGTCTACAGTTTTTTTGAGATGTCTTGTGATGTCTCTGTATGTTTTTTTTTTTTTTTTTTTTCCGGAATAATACCAGCTTACTAGAATAAATTGGGAGGTGTTGGAAGTTCCATCCTCTTCTGTTTTTAAGACTAGCTTGTGAGGGGTTTGGTGCCAATTCTTTAAACATTTGTAAAATTCACCCGTGAAGCCATCTGGTCCTGGGCTTTTTGTGGGAAGGTTTTTAAAAATTACTGTTTCATTTCTTTGCTTGTTATAGATCTATTCAGATCCTTTACTTCTTCTTTTGTCAATTTTGGCACTTTATATCTTTCTAGGAATTTGTTCCTTTCATTTTCTGTGATTTATTGGTTATTAGGTGTCATTTAGGATATCTAATTTGCTGGCAATTGTTCATAATAGTACTTTATCATCCTTTTTATTTCTGTAATACAGAATTTTATTCTGTAATATTTCCTTGGTAGTGACATCCTTTCTTTCTTTTTTTATTTTTTATTTTTAGTTGTAGATGGACACAAACCTTTATTTATTTATATGTGGTGCTGAGGATAGAACCCAGTGCCTCACACGTATAAGACAAGTGCTCCACCACTGAGCCACAACCCCAGCCCCATCTTTCTTTCCTTATGTGAGTAATTTGCATCTCCTCCCCTTTCTTTTCTCAATCAGTCTAATTAAATGTTTGTCAATTTTGTTGATCTTTTGAAAGAACCAACTCGTAGTGTCGTTGTTTTTTGCGTTCTATCTTGTATTTCATTTATCTCTCCACTTTCTTTATTATTTCCTCCGTTCTGCTAACTTTGGGTTTAGTTTACTCTTCTTTTTCCATTTTCTTAGGCTGGAAATTGACTGCAGACCTTGCTTTACTGACCTGGGTTTTTGCAATGAAAATTTTCCTCTGCAGTAGCTGCATCCCATAAATCTTGGTAAGTTGGGTTTTGTTTCATTCATTTCAAAGTGTTTTCTAATGTGTCTCATGATTTTGCCTTTAAGAGAGTGGAGTTTTGCACATTTTAAGTGGTTAAGAAATGCATCAAAACGGTGCTTCTGGAGGAATGTGGCTGGGGACAGACACAGGAGGCGCCCGGGCAGCTGGGAGGCGTTGGACGTGTGTGCTCCTGCGTGCTCTGTGTCTTCCTACGTGCTTTGGTCCAGACAGAAGCAGTTTCTGTATTCACCCAGTGTTTCCCACAGAAGAAACTGCACATAGGCAAAGGCGAGATTCATGCTATATTCAGGTTGTTTCCGATTATAGTCACCCCAAGGTCTTCATCTGTGGCTGCCCCAATCCACCAATGCTGGAGTTCCTTATATAAAACGGCACAGTGTTGGCCTAGAACACACGTCCTCCTGTAGACTTGCAATCGTACCGTATACAATGCAGATGCCATGTGCGTCGTTATTACGTGGCATGCTGTCGGTGAAAAATAACAAGGAAAAAGTCTATACCTAGCTGGGCGCGGTGGCGCACGTCTGTCATCCCAGCACTTTGGGAGGCTGAGGCAGGAGGATCGCGGGTTCAAGGCCAGCCTCAGCCATGGCGAGGCACTTGGCAACTCAGTGAGACCCTGTCTCTAATAAAATACAAAAAAAAGGGCTGGGGATGTGGCCCAGTGGTCGAGGGCCCCTGAGTTCAATCCCCGGTACCAAAAAAAAAAAAAAAAAAAAACAAGTCTGTACCTGCTCAGTACGGATGCAATCCTCAGAGGCCCGAGTGGGTGAGTGGGTGACACAGGGACACCATGGGCACGAAGCTGGCATGATGAGTGCCAGAGAGAGACGGGGACCTTGGCGCACGGGGAGGCGGTCCGGTGCCACCCACACTTCGCTTCTTGAACTTAGACCCCAGGTAGTGCTCAGTGCATGGAAAAGTCAAGCTTTGGGGAACATGCTGGAATTCTTTCCCCAAAACATTTTCTCCTGGTAGTTGGTCAAATCCATGAATGTGGAACTGTCAGAGGACAAGGGCCCCCCCCCGACTATATCCATCACATCGGGACAAAGGTGTGTTTCCGAGACAAGTGATCTTGCAGAACGACTGTGCCAAGCAGCTACCTCTGCCCCACCATAAAACCATATCCCTGTCCCCCACATCTGCCCCATGACAATGTCCTCCAAGACGTATCCCCGGTCCACTCGCCACGTCTGCCTCCACGGCCAGGAGGTCCATCCAAGCCACCCTACTTGCGGCCCAGGATAGCCGGGCCAGATACCTAACTTCTCTGTCCCTCACGTGCTCTCGTAAGATGGGGAAATCAAGTCAGCAAGCCACTCGTCGCATTTTAATTAAATGAAATAGGAGTCTCCACACTGCTTTCCATAGCGGCTGCACCAATCTGCAGTCCCACCAGCAGCGTGTGAGTGTGCCTTCCCCACATCTTCGCCAGCATTCATTGTTGCCTGTATTCTTGGGTGATCGCCATTCTGACAGGAGTGAGGTGAAATCCTAGAGTAGTTTTGATTTGCATTTCTCTAATTGCTAGAGATGTTGGACATTTTTTCATACATTTGTTGATCAATTGTATTTCTTCTTCTGTGAAGTGTCTGTTCAGTTCCTTAGCCCATTTATTGATTGGGTTATTTGGTTTTTTTTGGTGTTAAGTTTTTGATTTCTTTATATATCCTAGAGATTAATGCTTTATGAGAGGAACACATGGCAAAGATTTTCTAATATGTGGATGCTAACTCGCAATAAGGCGGGGGGCACTAGGGAAGAATAGCGTTGCCTTAGATTAGGTAGAGGGAAGTTATGGGGGGAGGGGATGTGGGAGGAGAAAGATGGTGGAATGAAACAGACTCTATTACTGCATGTATATATGTGACCACATGACCAATATGATTCTGCAATATTTACACTCAGAAAAATGAGAAAATAGGGCTAGGGCTATAGCTTAGTAGCAGAGTGCTTGCCTAGCATGCATGAGGCCCTGGGTTCGATCCTCAGCACCACATAAAAATAAACAAATAAAGGCATTCTGTCCATCTACAACTACAAAACATTTTTTAAAAAGAAAAATGAGATATTGTATCCCATCTATGTATGATATATCAAAGTGCATAAATGCATTCTACTGTCATCTATAACTAATTAAAACAAATTTTTAAAAAGAAAGAAAAAATTTGAAATAGGAGGGCTGGGGTTGAGGGTCAGCGGTAGAACGCTCACCTGGCAATGTGCGAGGCCCTGGGTTCGATCCTCAGAACCACGTCAAAATAAATAGGTAAATAAATAAATAAATAAAATAAAGGTATTATTGTATCCAACTACAACTAAAAACTACATTTTAAATAAATGAAATAGGTAAGAAACTATCGGAGTGCACTTTCCCAAGAGGTGTTCCAACCGAGCTTTTAAAATCCCCAGAGAGATGCCATTTTCCCCTGCTTGAAACCCTCTACTGGCTTTCAGACCTGACAGGGCCTCCTGCCTGGGCCTCCTGCCTCCCTCCCCTCAAGGCCTCACCGCGAGGCCCCCTCTCAGCCCTCCTCCCCTCACTCTGATCCACGCCCCCAAGGACCTGCTCCCTGTCCCTCCACACGAGTTTCCATCCCAGGAATTTTGGATTCAAAATTGTCTTCTCTCGTTCATCATTATCGCAGCCGTGGTTCAAATGTCATCTCTTCAGGGAGGCCCAGGGTGACAAACTCTTCCCCCTTTGTCTGGGGATTTCCCAGTTTTAGAACTGAAAGGCCCATGTCCTGGAAAACCCCTCATGTTCAGGCCAAATAAGATGGTCGATCTCCCTAGAGAGGTCAGGGCTGGCTTCTCTATCTAGGATAAGCTCCACCCACTCCCCATCCCCAAGTCACTATATCACCTTTCCTATAAGCATATGAATAAAAAAAATACTATTTTATCTACAGCAGTGTCTTTAGAACCTACAATTACTGGGCAATAAGTATTTTTTTTACTGAATTAATAACTGAGTAGAAGAAATTAATTACTGAGGTCTACTTAAGTTTAAGATTCACACGAAAATCTGCAAGGAGCAACCATTAGAAGATGGTGAAATCAAGTTAGCAAACCATAGTAACATTTTAATTAAAATGAAATAGAAAAGAAACTATCAGAGTGCACTAGTGTATCAGTTCATTTTTCTGTTGCTATTACCAATACCCAAGGCAGGGTAACTTATAAACAAAAGAGGTTTATTTAGCTCACAGTTGTGGAAGCTGAAAGTCCAAGATCAGTATGCTCCATTTATTTGTTCAGCCTCTGGTGAGGGCTCCCCTTGGCTGCATCGTGAGGGCGGGTGGCATAATGGCAGATGGCAGTGTGACAGGAGCACGTGTAGGAGAGAGAGAGAGAGATTACATGACAATGGAAGAAGACAGAAAGAAAGATTCAGGAGTCTGTCCTGCCTTTTTATAACAACTTCCTATTGTAAGAACAACTAATTCACTCTGAGACCAGCACCAATATCTTTCAAGGACAGCACCTCAATGACCTAAGTCACCTGCAGTAAGTCCCACTTTTTTATTTATTTATTTATTTATTTATTTTTGGTACTGGGGATTGAACTCAGGGGCACTTGACCACTGGGCCACATCCCCAGCCCATTTTTGTATTTTATTAGGGACACAGGGTCTCACGAGTTGCTAAGTGCCTCACTATTGCTGAGGCTGGCTTTGAACTCACAGTCCTCCTGTCTCAGCCTCCCAATTGCTGGGACTATAGGTGTGTGCCACCACACCTGGCTTAAGTCCCACTTTTAAAGGTTTTGCCACCTTCTAGCATCATCACACTGAGGCCCAAGCCTCCCATGTGTGAATCCTTGGGGGACATACTCAAACCAATTCCAAACCACAGAGATCACCGAAAAGATACAATTGGAGCAGGACACAAATTTTGTCTTTTCTTATGTGCATTTTTGTCTGCAAGGAGCATTTGTTTTAGTTACAGAAGCATTTGTGTGGGCAGGGTCTCTGAGTGAAATGTATTTCCTGCTGTGGACTGTAATTGAAGATGTTGGAAAGGCACCTTTCTGTGGTCAAGAGTGTGGGCTTAGGGTCTGGGAAATGTGGTTCAGTGGTAAAGCACTTGCCTTGCATGTGGAAGACCCCAGGTTAGATCCCCAGCGCTGGCAAAGAAACTAACAAAAGCCCAATGAACAAAAGAAGTGCGGAATTGGATGCGGGGGGGGGGGGGGGGGGGGTTGTTGAATCCTTTACAAATTGTTCAACATTGGGCAGATTTTCTCACTTTTTCCTGGGCCTCAGATTCGTGATCTGTAAAATGGGGATAATACCCGGTGTTTTTCTCAGGATGTGAATGTAAAATTTAATGAGGTAGCATATGAAGAGTGCTTAGATCACCTTGTAGCACATGGAAAAGCTTAGCTGATACTAACCCTACCTGCTGATGAATGTGTATGAGGCCTGATGATTCCTTGACCCGCCCTGCCTGCCTCCTCTCAGAACCTGCCTTTTTCTCATAGAGTTCCAGCTCCTTCTCCTAAAATACTGTACCTGTTTGTTTATTGTTTATTGTCAATGTTCCCCACCCCCAAAATAAAAACCCCATGAGGGTCCCATTGGTGGGTTCATAGCTGAACCTACTGCCTTGGGGAAGGCAGCTAGTTTGGTGAACATTTCCAGTAAAGGGCCAGACAGCAAAGAATTTAGGCTTTGCTTATGCCATATGGTCTTTGTCCAACCCCCCAGTACTCCATTGCTCTGCCCCCAGAGTGTCCCAAGTATTTTTCCACATTGCTCAAAGGAATGCACAGGGCTGTGTTCCAATAAAACTTTATTTATAACAGAAGCAGGCCCAGCCTGACCTGAGGCTACAATTTGCCTATCTTCATGTTGCAGGTCAGAGGCCTGCCACAAAATTCAGGCAGCTAGACGCCCCCCTCTACACCCCGATTATTGCAATCAGGCCAGAATGAGTTCAGACCCCTGCTCAGAGTAACAGGCATGAGTTTATTAGAAGGGATGGGAAGGGCAAAGGGGACACTCAAAGGACAGCATGGGTCCTCTCAGAGGGTTCAGGGATGGAGCACCCCTCCTGCCTTCCAGTTTTGCTGGAGCGGGGAGTCCCAGGGAAGTTTCCAGGGAGTCCTCCCAGGTCTACCTTTTGACTGACATCATAGGAACTGCATGGACGGCCTCCCTTGGAGTTGGAGTCTTTAAGGAAATTGGGTCCTCCGTTTTTTGCCTCAATTTCCTGCCCCCTTAATGGTTTATTACCCTCTGAATAGCCCTCAGCAAGCTCTCTTTGTGACACTCTTGATGTTTTGGTTGCCAGGGTGATTGGGGGTAGTGGCAGTCGAGGTGACAAGGGACAGTCCAGGCCACCTGGTGGAGTGTGATATGATCTTGGAACAATAGTTTTTCTCAAGGGGGTGCAATGAGCTGGGGAGGTTCCATCAGTCCAAGTCCCCAGCCTCCCAGGGCGTGCTTCTCAGATAAGGCTGCCTGTGGCTTCCAGCCGCCCTTCATTGTCCCTCCCTGCTCGCCTAGCTACCTAACATTTCAACTAGTTGAAAATTCTGGATTCAATAAAAAGAAGATACAGCTTTCTATAGTTTTCACACGCCACAAAAAAAAAAAAAAAAAAAAAATTCTTTTGTTTTTAAACCATGTTTAAGACATCTCTTAAAAATCACAACTTATGAGCCATAAAAAACAGCGAGCGAGAGTTTGCTGAACCCGGGCCAAACTGTGCCTACATGTGGGACAATCCGCCTGTGCATAAACCAAGCCCCTGGTGCCGGGAAACACCGACTTTCCCCAAGGACCGGCCACCAACCCGCGCGCGCCTCCCCTTCGCCAACCCTCGCAGCCGCGCGCGCCTCCCGCCAGGCCCCGCCCTCCTTCGCAGCTATTGGCCCGGCCTCGCCCTCTTCCTCGCGGGGGAACGCCCCCCGCGATAGGCACCTCATGCATCCAATAGGACTCCGCAGGGCCTCGCGCTCCGCCCCTTGCCCGTTGGAGGCGGGCGTGGGCGGGCCGTTGAGGGGGTGGGGCGTGGAGCCTGGTAACCGTTGCCGGTAACAACGCCCCGCCCCGTCGCGGCCGGCGGGCGGGCGGCGCGAGGCAGCCCGGCGGGCGGGCGGCGGGAGCCGGAGGAGGAGCGGCCGCCGCCGCCACCGCCGCCGCCATAGAGACTGTAGCCGTGGAGACTGTTACTTACCAACGGGGACCAACACGCAGCAGCCGCCGCCGCCGCCGCCGCGGGAGCCGCTGCCCGAACTCCCGGCCCGAACTCCAGGTGACCGAAGCGATCGTCCGGGAAGTGCGGGGGGCGGCGGGGACCCCGCCCGGGGGGCCGGGGGTCGGGGAGAGCACCCCGCCGAGCACCCGGGACTGCGCGTCCGGGACCCGCCTCCGCGCCCCGGGTCCCCACGCGCCGCCGAGTTTGGGGGTCCCTAGCGACGCCCCCTCCCTCTCTTTAACAGTCTCGGCGAGGTGGGGACCCATCGCCTCACTTTTTACAAAACTTCCTGGGGTGCGGCCGCCCGCGGACCCTCCCGCCAGCTTCGGGGTCCCCGCATTGGGGGCCGAGGACCCGTCACTCCGCCCCGCGCTCCCGAGCCGGGAGCGGGACCGCCCGCAACTTACCCCGGACGCTTTCACCCCTAGGCCCGCGAACTGGGGGCGACCGGGGAGTCCTCTGCCGTTTACTCCCAAAAGTCCTGAAGTCGGGGCGCCCCTGGGGCCCCCCTCTTCCAGTCTCACACTCCCCGAACCGGGGGTCCTGGAAGGCGCCGCTTTCATTTATGCCCCAATTCCTGGATCTGAGGTGTCCAGGGACCCCTTTTCCCTGGACCCCCGAGACGTACTGAACTCGGGGCAGCGCCGGAACCCCCTTTTCGCACTTCGCCCAGAAAAGCCGGCGTGCCGGCGCTGGGAGAGCCCCTCCTGCCGGGTCGCGGTGGGACCCCAGCCCCGCGTCTGCGGGCCGGGCCGCCGGTGCTTCGCACGCCCCCCACGGAGGCTCCGCGCGCACCCGCGGCCCCTCTGGTTAGACCTGCGTGGGAGCGAGGAAAGTTCAGCGTTCACCCAAGAGTTTGGTTTGGTTGGTCTTTTTTGCTGAGTCTTCAGAGCTAGCGCCGGAGCTCGAGAGCGGGCGCGCCTTCCCGGCCGCGCGGTGCGAGCGAGCGTCGCGCCGAGACCCCACCCTCGCCCGCGCCCCGCGCCGCGCTCCTTCCTCTCCTGCGCTGCCCGGGAGAAGCCGCGGCGCCCGCCGCCCGCTCGCGCAGCCGGCTACGGAGCTGGGTGTCGCGGTGGTGGCGGCTCGTTCGAGGGCCCCAGGCCCCAGCTGTCCGGCCACTGGGGCGGTAGCGGCGGTGCGCTTTCTTATTTTAACCTCGCTCTGCCGGAATGGAGAAAGGACCGGGCGGAGTTCGGTCTGGAGTTCCGAGCTGGAGCCCAGGGCTTCTGCCTATCCCTGGGACCTCATTCCTACTTGGGATGCTTTTAGTCCCCTCTCCCACTGTTTTCTGGCTTTGCGCTGTAAACTGTCAGCGCAGGGTTTAGTGCGGTTTTCCCCTTCCAATCGGCTGTTCTCTGAAGATCCAAAGTTAATCAAGGTTTTGCTGGAGGTTCATGACCAGTTTCAGGGGACGTCCCCAGCAAAGTGATGCTGCTGCTGCTGCTGCTGCTACGCATTCCTCCTAAATATGTGCAGGGATTATGTGTCAAATAAAAATTTAAAACTGAAAGTGAATCAAACACACTTTCAGGCCAATAATCATGACGCAAAACCTCAATAGGAACTTTTTTTTAGTTTTGCCTGTATGTACTATCCAGATGTTCTTTTTTGTTTCATGATCCGAAGCAGTGTGTATAGATAGATAGATATGAATGGACATAACCCTTTCCCTGTCCTTCTGGGTGTGAATACCTGCTCTTTCTCCCAAAGACTTGCATTGACCTGAAAATAACCCTAGAAATGGCTGCTCACCTTTTCTGCTCACAGAGAAGCAAGAGTTATCGTGAGAGCCCCTAGGAGAGGAATTTAATTTCCTCTGTCACCAGGGCTCCTCATCCACAGACTTGGCCACACTTTGGTGGGGGTTTAATGATGGGAAAGCTACCGCTGTTACTTGATCCTGTATAGCTCCACCGTTTGGGGCTGGGAACAAATTCAGAAATAGTTTGTCCCTGCAGCAAGAGGAGTACTGAATTATCTTACCCTTGAGATGTGCCTCTATAAACCACCGAGTCTGAGAGGAGAGGGACAGAGTTATTAATTACCTCAAGTAACAGGATATTATTCAGTGATGTTGGCTTTCTGGACAAAGGGCACTGTTGCCTTTAAATGTCCTGGGAGTGGTGTTTTTCATCTCGCCGCTGTTTAGAAATTCCACACTGGGGAATGGTTTCTCTGGGTCTCATTCCTTAGATCTAATTTTGAGTTTCATATTAGAGTCATAATTAATAGTAATATTTAATTAATTTAACTTTAATTTTAATATTATAATTGAGACAAAAATCTGAGTATACTTATGAGATTTTTATATGAGTAGTGAGTGATTCTTTTGCTCATAAAAATTCTAGGACTATGAGGAACCACATCTTATATGTTTCTTTTTAATTAACTGAAGGGTGACAGCTTCTTTAAATAATGCACCCCCATGCACATCTGCTTGTTTGTAAATTATGAAACTTTCTAAAAAGTAAAGGGAAGTTCCCAGAGAAACCATCTCACTTCTTGGGACCCTCAGCAACCGGAAGAGTAGGCAGCACCAGTCCCCAACAATGTCTGAGTTGCAGGGTCTACTGCGCTCCCATACAGACACATGCAGATTTCTGCCCTAAATTATAGGGCTATTTGCATGAAAGGAAGTGGAGAAAGGACCATAAGTGACTATATTAGTTCAGGCCAGGTTTTGTCATCAGATGAGTCTGTATCAAATTTGTTTTAAAATCTCCCAGGATTCAGGTCAGATTTCTGTAAGGGACTATGGGCTTGTTTAGAAAGTCGCTTTGACACCTTCTCCAGAATTTCAGTGGGGATTAACTCCCTGCAGGCCACGTTCTCTTAGGCATGTGCCTGGCATAGCGACGCACTTGATTCATTAAGTGGACGGGTGATGGCATGTGTGTTGGGATTAGAGAAATCTGAAAACCACTACAGGCTTCTTGAAAACCCCAAGATCAGCACAGAATTCTTTTAAAAAAAAAAAAAAAACATTTATTTATTTACTTTAGTTGTACACAATGCAATGCATTTATGTTTACATGGTGCTGAGGATCGAACCCGGGCTGCGCACATGTGAGGCGAGCGCTCTGCCACTGAGCCACAACCCCAGCCCCAGCACAGAATTCTTTTTTTTTTTTTTAATTTATTTATTTACTTTAGTTGTACACAATGCAATGCTTTTTTTTTTTTTTTTTTATGTTTACTTGGTGCTGAGGATCGAACCCGGGCCGCGCACATGTGAGGCGAGCGCTCTGCCACTGAGCCACAACCCCAGCCCCAGCACAGAATTCTTATAGAAAAAAAAAAAAAATAGAGAACTTTAGGAGAGGAAGACCAGAATGCAGAGGGTTTGTGGGCTAGGGAGTAGGTAAAGGAATAGTGGGAGAAGGGCCCGGGGGAACCCACGAGAGGCTCTGAAGGGAATTCCTGCCCAGGAAGCCCCAAGTCCTTAGGATACTCCCTGCCCAAATGTCTGTCCAGCTGCCTGCTGGGCAATCCAGGTGGATCCTGGCAGCCAAGCTGAGCTCACCACAGTCCCCCGACACCTACCCCCACCTTGGTGAATACCAACTTGCTTCTCTCAGTTGCTCACATCAAAACCCTGAAGTCAATCTTGATTCCTTTCTCCTGGACTATCCTGTCCACTGTCCCTTAACCATGTCTCACCACTGCCCAGGTGATGCCCATGGTGGCCTGTGGCCCTCAGCCCAGAAGCTGTTAATATGAGGGGGTCATATTCATTCTTACTTTCTATTCCTCAGCTCAAACCTGTCCCTGGCTCTCACCTCAACATGGAGCAAAAACCAAGGTTACCTCTCACCCTCAGTCCCCAGTCCAGCACCTCCAGGACCTCACCTCTGACCTCCCTTGCATTGCCGGCCTCCCAGAAACCCAGCACCTGCAAAGTCCTTGCCTGTAGGAGCCCTGTTTGGGGAGATGGCTTAAATTGCGGTTGACTAGGGGCCATGGAGTTTGGGGCATTGCTGCCTTCCGTAGTCTCACGGGACTTGGCCCGGGATCTCGAGTGACTTGGCCGAGATTGCGGATCGGGTCAGTGCCATTTTGGTGGTGTGTGTGGCGCGTGTTAGTCGTTGTTAGAGCCAGAGAGAAAAGTTATCAGAATAAAAAGCTGTTTGTTTCCAGTTTGCCTCTGAACTTCTTCCCGCGGCTTCGTTGCTCCAAGCGGCCATCGCTTCAGGCGGCTACACTTGCCCAGGAATTGGGAGGGCTCCCTGCCTTCAAGCCCCTTCCCAGCTGTCATTGGCCACTCATTCAGAAATGACAGTGCACTTGGCCTCCCTCCCTCTTTCCTGTCTCCCTGGTGTTGTCATTGTGCAGTCTGCCTGCTTATGTCATCATCGCTGCCTCTCGTGAGACTGTCAGCCTGGTGAGGGCAGCAGTTTCTGTCAGTTTAAGTAACTTCTACGTCCCAGGGCTGGGAACAAGCCTGGCCCTAGGTAGGCACCCAATAAATACTTGTAAGTGAATAAACAAGTGGTTTCCTGCATGCCTGCAGGGAAAGCCCCTGTGGAGCAGAGAGTGGCTCCTTAGCGACCGCGTGAGCCACTGTGAGGCTTGGCAGGGCCCAGGCTAGCTGAATGAGGGCAGAGAGGAGGAAGGAGAAACTAGTTCCTCAGCTCCCCCTCACGTGGAGTGAAAGCTTTGGAGTGCGGCAGGAAGGGTTAAACTGTGGCGTCGCCACCGTTGATTAGCTCTGGAAAAGGCACATATCTGTGAAATCAATAATAATAGCTCATATGGCTGCTATAGTAGAAATAATTTCTATTAACTACTTAGCACAGGGCTTGGCGCCTACAAGGTGCTCAAGGAAGCCTGTGGTTAAAATTACTAAGTAATGAGTGGCCTGGGATTGTCAATTCGTGCTCTGGATTTCCTGACTACTGCCAGATGCCGAGGACGCATTCAGGAAGACCGTCCTGCTGGATTGGATGGGGACCTCGCGCAGTGTGTTTTAAGGTAGGAAATGCCTGAAGTTAATCGAGGAATTCGGTGGTGCAAACACATCCCTCTGCAAATGCAAGTGCTGGCAGAAGCTCCAACAACAACAGAGTAACATGAATTCCGTGTCATGGTCATCGTGTGAGGCCTGTCTGAAGTCAGTCCCCGAGTATCAGGGCAGCTCTACAGCAGAACTTAAGACTGGTTTCCCTTCTGTTATCACTGCTCTTAGATGCCAGCTCGGCCAGCATCTGGAAGCGTGCCACCTGGCGACGAGGACTGGGCTGGTCTTCGTGCGAGGCCTTGAGCCAGGCCCGCAGGAGCGGGCAGCCACAGTGCTGCACCTTGGCTCTTCCTCCCTGAAGCTACATTCCTGTCCCATGATGCATGTGTCCTGCAGGTTTTAACACTGCTTTGTGGCCTGGCAGTGCCTGATCATTATTCTCGGTGGCTGTGAATTCTCTGACTTCCCGACAGATGCCGTTGACCTGCCACTGCCTCAGCTGATTGCAGAGCAAGTGGGTTTTGGATCCGTGAACCCCTTCGCACCTGCTGTGGCTCACATTTTAAGATGGAAAACGTCATAAAGTCTTAAAGCCATTAAAACAGGGAGAACTTACATGCAGCGACCCAATAGAGTGATTAGCTGTCATTTAAACAAAGCCCAGATGTGCTGCACCCGTAAACCTGTTCCTCTGTTGTCATTTTGGCCATGTGTCTGGGGACTGGGGTGATTCATAGTAAGAAACTGGGTGGATGGTGAACTGAACCCAAACTTGAGACAACAGGCCGGTGCCTGTGGTGCTGATTGGCCTCCTGCTGTCAGCGAAGCCCTCGAGGTGCTGGCCTGTGAAGTTAGGGGGGGAGGCTCCTGGGCAGGGGCAGCAGGTACAAAGCTCCCGTGGTAGGCAGGGAACCAGCTGGGCCTGGGCGAGGCCGAGAAAGGGGGCCGGTGCCGGTGAGCCGCAGGTGAGAGGAAGGGGAGCCGGGCAGGGCTCGAGGCTTCTGCAGCCACCAGGAAGGGTCTGGGTGTTCTTCTGGTAGTTTGCCCCTGGGGTGGGTGTCCTGTGGAGGTGCACAGCCACCCACCGCAGCTCTGCATTCGGACCCCGCCATGCGTCCATCGCTCATGGCTCCCGCCCTTGTCAAGTCAAGCACTGTCCAGTGAGATGACAGCAGGGACTGTGCCCGTGTCCCCGCAGTGCAGGGGCTCTCAGGAGGGAGGCCAGCTGTGCTTGGAGGGCTGGAAAGCCTGGAAGGAGCCAGGGCTCGAGCTGAATCTCCATGGTGGTGTCTCGCAGGAGCTGGCTGGGGACAGTGGGGTGTGGCCAGGTTCCAGGAACCTGCAAGCAGTTCCTGGTGCAAGTACAGAGCCCAGGGGAGGTCAGGCCAGAGAGGGGACCCAGAGGCCGAGGGCCAGGACCGTCGCCTAGGCGGGGCTCCCCCGCTGGATCCAGCCCGGCCTGTCTTCAGGAGTAAGGGCTCATTGGCACCCGCCACGCCGTCCCCTACACACCCTGTCTGTCTGTGTTCACGCAGCAATGACAGGGCTGAGCATTTGTGACAGAAACAGAATGTGGCCTGCAGAGCCTGGAACACTCGCAGCCTGGGCCATGCCCTGGCCAGCGGGCATCTGTCTGTGCTACTGGCTGAGAGGCCCTGGCCATGCAGCCGTGGGACCAGAGAGGCCTGCAGTGGAGGCGCTTGGAGGCTGGAGGCCACGGTGGGAGCGCAGAGGGGAGGTGAGGACCTGAGGCCGCGTGGGACCTGGACTCACTGGGGGACCAGGGCCATGGAGTAGCCCGTGCCCCTGCCCAGTTGCCTGCATTAGGGGCTGGCGGAGCAGGACTCTTCGGTGAGTGGGGAACACGGAGAGGCTGGCTTGCGGTGGGGAGGGCGAGATGTGTGCCTGGTGAGATGTAGTGGGACAGGCAGGGGACAGCTCTCCAGGAGGGAGCTGGAGGCTGGTGCCTGCAGCTGGGGGGGCGCCAGGCTGGGGCCAAGCCTCAGCAGATGTCAGCATGTAATAGGTCTTTTCAGTCATGAAGTGGGTGAGGTCACCCACAGAGAGGGTGGAGAGTGGGGCAAGAAGGCCAAGGAGGGCGCCACTGAGACTCAGGAGCAAGAAGCCCGGAGGGGTCCGGGGAACGTTGTTCTTTGGCAAAATCTACAGGACGTCCCAGTGACTGTCTCAACCACGTGTAAGTCGCAGCTGGGGAGTGGGCACCCCACACTGTGCGGCCCTCCCCCTCTCCAGAGGCTCACCTCCCTGCAGTGATGGTGCACCCTCAGCACCAGCCCCTCCCCCAGCCCTGCTCCCACTGCTGCTTCCGCCTCTGGGGATCTGAGTGGAGGGACCTCCGGTGGGTGGAGTCCTGCAGGGTGTGTCCCCTGATGTCTGGCTTCTTCCATGGAGCACCACGTCCTCAGGGCCCATCCACGTGGTAGCAGGCATCAGACTTTCCTTACCTTTAAAACTAAATGACATTTCAGTGCATGGCTGGACCTCAGGGGTATCTGTCACGAGTTGGGCTGAACAGAGGAGCTTCTAAAGGACTGTGGGGTGCGGGAGAACCTGGAGAGCGCTGGGAGGGCCAGGGAGGGGGTGCAGGAGCCCTGTTTGGGGATTGGCTTGAATTGCAGTTGACTATGAGCCGTGGAGATTTGGCCATTGTCGCCACCCGTAGTCTCACGGGATTTGTTGCGGGATCTCGAGTGACTTGGCCGAAATTGCTGATCGGGTCAGCGCCATTTTAGTGGTGTGTTTGGCGTGTGTTAGTTGTTGTTAGAACCAGAGAGAAAAGTTATCAGAATAAAAAGCTGTTTGTCTCCAGTTTGCTTCTGAAGTTCTTCCCGCGGCTCCGTTGCTCCAAGCGCTTCAGGCGGCAACAAGGGGGTGACCCGCAGGACTGAGCACCAGGAAGACGGGAGTCTGACAGGGACCAGAAAGATGGGGCTTGGGCAAGTGCCACTTAAAAAAGGATCCTGTCCTCAGAAAGAGGCAGAAGGTTTGGATCACAAGCACTCGTCTCCCTGGAAAACTGTTGAAATCATACCAATGATACGGAAGTCCATGCCTAAAGTTGCAGCAGCACCTAATTATGCTTATTTTAAAAATGTGAACTGATGATCACTGAGAACACTGCTGTGTTTCCAAGGATAGGTCTCTGTTCAGAAGGTGATCTGAAAGAACTGCCTTGGAAGCAGTTTCTAGAAAAATGACCAGCCCACCAAAACGCGTGCCTGCCCTGCCCAGGGCCAGGGGAGCCCGAGGACAGCACCACAGGCCTTGCCCACATCTCCTGGTCCCTACGCCCCTGCAGGCCGGAGAGAGAGGGCGCTGCAGTTCCAGACCCCAGACGGAGGGTAGGGGATGTGCTTCTGATTTTAAAAAGAATTGCTCTTTTTCTAAAATAATTCACCGTAGTTGGGACTCTTTCCAGAAGGACCTTTATGGGGTCTCCATTTAGTCAGCAAACATTTGTTCGCCCCAAACACCGGGCCTCTGAGGCCGGAGCGTGGCGCGGGAGGCGCGAGGGCAGCAGTGGCTGAAGAGACCTCAGGCTGCTCGCGACCACTGGCGGCTGGCGCTCAGGTCCACAGTGAGGCACCGGCAGGCGGGTGTCAGGAGCGTGTGGCCCGCGCGAGCCCCGGGTGGTCACAGCACAGACCTGTGAACAGATTCGCACAGCAGAACGGCTTTCTGGGAGCCTCTGAGCTTGCGTGTTCGAGTGGTGGCCGCGCTCACCGTGGAGACTGGGCGCAGGAGGGGCAGTGCCTCCATCGCAGCCTGCAGGAGGCCCGGCTGGGGAGGATGGCCAGGCCTCCCCCCTAGCCTCCCGGCCTCGCCTTCCCCTGCTGGCCTCCTGCCCAAGCCCAGCTTCCCTGTGGTCTAGGCGAGTGGCCTCTGAGGCCCTGCCTTCTGCTGTTGGCTCAGCCCTCCTCTCCTGTCCTGGAAGCCGCAGCCACCACCAGCAGGCGCCCACTGTGGCCACTTCCATCTCCTCTCTGCTGTGGCTCCTCATACAGGCCAGGACTCCTGCCTCTCGTGAGGCCTACTTTATCTCTTGGTCTGCCTGGCCTTGCCCGGGAGGAACAGATGGACACTTTCTCTCTCCACTTTTATCAGCCAGACTTTGGCCCTGGCCCCTTTGCCGTGACCACCCGAGACAGCTCAGCGGTCAGGGCTGTCGCCACCCAGCCCCGGCGCCCTTCCCCCACCTCATCCATCACCTCTCCAAGTAGATGCCAGACCCGAACCAGGTCAGGGTGCGCCTGTCCCCTCTCTGTGCAGTGTCATCTCTACATTGAAAATCCTGCTCTGAAGACCCTTCTCCAATGTGCTGTCACCTGGGACACTGGGTCTTTGTGGGTGAGTCGAGTGGAAGAATGTAGGGCCAGCACTGGGCCCCACCACTGCAGGTGGCCCTGGAGGCCAGATGAGCCCTGGTGGAGTGGACTCTTGTGGTACTGTGGGGTGTCAAGCAGCACCCTGCCTCCACCTGCCCAAGGCACATCCCTCTCCAGGCCATGACCCCTAAGTATGTCTCAGACGCTGCCACATGTCTCCTGGATGGAGACAGAGTCACCGCCCAGTTGGAGACCACTGGACTAATCAGCCAGAAGTGACAGGGACCACAGAAGAGTCACCCCAGCCAGCACTTGGCTTTAGTGTCACTGTGCTGCTCTGACACACAGTGGTGACATATGCGTACTATTTCCTCTTTTCCACTGTCACAGGCTCCTAGAAGGGATGACAGCTCTCCCTGCCGTCCTTCCCGCAGGCCACAGCATGTAGGGCGTCACATGTAACACGCGAGGGAGAAAAACCCATGAGCCTGGGCGCTCCCCAGACCTGAGGGCCCCACACCAACTGAGCATGGCTTTCAGTCTCAACAAAAGAAAAACCCAAAAGCCTTCAAATCTCCATGTTTTTGATTCTGTCTAAATTAACATTCCAGCCCTTTCAATATGTAGATTCTTTGACAAAATCCCCAAAGAAATTTTAATCAAAGACCTCTACTGTTAATTGACTTCCTTTTTTTGCCCAGCCAAAATTGCAAGTCAAGTTTTTTTCCAGAAAGTTTGGGGGTCTCACTGGGGGGTGGAGTCTTATAATGGAAACGCTGCTCGGAGCCGAGTACACAGTGGAGAATATTAAATGCCCAACTCTATGCCTAAGCCAATCCCAGCGGTTTGATTTGTCTCTTGTCTGCCTTTGGAAGTTTCTGGAGATTTCACTCTTAAAAAAAAGGCTGATTTGGAGCAAATCTAGTACAATTCCACCAACCAACAGACAGAATTCTCCTTTTTGCTCTGAGGAAAAGCAAGGGCAAGTTGTGCTGTAAACCTTAGTTGTTGCTGTCGCTTGAGCGGCTTGTGAGAGATTTGGCAGCTCCCTAGATTGCTGAGCCACCCCCAAGGAGTCACCCCTGCGCCCCCAGCTGTGCCCCAGGAGGAAGCAGCCCCTGAGAAGGAGCAGAGCTGCCTAGTGTGGTCTGCTCCCCGGAACAGACGCTCCCCTCCTCCTGGCCCTCCCAGGGGGCGCTGGGTAGACCCCTCCCACGTGCTAGGATCTCCAACTCTCTCTAACACTCCCTGTGGTCCCTCAGGACTTACAAGCTCAATGTCAAAAGAAAAAGAGCAAGTAATGTCCTTGTCGGGTGCAGGAAGGGAGCCAAATCAACAGGAGGCGCTGGGTCAAGGTCATTGCCAGCGGCTCTAATGGTGTGGGAGACGCAGCCCACTGAAGTGTTCCCCCTCTTGTGGTCTACGAGGTGTTACATCAGCCAAGGGCTCACTGCACCACCACAGTGGGGAGGGCCTCGCTTCCCGAAGTTTCCACCAGGTACCCCAAATTTCTAGTTAGACTAAGAACAGGATTCTCACTGGGTAAAGTCTTGTTGTTGTTGTTGTTGTTGTTTTGCAGTGCTGGGGATCAAACCAGGACCTCACGCTTGGTGACATGCCCCACTGCTGACCTACCTCCCCCCCCAACTCATTTTTTCCCATTTTTTATTGGTACATTATAATCATACATAATGGTGAGAGTCACTGTTACACATCTGCACATGCACGCACGTGACGTAACAACGGGATTTGGCCAGTGTCCTTCCCCAGTGTTCCCCTTCCCTCCTCTCCTGCCTCCCCCGGTTCTTTTCCTCTACTCTACGGGTCTCCCTTAGATTTTCATGAGCCCCCACCCCCTTTCTTTTCCTTTTTCTTCTCTAGCTTCCACACAGGAGAGAAAACATACGACCCTTGACTTTTTGAGTTTGGCTTATTTTGCCTAAGATAGTGTTCCCAAGTTCTATCCATTTTCCTGCAAATGACATGATTTCATTCTTTACGGCTGAATCCAACCCTGTTGTGTATATACGCCATGCTTTCTTTATCCATTCTCCCATCAGGGACGCCTAGGCTTGTTCCTTGGTCTGGCTGTAGTGAATTGTGCTGCTGTAAATGTGGGCCTGCAGGGATCGCTGTGGTGTCCTGACTGGAATTCTTGAAGATAAATACAGAGGACTGAACTTCCGTGCGATTTCTACAGTGGTCACAGTGATCAAGAGTCTTCCCCCCCAACCCCCGCCCTTGGTGCTGGGAATTGGACCCAGGGACGCTTAACCCCGAGCCACACCCCCAGCCCTTTTTTATATTTTATTTAGAAACAGGGTCTCCCTGAATTGCTTATAGCCTTGTTAAAGTGCTGAGGCCAGCTTTGAACTCATGATCCTCCTTGTCTCAGCCTCTTAAGCAGCTGAGATTACAGGCCCGAGAGTCATTTTTAAACGCAAGTCAAACTCAGAGCCAACTAGAGAGGCTGTGATGCACTTCATGGACGGCGGAACTCCCCGGAGGCTGCCCAGTAGAAACTCTGATACGATTGTACTTTCAGTTGTCTGGCTACAGATTTCTTAGATAAAATAACACGCTGCTGTGCATCCGGCCACTCACCTCTGATCCATATACGATCCTTTGGGTGGGGGTGACAGTCCCAGTTCTTGCAGAGGGGTTTGAGGCCTTTGGAAGTAGAAACTCAGCGCGCATCAGTGCTGATCTCTATAAACCTGCGGAGACCCCAGCGCGTCTCCCAGGGGAAGGCTGAGTGTCATTCAGGCCCCACGTGTTCATCCCAGGAGCAAATGCGTCCCCTCCCCCGGTGTGTTCAGAGCAGGCCAGGAGGCCTTACCAGAAAGGCAGAGCGGGCCTGTCAGCCATGGGTTAGTGCAGTGCACAGGAGAGCGGCTCTCACGGGCGCAGCCAGACTTTAAAAATGGTCACTGTCAGGTGACCAGGGTTAGCTTTGAGAACGAGGCGCCTACTGTGTGCCCAATGTGCTCACTCACGTTGGTCCTCCCTTATCAAGGTGTCACTTTCCGCGGTTTCCACTGCCCAAAGTCCAGACATAGTGAATGGAAAATTCCAGAGATAAACGATGCATAGGCTTTCAATGATTTTGATTATGGGATATTGTGATAATTGTTCTACTTTATGATTATTGATAATCTCTGTTCCTAATTTGTAGATTGTCGCAGGTGCATATAGGAAAACGCGTCGCATGTGTGGGGTTTAGTGCACCAGCTGTGGGTCTTGGAGTGAGTCCCCTGCAGATAGGGGAGGGCTACTGTGTTACTTCTAGGCCTTGCCGAATCCCAGCAGGGTCCCGATGACTGTCAAGCCCTTAAGAAGGTGACAATTTGGTAGCTTCAGAGTTGCTGGGTCCCCACCTGGGTACCCCACTGTCCCTAGAAGCACCAGGACCCCAGATTCAGCCCCTTGTCTTCCTCCCAGAGGGCCGTCTCCTACACTGCCCAGGCTTGGAGGCTGGCTCACCTCGGCCTCCCCCTCCCCCGCTGCCACCTTTACCAGGCGCTGGACCTTCTAGGCCCCTCTGCTCTGGAGCGCCTGCCCCCGCCTGCCCCCGCCTGCCCCCGCCCTGGGCCTGCCCTCGCGTTTCTGAGTGTCCTGTTTCCTTCAGACCCTCTGCTGGGCCGTGCAGGAACTTCTGACTTCTCCCCTCCCAGGAGGGACCCCACGGAGCCCGCTGTGCCTCATTCTCTTTCCGAATCCTATGTTTGAGGTGCCCTAAGTGAAGAGGGAGGGAGGGAATGAGGGGTGTGGGCTCATGGTGTCTTTTTGGCGAGAGCCTGCAGGGTTTACTAAGGAAGCGAGACTCGGCCCTAAGGTGCCGTCCTGCCGTCCTGTCGCGTGCTCTGTTTGAGTGCTGGGCCTTTACAACTGCCGTGGCCAGGAGTCTGGTCCAGTGTTTCCCAATAACCTGAGACTTGCAGGGACTTGGTTTCGCTGAGTCTTCTTCCCGAGCAGATAAGAGGAGACCTGTGGCCAAGGTTCAAGAAATGCTGTGAGGCAAATCGTCTTAAGTTGAAGAAGGAACCTATCCAATAAGTTTCTGCAAATTGGTAAAAGTGCCATTATTGTATTTGAGCAAAGTGCCCTTGTTTCATTTGGGCCAGGAGAGCCCCGGCTGTGTTAGTATTCAAGGAAGAGGGGCAGCAGCCTTCAGCCCACGGGCCAGACAGTGAATGCTGCAGGCGCTGTGGGCGGGTGACCGCTGCCACCCCTGCCCCTCTCCTGGGTGTCACTGAGAACACCCAGAAGTGCACCAGGGAAGCCTTCTTCATGGACACGGAACGTGAATTTCATGTCATTTGCATGTCACAAAATATTCTGATTTCTTCCAACCACTTAAAAATGTAAAAAGCATTCTTAGCTTGTGGGAAGTACAAAGACAGGCAACTGACTGGGCGGGACTGGGCCCGGGGCTGTAGCGTGCTGACTCTTGCCCCCTCGGGTCCGGGACAGGACCGCTGTCCATGCCTTGCTCCATCCAGGTGGCGCAGCCTGTTCTCCTCGTACCACGCACCCCACAGGGCCCGGACGAGAGCTCCCTGGAGCCCCTGACCCGTGCCCCACCTCGCGTTTCCCCACCGCCTTTCGCCAGGTGAGGGTCACTTGTCCGCTTGTCCTCTGCTCTGTCACCTGATGTGGAGCTCTTGAGAAGAACTCCCCTTACTACATCTGCAGGTCACCAAAAGGACTTATTGAGCTGACTCAGTCCTTAGCTGATCAAGACCATGCCGACATCTAAGAATGTTGCCTGATTTCTAGTAAAATAGGGTCTCTTAGATAGTTGGAGTCCTGTGATGTTTTGGTAAGACTCTTCTAGATCATTCCCAACCAACATGGAAACAATGCAGGCCACACGTGTAATTTCAAATTTTAAAAGGTAAAAAGACACAGGTGGAAATAGTTTAATAGTACATTGCACCTAGTGCACAGTATTGAAGATATTGTCATCTCAACATATGACACATGGGGCAGCTCATCACCGAGTGGTTCATGTTTGTCTTGGTGTGCTGTCTTCGAGCTCTCAGTCTGGACCAGCGACATTTCAAGGGCTCTGCCCGTGTGGCCGTCAGCTCTGTGCTGGCCTGACTGGGAAAGGTGTTCCAATAAGGGCAGGCGTGATTTTTTTTTTTTTTTTTTTTTTTTTTTTGGTACGGGATTGAACTCAGGGGCACTCGACCACTGGGCCACATCACCAGACCTTTTTTATATTTTATTAGAGACAGGGTCTCACTGAGTTGCTAAGTGCCTCGCCATTGCTGAGGCTGGCTTTGAACTCGCGATCCTCCTGCCTCAGCCTCCCAAGTGCTGGGATTGCAGGCGTGCACCACCACGCCCGGCCAGGCATGATTTTTAAGTTCTCATTCTCTCTCTCTCTCTCTCTCTCTCTCTCTCTCTCTCTCTCCCCCCCCCCCCCTTTCCCCCCAGGGCCGGGGATGGAACCCAGGGCCTGCACATGCTGGGCAAGTGCTCTACCACTGAGCTGCACCTCAGCCCCCCCCCCTCTCTCTCTCTCTTTTTTTTTTTTTTTTTTTTTTTTTGTTAGGGTGACCACTGTATTAGCTATTCACAGGGGACCAGATACTTCATAGCCACTGAAGTTCAAGGTCATTCACAAAGCCCACTTGACTTTAGCGGTTTTCCTTTCCTAAGGTGATCCTGGTTGGCCTTGATAACAAGGGCCTCCTCCTCCAGCTGCCCAAGTCACCTGGAAACCCTGGTGGCCATCTCAGGACTCTGGGAGCCCTTCAGTAGTGCCTACAGTTTTTTTACTTCCTCTTTGACATTATGAAAGTCATAGCTTTCCATTGTAAAAGAAAAAATCCAAATAACACAAAGAAAAAGAGCCCCCACTCCCTCTTCCTCTCTCCAACTCCTCCACCACTGAGAGACGTTTAATGTGGGTCCTTTCAGACATCTCACATGCATGTGAAGTGTACATGCTGATACTTTATTTTGTCTTATTTTTAATAAAAATTTCTCTGTTGCCCAGAGTGGCATTGAGCTCCTGGGCTCCCATGGCCCTCCTGCTTCAGCTTCACGAGGAGCTGGGACCACAGCGTGTCACCCTGTCCATACACACTCAGTGCCACAGATTCACCCTTTTTCTTAATATTTATTTTTTAGTTATAGATGGACACAATACTTTTATTTTTATGTGGTGCTGAGGATGGAACCCAGCGCCTCACACATGCTAGGCGAGCGTTCTGTCACTGAGCCCCAGCCCCAGCCCAAGAGTCACCCTTTCAATCTGTGCGGGTTGGGGGTGCTGGTCTGTCAGGGGCTGTGGCGCTCCCGTGCTGATTCCAGGGTATTTCCGTCACCCCCAAAGCCCTGTCCTGTGAGCAGCCACCCCTCGGCTCCCCAGCCTCCTGCACCCTGGGGTCCCCTTCTTGGTTCTGAGGACCCGCTGTCTCAGACATCTCACGGCCATGGGTCACTCGCTGTGCGGCCTTAGAACTGGCGTTTCCCAGGGGCTTCGTGATGCACTGTGTCCGTTTCACTCCTTTTTGTGGATGAGCTCACACTTGGGGTTTTGCAAAGAGAGCTCCTGGTGTCCCTGGCTGCAGCCCGCGCTTCTCCCCAGGGCCGCTTTCCTCCGGCGCCCCTGGTGCTCCTGCTGTTCCTCTGCATGACTGCCCGGCCTCCCCGCCCAGGTGTGTCCAGAGGTGCCCGCTGTCCTCGTGCTGAGGGGCTCCCCGCCTGTCCCTGCGCTGCGGGAGGCCAGCATGCGCGTCCAGCGCCTCACTGAGCACCAGAGACGTCCCCTTGGCATCTGCTCCTTGCCACTTGTCATCCAGGCTCCATTCCTGCAGCAAAGGTGACTTCCTGCTTCTGCCCTTGCCTCAGACTGCCCCACCTCCAGCAGGACTGGCAGGGCCAGCACCTCCTCCCAACACGTGTGCCATCTGCCCTGCGTCCTCGTCCCACTCTTGGCCCCCAGAACAACACAGGTGCCTGACCCTCTAAGCATTTTGGAATACCTGGTCACAGGCCCTTGAGACCTGATGACAGCCATGTCCCCCCTGCCTAAGAAAACACTCTGCACCCACTGCCTTCCGCAGGCCCCTGCCAGCCCCCCACCCCCCCCCGGCCGCTCACTGTCAGGTCTGCCCTGCCACTCGCAGCCCCCGCGTGCCTGACCCAGCCTCGTCCTGTCACAGTGAGCTGCACGCGCAGGCCAGGCTGCCTGTGCCCCAGGTCGAGCCGCCACAAGTCCAGACCTGCTGCCCTGGGGCAGCCTGGCTTCCTTGCCCGCCGGGTCCCTGTGGATTGTGGCTCTGCCCTTCTCCATCTCTGCCCTCCCCAAAGCACGACTCTGCCCCTTCCCCGAGGAAGACCTTTCCCGGGGGTCCACCCGCGGCCTGCTGCACCGCCCTGTGTCTGGAAGCTGTTTCCGTGGGTCCCTGTAGGTCCATGTGGGTCCCTGTGCCAGCCACATCATGCCAGCTGGGCATCTGTCTGTCCTCTCCCCCAGGAGGGAGTCCGCGACTGAAACCCCTTCTTGCTCTTCTTGACCTCTGATTTATTGTAGATTTTTTTCTCTTTATACAAACAGTGTAAAACCCAGGACCTACTCCTGGACACAGTTGTTTATCCTTTATTTGAACTTTTCTCCTATTTTAAATTCACTAGATGGTAATTTTTAAGCATCCTTAAGGTCTCTGAGACACGAACCTCAATCGATCTTCCTTCCTTGCTCTCAGGACTGTAGAGCCTTCTAGACGCTCACTGCTCCTGTACCCAGTGGCCTGGTCACTGAGGCTCAGCCCCGGCCCGCAGTCTGCCGTCCTTCCCGCTCCCAGCAGGGCCTCTTCCCGTTTCAGACCCTTGGCGCAGCCTCTCTGCTCACTGTTTGCTCCTTGGTCATCCCTGGTTTATTCTATTTATGGGGCACTGGAAGCCGGTCACTTCTAAAACTGGCTTCTATACCTTTTCTCCTCCCTGTTGCTGGAGGTTTTCCCGAAGAAACTCTCTTAGGGATCATTTGCTACCAAAGTTTATTTCTGAAAATGTTAAAAAGAATTTTAACTTTGTAAGTTCTCAGCGTCACATCTCACTCCTTCCAAGGCAAAGAGCACCTGCATTTTCTACCGCATCTCTTTTTCTTCTTGCCTGGCATTTGTTAACCCTTACCATATCATCGCTTTGGAAAAAAAAAAAAAAAAAGGCAAGGCAAAATCCACGTAACATAAAATTCACCATTTGAAGATGGCTTCCATTCAGTGGCCTTTAAGACATTCCAAGTCCTGTGCAGCTGTCGGTGCTCCCAGACCTGGGACATGCCACCAGCCCCAGAAGCCCTGTGCCCACCAGAGGCTAATCCCAAGCCCCCCTGCCGACCACCAATCACCCATCCCTTGTCAGTCTATACAGATTGAATGCTTACCACGCGGCCTTCTGTGATTGGCTCCACACTGAGGGTGATGCTTGGAAGTTCATACTGCGACAGGGATCTTCATGGCTGCGTAGTATTTACTTGTGTGTAGATGCCACAGTTTATTTCTCCATTTGTCTGAGGAAGGACATTTGGGTTTGTTTTTGCTTTCTGACTATTACAATCAATGCTGCTATGAACATCTGTGGACAGATTTTTGTGTGGACGTGCTTTTATTCTTCTTTCTCCATGTAGGTAGGGTCGCGTGGCTGTCACGTGGTAGCTCCCTGTTCAGCTGCACAGTGTCCTCCACACGGGCTGTGCCATTTGCTGATCCCTGCTGCAGGACACAAGGCTCCCGGGTCTTTGCATCCTCACCGGTACCTGCCCCTTCTCCTTGTTTTTGTCGTAGCCAATCTTGTGGACGAGACGAGGTTTCTCACTGTGGCTTTGATTTGCTTTCCTGGGGACTGAGCGTGTTGTGTCCTGTCATGAGCTCGTGGGCCACTTGTAGTCCTCCGTGGGTGGGTGTCTTCCAGGAAACCCTCCTCTGTGACCGTCCTCTCACACCACGGCTTCCGCTCCTCTCTGAGCAGCCCCGCCTCCCTGGGCCAGGAAGGTGTGGGCAGGGAGGTGCGGGCGCTGCCGGTTGGCTGGGCCGCCCTAACTGAAGGCCGGGAGGCTGGCCGGCGGCTTCTGACCCCAGGAAGTTGCTGCTCAGTTCTGGAGTCTCGCATGTCCATGGTCAAGTGGCCTGGGCAGGGGCTCACTCGTAGATGGTGGCTTCTCCCTGTGTCCTCACATGGGAGAAGGGGAAGAGGGCTCTCCGGTCTCTTTTCAGTCTTGCAAAGACACCAATCCAATGGACGGGATGCCACCCTCCTGGCCTGACCCCTCCCGAAGGCGCCACCATCCCACTGGGGTCAAGCTCAGCATATGAACTTGAGGGGGCACAAACCTTTAGTTTTCAGCAGAGGGTTGGGACCTACAGGATGTGAGGGCTGTCCTCTCTCTCCCTGTGACATCGCCCCAGCTGTCACCTGTGCACACCCCTTTTACAGAGACTGTCCCCAATCCTAGGACGGAGACGAAGAGGGGCTGCGGTCCTCACCTTCAGAATGTCATTGGCCTGCTAGTCACCGAGATTTCTAGAGGGTTATCTGTAGCTGTGTGGGTTATCATCACATCCGTTTGCTTACTGGGACTTGTTTGAATTCCCCGTAGAGACGTGAGCCTCCGCGCTCGAGCTAAGGCACAGCCCGCAACCCCGCGCAGGCTGAAGTCACCTAACACCTGTTCACGCAGCCCGGGAGCTTACATTTAAGTGGTTGAAATATAATCAAGAGAAAACTGTTCGAGGACACATAAAATCACACGGAACGCACAGTTCAGTGTCCCCAGTTTCATTGGCCCACGGCCAGGATCACTCCGCGCGGAGGCTGGCTTCGGCTCTACAGTGGGGACGGGTGGTCACCGGTGGTCACCACAGGGACTGTGGGCCCTGCGGAGCTTCGCGGGTTTGCTCTTGGGCCCTTTGTGGGTGAAGCCCGCCCACCCCTGGTCACACACAGCGCTGGGCTGCGTCTGATTAGCACTGGGCATGACCAGCATCGTGTGCATCTGAATCGGTGCCGAGTTTGAGGTTTATAACCCCGAGATTCCTCAGTGGAGTTTAACATCGGTTTTTACTTTCTTTAAGGAAGAGAAGAGTATCTCCTTTATTATCCTTTCCTGTCTGTCGTAATTAAGTCTTGGCTGGCTACACCTGGCTCGCAGGCTGCGCCTTGCATGCAGTCTCCGGGCACGCACGGGGCTGGGCTCTAGGGCACGCGTGGAGATGCCGAAATCCACAGACGCTCCAGCCCCTTTTATAGGGTGGCGGAGAGCAACTTTGTGTCAACTACAGACTCCAGATCGTCTCGTGGCCACTTAACACTGCTACAGTGTAAATGCTGTGGAAATAGTTGTCACACTGTATCATTTAGGGAATAATGGCAAGGGAAAGAATTCTGTGCACGTTCAGAATAGGCACATTTAAAACATATGTATTTTTCAATCCGTGGTTGGTTCAGTCCTGGGAAGCAGGACCCCTGGGGTCAGGCAGCCTGTTCAGGGCCTGGCCTTGCTCTCTGGACCATTGTCCTTGGTCCTTCACGCCCTCAGCAACCGGGTCAGGCCTAGATCAAGCCCCCTGGGCAGGAGGTGCTCTGGCCTAGGAAGCGCCCTTACTCTTCACCTGGGGCCTGACTGGAGGGCACCGGCTCCAGTGGCCGTCCCTTGAGCACCACTGCTTCCTTGTAGCGGGTCCAGCAGGCGTAGAAATGGAGGTGCAAATCCTGGCAGCCAGGAGCAGTTTCTGAACTTAGCTGCCACTACTGGTGCCACTGGGAGAGGTCCAGGGGAGCCACCCAGGGCCAAGCCCTGCCTCTGGGCCCAGCATCTCCCAAGTGGACACCCCACAGCAGCGGCGGTGAGCAAACTGGTGACGACTGACCTGGGAGGGAAGAAATCAGCCTTCAGACCACAAGGCTGCCTTCCCGGCCCCCAGCCCCTGCACGCAGAGCCGAAACCCCGAGAGGGACTCTGCGGCCCCTGAATCGCAGCTGCATTTGGGGATTCAGGACATTGGGAGGCCTCACCAGGAGAACCTGGGGAGCTGGAGTCAGGCTTGCCTGGAAAGAGAGGAGCAAGGAGGCAGCTTGGTCCTTCTGCACAGAGTTGATGACGGCTGCGGCCAGGCGTGGCAGGGGAGGGACTGTCTCCTCTTCCTGGGGTGGGCCCTAGAGCAGGTGCGCCGCTCCCCGAGCCCACGCCTCCCCCTCTGGAGGGTGCCTCTGAGCTCTCCTCAGACCCTCAGCATTCCCGGGCTCAGTGTGCTATGGGTTGTCGCCAAGGTGGTCTTTGGAGGTGTAGACAGTTATCAGCTTGAGCTGTTGCAGTCCTAAAATATGGGGTGACGACAGCCACCTTCAGATTGGCCTCCCAGAGACAAGATATGGGTCTCACTCTGCTTCTGTGACAGTCACGCTTGGCCCCTGTCCATCACGAAGCTGCCTCTGCAGCGTGTGACATGGGCCCACCGTCCCCTCCCAGGAAGTGAATTCATTTTGTCACGTTCTTGTAAAGACTGCAGATGTGCCTGGCTTTTACCAGTCTCATCTAAACTGGAGTCCTCGAATCTGTGAACGCAAGTCCACAAAGGCCAAAACAAACTGAACAGCCTGCTACTCTTCACCCTCCTGCAGTCTGGACCAACTTCAGACTCTGCTGAAAATTGAGAATTTCTCCCCTAAACAGCCCAGTGCATGTGCCTTGTCAGGTTCAAGTTCAGGTTCACAGACTCCCCCAGGTTTGATCCTTATGAATCCTAGTTCAGCGTTAGGATCCTGCTGTCACCATTTGAATGGGCACGTCACAGACTAAACCACTTTGCCCACTCTGGTTGCTCCTGTAAGTAAGGGGTGAAGCCAAGTTCTCTAGGGTTCCCACGTAGGAGGGCCGGAGTCGGGAGAAGCCGGACGCCTGGTAATAAAGGGAAGGGCCGGTCCTCCTGTGATGTCCGCGTTTCTGTGCAGTGGTGAGGGCAGCCTCGGACAGGCTGGAAATACCACAGAGGCAGCTCGCTGTTGGGAATGGAATGAGGGCTGCCCAGACTCAGCCCACACACGGACAGAAGCAGCTGGGTTCACGAGGCTTCCCTCACAGATCCATTTCTAAAACTGCCCTTTCTGGCAAGATGGACCCCGTGTGTTGTTACTTGCCTTTAATTACTTCTTTGTGATCCTCAGAGCCACTCCAACAAGGCTGGCAAGACCATTCAATGGGGATCAAAATGTTGGGGAAACCAGATTTCCACAGCCCAAAGAAGGAAGTTGGGCCCTTATTTTATACCATATGTAAAATTTTACTCAAAATAAAGACCTAAACATAAGAGCTAAAACTGTCAGACTTTAGAAGAGAACGTCAGAGGACTTCTCCATGGCCTTAGATTTGACAGTGATTTCTTGGGTGTGAGACCAAAAGCACAGGCAGCAGCAAAAACCGGTAGACTGGACTTCAGCAGGGGACAGCGAGGACAGGGCCAACAGGCCAACCAGGGGAGAGAGGGTGTTTGCAGATCACTGTAATAAGTGTTGATATCCAGAATTTCAGAATGCAGAAGGGACTCCTGTAAATCAGGGAAAGCTGGATGCAGTGACCACACCTGTCATCCCAATGATTTGGGAGGCTGAGGCAGGAGGATGGCAAGTTCCAGGCCAGCCTGGGCAACTTAGAGAGACCGTCTCAAAATAAAATAAAAAGGGGCTGTGGTGTAGCTCAGTGGCAAAGCACCCCTGGGTTCAGCCCCCAGTACCACAAAAAGTCAAATTAAAAACAATGAATGGGGGGAGGAGGCAACCCCATTAAGAAATGGGTGAAGGACTTGGGTAGACATCTCTCCAAAGAAGGTGTGCACGTGGCCGGCGAGGGGCCACACACAGACCCTCAGACCACGCCAACTGCAGTGAAGGAGACACCAGTTCATGCCCCTGGCGGCCGCTGGCTGGTTGGTGCGAGGAGAGCGAGCGCAGGCCACACCTGGAGGAGAGGGTCCTGAGAGCTGCTCGTGGGCTGTGACTGGGCCACCACCATGGGACACAGCAGGAAGGCTCTGGGGAAGTGTGAAGCGGGGTGGCCTCGTGACCCAGGAGACCCACTCTGGGCATGTGTCCAGGGCTGGACCCCTCCACGCACACCGGGTTCCCCATGGCTTGACTCACGGCCCGGAGGTGGGCAGCCGCGGGCAGACAGATGAGTGCCACCATCCACGCCAGGGAATATTATTCAGCCTTTAAAAGGAAGGGGATTCCGACACATGCATCGCTGTGGATGGACCTGGGGAAACGATGCTGAGTGAGGTAAGCTACTCACAAAAGGACACAGGCTGCAGGGCCTCAAAGGAGGTCCCTGGAGTCCTTGGGGCCACAGAGACAGAAAGCAGGGCTGGGAGCCGGTGGGGGTCAGTGTCCAGAGGATGGAAAGCTCTGGAGATGGGGCGTGACTGTGCCTGACGCCACTGGGCGGTGCCCCTCAGAACGCGCAGTGTGGCTCTGTGTCTTTCACCACAGTTTAAACTGATCGCATTAGAGTAGTTTGCTCTGGTGGTTTTTCCCAGGCTGACATTGATCGGAAGCCCCTTCCTCCTGGTTGGGGCCTGGAAAGCCCCTCCCCTGCGCCACTCACAGGCCCTGGCTCACTGAGGCCTGGCAGTTGCCTTCTTGGGGCCACGGACCTACTCACCTGCTCCCGGACGCTGCACCTCATGGGAGACTCTGCCTTTGACCGCGGCAGAAGGGAGAGCGGAGGCATCGTTAATGTGTGTATGGTGGCATTTGAAAGTCAGTGGAGGCAGTTAGTGCTGGATCAATGAGCGTGAAAAGTGTGTGTGTGCGTGATGACTTCTGCAAGTATGATCACCTGCATGGAAGATTTGTGCAGCTCGTTCCCTTCACGTTGGGTCACCGCGTCATCAGCCAGCCCTTCATCCCGTGGGCTGGGTGTCACTTGGCTTCTGCATAAGGAGACAGGTATTTCCCGGCTCCTGTGCAGGTCTTGGAAGCATAGCTGTTGGGCTCTAGTGGCCTCCTGAGGTTTCTGTTCTTTGTTTTTGCTGTTGCTTTTTCTCCCTATAACCTGAAAAGAGTGCTCTTTTATAATATAAGTCAGATTATGTTGTACCCATGAATTCAGTGTTCCCAGAATTCCCTTGGTGACCAGAATAAAATCCAGACTTTTCACTGTGCCCCAAGGTCTCACTGATGTCTCCATCTCCTTGCCCTCTGCTGCCCCAGGGCCTTTGCACCTGTTATTCACTGTGCATGGAGTCTTCTTTCCCACATCTTCCTGTGGCAGTCCCCTTCTCAGTAGCTGACCTGTCTCAGCCCAATGCCGTCCTTAGTGCCACCCCTAACTGGCCTGTCAGGAGGTCAGGAGCCCCTCTCCACCACCACCCCTGGCCTGGACCCTCTTCAGTCACCTGACATTGTGGCCTAGATCTCTCTGGAATAAGCTCATGTGTCTGGTTACTGGTTTGGCCTGCGTGAGGACGCAGCAGCTCAAGAGCAGTGCTTTCACCTTGCTTACTTTCTGTCTCTTTCTTCCCTCTTTCTGGTTTTTAGGACCTGTAGTGTTGTACAGGGGTACAGGGCTTGCCCAGCACGTGCCAGGCCCTGGCTCCACCCCCAGCACACACACAAGAAGGCTCCTTCTTCCTTCTTCATGTTTTAGATGTGCGCACGGTCGTGTTCTGGGCCCACTGCCCTGAGCCTTCACACCTGCGCACTCTCATCACCACCACAACAGGAGAGCGTCGTCCCAGCACCTGCTGCGGCAGGCCTGGCCCCGCTCTTACCCCGGCCACTGTCTTCTGCCCGCCCCCTGCGTCTGCCTTTTCCAGAGCCTCGAGGAAGGCAGACACACAGTGCGCAGCGTCTGCGCCTGGCTTCTTCACTGGCGCAGTGCCTTGGAGAGTCTCCGTGCTGTGCCGTGTTGCTGGTGTGTTCCTCTCTGTTGCCGAGGTGTCTGTTGTGTGGATGTTCCAGTTGTGAATCTCTCTTAGTGATGCATGGCGAGACCTCTGGGTAGGTGTGTCTTGGTCGTCTTCCCGTTGCTATGTGAGCCCCTGAGGCTGAGTGGGTTGTAAAGGAGAGGCTTATTTAGCTCTCAGTTCTGGGGGTCCAGGAGCACTGCCTGGCACCTGCTGGGCGCTGGGGAGGGCCTTCAGGCCACATCACAACATGACAGTTGCTGAGGCAGGAGCCAGGGACCAGGAGGGCCGCTCACTCTTTGTGCATCAACGTACCCACTGAGAGCCCCCGTGACTCAGGAGCTCCCACTGAGCCCCACAGCTGGCCGGGTCCACAACCAGCCACCCTGGAGACCACACTTCCCGCACCTGCATCTTTGGGGACACATTCAAGCCATGCCCGAGCCCCCTGCTGGGCCAAGCAAGTCTAAGGGAAGTGGCTGTCCCTCCAAACAGCATCCACAAGAGTTGGTATCTCTTGAAGGGCCGACAGACACAAGAAGTTCTTAGCATGACGTCTGAGGTGGGCGGGTCGTGCGTTCCTGGTCTGCAGAAGCAGCTTAAGAAGTGCGTCTCTCCCTCCTCTTTTGGCCGTGTCACCTTCCACGAGGTTAGCACTGTTGATGACACAGTTTGTGGCCTTCCGGGTCTTTCTGAGGCCTCTCCGCCTTTCCCTAGCGGCAGTTGGTAGCTGCATGTCCCACTCTGTGCGTGCTGAGCGCTCCTGAGGCCGGCAGGCGCCTCCTGGCTTTCTTTCCTGGAGAAGGTGCCGGGTCTGTGTGACGGCGACTCGGCATTTCCGCAGGGAGGACCATGGCTGGTAGTGATCTCCCTACTGATGAACGTTTGCTTTGCTTCTGTTTTTTTGGTGACCTCAGCTGATGCCACCAGGCACTTGTCCATGTAGCTTTTTTTTTTTTTTTAATCATCTAGATAATATTTTACATGTCATAAAGTTCACCCATTTGAACTGTTTGGTTCACTGGCTTTTAGTGGATTCACAGAGTTCCACGACCATCACCCCACCTAATCCCCCAAGAGAAGCCCAGTCCCCATGGGCAGTCACCCGCTTTCCTCCCAGCCCTGGCACCCACCAGTCCGTCCTGCGCTGTGCTCCCGCTCAGTGAGTCGCACACCCTGTGGCCTTTTGTGTCTGCTCCTCTCGCTGAGCGCGTGTCCTCGTGGCCCACCACGCGGCCGCGTGGCAGAGCCTCGTTCCTTTTTACGCTCAGATACTATTCCGCTGTGTGGGAGGCCACAGGCGTGTCCCAGCTTCCCCGTGGGGCTGCTGCGTGTGGCGGTGTCTGTGGCCATGCGCTGTTTTGCTTAGGTGTATTTTTCAAGGATAAATTCCGAGAAAAGGAAAGACCGCTTGCCGCCAGCCCTTCGCCCCTGGCTACCCAGGCTTGGGCTTCCGAGTCTCGGGGGGCGCTGTCCTCTGCGGGCCCGCCCCTCCCCGGCTGCCCGTGCTCCAGCTTGGTGCTCCGCCCCCTGCAGTGCGACCCTCAGCTGTCCTTGAATTCCTGATGGAAGAGGAATGGGCAGAGCCCCCTGTTCAATGATGCGAACCCCAGAAGCCTGCAGCACAGGAGGGAGCAAAGCCTCCTCCCCTGGGAACTGAGGTGAACTCGAGGCGCCCTCTCCTTCGCTTGAGGGGCGGGCACGAGGATAGCCGCAACAGCACCCCCGGCCCAGCTGGTGAGATGCTGGGCTCGGCCGGAGGAGTGTCCCTGACCTGTGCCAAGCGGTGGGCACGCTCTGCGGCCTCTTGCAATGCTGGTCTTCTGAGGAGGGACGGGGCCATGGTAAGAGCCCGTTCCTACCATAGCAGTGCAGCCCGTTCACCCAGACACAGGGTGCCACGTTGGTGGGATGCAGGGAGGGCCAGGAGGAGCAGGTATCTGGTCACAGTGACAGCTCCACAGGTGCAGGGAGCGCATCTGGTGAACCTGGCGCAGGGGAGGCCCTCCCTGGAGACCGCAGGATGGCAGGAGTAGCTGCTCTCAGAGCCGCAGTGCTTCAATTGGCAAAGTCAGCAGAGATCCTCGTAGCTCACCAGGTGAGAGTTGCAGGTGACCCTAGCGCAGGTTGGCCGAGCACTTGCTGCATGGCCGCTGGCCCTGTGCTTGGTGGGCGTTGTTTTATTTCGGCCACTTGGCTGGTTAGGGTTTTCCTCCATCGATGGGTGAACAATGGAGGAAAGATGTGAGGCGCGGGCTGAAGGCACTGAGCTGGGGACGGAGGCTCGGGCGTCAGACCCCGCTGCCTCTCTTGGCTGCTGTGTTGTGTCGATGTGGGGGTGTCGCTCTCCCTGGCTTCCGGAGCTTTCTGCGCTTGGTTTCCTCCTTTCTCCCTCGCGGCGCCTTCTCGTCCCGCTGCCAGACCCTCCCACTGCTCGTGACCTTGAACTTGAGGAGGTTCTCTCCGTGCTCTACCTACACCCACTTTCCTGGTGAGCTCATCAAGTCACAAGAGTTGAAAGGCATCTTGTCCCTTCAGGCTTCTCTCCAGCCTGGCTCACTCCCCGGAACCCCAGGTGGCAGCTGCACTTGGTGTCATCTGATGGCCGGTGCAGGCTGCCCGTGCCCAGCACCAGTGCTGTCTCCACATCATGCCTGGCCACCAGCACGGGCAGCCCGGTCTCTGGCTGCTCAGGCCCCCAGCCGCGGTGGCCTCACTCCTCTCCGCTCCCTGTCCACTCAGATCTGGCTGGCTGAGCATCTCCTGCACCAGAGCTGTCCCCTCCCAGCTCACTGTCTCCAGGCTGGTCACCCGGCCTTGACTCTTGCCTCCACTGAATGTCCTCGCTCAGTGGCCACCATGTCAGGCCCCTGCACTCACAGAGGAAGCCAGAAGCCCGCGGGCCCTCCTCCCTAAGGCCTCCTCGTCGTCGTCTCTGGGGCCTGACGCGGTGCCACAGCGGCTCGTCCTGAAGAACATGGGCTTCTCCCCGCGGTTCTGGAGGCCAGGAGCCCAAGGCCGGCACCAGCAGGATTCCTTTCCAGGCTGCAGATGGCCGCCTTCTCTCTGGGTCCCCTCATGTAGAAGGAGGGCCATAGAGCTCTCTGGGCTCCCTTTCATGAGGATGTAACCCCACCCTGGTGACCTGGTCCTCTCCCACCTCCCAAGGCCATCGATTGGCGTGCGCTCCTCACTATGAATCCTGGGCCCACGGCGCTGAGCCCAGAGCCCTCCAGCTCTCTCTGCTCCTCGACTGGTGGCCTTCTGTGGGACCCGTGGGACCCCTGTGCGCCCGGGGCCGAGGCGCTTTCCTCAACACGCTGTTGACCTCCGTCCCACCTGTGCCCGGGCCACCCGGCACCCTCTGCACCCCAGCTGCCGGCCTCTCTCTGCTGCGTCCAGGTCACCTTTCCTCAGAGCATCGGCCACTTCCTGACGTTCTGTGTCCTTGGTGTCACCCACTGTCAGGGGCTCAGTCTGTTTGGTTCCCTGCTGTGTCCCTTGCCCTTGGAGCCCTGCCAGCCTGGGCCAGCTGCTCAGACTGGTGCGTTGGTGAATGAGCCTGGCCCCAGGAGGCCTGTGGTGCCCTTGAGGGCACAGCCTGCCCTAGGAGCAGCGACGTGGGGACACCAGCTCACGTGTGGCAAGGCGCAGGGACAGGGGTCACCGCGGGTTCCCTCTTGCCACTTGCGGTGAGGGAGGTGCGGTTTGGGATGAGAGGGAGAAGACGGGCTGCAGAGGGGACACTGCCACCCCTGCCACACCTGTCCTGGGTGCACCCTGGGCTTCTGCCATCAGTTCCAGATCCATGCACACGTCACCCCACAGTGACCGGCTCCCAGCTGTCCGCCGGGGCCCACAGAGCTCAGCCGCTCACCCGAGGCTGCCCCTTATTCCTTCCCCACTTTCTGAGTATTGGCCTCGGCGCTGCCGAGGGTGGCCAAGAGGGTGTCCTGCGGTGGCCCACGGCCCTCGCGTGCAGGGTCCAAGCCCCCCTGGCTGTTTGCTAGCAAGGCAGGGAGTGGGCAGCTTTCCCTGGTGTAGAGACCCTCACAGATTCACTGTCTCCAGCGGGTCATCGGCCTTGACTCTTGCCTCCACTGAATGCCCTCTGCTCAGTGGCCACCATGTCAGGCCCCTGCACTCACAGAGGAAGCCAGAAGCCCGCAGGCCCTCCTCCCTAAGGCCTCCTTGTCATTGTCATCTCTTGGGCCTGACGCGGTGCCACAGCGGCTCGTCCTGAAGAACACGGGCTTCTCCCCGCGGTTCTGGAGGCCAGGAGCCCAATTCATCCCTAATGGCCCAAGTTATTGAGATCAGCCTTGGATACTTAATCTGATCTCACGCACGACATTTGCATCATGGAAAAAGAATCCGCACACAGATGCCCCCAGGACTTCGTCTCTCTGGTCTGTGTAAGCAGCAGGGAGGCTTCTACCACCACCTTCCTTTTTGTTTTCTTCTTTTTTTGAGGTGCTGGGGTTGAGCCTAGGGGTGCTTTACCACTCAGCTGCATCACCAGTCCTTTATATTTTATTTTGAGCCAGGGTGTCACTAAATTGCCCAGGCTGGCCTCCAACTTGTAGTCCTCCTGCCTCAGCCTCCTGAGTCACTGAAATTACCAGTACGGGCCACCTGCCAACTTCTTCATTCCTTATATGAATAGCTTCAAATTCTGTTTGGATAACCATTTTCTATTTCTCTTTTTAAAGAGAAGTAAAGCCTCCGTGAATGCCTTTCAAGAGCAATGGCAGTCGAGTCCCCAACAGCCGGGTCGGCAGGCTTGCCCTAGGCCTTTGGAAGCCCAGCGTGGGGAGAAGGCAGAAGGGGGCGGGTCTGCAAGGCTGTGGCTGGTGGGGCGGGGCCCCTCTGTGAGCAGGACAGGAGGGGCTCGGAGGTGAAGGAAGGGCTGGCTCGGGATTCTCTGAGTTATGCTCCAGACCGTCAGTCTCCTTTTCTTCCCACCTGTCCAGCAGAGTTAGAACATTTATTCGATTTTTTCCAAAATTATCTTTTGCTCTGCTTTGGGAGCTGACTTAATACAGAGCTGGGAATGGAGACACCAAAACCAGAGCTGGAGACGGCTGTTCCTGTCCTAGACGCCTGTCACCATCGCTCCCCCGGCTCTTCCCACCCCACCCGGCGCTGGGGAGGTGCTGGCTGGAAAAGGAAGCCCCCCACAGCCCTGGTGTGGCCGGAAGCCCGAGGCCCCTTCACGGTCTTGAAGCACCTTTACACTAAAACTTAAAAATAACATTTTTAAACTTAAAAATAACATTTCCCTCCAAGCTTTTGATTTAGATTTCTAAGCTAGAATTGATTTTAGTGTTTCTTCTTAGAATTAATTAGGACTAATTAGTTTAAAAACCTAAAATATCTCCAACATTCCTCTCTTTGGGTTTAATTAGAATAACGAATTTAACAAAAAGACTTTTTTTCTGCATTTTTTCAGAGCCCTCTAAGTTTGGCTTTGGGTTGAAACTTTCTTGGGGACAGGAATAGAATGTCCTTTTGTTGTCCCTGTTGGATTGGACAGCGGGCTCTGAGATGCAGAGGGGAGATGACAGATGGAATCAAGATTTCTAATTTTGTCTTTCGCTCTTCGTTCTCCGTTCTTCAGAGACCCTGGCTCTAGCTGGAGGCCTTCGTTTTTGACTCCATTTTCCACCTTGGGCTGATCACAAGATGCATGTCACAGACTGATGACCATGTGCGAGCCAGGATGGGGCTGGGGCGCCACTGGGTGTAGAGCACATGCCCAGCAAGCGGGAGGACCCAGGTTCCATCCCCAGCACCACACAAACAAGCAAAAGCAGCCACAGGTCCTTTCCCACCAGAAGACCAGAGGAGCTCCTCAGCCGGCCAAGTTCATTGTCACCCAGAGCAGAACTTTGCTTTTGAGATGCTCAGGAAGGGTTTCCTGGCCTCACTCCTGGGGCCCTCTTTGCATTTCTGGTGATCTTGCATAGTTCAGGCATGGCTTAGCAAGAAATGTGCATTTATGCTTCTGGGTGGCTCTAGAACCTTTCCTTATGCTGGCCTGCGGACCTGGTAAGAAAAATGGTTACATGTATCAACTCTTTCCTAGAAATACCCGCAGGGGCAGATGAGCCACTCTGGGGGACTGGAGGAGCTGCGCAGTGACCATAAAGAAGGTCATGATAGAGCCTAACCGTGTGGCCTGGATGCGGAGGCCGGCACTCCCGCCAGAGGGGGGGCTCTGGCAAGCCCTGAGCCAGGCGGTCATGTGCGACCACTCTGCTGCAGGCTGGCGAGAGTCTGCAGGCCCTCCCTGGACCCTCCCACCGTGCCAAGGCCGAGGGTCCCAGCAGCTTGCCGGGGACAGGGCTGTGGCTGTCAGGGCCTGATCAGGGTTAGATGCAGGAATTACACAGCTAAGGAATGAAATTGGAGACCAGGGTCTCCTCCAAAGGACTGTGACTTGGTGACACCCACCTCCTTGCATCCAGGTGAAAACCCTGCCTTCTCCCCCGTACCTGTGGACAGATGCTCCTGCACCTGGCTCTGGCCCACCCACCCCCTTCTGCTGGACCCCTCGTCCAGCCCCCCGCCAATCTCCCTCTTCCCCTGGTGCCACTTTCCTCCCACCTGGGCCCTCCCCTCCGGGCTGCCGCCCTGTTCCTCCCTTTGCTGACTCCAGCTCCGCCCCAGCTTGGCTCTCTCCGGGCAGGGCCCCTGCAGCTCTGTGGCGTGCCCGTACTGCTCTCTTGGAAGTGCTCTGTCCTGGTCATTGGGGACCTCAACTGCCCTGAATCCGGTGGTCACTTCTCCACCCCAAATTGCTGCTTGCTCCTGCTTCTCTGGTCCCCTCCTTCCAGGTCCCTTTGCTGGGTTCCCTCTCCTTTGGGACCCCTAAGTGGGAGAGAGCCCCAGAACTCGTCCCTGGGCCTCTTCTCTGTCCCCTCCTTGGTGAGCACAGATAGTCTCTGGTGTTCATAGGGCTCCTGGACACTGGAGTCTCGGTTGCGCCCTCTGTGCACCCAGGGCCCGCCGACCCTCCTGCACTTACCCAGAGTCCACCACCTTGACCCCTCCACTGCCGTCACCTGGCCAGGCCCTCAGCCGTGCCTGGATTGTTACATCAGCCTCTGCTCTCCTTTTCTTCTTCACTTGATCTCAGTCCAGCAGCCAGAGGCTCCTGGTTAAAACACAAGTCAAACCAGGTCCCCCTGGTCCAGACCCTGTGGTCACTTCCATTTCACCCAAGCAAAAGCCAGAGCCTGTGTGATGGCTGCTGCCTCCTCGCCCTGACCTTGGGCTCACTCGGCTCTATTCACAAAGCACGAGTGGCCTGGCCACAGGGCCTTTGCACTGGCTGTTCCGTGAGGAACACTCTTCCCCTGTGTCTGAAAGGCTGCATCCCTCACTCTCCTCATCCCTGCACTGCAGTGCACCTGCTCAGGGAGGCCCTGGGCACCCTATGCCCCACAGTGTCCCGTCTCTGCTTTGATTCTCCCCTGGGCATCTATCGCCATCTGACACACTCTACATTTTTTTCATTTGTTTTGTCTGTGTTCCTGCATAGCCCACTTACTAGATAGAGTACATGCTCCAGGAAGGAAGGGGATTCTGTATGTTTTGACTGCTGGGCAATGCCCGGGGGAATTCAGCTCTGATTCAAATCAATGAACGACACACCTAGGCTCCCGTGTGAATCATTCTTTTGGGTGGGAGGTTTGGGAGGCTCACAGCTGTGCACCAAGAGCCTCCCTTCAGTAGAGAGTCCAGGGTTGGGCTTAGAATCTAGCTGCGTCTCCTGAGCCGTGCCCAGCAGGCTCCCGAGGCTCTGGCTGCCTGGCGCTCTATGCCATCACCACCCCACGTCACCACTCCGCTGCAGGTTGACAGCCCAGAGTCTGGCTGCAAATCCACAGGCTCCCTGGAGCACAGGTTCAAATTCTAGCCACCTGGAACACACCTTCCCCCTTCAGGAGACACGTGGGTGCCCTTCTGTTTATTCTAGAAGCAACTCCAGGATGGTACCTTAAGAAAACCAAGTTCTGGGCTGGGGCTGGGGCTCAGTGGTGGAGAGGGGGGAAAAAAAGGAAGAAAACAAAGTTCCTGGGCACAGACTGTCTGTCTGTCTGTCTCACAGGCCAGGCCTCAGGGTGCGCTAACTGAGCACAGTCAGCGCTGTGCACTCGGCAGTCCAGGGTGTCCAGGGACCCCGCGCTCCTCTCCCCGCTGCGCCGCAGCTGCCCTGGCTGCAGCGAAGACTGCGCTGCTGTGAGGTCGGCCTGTGGTCCTCCCCACAGGTCAAGAGTGCTCCCGCTAGGGACGTCCCTGACGCCTGTTTCGGGGGCTGTGCCCTGTGCCCTGATGTCAGAGGGCATCTTCTGTGGCCCGCTTCCCCCAGCGGTCCCCTCTCCCTGCGCGGCCGTGAGGACAGGCCCTGCAGGTCCCTTGCAGCATAGCCACATAGGCCTGGCCCTGCCAGACCACTGCTTGGTGTGCGCTGCCCGTCCCGCGCAAGGCTGAGGACTCTTAATTGCGCCTCACTGCCCTGGCGCTACATTTTTTTCCAATGGCCTAATCCCCCGTTCCTTTCAGTTTGCCCAGAAAACACTTGTGCGGCTATAAACTATCCCACATGGTTTGTTTGGTGATAAATACATTCTTCCTCTCAGAGAAAAAGGCACTTTCTCCTCCCAGGCCGAGGAAGGCTTGCAATCCTGCTGACGCCCTCCTACCGCACCGCGGAGAGAGCTGGTCCTCCTTGGGTTTTGTTATTTCAGAACAAATATGGTAAACTGTTTTCCCCTCGGTTACTATAGAGAAGAGATTATTTGCCTTTCTCTTCAGGCTTCTGAAAATAATAGATTACATATTTGGGAGGGTTTTTTTTAGATCTGGTTAATGTGAGATAGAGGGGGTTGCTCTGGGGATGACATTGTTTGGTTTGGGAAGTATTCTCCCTGTTGCCCAGCAACGGGCGCTTGGAAACGGGAGTGGACTGCGTTGTCCCTGGCAACCAGTGTTACTTAGCAAACAATGAGGGCCAGGCAAACAGCACCAGGCCCGAGGACTCCAGGTCTTAATTGAACATCTGCATATATTTTTCTCTGATTAAATCTCGCTTGCGTCGGTGTGCCTCGACAGGTGGTCAGGAGTGCACTGGGGGGTCTGCTTAGAAATGGGGTGCTGTCAGCACCTCACCTGTGTAAATGAGGAGGGTGTGGGGAGACTCCTGGCCGTTTGACTCTGCCTGGACTGCTCTCGACTAGACACTTGCTGTAGTGTTAAGTGGCCTTTCTCTTTTGATCTAATTCCCGTGTTTATAAATCATGACTTAGCCAGCCACCGCCACACCTCCCGATGACTCTGCAGTTCTCCAGTCGGCTCAGTGACGTCAGAAAAGCAGACTTGAACCTGAAGTTCAGTACGGGGCTGGCAGGGGAAGGAGACCCGGAGCCTCCCGGTTCTGAGTGCTGGACGCTCCTGTTCAGAGGTGGATCTCGGGTGGCCCTTGGCGGGATGCGCGTAGGATACTTACCAGGGGCAGGCGTGCCCTCCCGCCGGGGGTGCCTGCCCTGGGCACGGTGCAGCACAGGTCAGGTTGTGACCAAACAGTCTCCCTTCCCCACCCCCCCGCTGGCAGGGCCAGAGATAGTGACTGTTTACAAGGGCCAGTTGCTTGGGTAAACAGGCCCCTGAAGTTCATTCAGAGCTGGTGACACATTTCTTTCCCTCTTCCCGGTACCGTCCCCCACCCCCACAGCCCGCTATAAATTGAGAACTGTTGACCAGGGCGGGTTTTTCGTGGGGACTCTGTCCTTCCGTGACCATCTCAAGTGCAGTCTGACCAATGCAGCAACAGCTGCAAGAGTGCCGCCTGTGACCGGGCAGTGCCAGCAGCTCGCGGTAGCGGGTGGGTTTCTGCTCAAGGCCGCTGGTTCGCTGCCCTTGGGGACCGCAGTTCAGCTCGCGTCCTGGAACTATTTAAAGGACCTAAACAAGTTCTCCAACTTTGTTTTGCTGCTGATTTATAGTGGAATGTCATTGGTGTCACGTAACAAATGAAGGCAAGTTGTCAGGTGCGGTGATCAAGATGCAGTGACAGTGATTGTTGCTGGAATCCAAAGGGTCATCTCTCTTCCCTGAAGGCCCCCAAAAGATCGATCAAAGCCCGCTCTCGGTCCCGTGGCCTGCCGCAGGTGGGGTGGGAGAAGGGCGCTCTGTGCTTAGACCAGCCCTCCCAACAGAGCCTTTCTGTCCTCCACAGGACGGCTCGGCACCCTGTTCCCAGGGGAGCAGGTCATTTTTTTTTTTTTTTTTTTTTTTTTTTTTTTTGTGCCGGGGATTGACCTCAGGGGCACTCGACCACTGGGCCACATCCCCAGCCCTTTTTTGTACTTTATTAGAGACAGGGTCTCCCTAGTTGCTAAGTGCCTCGCCATTGCTGAGGCTGGCTTTGAACTCGAGATCCTCCTGCCTCAGCCTCCCAGGTGCTGGGATTACAGGAGTGCGCCACCGCGCCCAGCTGAGCAAGTCATTTTTAAGAAAATGGAGCCTCATTTAAACTTTTTCTTTTAAATTGATTTTTCCCCCCAGTTTCCCATGGAAACACTTGCTCCCGCCCGAGACAGCAGCTTTGGGTGAGCTCCTCCATCTGTCCAAGGACAGAGCAGGCTCAGGGGATTTTTAAGGGCCCTCTGGTGCTGTGGTTTCAGGTGGATTCTTCTGTGGGCTCAGCGGCTTCTCCAGTGTTTTGGCACCCGAGTACAGTGGCAACCACAGGGCGGGGGCCAGGCTGGAGAGCCGTGGGGAGGGGAGGGGAGGGGAACCCAGCCCCTCAGCTGAGTCGGCCATGAGTATGGGAGGACATGGACCCTCATCACCCCGTGGCCATCCCTGTCCCTGGATGGCTGTGGTGGACAGGAAGTGCCTCGCAGGCCAGACAGGCTCCTGTCACCTGGCAGGCGTGCCACCCAGAGGTCCCACTGTCAAGGAAGAAGCCTCCTGCATGTCACTTGTCACTTCTCCCTGCTCCTTCTCCTCCCTCAGCTCTGAGCGACTCTGGAGGCAGGAGGGGCTGGTGGAGGCAGCGTCCAGTGCCCACCGACCTCCTGTGCCCACCGGCCTGTGTGCCCACCCTTCTTGACTGCCAGTGGCTGCCGTTCAGTCCCCTGCTCCTGGGCAGCGTGCAGAAAAGGAGAGAAAAGATGGAGACCAGGGTGCAGGCGAGAGGGAGAGGAAAGCCCGCAGGGGCGGGGGCAGAGTGCCCAAGCGCGACCCAAGCAGACCGCGGGGCAGAGCCGCAGCAGCAGCCGGGCTCGAGTTCCTGTGGGCACTGCGCTGGGGAGCGGCTGGCACCAGGCTCTGCTCTCTCAAGGAGGACGGGGTCAAGAAGCCACAGGAGGAAGCACCACGCGGCAGGGGAGCTGGCCGAGGAGCCCGAGGGTGGCCCTAGACTGCAGGGGTCGGGGTGCTTCTGTCCCCAGGGCCACTGGGCAGTGCCTGTCCTGACTGGGGAGTTGCTCCTGGTGCCTGGCGGGCACCGAGTGCTCAGGATCGACCCCCACAAGCAAGAACGGCCCCGCCCCGAAGCCAAGCCTGAGGTCCGCAAGCCCTGCGCCCAGTGCCCCGGGAGGCGAGGGTGGAGCCGCAGGCCACCAGGCTGCGGTGGTCCACTCTGGCCTGAGCGGAGCAGGCAGAGCGCGAGTCTGGCTGGGACGCGTCGCTCTTCATTCCCAGGAAGCGGCCGACCCATTCGCCACCCCGACCGCAAGCTGAGTCCTAGGAACTTCTCCAGCAGAACACTGCCTCAAGCTGTTATCTCCAGCTCTTTGCCAGGGGTGGGGGACAAGGTCTGGGACTGGAAGCAGAGACCCGGGTGCTGCAGACGGCGGAGGCTGCGGGGCTGGAAACACCTGGGCGTGCATTCTGTGCTCAGGGAGTGACAAGGACAGGCCAGGAGCCCGAGGCCCTGTTCAGGGCAGGCTCTGCCACTTCCCGGCTTGTGGCTTTCGGTTGATGGCCAACCTTTCTGCGCCTCCAGCCGACCGTGTGCTGCTGTTTCTGGAGTGGGGACGACGCTGCACGGCCTGCTCAGGTCCCTCAGCACACGGGCGGGACACGCCACAGGCCTGTGGCCACCGCGCTGCTGCTCCGAGTGTGCCATCCTTCCCGCCGGGTCCCGTCCGTTTCTCAGGCGCCCGCTGGACCCAGGCGCAGGACAGTCCCAGCAGACACGTCGTCCGCTTCCTCCTCTCTCCCTCTTGGGTGCAGGCTCCAGGCCCACGCCACAGCCAGGGCTGAGGGCTGGCGCCGGACCTCCTGCCCGAGAGCCTGGCGCTGCCCCGGCCCCTGCGCTGCTCCCATGGCGAAGGGGAGGCCTTCCCCACGGGAGCCCCTGCCCCACAGGAGCAGAGCCCGCGGGAGGCTGGGCTCCAGGGAAGCCCGCGCTCCCTAAAGGACTGGCCCCGGGAGGACCATCGTCAGGTGGCCGGGCCCCGGGAACCCTGAGCCAGTCTCCGGCGCAGGTCTTCCAGCTGTGCAAGGACCAGAGACCCTCTGACCCCACACATCTGGGGGCCCACCGGGGCATCCAGCTGAGCCCCTTCGGTGCCCCTGGAGCAGTGGGAAGCAGGCTGCGGGGCTGCCGTTCTGAGCCGGGCAGAGGGAAGAGACAACAGGGTCGTCTTTGGATCACCCTGAAGGGCAGGAGAATTGGCCCCAGAGGGCTGAGGCTGGAAGCCACCAGGCCACTTAGAGGCAGCTGCGGCTGTCCGGGTGCGAGAGGAGGAGGAAGAGAGCAGCAGCGGGAGCGGGAGGAGGGCGGCGCCTGGTGTCAGGTGGAGACAGCAGGACTGAGTCACCTCCTGCGGGGACGAGGTGCCGGTGACTCCAGCAGCCATCAGGGGGAGGGAGGGAGCTCCTCCTGGGGTTTGTGAGGCACTGAGGGTGTCTGGGTGGGGAGTCTGGGAGCAGCTGTTCAGGGGACGGGCTGGGCCGTCTGGGCAGCATTGGGAGTCATGAGCAGTGAGTCACCACACTGGGGCAGTGGGGAGGGGATGAGGCCAGGCGGCAGCGAAGCCCAGGTTCCAAACACGACAGAGAAGCCCAGCTCCAGAGCTGCCCCGTGCCGACCTCGGGGGGGGCGCTGGCAGACCGCGGAGACCAGAGCGGAGCGGAGGTGGCGCAGCCAGGGTCCCGACCTCTCGGGAGGCAAGACTGGACTCGAGGAGGAAGTCTCGTGTCCCGACAGGGTGGCAGCGGATGCCGTCCTGACACGCTCACGTGAACTGCCCGCTGGCAGAACAGCACCCTGCAGGAGGCAGCCAACTCCTTCCCGATGGGCCCTCCGAGGGCGCTAGAACCTTCTGGAAGGGGCCGGCATCCTTTCCTGTGAACATCTGAGGCTTTTGCAGTTCTCCTTCACCACTCCTAATCTCCCCAGTGCAGCATGAATGTCACCACGGATGACACGCTGATGAGGGTTGAAGATGCCGCGACGAGCGGCGTGGGGGGTGCAAGGCAGAGGAGGAGGCGAGGCGGGTGCCCAGGAGGGCCTGAGCAGGCTGGGGGCCAGGGGGCATGGGAGGGGGCTGTGGGAAGGGGTGGGGACGGGAAGGTCACCTGCAGGGCGGGAACTGTGGGCACCGCACCTTAGCTGTGACGGCAGCGCCCTCCTTCCCTGTGCTGGGAGATCGCTGGTCTGGGGCCCCGGGCGTGCTCACCCTCAGTTCAGTGGGAAAATGGGCCGTCTTTCTCAAGTTAGCGCATGTGTGCGCACATGTATGTCAGCGTGCACGTCTGTGTGGGCGCTTCTTCCTTCTCTCTCCGAGGACAGGTGCCAAGGGCCAGCCTCTAGCTCAGCCTCTAGCTCAGCCTCTAGCTCAGCCTCTGGTTTCCCTGGCCCCGGGGTGGCGCACTTGGGGCAGCCCCTTGCCCGGGGAGTCTCTGCTTCCTGTGCTGTCCGCAAGCCATGGAGTGAGGAGCCCGCAGGAGGGTGTTTGCTGGAGTATGTCAGTGGAGCCTGCGGGCCTTGAATGGAAACTGCCCCAAGTGCATCACGTCGTCAATGCGACTAAAACCAGAGACGAGGCAGCCACAGCCTCATTTAGGCAGTTTTTATACTGCTAGTCAAATTGGTTTCTTTAAGAGGGAACTCATTAGGTGTTGCCCCATTAAGATGGGGAGACCCGGTCAGCACAGCCCGTCCCAAGCTCTGGAGATCAGAAGGGGGCTCAGGGCCCTGGTGCCGCTGCCTCCGCCCCCCCTTGCCTGCCCGGCGCCCCTCAGCAGCCAGTTACCACGCTGTGGTCCTGCTGTTCCGGGGAGAAAGGAGGGAAAGTTTGGCCACTGAGAAGAAAACAGGAATAGAGCCCAGTTCTTACCAAAAGGAAAAGGAATTTGAATTCTGAAGATACTTTATTTCAAAGAAACTTGGAGCCAGGACAGTCCTTGAGAGGTCATTGCTGCAGAGAGTGGCTGCGGGGTGCAGGGCACCTGGCTGGTGCAGGCCGGAGAGCCGCAGCTTGCCCTGGGGGTGAAGTGCGCCCTGGAGAGGGGCAGTCTGGGAGGGCAGGTCCTGCGGCCTCCCCCTACACACCACACTGCTGCTCTGGGCAGACTGTAGTGATTTTGTGTCTGCCATACGAAACTGTCGTTCTTGCTGTAGTTAACGACCACTTGTCCAGTCTCCTCAGACAGCCTGTGTCCATTCGGAATGGCGGGTCTTAATGAGGTACTGTCCTGCCCCCCAGGGAGCCCTTGGGTAGTGTCTAGGGACATTAGTGGCTGTCATGACTGGGGAGCTCCTGGCCTGGAGTGGGTGGAGGCCCGGAGCTCTGCTCTGCACGCTGCAGGGCCCAGGACACTGAATCCACGTTCTGGACCAGGGGCCCTGACTTGTCCCCCAGGCACCAGGCTGACGGGTCCGTGGGGGCAATGTGGTTCTTCAGGAATGTGGAGGAGCCACCCACCTCCCCACACGTGAGCGGGCCACATGCAGGCCAGGGCCACGGAGGCAGAAGTTCAGACATGTGTCACTTCTGAGACCTGGCCCTCAGGCTGGAGGGTGCCAAAAACAGGAAGTGGACGTGACTTTTGTGGTCACTGTAGTAAAACTCGGAATGTGAAGATGCTCTGGGGCAGTCCCTGGGCTTTGAAGCTACCGGTCCTCCTGGGAGGGCTCGTTCCCTCTTGTTCTCAGGGAAGGAGGTAATTGCTTCCTTGGGGCCAAGGCCCTCTTGTGCCATCCGATGCCACCAAGTAGGTACCAGGATGAGGAGGGCCTGAGCCTCCACAGCAAGGGAGCCCCCCCCAGAGTGAAGGAGCGGCGCTGGGCTTGCTCTTCCCCAATCACCCCAACCAGTGTTGTCCAGACATGGTCCAGGCTGCGTGGGGCAGGTGATGGCTCCGATGACCAGTGTTGGCCAGACATGGTCCAGGCTGCGTGGGGCAGGTGAGGATTGGTGTAGGGAGGAGCAGGAATAGAAGAGAGATTGCCTAAGGTCGCAGTGAGTCAGCGGCCAGGCAGGAACAGGGCCCAGAAATTGCTGGCAGCGTTTGTGCATTTCCTTTCCTGACAGGGCTGGTTACTAGGTGACAGGAGTATTTTCCTGTAAACAGAGAGCTCTTCCCTTTGTGCCCGGCAGATTCATTCATGGCGCCCCCATCTAGGGCTGCTTCAAGTCGCGTCTCCTTCGCCCCTCACATGCACTCAGGAAGCCACAGCTGACGTCCCCGCTGGTGTGTCTTACTCACGGGTATCTCCACAAGATCGAACACCCGCATTTTGTGCACTGGGGTGTTTATTCAAGGTCAAATGCGCATTTCGCAGATTCCAAAGCCTGGTGCCCCGGCCCAGGAGGGGAAACACAGGGCTGACTCCGTGCTTTCCCCTCAACTCCTCGCCTGCCCTTATCTCGGACCAGATGGCAAATGAAACGCGCTTGGCTTGTAAACAACACTCAGGCGTGTTCCTGAGCCGCGAGGGGGCTCTGGGCCAGCCACCCTGTTGGCCAGGCCTCAAAGGCAAGGTGGCAGGTTGTGCCCACAGCCCCTCTCCTTTGTATTGGCTCTCCTGGGGCGCCTGGAACCCAGACCGAGGGGATGCAGGCGCAGAAAAAGGCAGTCTGTCCAGGCCCCTGCCCTGGGAAGAAAACCAGGAGAGGACAAAGGAAGGAGTGTGACGGAGCAAGCACCAGAGGCCAGAGCCGAGCTTCCCACCTGGGCCCTGCGCAGGTTCAGGTCAGAGCAAAGCAGCAGTCTCTGCTCCGTCCGACCTGCCGCAGCCCCCCCACCTGGCCTTCAGGGATGTATTACGAAACCCCAGGGGAGGCCTGAAACCAGTGGTACCAAATCCTGCGTATATACTGTTCTTTCCTGTACATGCATGCCATAAAGTTTGATTAATTTATTAACTGTAGATCTTAGCAGGCTGACTTACTGTAGATCTTAGCAACCTCATTTTCTCTTCTATTAAGTCAAGAACTTTCACTTTTTTACTTAAAGGAAGGGCTTTGTAGCTTCTCTTTCTCATATGTGAATTGTCAGCATCACTACTCTTGTCCCTTGAGGCTATTATTAAATAAAGTAAGGGTCTTTTGAACACAAGCACTGTGATACCTGACAGTTGGTCTGATAACCAAGATAGCCACAAGATGACTAACGGGCAGGTAGTGTATACATCATGGATACACTAGGCAAAGGGATGACACATGTTGCGGGGTGCAGAGCAGGGAACCAGCTTGTGCTGAGAAAAGCAGTACTAAAATGTTTTCTGCTTATCCTTTGAGCTGGCAGCTATGTGCTGGGTGTTTAACTTCTTACACATCTATATAGTAATTTCACACGTCTACAGAGTAAACACACTGTATAATGAGCCCCACATAGCCACCACCCTCTATGGTTTCCACGCTGTGCCGTTCTCGTACCACCTGTGTACCCCCACCCTCCCCATCCTCCATGGCCATCATATTTTCTTAAAACTTGCATAGAGTGAGTGACAGATCTTGGCTGGCTGATCTTGGCCATGGATTCCATGCAACCCATACCATAAATACAGAGGATTCGTCCACCTCCCTCGAAAGCCCACCCCCTTGTGCTGCTTCCCTTAGATTCGTTTTGTCCGCTCCACTTTGTGCCCTCTTTTTTTGTTAGGCTGCTGTCACTCAGCCTAACAGTTTTGAAACTCGTCCACGAGCTGTGGGCGGGGTAGTTCTTTCCCTTCTATTAATGAGCAGTGAGCCCATCTCGTTCCTGTTATTGGTCTGGCTATTCTTTTTTCTCTGGTAGTTGATCTGGGGACTCACATACATCTCTGAGTCATCACACCCTGCCATTCTCTTCCATTCTCCTGGGGAGGAACTTCGGGGTTTCCCTGCATTTTGGCTGTTGTGAATGGAGCTGTTATGCATGTGTGCGTACGCCCTTGATGAGTGTTTGAGGACGTGACGTCTTCCTGTGTCTTGAATACGTACCTGGGCGAGGGGTTAGGGCTGAGGAGTGGCCTGCCCTGTTAGGGAGCGTGCAGACCTCCCCAGCCGGCTGTGCCCTCCACCCCACAAGCGGCTCTCCAGGGCTTCAGTGTGGCAGGCGCTCCTGACAAGGGGACGTTGCCTGGCTTGTGCTGTAGCCACCTGGTGAGCCTTTGGTGGCGCCTCTTTGTGGTTTCAATTTGCCTGTCCCTGATGACCAGAGGTCTGACGGCCTTTGGGTGCCTGTGTGTCTTTGTTTGTGAAGGGCCTGCTCAAGTCTTTTGCCCAGTCTCCCTCATAGGTTATTTGTCTTTGTATTATTGAACATTTTGTAAATATTTTCTCCCAGACTGTGGCTTACCTATTCATGATCTTAATGGAGTATTTTAATGAGCAAAGGTTTTGAATTTTGATAAAGCCTTTCAAGTTTTTTTTTTTTAGTTGTAGTTGGACACAATACCTTTGTGTGTGTGTGTGTGTGTGTGTGTGTGTGTGTGGTACCGGGGATTGAACTCAGGGGCATTCGACCACTGGGCCACATCCCCAGCCCTTTTTTGTATTTTATTTAGAGACAGGGTCTCACTGAGTTGCTAAGTGTCTCGCCATTACTGAGGCTGGCTTTGAACTCGCAATCCTCCTGCCTCAGCCTCCCGAGTGCTGGGATCACAGGCGTGCGCCACCACGCCCGTCTGGGACACAATACCTTTATTGTATTTATTTATTTTTATGTGGGACTGAGGATGAAACCCAGAGTCTCGCATGTGCTAGGTGTGCGCTCTACCACTGAGCCACAACCCCAGTCCCCTTTCAAGTTTTTTATCTGGTTATTGCTTTCTGCACCCTAGCTAAGAAAACTTTGCCCAAGACCCTATTTTTTCCTCTTAGAAGTTTATGTGCAAGTCTGTGATTGAACATTTGTACGTCTAGTTGGAGGTAGGGGTTGAGGTCGATTCCTCACCACCGAGAGGGAGAGAGATCCTGTTGACCTGCACTAGACTTTTCTTTCTCTGTTCGATTGCTTTGGCGTCTTTTTCAAAAATCAGTTGATGAAGAAAAGAGCCAGGGCTCTATTAGAATGAAAAATTCAATTAGCAAATTAAATATGGGTTCTATTGGCTGTATTCTGTGGGTTTGGATTTGTTAATCTCTTGTTAATGACTTCTGCATGAACATTCTTGAGAGAGATTGCCTGAAAGCTTCCCTTTGTGCGTCTTGGTATCAGGGTTGGCCGGCGTTGTCGAGAGAGCTGGTCAGCCTCCCTTTTCTGTTTCTGGTGGAGTCTGTGTGACCCCCTTCAGTAGTTAATAGGGCTGTCAGTGGGTCCCCAGAGCCTGAGCTGTCTTTGTGGGAGGTTTCGATAACAGACTCGATGTCTCCATCAGAGTGTGACGTTCGTGCTTTCTGTTTCATCTTGTGTCGGTTTGGGGACTGTGTCTTCTTTTAAAACCACCCATTTGACCCGAGTCGTCGGGGCTGCGGCTGCGGCTGTTCAAGCAGTCCTTGTCGTCCCTTGCACGTCCCGGGCTCAGGAGCAGCGCCTCATTCTGGTCCTGAGACTGGACCTGTGTTTGTTGTCTGTTTTCTTTTTCCCTCTCATCAGTCTTTCTGGGTTCGCCAACGCCCTGCCACCCTTAGGACTCAAATTTTTAGAGCAGCTTTAGGTTCACAGCAGGTTTGGCTTGACAGTAGGATGCAGAGCTTTCTCTCCCACTCTCCGCGGTGTGTCAGGATGGACGCCGTAGCCCTCCTGGGCTCAGGTGAGGCTCCACGGTGGCTGCCCTGGGCCCTCAGTGCCCACCGGCCCTCCCTCCATGGCCCTGACCGCTGCTCCGGCACCTCGCCTGGTCCCGCCTCTTCCGGAGGCCGTCTAACTGGAGCCACGCAGTGGCTCTTTCAGGTTGGCTTCTCCTTAGTGACACGTGCCTGCTCTCTGCCATCTCGCTCTTCATGGCTCAAGGGCTCACTTCTCTCTTGAAAAAATTTTGTTTTGAGCTGGGCACTGTGGCGCACGCCTGTCATCCCAGCACTTGGGAGACTGAGGCAGGAGGATCGCGAGTTCAAAGCCAGCCTCAGCAACGGTGAGGCACTTAGCAACTCAGTGAGGCCCTATCTCTAATAAAATACAAAAAAGGGCTGGGGGTGTGGCCCAGGGGTCGAGTGCCCCTGAGTTCAATCCCCGGTACCAAAAAAAAAAAAAAAAAAAAAAAAAAAAAATTTTGTTTTGTTCGTTTCCTCCATCATTTATAAAGTTTTTAATTCATTAATTTTGTTCTGTACTATTTTTCTCTGTGATTCAAGCTGAATTTGCTAGTCTTTTATGGCTTCCTGAAGCAGGAGTGTTCTCCTGCCCTTTTATAACGTGGGTGTCTGGAGGGCGGCTCGTCTGCCTCTGCGCGCTGCTTTACCCGCGTGCCACAGATTCTCTTCCCGTGCTCGGGTTTGGGGGTTGAACCTGGGGGGCACTTTACCCCTGAGCTACATCCCCAGCCCTTTTTTATTTTTTATTTTGAGACAGGGTCTCGCTAGCTTGTCCAGGCTGGCCTTGAGCTTGTGATCCTCCTGCCTCAGGCTCCGAGTCTCTGGGATAGCAGCTGTGCGCCAGGCACAGATGTTGATAAATGGTGTTTTTGTTATCATTCAGGTCAAAATTTTCTAATTTCCCTTGTGGTTTATTGTTCACCTACGGCTAATTTTAACAGCGAATTTAAATCTTCCAGACACTTGTCACTTTCCTGACCGCCTTGCTGAGGCCTCCCGCCACTGCAGTCCCAGCACACGTGCCCTCTGTGTCCCAGCACACCTGCCCTCTGTGTGACCCCACTCTGGTGAAATGCCTTGAGACGTGCCCCCCAGGGCCGCTGTGCTCTGTCCATGGATCCTGCTTGTGGTGGAGGCTCATTCACTAGGGGTGCAGCTCCTTCAAGTTCTTGGGCTCACTTTTAGCACCTGTCTCGCGCCTTGTCTGTGCTCCATATCATCTTGATTATCTTGGGTTTGATTGTAACTGACCCTTTTATCCTTTCCCTTGACGATAGATTACATTATTCTATTTCTTCTCATAGGTCATGATTATTGTTATTTATTTATTCATTGGTGCTGTGGTTTGAACCTACGAGTGCTCTGCCACTGAGCTAAACTCTAGCCATTTTATTTTTTAGATTAGATTAGGTGGGCCTCAGGCGGGCCTCAAACTTGGGATCCTCCCGCCTCAGCCTCCCATGTCCCTGGGGCCACAGGTGTGCTCATGATTTTCCAGGATCCCGGGCATCCTGGCTGGTATGCTGGGCAATTCTGGACTCTGCCAAGTTCCCGAGGGCCCCCACTGGCTTCCAGGGGCACCCACACTGTCATGGGGGCAGCAGCTGCAGCCTGCACTTGGGTCTCCGCCCTTGAGCTGTGGGCATCCCCCACGTGTCTCTGACTGGTTAGTGGTCAGTGACTTGGGTGGACTCTGGCAGACTTGGCTCTCTCTCCCAGGATTCCCCAACCCCAGCACTCCGTCCTGCGTCCTGTGGTCACCAGGCTGCCGCCTTCTGCCACCCCCATGTGAGGCGCTGGGGTGTGCCCCGGCGAAAGCCACTGTCTCACCCCGACCGTGGGCAGCGAGTGGGGGCCTGGGTTGGATGAGGGGACGATGGGCGTACGGAGGCTCCCAGGCTCCGGGACGTGTGACTGGCGGCCCAGAGGGCGGTTCCCAGCAGGGGAGCGGAGCAGCGGCTCACCCCTTCTGCCCGGTGAGGGCGAGACCTGCCCCGCGGGGCAAGGTCGTCCCACCGCGGGGCAGGCCCGGCCGTGCCAGCTTTCCCTCTGGTTCTCGAGGCTGCTTTCACAGCAGGTCACTTCCTCGGGCACCACTGGCGTCGCCTCCCGCCTCAGATGGCAGCAAAGCTGGCCGAGCGCAGGCCGGGGTGGACGGTCAGAGAAGTGCAAACACGAGCCCACTGGGCAGCTTCCCCCAGCGATTCCCAGGGCAGGTCTGTGGCGGGGACAGGAGACCTGTCCCGAGGAAAGAGGAAGAGCAGGCGCAGGGGTCCTGCCCCTTCACCTGCCCCAGCCCTGCAGCGCGTGGCTCTGGGGCCATCTAGTGGTCATGACGCAGTCAAGCCACCCTGAACAGAAATGTCCCACGCCCTGCCCTGGGTCCCCAGCGGCTCTCCACAGCACCAAGGTGTTAGGACAGCCACTGGATGTCAGGGAACAACCCCCAGGCAGGATTAAGCCAGCACCCCCTGCTCTCCTTAGCAGATCTGTTTAATCAGTTAACAGTTTTGCTTTGCAAAAAAATATATTTAAAAATGTTTTTAGAAAATAAAGCTTTTAAAATTTTCACTTATTCTTAGAGGTGGGATCCCTTGGGGTCTAGAGAAACATTCTGGTCCAGTTGTGGCCACTGTAGGACCAGGACACGTGTGTGCCTGGTCATAAAGCCACCTCTCCTTGAATCTGAGGACTTGGCTACTTCTCACAGGTGTCAAGCCGCCCCTTGTCTATTTCAAGGTAAAGACAGGGGCTGAAGATGTGGCTCAGCGGTAGAGCGCTCACCTAGCACGTGTGCGGCCCAGGTTTGATCCTCAGCACCACGTAAATTGTGTACAACTAAAGCAAATAAATAAATATTTTAAAAAAATAAGAATAAAGGTAAAGACAGGGACTGGGCGCAGCTCCGTGGGAGAGCCCTCGCCTCGCGTTGGTGTGGCCCTGGCTGACCTAGCCTGTTCATAGGATGGATTTGTCTAATCTTCCACTTTGTTCTGATTTTAATACGTCTTTTAGTTTAGTTTCTTTGTGTGTAGTGGGGGGTGGGGGGTACTGGGAATAGAAACCAGGGGTGCTTTACCCTCAGCTGCTCCCCAGCCTTTTTTTTTTTTTTTTTTTTTTTTAATTTAGAGGCAGACTGTTGCTAGGCTTTGCAGGCTGTCCTTGTGATCCTCCTGCCTCAGCCTCCCAAGTGGCTGAGATGACAGGTGTGGCCACTGTATCCAGCCTCTGTAGAATCTTTGAACTTCCCATGTGGAAGACGTACGAATCTGCCAGCTGAGAAGCAGGCCTGTGTGCTGGCCTTGGGCTCAGAGCAGCACTCGGTTTGTACTTACGGCTGAAATTCCTGAGGATTTACACCCAGCCACGGATAGAATGTGCCACTTCTCTGGTCCCTCGTGGCTCACCTGCTCAGTCCCTGGGCCAGTGGTTCTGAACGGGGTGATTCTGCCTCCCCGACAGCCCTGGGCAGGGTCTGGAGATGGGGGTTGCTGTGGCTTGGTGGGGCGCCCCTGGCAGGTGGGTGGAGGCCACCCCAGGACGCCCCGTGTAAGGGTGCAGCCCCAGATGCCAGTGGAGTCCCGGTAGGAGAGCAGCGGGTGGCGGCTTGGCATGCAGCAGCTGCCCAGAGAGAGCTTTGGCTTTCTGGGCAATAAGGAACAGTCGCCGTGGCCTTGCGAAGCCGCAGAGCCCGGCCAGACGTGGCGAGGAGAGGCTGCAGGGAGCTGGAGCCTCTTCGGAGGCTGTCCTCGGCCTCCCTCTGTCCTTCACTGGAGTGGTTCAAGCCTGTCCCTGCCCCTTGCCTGCGGGCCCACCAGGCCTGGGCTCCAGCTTGGCGGGCATGACTGCTGCGCCTGCTCTGGGCGTGGGCGCTGCCCTGGCGCTGCGCTGGGGCGTCCTGCCCACTCACTCTCTCTCCACCCTCCAGAACTGAGCATGCAGAACCCCAAGGGTGGGTCCGATTCACCTGCATCTGTGGCTATGCGTCCAGCGGCGGTGGCACCCCAGCCTGTGCCAGCGTCCCCTCAGGTAACGGTGCCCTGCCATTGGGGCCACTCTGGTACAAAACAGTTGCCACCGTGTGGACGCATGCCCTGTGGTTTGGAAAAACACTTGAATCAACAGAAAAAAAGAAAGAGGGGCTGGGGTTGTGGCTCAGCGGCAGAGCGCTCGCCTAGCACGTGCGCGGCCCGGGTTCGATCCTCAGCACCACGTAAGTATAAAACGCATTGTGTACAACTAAAGCAAATAAATAAATAAATATTAAAAAGAAAGAAAGAAAGAAAAGTGTGTGTGTGTGTGTGTGTGCGTGTGTGTGTAGTGCTAGGACTGAACCTGGGGGTGCTCTACCACAGAACCACATGCCCAGCCCTTTTTATTTTGAGACAAAGTCTCATGCAGTTGCCGAGGCTGGCCTCCAACTCGCTATCCTCCTGCCTCGGTCTTCCGCGTAGCTGAGACTACAGGCATGCATGTGCCCAGCAGAGAGAAAAAAAACTGTGTTTTTGTAAATAGACTTCCTAACCCCAAAACCACTCCTGTAAAATAGGCACACCCCACGTGACATGGTTTGGCCTTTGCACTTTGCTATGCAGGTCCTGACAAGAAAAGCGTGATATAAACTGAGTATGAAGCACCCCAGTCCGACTCCTATCAGTCTCTTACCTTTCAATGGAGGCTTTCTTGTACCTGGAAATGACTCTTACACAGAAAGACTTTGTGCCTAAGGCAAAAAATAAGTTAGAATTCTTAGGATCTGGTTCAAAATGGAGTGAGAATATATGGTCTAAAACTGGCAGAGGGAGGGTCCCCAGGGAGGGTCCCCAGGTTCAGGCGCACTGCCTCAGGGTGTCTTCCACAGCTTGAAACAAGTCAGAAAGCACCGTGGGCAAGGGGCTGGCCGCAGGGGACAGACTGGAAGCTTGCGGACGTGCACAGAGGCCCTCTGTGGTCTCAGGACCACCCTCAGCGGACGACTTCGCAGGCCGCAGCCAGAGGAGGGGTCAAGGGGAGAGAAGCGCGGTCCAGCAGAGAGGGCCAGGCAGACGCGGGATCAGCTTGTCTAGTCAGAGTGGACGCCAGTGCGCTCAGCCACGCAGGGACGGCCTTGGGAGCCCTGGGGGCACAGACTGGGCCTGAGCAGGTGCCGCCATCCTGCAAGTGGAACCCTGATTGACCCGTTTCCCTGCACCCTTGAACCAGCCCCAGAGGGGTCAGCAGCCCCCCACCTTGCTGCCTCTGGTCCCCCTGGCCAAGCCCCTCTTCCAGGTGCCCCGCTCCTGGGTGGACTTTGCCATGACCACCTCATCCGTCCTCTCTGAGGCCCTGCCAGGGGCTCCTGTTCCTGCCCCAGCTGTGTCCGGCAGCACCTCCCCTGCCCTCCTGCCGCCGCCCTGTGGCCCTGCTCCAGGGAACGTGGGCTGCTTGTGTCTGCTGACAGTGCGTTCCTAGGGCTTCCTGCCACTGCCCGGCCACCCCAGGCCTGGCAGGCACCCGGGCAGCCGAGGCCTGGGCTTCGCCCTTTATTTGAATCTTGTTGAATTTCTGTGTAAATGACCACCTTGCAGCCCAGCTCGCCACTGCCGCGTCAGGTGGCTCAGCATTGGTGTGCAAGTAAACGTGATACTCTGCTTCTTTTGTTTGAGATGAGGTCTCCCGTGTTGCCCAGGCTGACCCCAGATTCCTGGGCTCAAGTGGTCCTCCTGTCTCAGCCTCCCAAGTAGCCGGGACTGCAAGTGTGCGCTGCCACACTTAGCTTAGCCCTTAATACCAACTGATTTCTAAACTGAGGTGAAAGTTACAAAATATAAAATTAACCATTTTAAATAAGTGAAAAAAATCAGTAGTTTTTAGTGTATTCACAGCATTGTACGACCATCACCTCTGTCTAGTTCTAGAACATTCCATGACCCCCCAAAGAAACCCTGTCTCCATTAGTAGTCATTCCCCTTCCTCTTTCCTCAGCCCCCGGAACCCCTGAGTCTGGGTCCTGTCTCTGGACTCCTGTCACACACTTTGTGGCTGCTGGTGTCCACACTGAGCACGAGCTACTCTGGTCCATCCGCGCAGCTGCTGTGTCACCTTGCTGAGAGACGGTGCAGTGTGGGGGCCACCTGGGGCTGGCCGCTCACCTGAGGGCAGCTGAGCCGTGGTGCTGTCGTCTCTAGGGTGAGCACAGAGGCCAGCCAGGTCCTAGGAGCTGCAGTCCACAGGGCCGGTGCCACTGGTGTGCTCAGGGGGACTTGCTCATCCTGCAGTGACATCCTTGAACACTAGAGGACAGTGCGTCCTTGCTCATCACCGCCCTGGTGTCATGAGGCCTGTCCTCACAGTGACCTGTAGTGTCCCCGTGGGAAGACCCCAGAAGCCGGGTTCCAGCAGACACTGGGTTCTGTCCCCTCGACCCTTCAGTTTCTGTGGCCGTGTGTGGCCCATCAGTCCCCCAGCAAACAGCAGAGTCACCTGCAAAAGCTCACATGGGGCTGCGTGGGGGAGTGGGCAGCAGGGGGCCACGCTGGTGGGCACCCCACGCAGGTCCTGGCTCCAGCCTCCGTCTGCAGAGGCGTGGTGTGAGCAGACACTCACGGCGCAGTGGACGGGCCCGGGGTGGCCTGCGCAGCCACAGGGGCACGGAGCGCTCGCCCAGGGCTGGGGAGGGGACGCTATGGGGTCTCCTTCCTCACCGGCAGTCCCCTCGGTGTGAGGAGGGCCGGGGGCACCTCGTGTGGAGCGGAGCTGCAGGGCGGTGGAGGTGCCTGGCTTCTGTGTGTTCCCAGGCGTGCGTCCGCGTGCTCACACCCGTGCACACGCGTGGGTTGTTGGCTGCACACATGCTGGCCGTGGGCCTGCCTCCCCCCACCAGGCCTGTGCAGGGGGACGAAGTGGGCGGCTCTGCTCTGGGGGAGTCTGTGCCCGGGACTCACTGCGGTCTCCCTTCCCTTCCAGAGGGTGCTGGTCCAGGCGGTGGGCTCTGCTCCCAAAGGGACCCCGATGCAGCCCATCTCCCTCCCCAGAGTGCAGCAAGTGCCACAGCAGGTAAGGACAGCCCGACCCTCCACTGGGGGCTGGAGTGCTCCGAGCGGCAGGCTCCTCTGCGGCGGCTGCTCCTGTCCACTTGCTACCTCCTGGAAACTGCGAGACATGTATGAAAGGCTTTGACTGCAGATAGCTCCACATCAAGCCAAGAAAGGGGGTGGGTTTGGGTTCATTCATAAACTCAGCCCGTGTCTGGGAGCTGGGGAACAGCCAGGGCCTGTGGGTGGAGCCCAGGGCGACACCATCAAGTGCTGCAGCCCAGACAGGGGAGGGGACAATGCTCTGCTCTGCTCAGCCGCCTGCCTGCGCAGAAGGAAGCTCACAAACCCTGGCTGAGCTGGGGGTCGCAGATGACAGGAAAGCCCAGAGACCGTCTCTTTGGGCTCTGTGGGCCTGAGGTTTCTGGCTTGACCACTCACCCTGTCATTGTAGCAATGGCAGAAGCTGCCATAAGCTATGTGTAAGAAAACGGGCACGGCCGTGTGCTGATAAAACTTCATTGACAGTGGGGTGCGGCAGCACGCACCCTAATCCATCCACTGGGGGCTGAGGCAGGGGGATGGCAAGTTCAAGATCAGTCTCAGCAAGTTAGTGAGGCCCTGTCTTAAAATAGAAAATAAAAAGAAGCCAGGCGCGGTGGCGCACGCCTGTAATCCCAGCACTTTGGGAGGCTGAGGCAGGAGGATCGCGAGTTCAAAGCCAGCCTCAGCAATGGCGAGGCACTTAGCAACTCCGTGAGACCCTGTCTCTAATAAAATACAAAAAAGGGCTGGGGATGTGGCCCAGTGGTCGAGTGCCCCTGAGTTCAATCCCTGGTACCAAAAAAAAAAGAAAAGAAAAGAAAAGAAAAAGAGCTGGGGATGTGCTCAGTGGTTAAGCCCCTCTGGTTTTGAACCCCAGTACCTGCCCCCACCCCCCAAAAAAATCTTCATTTACGAAAACACCAACAGGCCAAACTTGCCCTCAGGCCAGAGATCCTGCAGAGACCAGCAGCACACGCGCAGGGTCCCAGGAAGGAGGTGGAGGCTCCTGGCAGGCTCAGTGGGACCCAGGGCCTCAGCCGAGTCTCTGTTGAGGCCTAGGGACAGAGACCCGTGTGTGACTCCAGAAGCTTCCCCTGCTCCATGAAGGCGGGGCCTGCCCCAGCTGTCGGTGGGCAAGGAGGACTTCCTGGGTGACACTTGTGCATTTCACCTGGTCCCAGGCCTCTGCCCCCTCCCCAGGGATGCCACCCAATGTGTGCTGGCCTGGAGATTGTTCCCTAAGTAAGTACCAGCTGGGGCGTCAGCTCCTCCTGCAGCCGGGCGCTCAAAGAAACCAGGAGCCACCGCGGTGCGACCCGCAGGCTCGGGATCGCCACCTCCCCTGGTGCAGGGTGCCTGCGGCTGGAGAAGCTGCGGCGGTGCTGCGTTCTGGGGAAGCAGGGCAGACCTCCGGCTCCAGCGCCTGCAATCGACAAGGAAGTGCCCTCCGCGACCCGAGCACGTGTCGTTTCAGGTCCAGCCCGTGCAGCACGTGTACCCCGCGCAGGTGCAGTACGTGGAAGGGGGCGACGCCGTCTATGCCAACGGAGCCATGTGCGTATCCTCTCCTGGGCCACCAGCCTGCCTGCGGCCCGCCCCCTTCCCGCCTGGCCGTGTGTGAACAGGCTCTCGCCCACCATCAGGCCAGCGCCAGACAGCGCAGTACCCCAGGCCCGTGGAGATTTCAGCCACCACGGACCTTTATTTTGTTGGGGACGGGTAATGGGGGATTGAACTCAGGGGCACTCGACCACTGAGCCACATCCCCAGCCCTTTTTTGTATTTTATTAGAGACAGGGTCTCACTGAGTTGCTAAGTGCCTCACCGTTGCTGAGGCTGGCTTTGAACTCGCGATCCTCCTGCCTCAGCCTCCCAAGTGCTGGGATGACAGGCGTGGCCACTGCACAGAGCCAACCACAGACTTTTGTACTTCTAACTTCTAGAAAAGTCTGTCTCCAAAAACAAAACAAAAACCTACTCTAACTTCTAGGTCTGAAGGTTGGGTTTTCCTCATGCGGAAGCCGCTCCCCTCGGGGCCTTTTTATCCTTTCCTTCATGAGACCCTGACTTTCCAGGTGGTTGCTAAAATTGATTTTCCATTTTTCAAGGACTTCTAGAGCTTTCTGCTCTGTGTGATGCTGGGGACAGAGAATCACACGTCCCCCATGGCTCATGGGGCTGGAGAGGCAAGGCCTTTGGCTTGCTTGTGTGTCTGGATTTCCCTTCATCTTGTGGGGACGGTGTTGAGGGCTCAGCCGGGGTCTCAGAGCTGTGATTGATGGTGGCATGGTTTCCAAAGCACCACAGCCAAGGTCCCAAACAGAGACGTGCGTGACTGTATAAAGTTGGCAGAGCTGAAACGAGTTCTGCGGGTTGTACCAGGCCACGTCCTGGTCTCAGCATTGTACTGTGGTTATGCAGGGTGTCACCTCGGGGGACAGTGTGGGAGTACACGCCTCCAGGAGGCCAGAGGGCCCTTGCCACTGACCTTCACTCACCAATGAGCAAACACCACCACTAGCCACTTTCTTAATGACCAGCATCACCCAAGGGTAACTTAAAACCTCTCGGCGGGACACACTGGGTTGTCCCTGACCCGGATGGCCAAGGCGTGTGAGGCGCGGGCTCCCTGGGAGACCCTTTCCACAGTGCAACTTTGTTTTTCAATGGTTTATGTTTTGAAATAATCGTAGACTCAAGGAAGTTACGAAATCAGTGCACAGAGCCCCCAGATTGCTCCAGAGGGCATCTTGTGTGACTGCAGGACACCAAGGCACCAAGCCAGGGACTTGACACTGGGCAGCCACGTCACCGTCACCAGTCTTTACACACCTTCATCCGTGGTCCATGTGTAGCACGTGTGCACAGACCCACGTGTGAGTGTGCACGTGGCTCTGCGCATTCTTACCCCGTAGCGTGGATTCGTGGAACCACAACCACAGAGGTGACCGCTGCGCCCCACCAGGGCCCTTCCACACGTGGCCCACTTGCCCACTCAGAGTTCTGACACGATCAGTTTCCATCGGACGGTCCGTGGTCTCCAATGTCTCAGAGACGATGGCTTTAGCTTCGTGTCGCCTTTGAACTCCACAGGCCACGTCAGGGTGGCCCTGTCCCACGGCCTCGCGGGCTCACGTGACGCGCTGAGCGGGTGTGGGAGGGCCAGGGCTCCAGGTGACGCCTCTCTCTCTGACAGACGGACGGCCTACGCCTACAACCCGGAGCCTCAGATGTACGCCCCCAGCAGCGCAGCTTCCTACTTCGAGGCCCCGGGTGGTGCCCAGGTGACGGTGGCAGCCTCGTCCCCGCCAGCAGTCCCCTCCCACAGCATGGTGGGCATCACAATGGATGTTGGGGGGAGCCCCCTCGTGTCCAGCGCAGGAGCCTACCTCATCCACGGGGGAATGGACGGCGCGCGGCACTCCCTGGCCCACACTGCCCGGTCCTCACCAGCCACGGTATGTACGGAGCCCAGCCCGCAGGGTAGCCCGCGCTAGATTGCGGCGGCAGCGGCGGGGATGGTGAGTAGGAGGCGGCGCTCAGGCCCGGGCAGAGCGTCGCCGCGTGCGGACAGGCCCGGGGACCAGGCAGGAGCGCACGGCTGCCTGAACCTCAGCTCGTCGTTGGTAAAAAGAGGGGGACGTCGCAGGCCACTGGCTCGTGTGAAAATGGACACGAGAAAGCCTCTCCCTGCTGGTGGCTGTGCCGCTGTGGTTTTCTTGCTGTCACCGTTACGTCATTGTCCTGGCCGGCCCCATCCTTGGCCAAGCCGCCTGGAGGAGAGGCTCCTGAGAACACCTGCGCCCTCCGCCGCTCGCTCCTGCAGCGCACGGCCGGTTCCAGAGCCCGTCTCCAGCGCCGCTGCCATCTGCGCGTTGCTCTAAGGCCACACACAGCAGACCTGGCGTGGGCCCACGGTCCCATAGGGTCGGGTGCGGGTGTCCGTCTGTGCAGTCGTCCTCCTGTCCAGACCCTCTGGAAGCTGCCCAAGGAGCCCACCGCCCTGGGGACCGCCGTCTGCTCCCCGTTGCTGTGGTAGATGTCGGGGCGTGCCCCACACAGGGGACTGGTCCCGCCCGGTCACGCGAGGGTGTGGAGCTGGTCTTCCTGTACCCGGGGTAACTGGGGCCACTTGGGGGCTCCCCTGGGGTCTCTGTGAAGCTTGAGCTCGGTCCCCAGACGCAGGCTCGGTGTGGCGCGTCTGCCCTCTGGGGGGCCTGCGGGCGAGGGGTCTCTGCTCGCGGGTCGGCAGGCGCGGCTCTCAGCTCCTGGGCTCCGCTTCACCAGTACCTGATGTCACCACTCCTAGGAGGTGTCCCTGGGCCTTGTCATGCCTGTGGTTTCCTGCAGGTGACACTGGCCAGTTGCCACTCACGTGTGACCTGCCTCTCCTGTGGGCTCTCGGGACGTGCCAGTCCAGGTCATTCTTGTCCCTTTTCAGCTGGGCTGGTTGTTCCTCGCTGTTGCACTCAGAGGACTCCTTTGTGCCCTGGATCCAGCCCGTCAGAAGGCTCTGCCGGTGCTTCCTGTCGTCAGCGTCGCTGTGGTCTCTAAGGGGTGTCGATCGTCCTGGAAAATGCTAGCTTCGACTGTGCTCAGATTCCGTTTCTCGGTTTGTGCTCTTGGGGTCGTGTCTGAGCCTCTGCCCGCAGGCCTCGTTCTCTCTTGATGTCTCGCGAGGCCTTGGCGGTCACACCTCACCTTTAGAGCTGCTTTTCGGTGAGACGTGAGCCACAGGCTGACAGGCCCGGCTTGCCTCGCCGTCGAGGTCCCGCCCGGTCACGGGACCTTTCTCCTTTGGATTGCTTCTGCCCGCCGTCAGCGGGCCACCCGAGCAGTGCTGTTTCAGGGTGTCTGCCCTGTTCCGCGGATCCCTGTGCCTGTCCATGGCCAGCAGCCCCGGCCTGACTGCCACAGCTGGACAGGAAGTGCGTGATTGCGTGGCGCTGCCCCCGGGTTCCTGCTCCCTCTGCGCTTGGGCTGGCTGGTGAACTTGAAGTTTCTGTGAGACTTCCTGTCTTAGAATTGTTTCGTAGTTGTAGATGGACAGCATGCCTTTATTTTACTTGTTTATTTTTATGTGGTGCTGAGGGTCGAACCCAGCGCCTCGCACATGCTAGGCCAGCACTCTGCCACTGAGCCCCAGCCCAGCCCCTCTCTGAGTCTTAGGTCAACTTTTCTACAAATACAGAAATGCTACTGGACTCTGATTAGTTGTGTTCAGTCTGTCCATCAGTTTGGGGGATTAACATCTCTACCGTGCTGAGTCTTCCGAGCCACATTTAGACTGTCTTTGAGTTCACTCGTCAGCACTGTGTGATTCTAACGCATGGATCCTATGTGTGCTTTTCAGACTGATGCCTAAGTGCGCCGTGGTTCTGAAACCTCTGTGAGTCATGTTGAGTCGTTATTTCAGTTTCCAGCTGCTCGTTACTAAATATGAAAATGCAATTGTCCGTTGGTGCTGCATCCTGCCGCCTTGCTGAACGCGCTGTTTCCTGCTGCTTCTGTTGTCTGAGAGCGTAAGCGCCTGTCCCTCCCCTTCCACGTGGCGCCTCTTCCTTCTTCTCGCCCTGTGCTGCTCGGGCTCCTGTGGCACTGGCTGGGCTGGAGACCTGGCGTCCTCGCCCGCAACCTCGGGAGCCTGGGCCCGCTGCTGTGCCTGGTCGAGCCGTGGTCCTCCCAGCTGCCCTCTAGTCCTGGTTTGTGGTGTCTCTTGTAAACAGACGTAGAATTCTGTGAGACGCTCTTTCCCAGCTGGCGGGATCACCGTCTTCCTCCTGCACCGTGCTCGTGCTCGTAGGAGGGACTGCATCGACTGATTGTCACTTAGGCAAGGCCGTCTTATTTTGGTGTGAGGCTGATCTCCTGAACTAGAAGGTGACAGTCTGGTCTTGTCCCTGTTCCTTTGGTCTGGGTGTTGTGGGGTCACCCTGACTTCAGAGAGGCCTCTGAGTCTGCTGTCCTCTCTCCTCCTGCCTCCGAGTGGCTCCCAGAACCCAGCGCTGCGGGCAGGCGCTGCGGGCAGGCGCCGAGGGCAGGCGCCGCGGGGCAGGCGCTGCGCCCTGAGCTGTTCTCCCGCTGCCCTGGAGAGAAGTCACTTGCTTTCTAGGGGCTGTGACACTGTGGGACGTGCTTGCTGCTCCATCCAGGGTATGCCAGCTTGTGCCCAGCCTCATCAGCAGCCAGAGCCTTCACGGGGCCAGGCACGCCTCAAGGACTGGCCGGGAGGGACTTGGCGTTGGCCTCACTGACTAGGAGCTCTCCTCGCAGCCTGGGTTGAGCGCCACCCTCGCCGCAGGTGTGGCTTAGGAAGGGCAGCAGCTGTAAGCGTGGGACGAGCTGGGGCCACAGTCCCTCACTGAGCAGCCTCAGGGTGCCCTCTCCAGCAGCCCTTGGCAGGCCCGAGTGCTGCCCGACCCGGCCACCCAGCTTCCAGGCAGCTGCCTGGGCTGCTTTGGGAAAGTTGAACATTTAAACCAATCAGGAGTCCACGAGCAGGCGTGGCCCCCCCACCCCCACACTCCCTCCAGTCGCCATCTCCCAGCTGGGAACCTGAGCCCCACTGCCACCTGCACTGCCACTGTCCCTTGACTTGTTCTGGCATGGAGACACCTCCTGAGGACGCCACCGAGACCCAAGGGGCTGTCCAGGAGCCAAGAGCGGGAGTAGGAGCAGCTGCGACGGCACAGACACCTGCCCGGCGCTCACAGCAGGCTTTGTTTCACGATGCTTTAAGTCAATGCTGAAAACAGCCCGGAGACCGGAGCAGAGCCACCTGCAGCCCCTGGACTGTGGTCTGGTGGCGAGTTGGTGCCGAGATGGTGAGTGTCGGGGATGAGCTTCGTGTCATCCTTCCTCACCGACGTGGGCAGGCGCTGCCTGAGGTCTGCTCTCACGGGGGTCTCAGCCGGGACAGGCTTCCTTTTTGGCCTCTTGGGTCATGTCCAGGGAAGGCCAGAGGGCACCGCAGCAGGCGGAAGAGCCCCCTCCACGCTGGCAGCTGCCCTCAGAGGACCCTTCTTCCCCGAGACCCAGAGGCCACACGAGGCCACTCCAGAACACGGCAGCCCCCACGGGCCTCCCTGTGGCACTGACGAGGACAGAGGTGTTGGAAAATGAACCGTCTGGCCATGAGCAGGAGGGTGTTGCAGTCTCTCCAGGGTGTCCTGGTGCGGCAGGTGCACAGCCGGGCACTCCCGGTTGAGGTCACGGTCCCTGGAAGGGTATTTTTGGACGTTGAGATAAGCCAGAAACTGGAGAGAGGCCCAGCAGCCTTCCCTGGGGACTCACCCTGGCTCCCGAGCCTTCTGGGTGGCCCTGCCCGGCAGATGGCAGGACAGGCTCCGCCAGGGAGACTGCCGGAGGGGACGCTGGTCCTTCCTGGCTGCCTCAGGGCAAGAGAATCTCTGAGGCGCTGAGGCCCCAGCTCCGACCTGGCGTGTCCTGCGAGTTGGCCCTGCTCTTCCCACCCGAGTGAGGAAGTCGCCCCGTGCAGGGAGCCGCAGCCCCGGCAGCCAACCTGCAGGACACCCAGGGTCTTCTCGAGAACCCGGCCTCCATCCCAGTGTTCTCAGTCACAGAGTGTGGGCTGCGGCGTGGCTCAGGGGGAGCACTCCCTGCCCCGGGTGAGGCCCTGGGCTCCGTCCCCAGCACCGCCAAGGAAAGAAAAGAGAACCATCCGTATCTGTGGCCCTGCACGGTGGATGCCCGCTGTCCAAGACCCAGCCTGAGACATGGTGACGTCACTGGGATCACCTTTGCCCGTGCCGTTGCGGGGCAGCCACCCTGTCTCCAACACCCAGCTGGCCCTGGCCGCAGCCCTAACGCACCCACCGCGCATGCACGGAAGTTTCCTGGTTTGCTCTTAGTCCGTGTTCTGCTGCTCACGACACGGGACCACCGACAGGGTTTGTTTGGGCTCACAGTTGTGGTCCAAGATCAAGAGCCCACATCTGGGGACGGCCTTCGTGCTGGCCGAGAGCCGACGTGATGCAGATGTCCCCTGGTGAGGGACAGAGAGAGCACGAGACCCAGCCAAACAGACCCTGGTGGCAGACCCACTCTGGAGGGGACCGCTAACCCACAAGAAGCTCATCCAGTCACCAGGGGAGAGCCCTGGTCCCTCGAGGGTCCTGCCCCGTCCCACCTCCTGACGCCTCACCTCAGCCCTGGTCTGAATGCAAATCTGGGGTCTGGAAGGGTCCGTGCTGAGGAGGCGGCCGCCTGGTGACCAGCCGCAGCAGTGCGTAGGACGTGCGTGAGCTCCCTTGGCCTGGTGTGGAAGGACAGCCACGGAGCACGGAACTCAAGTAGCCAAAGTGACCAGTCGTGGAGGCGAATGTGGAAGTGCCCAAGTGAACCTGGAAGGCTGCACACCAACCCAGCAAAGCCTCCTCGGCCAGGCAGGCGCAGACAGACAGACAGACAGACAGAGAATGCCGTCGCCCTCTCAGCCCCGAGCCCTACGGGTCCCTCCCGCCCAGACCAGGACGTCCAGCTTTTCCCTTCTCTATCCAAATTCTAAGACTTGTCCCTCTGCCTTCGAATTCCAATTGTCCCTCCTCCTTTGAAAACATTCTGCATTTTTTAAAAATATTTATTTATTTGCTTTAGTTGTACACAATGCAGTGCATTTATGTTTACGTGGTGCTGAGGATCGAACCCGGGCCGCGCACGTGCGAGGCGAGTGCTCTGCCGCTGAGCCACAGCCCCCGCCCCCACATTCTGCATTTTTAGTAAAGACCCTGCAGGGTTCTGCTCACGGCGTGCTTGAGCTTTCGTGAGCTCCTTCCATGGTGACACGGCGGAGCTGTGTTTTTGAAGAGACGGTCAGCTGCAGAGGATCTGACAGCAGGCCCCTAGCTCTGTGGTCCCCAGCCTGGGGTTCAGGACCTCCCACTGCTGACCACTCCCCTGGGAGGCAGGACCCTGACACCAGCACCAAATCCTGGCAGACCCAGCCTGGTGATGTGGTTGTCACCTGGAGACACTGGACCTTGGCAGAGGAAGCCCCCCGGGAGGCTTGCTCATGGGGTGATTAGAAGTAGAATGATCATTTTGCCCACACCAATGAGCTCAGAGAAAGCGTGACCTCCATGCCCCGCATGGCAGCCTGCTCCTCACTGCCACTCCAGGCCCAAGGGCAGGGGGCCCAGAGAAGCCCGCCAGGCTTTCTGTGGGATGTCTGAGCAGTTGTCTGGGGGCTCTGGAAGCTCGTGCTCTCTGCCGTCCCCGCCAGGTCTTGACGCTGCATCCCGAGCTCTGTGAGATTTTTGATGTGTGGATTCATGTCTTTCATCAAATATGGGTCTTTCCAACCACTGTATCTTCAAGTGGACTTTCAAGTCTGCGATTTCAATTTGGTTCCTCTTCGTAACGTGCCTCCTTGTGGAGACACGTTCTCCTGGTTTCCGTTAGTTCTTTGAGCACGTAGAGTGGCCTTACACTCCTCGAGTCATAAATACGACGTCTGGGCGAAACAGAGGGTGGCTCTGTTTGTTTCCTTTTCGTCGGCGCCTGGGCCGTACTTTCTTGTTTGCTTGCGCGCCTTGCCAACTGATCGTGGAAGACGGGGTGGGTATCTTTGACGTTATGAGGCGGCGACTCTGGGTTGGACCCACTGTCCTCCCAGGGCCTGTTGTGGCTGTGGGCAGCTGCTGTTTGTCAGCCTTCCTGGACTGCCTTTGTGAAATCTGGGCTTGCTGTCATGGGGGCCAGCAGGATCTCCGTTTGGTCGGCCAGCGATGTCACAGAGGTTCCCTGATGGGCCAAGTTTGAGCTGTGTTGTGGTGAAGGGTCCACCTGGTTGCTATGAACTTTTATTAGTTTCCGACTTTGGATAAAGTTGGGTCCCCTGGGCTGGCCCACTTATTCAGGACTTGGTGGAGAGATGGGCCTTGCTCTGCTCTGCCTTTCTTCCTGATGTCACTTACGTATTGTAACTGCCTGAGTGTGAAGAGCTGGTTGACGTGGTGTCCGGTGCCACACTGCCCCTAACTTGTGGGAAACTGCCAGTCGTCGGGGCTTGGTGTAGTATCGAGCACAGATGTCCAGGACTGCTGGGACGTCATTAAGTCGTGTTTCTCCCAGGGCTGCGCCTCTCGCACAGCAGACTGTGGGCTGGGGCTGGGCCTCAGTGGCAGGGCACTTGCCTCGCGTGTGTGAGGCACTGGGCTCGAGTCTCAGCACCGCATGTAAATAAATGAATGAATAAAGCTCCATCAACAACTAGAAATATATGAAAAATAATCTATAAAGACATAAACAGCAGACTGTGGCAGTGCAGGTGCGGGCATGGAGCGCCATCTTCTGCTCAGTCGCAGAGACTCGGGGAGACGGAAATGAGTCCGTCTTCTCACGTGCTTCAGAAAATGCAGCTACTCTCCATTTTAAAGTGTTGCCTATGTTCACCAATGATGGGTTTATTATTTGTAAATGAATTAATATGTACATTTTTAATTTCCCCTTACAATTTTTAAAATGGGAAATATTGATAGATTTACCTCTTTTTTAAAAAGCTCATTTTGTGGGGCAGGCGTCGCCCACCTTGGTAGCGCAGAGCAGTCGGTGGAGTGGAACGTGGAGGCCGCCCTGCAGCAACCCGTGCCCTCCGTCCTGGTGCTGGGCGCTGCACAGGCCGCCCCACCCACAGGGCCCACTTCCCGAGGGTGCGCACGGTCAGGCACGACGCCCTGACAGGTGCCTCTGACAGGGCCGGCAGAGCTACCCGGGCCCCGGCTGCTGGTCAGGGGCCTCAGGCCCAGGAGCTCCGTGCCTCCCCGCGGCCATCGAGGTGGTGCTGCCTCTCGCTTGCCTGTGCCTGGGCTGATGGGCGGGAAAGCCGGCCCTCCTCCTCTCCCTGGTGCTCCACCGCACCTTCAGGGTGACCTGGCGTCCTCTCTGGCTTCTACCAGCTGCCGCTGACGACAGAAAGCAGCACCACAGCGGTCCAGGTTGGGCACCGGAGATGCTGTGGCCCTGCTGGCCTCCACTTGGCCCCGGGACCGTCCCTGAAATCACCCTGCTTGCTGTTTACAGAGAGGCCTCTGCCTTCCGGGTGTTCTGGGGGTGGAAGAGGAGCTTTAGGCTCCTGTTCTTCCTCGTAGCTCTCGGCCAGTCATGGTGGACACACAGATTCTAAATTCCCAGTTTCCACGTAGAAATCTGGGTCACATTCAGAAAGTGTAAATGTGGTGGCAGCTGTGCACGGCTAGGTGCTCCCTCCTACTCTCCTGTGCACACGCCTGTCCCCTGTGCCCACTACCCGGTCCTCAGAGCCCCATGGAAGACACCTTCCTCCAGGAAGCCCTCCGGGTAGCCCCCGCCCTCCCCCGGGCCTGTCCTCCTCCGAGCCTCCCTCTCTGCACAGTGGCCAGGGGTCAACTCCTGGGACCACAGGGGCCCAGGGCCTGGCCTCTCTCTCCATCCAGCTTTGAGACCCTGGGCTCTGCAGCAGGTCAGGCTGGCCCAGGTGTCAGTGTGGCCATCTGTCCTTGTGCAATTACCTGACCCTCCTGAGCAGCAGACGTGGTGGGGGGGCATGGGGGTGACTGCGACGCTGGCTTTGCTGACACTGACACTTCCTTGGTGGCTGTGCATTAATCTGGTCTGCATGCGCATGCGCAGTGCTGTGGCCGGACGCCACGCCAGGCTGTACCGGGCTCTGGTGCGTGCACGGGCTGCCGGAGGGGCCGCGGCCGCTTGCCATTCCCGCCAGAGCTCCCCTCCCGGTCGAGCTTCTCCCCGAACTTGTAGGAGCTTGAATTTGGGTGTTAATAAAAGACAGCTCTTGGCTGATGCTAACCACCTGATTTCCTTTTCTTCCCTTCCACTTTGTTTTGTTTTTGTTTTGTTTCTGCACATTCTCTTTAGCTTGAAATGGCGATCGAAAACCTCCAAAAAAGCGAAGGAATCACACCACACAAAAGCGGCTTGCTCAACAGCCATGTAAGTGTGTGTCCGCCTGGCGCTCCGCCCGCTCCGCCCGCTCCGCCCGCGGCTCTCCAGACACTTTAAAAGCAAATAGTGGCGTGACATCCGAAGGGTGCCAGGAGGGGGGTCAGACTGCAATTCCAGCCAAGCTGCCTGCCACAGCCAGGGGACGTGCACCAGGGTGTAGCCCTGGGGGAGCACCTGGCACAGGGGAGGCCAGGTTCATCCCCAGCACTGCGAAATAAGGGGACCTGGTGGTGGCACCTCGGCCTGGGCCTGCCCTGGGGCCAGCCACTAGTGAGTGTGGAGACTCCCAATAGTGGTGGCCGGTAAGCTGCAGTGTGCGCAAATCAAAGAAAGAAATGACCCTAAAATAAGCAACAGAAAAAGAGGGTCAGGAGTGCGCAGAGAGTCTCAGCTCTCGTTCCTGGGCCTGCTCTTTGGCAGGAAGCGGAATTTGAGAAAAGTATAAAACAAGATGTTAGCTGTGCGGGGTCTTCCTCCGCTGCGCCTGGGGCAGAAATGGACTGCAGGCCAGCCCAGGAGCCCTGACATCTCTGCCTGGGCCGCCGTGTGCCTGCCAGGCCTGGAGGAGGGACTGGCTTACTGTCCCACAGCAGGGCAGTCAGAGGGAAGCCCCTGTCCCCACACAGGCCAAAAGGCTTCACTTGAAAGGCTCCTGTCCAGGGTTGCCTGAACCGGGAAGGGGGTGTGGCGCTGTAGAGAGGGGCCCGCCCTGGGCTCAGGCCACACCTCCGGCTGCCGGCTGGCCCTTGGGTCAGGAGTTTTTCCTTGAGAATACCACACTGAAGGGAAGGAAGTCCCCTTTGGTCTAACCCGATCCTGACCGTGACCCAGGACTTCCTTGCATCTAGAGAAACATCCAGAACCTGGGTCTGTCGTGGTGCAGTGTGGCCGGGAGGGCCTCAGAGGGCTGTCACGGTGGGCGAGAGCAGATGTGTCCTTCCACCAGGGCCTCAGGCACAAATAGAAACAGGGAAAGCCCCTGCTCGGCGCCCACCCACTGCGGGTGGAGTGGAAGGTGGCCCTGGACGGTGTCCTGCCCTTGGACAGGGCCTAGACGGAGGTGTGCTGAGGGAAGCTTCTGGAGGGCGCCCGCCAGGCCAGCAGCCATTGGAGGGGAGAGCGCGGCAGAAGGCAGGAGGGTGTGTCGGTGGGAGGTTGGCAGGTGGCCGGCAAGCCACACGCCACGCGTCCTGGCTGCTGGGTGACTTTCTGGCACATCCCATGGGAAGACGGGCTGCTTCCTTCAGAATGGTTCTGAGTTGACTTTCCCAGCGGAGAGCTCTCCCCCGGCGGGGCCGCATGGGGATCTGCCCTGGAGTCATTTCTTCCCTGGTGGTCAGTGGAAGGTGGTCAGGCTGGGAAGGAGAAACGCGGTCATTCTCCCCAGTCGCACACGCTGCTGAAATAAGGCTGGATCTTGACCTGGCAAACAGGAGTCCAGGGGGCAGGAGGGCGCCAATGCCCGCCTGTCCTCTGCCAGGCCACGCATGCTCACCACGGCCCCCTGGGGCTGCCTGGGCTGAGGTGGCTCTTGTAGTGGGCAGTGGCCTTCTAGAAGTGTTCAGGGGTGTCACAGCTCCTTGGCAGCCCGGTCTGGGGAGATAAGGCTGGGGCCACTTGTGCCCAGTGGGCCCATGTTCTGGTGGCCTTGCAGCAATCACCCCCTCAAGGATCCTGGCCAGTCCAGGGTGCCTCACCAGTGACAGGACCATCCTGTGCCCTGCTGCCAGGCAGTGACATCCATCACCATCCGCGTGTGCAGGGTGCTACCCAGGTCAGTACTGCACACATGGAGGTCAGTACTGAACACAGCAGGAGACAGTCACTCCGAGGAGCCCAGCACTGGAGGGCGGGAGGTGGGAAGTGCCGAGGACTCACCCGGTGCTGTCCGTGTGCCAGGGCCCCCGGGGGCTGCCAGAGCTGGTTAGTTGGCGTGCCTGCAGGCCGTGCTTCCTCGAGGCCCCCTGTCAGACCGCAGCGTCTTCCAGACCCAGCTGGGCGCCTGGGAGCTGCCCACTCCCCCCCCCCCCCCCCGAGCTGGGGCCCAGGAGGCCCGCAAGGCCTGGGGAGCTGCCCGCCACAGGACAGTGCAGGAGGAGCCGCCCAGGGGGGCCCAGGGTGGGCAGGGCGCAAACAGGGAGCAGCATTTGCAAAGGGAAGAGGTGAAGGAGCCGGCGCTGGAGAGAGCGCGAGCCTCCCCGACAGGCGCGTCCCTGAGCAGCTGCCTCGGGCGGCCCGTGGGCGCCAGGGAGCGCCCGGCTCCTCCAGAGGCTGTGTCCCTGCGGCCAGCTGACACTGGGACCCCACAGTGAAGCTGTCACTGCCCACTAAGATACACTCTTGTCATCTCCACACCCTGGAGGAGGGCGAGTGCTGGGTGGGCTGTGTTCGGATCATGGAGCTTCTGAGCTTAAGATCAAGAAACAAGTCCAAGGTCCTTCAGCTGCCAGCGGGTGTCCAGTGGTGGGCTGGCACAAGGACACTGCACCCACAGGCTGGGCTCTGCGGCACTGGGGTGCCTGTGGAGGTGGCATGACACGGGCGGTGTTCGCACTCAGGGCGCGTGGCCCACGGGTGCTGCACATCGTGGCGGGAGCCGGGTGGGGCCCAGGCCCTCGTGGCCGGGGTGGGACGAGAGAAAGCGGCCCCTGACCCCTTGGAGAGCACCCCGAGCCTAGGGCCTCCCACCAGGCCAGCTCCCCGTCGCGCCAGCCAGAGGCCAGGCCTGGGCACCGCCTGTGGGGCCACTCCAGATGCTAGCCAGGGCACGCCCTCACCCAGGACCTGCTTCCCGTCCATGCGACAGGTCCTATAGCAGTGACAGTGGCTTCCTGCTGCCCCCCACACTGCCACCCGCCGGCTTCCCCTCCCCCGACTCCACCCTCGCCCGCCGACCCACCTGCTGCACTGGTGCCGCACGTCCAGAGCTGGCCCAGACCCCGCGACCGCCCCCCTGCGTCCCCGTCCTCCTGCCTCAGGCGGGAACAAGTGTCCTTCCCGGGGCTCAGCCCCGGGCCCCACCCCGGAGGCCTCCTCCTCCCACGCCTGCCCCCGGTGCTCTCGGCCCCTCTCGGCCAGCCGCACCCAGCTGCGGTCCCTCTCACGCAGCCACCAGGGGTCCTAAGGTGGGTCACAGCACTGCCGTGCTCAGAAGCCTCCATGGCTCCCACCTTCCCTGGGGCCAGAGCTCAAGTCCTCCCCGAGGCCAGTGCCCGCGTGGTGTGCCATCCCCTCCTGGCCCCTCGCCCCCCCTCGCCCTCTCCAGCCACTGGGGCCCTCGCTGCTCCTCCAGCACACCGGGCTCACCTCCTCGGGGTCCTGGCCCAGGCCGTGCTCTCCTCCCGCAGCGCTGTCCCCGCCACGGCCCGCCTCCTCCTCAGGCCCTTCCTACCGGCTGCTTTCTGGGCGCGCCTCCCTCCCCTTCACAGCCCGTAGCGCCACCCTCGTTCTGTGGGCCCTCCCTGCTCGCTGTGGGCCTCTCCCTAAGGCCGGCTGCTTCCGGAAGCAGGGTGTTGCCCATGCTTGTGGCCACCCCAGCACCTGGAGCAGGCCTGGCCTGAGTCCCACCCCAGCACCTGGAGCAGGCCTGGCCTGAGTCCCACCCCCAGCACCTGGAGCAGGCCTGGCCTGAGTCCCACCCCAGCACCTGGAGCAGGCCTGGCCTGAGTCCCACCCCCAGCACCTGGAGCAGGCCTGGCCTGAGTCCCACCCCAGCACCTGGAGCAGGCCTGGCCTGAGTCCCACCCCCAGCACCTGGAGCAGGCCTGGCCTGAGTCCCACCCCCCAGCACCTGGAGCAGGCCTGGCCTGAGTCCCACCCCCAGCACCTGGAGCAGGCCTGGCCTGAGTCCACTGGCAGCAAATGTTTGACGAATGGGTGAAAAGGAGGGTGCCCAAAGTGTGATGATCAGCATGGCAAGCGCTGGCGCTCAGAAGGGCTGCCCCCGCTGCTGGCGTGTGGCACAGCGAGACCCTCACGCAGCAGTCAGGAGCCAGCGTCGGGCACGTTTGCCCCAATGGCATAGCGACATTCCAGGCAATAGGCCTGTGCGTGCCCAGCAGCCTGGGTGCAGAGCAGGGCACCATCTCCCATCATGCTCCTGCACGTGGTGATGTTGGCACAGCGAGGAAGCCAAGCACGCGTCTCTCCGAGCCCATCCAGTTGGCCAGGGACGGGCGGCTGTAAGGGAACAGTGCCTTGAGCACGGGGGTGGCCCGAGCGTGCAGCCTGGGCCTGGGCCCGGCCTTCCACAGGGCTGCGGCCACAGCGCCCAGAGCCATCGGGCCTCCGCCTCAGAAAGCAGTGCGCAGCCTTTGGCCCAGTGCGGAGCACCACAGGCCAGCGGGGCTCCAGGAGTACGTGTCCTTGGAGAGCGTCGTCTGCGTCACGTTGATGTGGACGTAGAGAGCACAGACAGGCAGACCACAGAGTTCCCGGAACCCCCGAGGCCAGCCTGTCCAGCCCCATCCACCCCCCCCATCACGCCGAGGCACTGAGGCCAGGAGGGGGAGCCTCTGTGGCGGGCAAGGCAGCCCCAGCTCACGCGGGCACTTGCTGGGCCCGCTGGTGCTGGATGCTGGTCCCCAGCTCCTGACCCACAGCCGGTGTGAGGCCTGGAGCAGCTCGCGGCCCCCAGCAGAGCCAGGCGGAGTCCGAGTGTGCGGCGAGGCCTGGCCGCCCTCCAGGGGCCGTCGCGCAGAAGAGAGGACGACCCTCTCCGCCTGCTCCCCTGGGACTCGTCGAGACAGCCACACACCCTGTTGGTGTCAGCCCCCAAGTGACCCCGACGAAGGGCTCTGCCCTTGATTTACGTGACATGGGGTGAGGGGCAGAGGGCTCCTCCTTGCCAAGCCTCTCCTCTGACACGTGAAGCAGTTATGTCCAGCTGGCATGAGCCTTGTGTCCCCCAGGCCAACGTGCAGTGCCCTCCAGACGGCCACCACAAAACCTGCTCCCCAGGAGCCCGAGAACCCCATGTCACCATTTGACTCCGGCCCAACTGGCTGGTGTGTTGAGGCCCCGGGATGCTGGGCTGCTGGCCCTGGCGCCCACCTCCCCAGAGGACGGCCTGAGAGTGCACTGCGTCTTGGCTCCCCAGCCATGGGGTGACATGGAGGAGCTGTCCCTGGCCTCATGCCCAGCCGCTGTCCGCTGGCTCTGTTCCACTCCCGCCTAGACACCCCCGCCCTTTTTTGTTTTGGTTCCCGGGGACTGAACTCAGGGCACTCAACCACTGGGCCACATCCCCAGCCCTTTCTTTTTTTTTTTTAATATTTATTTATTTACTTTAGTTGTACACAATGCAATGCATTTACGTTTACGTGGTGCTGAGGATCGAACCCGGGCCGCGCACGTGCGAGGCAAGCGCTCTGCTGCTGAGCCACAACCCCAGCCCCCCAGCCCTTTTTTGTATTTGATTAGAGACAGGGTCTCCCTGAGTTGCTAAGTGCCTCGCCATGGCTGAGGCTGGCTTTGAACTCGCGATCCTCCTGCCTCAGCCTCCCAAGCCACTGGGATCACAGGTGTGGCCACTGCACCCAGCCAGGCACCCTGTCCTCATTCCTGCAGTCGATCTGTCTTGTCAGTCATTCGTAGATGTCTTCAGAGTCCTAGGGGACAAACAGGGACGCCCATGTCACCTCCATCCCTGGGGATCACGTGTCCAGGGGAGACGCGCAGCCGGTCACTAAGTGCAGGGCCAGTTCTGGACAGCAGAACGAGCTGTGGGAACCGCAGGGGCTCGACCAAGCACGCGGCCTCGGCCCCCGGCCCTGTGCCAAGTGGAAACGAGACCAAAGGGGTGGTGGAGGAGAGCATGGTCACCCCCCCCACTGCTCCTGGCCACGCAGGGCCCCGTCTGGTGCCTGAGGGAGTGGCTTCCATGCTGGCCACCCTTCCAGCCCTGCGTGTGCTACCTCTCCCTGGAGGGGACCTGGGAGGGGTGGGTGCAGGGGTGGCCACCGTGGCCGCCTTGGTGTGGAGCAGGCTGTGCCTGAGAGGGGAGAGGGCCGAGCCCCGAGGTTCCGCTCGACTCGCTTGGACAGGGTGGCCTTGGTCCTGAGATCACCTGCAGTGACAGGGCTCAGGGACGTGGGAGGCCCTGGCCAGAGAGACTGTGGGACAAAGACAGGTGCCTGCCACCTGTCCGCAGAGGGCAGGGAGTCCTGTGGGGAGGCCAGCAGTCTGCATGGGGCTGCGGAAGTGAAGCCCAAGGAGGTGAGGACCACGGTCTCCCTCTGGGCCCCTCCCGCTGCCCCAGCTCACGGGCCTTCTGCCGCTGACCGCCCCTCCCTTCCTCAGGTGAGGGCCCGAGTCCCTCCTCCCAGGGCCACAGCACCCACACTGGACAGATGAGATGGAGAGCTGCTGTTAGTCACCAGTGGTCACAGCCGGGGAAGGGGACTTGCAGTCTGCAGAAGGCCACGCAGGGATCCACGTCCAGGCTGTGGCAGGCGGACCTTGTGGGGACAGGAGGGAGGGATGGCCCCGGTTCCCACGGGAGGAAGCCGTGGACTTGGGTGGACAGTGCTGCGGCTGGCAGGGACTGGATCCCGAGGCTCCAGGATGAGCAGGGCCTTGCCGGGGCCCTCAGGAAGGGGGCGCTCAGCCGCGGGGCCGTGGGAGGACGGGCGCTGGGGCCCTGCTTCTGCGCAGAGGCAGCCCCGGCCAGGGCCTCTGGGCAGGACTGGCCTGCTCCTGCCCTGCTCCCAGCGCAGACCCAGCCCCGTCCCCCAGAGAGCCGCGGTAGGCCCCGCCACCCACTGTCTTGGCGGCTCCTCTGTTAAAGCCTCTGCTCCATCAGCTGAACCCGGCTGGACCTCGGAACTGCCCAGGACCCGGGGAGGCGGCAGGCAGCTCCGAGGCTCCTGGAGCCCCAGGGATGGAGAAGGAAGGAGGACGGAGGGGGCGGGTGGGGAGAGGAGAGGCAGGCAGCACGCAGAGGGCGGGGCGACGCCACCAGGGGTCCGGCAGGAGGCACAGGGGCCTGGGAAGCCAGCTGCCCCCGGGCAGCGGGGGCGGCAGGGCCCTCAGGCCCAGCCCAAGGCCTGCCTCCTCTCACAGCTCCGGCCTGGCGCCTTGGCGGGGGCCCGCTGGCCTCTGGGCAGCATCGGGCACTGGCGAGGGCAGCCGGGTGAGGAGGCTGAGTGCCCAGGACGGCCCTTGCCCTCCTGGCTTCACCTGCCTCCACCCTCCGGCTGGCACAGACTGAACCCCGGAGTGGGGTCGTGTTCCGCCCCACCGAGCGCCGTGCAGGCAGGGTGGGCCCGCGGCCGTGGCGGTCCGCTGTCACTTCGTGCCCGCATGCAAGCTCTGCCCAGAACTGCCCCGCGCCCTGTGCGCTGAGGGCGTGTGGCGGGCCTGCGCGGGGAAGCGAGCCACCGTGAGGCCACGGTCTCTTTCTGGGTCACGTGTTGACGTGTCGCCTAAGTCAGGGAGCCCAGGAGCAGGGCTGCCGGGCGAGATGAGTGGGCGAGGGAGCTCAGCCCCGGAGCCAGGTGGCTTCGGCCCTGGCGGTCTCCAGGAGAGGGGAAGCGGGGCCGCGGTCCTGGTTCTGAAGAGCCGCGTCTCTCTCCAGCTCCAGTGGCTGCTGGACAACTACGAGACCGCCGAGGGCGTGAGCCTGCCCCGGAGCTCCCTGTACAGCCACTACCTGCGGCACTGCCAGGAGCACAAGCTGGACCCCGTGAACGCCGCGTCCTTCGGGAAGCTGATCCGCTCTGTGTTCATGGGGCTGCGGACACGGCGGCTGGGGACCAGGTGGGTAGTCGCCCGGGGCTCCCAGTGCTGGGACTTGAGGTTCCCTGGGGTTCTCTGTGTTGGGGATTTCTCATGATTGCGAGGTTTTGCCTTTGCTTTTGCTCCTGAGGCAGCCCCGGGGTCTTCCGCCATTTCTGGATGCCCGGCCCACCTCCCATGTCCACTCCCTGGCCAGCAGCGGCTGCGAAATACCACAGGCCATGGCCTCATCCCCACAGTCATGCCAGTTCCCCTCACCAGCCACTGCCAGGTCCAAGCCAGTGGCCTGGAGCATCCCTAAGGTGACCCTGTGGCAAGCCAGGCTGGGCATCTGCCGTGACACTGACAGAAGTGGAGGCTTTGTGTACTCAAGGCGGCAGCAGCACGGTGGCAGTGGGCCCACGACAGCAGAGCAGAGGCCAGGGGGAAGGACAGGCCCCCAGCCTTGGGGTCAGGGCCAGCTCTGCCGGCCTCCACCCTGGCGGTGTCCCCGCTGCTGGCTTTCTGTCTTCCTGCCTCTCGGTGCCCAGCTCAGCACACACCCCTTCTAGAAAGAGCCAGGGCGCCTGTCCCCAGCCCAGGAGCATGGCTTCAAGGAGCCAGGAAGTCTGCACATCTGCCTGTTGACCAGCTGTAGGTCCTGGGCAGCCCTCTTGTCCCCTTAACAAAATTACTTAAAGCCCTCTGGTCATTTCTCCCATGAAGAACCTCAGTGGTGCTTCTCTGCCGTGGGAGTGACCGAGGGCAGGAAGAGTCGTTGACGACGGCTGTCATCGGTGGGCGTGCTGTAGACAGGCTAGCCTGGGGTTCTCGCTGCCGGACTTCTCAGAGCCTTTATTATACTAGAAAAGAGGGGACAGCCCGCGGCAGTCCAGGGTGTGCAGAATGCCCATGAACGTGGCTCACATGGGTTAGAAAACGCAGAGGGCCGCGCGGAGCCCACCTGTAGAGGGAGGTGGGTGTGCGGGAGCTGAGCCTGGGCCGTCTGCTCCAGGGGCAACTCCAAGTACCACTACTACGGCATCCGCCTGAAGCCAGACTCCCCGCTGAACCGGCTGCAGGAGGACACGCAGTACATGGCCATGCGGCAGCAGCCCCTGCACCAGAAGCCCAGGTGGGTGACGTCCCCAAGCCAAGGGGGTCAGGCTGGGTCCCCTTGGAGAGCTAGGAGGGCAGTTTCCTGAAGGTGACATTCATGGGCCAGAGGCTTCTATTGGCCACCCGGCTCCAGTGTCCCAGTGGCCAGGACTCGCAGCTCCACCCAGCGCGGCAGGGGCCAGCGGCCTGGCGCAGCCTCCGGCAGCGAGCGGGCTCCAGGCCCCTAGCTTCTCCTTACATTCAGTGGAGAGAGTTCCCACCCGCTGTCCCCCCACAGCCCACTGACGTCCTGCTCTGACACGCTGTGGTCCCCGGGGCCCACAGCCCACATCTGGCTCACTCTGCCGTCCTGTGTTCTGGACGAACGTCCAGCCACGTGTCTCCACCACAACAGCTCCTCAGAGGGCGTCACGGCCTTCCTGCCCTGGGTGTCCCCTCCTCTCCCAGCCCCTGGCAACCACCCATCCCCTCACTATCTCCATAGTTCAGCCCTTTCCAGAATCTCAGAGTCAAAGTCACAGGTCTTCACTTGCTGATGACGGGAGAAAGAGCCCCCCACAGGCCGCACCGCCAGGAGAAGGCCCTGAGGCTGCTCCCTGGGGCTGGCAAGGCCGTCCTTTCTGGAGTCCCTCTCCTCTGTGCATCCCTCACTTCACCAGCCTGTAAGGCAAACCCTTCACCGTGCAGGCCTGCCGGCTCCGGTGACCTGCCGAGGCTGTGGGTGGTGGCGTGGCCACAGACAGCCGGCAGACTAGACCCAGGGCCTTCATTTCTGGGCCCCAGTCTGGGGCTTGGCTCCAGTGTGCCCCCCACAGGCCGCGGAGCACGGAGTTGCACAGGAGTGGCTCCAGAATGGGGCCCTGTCCCTTCCCTGGTTCAGCTTTGGCCTCTGGCAGACACCTGCCATGCTCCACGCTGGGAAGTGGCATCTCGGGAGCAGCTGTCATGGGACAGGCTTATGGACTCGCACTTGGGCGGCCACAGCCTGCGCCAGGTGGTCCACACACACCCGACTGGCACTTTGTCCTCCCCCATGAGGCCCAGCCCCACTGCCCACTGCCCAGTGGGAACAGGTGCAGCCAACTTGGGCACGCCCACCCCTGCACATCCCCCCACACGGCGTCTGGAGAGTCCTCCCTGCTCAGGTGCTGTCTCTGGATGTGCTGCCTGGACAGGCCACCCCTGCCCTCTGCCCAGCACTTCCTTGAGGCCACAGGAGCGTAAGCTGTCTGAGCGTGCAGGTGACTGCAGAGAGACATGAGGGGAGGGTGCACACCCACCCCTGAGTGTCACCAGCAGGTCAGCGGGCACTCAGGCCATCACACAGTGGAGCACGAGTCAGCCTTAGGAAGGAAAAGCACCGACCCCACTCCAGCACGGATGGACCCAAGGACACTGCAGTGACATGAGCCAGACACAGACGTCACACTGCAGGGTCCACTCAGGAGGTCCCTGGAGTCTCAGATCCACAGAGAGAGGGAGCAGCATGGTGGGAGAAGGGGATGGGAGTCACTTTGTGGAGATGAGAAAGCTCCAGAGACGGATGGCGGTGACGGCCGCGCAGTCTGTGAGTGCTGCTGTTGACTGCGCGCTTAGAAATGGCCAGCGGGGGGTTCTTGTGCTGTGTTATGGGGTCGGACACTATGTTGAAGAATTCTGCACATACACCCCAAACTGAATCCTGCCCAGCCCCCTGCTCCTTGGGCCTTCCCAGGCACCGCTGCTGGGGCCTCACGGAAGCACGTGTGTCCCCTGTCCAGGTACCGGCCAGCCCAGAAGACGGACAGCCTTGGGGATGGCAGCTCCCACAGCAGCCTGCACAGCACACCCGAGCAGGCCATGGCCGCGCAGAGCCAGCACCACCAGCAGTACATAGGTGAGCAGCAGCGGGGAGGCCCTGCTCGCCCGCGCCCTCGGCAGCTCGCCCCAAACAGTGCGCTTCCTGCGTGATCCTGCTCAGTACCGGGCAGCTCGAGGTGACCTTCATTCTGGCCTCCCTGCGGTCTTGAATAATCCACTTTGCCAAAAGAATCAATGTATTAAGTGACCATCAGAAAAATGAGATGATAAAACAAAGTGTGTTTAAAACCCCGGGCTGGGCTGGGGGCGTGGCTCAGTCGGTGGCGTGCTGGCCTCGCGTGCACAGGCCCCGGGTTCAAACCCCAGCACCACAAGGACAAATACGCCACAGCCTGAGCTCGGGGTGCAGCAGGCTGCGGCTGCATCCGGGGGTCTCCTCCCTGCTCACCTGGAGCACCTGGCGCGCGCTCAGGTGGGCAGCCTCTCCCTCTCCCTGGGCCTGCCCCTCGAGGGCCTGCTGCCCGGCCCCCTCGGGGAGGCCTACTCTGAAGACCCTCGCGGCTCCCAGGGAGCTGTGCTGTATTTTTTTTTTTTTTTTTTTTTTTTTGAGTCTGGACAGACCTTTCTAGGCTGTTTGCTAGAAGGATTTGCTGGTGCCAGGCCTGTGCCCAGCTGGTACTGTGGGGCCGCCAAGGCTGGCCTCCTCCCCAGATGCACTGCCCTGGCTGGCGCTGTGGGTGCCCACGGGCCCCGCCACTTCTGTGCCACAGCTCTGAGAATCGAGGCTTGGCGGGCTCGCTGTGTGCCCAGCTGGGGCTCAGCTCCGCCTGAGTTAGCTTACTTAACATCCCTGGGATGTGACAGTGTCGTCCCCATTTTGTACTCAAGAAAACTGAAACTCATAAAAGTCACCAACTGCGTGCGGGAGCCCGGATGCCCGCCCGGGAGCACCCCAGACGTGGGCTTCTGCGGCTGCGCATTGCCCGTCTCCTCGGGCCGGTTCTGACCTCCCTGTTCCTCCCAGACGTCACCCACGTCTTCCCGGAGTTCCCGGCGCCCGACCTGGGCAGCATGCTGCTGCAGGAGAGCCTCACGCCCCACGACGTCAAGGCCCTGCAGCTGGCGTACAGACGGCACTGCGAGGTGACGGCCGGCCCGGCGCCTGCGCCCCAGGCATTCCCAGGGGTGGCTGCAGCCTCAGATCCCCACAGGCAGAGTGCGAGGGGACAGGAGACAGGAGTGCCCCGCTTGCCCCCTCCTGTGGTCATGGCTGCCTGCTGCGTGTTCCCAGGACACAGGACTCACGCATCCGGCTGACCACGGCTCTCCCCCCAGGCCACCCTGGGCGTCGTCGTGAACCTGCAGTTCCACTGCGTCGAGAAGCTCTGGCTCTCCTTCTGGAACGCGAGAGCCTGCCCCAGCGAGGGCCCCACCTCCCTGCCTGCCAGGTGACGCCCACCCCGCCCGCCCCAGGGGCCCCCGCCCGGCACACAGGCCCACCAGGGTCAGCCCGCAGGCTCCTGTTTGCTGGTGGCCACAGGTGACCCCCAAATGTCCAGCTCCCTGAGAAGGGGACCCAGACCCCTCCTCCGCCTGTGCCGCCTTTGGACGTCCTGCAGCTGTCTCCTGCTTCCTGTTGCCCTTTGACCCTTTTCAAATCAGACTGTTCAATAGAGGTGGCCATGACTCAGTCCCACATACAAGTGCCCTCCACGCACTGCTGCAGGGAGACACGTCACATGGGCCACAGACAGTGGAGGGGACAGTGTGGATGCTGGGGGAAATCCAGGGTGCTCCACGGGGCCCCTGGCATCGCGCCGGAGGTGGGGCAGCGCCGCAGGCCCTGGGGCGACCTGCGGGGGCCTGTCCCCGCTCACCGTGGGACCTCGCTGTCTGGTCTTCCCATGGCTGGGCGGCCTCCCCGGCCCAGCAAGGCTCACTGGCTTCTGTCCTTCCACAGTGACGAGGAGCCGGAAGGAGCCGTCCTCTCCAAGGACAAGCTCGTGTCCCTGTGCTCGCACGAGGCTGTCCTCAAGTGGATGAGGAGCTGCGACCACATCCTCTACCAGGCGCTGGTGGAGATCCTCATCCCCGACGTGCTGAGGCCGGTCCCCAGTAAGAGGCCGGGCCACTCCCACCTTGTCCTCGCCGCCCTCTTCTTCCCTGTTGTCACCGCACACGCGCAGCCCCCTCCTGCCCATTTCAGGTCACCCTCTCAGGTCCGTGAGGGAGAGCTGCCACTTGGTGGCCCTGGAGTATTTTCTCTTGCCTACGAATTTGTCCTTGTTTCTGGCTCAAAGTGTCAAAGTTAGTGGCTATGGTGGGCTCTGCCAGCTGTCAGGACACTGTCCAGGGCGGGCCAGTCCAGGTTCAATGCTTTCTGGAAGATTCGCTGGAGAGTATTGAGTGGCCCAGTGGCCTCTGAGAGCAGCCTGGTCACAGCTCCCAGCTGTCACTGTGAGGGAAGCAGCTCTTCAGGGACCTGCAAAGTCGTCACCCACCGTAGTCCTCAGAATGTGCCAGCACCTGCCGTCCCAGGTTCCCTGTGAGGTTGGGGACATTCCCTATGTAGACAAGGCATAGCCAGGATAGCGGCCACAGCTCCTGCAGCCTGCTGGGCTGGGGCTGCCCTAACCCCCAGCCAGGTCCCACGCCTGCCCCCGTGTCACGGAGACCCACGGCTGCCTCGGACTGCTGGATCCCAGGCCCCTGCCTGTGAGGGTCCCTGAGGACATGGGGGTGGGACCAGAGTGACGGGCCCAGTGGGGAGCGCGTGAGCCTCTGCGGCAGGCCTGCTCCAGGGCCCCCGCCCTCCACGGCCATGACAGGCTGGGTTCCCACAGTCCCGGGGGGACGGGCAGCGTGGAGAGCCAGGCCGCTCGCTGCTGAGCACCAGGGTCCAGCCCAGCAGGCGGTTGGTGCAGGGCGAGGCTGGGCCTTGATGGCTGCCAGGAGACGAGGAAGCACAGACAGGCCACCTCTCTCCGGTGGCCTCACTGCCTGGTGCTGGTCAGTGCAGACCTGGCTCGAGCCTCCAGCCAGGAGTCATGTCCTGGGCGTGTGTCCTTTTGTCCTGTGTTTTTCTTTTTGTTTTTTTTTTTTTATCTTACGATTGTCTCTTGTCATAAGCCACCTCAAAGCCAGCTGGAAGTCGGCAGGACGCTCTCACATGCGTGTGGCGCATGCGTCTGGTTCTCCCTGCCATCGCCAACAGAGGGCCGGCTGTCCCCTGGGGTGGGGTCCTGGGTTCTGCAGGGTGCTGAGCCGTGGCCCTGGCCTCCTCCAACTGCACACCATGAGCTCCCCGATGTGACAGCCACAGGTGTCCCCAGATGTTGCCCAGTGCCCCCTGGGTGAGAATCACTGTCACAGGCAGATGGCGGTGGCAAAGGGCACGCCCCTGGCTCTCCCAGCCTTTTCTCTAAGCGTCCTGGCCCCAGTGGCCCTCAGGCTGCCTGGCGTCCCCTCCCTGCTGCTGTCGTCCACGGGCGGGCGTCTCCTGCACCCACGTTGTCGCACACGGTCCTCACTGTCCACCTGTGGCTGTGTCTCCAGGTACCTTGACACAGGCGATCCGTAACTTTGCCAAGAGCTTGGAAGGCTGGCTGGCCAACGCCATGAGCGACTTCCCGCAGCAGGTCATCCAGACCAAGGTAGCGTCGGGCTCGGGCCTGGCCTCCACCGTGGCTGGGAGGACAGCTGCGGCCACAGGCCCCAGGGACCCCTCGGACCCTGTGTGCTGTGGGGGAGGGGACAGGGAGGGGTAGGAGGGGCTCCCCGCCCTGCTCCGAGGACCCGAGGACACTGTGCTGAGGACAGAGGCGTCTCCGTGTCAGGAGGGCACCTGGCCCTTGCAGGAAGCCCTGGGGACACTTTGCGGGAGGAGTAGGTGCTGGCAGTGGGGAGGGCCGTGGCAGAGGTGCCACTCGCTGTTCTAGCTGGGTTGTTTCCCTGGCCGTCAGGGGAGCGGCCCCACCTCCTCGCTACAGCCCTATTGTTACCGTCTTGGCCACAAATCAAAATTTAAAGGTAGAGATTTTGCCTATGTGTGAAAAAGAGAATGATTACGTGGCTTTTGGGGGGCATTTCTAAAAACAGCTGTCGGGTGCAGGGGCCTCTGGCCCACCCGCCCCTGTGTGGCCCTCGGACCTGGGTGTGCATGGGAGTTGCTCGGGTTGCTGCTGTGAATCCGCACCCCCAGGCCATGCCCCAGGCGTCTGGCCCAGGGGCGCCCAGGAGCCTGCGTTTCCCACACGCGAAGGGACTCCGGAAGCTGGCCGCGGCTGCGCTGCCATGATCTCTAGCCCACCCGCGGTGTGGCGCGAGTCTGCTGTCCCCTGTCCTGACTCCTCTCCCTGCCCGCCGCAAGGAACCGAGCAGAGCCCCTCCTAGCTGTGGCCCCTGTGACCTCGCTGCCTTCCCACAGGTGGGTGTCGTCAGTGCCTTTGCCCAGACTCTGCGGAGGTACACGTCCCTCAACCACCTCGCCCAGGCGGCCCGGGCCGTGCTGCAGAACACGTCCCAGATCAACCAGATGCTCAGCGACCTCAACCGCGTGGACTTCGCCAACGTGCAGGTGACCTTCTCAGACATGCTCCCCCAGTCCGGTTCGGGACGGGCCGAGTTGCAGAGAGGCCCTGACTCCAGGGTCCTGCCCACACACCAGCCCAGGCCCCCCACTCTAGGAAAACCAGGAGCCACGGCTTCAGCCCCTGCACACCCACCTGCCCTGGGCCTGGCCATGGCTGCGTGAGACAGGTGCCAGGTCAGAGCCTGGCCACGGCTGCCGTGGTCCCTGGTGGCCCCGTTCCCACCCAGGCACTGTGACTGGCACCTCGCTCGTCCTTACAAACGCCCCCAACTTCCCAGACTGGCACCACACTCACCTCACGTCCCTGATGCCATCCTCACGGCTCTGCCCTCGGGGCTGCAGGAAACGCAGTGACAGCCCGCAGTGACAGCCCGCAGTGACAGCCTGCAGCTCCGTCACCTCACTTCCGCCCCGAGTTTCCATGTTAAATAAGTGAACACACACACACACACACACACACACACACACAGAAAACCAAACCACAGACATGGTGTGCCACGGGAGCCCTGATCCAAGAGGCCTGCGCGCTCTGGACGCCCGGCCGGCCTGTGACTTCCTGTGACTTGAGGCAGGTGCTATAGGCGTGCGGCTCAGTGGTCAGTGGCCGGCGTCAAGGAGGCCCGGCCGGATGCGCAGTCCGGGGTGCAGCGTGTGCTGAGCGTGTGTGAGCCCCGGTTCCAGCCCAGAACCAAAAAAACAAAGAACAACCCAGAGAGTCGGGCACTGCCCGAGGCCCCCGAGCCGCGCTCGGGTCTGGGGGCTGCAGTGGCCAGGCCCCTCCTGTGCCGTCCGCAGGAGCAGGCCTCGTGGGTGTGCCAGTGCGAGGAGAGCGTGGTGCAGCGGCTGGAGCAGGACTTCAAGCTGACCCTGCAGCAGCAGAGCTCGCTGGACCAGTGGGCCAGCTGGCTGGACAGCGTGGTGACCCAGGTGCTCAAGCAGCACGCCGGCAGCCCCAGCTTCCCCAAGGCCGCCCGGCAGTTCCTGCTCAAGTGGTCCTTCTACAGGTAAGGCCCGGGCTCTACCGGAGGCACCTCGGGGCAGCGGGGGTGGCTCACACGACCTGCTGCTCGGCTGCTGAGGTGGAGAAGCCCAGCTTCTGGGTATGGCCCCTGAGGAGAAGGAGGACGGGGCACGCTAAGTGTGGAAAATGGTATCCATGCAGTCCATTAGGACAAAGGGCCAAACCAGAAAGAGCAGCGGCCCCTTGCTTCCTCGTGGCCAGCAGGAGCAGCAAGGGACAGAGGCCAGCAGCTCTCTCCACGGAGCAGCACCCGAAGGGTCCTGGTGAGCCAGGTGGTGCCAAAGGAATGGCTCGTGTGACTGGGATGATGCTGCAGCCCACAGGCGAAACTCTGCGGGCTCAGGAAACCTCACTTTTCCTCTTAAGAACTTTCAACTGATTGGGCAAGGCCCACCCACATTACCAAGAATAAGCGCCTCCCAGTCCACAGGAGTCCATCACCGAGTCAGCAGGATGCCTGCGCAGCACCCAGGCTCGTGTTTGACGAGCTCCGCTAGCCTGGACAAGCCCGCACGTAAAACCGCCTGTCATGGCAAGCAAGTAGGAGGCAAAAGAGTGAGAGAAACAAATGAAAGAAACAGCTGGAAGCAAAGGCTCAAAATCCAGGAGGCTCAACCTCCAGCCAAGGGGAACTTTTAAAAAGAAAGTGGAGGAAAAGAAAATAATGAAATCGTGATGGCGACAGTCCAGCAGCCCTCCCGGGTTTGGCACCTGCGGCCTCCACCCACCGCAGATGGGAGGACCCAGAAAGCACCGCGCCCGCGCTGGACCCAGCCCTGCTTCCTCAGGGCGGGCCTCACGGGCCATCTAGAGAAGGCCCACAGCCACAGGAGGACACGCTTTGATTCTGTGTGACATGAGGGGCGTGGGCCCTGCAGGCATCCTCTGGGCCTGGAGCAAGTCCCCAAGGGTGCCAAGGGACACCTGAGTCTCAAGGGCACATGGCCCTGCTCCCCGGGCTTCACTGAGCTCCCAGAGCCCGGGTCAGTGGCCCTCACTGAGCTTCCAGAGAGAAAGGCTGGGTGAGGAGTGGGCACGGGCGCAGGCCCTGAGGGCAACGAGGGCTGGAAGGGGTCGGCAGCACCTGCAGAGCTCCAGAGGGCGCCGCCTGCCAGCGACAGTCCCCACCCGTGCAGACCAGGCAGGGGACCCGTGGAGGAAGGCCGCATGCTGACCTGGGTCCTGGAGTCCTGGGCCCTCTGGCTCACTGAGTGACGACGACCTGGAAAGGGCGGTCCGTGCCTTCAGAGACAGTTGTCCCAGGAGCAGCACGGTGGGTGCCCTGGGCCTGCGAGGGCAGGTACAGCCGGTCCGGCCGACTGTGCCAAGAAGTGGTCTCGGCACCTCAGCCACGCCCATTCGTCCACTGTCCCCAGCCAGGCAGGCTGGCTGCCCACAGAGAACCGAGTGGCCATCTGGCGCTCAGCAGAGCAGGCGCTGCCAGGTGGCGCCCCTCTGCCATCCCAGCTGTTGGGGGTGAGGCAGGAGCATGCAAGGTCACACCAGCCTGGGCAACTCCCAGAGGCCTTCTCAGAAAAACAGACAGGGCGGGGGTGTGGCTCAGCAGGGGGTGTGGCTCAGCGGGGTGTGGCTCAGCGGGGTGTGGCTCAGCGGGGTGTGGCTCAGCGGGGGTGTGGCTCAGTGGGGTGTGGCTCAGTGGGGTGTGGCTTAGCGGGGGGGGGGGGGGCTCAGCAGGGGTGTGGGGGCAGGGGGTGTGGCTTAGTGGGGTGTGGCTCAGCAGGGTGTGGCTCAGGCGGGGGGGGGGGGCTCAGCAGGGGTGTGGCTCAGCAGGGGGTGTGGCTCAGCGGGGTGTGGCTCAGCGGGGGTGGGGGGCCTCAGCAGGGGTGTGGCTCAGCAGGGGTGTGGCTTAGTGGGGTGTGGCTCAGCAGGGTGTGGCTTAGTGGGGTGTGGCTTGGGGGGGGGGGGGGGGGGGGGGGTGTGGCTCAGCAGGGGGTGTGGCTCAGCAGTGGGGTGTGGCTCAGTGGGGTGTGGCTCAGCGGGGGTGTGGCTTGGGGGAGGGTGACTTAGTGGGGATGTGGCTGGGGGGGTGAGGCTCAACTGGGGTGGGGATTGTGGATGGGGGTGTGGCTCATCGGTGGGGCACCCCAGCTCAGGCCCAGTACTGCACACAGACCAGCCCCTCCTCCCCGTCCTGGTGCCCTCTCCGGACCTGGCGCCTGGGGGCGTTATGCTTCCCCTCCCCCAGCCAGAGGGCCTAGAGCTCCCACAGACCCCTGAAATAAGGTACCACGACCTTGGCTCCTCTGCCCACATGCCCCTCTGTCTCCTGTGGTGCTGCCTGGCCTGTCCCCTTGCTATCTGTTGGCCTGTCCCCTGAGAACCGAGCAGCACTGCTGTCCCTGCTACACCCCAGCTCTACATGGTGGGGAAGCAGAGGGCAAGAGCACACCCAGGGCTGCGGGAAACCCCCCTTCAGCCCCAGGCTGCACAAAGTGCCCACAGCCGCTGTCCACTGCCTGTGCCGGAAGCAAGCACGTTGCTTTCAAGTGGCCTCTGGCTTTTCCACTGACCATCCCATCCCCGTCCTGTCCCCGAGTGTTGTGGGAGCCAGCAGGCAGCCGTCCCAGCTGTCTGTCACACAGTCGCAGGTGGTCCCGGCTGGCAGACCCCGCTGCAGGCCCACAGTCTCAGGACCACGAGGATCTCTGGGGTGCCCAGCCCCCTTAGTCTCCGGCCTCTGTCCCCTGTGCCCCAGCTCCATGGTGATCCGCGACCTGACCCTGCGCAGCGCCGCCAGCTTCGGCTCCTTCCACCTCATCCGCCTGCTGTACGACGAGTACATGTTCTACCTGGTGGAGCACCGCGTGGCCGAGGCCACCGGGGAGACGCCCATCGCCGTCATGGGCGAGGTGAGGCCTGGGGCACACCAGGCGGGCGGCCATGGGGGTGCCCAGGAGGCCTGGAACAGGGAGCCCAGGGCCTGGCTCTGGTCCCCGCTGCAGGTGCCCTGCTTTGGCACCACTGGGGCCGCACACACCCGGCAGAAGGGGCCTGTTTTGTTTTGTTTTGGTCCTGGGGACTGAACCAGGAGTGCTCTACCACTGCACGTCCCAGCCCTTCTTGTTTTGAGACAGGGTCTCTCTCCCTAAGTCACCTAGGCTGGCCTGGAACCGTGATCCCCACCTCAGCTTCCCGACCAGCTGGGATGACAGGTGTGGCCAGACATGCCACGTGCAGTGCACCACGCAGGGGCAGCCAGTGCATCTGCAGTGTGTGCCCCGCCCCCAGAGCACTCTGCCCCACACAGCCCTGTCACCGGGAGCAGTCACCCCAGCACGCGAGTCCACGTCCCGTCTCCGGACTCGCCTGTCCTGACATGTCCTGTCACTGGGTCCCACGCTGTGGCCGTGTGTCTGGCTGTCACTGAGCACGAGGTGCTCAGGTCCCCCAGCGCTGTGGCGTGTCAGCCTGGCTCCTGCTCACGGCCCAGGACGCACGAGGCTTGCCGGACCCAGCTGTGTGTGGCCCCCTGCAGCGTGGACCCGGGCTGCGGGCCTGCCTCCAGCTCGCCTGGGCCTGTAGCCAGGGCTGAACTGTGGGGGCGTTTCAAAAAAGAAACAGCCACACTGGAGAGTTTCTAGAACAAATGGAGGGCAGAGGGCAGCTGCTCCTCACAGTCGAGGGGCTGTCACACTCTGAAGGCAGTGACCAGGTGGGGGACCTCCCCGGGAGCTGTGGGAAGCTGTGTTTGTGGCGCAGGCCGGGTCGGCCGGGCGCTGGTCCTGGAGGGAGAGCAGCTGGCTTGCCCCAGCCCCAACCCGCACTGCTAGGCCAGGCATTTCCTTGCCATCCCCTGTCCCTGGTGGCCTTTGCAGTCAGTGCCTCCACCCACCAGCCGCTCCCAGTGGCGCCCGGAGGCGTCAGAGCCACTTGAAGCAGGAGCGTGCTGAGCCGCAGGGAGCCCGGCGCGAGGCCGCACTGGCTGGCACCCCACCCCGACTGGCACCCCACCCTGGCTCTGCTTCTCTTACAGTTCAACGACCTTGCCTCCCTGTCACTGACGCTGCTGGACAAAGGTGGGTGTGTCTGGGCTTCCCCTGGGGTGGTGGCCCTAGGGCTGGTGGCACCTGGGAAGTGGGCGCAAGTCCCTGTAGTGCCCTCGGACCAGCTGGGCTCAGGGGCTGTGCCCCGGGGAGTCTCACCACGCGGGGCCCTCAGAGCAAGGCGCGGCCAGCCAGGGTGCCCAAGGCCTCCTGCTCCATAGCCACTGGGACAGGGGTGAGGACCTGTCCCCAGGGGACTCCAGAGACCCAGCCTGCCGACAGTGTGACCCGGGCCAGTCGGCCCTGGTTACGGGAGGTCACGGGCGGGAGCCCCCTTGGCCATGCCAACACAGGAGCACCAGAGGGGCGTTCCCAGGCTGCTGCTCGTCCTGTCCTCTGTGAGCACATGCCTGTCTCCCTCCCCACCTCCTCCCACGCTGGCCTGCAGATGACGTCGGAGAGGAGCGGGGCGGCGAGGCCGAGGCCGAGGCCCGCAGCCTGGGCGAGCCCCTGGTGAAGCGGGAGCGCAGCGACCCGAACCACCCCCTGCAGGGCATCTAGCACCTTCCTCGGCGCCTTCCTGAGGTCCGAGGACGCCGGCGGCCACTCTGGGGACGGGCGCCTTGGCCGCACCACTTAGTGCCTCTTAGATGAAGCGAGTTTACTCTACTTGGCCCCGGGGGCTCCCCCGCCCAGGGCCAGAGACTGCTGAAGCTGCCGAAGCCCCCGCAGCGCTGCCGGCCGCCCACGGCCCCTCCAGCCCTGGAGGCCGCAGGTCCCCATGCGGTCTCCTCCCTCCATTCAGCTAGCGCCAGTTTTCACCACGATTTTAAAAATAAAAAAGGAAGAAAACCCAGCCGCGCCTGGGAGGGGCCCGAGCCGTGGGCAGGCACAGGGCTCCAGCCTCCCGGGGCCCTCAGAAGGGAAGAGGGCCCTCACCAGGTGCCTCTCGGTGGGGGGGACCATCTCAGCCCACGCCGGGTGGCCTTGTGTGGACAGGCCATCCTGGGCCTCCTGCCCGGGCCGTGCTGTGCCGAGGCAGGAGGCAGCCAGCCCGCAAGAGTCTGGCGTCCTGATGCCCAAGGCCTCTCCAGCCTCGGCAGCCGGCCTCCACGTCCCTGGACGATCAGATCTGGAGCTAGAAAAAGAGCAAGCCGCGGAAGCAGCCCACTCACGTCTCTGAACTACCCGACGGAAGCCTGAGCCCCACAGCAAGGACCAGCCGCTGGCTCCGGAGCAAGCGTGGGGGCTGCGGCGGTTGCGCCGCCAGGTCCTTCAGAGCCTCCCTCTCAGCAGTTCTGGGGCGTCCGACCCCTGCCAGCTTTGTCCCCAGAGCTCTTCTCTGGGGACAAAGGAAAACCAAGGACTTGCACAGGCCTGAACTTGAGACGGGGGATCCGTGTGCCTGGAAACCCCGGCCGTGGCGTCAGCTGAGGGAGTTCCCTCCCAAAACCAACTGCAGACCGAACCTCTGTCTAGGAAGCACCGTCCGATGAAATGCAATAGTTCTCTTTTTGGAAAAAATGTTTATATCAATAGTTTCGTGCTCTAATTAATTGTTCTTAGAAGGTTTCTTATGAACATGTATATTGCAGTACGTTCAGACCCAAATACTGTGTTCTCCTTCACGCAGACAGCACTGACGCCCACTCACGGGCCTCTGCAGCCTCGCCTCGTGGCTAGCAGGCCCGGGGTGCAGGGGAGGGGCGGGAAAGGGAGCAAGACCACCGTCCTCGCAGTGTCCGTCTCATCGTCCAGACCTAGGTGACAGCAGACAGAAGAATGTCCAGGGGTCCCGTCTCCTCTTCTGGGAGACTGGAGCTGGTGAAGGGACCCGCTGACCCCACGGTTCCTCCCCTTGTGGAGACCAGTGCACACTGGGCTCTGCCTTAGGCTCCGCCTTGTCCTTTGCAGGGCCCCCTGGAGGAGCAGGGAGGACATTGAGGCCATGAGACCTCCACCCTGCTCCTGACTCGGGCGGCAGAGAACACACTGAGCCACCCGTTCGGGGGCGGGGTCCGTGCTCCAGCGCTGCCCCATGCCCGGCCACTGCCCGCGGGCTCCCTCCTCCCCAGGCCTTGGTCCTGGCGGAGCCAGAGCCCCTGGCCTCCGGGCAGGGCAGCGGGAGCCAGTGAGGCCACAAAGCCGTGCTCTAGCTGGCGTGGCCAGGGTCAGCTCTTCACACTTGTGAGCACGTGCCCTCCCTGTGCCCTCCAGCTGTGGCAGGGTGGACAGATGCGCAGCTGCTGGGGAAGCCACCATGGTCCTCAGGGCCGGCTTCAGGGTGAGCCACGGGCCGGCTTCAGGGCCCTGGAGAACCTGTGTGTGTGTGCGTTTCCAAAAATGGCCCCCAGCCCACAGATCCTGACGGGAGGGACCAGAGTATCGCAGGGACCAACCTCTCAGGAAAGAGCCCGTGGGTGAGAGGATGCCCCACTGAGGTAGGGGTGCTGGCCCAGCCCCAGCCCTCTGTCCCAGGAAGGAGGCACAGGGTCCCCGGGTGACACTAGAATGGCCATCAGTCCCCGAGCAGGGAACTCCAGGGCCTGTACTCAGCCTCACCATCTTGAAGCTCCTCATTTTTGAACAAGGAGCCCCAATTTTAATTTTGCGCCCAGGCCCTCCAGATTGTGAGTCCTATCCTGGGGAAGTCCCAGGACTCCTCTGTGCCCGGCCCTGGGCCCGGCCCTGGGCCCCTGGCAGGGATCCTCGTGCCCCGCTGCTCCTGGCTCACAGTCTCAGACCACACTGGCGCTGGGCTTGCTCCACTGAGTCCGATGATAAGGATGGCGGGACAGAAGGAACCCTCGGTCCTGGGGATGCCCCAGTGGCCCTGGGACAGGCCTCAGCAGGCCGCTGCTGGGTGGGGAGGGGGAGGGGCCACGAGGGCCCTGCCTGCAAAGTGGGGAGATGGGAGGAGACTGCGGGGGCGCCCTAGGCTGCAGGTGTGCTGAGAAGGGGGGTGTCTGGCGGGATGGGAAGGGTCGGCCCCCAGTTCTCCCGGCTCTCTGGCTGCTGCTCTGCGCCCTTTCCCCCACCCCTGGGTGACCCATCCAGTCCCCACAATGGAAATGCTCGTTGTGCAGAGGCTCACGGGAGCCTGCCCCTGACAGGGCCAGACGGGAGCCAGCCTCCCCAGTCCTGCTCCTGCGGGGGCGCCGATGGCACCCAGCTGGGCCTGGGAGTTGCCCTGGCAGGAGGGGCGCTGAGGGAGGAGCTGGAGGCAGAAACCGTGCAGAGGGAGGGATCCAACAAGTGGCCTTGGGGACTGAGGGGGAGCCAGGGCAGAGGTCCTCAGGGGCCACATGCCCCTGGCCCAGTGGGCGTTGGCGGGTTATGATCCAAGAGCGCTGAGTGTGCCCGGCTTGGGAGGAGGGAGGTGGTGCAGCCTTCAGTGGGGCTGGCAGGAGGTTTCAGGTTGGGGGGGGGGGGTGCCCTGGAAGGGAACCAGGACCCTGCTCGCTCCTGGCCCCTTCCTCCTTGGCCACCAGGAGAGCACTTGCTCCACCACATGCTCCCGAAGCAACAGCCCCCCCCATCACGGACTGACTCCGCAGACTGTGAACCCAAAGGGGACTGTTCTCTTGCGTGCAGACCCTCGGTGCTTGTTACGGAGGCGGGAGGCTGCCCACGCCCAGTGCAGATGCCGTGGTATTGGGCTGCGACATGACATGCTCTGGCCCCGAGACCCTGGGGACCTGCCTGATATTTTCACTTCACTTCACCTCACCCTGATACCTTCCAGCAAATTCCCCTTTGCTTATAGTGGCCAGAGGTGGTTTGCAAGGGTTGCCACCAGTCTCCAAACTGATGGCCCCTAGGACCCATGAATTTTGCAGCAAATTCAGAAGGAAGTCTCAGCCCCTGGAGGCTGTCCAGGGATGGAGAGCTGGGTTTGGAGGTGGCCCATCCCTAGCCCCTGGCAAGCACAGTCAGGCTGGGAGCATCATCCACACAGCCAGAGAGCAAGGTGTAACCAGGACTTTCCACATTGGCACACCGACCTGGCACCTAGAAGTTGCCACTCAACACAGGCAAAGCCCGAGTGCCGGTGCCGGTTTTAATTCATACCTATCCTCTGCTGCCGCCTAGTGGTCGCTGTGCCACACAACGTCTTCCTCACCCCCACCCACTGCCCACCCTCGGACACTGCAACCTGGATTTTGTCTAGAAGCATGGAGGATGGGTTGACCTAACTGCGACAAAATGTGACAGGTAAGACCACAAGCAACACCAAAAGTGAGATTTTCCTTCCTTTCGTCTTCAAATATCTCCCATTTACTTACATGAACTCAAAGCATCTTCCCCAGAGATCCTCAATAAAACCAAAAACAGCCGGTGGGAGACACCATCTGAGGCAAGTGATCTAAGTCACAGACTGACATTTTTGCCACCTGCCAGGAAGCACTCGGAAGGACACAGATCACCTCTTTGTAATCCTTGCCCAAATTCGTGACCCAAACTTGATCATGAGAAAAGGAACCCAAAGTTAAGGGCTATTCTACAAATAACCAGGAGGCTGTGCTGCGAGTGTCATGGTCAAGGGAGTGTGGGTCTGATCCAGACTGAATATGGAGAAGGGACAGCTGAATGCAGGGCGGACAGGGGTGGGATGAGGGCCGCGTTCTCCTGGGCCACTGCACCCAAGGCCTGCCCTGGTTCTGACCCGTAACACACTCGGGTCTGCGGAAGCTGGGTGAGGCCTGTGGCTGTTGCTTTGGGTTTGTTTTTTGAGACTCAGCCTTACTGAGCGGCCCAGGCTGGTCTCCAGCTCCCAGGCTCAACCATCCTCCTGCCTCAGCCTCCAGAGCCGCTCTAGGACCCTCTACATCCTCACGTGGAGGAGAGCGAGGCAGCAGGCCCCTCGGGCCTCTCGAGAGGCACAAACCCTATTCCTCATGACCTGATCCCCTCCCAAAGACCCCTGCCTCCAATCCCATCGCCTTGGGGATGCGGATTTCAACCTGTGACTGGGCAGGGCTGACATTTGGCCTTAGTACCTGGGATGGAGAAAACAGCAGGCGGCCTGGTGGTGGCCTTCCTCCCTGCCTTCCTCTCCCTAATTGTTTCCCACCGGGCTCTGGGCAGGCTGCTCGGGAGGAGGGCCCCGAGCTCCACCCCCCTGGGCAGCAGGGAGCCAGCTGGAGCCCTCCTAATTGGAGCCGCACATTCCAGCAGGATTAGCTGGCTTAGGTTCACACCCCACAGCCCACAGCTCCCTGGATGCAGGGGGTGTCTGTCCCTGCTGCGGCCCGTGGCCTAGCAGGTGCCGGGAGCATCTAGCGGCCTGGGCAGCGCGTTACCTGGGCAGGACCCAGCCTTCCCCTCCCAGGAAGCCTTCAGCGCAAGGCGCACTGTTCTCTGAGGTTGGCTTTTGGCTTTCTGGGGAATGCACGCTGGGCTGGCCTTGGCCTTGAGGAAGGGCGGCACGCATCTCAGTGTGACCCAGTCACACTGTTTTAACCTGGCTTTGTGTGACTGACAAAACCCTACATGTTTAAGGCACACAATGTGCTTTGACCTGCATGTACATTGTGATATGGTTCAGTCAAGCCGATTAACAGACCCATCAGCGCCAACACCAGTTTTCCCTCATGCACGTGGGGTTAGAACATTTGTGATCTGCTCTCGGAGCAACCTACCAGCCTGCAATGCACTCTAAGGGCCACAGAGCTCCCGCCGGCAGGAACCTGCCCCTCACCAACTGCCAGGTCCCTGCTGCTCCCGCTCCCACACACAGCCCAGGCCACACAGCGGGTTTTCTTTCTGTGTGTGGCTTCTTTCACTTAGTATAGTGTCGCCAGGTTCATCTACACAGTCACACATTACAGGAATTATTTATTTAATTAAAAAAATTCATTTATTGAGGTGCAAGGGAGGGAACCCAGAGCCTCCAACATGTTGGGCGCAGCTCCACCATCGAGCCCAGCCCACTTTCTTCCTTTTTTAGTGCTGAATAGCTTTCCACTGTGCATAGCCCACATTTTCCTATCCACACCTTGACCGAGGTAGTGCTACAAGGAGAGCGAGCACAGATGCGTCTCTGGTGCACTGATTTCCTTTGCATATGTACCCAGTACTGGGGTCGCCGATCACATAGCAGTTCTACCTTTATTTTATTTTTATTTTTTCCAGTACTAGGTATTGGACCCAGGGCCTTAGACATGGTAGGCAAGCACTGGGCTACATCCCAGTCTTTTAAAAATTTTGTTTTGAGGCAGCATCTTGCCAAGTTGCCCAAGCTGGCCTCAAATTTACAATCCTCCTGCCTCAGCCTCCCAAGTAGCCACCGCACCAGCTAGTTCTATTCTTAATTCTTAGAGGAAGCTCCATACCATTTTCCATATTGGCTGTGCTGACATTCCCAACAGTGTGCGAGGGCTCCGCCTCCACAGCCTCACACTTGTTCTCTCTTGTCTTCTTGGAACAGCCATTCTCAAAAGTGGGAGTGACGACATTTGCATGTATTAAAATACACATTTACAGTTCCGTGAATTTTGACAGACACGTGTCTATGCAGTGACCCCCCATCTTGCCCCCCAAATCAAGCTTTAGAACATTTCTACCACCAGAATCCAGGGTGCACCTCCAGGCCGGCCCCAGTGCCAGGGGGCCTCGACCCTTGCCAGCCGCAGGTGGTGCTGGCTCCCTGGTTCAGTAGGTATCGAGGCCTGCGCATCCTCCGCGGGCAGGAGCAGGCCACTCCTTTCTCCTGGGTTCTCAGCCTCAGTGTGGGCTGGGCCCAGAGCAGACCCCTCCCAGGCTGCCCACATGGGAAGATAACAGAACTAGTCACAAAGACTCAAAATCTGGAGCCCAAATGCAGAAAACTCCGTCCTTGTTGGCTGTGGAGGAGGGAGAGTCTGCTGGGCTGCCAGGGTCCCCGGGGCTTGTGCTCCAGTGGGCCAAAACGGAAGCAGGTAACGGAGAGGCCAGCACCAGTTTGGAGCAAGCCATTTCAACCCCTCTCACTTCCTGCTGCTTATTCATAATCAGAACCAAGTCCTAACTGCCCGCTGTGGCCTGAGAGGCCCTGCACTCTCCTTCCATGACCTCATCTTCTCTACTGCTCCCTCTGCTCTGACAGAGCTCCTCACTGTCCCTCCACCACGCCAAGTCGGTTGCTGCCTCAGGACCTTTGCACACGCTGCTGTCTAGAATGCATCTCCAGCCGACTTTCTACCAAAATGTCACCTCCTCAGAGGGGACCTCCCTGACCAGTGGTTCCAAAGTACCCCTTCTGTTACAATACAATGTTTTGTTTTGTTTTGTTTTGTTGTAGCACTTGATGATCTTTGCTTCCCCATTGTCAGTCTCTCCACAAAAGGATGCAAAGTTCCTGGTCTGTCTTATTCATCCTGGGAACTCAACACGTACAATAATGCCCGATGCGTTGTAGATACCATAGATACACACTGCTGTGTAACTAGCTGCTCATAGCAACTGTCATTTACCTTTCTTGGGTTCCTGAAGACAGGAAGGGCGAGGCTGGGCAACCCTCTCAGGGCTCTTGTGCATTCATCAGGGGCTGCGGCAGGAGGCTGGCTGGAAGCTAGCCTTGCTCTAGCTCCCCTCCAACATGGCCGGTTCAGGGCAGCTGGAGAGCCTCCCTGATGCCTGGAAGCTTTAAGAACTGCTCCCAGGAAGCCAGGGGAAGTCTCGCCCAGCCCATTATTAATGGCCTAGCCCCACAAGTTCCAGGGTCATTTCCCCCCATGCTGGTGATGGGCTGGTGATGGACAGGCCCGCCCACATTCAAGAGAAGGGAAGAGATTATTTCGCTCCTGAATGGGAGCGGGACAAAGAACTTGGGTCGTATTTTAAAACCACCAGTTGGCAACCAACAAATATTTGCTTAAGTGAGAGGAGACCAGATGAAAACGGAGGGCCTGCGGGGCAGGAGGCGGGCAGGCGCGGCAGCTTGGTCGGCCTGTAGGCTTCGCATCTCCGCGTCCTTTGAAAGCCGCCATTAGGTCATATTTAGCAAGTGGTGACGAGTTGCTGGGACTTTCCCAAAGTGCGGGGTGAATGTGGTGCATGCCAAGACTTTAGGTGACATGCAGACATGACATTAAATGACACTGAGTTACATGGATCCCCGTCATCACTCGGTCAATTTCTTTCACTCCTCCTCACAGCAAGGAGTTTCTGCTGAGTGATGACGTGCCCCTAATCCCCGTGACACTCTGCTAATCTTGCTTTACATCAAACAAAAGCAGGCTTTGGGCTCGGCACCTTGGCAGGCCAGAGTACCCACCTAGAATCTAACAGCATTGCTTTGTCTTCTGGTTTATTTTTACAATGATCTCCTATTCTGGGCTTAGTGGTTTTCTATTTTAAAATGGGATATAATATCTATGTAATATAAATTTAGACAAAAGAAAAAATATTGAAGGCTTCCCAAATACGCAGACTGAGAAGACCCACCCAGGGGAAGCTGGGGGAATCTGTGGACCGGACCTGCCTCCAGGTCCTTTCCAGCACTGATATTCGAGCTCTTCCTGGGCAATTTCCAATTGAAGGACTGTGGCTTGTGCCTGTAGCTTGTTGGCAAAATCTAGAGTAGCAGAGTCTAATCTAGTCTTAGAAAATGTGTTTGAGGGAACTATTAAAGGTACTCAGTGCCCCCCCATCACCCCAGGCAAGAATAAAGAAGAATCCCTGTGGACATTTTTTTTTTTTTTTTTTTTTTTTTGGTACTGGGGATTGAACTCAGGGGCACTCGACCACTGGGTCACATCCCCAGCCCTTTTTTGTATTTTATTAGAGACAGGGTCTCACTGAGTTGCTAAGTGCCTCGCCATTGCTGAGGCTGGCTTTGAACTCGTGATCCTCCTGCCTCAGCCTCCCAAAGTGCTGGGATTACAGGCGTGCGCCACCACGCCCGGCCATTTTTTTTTTTAATAATTGTTTAGTTGTAGGGCTGGGGCTGTGGCTCGGTGGCAGAGCGTTCGCCTCCCACGTGCGCGGCCCGCGTTCGATCCTCAGCACCACATAAACGTAAATGCATTGCATTGTGTACAACTAAAGTAAATAAATAAATATTTGGAAAAAAAAAAATAATTGTTTAGTTGTAGATGGACATAATACCTTTATTTTTATTTATTTACCTTTATGTGGTGCTGAGGATAGAATCCAGGGCCTCCTGTGAGTGAGGCAAGCTCTCTACCACGGAGCTACAACCCAGGCCTCCCTGCGGAATCTTATGAGCACCTGAACAATGCTCCTGCGCAGCTTGTTAAAATGCAGATTCTGCTTGGGTTTGGGGTGGGGCTTGAGAGTCTGTATTTCTGATAAGCTTCGGTGAGGGTGATGCTAATGCTGGTGGCTTGGGGACAACACTGAAGAAAAAGCAAGTTCTGGGGGAGGGGGATTCCAGGGTGCTATTGCATACCTCTTCCTAATGATATCACATCAGTAGCTTAACACAGGACACGGCTGAAGTTATGCACACCAAGAAAACCAGCAAGCACTATACACCAGGACTCAATTTATTTCATTGACTGCTGTCACACAGCGGACACACGCTGCCACACACCCTGCCCCTGCATGTCTGGTGCATAAGCGGTGGAGGCAGAGCTGGAGGAGACCAAGGCACAGGCGGGGGTGAGGCCTCAGACAGAGCAGCATGCCCTGGATGAGAGACTGGCGGGTTTTCTGTCAAGACCTAAATTTAAAATACGGTAAAAGGCTGGTGGCAGTGGCACACACATTTAATCCCAGCAACTCAGGAAGCTGAGGCATGAAGACCACAATTTGAGGACAGCCTCAGCAACCTAGCCAGGCCCTAAGCAACCTAGTGAGACCGGCTCAAATTAAAAAAAAAAAAAAAAAAAAAAAAGGCTGGGATGTGGCTCAGTGGTAGAGCACCCCTGGGTTCAACCCCAGGTACCAAAAAATAAAATATAAAAGGACTCACCTCTGCCACTGAAGCTCAAAGGCAGCCACAGATAACATATAAACAAGTGTGGTTGTTTTCAAATAAAACTTTACTTATGAACACTGAAATTTCAACTTCATACAATTTTTGCTCATCATCAGGTATTATTCTTCCTTTGACTTTTTCCCCTAACCAGTTAAAATATTATATTCTTAGCTGGAAGGCCAGATTGGGCCGCTAGGTTGTAGGACCCCCACCTCTTCTAGATCGGACTAAAGAAAGGCCGGTGCGGCTGAAGGCAGTGAGGGGGGGGGGGGGCTGAGGCCGGCGCGGGACCAAACACGGGCTTCATAATCCTGAACTTCCAGGCTCAAGCAAAAGCCCTTTGCAACCCTTGAGAAAGGAAGCCCCTTGATATTCGTTTTTCATATATATGTATATATTTCTTTCTTTCTTTTTTTTTTTTTTTTTTTTTTTTGGTACTGGGGATTGAACTCAGGGGCACTCGACCACTGGGTCACATCCTCAGCATTTTTGTGTATTTTATTATTATTATTTGTGTGTGTGTGTGTGTGTGTGTGTGTGTGTGGTACCGGGGACTGAACTCAGGGGCACTCGACCATTGGGCCACATCCCCAGCCCTTTTTTGTATTTTAGTAGAGACAGGGTCTCACTGAGTTGCTAAGTGCCTCGCCATTGCTGAGGCTGGCTTTGAACTCACGATCCTCCTGCCTCAGCCTCCCGAGTGCTGGGATCACAGGCGGCGCCACCACCACCCGGCTTTCGTTTACATTTTTAAAAGATCCGTCAGCCCGCGGCGTGCGTGGAACGGACCTGGGCTTCATTAGAACGAAAGGAAGGAGGGAGGAGAAGGCTCTTGAGTCCCCCGGAAGAGACCCAGGCTGCGAAGCCACGCAGGGAGGACAGGTGGACCTGGGCTATATATTTGGAGGGGAGCCCCAAAGACGTGCTGCGACAGGTAGCAGGCAAACAGGGCAGACCCTGGGTGTCCCCGCCCCCCCAGCTCCTGGGGGTGGTCGCATCTTGCCGCGGAGTCAGGGACGAGACTCACGGTAGAGCTCCTGCCCGGTTCTGCCATAAAGAGGAAATGGCATCTGGAGTCCGGACACGCGGCCAACTGCAATTCCAAAAGAAGGTGCAAACCGTCCGCAGCTCCGCCACTTCACAGCTGCAGAGCCTCGGTGCCCGGCCTGGCGCCAGCCGTCCCGCAGCGCACTCCCGTGGGTCGCGGAGGTCAAAGGTCTCGTCCCCCACCCAGGCAGCACCTGCGGCCCAGGGCTGCGCGCCCCTCTCACGCGGGACGGGCCTGCACCTCGGCGAGGAGGGAGATCACGGGCTCCGCGCCTGCGCCGGTGGAGAGCCCCTCGGGCCGAGGGTTTACCTGGAGGAAGGCCGCGGCCGCGGTGCCCCAGACCGCAAGCTCTCCTGCTGCGAGGTAACCCGGGATCACCAGCGGGCAGTCCGGCCACAAGACAACCGCTGGACCGCTGCGCCGTAAACGCGCATTGCTCCCGCGCGTGCGCGCTCATATGACCACGCCCCCTCCGCCGGCGGGAAGAGGCGGCCGGGGGCTGTTAGTGCGCAGGCGCGTGCTTGGAGCGCGAGTCGGAGCTCGGCTCGGCGCGCAGCTCAGTACGCAGGCGCGGGCTGCCCGCCTCGCTTGGAATCAGCTTGTTAAATGCGCACGCGCAGCGGTCTCCGGCAGAAAACTGGCGAGCCCGGGCCGGCGCGGGGCCTTGTGGGAGGGCTTAAGGAAGTAAAATGGCGGACCTGGCGAACGAAGGTAGGGGAGGCGCCGTCGGGGGCCAGCTGTCGGCCGGGGAGCGGGCGGAGGGAGACTGCGGGGCCACAGGCCCGAGGGCTGGGCGTCCCGGAGTGCGGGCGTCCCGTCCGCTCCGCCCTGGTGGTTCCGGGGGCTCCGCAGTCGCTCCCCACTCCGTCTCCTCAGGCCGGGCTCACCCGCCGGCCCATCACTCGCGGCAGCCGCGGCCCCTGCCGCCGTCCGGCCAGAGCCTCCGGGAGGCCGCCGGGGCCGCGGGACTGAGGTGCTTCCGCCCCGCAGCCCGGCCCGGGGCCGGAAGGGGCGGGAGGCGCGGCTCCGGCCTCGGCCGCGGATGTAAATAGACCTCGGGCCTGGTGGTGGCCCGAGCGCGCCCGCTCCCTCCCCACCTCCTCGTCGACACCGGCGTCCCCCTGCCCGGCCCGTGGCCGCCACGCCGAGCACGCAGGGGCCGGGGCCGGGGCCGGGGCCGTGGCCGTGCCCGTGCCCGCCGCCCCCCCGCCCCGAGCTCCGCACCCGCGTTCCCGCCAGTTCCCGCAGGTCCCTGGGGTGCCGCGTGTCCCCAGTTAGGCCCGGCCACAGGAGCCGGGCTGCCGAAGCCGGGCTGCCTTTTGCCCCTCCTTTATTTTTTATTTTTTGGCTGCACTTCCAGAGAGACCTTGTGATTCCCTCCTCTCTGGAGCGCTGACATCCCTCCTGAGCATTTTCGACAAGGTTACACCTCCAAATCCCCAAGAGGAAGCACTCGATCAGGCTGATGTCTGCCTGCGACCACGATCGTGTTGCTCTGGCTTGAGGACTTCCGAGGTTCTATTTTTAGCTGTCTCCCTTTTCTCTGTGCACAACTGCAGGCAGGCTCTACCTGTCTGGCTCTGGTTCCCCCGTGCGATGCTCCCTGCTGTTTTAGGGTGGCCTGAAGTTTCCATCCTGACCCGCACTGTGCGTGAGTGCTCTTAGTAGGTGGTCAGCCTTGGGGCGCATTTGGAATGGTACCAGGTACAGTTATCTCCCCAGTACTCCTCAGGAAACCTCCTTGAAGTCGGTACTGGTAGTCCCATTCTTTTGGTGAGGACATTGAGTTAGAGAGGTTAAGTTCCTTACCCAAGTCAGGTCACACAGGAAGGAGCAGGAATGTGAACCAAAGTGGTCTGACTTTAGAGCTCCCCATCTAGGCCATTTTACACTCCATCTCTTCTCCGACAGAGGAGCCCATGGAGGGGAGGTACTCCAACTCTTTCGATCCATTTGAAAGGCAGAAATGGGCCTGGATAAATTAACCGGAATCAATATGACATACTCTGTAGATTTACCGCTTGAGCCCATATAGTTTCTTGGACTGGAGAGCCATGTGTCTATATTTGAGATCTCCATTTGGATGTTGAATAGGCACATCTGACATCATGTCCAAAACAAAATCCTTATCCTAGCCTCCTGCGCAAACCTGCCCATCCCACAGTCATTCTCCCTTTATACTAAGTGGCAGGTCTGTTTTTTGAATTGCTCAGATCCAAAACTTTCAAGTCACCCCTGATTCCTCTCATAAGTCAACAGCAAATCCTGTCAGTTATGCCTTAAAAATATTTCCAGAGAGTGATGACTTATATTTGGGCTTCCTTTACCCCCACCCCTAATGCCTCCCTGCCCTTCTCTCTACCACTCTCTCCCTGACTTGCTCTGCTCTGACTGCCCAGGTTTTCTCAGTGTTCTTGAATGAGCCATGTACTCCCTCCTATTAGCCTTTTTTCCTAATGGTTCATCTGCCTGCAGCTGTTTCCCCCAAATACACCCATGGCTTGCTCCTTCACCTCCAGATTTTTTACATTATTATTAAGAACTTCTCTGGCCACCTACCTTAAATTGTGCCCACATCTCCTATTCCCTTTTTTAGCCTACTTTTTTTATTCTATAGCACTTATCCCCACCCAGCACGTTAGATTTTACCTGGTTGTTTGACTGCCCTTCCTCTAGAATATGAGCCATGAGGGCAGGAATGTTTTTCATGATCACTGGTGGAGCTCCTGCATCTAGAACAGTGCTTGGCACGGAGTAGGTGTCCAAAAGATGTTTGGTGAATTGATGAGTTGATGAGTTCATTAGTGAGAATCCTTATTGTGAGGAGTGCCTTTGAGCACAAAGAAAATTATGGTTTGCTGTTTTCCAGGGGTTACTGCTTGTTGCTAGTACACTTAAGCTATCCATTATAAGTTGCATATTAAATGTATATATGTAAAACAAAGGAATGGAATATTTTGTGCTAAATTTTTTTCCGATAAATGCCACACCATTTCATCTTGACCCTAGTGACAGTCATTCTGAGGAGATCAGTAGATTTCTGTACTTCAGATATCCCTACCATCCTTCACCCAGTCTCTGTAATGTTTCTTGAAGAATCCATTTCTGGTTTTGGCATGTATGGCTGCCTTGGATGTTTGATGTCTCATCCACTAGGTAAAGTAGGACTTCCTTGCCAGTGTATTTTGAAACTGTAGGGACTACCCTATAGCCATGCTCTCCCTCTTGCTGTTTAAGTCCCTAACATCCTCTTGGCTTCTGCCTTTCCATGCTGGGAACTACTAAGTTGGTCCGTCCTCACATCCAAGTTCCTCCTCATCCATTCTGTCTCTGTACTCTGGACTTATCCCATCCATGTATCAGTCTGAAGTACTGGCTGTCCAGCCTGGTTGGTTATCAGAATCACCTGGGGAGCTTTTCTTAAAAGCACAGATGCCCAGTCCCCACACCCTATAGATTCGGATCCTGTGAAGGGTATCCAGATGGCCTGAGTGTCTGGACAGTTAGAGGGCAGCACAGGTGACTCTGATATGCAGCTGGTGTTGAGAAGCACTGGTTTCAGCAAATCAGGTTAGGCTTGCTGTGCTGTGTACAGGGAAACACAGTTGTTTGTCCAGGACTGCCTCCTGTTGCCCTTGTTGCATGGTGATCTTCTCATGAAGAGACAGCAATTCTCACATTCTCTTCTTGGTAGTCCTGTGGTCTGTAACTTTAAAAATTTACTTGGAATACTTCTTTCTTAGAAGTGTGTATGTGTTTTACATTTGAGTCCAGGAATATTCTCCACCCTACCTCCAGAGTTTTACTATTTATCTCCCGAACTTGTTGATCATGCTGTTTCTTGAGTTATTTTACATTGTGAACCGAGTCAGGTGTCGAAGGCAGAGTTTTTTCCCAGGGTGAGCAAAGTACATTTGAAGCATAGAATATTTTGGAATCTAGATTTTAGCATTACAGGTGACATTTTCTTGCTGGCCTGTAGACATGTATATGGAAACGTAGGAGACAGTATAAGACATTTGGGGCTGGATAAACCTCTGTTGGGGAGAGGGCTGTCCTATACATGTATGTTTGGCCGCAGCATAGTGGTGTCCCTGAACCTACTCACTAGTTGCTGGTAACATACCCCCTACCACAAGGGTCATGATCACCTAAAGTGCCTCCACACCCAGCTGTCCCTCGGGTCAGGGGAGCAGAGTGCAGACTGGCCTCAGTGGAGATTCACTGGTGTAAAGTGACAGTGGCGCAGGGGCTGGGGATATAGCTCAGTTGGTAGAGTGCTTGCGTCTCATGCACAAGGCCCTGGGTTCAATCCCCAACACCAAAAAAAAAAAAAAAAAAGTGGTGGTGGCATGAGCTCTGCCCTGCAAAGAACTGGGCTTATCTTTGGGCTCCTTGTGGACTGTCCAGCTGTGAGGCCGGTTTTCTCACCAGTGAAGTAGGCGTGAAGAGAATCGTGCTGTCTCCAGGTTGCTGTGAGAACTGGATGAACTAAGGCACCGGAGGGACTGAGCACAGATCACAGGGACACATGCTTGTTAAGTGGCAGCTGTTTCTCTGCAGTGGATTGTGTCCTGCCCACATGGGGACCAGGTGCTCAGCAAGGCATGGGTCTGAGCCGTGCGGTCGAGTCCAGCCCACTCGGGTGGCTCCAGGTGAGCTGTGGTGGGACACCAGGAGGAGCCGGCCATCGATCCTTCCTGAGTCCCTCTGCCTTTCCTATGTGACATCCGGGCTGGGGTTTCTTAGCCTCGGCACAGTGGACATCTGAGAGCAAGTCCTTCACTGTGGTGGGAACGCCCTGTGCAGTTCAGGCTCTTGATCAGCACCCCAGGCCTCTGCCCACTAGATGGATGCTCGTGGCCCATCCTCCCCTGCGTCCAGTCTTGACAGCCGCAGTGTCAACAGATGTCTTCCAGTATCCCCTGGGGGTCAAAGTTGTCCCCAGTTGGGAACCACTGATATAGCCTGACCAAGTGTAAGTCTGGAGATTTTCTGGGGTGGTTTACCTTTTCTCAGTTTGCATCTTTGTTGTTGACTTGGGGGATTAGATGAACTGAATTTTTATACTAGAACTCAAATAGTAAGAATCTTCAGTTCATGTGATTTTTGTCATCTCCTTTCCTGCTCTAAACTTAATTTTTAGAATAAGGAGAAAACAAGTGTTTGAAATTTTTCTTGATTTATGACAAAAGTGAACTGGCATTTGTCCTGTGGATTCAGTTGTGCCTCCTGTCTCATCTCGGTGCACAGTTGACCTGGGGGTAGCTGAGAAGAGTCACCAGCCTAGAAGCCACGAAGCTTTTACTTACTTTGAAGAAAGCTTAAGTTTTGCCAGGAGACCCCTGTGTAGACAAGAGAAGCTTATCGTTCTGTAAAACTTTCAACCAAGTCTTCAGCCTACTTCTTGGGTTCCCGGACACTGGAATTACCTCAGCAGTCTTGTCAGCTATAGGCATTTGCTGGGCAGTAGGGCCATGCAGGATCAGTGTGCAGCAGCTCTGGGTGTGTGTCTGTGCTCTGCAGGGCTTGGAGTGAGTGGAGACAGCAGGTTTCATTCCATGTGAGCTTGGATGGAGCTTAGAGGAGAGACAGTTGCTTGGGATGGGAAGGGAACATTTTAGGTACAGGTTGAATGCTGGCCTGGTGAGTTTAGACACATATAGGCCGGGGATAGGAGAAGTGAGATGGGTTCCATTGCCGGGGTAGAAGCGGGGTGGGGGTGAGGGGTCTGAGAAGGGAACACAATAAGGACAATACAAGAAAGGCAGAAATGGCCAGTGTTGACTTGCTGTAGTTTCGGCAGCTCTCCATGGTACTTTAAAGTATTCATGGGGCAAATGGGTTTGCATCATTGTCTACTCTGAATCTGGTAGTGGTAATGGCAACAGCAGGCTTTCTTTGTTTTAAGGGGATTATTTATTCATTTATTTATTTGGTACTGGAGATTGAACCCAGGGATGCTTAGCCACTGAGCCTCATCCCCAGCCCTTTTTATTTTTTATTTTGAAACAGGGTCTCACTGAATTGCTTAGAGCCTCACTAAGTTGCTGAAACTGGCTTCGAACCTGTGATCCTCCTGCCTCAGCCTCCCGAGTGTATGCCACCACCACACCCAGCACAAGGGGAGTTATTTTTGACACCTCTACACAGTGATCTTCCTTTGAGTCCTTGGCCCAGGAGTGTGGTCTGTTTGACTTTGCACTGTAGAGAACTGTGTAGCTTAGGGGGTCAGTGTAAAGCCCCCCACCTCCTACCACCCTCATGTCCCTGGTTAGTGTCCTCCTTGGTGGTCTTGGCACTCAGTGCTATTGCATAGCACTTGTGAATATGTACTCTGGTTGTGCTCCACCCTTGCTTAAAGAGCTTAATGAAGAGAATAAAAACTGCTGCTTGGGCTGCTCCATCTGAAATGGTTGCCAGAGATCTAGGGCATCGGTATTTCTAAAAAGTGCACAGATACTTTATGACAGGAAGCCGGAGTTGAAAACCACAGGCAGAAGTTGTAACTTGCCTGGGGGGCTAGCAGATATGTTTATTTTGACCCATTTAGGTTTCTTTTTGTTTTTAATTAGGAGCCAACACTTTAAAATTCTGAGATGGGGTGGGTATTCAAATTTCTGATTTCTCTAGAAAACAGGAATAACCTTTAGCAGCTTCTTGCACAGTAATGATTTGCTGGAGCTAAGGAGCAGCTGCTGCCCTGGAGATAGACCTCACACCCTTCTGGACACCATGGCCGTCCATGTTGGTCAGGATTTGGCCCACTTTCTCACTTTCTGGTGCCTGTCTGACCTTGGCTGGCATTTGAGTTTCAATGGTGCAGCCTTTCAGACTTGGCATTCTCTGCCCTCAGAGTGCTCTGTAACATAGAACCTCAGCATAAAACTCCTGGCGGTTTGTAATTAATTCCGGATTCAGTGTCCTTGGAATGCTGGTACTCAGAGAGTAACACATAACAGTGGTTCTCAAAGGTGGTCCAGGAGCTCCTGGGAGTCTGCAGGATGTTCTCAGGAGAACTGCAAGTTCAAAACTATTTTCATAACCATAAAAAAACATTGTTTGCTTTTTAAACTCTCATTCTTGTATGGTGGGAGTTTTCCAGAGGGTATATGACATGCCATATGGCAACACTTTGTGTGTACGTGTGTGCGCTCGTGTGTATGTGTATGGCTGGGGGTAGAACCCAGGGCCTCACAGTATCCACCACTGAGCCACATCCCCAGCCTACAACACATAAAATAAACAGAAGCAAGTAAGAAAATTCTGCTTTCTTCCTTAAGTCACACATTATTGAAATTTGTCATGATGTAAAATAATGCTGCTCTTCTCACTAATTCTTTTTATTTTTTGAAAATAGTTTTCATAAATATGTTATTTAGGTTAATTGTCTCCAAGTTCATTATCCTTAATTAGTGTTTTGAAATTTCCTTAGGCTTATTTCCTAATATGGTGAGTATCACAGTAGCTCATCCTTCATTTGCAAAAACACTTGGGGATCTGAAGTCATTTACAAGCATGGAAAAGGATCCTGAGACCAAAAAGTTTGAGAACTGCTGGCATGTGATAGCGGTGCCTCAGCGTGCAGGGCCTGAGGAAGACCTGTATTGAGATCAGTGTGGGTTTCTTCCCCAACTCCAGCCTCAGGAGAATTCTAAACCAGACCTAGCCAGCAGGTTCTCATTGACAGCTTGTGGCACAGTTGGAAGCTCCTGAATTGACTGTCCTTGGTTTGTGCCTTCCCTCAGCCACTTACTTGCCCCAGAAGCTGGGCAAGTTATTTGAACTCAGTGCCTGCCTCTGTAAAATGTGAATGATAATAAGCAAGTCTGAGATTGTTGAGAGACTGTGTTGGTATGTAGGAATGTGTCCATCTCTGCTAACTATATTCTAATTGGGTGTGTGGGTAGGGCCAAAGCAGGTTTTTTTAATTTTTATTTTTGTTTATTTATTTATTTGAGTCAGAGCAGGTTCTCTGATACGGGGCTGATAGGAGCCATCCTTTGCATTGTGGGACATTTAGCGTCATTAGTGGCCTCTGTTTACATGGTGCTAGTATCCTCCCCCACCTCCAGGCATGACAAGGAAAAAAATGTCTCCAGATACTGCTAGGTGTCTGGACAGAATCACCCCCAACTGAGGACTCCTGGACTAGGGAGTCCATTGGCACCTAAGAGATTATATTGCATAATCATCTACCTTACTGAGATCCTAGGATGCTGTGCACATTAAATCCACACACTGAGTAGGAAGGGAGAGAGGAGGCTCATCCCAGAAGCTGGGGTCCCCTGCTTTATACTGTGTGTCTAATTGGGAGTTTATGGGGTGGAGATCCAACTCAATTTTTCCCCAAAACAGTTAATGCACGATTTCTGTACCTCAACACCCTTGACCTTGGGTTGGATCATTCTTTGTGTTAGGGGGCTGTTCTCTGCATCAGAGGATGTGGATGCCACCACCACACCCAGCACAAGGATGGATGTGGATGACTCCCTGTTCTCCATCTTTTGTGTCTATAGGTGCCATTACCAGACTCCTACCCTGCTGTTGCCATAACTAAAAATGTCCACAAACACTGGCCATGTCCCCAGAGGGCCAAAGTTACTCCTGGATGAGAACAGCTGGGTTGTGGGATTAAACAAAGCCATCTAGGAATAAATTACTTGCTAAGTAGAGTATAGGGCTCCTCCCAGCTTTCTTTTCCATTATGACCTTTTGGCAGCCAAGTAGGCATCAGGAGCTGCCTCTCCCTCTTAAGGAGGAACAGTATTTTTCTTGTCCTTTAGCACTGTCTCGGGTCCTAGGTGAGGACCTGACAGAATGCCAGAGACGCTCTTGAGTTTACAGGGACTGAAGGCCAAGGCCATGTAAGCAGGAAGGGCCTCTGGGACCAGCATGTCCATCTCCAACCAGTGAGTCTAGGAACCCCTGTTCACCCTTTCCGGTAGATCAGTCCCATCAAGTTAATGGGTACTTGTTCTATTCCCAAAACCTGACCCATGCAGGTTGTGGCATTTGAGCACTATTTATAGTGCTCAAAGAAAAGTAGGAAGTCTTGGATATGATAGTAGTTACTCCATGCACATGTTCAGAAGACAAGCCTTGCCTTTTACAGTAATTTAAAAATGTCTGCTGAGTTTTGCGCCTGCAGTTCTACCACACAGAATCTCAGGGTTTGTTTGTCCAGAATTAATTCTCATTGCATCTGTAAGGGCAGAGTGCAAGAGGGGAAGACAATCCTTTGAGAGTTTGGCTCTCAGCAGGTAAGGGTGAGGAAACAGACCAGCTCCCACTCATACAAGAAAGGTGTCTTGCAGCATTGATGGTGGTGGTCGCTCAGGACATGAAGAGTCCAGGGACTGGGTCTGAGTCATTGTCATCTTTTCATCAGAGCAATGACAGTTATTTTAGCTGAGGACATATGCCACTGAGAGCAGGAAATACTCACAGGCTGGTTATGGCCATCTCAGTCTAACCACAGCTAACGCACCAATACAGTCTGTTTCAGATATCCAACTGTAACCACTTTGCTCCCTTCTTTTTTTTTTTTTTTTTTTTTTTTTTTTTTTTTTTTTTTTTTTTTTTTTTTTTTGTGGTACCAGGGATTGAACTCAGGGGCACTTGACCACTGGGTCACAACCCCAGCCCTTTTTTGTATTTTTATTTAGAGACAGGGTCTCACTGAGTTGCTAAGTGCCTCACCATTGCTGAGGCTGGCTTTGAACTCGCGATCCTCCTGCCTCAGCCTCCCAAAGTGCTGGGATTACAGGCGTGCGCCACCGCGCCCGGCTAACTTTGCTCCCTTCTAAGGCCACCAGACTACTGTGGGCCATCATACCACCTCCACTGCTAGACTCAGTGACTCCAAGTCTTCCATCTCAGCAAAACACGGTCCTGTGGGTGTTCCCAGCATGAGCATCTGTATCCTAAAAATCCAAAATCTGGAATGCTCCAAAATTAAGAAATTTTTGAGCACTGATATGACGTGAAATCTTCTGCTTGTGGTGTCCTGAAACTTGGTTTTATGCAGAAAATTATTTTAAAATTTGGCCAGGTGCAGTGGCACAGACCTGTAATCCCAATGAGTTAGGAGGCTGAGGCAGGAATATCACAAGTTCAAAGCCAGTCTCAACCACCAAGCTAAGCCCTAAGCGAGACCCTGTTTCAAAATAAAATTTTAAAAGAGCTGGGGATGTGACTCAATGGCAAGTCACTCCTGAGTTCAATCTCCAGCACAAAAAATGTCACCAAAATAGTGTATAAAATTGCAAGGTGTATATGGGATATAAATGAATTTTGTGTTTAGATTTGGGTCCCATTCCCAAAATATCTTATGTATATGCAAGTATTCTAAAATCCCCAAAAATCTGAAATCCAAAATTCTGGTCCCAAGCACTTGGGATAAGGGATGCTGAATCTGTATTGTAGTTATTCTAACTTAAAAAATGGAGAGAAGGGACTATTGCTAGGGGTGCATTTTAAAATGTATAAAGCAGATCATGTTGCTCCCTGCTTGGTCCCCCCCACTGGCTCCCTTTACACAATCCAGGTTCCTCTCCATGGCCTGTGGGGCTGAACTTTCTCTGGGCCTTACCTAGCCTTGCCAGCTACCCCACACAGACCTCTATGAGCCCATTCTGTCTTCAGGAATGTATTTGGGATTCCCTCTGCTCAGTATCCTCTGCCTTCTTTTACCTGGCTGTCCCTTCTTGGCCTTACATCTGAGGCTCAAGTGACCCCTCAGAGAGTCAGCCCTTGGTCTCCTCACCTCCTGCTGTTTTCTCTACCACTTATCCAGAATTACCCAATTATCTCTACACACAGCTGGGTACTTGTTTTCTGGCTCCCTGCTAAAGAGCTGAGGCCTTACCTATCTTTTCATCCCTGTCCCCAGTGCCGATCTCAGGGCCTGGAACAGAGCAGACACTGGCTCAAGAAACCCTGCCAGAGCTGGGGTCCTGACTGGCTGGCCTTTCCTTAGATCACCTCAGTGTTTCCACCTGACTCAGAAGAGATCAGGGATTCTGAGTGACTGGACGCTTGCGTTAAGCGTCCTGAGTGTCCATGCAGCTCCTGAACCCAGTCATTCCGTGCCCTGGAAGGGGCCAAACCATGAGACATTTATCATTGCTGGTGACTTGAGGGGCTGGCATCTGGCCTTGAGTACAAGATTCATACTTCAAAGTGTCCTTGGTGTGTTTATTACATCTTCTGAGTATGCTAATAATAATACTAAATGCCAATTCAGATATGGAATTTAGACAGTGTGCCAGCCTCTTCCCCTAGCCTTGTAAATGCATCATTTTATTCAATCTTTCCTCAGGGTAAAGCCCCCACTCTGTATTCCAGTCAAGGACATGGTATGGGAAGGTCAGGTAACTTGAACAGAATCCTCACCACAAGTGGTTGAGGCAGGTTTAAACACACACACACAGACAGACCATAGCCCACACTCCAAGTGTCACCAGTGTTTGTTTTGTTTGTTTTTGGATTTTGCAATGCTAGGGATTGAAGCCAGGGTCTCATGCATGCTAGGCAAATATTCTACCACTGAGCTACATCCCCTCCCCCACCTTTTTTATTTTGAGTCTCCCTAAATTGTCCAGGCTAGCCTTGAACTTAAAATTCTCCTGCCTTAGCTTCTCGCATCACTGGGATTACCACGCCCAGCCAAGTGTCACCAGTTTTGGTCAGCTGCTTCAGCACAAGTTCTGCAGTCCTTGGATATTTCCTTCCAAGCCATTTATAGTGGGGATTTCCATTCTTTGCTGGAACTTTCCCCCAAACCTTCAGCCACTTTCACTTCACCTTGGCTCTGTCTGTGATGCACCACCTAGAGGTAGAACAGAAAAGTGCCATCAGAGCTACATCACTGAATTTCTCCTACAGTTTTAGGCAAAGCTGCTGACTTTTTTTTGTATGATTTACCTGTTTGATAAGTTTATGGGGTTTCTGTTGGACTCAAGGCACATAGGTGCCCAGGCTACAAGTTCACCCTCGGGTGGCTTACAGGCCACATGGGGCAGGAATGGAGGTGGTAGGAGGGTTTAGCTGCAGGGCCAGAGAGTACAAAGATAAAGGCAGCAGAATGTGGCTTGGCCCTCATGAGATGGAGGGCACCCAGCTTGGAAATCAGGCAGATCAGGGTCCAGTCCTTCCTCTGTCATTTGCCAGCTCTGTGACTTCCAGCAAGGCACCCATCTGTCCAAGGCCTTTCAGGCTATCAGGCTTATTTCATGATTCACAAATCAGAGGTGATAACTAATAATTTTCATCATGGCAGTTTGGTGACATTCAGTGAGACTAGATGTGTAAAGCACCCATCTGCTATCTGGTAAAGGTCATTGAACAAACATGAGTAACTCCTTATTCCTGCTGTCTTTGGAGGTTTAGGGGTCTGACAATAAAATGAAACTGTTGGAGATCAGCTCGGATTTTAGTAGGCAAAGGTAGTGGTAGGATGAAGAGCATACCAGAAGAGGCACATGACATGTAAAGAGGTACATGACACCTCTAAATGCTGTGCTTCCTGTCTCACCCTCATGAGACCTGTTGAGAGTAAGTTGGGCTGGGGATTTAGCTCAGTTGGTAGAGTGCTTGCCTCGCATGCACAAAGCCCTGGGTTCAATCCCCAGCACCACACACACAAAAAAAAAGCAAGCTGTTTGTCCCCCAAAATAAGCTGCTTGTCCCCCACCCTGCCCTCCACAAGTGAGGCCAGTGAGCACTGAGCATTTATACACCAAGACTTGGAGAGACATCACCTAGCAACAGCGTGTTTGAGGTCAGTTCCATTCTTCACTGAAGAATTAGCTGGAGAGTAGAGCTAATGTCAGAGACAAGTTTGTCTTCGTGTTGCAGCACAGAGCTGTTTATAATAATTCCTGAGAAAATCAGTGACTAGGAGGTTGAGATGGTGGGTGTCACCAAATTAAAGCAGTAGCCATGTACTCATAGACTGTTGTGTTGGTGAAGTGCTTTCCACATTTTTTTCACAGATAAGAAGATTAAGACACATCAGCCCAGGATTAACGCTAATTTTATATAAATACCTCATTGACGTTTTGGTCTAGGATTCTAAGTGGCTGTCCCGCCAGGGACCATTTCCTAGCAGGTATAGGAGACACCAGTTAGGGGGAAATAAACAGAAAAAGGCAGAGGTTTTGCAGATTCGCTTTGCCTGTGTTTTCCTGGGTCTGCAGAATTTCCTCCTGTGTGTCATTTTCACAGGAAACCCTCCATGGTGGGCTGGAGACAGCCATAAGCAGGGTGCACTTTGGGGGGGAAGGTCTGTCGTGGGCACCACGTATGTGCATTATTTCCTCCAAAGCAGAGAAGATAGTTAGTTTATGTGGGAGGAGGCAGAGTGTGCTTTGTCAGAGTAGATTCTGAATGTGTTATGCAAAGCATTCCATGGTTAAGCCCTTGACAGACAAGACAGAATATAACTTGTTGCACCATTGAGTGTGCACCTTAGAATGTGTCTAATTCTTTTCTTGACAGTCTTAAAAGAATTTCACTCTCTACAGGATCTGTTGTTGGCATAATTGCAGTGTTCTCAGAGGTGGGCAGTCACATGACAGGTAGAACCAGCTCACTATGACTCCAGAACTCATTACCCACCCCCTAGTTTAGTTTGTGCTCTTCCATAGGTGTTTATCGAGAATGTTAGCTGACAGCTGCTTTATTCCTGATGTCACTCCTCAAAAGAAAAGAGTGTCTGCTTCACAGCTCTAAGGCCTCCCGCACAGGAAAGGTGGGAGGAAGCAACTGGAGTGGGTCTCATCCCCCCCCTTCTGCACCTGTGGTGCCTGGATGGTGGTATGGCATGGTGCCTGGGCTTAAAAGTGGGGCCCATCTGATTTGTGGACCTGACCCACCTTGGACAAGTTCCCATCCTCCCCTTTCCTGTCAAAGAAGAAGGGTTTGTGAAGTCGCAGTGAGATGATGCAGGTAAAACCTGGCACGTGGTTCTCAGCGAATGCTGGCCACATGCAGGAAACATCTGTTGGAGGATATCTTTGCTGTTCATAATGTGGCGGAGTTGAGAAGAAGTCTAAAGACAGAATTCTGAGATGCCTGCACTGCACCCTAGAAGGCTGGGAAGCAGTCTTCCACCCCAATACTATTTTGGGTACAGGCCAGCTTCTTACTCTCTCCTTTCAGTGGAATGAAGGTGGTAGAGTGGGGGTTGAGTCAAGTGGCACCTTCTGGGCCTTGGCATGCAGCATCCTGGAAAGTAAGTGTTGGTGAGGTCAGAGAGGAAGCCTGTGATGGGAGGAAGTGCCTCACATACCAAATGGTAGAGCCCACCCACCCAGAGTTGGGGTATTGTTCAATGTGAAAGGCTGAGAACCCCACCACCCTGCATACAACAGTGTTGACTTGGTGCTTGTTGTGCTCAGGCCTCATCATGGGTGGTCCGTGATCAGATTCTTGGGGAGGATTTGATCCAAAGCGATTCCTGCCAGGCGCAGTGACTCACGCCTATATAATCCAGTCACTCGTGAGGCTGAGGCAGGAGGATGGCAAGTCAGAAGCCAGCCTCAGCAACTTAAGGAGCCCCGTCTCAAAACAAAACAAAGGGCTGGGGTTGTGGCTCAGCAGCGAGCGCTCGCCTCGCACGTGTGCGGGCCAGGTTCGATCCTCAGCACCGCATAAACATGAATGCATTGCATTGTGTACAACTAAAGTAAATAAATATATATTTTAAAAATATTAAAAAAAAAAAAAAAAAAGACCTGGGATGCAGCTCAGTAGTAAAATGTCCCTGGGTTCAATCTCCAGTACCCCATCTCCCCAAAAACGGAAACAAAGGGGTTCCTTTCTGTTGGTCTTCCTAATTTTTAAAATGCTGATGCTTTGAGCCAATCTCCAGGCCTGCTTCTGCTTTCATAAATGAATTTGACCAGGGAGCATTTCGTAGGATGCCCCTCCCCCCAACAAAATGCTCAAAAGCCTTGATTAACAGGACCTGAGTGGAACATTCTGCATGTGATTAATACTTTTTAACACTTGAGGTATCTGTGGTGGTCGGGTCTCTAGCCATCTCCAGTGGTGGTTTTTCCTTCACTGTGAGGAAAAAGCTGGGTGGGGATCAGAGCAGGTTATAGAAGCCTCACTTTCTCCTGTCCCTTTCTGGTTGTCCCCAGATGTGGGCTCAGTTAGCACAACTAGTGCCACTTTCAGTCTGCTCCCATTGCTAAGTGTGGGGCTGTCCTCCTCAGAATGGGGCCTGCCAACCCCCCACCCACCCTAAGCTGAGTGGAAATGTAGTGTGTGTGAGTCTGATGCTTAGTGTTTTGAGTAGCAGTGTGACTGAGGTTCATGTCTATAGTTTAGTTAATATAGTACTTGGTTTAGTCTTGAACACCAAACCTACTGTCACCAGGGGTCCTGTGGGCTGGGTGGGCAGCTGTCATCTACTGTTGATGCAGCCCGTTGTTTCTCTCCTTCTGGAGGACCCTCATCGTGCCTCACCAGGGTCCAGTCTTTGTGGAGGGTAGTATTCCATTCAGTCTGCAGCTGCCTGTCAAGTGCCTGTTGTGAGTGAGGCTCTGTGTGTGGCACTGGGGCACAGAGGGGAAGAAAGCAGAGAGGCCACTGCCATAGTGCTTCCATCCCAGGGGTAGATGCCAGCAAGCAGATCAACCCAGCTAGGAGCTCAGGTGCAGACACGCCTCTTCCTTCTTAATCACATTTTACCCTCAGCTTCCTGTTCTCCATTTTCCCTGTGGTGCCATGCACAGAATAAGGGCTTAATAAATATTTATGTGATGACATAGCAGCTGGTGTTGTGTATGTGACTGAAGAGGATGATTTTTAGGTGGTGTGCGTTGGTTCATATGATGGGAGACGGAGCTCTTCAGAGACTGTGGTCTCTCATCCTCTCTGGCAGGTAACTTGGAGTGACTTGTGGTCTGATACACGCCAGAGATGTGCTCAGGAGGGCACACAGTGGGGCAGGTATGTAGTTCAGACCAGGAGTTTCCTGACAGAGGCCAGTGTCTGTACAGAAAAGAAGGTGATTTGTGTGTTCCCAGCAGAGGGATGAAACTATACAAAAGTGCAGAAGCACGCCATAATATGGGACATGCAGACTCTTCAGTGCCACAACCATAGTCACGTGGAAGGTGGGGGACAGTGGCAGGGCGTGCCTGTCTGAAGGAGCTCAGACTCTTGTTAGTGGGAGGGCATTGCAGTGTTAAGTATGCATTTTCACACCAGTGGTTCTGGCTGCTCTGTGGAGGCCAGAGATGGGTGAGAGTAGAGGCAGAGAGAAAAAGAAGTTCTGAGTGGTGCCAGTAATGGGGACCAGGAGCAGGACCAGGTGTTAATTAGGGAGGACCTGATTGAATCACCTGGCTGGCTGCTTTCAGAACTCTGCCCTCACACGCCCTCTGTGGCCTCTCACTCTCCCCAGGTGAGCATCCTGTGAGACAGAGTGTAGAGTATCCCTCTGGCAGCCGAGTCCTTGCCCATCACCCCCATGACCCCTGCCACATGGTCCAGGTAACTCTGAGCAGGCCTCCTGTAGTTGCCCACATGGCTGCAGCTTCCTTTGTACCTGCAGATCAGCTGACACAGTCCTCATCACCAGTGCCCAAAGAATTCTCTGTGCATCCCAACTCTTCCTTCCTAGCCCGGCACTGGTGAATCTGCCTCATGTTCAGTTGCTCTGCCCTCCTTACTCATGCATAGTCTCTGACCTCATAGTTCGTATTGCAGAGAGGAGACAGACCATCAACCTTTTTAAGTACATAATGGGTCAGGTGGCAAAACTTGCTACAAAGGAAAAAAAGCATTTCAGCTTGGCTTTGAGACTTGTCCAGGGTTTCTTCAACAGGGTGCCCAAGTGCACCATGTGTTAATTTGCAGTGGCCCTCTCAGGCTGCAGCCCTCGTGACCAGGGGTCAAGGTCTAGCTCAAAGCAGCTCCAGCAAAGGCCAGCATTGATTGGCTTGACTGAAACGTCTGAGGGCAGGGATAGCACTGGGAAGTTCCCAAATACGGGGCCTCCACCAGTATGACTGGGATTTAGCCTTCCCACTCTCTGTCTCTGCTTTCCTGAAGGTTGGCCCTGTGTACCTGTGGCAGCCCCAGGCTCCCATAGTACCAGTTTAGCAGCCCCAGCAGAAAAAGAGCACCTCTTCCTCAGTAGCTCCAACAGATAGATGTGGCTGTGTTCACGTGCCAGTGTCCACTGGGCCAGGGCATGCTGTGCTATCTTTGTCAGGCCTAGAGCCTGGGCTGAAGCTGGGTGGGGCAGGGGTTCTTCCCTAAGGAAAATGAAGTTGAGGGGATGCTGAGCTGGCTGAAATCCTGGTTCTTCCTTGTGCATCTAGGAGCCGAGGAGTCAAGTGCAGAAGTGGGGGTGTGGTCCGGACCTCCTGCCCTGGTTCTGATCCTGTGGGGTCCAGGGGAAATGCCAGAAGGTCTCCAGGCTCCCTGGCAGCAGACACAGTATGGATCAACAGCTGCCCTGCCCGAGTCCCTCCAGCATTCATTTGGCATCTTTTATTATCTGCCAGAGACACATTTATTCAATTGTTCATTCATTCGGGTTGTCCAGGGAGATGGCAGCTTAGGGAAGTGTGAAAACCTGGTTAGAGAGCCCTTTGCACCCTTACCGTCCACCAGCTTACCCCTTTTTCTCTTAAAACCTGCTCCCAGGCCTGTGTTTACCCTCAGCAATGGCATTCACTGCCCACATCCCCCTTTCCAGACCTCTCTCAATCCCAACATGCTTCCCCCCGATCCTTTATAACACCTCCTTATGTCCAGAGCAGAGCCACACTACCACACCCCCACCCCCTATCACCCTAAAAGCTGCACCTCTGAGTTGCCATTGTCTCTGTCAGCACTTCTTGAGACCTCGGCATAGCTCCCTCCTAGGGGCCTTTTCTCATCACCAGTCCCCAGGCAAGCACCCTCAACATGGTAACATGGTGCCTGTGCACACTTCCAGGGTTGGCATCTGGCTTCCCACAGTGAGGCACCAGGGGAGCAGGGCTGTGCCCAAATCCCACTTGCTATAGAGGCAACAGGGCACACAGCATGTGGCACATGGGCACCAGTTTAACAGCTGTTCTTGCTGCGCCCTGCAGGAGTATTGGGAGTGCACCCAGGCCCAAAGCCTGGAGTTCGAGGCAGTCTTCGTGAGCATGTCCCAGAGTGGACAGCATGGGCTTCCCAAGCTGCTACCTATGTCAGGGCCAAGTGGCAAAGGACTGTAGGCCTTGATAGGTGACAAGTGGTGGGAACCACAGGCTGCATTGCTCTTGTCCCCTCAGGTAGAATACCCCACAGCATTTCCTCCTATAACAGCAGCTGTTTGGCACCCTCTAAAAGAGCCTTCCTTTTTTAATGAGTGCTCACATGGAAACCCCAGCCCAGTGTTGTGTTGGGCCATTCAAGCTCTCCAGAGAGCAGCAGCCTTTGAAATTCAGGAGGTGCCCTATAAAGAGCTTACACCCTGAGTGGCCTTCCTGCAAGGTACCCTTGATGGGGCTGGAGAGTGGCTCTCTGGTGCCCTCCCACTGTCATGCTCATGCCTGTCCTCAGGGAGTTGTGAAAGCATTTTGTTTATCATATAATATGCACATAAAAAGGGGCACAAATCATCACATAAGGTTTGGATTTCATTGACCAGCAGAACACACCCTCACACCCAAGTGTCTTGGTGAAGAAGCTATTCTAGAGCAGTTTGATGTTAGTGGAGTTTCATATATATATGTATATACATGCATATATATTTTTAAACTTATTACAAAAAGGTGTAGCTTTGTTTACTGTGTGAATATAGTGTTGGGGGAAAAAAACCAATCTTTCTTTTTGCAGAAAAGCCTGCCATTGCTCCGCCCGTCTTTGTGTTTCAGAAGGATAAAGGACAAAAGGTAAGGGGCTGGTATGTTCTCTCTTCACACCATTTCTCTAATTTGGTCTCTGCCAAAGTGTGTATTGTCCAGGACATGTGAACAGTACACAGCTGCTGCTACCCACTGGCAGGAAGACCTAAGCGCGGGCCTTTAAGCCTTTGCCTTCAGCTGGAAGGGTGGCTTTAAGTTACCAGTGGCCTTTGTAAAGCAGTGTTAGCAACATCTGCGTAATGCCCACTGGTTTGTTTTAGAAACATCACTGTATATTTGGAAAACAGCAGCAGAGAAACATAGGAGGGGCTGAAGAAACAGAGAGCCTGGGCTGAAGTTGGGGTGGGGGGGGGTTCTTTGGAAGAAAGAGGGAAGAGGGGAGGGAGGGAAGAAGGGGGAGATGGACCTGTAGAGATGGTAGCAGGTGACTGGGGGTGTTGCTCATTGGTAGAAATGTGTTCAGCATGTGTAAGGACCTGGGTTCAATCCCCAGCACCATGGAAATAAAGAATTTAGAGGGTTTATATAAACCCAAATCAACTTGACATGGATACATTTAGAATGATTGTGAGTTTGCTTGCATCGTTTGTTGGTCCCAGTCTTTGTGAGGTTGTTTCCAATTTAGATTGTGTTTCTGGGGTGCTAGAAGTACCTCGCCTGATGTTAGGTCTGATGGGTGCCCGGTGGATCCGTCATAAAACCGCAGCCACAGATGTTGCTGTCTACCTTGAAGCCATCAGTTCATACCCTTCCCTGAAAAATAGTATGCAAGATTGGAGCTGTGTCAAAAGCCAGCTAGTGCCAGGCATGGTGGTGCATGCCTGTAATCCAGCGGCTCGGGAGGCTGGGGCAGGAGGATCGCGAGTTCAAAGCCAGCCTCAGCAACAGTGAGGCTCTAAGCAACTCAGTGAGACCCTGTCTCTAATAAAATACAAAATAGGGCTGGGGATGTGGCTCAGTGGTCAAGTGCCCCTGAGTTCAATCCCCCGTACCTTGAAAAAAAAAAGTCAGCTGGTGCTGTGTGGCAGTGATTCCCCAGCTGGAGTGAGGATTCCCCTTAGTCACCTCAAATTTTTATGATCCCTTACCACTGAGGCCCCCTGACCTGACTGTAGTTGTGATTTAATGCCTGTTACAGTATTTTATACCCACAGTGCTACACTGAATTTGGCGTGTTTTGCAGTATGTTTGCATCTTATTGAGAATGACAGTTGTCTAAGAATCTCATTCACTTGGTGCTCCAGTAGATTCCCAGGCCTTTTGCAGGATGACTGGCTCCCAAGTTGGGAGCTGCTGCTGGTCTGGTTATTTGGAGCTCTTGGCAACCCAGCTACCCTTGGTGAGCATGTGGCCCAGTTTTCCTGGGTAATGTTCAAGTGCTCTGGCAGAAAGGGGATGGAGGGAAAGTGTATGTGTATGTATCAGGGAGGAGGGAAGGGACTGTCCTGTTCACCCACACACATACCTGTTTGCTTGGGCTAATGTATGTTAAGCTGTAATGTTAGTCTCTTCTTGAGTTAAACTTTCCCATGGCTAGTGTTGCCAAAGAAAGAGTTGGGGCACAGGTTGGTTTTGGTGATCAGGCAGTGTTTGCAGAGGCTGTGCTTCCCTCTCCCCAGACCCTGCCTGACCTGTGCTTTGCTGGGCCAGTTGATATGAAGGGGCTGAATTTTTCAGACACAGAGTGTTCAATGAAGTCCTTAGGAACCTTATGTGTTGTGTTAGATCTCTGTTTTAGATGTTCAGGTCATTTCTTTCCAGTGTTTAGTGAAGTCAGGACTTTTCTTTCTTTCTTGTCCCTTTTTAAAAAAAAAAAAAAAATTTATTTATTTGTTATAGTTGTACACAATGCCTTTATTTTTTAACGTGGTGCTGAGGATCGAACCCGGGCCGTGCACGTGTTAGGCTAGTGCTCCACCACTGAGCCCCAACCCCAGCCCCAAGTCAGGACTTTTCTAGATTTGGGGTTTTATAATGATCATTCGAGCTACCTTCACTTTAAAACAGGAGTCGGCACACTAAGGCCCTGCACCAGCACCTGTTTTTGTAAACAGTTGTACTGTAGCACGGCCACGCCTGTGCCCTTTTTAGACCTCCGTGGCTGCACAGCAGCAGGGTGTGGACAGACTGGGCTGCAGCGTCCTTCAGCATAAGCTTGTGGCCCAGTGGTGGCGTAGGTGCCTGGCATGTGCCATGCCCTGGGTTCCATCCCCAGCACCAAAAGAAATAAGAGATATTTAGTATCTTTATCTAGTATCTTTAGATATTTAGTATCTTTTTGACCTTTGCAGAAGTTTGCCAACAAATAATAGGACTTAATAATTCTCTTAAGATGAAGACTTTAAGACACCAGCTCAGCTGAAACACTGAAATGTAATATTCATTCAGATGAATTTAAAATGCTTTTAAAATCATTAGTTCCCATCTTGGTACTGTTTCACAGCTAAGGGAGTTCAGCTGCTTTGTAATGTGAACGCTGATTTATATGGATGACCTTCTAGAGATCTGTGCAAATCACCTTAAAGGGTGGGCCTTGAACCTGAGCTGGGAGGTTAGCTAGGAAGGCTTTGAGTCACTTAAAGAGATGTGTAAGTGCTCTTATCGAAATATTGACTCAGAGCCAATTCCAAATGGGCTTCTAAAAATAACTGTCCTCCAGCTCTGGGGAGTTCATTGCCCCACTTCTATGACACTTCTGTGGCAAGATCACTCAAGGGCATGTAAGAAACATCTGTGTTGAAGGCAGAAGCCAAGAGCCGTTGGTGGGGCCCGCAGGCCCGCAACCAGGCCCAAGTGGATGCAGTGTTTCCACTCTGCTCTTCTCTGCAGCTTGAGGACCTGTCAGGAGTTAGGCAGAACATGCAGGCCAGACACCTGACTTGGTTTCTCCTTGGCTTCCTAGTGCAAGGGACACCACAAGGCAGCTCTGCGAGGAACAGCCACAATTCTCTTTTATATCTGCCAAGAATGAGAATCTGAGCTGGCTTCTGGGTTCCTTCCTCTGGCATGACCAGCAGCTCCTCCCCTTCTTCCTGCTGAAGCCCAGTCAGAAGACAGCCATTGGAACTCCTGGAGTTTTCTGAGCACACTCTATTTTTCCCCCTTTTTGCTTCATTTTATTTTTAAATTTTTGAATTTTATTTTGAAAGTCTGAGTAAAGCTGACTGGCGCTGAATGCTGGGCATCTGTCACCTCTATTCACTGCTGGTGTTTCTCATCATTGCTGAAGCTCTCAGCTGTAAACAGTGCCCACATGCCGTTTCCCCCTAAAGTCTTCCACATGTGTCTAGGAGTGGGGCCATTCTCCTCTGTGGATCTGAGACGATGTCACTCCCAAGAATATGATCGTCGGTACAGTAATGGACTTCAACATACAGTCCGTATTTCAAATTGTCCCTCAGATGTCTCTTGTAGTGATTTTTTTCTTACTAACCACTGCTTGATCCCAAAGATCAAGGAGTTCCATTGTCCACTGTGGAAGCAGCTAACTTGTCTTTCAGTAAATGATCTCAAATTACCGGAGGATTCACAAAAAAGAGCCCATTGCCCCAGAGGAGGGCATCCCCGTGTCCCTGTGGTGTTGCTGAATCAGGAGTGAGATAAAGGATTTGAAATGGAAAGAGAGAAGCTACACTGCCAGCCCATTGCTTCCGTTTTTGTTCAGTGGCAAAGCCTCTCGTGTGCCCTGTGGGTCCAGTCGACGTGCTGCATTGCCTTTGCTGTGGGGTGCTTGGGGTGTCACTTAACCTTGGTACAAGTGGTCTGACCCTCTTACTTTGTGTTAAGAAAAGTGGTGGATAGCTTGAATTCCAGGGCCAGCACTTCAAAAGACTCTATGGCCAGTGGGCAGCCCAGGAGTTTTATTGGCTTTTTCCCTGTGCCTGTGCCACCAGGACAGCTCCCTTCAGGAAACATGGAGTTGGCAGGCGCTGGAGTTTTAGGATAAAACCAAAGCCTTTTTTCTGAGCTGGCTTGAATGGAGACAGGTCCTTCTTTTTGGCACGAAGAGTGTTTAAATGTCCAAGCGCTTGTCATTCTCCCTCCAGAGCACTGGTTAACCTAACCCTCAGGGTTCTGCAGGAGCCTCTGGCAGGAGGGTGCCCATGTGGTAAGAACACAAGCAGTTGTGAGAGTGCTGCTTGGGAAGTGCAGTGACCCAGGAGGTGCTGTCATGGTGTGCTTAGGCCTGATTTGATGCTCACCCCATGCTCGTGGGGGGGGTTTGTCACACATTTGGCATATTTCAGGTTGGTGAAGTCTTGGTGTCTGATGTTTGCACACCTGCTGGGAACTATAGTTCTACCTGGGCTCTTGAGCAGGTACCGTCCTTGTCTGGGAAGAACACTAGGACCCAATAGAAGATGCTGGAATGATGTTCCTTAATTCTCCCAAGAAATTCCTAAATCTAAGAGAGGGAGTGATATGACATTTCTCAGCCCTTTTAAGAATCATTTGGTAGACAGTGAAGTGTGGTATCATTTTGGTTCTTTCTGCTTACAGAAAGAAGGCTTACATCCCAGAAGCAGGGGTTCAAGACATTCAAGTGGTTCTGATTAGAGACGGCAGTTTCTCACAGAGCTCTGGGTTTAATTTTCCCTGGCAAGTTGTTAAGTCTCTGTCCATAAAGTAGCAACAGATGTTCGTGGCTGGGACTGACCACCTTGCCCCTGGGAAAGCCTCCGACACTAGATATCCCTGAGTAGAGAGACTGTCCTTTTGGTGACTCTTGAGACAGAAGGATGCATTAACATGTTGTTTTGGCATTCCAAAGAATTTTGGGAAGTTCCTGGCTCCTCTTTTTGTAGTTCATTTCCTCCTATAGGATCACATGTTTAAATGTAGCACCAGGTTCAGCATGACCCACTAGTAGTCCCAGCTACTTGGGAGGCTGGGGTAGGACGATCACTTTAGCCCAGGAGTTTGGGGCCAGCCTGGGCAACAGAGGGAGACCTCATCTCAAAAAATAGAATTAGATTAAAGAAAGAAAGAAGCGCCCAAGCCCTTACTGAGGAGGTCAGTCACTTCATGCCAAGAAAAACAGCCACGTCTGCAGGGAGACAGGGTGGCCCTCTACTCATTTAGGTCACTAGGTAAGAGAAGCAGCTCCACACTATTGGATAGACCACACGGGAGGTTTGGGAACCACAGCCCCTGCTGTCCCATGTCAGGACAGCAGGTTTGTAGCCCACTTCTCAGGAAGAGTCATAGAGTTGTGGCCACAGCTCTTAGCCCATAGAAGCCTGTCTGGAATATCGAGGTGCACATCAGAAAATGCTGGGGTGGTACCTTGGGAACAGAGACCTCCGGAAGAAGCTTTCTCCAAACTAGGCTATTTTCCAATAAGCCTCTGTCCAGATGACCCTGGAGAGTCCTAGACCAAGGGGTTCTGAGGATGTGCCCTGCCCCCTCCTCCAGCTGAGCACCACCCACCTGCCTCTGTTGCCCTGCACCTATACTCACCGAAGCAAGGGGCACTTCCTCCACCTCAGGTGTGAGCAGGAGGAACAGAAAGATGCCAGAAGAATGGTAGCGAGGTCCAGAAGCCTGTGACTTGGGCTCCCAGTTTCACATCTAACCATGTTTCCAGGCCTGCCTCCCCCACCTCCTCATGCACAGAAGTGGTCTGGCCCCAGCAGCGTGGTCAGCATGGCTGAGCAGTACCCGCCCCTGGGGGTTAGAGAGTCTTTAGCATAATCATCCCCTTTCTTCGTCATCAAGAAGGCTGTTCCTCCCTCAAGGCCCATAAGCACAGTTAGCTGTACTAGGCTACCCTCCTTGCCAAGTCAAACAGTTGCTCTGTCCCTGTTGGAAGGCCAGTTTCACTGAGCAAAGCAGTCCCCAAGCTTGCTTTTTTTGCCCCTGCCCCTCCCCTGCCCCTTGGTGCAGCCTTTATTTTACATTGAAGGAAAATTGTCTTTTTTGCTCCCAGTCCTCTGCAGAGCAAAAAGACTTGTCGGATTCGGGAGAGGAGCCTCAGGGGGAGGCTGAGGCCCCCCACCATGGCATGGGTCACCCCGAGTCAGCTGGTGAGCATGCCCTAGAACCTCCCGCCCCTGCTAGCACTTCAGCCAGCACTCCTCCGCTTCCCGCTCCTGAAGCCCAGCTTCCTTTTCCACGAGAACTGGCAGGGGTAAGTCCAATCACCCGGCACCCCCGCTTCCCTGGGGAGCCACTGACACTAGCCCTTTCCCTGGGATCCCTGTCATCCAGACCCTAAATCAGCATACACAGCCAATGATAACAGCTCCCTTCAATCATCCAATGAAAGTTGGGGAGATTAACTCCTCTTTTATGGTTAGTCTTTTTTAGTTGGGGACGTCTGTACCCATAGTGAGAGACTAATCCTGCTTCCTGAAAGAGACACAGTGGTCAAAAGAGGAGTGGAACAGTAGGGCAGAGCCTTCTAAATCAAATTCTACCCCTTCTCTTTCTCCTGTCTCTGAACTTGGGCATTTAAGTTCAATGTCGTAGAACTCTGAGGAGCTCTGGCTTCCCTTGGAAGAAGAGTCATCTAGCCTCAGTCATGTTGCAAGACTGGTTCTGTTGGACTGTGGCTAGGCAGTGAACTGCTTGTCCACATTCAAAGCAGGAAGAAGAAAAGCCCCTCCTTCAAATGCAAAGGGAGCCCCTTGTGCCCTTCCTCTTTGTGTTATGAAGGATTTTGAAGATAAAGGTGGAAACAATCATAAACTCTTGTGAGCAAGAAGCATTGTGGGGCCGGGGCGCAGTGGCGCACACCTGTAATCCTAGCACTTGGGAGGCTGAGGCAAGAGGATTGCGAATTTAAAGCCAGCCTCAGCAATGGTGAGGCACTTAGCAACTCAGTGAGACCCTATCTCTAATAAAATACAAAAAGGACTGGGGATGTGGCCCAGTGGTCGAGTGCCCCTGAGTTCAATCCCCAGTACCAAAAAAAAAAAAAGCATCGTGGGTTTTTGAAGTTTAATACATTGGGAAAGGTAAACATCATCCTACATTGAGGATTGAAAACTGTCCTTTGGTGTCTAACGACAGAAGACCCCTGCTCTCACACCATAACATGAGAACAGAGGACCTGGCCCAACTGCTTGCTCTAAACCCTAGACTGTCTTCCAGGGTAGCAGAGTTCCAGATGCCTCCCCCACCCCGAGTGGTTCCTTCCACCACCAGTTCCTGTTTTTAAGGGAACCATGAAGATTCAGTTACAGTCACCAAGCCCTAGGACATGCAGAAGGAAGTTGGAGCCCTCTTAACATTTTGGAGGAATTGGTGTGTAACAGAAAAGAACAAGAGTCTGCCATGTGCCACATGCCAGGGTCTGTGGAGGAACGGGTGCCCTTCACGGTGCAGAAGTGGGCATGGGTAGTGAGACTTATCAGAAGCTGCGAGAGTACACCACTGTGCCCCAGGAGTGCGGCCCGCACAGCAGAGTGCCCAAGGGCAGGCAGAGCAATCTTTTCTTTCTTTCTTTCTTCTTCCTTTTTTTTTTTTTTTTTTTTTTTTGGCAGAGCAGCTCCTGGAAACTTGGGATAGAGTGAGTTACTGCGCCTTTGGTCATCTTTGGTCCTCGAGAGCACAGCTTCTGAGAACAGATAGGGCCAGAACTTGAGAAGTGCAGCTTGCAGCGGACCCTGCAGCTGCTGAGGTGGCGAGTTTCAGAGTGAGAGTAGCTAATAGGGCAGTCACAGACCTTTTGTGATGGCTGCTGCTCTTCAAGAGCACAGGGGACCCTGGCTTTTGGTGGGTCTGTGTCTGTGAAACGTGGCTTCTTGATTCTTGTGGTCTTCAGGTCAGAGACTGATCCTGAGGAACATAAGCAGGTCTCAAACCGGCCAAGAAAACGCGAAGCATCATGGCAGGGAGCCTCGGGATGAGTGAAGCCATCGTGGGACACAGCCAGGGCTGCGGGGCTGAGTGCTCAGGTCGTAAATAAACTGACAGCCAGCCCCGCAGCACACGTGCACGTGCTGTAGCTGGTGACCTCAGGGGTCTTGGACACAGCGCTGTCATGGCACTTGGTGACAGCTCTAAGCCAGTCAGGTCTTGCTGCCTTGGGCTCTCCACAGAGAAATCAGGCTGGTTCCCAGCAGCTCTTCTTAATTGGCTTTCCCTGCCAGTTGAGCTTGTTCAAGGAAACGAAACTTTGTTGTAGGTCATTCAGTCCATAAATGAAGTCAGGTGGACCATGACCCTGCTTCTTCTTGAGCTGAGGTTCTTCTCTGGTGAATGCAGACTGTTTCTTTTGTATCAGAACAAATTTGGAGTTCACCCTGCCCCACACTGGTGCTCAGGAAACCACCCGTTGTTACCCAGTAGGTCTCATCCGTCCCGTCTGGTCTGCTCTCTGTTCCGTGACCCTGGGGGGAATGTAAAGCTGAGAGTTCTTTATGATAAATAGTGGCTTGCTTATAAAGGCCATCTTTCAGGCTCCTCAGAGCTCTGGCCATTGAGGACTCAGTACCAGGAAAAAGTCTTTCTAGATCATACTTCTGGCTCTCAGAAGACAAACCGAAGAAGACCAAACCTCAAGTGGATTAAATTCCGTGTCTCTGGAGAAGCAGGCGCTTTCCGTGCTTACTCCGAGCCCGCTGGAATCACGCTGGACTAAAGCTCTGTGCCAGCCACTGCCAGGCCTCGGATGTGTTTTAGCCCACCGAGAAGTGGCAGGCAGTTAGGAGCGAGCCCTCTGGCTGGCAGCCTCCTCTCTCCTCCCCGCTCCCACAAAGGCATGAACTCCTCACCCCTCAACATCCAGACCTTCAAGGTGGCCTCTCTGCTTTCTTCAGTGTTCTTTCAGTGTCTGTCTCTTCAGTAAGCATTTTTGAGTTGGTGGCCTGTCACAGAATAAACAGCTGTGAAGTAGCCCACATTCTGTTTCTCCTCCTGGGCACCCATCTTCCTGTAGCTGCAAGAAGCCAGGCTTTCTAACTGTTCAGTGCAGATGGGAATCATCTGGGGCTCCATCAGGCCCAGTTGTAGGCGCTATTAACAGGAGGGCTGCCTGGCTGGGCCTTGCTCTCGGGCTTTTTCCATGGTGCTGGGAAGGCAGTGCCTTTCATTCCTGCTCACTGCCCACTGGTCTTCATCTGTAGGGTCAGCTTCTGAAGGCAGCTCCAGTTCTGTCCCCTTCCCTGGGTCAACCTGGCCCCTTTTTCATTCTTGAGGCCACTCCAGGCAGCCTTACAGGAGCCATGTATTTTGGAGGGACAGATTCTGAATAAATGTACTGATTACACTGTCCACCATTTTATCCTGTATACAAAGACAGATGCCCCTGCATCCACAGTCCCATTTTGGGTTAGGTGTGACCTACCCATCTATACTTGGTGACAGGGACCCATGTACCTTACACAGCCGAGCAGGGCTGCTGGCCTGTCCTCAGCCCAGGCACGTGAGGATGTCTTCTTTATGAGATTGCTTCATGCGTTCTTCCTGATGCCTGGGAAATAAGTCCAAGGGTCATCTTTGGCCATCTTTCTCCTCTGCTTCCTGGTGTGGTTGTCAATGAGGAATGTTTTTATTGTGGTATCCTAAACGAGTGTCAGCCCAGTGTTCCTGGGGTGTCATCCTGGAGTCCTAATCGTCAATGGTGGAGTCAACTTTGGGGAGAAGTAGAGAAGGAAGTGTAGTTTTTTCACCCTGCTTCTGTCTTCAGTGCTCCCTGAAAAGCACTCTGAAATTCCTCATGTCTCCTCAGTGGCTCTCGGGCTGTGGGCTGAGGGCTACACCCCTCTGGAACCCAACCCCGCGTGTGTCCCAGGCATCATCCCAGACAGACCTCTGAGAACTGCTCCCTTGGTTGGGCGGGCAGTGCCTCCCAGGTTGCCTTGGCACCCAGGAGTCTAAGGGAGATGGAAAGTGTGAAGCTGGTGTGGGCCTTCTGTGGGGCCAGGAGGTTGAAGGGGGTCCCTGCATCCCACACCTTCTCCTGCTGTGGGGAAGATGGCACAAGCCAGCGGACAGCAAGCCCAGCCTTGTCCTGAGAGAGAAGCCCTCCCATCTGGCAGGGTGTGGAGCAAGGGGGCCCAGTGAGGGTGGGGGACAGGTGACCCCTCCTGTGGGCAGCCATGGAGGGCTCCAGAAGAGCTGGCGTGTCGAGAAGCAGCAGACAGGATGCTGTCTCAGGCTCCCTCTCCCACATCCTTCCTCTAGTCCTAAGGAGGAGTCACTGGCGGCAGTTTCCTCACTGGAGGTTCCAGCAGCACCTGGAAGGTTCCCCAGGAGGAAGACTCCTGCATCGTCCTTCCCAGGACCAAGAGGCCACCGCTTTCCTGTGAGCAGGTTCTTAGAAGAGGCTCGGGGCATGGATTTGAGGGTCTCCTGAGGTCGGGTCAGGGAGCATCTGAGTCTTATCTGGCCAGGCACCCTTTCTTCTCAGGGTCACCAAAGCAGGTACAGCAGAGGACACAGACCTCGTGTGTGCTGCAAATCCTCACCAAATGCATTTTGTGCCCAGGACCCTGGCTGCTGCTCTGAGCTGTGTGGTCATGGGAGATGGACACCAGACAGACGTGTGGGGTCACTTCTGACTATGCTGGGCAAAACAGGGCAGGAAGGGGCCAGAGGGACCAGAGCTGGGCTGGGGAATGAGCATAGGTGTGCCCTGGAGGTGGCTGTCACAGTAGTGGACCCTGAGGGACAACATCTCAGCCCCGCAGAGGCCCAGGGGAAAGGTGCCCTATGCTGTGGGAGGAGCATAGAGTCCCTGGGTTCAGAAAACAGGCAGGAGCCAGGGTGGCAAGAGGAGAAGTAGTGTAGAGCAAGAGGACCCCGTGCTGCAGGAGGCCACCAAGGGCTCTCAGCAGTCGGGACAGGAGTTGGCAGACACGGCCACAGTGTGCAGAGTGGGCCATCTGGGCGGGCCAGCTTCTGGCTGCAGGTAGGAGCCATGGAGGTGTGACCAGGTGGATGTGTTCTCATGGTCCGACTGACTGGACTTGGGTGTGTGCTGGAGGGGAGCACGGGGTGCCGAGAGCAGGCTGCCAGAGCCGCGGACGGGCCCGGGAGGCCAGGCGGGAGCCCAAGAGGCGTCAGCTCATGACCTGGCTGCTCCACTCTGGAGGGAGATCGGTAGCACCCATCACATTCTTAGAGACACTCAGATCACTAAGAGGTGTGGATGTCATGGAAGGAGCCCCAAATACTCAAAGCAGAAACCAACAGAACTGAAAGGAGAAGCACCCTGCTTTCAGCAGGATTACTGTAGAGATGATGGGAAGAGGAGACCGAGCAGCCCTGGGAGCTAACCCACCCAGCAGCAGGGCACACATTCTCCCTGTGCACAGGGACCTTCTGCAGGATGGACAGACACCTCTCCAATTTAAAAGGATCGAAGTCATGCAAAGTTCATTCTACAGCTGCAGTGGAGTGAAATTAGAAATCCATAACAGAAGGAAAACCAGGAAATTTACACGGAGACTCACTGAGCTCACGTGTGGCCACAGGTGGTCAGATGTGGAGGCCTTGGTTGAGGTGGTAATGGAAATATCCTTGTGGGAGCTGAGAGAGCAGGAAGACGCCCAGGTCCCCCAGCCCAGACACCAATATGGATGAGGCCAGGGTACAAGCCTTTGCTGTCTGTCCATGGCTGCAGAGTGTCTAGGACAGCGTCCCTTTGTTGGAACAAATCCCAGCGAGTTCTGAGGACCAGCTCCCTCCCAGCACTTGGGAGTCTAGTGCAGGGGCTCTAACACAGATCACTGAGTCAAAATTGAAGCCACAGAGGGAAAGTGTAAGGAGCAACAAGACTGAGAGACCAAGGCTTTTATTCCTGTCTGAGGAAAGGAGGGCGTCCCTGGATGAGGGAGCAGGTTGTCTGCAGAGGTGTAAAGCCCTGAGAGAGGGCCATCTTCAGGCCTGGGAGTTATTCAGGAAAGGGAAGGTTCCCCAGGACCGAGGAGGTAACCACAGAGGGTTTCGGTACAGTCAAGGTGTTTGTTAAATTATAGGAGAAAAGAAGAGCCTAGAGCCATGGGTTGAGACGTGGGTTGGGGGCATGCTGGGCGGGCTGTTAGAAATTCATGGGAGGACAAGGGAGGCGGGCAGTGCCACATCCAAGAATTATCAGGCTGTGGAGAGAAGGCTGGCCTTGCACAGGGACCTGCATCAAGTGCTGGGAGGCTGAAGGGAGGCTGCGGGCTCAGAGAGTGGGTAAGATGTATCCTTGCCCTTCCTGGCTGCGGGGGCCAGGAAGCTGGTATGAGGCGCAGCTAGGATGCCTGCTCTCCAGGCCTGGGTCTTGGGCCCCGCTTCTGAGCCTGGGTTGCAGCAGCCAGGGCAGGTAGTCGCTGCCTCTCTTCCTCTCGCCTCTGCTGGTAGGGTGAGTGGTGCCTGGGGCCTGTATCCCCCTGATGTCACTCTAGAAAAGGATGATCCCAAGAGAGCAGGCCTGATGACAAGCCACAGTGGTACGGTCTGTACAGTCAGGCATGACTCAGCCTCTGGCCTCCACACTAAGTTCTGGGTTGGGACCCTCTTAACCCCCTCCACGGGTCCCCAACCAGGTACCTCACCTTGTGGCTGGACCCAGGACTTAGTTTGCAAGATCTGGTTCTCCCAGTCAGCCTCTCCCTGAGCTTGGAAGCCCTGCACCTATGAAACCAGGGTCTGGCATCAACTGGCAGGGGCGGCTCTGAGTTCAGCCACACAGTGAGCAACTGTAAGCACACCGGGAGCTAAACTTCCTGTCTGGCTGCCGTGCTCCACCTGCCTCATCTCTGAAGGCCCAGGGGGGTCAGACCCACACCCCTGGCCCCCACAGGAAATAGACTCAACAGAGCCAGGGTCCGTCCTGCACACCAGCACTGCTCAGCGTAGCCTCAGCTGGCACACTGGGCACAAGGACTTCATTTCATTTGGGGCACTGAATCTTTCACAGTGGCCCCATCATAGAGAACCCACCATGGCTGGGCCTGGTGGCACAAACCTGTAATACCAGCCACTCAGGAGGATCACAAGTTCAAGGCCAGCCTCTGCAAGTTAGTGAGACCCTGTCTCAAAATAAAGTAAAAAAGACCTTGGGATGTGGTTCAGTGGTAGAGTGACCCTGGGTTCAATCCTCAGTATCACTGAATAAATAAATAAATAAATAAATAAGGGGATGGGCTGAGCGCTTGCCTAGCATGTGTGAGGCACTGGGTTTGACTCTCAGCACATCATACAATAAATAAATAAAATAAAAAAGTTCATCAACAGTGAAAATATTTTTGGGAAAAAACAATAAAAAATAAAGGAGACTCCCTCCATGGTATTAAGAGAATTTTATTTCCCTAGCACTTGATGGCAGTGACCTCTGATCCTCTCAGTTGCCCAGGCACACACATGGGGTTAGTGGTAACTTTCCCTCACCTCACACAGTCCCCTAAGACCAATCCCAGAGAGCTGTGATAGACACCTCAAGCAGGTTTGCTTTCCTGCCACAAACCTGAGCTGTCGGCCCCCACTGCAAAGAAGAGTCCAGACTGCTGTCCTTTTCTGACTGTTGCGAACTAGCTGTGTGACTTTGAAGAAACCCCTACCCTCTCTGGGTTCTTGTTGCTGCAGACTCCAGACCACAGCCTGTTTTTGTACAGCTGGAGAGCAGAGACATTGTTTACATTTTTAAAGATTTATAAAGGGAAAAGCAAAGAATATGGCCTGCCAAGCCAAAGCACTGACGGGCCCTTTATGGAAATAAAGGTGCCAGCACTTCTCCCCTTGGGAGGGTCTCTTCTGGTACCCGTCATCTTCAGTTTTATTTATTCCAGTTACTTCGTTTACGTGTATTATCTCATTTAATCCCTAACAGCTCACTGGGGCAGACAGTCCTCCTGTGGCTAAACTTGACTCCTGAGGAGATTTTTTAAAAATAGGAAATTGGCTCTTCTCACTCCTAAATGAAGTGCGCCAGCTCGCTCCTGAGTCTGCTGGTGACTGCTGGGTCTGCAGAGCAGACACCCCGAGAAGGGGCTTATGTGAGGGTTGTGCATGGGGTGGGCGCGTTCTAATTCTCAGCTGCTCCTTATTCATAGTCGAGAACTAAAAGTTGTAAAAGGAGGCAATCCTTGGGCCCCTGTCTTGGCTTGTGCTGGTTCTGTGGTCCATGGACCTGTTGTGCAGGCTAGATGGTTCTGAGCCCCTTGCAGTGGACTTTGACCCCAAGCATCCAGCCTTCGCCTGCTGTGGCAGTAATAGCCCAGCTTGAAACAGGAGTCTGTACTGTAGGCTGTGCCGGGCGAGGAGTGGACACCAAGTGGACCCGATGTTAAGTGGCCATTTCAAACAACCCTGCTGCCCTTGCAGTGGAGAGGGTTGGTTTTCAGCTCTTGGCAAGATGGATTGTGGCCAGGTGAAGTTGTGCTGTGCTTGAGTCTGGGGGTGGCATGCCAGTCAGCCGTGGCCTGTGGAGCAGCAGAGAACCTGGTCCCGTGCTGGGAGTCTTTGAGCTACGAAGAGGATTCCGGGTTTGGGAAGCCACCACAGAGAGCGGTCAGGAGTCACCTCTGCAGGGACTGCAGTTCTGTGAGGGCAGCAGAGACAGTGCCAGGAGTCAGCCCAGTCGTGCATTAGGCACCACTGGCTCCAGAGCTGGGGGTTGGGTCCCGGGAAGCCCACCACCCTCTCACCAGCCTGCTGTGTGCTCTTGTTTCAGAGGTCAGCGGGCGGCTCCAGTCCTGAAGCAGGAGAAGGTAAGGAAGTCCCTGGTGCATTTGGCCATCTTCAGTGGTAAAGGCAGAAACAGCCTGATGTTCCTCCCCCCTCCTCGTTATTTTCTGTAGATTCTGACCGAGAAGATGGAAACTATTGCCCTCCTGTCAAGCGAGAAAGAACATCCTCTTTAACCCAGTTCCCGCCTTCGCAGTCAGGTAAATGATAAGAACATCTATCATTCTGTCACTTATTGTTCCCCTCTGACACCTCACATCCACCATCTGACCCCTGCCCAGATCCAGTTTGAATCAGCCTGAGATGTGGCCTCTGTCAGGAGTGAGGTTAGAACTTGCCAGAGTGGAGCACCAGGTGTCCCCCATGTGCAGTCAGTGACACTTAACAGCATGGCAAGAATTAGCAGGCAGAGGATGACAGTGAAGACATTGTGCCTCTGAAGTAGGAGACAAGGGTGAAGCATTGAGAGCCCTTCTGGGAGGGGCGCTGACTATTCATCACAATCCTTCCTAAGGCTGCTGTGACGCTGCCCTGAAGGTGGCCTCCTGACCTTCAGCTGTGATAGCACCAGCTGCCCAGTGCAGCAGCCCAGGGGAGGGGGGACTTGGTGAGGCCTTGGAGGGAGGGCCAGGCTGGGATGTGGAGCGCATGCCTAGAGGGCATCGGGCGCAGCATGGACGCCAGCAGGCCCCTAGGTACAGAGGCAGGTATGGCAGAGAGGCAGGTTTCTGGGACAGAGAGCAGTTGGGCTACTCAGGAAGCTCAGAAAGCCTGGCCCTTGCCTCCAGCATGGAGCTGCCCTGCAGGGTCAAGGGTAACCGCTGGCCCTGGGCTGTTCCTCTTCCCTGTTGTGACTTGGTCCACACTGGTATTGTTTCATGGTCTGTCTGTATCACCAGTTTGGAGGCACACGTGTGTGGAGACGTCTTCTGATTGCACAACGTAAAATGTATTCTTGGGAAGTTCACAGAAAGCGTTTTGCAGTTGTGAATTTTGTGACTATGGCTGTCACTGCAAGGGAAAGATCACTCAGGACAGTGTCTTTGCTCACAAAGAGATACACACATTGCGGGAGCACAGGGCAGAGGTGGCATCCAGCGTCCTTTCCAAGCATCATTGTCACACTTCCTGCCCTTAATGTCAAATCTGAGTATTGCCACATCTCTTCTCAGCTGCATGGGATCCCCCAGGTGGACACACTGTCATTTGTCCCCAGGTATTGAGGAGCTGCCTGGTTGGTTTACATCTTTGTTTAAAGTTTTCTGCACACCGGGGACAGGTGTTCCCAGAGGAGGAGGAGGCTTCCCTTCCCACTCGATCACCGCGGAGTCGGGGCAGAGTGGAGCTGGAGTTTGGAGAGCGTTAGTTTTGCGCTGCCCTCCAGTTCCACTTTGCTGCAGCCCGTCTCGCTGCACTCGAGCTGTTCCTCGGGGAGTTCCACTTCATTTGTGGACCCTGTGGGGGGCCCCACCCCAGGAAGCAATTGCTCCTGTAAAGAAAAGTCTTAAACCTTCAGGGTAGGGGGCACGCCTGGTTTCTGAGGAGAAATGGGCTGAGGCAGCCTTCAGTGAGGCCCTGGCTCCTGCAGCCTGTGTCCCAGGGTGCCAAGGTAGGGCTGGGAGCATGAGCTAAGATGGGCAGCCAGCTGTCAGACCACTTGAGGCTGTCGGGCTGCAGCTCCCCGTTCTTTCTGTAAGGACAGGCTCTGCTCTCATTGAAAGTTTAAATGCTTGTCTTTGTGCTCCTGCACATAAGAGAACCCCCCTGTGTGCCCCGCCTACTCATGCTCTTTTCCCTCTTGTTCCCTCCCCTGCCTGCATCTCCTTGCCGACAGTGTCAAAACACAATGTTTTTATGCCATCAACCTTCTGCGAGTCCTCTGCAGGCAATTCTGACTCAGACCCAGGTGAGCCCTCATGTCCCTTTGCCCGTCCACCAGTCCCTGGGGGTTTTCCTGGGATGCACAACAGTGGCTATTGTCAAATGAGACCTTTAACAGGAATGAGCAGTTGAAGTCAGGATTCTTTTTCAGTTCCTAAATGTGTTGAATTTTCCCCCCACTAGTCCTCAGCTTGTAGATTTGGAATCCATCCTGAGACAAGGCCTCCATAAGCTGTTAAGTTTCTGTTTCTCCCAGCAAGACCTGGTTGTAAGAAGTTTGACACTCTTTAAAAAAAAATAGATGAAGAGCTGGCACAGTGGTGCATGCCTGTCATCCCAGCAACTTGGGAGGCTGAGGCAGGAGGATCGCAAGTTCCAGGTCAGCCTCAGCAGCTTTAGTGAGATTCTTAGCAACTTAGCAAGACCCTGCCTCAAAATAAAAAGGGCAGGGGATAGAGCTCTGGTAAAGTGCCCTGGGTTCAATCCCCAATAACGTAAGAGAGAGAGACAGAGGGAGAGGGGGAAAGAGAGAAAAAGAGAGAGGTTTATTATTTTCAAATTTTCATATAATATATTCATATTGTTAAAAAAAAAATGGAAGAAAAATTCCCTTGCCCCCCTCCACTCTCCCACATCAAAATAGCTACTATGAAGCTCATGTGATTTTTTTTTTTTTTTTCCAGATCCATTTCTGTGTATTAATTTTTTTTTTTTTTTTTTTTTTTTTTTTTTTGGTACCGGGGATTGAACTCAGAGGCACTCGACCACTGGGCCACATCCCCAGCCCTTTTTTGTATTTTATTAGAGACAGGGTCTCACTGAGTTGCTAAGTGCCTCGCCATTGCTGAGGCTGGCTTTGAACTCGCGATCCTCCTGCCTCAGCCTCCCAAGTACTGGGATTACAGGCGTGCGCCACCCGCGCCCGGCTTGTGTATTAAATTTTCACGTTAATATTGCCCAGATCTGTTCTGATAAGCATGTATCATCACAACTTTAAGGCTGAGGAAAACAGTGTGATCCCTTCTGAAGAGCGCAAGAGCCTTCCTTTTTTGGTCTTTGCTAGAGAACCAACTCCAGAGTTTCCTGAAAATTTCTCCCACGTGGCTAGAATTCCCCATAAAATATTTAATGAGCAAGTTTAACAACCCACATTCTGTAACCTAACCTGCCTTATATAAATCCACTGCCAACTTCAAAAGCATTGTGAGATAAGTACCATGCTGGCAAGGGAAGAGGTGACATGAGATTTTATGACTTGGAGGAGCAATTGGGTGGCATCATGTGAAACAGTGGAATTCATTTTGACTCTAGGAGTCAACTGTCCTCAACTGACCCCCTGACCTCATCTCGAGGAGGAGCTTGGTTCTTCAAGGTCCTCGGGGCCAGCTGGTAGGTTGTACCTGGGTGTCACTTGGCAGGCAGTGTTCTGAACCGTGGGGGCCAAGTCCACCAGCCCCTGGTTCTGGTCTCCATTATCCATCATAGGAGCACTGTGAACACAGGTACAAGTCGCTCTTAAGAGCCACCTCTGAGCCTGCAGTGGCCTCCCTCCCCTCTCCTCTTTGTCTACCAGCACTAGGAGCAGCTGGCCCAGGAAGCCAAGATGGCTTGGGCCCATTTCACAGCTTGGACACAGCCTTGGTTTAAGGTCCCTGATACCCTAGTGCCTGGGCACATAGGGGCATGTCAGGCCACCTGCAAAGTGAATTTCATGTCCTTTCCTGTTTTTTTTTTTTTTTTTTTTTTTCCTTTTTTAACTTTGATTTTGAACACCTTCAATACTTAGAGAAGAGTCTAGAGTGTTCCCGTAACACTGTCACCTAGAGACTCCCTTCCTTCATTCCGCATCCTTCATTCATCCACTGCATCCTTTATGGCAGAGGGATCATGTCCATGTCACACCCTGTGTGTCTCACTTTCCATCTGCTAAACCAGAGTGTCACATTTCCATCTGTGAAGGTTGTAGGCCATGGGTCTGTGGAAGTCCTTGGGTTTGTGGTGCCCTGCATTTCCTGGTGATGAGACCTGGAAGCATCTTGGTAGGAACCCCTAGGGGTGATGTTCTGTTCTTGGTGCGCCGTGTGTTGGCTTGGTCCTCTTGCTAGCAGGGTTCCCCTTGATGGCTTGAAGAGGTGGAATCATCCGGTTCTACCATTCGCTTTGAACGTAGTTCACCAGTTAGACCAATTACGTGAAGTCATCTCCACCACCCCTGTCAGGTAGATTCCTGTGTTGCTGGGTCAGGTGCCCTTTATTCTATTTTACCTGTTTTTCCCTCTTTTCACATTTTTTTGTTGGTGCATTGTAGTTGTTCATAATGGGATTTGTCCTTATGTGTTTGTACCTGTTCACAGTATGGCAACATAATCTGGTCAGCACTTCCCCGCTCTCCCCCAGGTTCCCTTGGTACTTTTGAACACTTCTTTTGCTTTTTGTCCCAACAAGAAGCTCTAGGCTCGTCATCTTTCCCTGTTCTGGTCCTGGACTCTTCCTCATTTCTCGAAGGGACCCTGTTTTTTTGCAGTGGAGAATGGCCTTTGGAACCAAGATCTGGGTTCTGAGCCTCCTGGAGGCAGACTGAGAACATGCGCAGCTCTCCACTGCGCCATCGCTCCACCTCTGCCTGTTTGCATAACCCAGGGCCGGAGGGGTCTTCATCCAGGACAGCAGGGTGCGTGTTCCTACCTCTCCTCTGAAAGGAAGAAACCTGGCTCCGTCTGTCCTCACCTCGTCCCTCATTGCCCTTCCCCTCTGCAGCCCAGCCCACTCCTGCCTTGCACCCGCCCCGCCCTTGAGATGCACAGTCCCACTAAGCCACCTGCACCATCTGGTGCAGGCCAGGTTTAGTTCCAGGGCATGTTCCTAACTAAATCAGGAGTCCGTCAGGGGTAGGCATTGTTTCCTTCAAACATCACTTTGGGTCCCTGGGGGGTGGGCAGAAAGCACCTCAGACAGCAGCCTGCTTGCTCAGGCTCATCTCCCAGGCAGGCAGGGGCTGCCCCTGGGATTCCGTTCTAACACTGGGCCCATGGGGAGTGATGCCTATACCCAGCAGGACCTGGGGGTGTGGCGGGCAACTGGGTCAGCCCAGGAGGCAGCAGCTTTGTGTTGCCGACAAAGCACATTTCTAGGAGTGTTTCATGGAACGGGTCCTACAACAGGGCCTCCAGAGCTTGGCCACCCCACAAGCACACATCCCTGCTCCCTTGTGCCCCCTCTGTCTCGAGTACCCAATTGCCACTAGAAGCACCCTGCCCCTACACAGGCCTACTTCTCATATTTTGTCCTGTGCTTGGAAAGGAAAAGACAAGACTCTGTCCATTCACTGCAGCACCCAGCATGGATTCCCTGTGTGTCTGTAGGGTGGGCCAGGTTTGGAGCTCAGTGGCCACGATGGTCCAGGCCTTCCATTCCTGCCAGCCCAGCCTGGCATAGGCTCTACACAGCAGGGTACTTAGGAGCATTCTGTCGCCAAAACATAGATGTTCTTAACTAGCTCTCAGAGCTTGTGAAAATTACTTAGATAGTGGTGCATTTGACCTCAGCTTGGAAAATGTAACTAAATAGCTGGTCATCTTTGGAAGGAAAGAAACTCAGCATTTGCCTTCTGGAATGGACCGCCTGGCGGGCCTTCTCCTTCTCCCTGGTGTTGTGGTACCTCCTGGGGGTTGTGTGGCCACTCTGTCACACCAGAGACATTGGCCTCACAGCATGGCCGCCACAGCCACCTTGACACTCTGGTGCTGCCCAGGACAGCACTGGGCTCAGCAGCACCCCATCAGTGGGCTGGCTGCAGCCTTCCTGCTTGTTCTGAATTCTGACGTGATCTTATTTTGTGTCTGAGAGTTTGATCTGACAAGATTCTTAGGATCTTGTCATCCTTTTCCTGTACAGTTGAATGGCTCTTAATAAACACATAGAGTCGTGCAGCTACCATCATCATTGACTTTAGAATCTTCACACTACCCCAGATGAAGCCCTCATGGGGGTCGTGAGCAGTCACCCCATCCTCTCCCAGCCCCCAGAGACCGTGAATCCACTTCCTCTCTCTGTGGATTTACCTCTTCTGGACTTTTTATTTTTTTTCTTCTTTTTTTAAGATGTTAATGGGTCTTTATTTTGTTCATTTATTTATATGTGGTGCTAAGAATCGAACAAGTGCTTCACACATGCTAGGCAAGCACTCTACAACTGAGCTACCACTCCAGCTCGTGGACATTTCTTATCAATGAAGTCATACACTGTGTGGCCTTTTGGATTCTCTTTCCCTTTATATGAGTCTTTAATTTCTTCCGACAAAGTTTGCTTTTGTTACATTTATTCCCAAGTATTTTGTTTCTCTTGGTTCTGTTGAAAATGGAATTTTTTCCTTAATTTTATTTTCTGAGTGTTCATTCTAATATATAGAAACACAATTGAATTTTGTATGTTGGTCTCATGCGCTGCGCCCTGGCCAGGACTGACCCTTAGCACAAAAGCAAGGATGTCCCCAGTGGCCATTGTCCCTTGCTTTCCCCAGGAGGAGGCCCAGGCCTTTGTGATCATCCTTCCTGTCATGGATCAGATTAGACTGCCCTCCCACCTTCCGAGGAAAGGTCACTGAGACCTGCCAGTCAGGGAATCTGTGGACAACAGACTGAACCAAACCAGGCTTCCCAGCCCTCCCTGCAGCCCTGGGCACTCGCTGTTCTCGCAGGTGGCCGGGGGTGCTCTCATCCAGCACCAAGGCAGAGCTCCCAGGGGCATATCTGGGGGTGGAGCAAACACACCGTCTGCCACTTTGGTCTTTTCCTGGCCTTGGGCACATTCTCTGATAGACAAGTCTTCTAGGACAAAGGAGACCAATCCTGTTGCCCTAGAGTGTGAGCCCAAGCTGCTGCCTCGCATGCCGCTCTGAAGGCAGGGCTCTGATCCTGGGGGACTCCATCACCCCCACTGATACCTTCAGCCTCCTGTCCCCTGTTGTCAGCGCTTTGCCCTAGAGCCAGTGCTTCTTGCGGCCTGGGCCTCCCAGCTGCCTGCCAGCTGGCCCGAGCTGCCTTTCTGTGTTAATTTGGAAACGTTCCCCAGCCACGGTCACTAAGCCAGACCCGAAGCCCTCCTGTCCTGTGCCCTCTGGGCTTGGCTGCTTGGCCCCAGGCAGGTCTGCTTTTCATGTTTTGTCTTGTGCTTGTAGAGGAAAAGAGCAGCGGGTTCCGGCTCAAGCCACCGACACTGATCCATGGCCAGGCGCCCAGCGCAGGTAGGTGACCCACGTCCAGGAAGGAGATGGGAATGGCTTTCTCAGACCTTTCCAGGCTCCTTTTCAGTGTGATTTCTGGGTGTGACCTGACCTGTGAGCCCTGGAAAGCTGCTTACAGAGAACCTGTCTGAGCAGGGAGCTGCTGGGGCCCTCTGCACTCAGAGCAGGAGAGGAGGCCTGGGCTGTGCCCAGCAGCAGCACAGGTTCCAGCACAGTGTGTCTCCAGAGTGTCTGACCTAGTGTGCCAGGGTCCACCTGATGACCAGAGGCCTGGCTCCACTCACCCTGCTCGTGAGCAGGGCCCAGCAAGGGAGGGAAGCCTACGAGGACAGGACACCTCTCGGGGGCCTTGCCCAGCCTGTGTTTGGCAGAGGGACCTTCTTCTCCATGTGGTTTTTAAAAAGTAGGTGCAGAGGATGCCTTTATGTGGCCCTGGAATCCAAAATCTGGGGAGTTGCTATGAATCCCATGTCTTCCCCTCCTTCCCCTCACCATCTGCTCTTCACTTAAAAAAAACTGGGGATTAAACCCTGGGGCCCCAGCCCTTTTATTTATTATGAGACAGGGTCTCGCTAAGTTGCTGAGGCTGGCCTTGAACTTGTGATCCTCCTGCTTTACCCTGGGATTACAGGCATGCACATGGTTTCTCTTCACTCCTAAGCCCAGTACTAGAAAAACAGCAGTCCCTTGATGAGTGTACTAGCTGGGTTCATTCACAGTCATGACTGGTGTTGTGGTGGGGATTTCACAATAATAGCCAGAATCTGCATGTCTAGTTGTAAAAAAAAAAAAAAAAAAAAAAAAAAAAAAAAAAAAAAAAAAAAAAAAAAAAAAAAAGGCGGGTTTTCTGAAAGCTGCTTCCTTGCCTAATCCAGCCAGCAAGGGACACAAATGGATCACTGGGGGTTAGTTCTCTCTGAAGCACCTGGGGGACAGGGGGCGCAGCATTTCTGCTGGGAATCCAGGGCCCTAGGAAAGCTGACTTCCATTGCAGGTCTGCCAAGCCAGAAGCCCAAGGAACAGCAGCGCAGCGTCCTCCGCCCGGCCGTGTTGCAAGCCCCACAGCCGAAAGCGCTGTCACAGACCAGTAAGAAATGCAGCCCGGGCACCAGCGCAACCCAGGGAACCATTGGGTGCACTCAGGAATAGAGAAGGGAAGAGGGTCCTTTAAACCAGCCTGGGCTCCCCGAGGCTCTGACAGTGTGACTCTGGGTCAGACATGCATTACCCACTCTCCATCTTCATAAAAGCCAACCTGGTCCTGTGAACGTGTAGATTTGTCCCCACATGTCTGCAGGCAAAACTTTGCCATGAGCCACACAGGTCTTCAGAAGACTTGCCAGTGTCATGGCCACAGGGCCAACATTTTCATCTTCCTGCCCACTTCACACCCACTCCTGAGCTGGGTCTCCCTCATATCCACACTGGGAGCAGTTTGCCCAGTTTCCAGTTAATCCTTAACTTTCTTATTTATGAGTTTTTCTTCTTTCCCTATAATTGAGAACTCTTCATCAGAAACAGCTCAGCCTCCAACACAGGGAACTGGTTAATATTTCTGAAAGGTTTTTAATTACAGGGGAAATTATCTTAATCTGATGTTTAACAGTCAAAGCCTTTTTTTTTTTTTTTTTTTTTTTGTACCAAGAACTGAACTCGGGGGCACCCAACTACTGAGCCACATCCCCAGCCCTGTTTTGTTTTATTTTATTCAGAGACAGGGTCTCACTGAGTTGCTTAGCACCTCGCTTTTGCTAGGGCTGGCTTTGAACTCACAATCCTCCTGTTTTAGCCTCCTAAGCCATTGGGATTACAGATGTGTGCCGCTGAGCCTGGCTAAAGCCAGATTTTAATGTTTGAGGCTTACGATCTCCAGATTTTGTTTTGTTTTGTTTTTTGTTTGTTCTTTTTTTTGCTGGGGTGGGGTGGGTGGGAGGTGCCATTTGTTTTGTTGTTGTTGTTGTTTGTTTGGTACTGGGGTTTGAACACAGGGATACTTAATCACTGAGCCATGTCCCCAACCCTTTTATTTTATTTTTTATTCTGAGACAGAGTCTTGCTACGTTGCTGAGACTGGCCTGGAACTTGCGATCCTCCTGCCTCAGCCTCCTGAGGCGCTGGGATTATAGGCGGGTGCCACCACACCCAGCTGCTGTTTTTGTGCATAAAATTAGTTTCATAAAGTATTGTTCCCCAGTATGTATTTTCTTGTTTTTTGTTTGTTTTGGCTAAGTAGCAGTAATGCTTCTGAACTCACTGAAAATTCACACGGTTCCTTTTTTGAATAAAGATAAGACCTCCTCACTTCTGTGAGGTTTTCCCTGTTTGCTCGTTTATCTCAGGGAAAGTGGCTTTTAGTAGAGATGCCAGGCCCTTTTTTACTAAGGAGACATTACACTTGACCATCCAAAGGGGGTCCCTACATGGGGTGCAGCACCTCTATTGGCTACAGGAGAGGAGGGCTGGAGGGGTCCTGGCTAGATGCCCAACACTCCCCACTCTGCTTTGTTCCCACAGTCCCGAGCAGTGGCACCAATGGAGTCAGCCTCCCAGCAGACTGCACGGGGGCAGCGACATCATTATCACCAGAAAACCCTGCACAGAGAAGTCCCTCTGAATCTGCTGATGAGGCACATGCACTTGAGGTCAGTGTGTTCTGGGGACAGGGGCCACCACATGCCAGGCCCAGCGGGAGCCGGAGAGTCAGCTCCTCAGGGTCTTCCTGAGTTCACAGCTGTCTAACTGTTCTATTCGCCTGTTTCTACATTTGCTCAGTGGTCTAGCAAAACACCTAGGCTGGGAAGCATGTAAGGAAAGAGGTTTATTTAGCACACAATTTTAGAGGCTGAAAAGTCCAAACAACGGGCACCAGCTCTGCCCAGGACCCCTTGGCCATGTTTCTTCATAGAAGTAGCATCGCGGCACGAGCGAGAGGGAGAGATCACAGGCAAGACAGGAGCCAGGAGCAGGGAGGGGACAGTTGTATTCTTTGATAACATCTTGCCTAGAAAGAACTCCCCAGGGTCCCATGACAGCTCGATCAGATCCTTCCAAGGGCAGTGCACCCCATACCCCAGCCACCTGTGCTAGGCCCTACCCTTTCAGAGTTCCAGCATCTCCCCATTTCCACATGGGGACCTTACTTCCAGCACGAGAACCATCAGCCTATGCCCATGCAGACCCTAGAGCACTGACAAACCATGAGGCGGCCAGGGCTTCCCTTCCCTCAGTCAGAGAGGTCAGTGCCTTGAGCAGCCACAAGCAGCCTGCTGGGCAGGCCTGTGCCACTGAGCATCTGGCCCCCAGTGTCTGTGGTCCTTTGGGGTAGTTTATCCTGAACCCTGGGAGTCACTGGGTCCAGAGGAGTGGCTTTCGTAGATGATTGTCTTGCAGCGTTTCACGGAAGAAGAACCTCCTCCCGTGCGCACACAGCGTCAGCTCTCCCAGGTTCGGGTGGTGTCAGGGAGTTGGAAAGCATGCCTAGGGGCAGCTCGGAAATAGTTCATTGAGGGAAAATAAAAGGTCCCCCAGGATTCCAGGACTGTAGAGGCCCAGGGCAATGTATTTCACAGCAGCTGAAGTAAAGGACATTAGATGACCAGCTGCTCCCAAGGTTGGCAGATGGCTTTGGGTCATCTGCAGTAATGCACCACGTGGCATCTCTGAAAAGCCTGGCTGGACCCCGCGTGTCTTCTGCACTCTGCCACCGAGTCGGCAGACCTGCTGCCTGTGGTTTTGAACCCTCCACTCCAGTGGGAGCATGGCTGTCTCTAGTTATGTTCTAGAACTTCCCCAGCCCCCACGTTCAAACCACAGGTCTCTCAGTTGAAAATGTGGAAATAGGAATCGCTGAGGTGTTCAGGGCAGTGGGTCTGGAGCACAGTTTTCGGGTAGAGGGCCTCCTGGAAGAGACCCAGCCCGTCCCCGCCACCGCTTGCTTCCCAGCAGCGAGTGCATGGCTGTGCTGGTGGCATCAGCTGCCACAGTTCACACAAGCTGGAGGGTTTCATTTCATCCCAACCCAGAGGTCCACCTGAGTCGCCCTCCTGCATCCAGTCCTTCCCCAGCCCTGCAGGCCACTGAGGTCCTCCTCTCTGTCTCCTGTGTTGTGCTGAAGGTGATTCTGTCTGGCTCCCGGTTCCTCCTGACACCCCCCCTTCTGCCACACAGCCAGCGCTCCCCATGGGTGTGGGTGGACCCACCCAGGCCACACTTGCCACCAGCAGTTCTGCATGTGGCCGACACTGGGACAGAGGTGGAGGCCCCTGCTGCTGGCACTGCCACACCTGCTGTCCTCCTACACCCTGGCCTGTAGGGACTCAGGGTTCACCAGGCAGACTTTTGTCTTTCCTGTCACCTCAGAAACATGGCACATGCTGACATGCTGCCATGGGGGACCATGAGATAAGCAGACTTAAGGCTCAGATGACACATGGGACTTTTTTTGCTTTGCTTTTTTTGGCAGTGCTGGGATGGAACCCAGGGCCTCCCGTGTGCTAGAAAAGGGTGAACCACTGAATCACTCCACCCAGTTCACTTTTGATCAAGATGGATTTACACTTCCATATCTCACAACTTGTTTATCCCTCTGATTGCTGAGGGCATCCTGCCTCTCTTGGTAGCAGCTGCTTTGTGAGTTTTTTTTTTCCTCCATTGCATTTTAAACCCTGAATTATATAGCCCTTCGGCTGACAGTGAACCTTGGGATTGTTTCCAGCTCTCTGCCAGTATCGGTGGTGCTGCAGCAAGTACCTTGCTCCATCTGTCTCTGCCAGAGCCTCCCCCAAGTGTTTCTGAGAACAGGGTCTTAGCAGTACCTTCTGGGCTTGTTGGGTGTGATGTTCCCTTTCTGCATCTCATACACCTGGACGGAAAGCTCACCTCTCATCAGTGGGCTTTTCAAAACCAAACCTAGTCTGACTCTATCCCCAGAAGCCCTGGTGCCATCTTGGCCACCCTGGCCTCACAAAGGTCCAGTTCCTGTTAAGTAACCCAGGGCACTGTTGGTTCCAAGCACCCCAAGGTGAGCAGAAGCCTCCAGCATTGCCTGTCCAGGCCACCACATCTCACCGTCCATTTAGGAACCACCTCTGCCAAGGCATGGGAAGAGGCTGGCAGCCCTCTGCCCTACCAAGGCAGGGGGCCTCTTACCAGTGTCTGGGAGCCGCAGTCTCCAGGCCGGTCCCTCACATACCCTTCATCTAAACCAGAGCCTGCGCACATGGAATGGCTCCTTGTTTGTGTCTCACACGGCTCCACCCAAGGAGAGCTGACCCTGCTCCTGGCAAGGTGGGCGCAGTGGGGAGTCCTCAGGGCCACAGGGACCATGCCCGAAAGAGCCACATGGAGAAGACAGAACAGGGTTCTGGTCCTGTTTTCTGGGCTAATGTGTCACCTTTTCCTGACTTTCGTGTTTTATTTTTAATAGGAGAAAGAACCCCAGAAAAATGAGTCTAACAATACTTCTGAGGAGGAAAACTGTGAGAAGAAAGATCAAGTTGCACAGCAAGCATTTGTATTTGGGCAGAACTTGAGGGACAGAGTTAAGGTATGTGACCAGGGCTTGAATGAGCTCTTGAACTACTGAATTGATTTTCATTTCCTTTTTGTTTTTTTTTTTTTTAATGACTTCATGTTCAACAGGAAAATCAGTAGACTTTCCTTTAGCTTTAACCAGAATACCTGACAATACAGAAGGAAGGGTTTATTGTGGCTCCCAGTCTGAGAGGTGTCCGAGCTCGTCCAGCTGCTCCGTCACTTTAGGTCTGAGCGAGGAGCCCACCTTGGAAGAAGGGCACAGCGGAGAAAAGCAGCTCAGTTCAGAACAGCCAGAGCAGAGACAGGAAGGATCTGGAGATGAGGAATGCCTCTTCCTCCAGCTAGGCCCCGCCCCTGCAGAGCGCCCTCCCAATGATCTGAGTCCCTCAGTGGATTACTCCTCTGACGAGGTTGAGCCTCCTGATCTAGTCACTTCCAAAGACCCCACCTCAGAACACTGCTGCATTAGGGCAAGCCTCAGCACACACTTTTGGGGTCACTCGTGTACCAGCTATAACAAGCCATCATCTCCTTTTTTTTTTTTTTTTTTTTTTTTTTTTTTAGTATTTAATTTTTAGTTGTAGTTGGACACAATACCTTTTTTACTTATTTATTTTTATGTGGTGCTGTGGATCGAACCCAGGTCCTCGCACATGCTAGGCAAGCGCTCTACCCCTGAGCCACAACCCCAGCCCATCACCTTATTTTTGTTGCAGTTGAGGCAGGCTCTCACTATGTTGCCCAGGCTGGCCCTGAGCTCCTGAGCCTAAGTGATCCTTCCGTCTCAGCCTGGAAGTGGCAGGAACGACAGGCACACACCACTGTGCATGGCCACCTTATTTTCTCAAAAACAGGTTGGGAGCTGGACATTGTGACTTGGAAGCCTGAGGCAGAAGGATCCAAAGTTCAGGGCCAGCCGAGGTAACTTCCGAGCCCCCTGCTGTCCTGATGAGGTGTTTCTATTTCCAGCTGGTGAATGAAAAATAAGAAGGCTGGAGATGTAGTTCAGTGGTGGAGCGCACCTGGGCTCAGTCCCCAGTACCACACAAAAAAAAGATGGTTGAGAGCAGGCGTCTGTCACCGTCTGCCCTCCAGGTGTGTCAGTCACATCTGGAGACTCGAGTTGAGTGGGAAGCTCTGGCAGTATCAGGGGATAGCGTCTCTGGGAATCCCAGAGCTCCGCCTTTCCTAGCCACTGGCCCAGAAGGCTCCGCCACAGCTCTTCAGCAGCTCATCTGGCAGGAAGCTTCCGTGGAAGCCTGCGAGGCAGTGTCAGTGGCCATCTCTGGAACAACAGTGGTGCCGCGACTGGGGGAGATCCTGGCATGGAATGGGTGGAGTCCGGTGACATTGCTCAGCACCCTCAAATGGAGCACTCGGGCTGGGATTGTGGCTGAGCGGTAGAGCGCTCGCCTAGCACGTGCGCGGCCCGGGTTCGATCCTCAGCACCACGTAAAGAATAAATACATTGTGTACAACTAAAAAGAACAAAAAATAAATATTTTTTAAAAAAAATGGAGTACTCAGGATGCCCACCCAGAGAATGACCCAGCCCAGTATCCATAGTGCCCAGTAGGAAAGCCCAAAGTAAGAAAGTTTCCTGGCTGAGAAGGGCTGGACGGCGTTTCTGCTGTCTGCTTGGCGACTCGCCGTCCCGCAGCAGCCCAGTCCTGAGACACAGAGAGCTGGCGTTGGCATTGCTGCAGCTTTCAGACAGAATAATGCGTCTCTCTTGCCTGCTCCCCAGAACGTCTAGGGAGGGGTGAGGGACTTAAAATTCACCTACGCTAGGCCACTCGGGACTGCCTGAACTTGGCCACTGGACCTCAGGCCCAGTTCTCTGTCCCTCACTCAGTTTGGGGGTGGCTGCTTTGAAGTGGGCGGGGTCAGGGTCTTACAGATGTCCAGGGCCTTGGAGTCTTGCAGTCAGATCTCATCATCTCCACTGAGGGCAGCCTTGAAAGAGCCTCCAGAGATGGTGTTTCTGTTCTCTGTAACCAGCCCCTCGGGAAGCCCAGGGTGCAAGCCTGGGCTCTGTGGCGCAGTCGGAAGTGCTGGTTCTGCACAACTTCAGGGCAGGTGTCTCTGTGGCGAGGTAGAAGAGCTTCCTTAATGCTCTGTGGTCTATTTCTGCGTCCTAATCACTAGAAGCACCATGTGGAGTCGATGGCAGCCACATGCAGTGCGTGCACTCAGCAGACCTCAGCCGTGCCCCACGGTGCAGGGTCCTGCAGACAGGCAGCCGTAGAGCCCCGAGCCTGCTGTCCTGATGAGGTGTTTCTGTTCCCAGCTGGTGAATGAGAACACCGACGTGGCTGGCTTGGAGAGTGCCGGACAGCCCAGCTCAGACACGCCAGCTGCCACCAACTACTTTCTCCAGTATATCAGTTCCAGGTAGGTCCCAGCCCCAGGGCCGGCATCAGAGCTGGGAGGAGGCGGTGGGAGAGAGCCTTGGCCATGGTGGGCCACTTGTGCCCGTTCTGCCTTGGCCTGGGGACCTTGGTGACTGGACCAGGAGCCAGCGCAGTCCTGCCCAAGGGGTGTGGAACAGGAAGAAGCAAAAGCCATCAGAGTCGAGGTGCCCCAGGCCCTCCCTTACTCACTCCCACTTCTGGGTGAAGCCACGGGCCAGGGTTGTCCCAGATAGCGACAGACCCCAGGCAGGACCAGAGTCCAGGGGCATATGGAGGATACAGCCCAGCCTCAGATTGATCCTCTCACATGGACCAGACGACTGGAGCAGAGCTGATAGGGCCACTGGCAGCTTGGTCACCTCCTGTAGCCACAAGGGGCCAGCGCCAGTGCCCCTTAGCCTGGGTCTGGCTATGTGGGGTGAAGGCTCTGGGTTGCCCTGGTTGGTGCCTGAGGTGCTGCTCCCCGTGAAGCTTCAGCAGGAAGGTTCTCCCTGCCTGGGAGACGGGCCTGCAGAACTCATGAACGTGGCCTCCCCTGTGCCATTGGGACCCTCCACCAAGCAAACTATGGCAGTGTGCGTGGCCCAGAGGCTCTGGATCCCACTAGCTGCTGCCCTCGGCAGAGGGAGGGGGGGGTCCAGACTGCTCACTGCTGATGTTTGGCTCTTGCCCGTGTGTGTGTGTGTGTGTGTGTGTGTGTGTGTGTGTGTGTGTGTGTGTTCCTACACTTGCGTGTGTGTGTGCTTGTGTTCAGTGTGTGCACATTTAACTGATCACACACTCACGCTCGTCTCCTCTCCAGTTTAGAGAACTCAGCCAACAGTGCCGACGCCTCCAGCAACAAATTCGTCTTTGGCCAGAACATGAGCGAGCGGGTCTTGGTGAGCCGCACCCCCTTGGCACTGTTCTTCTTGGAGCCCAAAAGCTTTTAGCACCAACCCCTGATTGAGCAGGCATGTGGCTGTGGCTGTCATGTCTCCTACAAAATCAGGACTTTCAGTTGTAAATAAGAGAAAGAAGGTCAGGCTCAGACTTGGCTTGAAGATGGACTGGGTCCTTGACTCTGGTGGCCCGAGGAGGCTGCCCAGGCCCCAGCCTTTGCTCTTCCTATATTTCCTTCCTGCCACCCGAGGCTGACTTGTCCTAAGATGGGATTCCCTTGCAGCTGTGGGGCCCGACTGGCAGCCAGGGTGCCTGCTCCATCCCTGTGAGGCCACTGGAATGAATGACAGCCCCGTGAGGCTAAAGTTCTTGGCCATATGCTACTGGCCCCCAGACCACAAGTCTGTAGCAGGTGGGGCAGATCTTTTGTTCCCTGTTGAAGTAGAGCCACCCTGTCTGTGGGACAGGGTCAGCCCGGGCGTCTGTGCACACATCATGGCCAGGGCACTTGGGTGCATGAAAAGGCCAGCTGGCTTGGGAGGGCTCTAGAGCGCTGTCCCTCCTGCCTCTGTCCTTTCCTTTCTCTTTCCAGTTGAACGGCCACAGCTCCAGGGTGACTGTGGGAAAGGCTCTGTTCTGGCCCCTTGTTCCTTCCAGCTCTGTCTGGTTTGTAGCAGGTCGTTCCCACGCCAGTGCTGCCCTTTTCCTGCACAGCCACCTGTTCACAGCCTCGCCTCACGGGTGGGCGTGCAGACAGAGATGCGCGCAGCCGTGTTGGCTGTCTGCTGGTGGCGCAGGGCTCCTGGTGGTGCTGGGGAGGCCGCTCTCGGGTGTTCCCGTGTGGTGTGAGGGCGGCCCCGCTGCCTGGCCCCACGAGGTGCTGGGGAGCATCATGCAGAGTCGGGCCCAGCTGAGGAGGGTCTGGTGCTGCTCTCCCCACTGGGGCTTCCTCCCTCTGGGCTTCAGCACAGCACCGCGTAGTCATCCTCCTGAGGTGCTTTTGTTTCGCTGCAGAGCCCCCCCAAGCTAAACGAGGTCAGCGCAGATGCCAGCAGGGAAAACGCAGCTGCAGAGTCTGGATCTGAGTCGTCTTCCCAGGAGGCCACCCCTGAGAAAGGTACATCCTGGTCCTGCAGGTCTGCTCAGGGTGGCCAGTGACAAGGGACAGTGTATCTCTGCATTCCACTGGGGAGGACCACAGGGCCTTGTCTTCCCCAGCAGTGAAGACCACATGAGGACCAGTTAGGAACAGTCCCAGAGCCGTGGCCGTGACCACGGGGCTCTGTGCTGCAGCCGGAGGCAGCTGTGCACCCTGACGGGCATGGCCCAGGGCTACCGGCCGTGCCTGGTGTCTGAGGCAGCAGGCCAGGAAGGTTCTCCTGGGTTCTCTCTCAGGTGCCTCACTGCCCTGTCCTGTCTGATGAATGGGAAGGTTTCGCGTGTAGTGACTCCAGATGGTTTTCCTGCAAGGTCCCCTCCAGGCACCGTGTCTGGCCTGCTGGGGTGGCTGGCCTCCCCAGGGCAGACCGGTACTTTTGATCCACCGGGAGGTACCCCTCGCCCCTCACCAAATACATAGTCAATCTTGTTTAGCTAATAACATTGCAGAGTCCCTGGCCGAGTCAGCGGCTGCCTACACCAAGGCCACGGCGCGGAAGTGTTTGTTGGAGAAAGTGGAAGTGATCACGGGGGAGGAGGCAGAAAGCAACGTGCTACAGGTGAGGGCTGCAGGGGCCTGGGGGGCATGTGCGTGGGGTGGTATCTTCCGCAGTGGCCCCAGGCCCTCATCACAGGGCTCATTGAGGTGCGCTGCCTGCCCAGGCACTTCTCGAGCTGACTGGTGTCAGAGTGTCTTTGAGGCAGCTCAGGGATGAGACTGTCCCAGCACCTCCTCTCCTCACCCAGACTCAGCAGCTGAATTACTTGTCACACTGGCACCCACGTGGTCATGGCGGGAGAGATGGGGTGTGGCCGGAGCATGGGTGCTCCTCCAGAGGCACTCCCTCGGTGTGCTGCACACCGCCCTCTGCCTTCCCTCCCTCCGCACAGGTGCCTGTGCGCCACCAGCCTCACGAGTGCTGCAGGCTCTGCTAGCACTGCTTTTCCTCATCTGCTCATGAGGGAAGACACTGATCTAGGGGCTCCGTGGTTTTTCCCTCTGAAGGGCCACATCCACGTGAGGCTCCCATCATGTGGTTTTCTTTTGTCAACACATGCGAGGGCTGTGTGGTGGGTGATCGCATCTAGAGAAGTTGCCCTTCACAGCGCGCCCTTCACAGGGGTCTTCATCACTACAATCTAACAGAATGTTTTCATTCCCTAAAAAGAAGCCTCATTTCCCTGAGCAATCACCCCTTGCCCTCCCCAGCCCCTGACAAGCACGAATCCGCTTCCTCTCTCTGGATTTGCCCTTTTGGACATTTCCTGTCGTGGAGTCATGTGCTTGGTGGCCTGCTGTGTGGGCTCTTCACCACACCTGTTTCAGGCACATCCATGCCTTAGCGTGTCAGAGCATGATTCCTTTGCACAGCTGAGAAATACTTAGTGTATGCTGGGACCACACTTGCCTGTCCCTTCACCAGTTGATACTAAGTGAGCTTTCATGTGGACACAGTGGAAACCTGGTTGTGGAACTGCTGGGCCAAGTGGACACTTGGCGTGTAGCAAGCATTTTGAGGAACCGCAGGGCTGCTCTTCCACAGCAGCTGTGCCACGTCACGCCCCTCCTGCAGCGGCTGTAATCCCAGCGGCTCAGGAGGCCGAGGCAGAAGGACTGTGAGTTCAAAGCCAGCCTCAGTAAGTTATGAGGTGCTAAGCAACTCAGTGAGACCCTGTCTCTAATAAAATACAAAAAGGGCTGGGGATGTGGCTTAGTGGTCGAGTGCCCCTGAGTTCAATCCCCAGTACCAAAAAAAAAAAAAAAAAAAAAACTGGGCAAGGACCTGCCATGGCCCCTGTGCCGTAGTTTGCTGGCCCTAGTAGTCCAGGTGACCCAGACAGAGACTGGGTGTGCACAGCAGTGAGCAGACAGGGCCCTGCTCACTGAAGGCCGTGTGTATTCCAGACCCAGTGCAAGCTGTTTGTCTTTGACAAGACCTCACAGTCCTGGGTGGAGCGAGGCCGGGGGCTGCTCAGGCTCAACGACATGGCGTCGACTGACGATGGGACGCTGCAGTCCCGACTTGGTGAGCTGCCGAGGGAGGAGGGGCTGCCAGGCCTCCTAAAGGTGGGCATGGCAGGGTCCCTATGGAGAGAGAGGGCTTGGGTTGTTCCAAGATCAGACAAGTGCCTTTCCAGAAAGAGGGGAAGGGGAAACCTAGGAACAGAGGACCAGTCCTGACAGGATAGTGTGGTCCAGCACCCCGTCAGCCTGCCAGCTGGGCACCCTCAAAACAGGCCTGGCCCACTGACTCCAGCTGCCAGCCCTTCTAAGACTTTTTCCTAGTGTTAAAGTATTTAGCAAATTTTAAAATCAATAGCAATTGTATGGTAGAAAGGAAAAAGGAGAAATACAACATTAATTATAATTTCTTTTTAAAGAGAGAAGCCTCTGCTCATAACATACTGATGGTCCATTCCTCCTGTTTTGTGGTCCTTTTTTAAGGAAATAGGGCAATTTTATGTCCTGCTTGTTTCACTTGCTATTTGTGAGCATCTTCCAACAGCACTAAATTTCCCTTTAAAATAAAGATTATCAAGCCAGGTATGGGTGGCACACTCCTGTAATCCCAGCAGCTCAGAGGCTGAGGCAGGAGGATCGCAAGTTCAAAGCCAGCCTCAGCAACAGTGAGGCGCTAAGCAACTCAGTGAGACCCTGTCTCTAAATAAAATACAAAGTAGGGCTGAAGATGTGGCTCAGTGACCAAGTGCCCCTGAGTTCAATCCCCAGTACCTCCCAAAATTAAGTAAAGATTTTCAGGGGCTGGGGTTGTGCCTCAGCGGTAGAGTGCTCGCCTAGCACATGCACGGCCTGGGTTTGATCCTCAGCACCACGTAAAAATGAATAAAGGCATTGTGTACAACTAAATAAATAAGTATTTTTTAAAAAAAGATTTTCAGGGCTGGGTTGTGGCTCAGTGGTAGAGCACTCGCCTAGCATGTGTGCGGCCCCAGGTTCGATCCTCAGCACTACATAAAAATAAAGGCATTGTGTACAACTAAAGCAAATTAAAAAAAAAAAAAAAAAAAAAAAAGATTATCAGCTGGACACAGTGGTCATCCCAGCTATTCAGGAGGCTGAGGCAGGAGTATTGCAACTTCAGGGTCAGTCTGGGCAACTTAGTGAGGCTCTGTCTCTGTCTCAAAATAAAATTTAAAAAGGGCTGGGGCTGTAGCTCAGTAGTAAAGCACTTGCCTGGCGTGCGCGGGGCCCTGGGTTCCATCCCAGTACCGCAAAAAATAAATAACAATTGGCTTTGAAAACTTCTACATGCATATTCTATTATCAGTTAATATATTTAATCTCTGTTTATTTCGTTTCTTTTTCTTTTCTTTATTTTTTTTAATATAGTGCTGGGGGTTGAACTCAGTGCCTCATGGGTTCTAGGCAAGCGCTCTACCACTGAGCCACAACCCCAGCCCTCTGTTTAATCTCTGTTGACGGACATTTAGGTTGTTCCAATTTTTTGGTAAACTATCGTAGATAACAAGACTGGACCATCTTTATACATGAATTTTATTTCCATAAGTAAACTTGTTATAAAAAATGAATGTGTGCACACACTTGAAGAAAACTGTGCGTGTGTCTCTGTTTAAAAGGAGCACGTGCTCATCTTTTCTCATCTTCTCTAATCAAACTATTTTTTGGCCTTTTTTTTTTTTAAGTGTGGGTTTCTGGCCCACGGTAGCTCACAGTCCCCTTAAGCATTCTTTTACACAATTCAACTCAGAAACATCCCAAGGTCAGAGCAGAGATGAGAATCATCCTGCTAAGTTGCCAAGGCTTGCCAAGTTGTCCCTGCTGGCTTCGGGATTGCGGCCCTCCTACCTCAGCATCCTGAGTCACTGGAATTGCAGGTGTGTGCCATGGCACCTCGCTTTGATTTACTTTTGTTTTTTTCTCAGGGAAGCATTCAAATGTGTGAGCAGAGGGTGCTTGGTGCGTGGGGACAGGGTTCCCCAGCTGTTGTCAGCCCATGCAGCCGGCCCACTGCAATGGAGCCCTCCCACCATCACCAAGCGCCACCCTAGGCACCCTGTCCCTTCCCCAACCCCTGTGTCTGAGGCAGGCACCTGGCCCAGGGATGTGGGCGCAGGGAGATCTAGCTGACAGGGCCCCTGGCAGTGTGACAACTTCTAGCCCTCCAGTGGGCAAAGCTGGGCCCCCAGGAAGATGGGACTTAGCCGTGTCCATGGCATGGACACAGGCCAGGTGCGTGGGCCCTGGCAGTGTGGGCAGCATCCAGAGAGGCAAGGCCTGCCCTTCCCTCCTCAGCATGCTGCCCTCAGTCCTGGCTTCCTTTTGATGGATGCTCTAAGCAGTGATCTTACTTTCTCTTTTTCCTAAGAAAACTAGAGGACAGGGGCCAGCACTTGGCCCAAGAGTGGGGATGGTCAAGAGGGCCCCAGCTTCCCTCAGCACAGCACGTGTCACAGGCAGAAAGTGCAGGTGTGCAGCCCTCGCCCCTCCATCCTCTCACCTCCGCGTGCCCCTTTCCCCGAGGAATGGCTGTGCTGGCTTGCTCTCACCAGGCCGGCCAAGGCCTCCAGCCACTGGTCCACCACAGCAGCCTGTGCAGGTCCTGCAGGAGCTGCACTGGAGAACCGCCGGCTGGCTGTGGGGGTCTCCTTCAGGTTGTGCCTCTGGTGGGGGTGGGGCGGGCCAGGCTGAGTAGCCTTGTTGGTTCCAGTGATGCGGACCCAGGGCAGCCTGCGGCTGATCCTCAACACCAAGCTGTGGGCCCAGATGCAGATGGACAAGGCCAGCGAGAAGAGCATCCGCATCACAGCCATGGACACCGAGGACCAGGGCGTGAAGGTCTTCCTAATCTCGGTGAGCCACCCTTGGGCAGCCTGCTGGACTCAGAAAAGAGGCTGTGCCCCAAAGCCCACCTACTACATGGGGTTCCTTGGCATGCTGGGCACCACTGGCCTGGACTCTGGGAGGTAGACTCCTGTGGCAGTCACCCAGACGCGTGCTCTAGTTGTGCAGATGGGGTGGGCCCTGTGGCCAGCCCACCCAGAAGGAAGCCTCACCCTCTGTTTCATTCTCCCTGCCCCCGCTTTAGGGGCTGGCCAAGGTCAGACAAACAGCCCTGTGTGCTGGTCACCCCCATCCTGTGTCGTGTGAACGGATGACACACATGTCCCCCAATCTTGACCTCTGTGTCCTGGCCCCAGGCCAGCCCTGGCCCCTTGTATCCTCCCAGCTACCTAGGGGTGGGGATGGCCTTGTGGACGTGACCTGTTGGCAAGCCAGATCCCCTTGTGAGTGGGACACCTCCCACCCCCATTCCTGGCAGGGTGGGTCCCAGGGCCCTCACAGCCCCCTGCCTCCCCCAGGCCAGCTCCAAGGACACAGGCCAGCTGTACGCTGCCCTGCACCACCGCATCCTGGCCCTTCGCAGCCGCGTGGAGCAGGAACAGGAGGCCAAGATGCCCGCCCCTGAGCCTGGGGCCGCCCCGTCCCACGAGGAGGATGACAGCGATGATGATGTGCTGGCTCCCTCAGGGGCTGCCGGGGCTGGTGAGCCAGGCACTGCCTGCCCAGGAGGGGCCCAGAGCTGACCTCCCTGCTCCTGTGGGCCGGGCCAGAACTGGCCCCAAGGTGACGCTGCTCTTCCCGCAGGCGCAGGTGCGGAAGGGGACGGGCAGACGCCTGGGAGCACATAGCAGCGGCGCACAGGAGGTGCTGCCTTGTCGTCTGTCTGCCGCCCGCCCCCTCCCGCAGGCAGCAGCACCGTGGGCGGAACCACACCCGTGGCTTGGCCACAGTCTGGATCTGCGTCCGTTGGAGAGCAGACTCGGGAGCTGCCTGGATGTGGTTTGGGACATGAGACCTCATCATATTGATGAGCAAAAAAGAACGTTCCTCCCTGCCCCTCCTCTGAAATGGCACATTAAGACTTGTCACAGCTTCTCACTGGGACTGGGAGACCTTGTTTCTTCACCCTGCGTGTCGCAGCCTCTGAGTGCAGCAGGGCCTCTGGCCCCCCTGCCGCCACCGCACTCTCCCTCCTGCATGGGTGGCGCCTGCCTGGGAGCAGCGGCCAGGCCTGGGTTCCGCCCCAGGAGCCAGCACTAGGCCTGGGTGCTCCGCGTGGCTCTGACTCCCATGTTCTGATTGGATGGGTTTATATTTCACAGATCATCTTTTTTTTTTTTTTTTTTTTTTTTTTTTTTTTTTTTTCTAAAGGCTTTGTTCTCGGTTTCTGGGATTGAGCTCCTCTCTTGCGCTGAGCAGGCCCAGCTCCATGAGGGCTCCTTCTCCCATGGTCCTGGCCTCTGAGCCGGGGTCAGTAGGCCCCCACTCTGCCCACCTGGGTTCCTGCAAGCCCAGTCATGGGGCGGTGGGCTTTCCGCTTCCATCTGGCCCGGGTCTGGAGAGGCCTGTCTATAACAAGGCCACAGAGCCTGGAGGGGCCCCAGGGATCCTAGTACCCTCTTCCCCGTCCACATCATGTGATCCATCTGTCCTTGGGCAACCCAGGCGCCAGCCTGCTTCCTGCTGTTGGCCATTCTTCTCACAGCCCTGGACATCATACCCTCAAGATGGGCTGGGACCTCTGTGAAAGGCAACGGGGCCCCTAGCCAGCCACAGGGACCTGGTCCCAGACAGTAGGCTGTCCCTGTGCGCGCAGCACACAAGAGTGGGTGTCTGGGCAGTGCCCCCTTGGGGCAGCACATAGAGGAGGTGAGGCCTGTGCACAAGGCCTCCTCAGGACTTTAGAGGAAACCCCCCAGCCCTGCCCCCCAGGGTGAAGAGGAGACCCCCCGATTTGCAGCTGTGCCACCCACACCTTGAGGGGCAGCCAGAAGCCCCAGGGCCAGGGTGGCTCCGTGGCCTGCACTGCCCAGCCCCCTGCAAGCCTGAGCCAGGGGAGACACCAGAGGCCTGCCCAGGAGGTCCGGTCACACTTCTCTGCTTTACGCCTTAGCCAGCTAGTGACAAGGAAAACCAGATGATGCCCATGTGTTTTGGAACATTTATGTAAGATTGTCATATGAAATGTATTTGGGAACTACATTAAAACTTTTAACTAAAACCCCAGCCTCCTGCGTGCCCCAGGGGCCTCAGGAAGCCAAACAGCCCAGCCAGGGACAGCTTCCATTGCACAGGGAGAGGTGCCCGAGCAGCCTGGCTGCCGAGCGCCCCTGCCCTGCCTCACCCTCCACACCTGGGCAGGTGTCGACCGCCTCCCAAAACTCCCTGCAGAGCCTCCACGGGGACCTGCTGTTTGCTTCCCCTGCAGGGGTCACCTGGTTTTCTACGGGATCCACGGGGGGAGGGGGCCATCTGTAGTGACTGTATGGGGCCTTGGTCAGCAAGTGGGCCTGGGGGCCGCTCTCCCTGGGGTCCTGAGCCAGTGACCTTTGGAACTGTTGTCCCACATCTGCTTGGTGGCCCAGCAGGAGGCCTGGTCCCACCAGTCCCTCCGCCTCAGCTCTCCCATGTTCCCCTCCCGGCGTGTCCCAGCTGGGCTGTCTGGGGAGGGGCCCTGGCTCAGGCAGGTGGGAGGGGGTCCTCGGCCACGGCGCCAGCTGAGCAAGGGCGCCCTGCTCACAGCTGCCAGGCACTGGTCATCATGGCCACAAACTCCTCGTCTGTGTCCACGGAGGCGCTGAGGCCGCTGTAGTAGTCCTGGAATTCTGCCAGCGTGACCTGTGGGCAGACAGGCTGTGACTGGGGGGCCAAGGCCGGGCACCGCCTCGGGAGGAAGAGCACGCTGCGCGGGCACCCCACCTGCCCATCCTGCTCAGAGGAGTCAAAGGTGTCCAGGAAGCGGCGGAGCACATCGTCCTCCGTCCACTCCCCACTCTGCACCTTGGGGTGGGCACGGCCACTGTACACTCCACGGAGGTCGTCCACGGTCACCACGCCATCCCCACTGCGGTCCAGCTTGGCAAAGGCAGCCGCGATGACTGCCTCCCGGGCCTGGGACATGGGGGGCTGGGGGAGGGGTGGTGGTGACTGGAGGCAGAGAGTGGGGTGTCCCCAGCAACCCCCCCCCACCATTGTGTGTCAAAACAGCATGTCACCCTAAGGTGCCTCCTGGTAGCAATCCTTAGGGGCGAGTCAGCCTCGCTGACTCGGTGTCCTTGGATGCCCAGAAGTGGGCCTCACCCTCAGTGCCCTCAGAAACTCCTCCAGGTCCAGTGTCCCACTGCCATCGCGGTCCCAGCGCTTGCACATGCCCTCAGCTTCAGCCTCACCCAGCACCATGCCCAGTTCCGCCAGGCCCCGCTGAAGTTCCCTGGCATCCAGGACTCGGCTCCCATCCTGGTCCAGGCGACGGAAAAACCTGGGGGTGGGAGATGGTTGGATGGCAGCCACCACAGGGCTGGAGTCTGGAAGGTTCACAGAAGACCCCATCACCTGGCCAAGCTCCGGATGCCTGAGACCCCTCGGGACAGGCACTGTGCCCGCAGCCTCTCCACGGTGGCATCCACAGCGTCCATGCTGTATCGGGTCTGGGCCAACCCACGCTTACTCAGCTGGCCTGTGTCTGTCCCCGGTCCTGCTGACTGCTCAGTGTTAGTTCTGCATCCTGCCTGGCAAGACCGTTGCTAAGGGAGGCGGCTCTGGAGACTGGGCAGGGCCCAGCCATTAACTCTCCACGGGCTGAGGCTGGTGGCTGGGCTGAGGATCGGATCCTCTTACCCACTCCCAGCCCCATGCGGTCCAGGCCTGGGCTTCAGCCAGGCCCAGAGAGGCAGGGCCTTCTTTCCTGGCCACAGGGAATGGGGGCAGGCCACAGCCCAGGGGACCAGGCAGTCCTGGGTAGAGACAAGGCCTGATTGCTATGTGGCCCAGGGCAGGTCCCTTTCCTCTTGGGGACTTACTGGGCAGCTCAGCCTAAGCAAAGCCAGGGCTGATGAGACTAAAAAGTTCAAAAGGACTGGAACTGCCGAGGCCCATGTCCAACGGGAAGTCCTCGGAGTCCATGAAAGCTGAGCTGAGACCCAGCAAATCTTTAGAGGTGTCACCACATTGTGACAAAGCTGGTTTTGGTGGACTTTAGGAAACAGCCGCAGTATTCCTGTCATCAGATCTTGCTGTGGATTGCTTTCCGGCCCTCAGACATCACTTTCCAGGTTCGCTTGTGGCAGGCTGGAGAGCCAGGCGCATAGTGGGACCAAATGGAGACGTGACCCCCGAGCCCTGCCAAGCCAAGAGGAACTGGGACCCCCATCACAGAGGCCTTGCATGGGTTCATGAATGCCAGCTGAGGTGACAGGACCTCCTGGGACTGGAAACATGGGGACCTGCATGGACCAGGCATCAGGAGAAGATTTCCAACAGGTGACCACCTGTCGCACACCCCCACCATGCCACACTGCCGGAAGTGACCCCAGGGCCAGGAAACAACCCGGATTACGGGCCACCCTGTGCCATGACTCAGTTGTTGACAAGAAACTAGTGACATCTCCCTGCACAAATTCTGAAGGCTACTGCAGTCCAAAATCCTTGAGTAGGCAGAGAAGACTTTCTTAAATGAGTGTTATGTGCCTCAAATTTTTTTCTATCAAAATGAAAATATAGGGGCTGGGGTTGTGGCTCAGCGGTAGAGCACTCGCCTAGTACGTGCACGGCCCGGGTTTGATCCTCAGAACCACGTAAAGACGGATTGTGTACAACTAAAGCAAATAAATATTTTTAAAAAATGAAAATATAATCAATTTTCATAATTCTTTTTATTTGTATTGGGGTGGAATGCAGTGCCCCCCACAAATTAGGTATATGCTGGACTACACCCCTGGAAATTTTCACTTTTAAAAACACGATGCCTGCCGGGCACGGTGGCGCATGCCTGTAATCCCAGCACTTTGGGAGGCTGAGGCAGGAGGATCGCGAGTTCAAAACCAGCCTCAGCAATGGCGAGGCACTTAGCAACTCAGTGAGACCCTGTCTCTAATAAAATACAAAAAAGGGCTGGGGATGTGACCCAGTGGACTAGTGCCCTTGAGTTCAATCCCCGGTACCACAAAAAAAAAAAAAAAAAACGATGCCTGGCCGGGCGCGGTGGCGCACGCCTGTAATCCCAGCACTTTGGGAGGCTGAGACAGGAGGATCACGAGTTCAAAGCCAGCCTCAGCCATGGCGAGGCACTTAGCAACTCAGTGAGACCCTGTCTCTAAATAAAATACAAAAAAGGGCTGGGGATGTGGCCCAGTGGACGAGTGCCCCTGAGTTCAATCCCCGGTACCACCAAAAACAAAACAAAAAAAACCCAGGATGCCTTGGGCTGGGGTTGTGGCTCAGCAGTAAAGCTCTATCCTAGCATGCACAAGGCGCTGGGTTCGATCCTCAGCACCACATAAAAATAAATAAATAAAAACACGATGCCAGGCTAGGAGTGCAACTCAGTGCTGGAGCAATTTGCCCAGTGTGGAGGGCCCTGGGTGCCCTCCCCAGCACCACAGAAAATAAAGAATTCCAACAACCTCCCAAAGTGGGACACTGCCCTGGCCTTGCAGAACTGGGGGCTGTTCCACTTTACTTGGGGGCCTCAGCAAACAGCTGTAAGAAGGGGACAAGTCTGGTGTCCATGTGTGGCTGCCGAGATTAGACAACTGTGTATCTGGCCCGCCTGGCACCAGCTCCCTGGACTGGAACTACTGTCTCCAAGGCCAACAGGACCCTACCCAGGACCACGCACAACATGCACGCCCAGCTCTCCAGCCCGCGCCAGGAAGAGAAGGAAGGACCCAGCAGAGAAAGCAGACTGTTTATTCTTGAGCACAGACAGGCCCCAGCCTGCCTTCCCTTTGTACAAAGAGCAGCTCCCTTGTTCATCCAGAGGGGAAAATGGAGCCATTGTCACTGCACTGAGGGTCACTGTTGGATGCCAGGCAGGAAGGCGGCACCACCCCAGCGCTGTGAACGGCTGCCGACCCTTCCCGCTGAAACAGACCCTGTTCTTCGGCACTTGCTGGCATGACAGTTCCCTGAGTGTGGAGCCAGGAAAGGCAGCCCACCAGGCAGGCACAGGGCCTCTCTGCCCTCCCTGGTTTGATAAAGAGCAAAGCACCCTGAGGGCCTTGGGCAGCAAGGACAGTGCCTCTATGGGGGCGCAGGAAGGAGACGCTGCTGCTATGAAAGCTTGGCTGGCCCCGGGAAGGGGCTCCCTTCAGGGCTCACAGGACCATCCCTGTCCCTAAGGGGGCTCCTGAGAAATGTCAGGCACTGATGACAAACAGAACAAGAGACAAAAACCCTGTTGTCAAGGAGCCGAGGCTGCTGGTGAGATAGTAAGAAGCTCTGTAAAGAAAATGACGAGGAATGATGGTGGGCAGGGCAGGGTGGAGTGGAAGGAGGAATCACTTCAAGTAAGATGGTCACTGAAGGCCACTTGGAGGTGACATCTGAGCAAAACCTGAGTGGCAAGGAGCTGATCATGTGGCAATCTGGGGGCAAAGTTACAGGCAGAGGGAAGCGCCAGGGTGCAGGTCCAAGGCAGCGCGCCCTGACGCACGCATCTCGGCTGTCTTCCCCGGTCTGCTCGTCTTTTGGGAGTAAAAGTGGTGGGAAGGACAGAGTTAGGGGACAGAGATTAAGGGTTACAAATGTGTCTTCACACAATCGATGCAGATTGGCATGAGGCTTGTGGCTCCTGGCTGTGGTCCAGGGTCAGAAGCTAAGAAACAGCTTTAGCCCTGGGATGGGAGAGATTTCAGGAGCATCAAGGAAAAGAACACAAATCTTATGGAACTTGATGCCATCTGTCTCCACCAGACAGAGGTCTCAAACTCAGATGCCTCCAGGGCCAGATCAACAGCCTAAGAGGGGAAGGCACCAACTGGAACTCACCCTGGATAAAAAGGCACCCTGGACTCTAGCCAGACAAGGCCCGTCTGAAGACAGACCCAGCTTTTCATGTAAGCATCGCAGTTTTCAACAAGAATGATAGAGTCAAAGTTTTGTTGTTTGTTTTAACTTGTCAGATTAAACATCTGCATTTGGCCTGTGGGCCCAATTGGAAACTTGGCCTTTGTAGATTGTTCTGATGTCTGGAAAGGGCCGTGGCTCTGCCCCAGGTCCGCTCGACGCAGGTGATCCCTGAGAACACCCAGGGCAGTGGAACATCCCCAAAGCGGCCTTCTGCATTCATTCTGGAACCTGCTCGGAGGCTCACACTGTGGTCCCAAACATCGCAGGCTGGGGGTGGTCCTGGTCCGCCTTCTCCCCAGTGCTGTTGGCAAGGGGTGGGCCAGGCCCACCGGGGAGCAGATGGCCTGGGTCACTGGCTGGCAAGGGCCCCAGACGCTCTGCCTCAGCCAGGTCAGCCAGCAGTGCGACCAGGGGTGGCCTCCGGCGACAAATGTCCTGCAGCAGCTTGGCCCGCGGCTGCAGCTGCTGGATGAGTTCATCCCTCTGGCGCACAGCAGCCTGCAGGCTGTGGACGGTGGCCTCGGAGGTCAGCAGCTGCTCCTGGAGAGCCGCAATCTCACTGCAGGAAGGCAAAGCGGGCAGTTAGGACGGTGGGAGAGCAGAGGGCCAGCTCCCCCACGCCCCGCTCCCAGCCTCCCACAGCTCCCCACGGCTGCCCCCGCCACTGCCTCCAGGCCCCTCTCTGTTACCAACTCTGTCTCCCCAGGTCACGTGATGGAGTCTTTGGGAGGTAATTAGGGTTAAGTGAGGTCTGAGGGTGGGATCCCCATGATAGAATTAGTGCCCTTGTAAGAAGAGGCACCAGAGAGCTTGCTCTGTCTCTCTGCCACTAAGGACAAGCAAGAGGTGGCAGTCTGCAAGCCAGAAAGAGCACTCTCGCCAGAACCCAACCAACTGGCAGACCCTGATCACACACTTCCAGCCTCGAAAACCGTGAGAAATAAATGTTTTCTGAGATGCCAGCCATACTGCTTTGTTATGGCAGCCCAAGCTAAGACAGCTCACCACTCCCCATCTTTGTGCAGTTCCTGATCCCCAACATCTTTTCCCATTTCTTTTCTTTCTTTTTTGTTTTATTTGCTTTAGTTGTGCACAATGCGTTTATTTGTACATGGTGCTGAGGATCGAACCCAGGCCTCACACATGCTAGGCGAGCGCCCTACCGCTGAGCCACAACCCCAGCCCCTCTTTTCCCATTTATTTTTTTTTAATATTTATTTATTTGCTTTTAGTTATTTTTACGTGGTGCTGAGGATCGAACCCGGGCTTCGCACGTGCTAGGCGAGCGCTCTACCGCTGAGCCACATCCCCAGCCCCCCTCTTTTCCCATTTCTAATGCTTTGGTGGCTCCTCCTCCAGGAAGCCTCCCTCTGGGGCCCTGAGATGGTGTGATCTGCCCGCACCCCATCACAAACCTTAGTCATCCCCATGATGTAACCACCCAGAGATAGACAATGTGCTCCAGCACCCAGCACAGCACCTGGCACATAGCAGGTGCTCAGTAAAGACAAATGGATTAATCCAATTAGCTCTGAATTTCTTGTTTCCCATCTGGACCCCAGGTCCTCCCTCCTCCCTAGGTGCTTGTCTCATCTCTTTCAATCTTTAGCTGCCAAAAGGAACTCTTCAAAAATGCTGATATGCCGGGCGCGGTGGCGCACGCCTGTAATCCCAGCACTTTGGGAGGCTGAGACAGGAGGATCGCGAGTTCAAAGCCAGCCTCAGCAATGGTGAGGCACTTAGCAACTCAGTGAGACCCTGTCTCTAAATAAAATACAAAATTGGGCTGGGGATGTGGCCCAGTGGTCGAGTGCCCCTGAGTTCAATCCCTGGTACCACAAAAAAAAAAAAAAAAAAAAATGCTGATATGATCTTATCTTCCCCCCTGCTCAAGAACCTGCCATGGGTCCCAGTGCCTACACCAGGGAGTAGGTGCTCCCTGTGCCAGTCGGTACCCACTGATCTTGCCTTGTGTGAAAATAGGCTATTTGAAGTTACAAATTCACACTTACATCTCCACTTTACATCCTGATGACCAATTCTAGTTTTGCTTTGTTTTTTTTTTCCCCCTCCAATCCCACCAGCAGTCCAGCCCCCACGTGAATTCACAGGGTTCCTACCCTTCTTCCCCCACCCAATCTCAGCTCCGCCTCCGCCCACCTCCTCTGGGAAGTCACCTGGCCTCACCGGTCTTTGGCGTGGCCCAGCTCGTCCAGGGCGGCGCGCAACTGCTGGTCTTGAAGGGCCAGGCGCTCTGCCTGGGCGCTCACCGTGCGCTCCGCGGCGTCTAGCCGCGCTTCCAGGTCCGCAGCGCGCCGATGAACCGCAGCTAGGTGTGCGTTCGCCTCCCGAATCTGCAACGCGGGCGGCGCGGACATGGCCCCCGCAGCGATCCAGGCCGGACACGCCCCCGGGCGGTCCGGAACAGGCAGCCACGCCCCCACGTGGGCCACACCCCTCAAGGCCTTGGCTCGATTGGCAGGAGCCCTTAGCTAGGGCCAGCCTCCGGAGCTGGGTTGTGCCCACCTGAAATCCGAACGCCCTCACTGGTTCCAGCACCTTGAAAGTCCGCCCTTAAGCCCGGCCTAAGATTGGTCAAGATCTTGACAGAACACGCCCCCTCGTAGGCCTTGTCCAGGGGCAACTCGTTCAGCTCACAGGATTGGTCACATTTTCCAGACAAGCCCCGCCCTACCTAGAAACTGACACCAGGATTGGCCCGGAACTCTTGGCCAATCGTGGCTACGACCAGTGCGACCACGCCTACCGGAACTTGCTGCTTTCCGCTTGGATCCACGTGATTGGCCACGTCTCTGTCAGGGGCAGTCCGAGAACAGACGCTCTTTAACGAACCTATAGCCGCTTTTTTTTTTTTTTTTTTTAACTTTATGCCAACTGTATTTTTCTTTTTCTTTTATTTTTAATATTTATTTATTCGCTTTAGTTGTACACAGTGCGTTTATTCGCTTTAGTTGTACACAGTGCGTTTATTTTTACATGATGCTGAGGATCGAACCCAGGCCGCGCACGTGCTAGGCGAGCGCTCTACCGCTGAGCCACAATCCCAGCCCCTGTATTTTTCTTTTTTTCCTTTTTTTTTTTTTTGATGTTTATTTGTACTAATTAGTTACACATGACAGTAGAATGCATTTTGACATATCATACATAAATGGAGTATAACTTCTCATTCTTCTGGTTGTACAAGATGTAGCATCACAGGGTCGTGTAATCATACATGCACATAGGGTAATAATGTCCGCTTCTTTCTACTATCCCCCTGCCCCCGAGCCCCCTCCCCTCCTTTCACTCTCCTCCGTCTAATCCAAAGTACCTCCATTCTTCCCTAGCGCCACCCACCTCCCTTACTGTGAATTAGCATCCGCAGATCAGAAACAGCCACTCTTGATTTGTCGAATCTCTCGGGTTATTCCTCCGTTTCTGGTCACGCCCTCAAACCAAGCACTTACTTCTTCCTATACGGTTTGGGCATAGAACGCTTCCCACTAAGATCCCAGAATTGGTCACGTTTTCATTAAATTTCACCTCTATCCTGGCCACGTCCCAAAGTTTAGTGGCACCCGGTTCGGACTCCGGTTTGGACATTAGTCATAGGGCATGACAACGCCCCATACGGATTCGGGCGCTAAGAGGGGCCACAAACCTAGTCCGTGCGTGGCGGTAGACCTTAGAATAGACCCCACCTCCAGTAGTGAACCGTCCCTAACCTAGGACTCCCTGAGCTGGGACTAGTCCCGGCTCTGTCAACCGACCCTGGGGTACACCCTGGGTGCTTCCTTAGGCCAGGCCCGCCCCCTGGCGCATGCGCGCGACCCGTGTACATGTCCACGGAGCTCAATAAAGTTGCGCGCTTGTTGCCGGCCTCTCGGGAAGTCTCGCGAGAGTCCGCGGCGGCTGCCCTTGGGAGCGCGGAGCCGGCGGGGTCGGCGGTGCGCGGACCGGGGCTGCACGGCCATGGCGCCGAATATTCTCCAACAGTACTTGGACATCCCCGACGGCACCGAGTGCCACCGCAAAGCCTACGCCACCACCAGTATCGGCGGCGCAGTGGGTGAGCGCCGGCCGGCACCGGCAGCAGAGCGCGTGGGCGCTGGAGGTCGCGGGGCCGCGGCGCCACCCGAGGGTCCTGCGCGCCGGGCTCCCGCGGCCGCGCGTCTGGGGGGCCTGGCGGGGTCGGAGGGCCCCGGGAGGTCGTGGCTCAGGTGACAAGCCGGGCGCGGGGACCGCGGGCGAGGCGGGAGGGCTGGGTGGAGCCTTCTCCAGGCTCCGGGAGGCTGCGCAGTGAGACCCGGCGGGCACCGAGGTCCCCTGTGGGACTCCACGAGGGGCAGCCTTGAGAGGACTCGAGGGGTCGTCACTGCGGTGTCCGGAGCGGGTACAGAAGCTTGAGGACGCTCTGGGGTGCGATGAGGTCTTTGTAGGGTCAAGGGGTCAGGCATGTCTGGGGCTTCTGATGGGGCCACCAGCGGGATCCTCGGTGAGGTGCGCCGAGGGGACCCGCAGCCCTGTCGTCCCCAGAGTGTCCACCCCTTCCCTCTGAGGGTTTCACAGGCACCGTCTGCTTTCACTCTCTGCCCCTCTGGGAAGTAAACGATTTTGGCCACCACCATCTCAGGCCTGGCAGGGACTGAGACCCTCTGGGAGGCCGCTGGATTAGAGGGACCTAGGGAGGCGTCTGCTGCCTGCGCATTTCCTAAGACTGACACGATCTTCTCCGCTTCTCCAAGGTGCGACCTGAAAGTCAGAGAGGCGCGTTAACCACCCCCGGGTGTTTGGGAGCCAGGCTGCAAGGCCAGGTCTGCAGACCTTCCCCTAGGGGTCTCTGGGACAAGGGGTGTTCCCGCCCGTCCTTCTGAAGGGTCTTCAGGAGAAAGGGCTTGAAGGGCAAGTTTGGGGTGAGCTGAATGCTATTGTTGGGAGTCTGGGGTGCAAAGTGAGGTCCCCTTGGAGGGGTGGGGGCCAGGAGGGGAAGTCATTCTGGCACGTCCTTAAGGGGAGTGACATTAGGGAATGTCTGGCAGGATTTTGGGGGGATGTGAAGGGACGAAGGGATGTGACAGCAGGAGGGAGTCACTTGAGAGGCACTCTGGGCCTCTTCTTAGTGGGGGGCGGACCCAGAGCTACATCCCCGGCCCCTTTGCAGAGATTTTGAAAGGCGGTGGTTTAGGGGATTTCAAAGTGGAGGGCAATGGCCTGGGGCTAGGGCTCAGTGGTAGAGCACGTGCCTGGCATGAGGCACCAGGTTCCATCCTCAGCACCACATAAAAATAAACGAATGGAATGGGGGTGTTGTGTGCATCTACAACTAAAAAGTAAAGTGGAAGGCCATGAAAAAGTGCACGTGCTCACACGCAGAAGTCTCTGGAGCCTGTTGGGAGACAGCCCGTCTTGGGTGGGCATGGCTAGTGAGGGGACTCACTGGAGGGCATGTGGGGAACTGCGGGAAGGAAACTTTGTCAAACATGCGTTGTTGGGGAGTCACTGAGGGCGTCATTTGGGTGGTCCCTGGCTCTATGGACACTCCTCCCCTTCCTGTCCCACCCCCTTCATCTCCTGCCACCCTCACCCAAGGACAGCCACTTGCTTCATGTGTGACTTTCCTGGATGGGAGTCCCTGTGTGGCACCTGTGGGCACAGCAGTCGGGAGGGAAGGAGGTACACAGTGATGAATGGGTGACCCAGTGGCGCCTTGTGGGAGGAGCAGCTCTAGGTGGGTGACAGAGTGGGCACCTGTGGCATGGTAAGTGCTTGTGACTGCCCGAAGGCACCGCGCACGTGTGTCTGGAGGTCAGGAGGCCGGCAGCAGGCTCGGGTCCTCGTGTGCTTGTAGGGGCTCCAGGAAGAGCGGTGGCAGGTCACCACAATGGGTGATTGCTGGGGACGGGGTTGGGTGGAGCAGTCTTGGCCTCTAAAGGATAATCAGGGAGTCCTGGGTCACCTGCTCCCCGGTAAGGGGCTTTGGAGGAGACCTCGGATGGTGGGCACTTGCTGTTCCCTCACACGAGGTCCATGGGCTAAAGGTCCCTTGGCCAAGATCCATGCATGTGGCAATGAGGTTCCCCCAGGGGCCACTCTGTGAGTGGATTCTGGTTTTGGGGGGGTTTTTTGTTTGTTTGCTTTGGGGTTTTTTTTGGTACTGGGGATTGAACCCGGGGGCACTTAACCACTGAGCCACATGCCTAGCCCTTTTTTATATTTTATTTAGAGACAGGGTCTTGCTGTGTTGTTTAGGGCCTTAGTAAGTTGCTGAGGCTGGCTTTGAGCTCAGATTCTTCCTGCCTCCTGAGCTGCTGGGTTACAGGCATGTGCCCATGTGTGCCACGTGCCAGGCTTGCGAGTGGGTCTGGGAGCCACGGCTGAATCAGTGTTCCTGCTGGGCGGGGTGAGGGCTATAAGACCCCGTGGCCAGCACAGCCCAGATCAGGACTCGTCAGGTCCCAGGGGGTCTGGAGTCCCCCCGATTAAGAGTCTTTGCAAGTGGGGTGCACGGAAGCCTAGGTGTGGGTGAGCTGGGGCTCGCTGGGCCAGGGGAGCAGGCCCTTGGCTGCACCCTGTTCCGCGGCCCAGCAGGGACCCTGGTGCTGGTCGGGAGGAAGAGGACCCTCGGGCCTCTCTGTTCAGCTGTTTCCCGGCATCCCTGGGCCTCGGGTCCCCATCTGTGCAGTGGAGGGGTCTCAGCCCTCCGGCCACACTGAAGACAAGCCCACTGCGGGGTGCGGGAGGGGCCCTGGCAGCTCCTGTGAGGCAGACTCGGGCAGACTGAATCGGGCACAGCTGGCAGCGGGCACTGCTGGTCCTGGAAGGGGTGTGGGTCCTGCAGGTTGCGCACACGACCAGCTGTGGGGGATGCTCTGGGTCATGCCCACCTGGCTTCCCAGCTGGCCGCGGGGCAGCCTCGGGGGAGCTGCTTTGCTCTCTGAGGCTGCCTTGTCCCCATGAAGCAGCAGGTAGCAGGACGCAGTCCCTCAGGTCCCGGAGAGGGTGAGGGACGATGGCTACCCTTGTGGCCCGTCCAGGGCAGTCTGTTTTGTTGGGATATTGAGGCCCCAGGAGGTCCCTGTGGCGACTGGGCCACGTCAGGAGGGCCACAGGGAGAGGAAGGGGGCATCTGCACTGAGCAGCCCCTTCCGGCAGATGGGGCGCCCGGGCTGGGCTGCTGGGTGGTCAGGAGCTAGACCCCCGTAGTGCCCGCGTCCACCATGGAGGGAGGCCTGGGCAGTGGGCAGAGCACCGGGCCTGCGAGGCTCTAGTGGGCAGCTGGGCCAGCCAGGACGGAATCTCCTTCCTCCTCACCCCTGGCCCCCGCCTCGCCCCGCGAGCATGGACGTCCGCCGGGGGCAGGAGGCTGCGGAGACAGTGAAGACGGAAAAGCCGCCCTGAGTGGCGGGGCCAGAGGGCATGGGCGGCAGCCACGCCAGCCAGGTGCCAAGGACACACCTGGGCCCGGACCATCAGGGGGGATCCCAGGAGGCGGAGGCCCAGGGCCACAGGAGAGTGGAGGCTTTGGGAGCTGGAGCCAGAGCTGGACCCAGGTGCCAGGGCCTGCAGGGGGCGCTGCTGTGGTATCTAGCTGGTGGCACGAGGCTGGGAAGCAGCCCAGCAGCTCTGAGGCCCCGGTCCTGTTCTGTGTTCGCCACATGGACGGTCCCCTCTGCTGGCCAGTGCCCTGCTGAGGGCCAGTGTGGGTGGTGGGCCCCGCAGAGCAGGCACTGGGCAGGCTCTGAGGAAGGAGAGGCCTGGGGGCCGGGGCAGTGGGGGAGCCTTAGGTGGGTGGGGCTGCTCCTCAGCACTGAGGCCTCCCTCCCCTCGTCCCACAGGCCTGGTTTGGTCAGCCTACAGTGCCACACACCGTCCCCCGGACTCCGTCCTCGAAGGAGTGGCGCGGGCGGGCCGCTACACGTTTACCGCAGGTGAGCGGGGTGCCCGCCAGGCTGGGCTTCTCCTGGCTCCCTGGTGCCCAGCTCTTGCCCTGTCTGGGAGCAGCTTCTGCAGCTGCCACTTGTCCCTGGCTCCCAGCCTGTGTCCACGGTCTGAACGTGGGGACACAGGAGGCTCCCCCATCGGGGACGTGTGCTGCAGTGGGGTCCCGGGGGCCAGCTGCAGGGAGTATCCGGGTCCCTCCGCCGCCCCCTCTGGGCCTCCGACTGAGCACCTGCCCCCTCTGGGCCCCGACTGAGCACCTGCCCCTCTGGGCCCCGACTGAGCACCTGCCCCTCTGGGCCCCGACTGAGCACCTGCCCCTCTGGGCCTCCGACTGAGCACCTGCCCCTCTGGGCCTCCGACTGAGCACCTGCCCCTCTGGGCCCCGACTGAGCACCTGCCCCTCTGGGCCCCGACTGAGCACCTGCCCCTCTGGGCCCGCAGCTGCCGTCGGGGCCATGTTCGGCATCACCACCTGCGTCGGCGCCCAGGTCCGCCAGAAGCCCGACGACCCCCTCAACTACTTCCTCGGCGGCTGTGCCGGAGGCCTGACCCTGGGAGCGCGCAGTGAGTGCCCCCCGCCCCCCCCAGGACCCCTGCCCGGCCGGCCCTGCTCTTGTTCTGGCTTGGACCAGAGCCTGGGGAGCCAGGGGTGCAGCGCACTGCCTGGGCACAGGGCAGTCACCGCAGAAGCACCTCTGGTCTCCAGGGCCAGCCGGCGGTGACAGTAACAGACGCTGCCGCGCAAGCCCCTCGGCCTCTCCTGGCGCCCATAGCACAAGGCATAGCCCGCGGGCCCCGCGCCAGCTGCCTCGTCCCCTGCCCCCCCACCCTCTGCTCCAGCCCCAGGCTCCTCACGGTGCCCCCCACAGGTTCGGTCCTGCCCCGGGCCTGCGCAGCGCACTCTGCCTGGAGCGCCACCCCCAGATGTCAGCGCAGGCCCCGTTCTCCCTCCAGCCGCCCTGAGCACGGCCCACCCTGCCATTCCCACTCCCCGTCCTGTCTGCCAGGTCTTGTCAGAGGACGCAGGTCACTGGCTGTCTCCACCACTGACCATGAGCAGCTTAGAGGAGGTGGCCCTGCACTGCCCCCGTGCCCCCCACGGCACCCAGGAGCCTGCAGGCCCAGGGCCCGGGGAGCTGCTCTCAGCCCCCGCACAGACGCAGGAACTAGAGCCAGGAGGGCCTCCCGCGGGCAGCAGGGCCACCAGGCTGAGGAGCCAGTGCCGTTTCCCGCCCCTCCCTCAGCCCCAGCCCCGCGTGGCCCTGCCTCAGGGTCACAGGAGGAGGGAATGAGGCCACATGCCTGGCACCTGTCCTTGCCGGGCTCAGTGGAGGGGTCTGGTGGCCGCCGCGTTTGTGTCAAGACTGTGGGGAGGACACTGGGAGTGGCGGCCACGCCTGTAATCCCAGTCACTTGGCAGGCTGAGGCGGGGGAGTTCCAAGTTCTAGGCCAGCCTCAGCAGCTCAGCAAGATGCTGTCTCAATAAACAGATTTCAAGGGCTGGGGGTGTGCTCAGTGATTGAGCGCCCCAGGTTCAATCCCCAGGACCAAAAGCAGCCCCTGGGGAGGCCCCTGTGCCAGCTCCCACCCAGAACTGGTCGGGGGCAGGTTGAGCTCTGGGCTCGACACGCAGCCCAGCGCTGCCCCCAGGCCAGCCTCCCCGAGTCCCCGAGGGTCCTGGCGGACAGAACACACCCCCTTCCTCGTCCGGCCCCCTGTGGCTTTGGGGTAAGCAGGGCACCTCCTGCTCTCTTGAGTCACACCCCTGTGGTGCCAAGACACCCCGCAGTGTCACTGCTGCCTGGCCTTTCCCGAGCCCAGAGCCTGGGGTGGCACTGTGTCCCTGGGGCAGTTGGTGTGGGGCACAGTGGGCCCCGGGCCTGCACCTGCCGGAGGGCTGGGCCGCTGGACCCCCCCGGAGCTCAAGTCCAGCCCCAGGGCGGGGGCCAGGCCCGGGACATCCCTGGCACAGTGCCTGACGTCACCTCTTCCTTGCAGCTCACAGCTATGGGATCGGCGCTGCTGGGTGCGTGTACATGGGCGCGGCGGCCGCCCTGTTCAAGATGGGCCAGCTGGAGGGGTGGGAGCTGTTCTCAAAGCCCAAGGTGTGACCCCGGGGCTCCCCAGACGCCAGGCAGGGCCAGATGTGCCCAGAAATAAATTCCATGTATGTGTGTGTGCGTGTGCAAGTGTCCTGGAGGCTCAGGGACGGCTGGCAGCCAGCAGGAGGCTCGGGGTGGGTCGGGAGGAGGGAGATAAGGCCGGCACAGGCCTCCACCTGCTTGCTGGCTCTGGGCTTGGGAGGGCGAGGGTGCGTCCCCGCCAGGCCACGGGCACCAGTCTGGCCCTGTGGAACTGGCGGGGCATCACGCTAGGGCCGGGGGTGCGGCCAGGAGATGCGGCTTGGCCGGGACGGACCTGTTGCCAGGCCACAGCCCGTCCTCGGGGTGGAGCAGGAGCCTCCCAGGACCCCGGGGAATGGAAACCAGGCCCAGCCACCCACAGCCCTTCCTCCGCTCCGGCCAGCACCCCTGCAGGCCACGGGCCACCCTCCAGGACTCTGCCCAAAGCCAGCAGCGTGTGGGAAACACGCCCGGCCCCACGCGGAGCCCTCTCCGCGTTCCCAGGCGTTGGAGCGGAGAGTCCTGGCGGCCCGGCCGGGAGCCTTGGCCCTGTCTGGCAGGCCACCTGGAGCCCCAGGCCTGGGCAGCTGAGGCCAGGACTCGGTGGCAACGACAGGGAAAGCGTCGCGGTCTTTGCCAGCGTGCTCACCAGCTGTCAGGCTGAGTGATTTAGGTGGCCCTGGAATGCTGGCGACGCCCGGCGCTGGCCGCGGCTCCTTCCCCAGAACTGGCGCGGTGCTTCCTGGCAGCTGGGGACGCGCAGGCTCCAGCACGCCGCAGTGGCTGTAAATCAGGGCCCTCCGGCCCCGTCCAGGGAGCCAGGGGCGGCAGGCACGGGCAGGGGCCGCAGCCCTCGTCACCTCCCCGTGTGTCCAGTGTCCTCCCTGCCCCAGCCCTCCTGCGGGCCAGAGCCCTCCGGCCACCTTGGGGAACGGCTGTGGGGTGGCTGTCCCCCTTGCTGTGGCCACACTGTCCGCGACTCCCAGTGCTCTCTCAGCCCCTGCCCTGCTGCCTCCCACGCCTCGTGCCCTCCCTGGGCTTGTGTCCAGATGTCACTAGAGCTGGCCCTCGGGGGACCAGACGCCAGCTTGGGTTGTGTCCAGGGCTGGGTGCCTGGACCTGGGCTCGGGGCTCCCTGAGGAAGGACGGAGGCGCCGGGGCAGGAGGGGGGTCGGGAGCCCGTCCAGAAAGGGCTGGTTCCACCCCAGCCTCGACTCCGGCCCCTGGACCAGCCTCGGCCGTGGGCAGCGCTTCGCAGCCTCCTCAGAGCTGCAGCTCCCCCTGCAGACCCGCCCACCCACCCTCGCCCTGCACAGGCCTGGACTGTCCCCACCATGGCCAGCAGGGGGCAGGGCTCGCCTCCGCTTGGCCTGAGGGGCAGCAAGGCCCCCGCAGCCGTGATGGACGCTGAGGAGCGGCGTCCTGTCCTGCCGCACTGCAGGCCACCGCTCTCCTCTCCTTACTGTCCACCCTGCGTGGACCCACGGGGGACAGGCTCCCAGAGCAGGCGCCACTGCCGATGGCCCCGGGTCCCAGGACCAAGCTGGATGGGGCAGGCCTCGTGCGGGCCACACGGCCCCTGTGAGAGCTCTGCCCAGGCCTCGCCCACCTGCAGGCCCTTCCCAGCCCTCTCAGGACCTGTCACAAAGGCACAAGCCAGGAGCCCCGTCCCATGCCCAGCCGCAGGTGCCCCCCTGTTCGGGGAGTGGTGGTCCAACCTGGGCCGCGCTCGCCGCTCGCCGCCCACCCCGCTGTCTCTGGGCCGGCCGCCAGTGCCGGCGCACGTCTGCCAGGCCCCCCAGAAGGGGGCGGGGGGGTTGCTCACGGGGCTCGAGGGAACCCCAAAACTGAGGCCCCCTGGCCCATAAACATTTACAAGATTGTGGGGCTGACGTCATCCCTGCCCCCACACGGGCCCACCGAGGCCCTGGCTGGAGTGCCCAGCGCCCCCTTGCTGCAGAGGCCCCCGTGTGGGGCAGGGGGAGCCTCCAGGGACTGCTCTGAGCCGGACATGGCCCCTGGCCCCAAGTCACCAGGAGGGGACAGGCTGAGCCGCAGCCTCCCTGGGGGTCAAGGAGGGCTTCCTGGGAGGGGAGGGCATGAGAGGCAGACCCCAGGAGGGAGGGGCCAGCTGTGCCCAAGGGCAGGGGCCTGGGACGGCAGGGCCAGGAGCAGCTGGGGACTTCCGGGCCAAGGACAGTATCTGGGGCCATGGGACAGAGCACACGCTCCCCAGGAGCCCAGCCTGGGCAGGTCCCCCACTGGGACGGGTGTGAGAATGTTGGCCCAGTCCCTCCAGGTGCCACCAGGGCCTCGAGCTCCTCATGAACAAAGAGGGGAGCCAGACAGACGCGTGGGGCCTCCCCGCCTGCCTGCACGCCCGAGGAGGACCCCAGGGCCAGGGAGGTGCGACGGCTGTCTTTGAAAGAATTCCCAGGGGTCACGGTGATGGGGTGAAGACAACCCCAAGGGGCCAAGCGATCCCAAGCAAGATGGCCCCGCAGATCCCGTGGACATTTCCATGGTGCAGTGGCACACGCCTGTCGTCCAGTGACTCAGGAGGCTGAGGCAGGAGGATAGCGAGTTCAAGGCCAGCCTCAGCAACTTAGCACAGTCCTAAGCAACTCAGTGAGACCCTGTCTCAAAATTAAAATAAAAAGGGCTGGGTGTGGCTCGGTGCTGGAGCAGCCTGGGTTCAACCCCGGCACTGGGGAACAGTTCTGTCGCGGTGGCCGAGGTGTCAGGGGTCACAAGGCTGCTGAGGCCTCGGAGGGCTGGTCCTCTGACCTCTGCTCCAGGAGCCCCATCACTCCACACTGGGACCAGCAAAGCCACCCTGTTCCGGGGAGCCCACCTCCACCCAGGTTCCCACCCCCAGCAGCCCAAGGGTGCCTCTGAGCACCCGAGTCCTGTCCCTCCTGGGCCACAGAAGGTGCCTGTCCAGGGTCAGGCAGACCCTGCTCCTGGGCCTGGGGTCGGGGCAGACTGAGGGCAATGGGGGTCAGAGCCAAGTGCCCACCTCAGGCAAACAGAAAGGCGGGGGTCCCACACTCCCCTGTGAGGACCTCCCACCAGGCCTCACCTCCTAAAGGTCCGTGCGCACTGGGGACTCCCAGCACAAGGACACTCCTGGCTTGCTGCTCCGGGCACAGCCACCCCTCACTGCCCCTCCTTCCTGCCTCCATCCTGCCCCAGGGCCTTTGCACACAACGCGTTCCCCAGATGTCCCTACAGCTTCTCCCTCCTCACTGCCTTCAGTTCCCGGCTGGAATGTCCCTCCTCGTCCCTCCCGGCCAGCTGCGCCCCGGCCTGCGCCTTCTCACTGCGCCCATCGCCCTAACAGCTGCGGAGTCTCAGTGGGCCGCTTCCCGAGGGCCGCGCCGGTCCTGAGCTGGCTGCGGCCAGCCCCAGCAGGGCACGAATGAGTCCCCGGGAGGGGCAGGGGACGAGCCGTCCCCACTGGGTCTCAGGGCCAGGACTCGGGACAAGTCTTCACCCCTGGGCCAGGCCTGGTCGAGGCCGCGCTCACAGCAGGGAGCGCCTCGTCCTGAGCCCAGGTGGGACCGGGGCGAGGAATGACGGCAAGAAGGAGAAAGTGGGCAGTGGGAGGCGCCCCAGAGCTGTGCCCAGAGACCCCGGGGCACGGGAGGGGGCCGCGGGGGGACAGCGCCGGGCAGAGGCCACCGAGTCCCGGCAGCCACTGGCTGGCCACTTCCTGGAGAAGCACTGCCCGTCCTGGCAGCACTGGCCCCGGGCAGAGGAGGCCGCGGGAGGGCAGGCCCAGCCTCAGGGCCCAAGCCAGCCTCGTCATGGTTCTGGGGGACTGGAAGCGAGAGACCAGAGTTTGCTGTCCCCTCGTCCCTCTGGCTGGACGTGGAGGCCGGGAACCTGGCACCCCCCGCTTGGTTCCCTGGCTGCAGGCTCCGGGGGCGCGCCCGCCTGCACTGGGGACACCCCAGAGCCGCTGTGCCTCAGGACACTGAGGCAGGGAGCAGCCCGCAGGCCCCTCCAGCCTCCCCCTCTGCTCTGTGGCCCCCTGGGAGTGGCCCCGGCCCCCCTGGTGCGCAGGGCTCCTCTGCGGAGCCTCGGGGCTCAGCCAGCCCACGCCTCACTCCAAGAGCCTCCCTGGGCTCCGGGCAGGGGCTGGACCAGAGAGGGAAAGGGCTGGGCCAGGTGGGGGGCCAGGTCCTGGGGGGCCATCGGCACCGCCCACGCAGAGGCCCGCAGCGCTGGCCCGGCCAGGAAGCTTTAAGCCCTGCGGATCCTTCTAAAATATATTTTATAGGGTGTTTTTTTTTCAATAGGTAAAACGGATTTGGGCCACAGAATTCAAGGGATGCCAAAGGGCGTTTGGAACAAATCTCGGCCACCCCCACCGTCCCCCACCACCCGCAGAGGCCCCCGGGGGTGTCCAGTTTCTCCTTCCAGCAGCGTTCCGGGCTGGAACACGCATGTCTGTTTCTTTCTTTTCCCCACAGAAACCCCATCACGCTCCGCAGCCTCCCCAGCCTCACCGAGCCCATCCACCCCTCTTTTTTTTTTTTTTAAAGATTTTTATTTATTTGCTTTTAGTTGTACACAATGAGTTTTATTCAATGCATTTTATTTGTACATGGTGCTGAGGATCGAGCCCGGGTCACCCACGTGCTAGGCGAGCACTCTGCCGCTGAGCCACAATCCCAGCCCCCATCCACCCCCCTTAACAGTGCTGTTGGATTTCCTCCTCCTAATGATGGGCTTCCCGCCCTTTTAGTGGCAGCATAATATTCCACTATGTGGCCAGGCGGGTCTCAGAGCGAAGTGTTTTTATTCCCAGCCTTCTGCTGCCAGCCATGGGGCTGCCAGGAGCCCTCATTAGCAGACTTGTCTTGGAGCAGGTTAAGGTGACAGAATTTGAGGCACGCAGGGCGGGGTGTGGCAGCCCCCGGCTCCGCGCAGCTCCACATCTTGTATCTGGCATCGCCCGCCACAGCTGGTGAGCCAGTGCAACCCGTTACCATTTGCTCAAGTTCCCAGTGTGACCCAGGTCCCCTCGGAGGGTGCATGGTGAGGGCTTAGCTCACTCGACTCCCCGCGGAGGAGTCTGCTGCCCGCGATGCCCTGGCTGTCCCGCCCTCCGGCAGCCCCGCGACCCCTCCTGCCTCCCCCATCACCTCCTGGCTGCGACTCCTGGCCAGACTCCCGTGGTCCCGACAGCCGTGTCACCCCCAGAACGCAGGCGCGCTTCCCGGTCTGAGCTGCCAGGAGCACGCGTGTGCTGTGCTCTCGGGGTGACGGCAGGGCCGAGCGGCGGGGGGTGGGTTTGGCTTTGTAAGCAGCTGTCAGGCTACCGTCCGGGTGGCCGCTCCCTTGGCATCGCCACCAGCAGCGGCAACCAGAGTTCCTGTCACTCCACATCCTCCCCAGACCTGGCGCTGGCCCTGTTTGGGATTTGGGCCTCTCTAATAGATGTACAGTGGATCCGGTTCTGATCTGCCTGATTTTTAAGTAAACACTGTTGGCCTGTCTCCTGGGTGCCAAGCACAGGTCCTGTGCCTTCTTGCCACGTGACTTCTTTGCCATCTCAGTCTTTGGGGCTGGAAGGGAGGCGTTGGCATCCATCTACAGATGAGACAAACAGGGCTCAGAGAGGGATATTCACTTATCCAAAGTCACACAGCAGACAGAGGTGGAGCCAGGGCCTCTGGCTGTCCCTGGAACGCTTCTGCCTACCGTGTGCTGGGCCCTGTGCCAGCCACTAGGGACACCGTGGTGGAGACAGTCCTGGGCCACTCTCCTGAGGCTCATGGTCTAGTGACCAGGCTGAGCAAGGCCCATAACGGGGTCACCTAGCAAGAGGGGACAGCCTGGGTGTCATGGAGACTTCCTGGGGTGATAAAGTTGAGTGGGAGTTTGCCTGGGAACGCAGTGGCCCAGGGGAGGAAGGGCACGGAGGTGGCTCAGAGCAGAGGCCAGGGCCAGGCCAGGGCTCGGAGGCCAGCGTGGTCTCCAGGCCCCTCTCTGGGCTGGGCCCTTGGCCCCTGGGCAGGCCCCGTGCACCGCGCCTGGCCCCCCCGCCCGCTGGACTGCCGGGGCTCAGCCGGGCGCCGTCCTGCCCCCCCGGACGGGCCAGCGGGCGCCTCACTAACGGGGCAGGGGTGGGGGCCTGGCGCGAGGGGCCTCCTGGGCAGGAGCACAGAGCCGACCCCTCCCCAGCCCGCCATTCCCTTTCACCTGGAAGTCACACCTGGGGACGGCACCTCTGGTGGCCTTTCCCTGACCCACACCCACTGGGACAGGGCTGTCCGCAGCCGATGACCCCAGACGCACAGCGCTGGTCACCGCCGACCCCCCAGGGGCCCAGGCCCCGGGAGGTGGGGCCTCGCTGCCACGTGTGTGCCCATTTAGGTGCTGGACCTTGGGGCTCCTGGGGGACGGGCACCCAGGCATGCTGGGCGGGCAGAGGCCACACCTGTGTCACTGGACGCGTGTGCCTTAGTGCGTGGCCACCTGCCCACCTGGGCACGTCCCAGACCCCTCTCCTGCCCACCGCTCCGTGACCTTCCTGGGACCAGGCCAGGGTGTTTGGGTCCCTGGAAGGTCACAGGACCAGCAGGCGTTTTTTGGGAAGTTTTCAGAAAACAAACAGACGCTGACGCGCTGAGGCGGGAGGGCGCGGAGGGTCCCCTGCCCGGCCTCGCCCGCGCCGTCACCTCCTCCCTGGGGGGCCTGGAGGCCGCGTCCAGGGTGAGGCCCAGCTCTGCCACTTGAGCCATGACTTTGGGCAGCAGCTGTCCCCGAGCCTTGGCTCTGTCACCTGAAGTGGGGGTGAGGGCACTGACTGTCACCAAGGGCGCGGCCTCAGGTCACTGGACGGGTCCGAGCAGGATCGCAGGGGACTCGCCCGCCACATCCAGGGCTCGGGAGGACGGCGCCCAGCCTCCCTCCTGGCCGGGGAGGGGCCGAGCGGGAACGGAGGCTAATTTTAGCCCTGATGACACCCCTGGCCGCCTGCCTTGTCCACACACACCCCAGCCAAGCCGGAGGTTCAAAGCGTCCCCCACCCCTGGCCCCGACTTCCACGGGGCCTGTTCATTCCTCGCCTCGGCCAGAGCATTCCTTGCCTGCCTGCGCCTGCCGCAGGCCCCTGTCCAGGACCCGCCGGTGCCACCCCGTGTCACCCTGGGTGGGGGACACCTCACCTGTAGGTGCCTGTAGGCAGGCCGTGGCCAGGCCCGGGGGTCCACGGCGTCCCCCCAGCCTCCCTGCACCCCAGCTCGCATCCCCAGCAGGCCCCAGGTCCCCTGGAGCCCAGGCCTGCCGCACGGTGGGGTGAGCCTGGCCTTGGGGGACCCCGGCAGGCGAGGGTGGGGGTCTCTGCTGCTCCTCCCCTCTGCCCGCGAGTCGGGGCGCGGCTTCGCTGCAGGGCTTCAGTACCTGCGGGAACAGCCCAGGCGGGAGCCCTGGGGTGGACCTTAGGGGGGACGGGCCAGGGACAACAAGCCCACAGCTGGTTAATGAGTTGGGCAAATAATTCCAGTGTGCCTTGGGTTCCTCTGTTTGTTTGTGTTTGCTGTGTTTGCGGAGCTGGGGATAGAGCCCGGGGCTTCACACGTGCTGGGCAAGTGCCCGCCACGGAGCCACACCGGCCCTGGGACCGCACTCCATGGTCCTGATCGCTATGGAGCCAGCTACAGCCAGGGTGGGCAGAGGCCTGCTGGGGGGACGCTCTGAAATAAAGCAGTGCCAGAGGGGACCTCTGAGGGAGCCATCCAGGCAGCAGGGGACAAGGGCTCCAGGGAGTACATGCAAAGGTCCTGGGGCATGGACCACGAGGGGCACAGGTGGAGATGCCTGGGGGTCCACGACTGTGCGGCTGAGGTCACTGGAGGCTTGGAGGAACTCGAGCTGAGGACGGGCAATCTGCGACCTGAAATCCCACATCTGGCTCCAAGATCAAGTCCCCAGCGCCCTCACCCTGCGGAACAGGGCTGCAGCTGCCTGGGAGCTGAGTGGTTGCAGGTGGGTTCAAGTGTAAACGAGGGCTTCCGGAACATTCTGAGGGCCTGGGAAGGGGAAATTGCCGCTCTCCAGAGGACTATAATGGGACAGAGCTGGCGGGCATGTTCGGGACGCTGTCTGCACATGGCATCTCCAGATGCTCCCTGTGGGGCCTGACCGTCACCAGCATTCCTGGCTCTGTTTGTTTGTTTTTCTTTTGCTGGTGGAGTGACAGGTGTCTTAGAAGACTTGGGAACATCCCCCAAATCACACACACAGAAGTCCTCCTTGACCTCTGGTCCCAGGCTTTCTCTCTCACAGAACACCTTCCCTGCTGCTGCTGAGCCTCGGTCACATGCTCCCAAAACCTTTCCAGAAACACAGAAAGGCCCTTTGTCCCGCAGCCTCCCTGGCGTCCTGGAATCCCCTCCCCAGCACCTACACGCTATTGTTTTTTTCACACACCGTTTTGCAATGGGCTTTTTTTTTCCAGTCGACAAAAGACGGCCCCACAGCTTTTATTTACAGAAATTGGAAAATGAAGCGTGTCCAGCCCTCGCCTCGTCACCCACCAGGCTGAAATTCAAGCCGCACGAACCCGGAGGGGCCGGGGTGCCAGGGGCAGGCAGACCCTGACGTGCCAGGGGCCGGGGTGAGGAAAGGCCGGGGGCGGGAGGCAAGGGCTGCCAGGCTTCTGTCACCTTGGGCTCCCTGCTCCCCTCTGCTCCCCAGCCCCCAGCACCACTTGAAGGGCAGAGCGAGCCAAGGACTCCGACCTGTGGGTTTCTGGACCCTGCCCACAATCTGCCCTGCAGAGAGGGTAGGCAGAGACCCTCAAGAGTCTCAGAAGGATGCTAGAGCCGGGCGCCGTGGAGCACACCTGTAATCCCGCACTTGGGAGGCTGAGGCAGGAGGATCGCGAGTTCAAAGCCAGCCTCAGCAATGGCGAGGCACTTAGCCACTCAGTGAGACGCTGTCTCTAATAAAATACAAAAAAGGGCTGGGGACGTGGCCCAGTGGTCGAGTGCCCCTGAGTTCAATCCCCGGTACCAAAAAAATGTTGCTAGGGAAGCCAGTGTTGGTTCCATCTTGCTTTGCAAGAAGTCCAGAGAAGTGCTGGGACTCACCTAAGGTCACACAGCGGTGCGAGATCAAAGTCTGTTCTCCAAAGCTCTTAGGGTCTAGAGCTCTGAGGCCAGACGGGACCAGGTTCCAGGCAATCTCCACCTCCATCCCTCCGCCCAGGAGCTGCAGGTGGATCGGAACTGTAAAAGAGGACTTTCAGAACATTCTGGAACATCCTGGGCCTGGGGAAATGCCAAGGTAGACAGGGCTGGGGGTGGGTGGCTGAGCCTCTTCTGTCTTCCTGATAAGTCCTCAGGGAGGCCCACAAAGCCTGCTGGGCAGGAGGGGGCCTGGGGCTGCAGTGCCTCTGCCCAGCCACTGGGGACCCCAGGTCTGAGCCAGCCTCACCGCCCACGCCGCGCACCTGGGCCCCTCTCCCCACCACCTGGCTGCAAGGGTGGGAGGTGCCCGGAGGCCGGGCTGCAGCTTCCTCCCAGGCTGGGGCAGGGCTGCACCCAGGTTGGCAGGGCATAGAGTGGGGCACCGATGCTGCCCCCCAAAGTCCCAGGGGCTCTGTGGTCACCGCCTCCACCTGGGCTGGTGTCTGAGAACGAGCAACTCCCTCCATCTGGAATTTTCTGAGGCGTGGAGGAGTTGGCAAGCCCCTGTGGTCCCACAAAGGCAGACTCCCTGCCCTGCCACCAGGGGCATCCCCAGTGTGCCCCCCAGGCCCAAGCATTGCCCCAAAACCCCAATGACCCGCCCCCGCCCCAGGTGCACGGGTGGAATACAGTCCCCCAGCCAGCTGGGGTCCCCTCCCCTCCTCCTGAGCTGCCAGCTCCTCTTGGCTGGTAGCCCAAGGCCCCAGGGGATGGAATTTCCAGCAGGCTCTGACTCCACTGCCCACCTACCAGGCCCAAAGGAAGCACTGGGGGTCTAAGGAGGGCAGAGACCCCAGCAAGGGGGTGCATTTGGACTTGCTCGTCTTGGAAGCCAGGACCAGCTGGCACTGAGCCCGGGGGAGGAGATGTCCTGGTCCCTCTGTCTGGGCCCCTGGCCCCGCCCACTGCCGGGTGAGCTGCCTGAGCCTTGCCCAGAGAGGCCCAGGACACTTCTCAGGACACACAGCACGTTCAGTGCCTGGGCTTGGGCAGGGATTCCTCAGTGGCCGGGCAGCTGCCCCCAAGGCCAGGCAGCCCAGCCCCAATCCCACCTGCACACCTCCTGCTCTCAGCTTGTGACCAGGGCTCAGGAGAGGCAATGGCACAAGGAGGGTCCCACAGAATTGGCCCAGGACAAGAGCCAGAGGAGAGAGCTCATGAGGGCGGATGGGAGCGAGGGGCGGGGTCTGGCTGCTGGGGGAGCTGGGGTTGGCACAGGCGGGTTGGCCACCACCAAGGAGCCTGTGGTGGTGTGGGTGGGAGGACCTGAGCCCCCACCTGTTTCCAGGCCTGTCCAAGGACTACGTGTTGTCCCCGCTCCTGTGGGGGGACAGGGTGGCCGAGAGGGTAGTGTGGGCAGAATCAGACCCCAATGCCCCCGGAACCCCCCGTCACCAGCGACCCAAATCTCTGCAGTTGGGGCTCAGCCTGGGTTGGGGGCTCGGATTGGATGGGTGCTGAGTTGGGGTCAGACCCAGCCCAGGATCAAGGCATGGCCGGCCGTGGCAGCCCACCCGGGAGCACAGTCCCTGTGCCAGCAGGTCCTCAGCCCCGTGCCCTGCGGGCCAGCCAGGTGCGGCGGGGCAGGGGGAGGCTGGCAGGGCTAGGGGCTGGTACACGGAAAATCGCCGTCAGGCCCGGCCTGGCTGCTCCTGCCCCGGCCCACGCCCCACCCCGGGCTGGCGACGGATGGATGGATGGATGTTGCTCCGGGGGACTCCGGGGGCTCAGGGCCCCGAGCGCAGGTGCGGGCCCAGCCAGCAGCCCCTCGTGCCGCATCTGGCCGCGGGCCGGCGCGGGTCTGAGCCACACGGGAGCGAGCACGGCGGAGGCGGCCCGCGCCAGTCGGGGCCTGTCGGGCTCCCGGGCAGAAGAGACCTCCTGGCACCCTCCTGCCTGGCCCCAGGACAGACGCAGCTCCCGGGCGCCTCGGGGGTGTCTGGAGGTGGCGGCGAGCGCCCCGTAGGGCCGCTGCCCCAGCCCCGCGGCGCTCCTGCGGACACGGAAGCCCCGCAACGGGGCTCAGGGGGAGTGGGAGTTCCGCGCGGGCAGACCCTCGCCCCGAGTTCAGGTGCAAAAGGCAGGACCAGGGTCCCGGCTGGTGGAGACACGGAGGCCCGCAGGCACCGACCCGCGCTGGGCAGTGGGTGGGCAGCGCGCGCAGTCCCCAGGGCGGGCGTCGACTCTGCGGGCGGGCAATCCCGCCCCCAGCCTCAACCTAGTACCGCCCCCTTGCCCTGATTGGAGGATCTCGGGCCGCCGTCTATGCGATTGGCTAATTTTAAAATTGGGGGGGGGGCTGGGCCATGAGCTCAGTGGCCGAGCGCGGGCCGAGCGCGTGTGAAGCACTAGGTTGGGTCCTTAGCCGCACATTAAAAAAGAAAAAAAAAAAACTAATAATAAACCAAAGAACTAAAATAAAGGCAGGCTGTCCATCTGTCCATCAAACTGCAAAAAATTTTTCTTTTTAATTGGTGCGGGCAAAGGGAAGGGCTATAGTTAAAATGGCCGGGATTGGCACCAGTCTAGGCTGGAAACCACATTCTGAAGCTGGACCACCGGCTGGTCTGTTTCAGGCAAACCCTCCTCTTTTCCTCTTTTACCTTTCGTTCCATTTTACCGTTCCCTTCCTCGATCTATGAACTTTCTGAGGTGGGAACTGCCCGTGGTAATGAGTTCTTCCTTTTAGCGCTTGGGATCGCCACCACGGTGGTCAGGAGCAGGTGGTGAGGTCCTTTCCTGCTCAGTGGAAGCTGCCTCCTCTCCAGGACAGGGTGGAAACCACGTGGCCAGGCTGGACGCCCTGAAGGGCGAAGTCCAGAAGAGGGGTCCGAGCAGCAGCTCACAGTAATCACATGGAGCCGGGCGCGGTGGCACACGCCTGTAATCCAGCACTTGGGAGGCTGAGGCAGGAGGATCGCGAGTTCAAAGCCAGCCTCAGCCATGGCGAGGCCCTTAGCAACTCAGGGAGACCCTGTCTCTAATAAAACACAAAAAAGGGCTGGGGATGTGGCCCGGTGGTCGAGTGCCCCTGAGTTCAATCCCTGGGACCACACACACACACACACACACACACACACACAATCACGGGGTCTGGTTACACTAAAAGGACCATTGTCAGGGCTGGGGCTGGGGCTCACTTGCCTGGCCTGTGTGAGGCCCTGGGTTCGATTCTCAGCACCACATATAAATAAATAAAATAGGAGCTGGGGCTGTGGCTCAGCGGTGGAGCGCTTGCCTAGCACGTGTGCGGCCGGGTTCGATCCTCAGCACCAGGTAAACATAAATGCATTGCATTGTGTACAACTAAAGCAAATAAATAAGTATTTTTTTAAAAGAATTAATTAATTAATTAAAGGTCTATCAACAACTAAAAAATAAAAAAACTAATTAAAGAAAGGACCACTGCCTTTTCCTTTAAATGCCCAGGTATGGCTGTGCTTTGGTCATGCCCTCCTCCTGCCAGGTGTCTGAGACCAAGCTGGTCCAACTCCCATCTTTTCTCCCTCTGTTGTCAGGAGTCAGCTGAGACGTCTCAGAGATCACACTCGCAAACGTGTGAGACGCCCCTTGGCTCCTTTAGCCTTCCTCTACCAGTTGTGCCATCTGCCTGGATGGGTCAAGGCCTTGCTGACCACGCGCAGTTTCCTTTGGAAGCATCAGGGACATTTCCCTCTCCAGTGACCTTCCTCTTTGCAGAATGTGCACTGGTCGGCTTCCTGTTCTCCAGGGTCCTTTCAGTCCCCCTAATCAGGAGGTCAGGTGACTCACCAGAGCTGTAGGGCCCTACAGGGGTCCCATCCTTCCCTGGGTCCGGGCTGACCTTAGAGGGCAAGGGCCAAAAAGCTGGCTACTTTTCCCTTGGCCCTTTAACTTTCTTGTCTTTCGTTTCCTGGTTTTGATTTAAACACCCAGCAGGCCAGTTAAACCAGTGACTTTAATGTCTATGATTTTATAGGCACCCCTCCCATTTCACTGGGATTAATATTAGTTCTGGAAGTCAGCCTCACACCACCCTGTTCTGTACGAGATGGATTATTCCCTCAAATTAACTCAGGAGGTTCTGTAGAAGGAGTACTTCTTCAAAACACTGAAGGGCAAAAGGTATAAAGTTCTATAAGGAAAATACAAAATGAAATCAACAAAACCAAAACATTTGGTTTGCATAATAGCTTTGAACCAAGAAACATAATTTCTATAATAACACTAACATAAGCCGGACGTGGTGGCGCATGCCTGTAATCCCAGCACTTGGGAGGCTGAGGCAGGAGGATCGTGAGTTCAAAGCCAGCCTCAACAATGGCGAGGCCCTTAGCAACTCAGTGGGACCCTGTCTCTAATAAAATACAAAAAAGGGCTGGGGATGTGACCCAGGGGTCACGTGCCCCTGAGTTCAATCCCCGGTGCCTCAAAAAAAAAAAAAAAAAAAGGGCTGGGGATGTGGCCCAGTGGTCGAGTACCCCTGAGTTCAATCCCCGGTACCAAAAAAAAAAAAAAAGAAGAAGAAGAAGAAGAAGAAGAAGGCATTGTGTACAACTAAAACAAACAAATAAATATTACAAAAATAATAAATAACACTAATATATTTGGTATCTATTTTGCCTCCACAAAGATTCATAATTTATCAACTCAATCACATATGAAAGACTTTATAAACTTGACTTTCTTTTAAAACTCTCTTACAATCTTATATATCTTTTATAATTCATCCAAACCTTTACTTAGTTTTATATTATATCTCTTCCTTATTTTGAGATGACAATGATCTTTACAACAACAACAACAACAACAACAAAACAAAACAAAAAAAATCTATCTTTTGCCGGGCCTGTAATCCCAGCAGCTCAGGAGGCTGAGGCAGGAGGATCGAAGGCTCAAAGCCAGCCTCAGAAACAGCAAGGCACTTGGCAACTCAGTGGGACCCTGTCTCTAAATAAAATACAAAAAAGGGCTGGGGATGTGGCCCAGTGGTCAAGTACCCCTGAGTTCAATCCCCGGTACCAAAAAGAAAAAAATATACTTAAATTTCTTCCCCAGTGTATAAAGTAACACACAATTACATATATCTTATTGATAACAGGTTACCTTTATCCACTTACATAACAGGAAATGATATAAATAAACCCCCAACTAAATCTGCTATTTCTATATAAATCTGAAAAGGAGATTTGTACTACAGACCACTTTAGGGAACACCAGCTTGGTACACAGCACCCCTAAGCATAGATAGATAGATGGTAGGTATATATGCACAGATACACATATTTGGGGTGTCTGACAGAGCTGACTCAATTCACGTTCTTTTTATTAAATTTGTACAGAAGAGAATGGGTCCCCATTAATGTTCCTCTCTTTCTTTATGGGGAAAATATAAATATATAACATGATGTATATACATATATTTATTATATATACATATATATATTTTTTTTTCTTCCTGGGGCAAGTTACCTCGTCCTTAAACACAGTCTTGGTTAAGATAATGTGGATCATTCTTCCCAGGGTCCCTTGGGCCAAATGGCCTCACTTTTAGGAGACCTCAGCAGAGCAGGCTGTTTCCTTTTCCTCGGAAGCACTTGCACATGAAATTGTGGCTCTTTGGGTGAGAATGCTACCCGCACATTCAATTTCTGTAACAAAGTTTATCCCAGGAGAGGGACAGACAATCCTGTGTGTATATGTGTGTGTGTGTGTGTGTGTGTTCATATATATTTTCATATATATGAAAAATATGTATATATAGTCATATATCTATATCTATATGGACTTGTGCCTTATGCTCTGCCCGCAGGTTTTGATCTAGCAGTGCTGGAACCCATTGCCCCCTGGCTCTGTCTTTGTGACTGGCATTTTTCACCCCCTGGATACGACAGGAGAGTTGCCCGGCAGGCCCTCCGGGCAATGGGCCCCAGTTAACGGATCTTCACCTGCAGACCCACCCCCAGGGTGAACATTCCAGTCCACTCCTGTGTCCTAGTGTGCTGGGCACATGGAAGTGGGGGTGTTCCCAAATAGAGGTTACGGAAAGACTCAGACTGGAGGACCAACAGGGCACAGTCCACTGGAACATCATGGGCCAAGCCAGTAGCCCCAGGTGCCACCCCAAACCTGCCAAACACAGCCCCCGGGCCGCAGCCCCCACGCACTTTACCCACCTGTTCAGTAGGTTAAAAGAGAGCCTGTCGGGGGGGCTGGGGTTGTGGCTCAGCGGCAGAGCGCTCGCCTAGCACGTGCGCGGCCCGGGTTCGATCCTCAGCACCACGTACAAATAAAACGCATTGTGTACAACTAAAGCAAATAAATAATGTTTAAAAAGAGAGAGAGAGAGAGAGAGAGAGAGAGCCTGTCCCAGATGTGTGCAGTAAGGCCCAGATGTGAAGAGGGCCAGTGCCCTCGGGGACCTTAGGAAGTGAGACTGCAGCCGCGGTGGGCACCAAAGTGCAAGTGGCCACTCATGCGCGCAGGGGCCAACACTCCCAGGTCACCACTGTTTGCTTTCCCTGGTTAGGGCTCTTCAAAGGGAAAGGAGACTTGTACATAGAGGGTCTTCCCACTGTTCTTCCAAGTCCCGGGCCTAGAACAGGTTCGCCGCCTTGGTCCCTGCACCGAGTGACCTGTCTGCTGAGGTTCTTGCTTGGGCCCCTGCCCCATGCTGTTGGGTCCCTTCTCTTCCCTTCCCTCCCCCCTCCCTCTCTTTCTTTCTTCTTTGAGCAACCTCCCCAGCCCTATTTTGTATTTCATTTAGAGACAGGGTCTCACTAAGTTGCTTGGCACCTCGCTGTTGCTGAGACTGGCTTTGAGCCCACGATCCTCCTGCCTCAGCCTCCCGAACCGCTGGGATTACAGGCAGCTGATCCACTTTTGATTTGGGGCCCATGACCAGCCTCAGGGATGGCAGTTTCTTCCCCAGTCCCCCACTTTAAGGCCACCGCAACAAGGCAACAGGTTGCATCTCTTCTGAGGAAGGGCCTCCCCACGACCCCAGGTGAGGAACGGAGTCCCATGTTGAGTACCAAAATGGTTATGAAATACTGTGGTGCCGGGATAAATCAAACGTGCTTGGAAACGGGCAGACAAGGCAGACTTGCTCTCTGCCAGGGGGCGTGGGGCAGAATCGGCGAGCAGGTGCACCCAGGTGGGCAGTACCAGGCTGTTAGCGCTCGGCAGCGCTCCCCTTGCCCTGATTGGAGGAGCTCCGGATTGCCATCTAACGATTGGCTAGTTTTTAAATCGGGGCGGGCAAAGGGCGGGGCTATAATAAAAATGGCTACATTTGGATCTTCCATCCCAATGGAGGCTAAATCCTCTGTTCTGAAAACGGATCACCAAACTGTCTATTTCTCACGCAACCTGTCACACTTGGGGATGCAGGCCGGAAAGTCTTGGGTCACAAGTGTGACATAAGCAGTACCCAGTGGCCCTCCACCAGAGACCTACTTTCAGATCCTTGGATCCTGGAGATATGATCCAAATTCCTCATTTCTGTTCCCTTCTCTCTCGTTCTTCCAGCTCTTCTGTCTAGCCGGGGATAGCAGCCCGGCAGGGGAAGTGACGCAGTGTGACCTGGGCTCTGATGGGGACAGCTGAGAGCCAGCCGAGGAATCTGACCCAGCCTAGTGGACGGTCCCCTGGAGGAGGTGTCTCCGCACCGAGCCCAGGAGCTGGGGAGGGTGGGGGACCAGCAGAGACGGCTGGATGGATGTGACATTCCAAGTAACTCGGAGCCCTACGTGTCCCTGCAAGGCTTTGGGTTCTACATAAGCAGGTGGCTGGCTCTAGGGGAGCTGAAAGCTTGTCCATCGGACTTGGCCGGGGGCCCAGGCCCCAGGGCTGCGAGACTGACAGCCCATGAGTTGTGCTTCAGTCAGTCCGTCCTGATCCAGGCGGCCCGGAGAGCCACTGAACAAGTGTCCTGCTGGGGACACCCCCACCCTCCAGAGCACCTACCCCTCCCGGGCGCTCTGTGGCCTGGAACCGGCTGGAAAGAAGCCATGGACTGGGGCCGTCGGCAGCAGCCTTCCAGGACGGCTTCTGGCACAGGGAAGGGGCGGGATCCGTGGGCTAGGTCTTGGACTGCGCGGCCTCTGTACCAGGATGGCCGGAACAGGGCTTAAGATCGCCCTCGCCCAAACCAGACTTCCAGAAGATCCTCTCCCCCAAGCCAGGGCGCTCGGCTAGCTTTCTGGCGCTCCTATAGTGATCGGATTGGCTTTGAGTCCCGCAGGTGGCCAGACCGGAGCCTGGCGCTGCCCTGGTGTGGACCGACTCCTGCAGGGCGGCCCTGCTCAGGGTCTCCCGGCCACCGCGCTGCCTGGGGGCGCCCCACACCGAGTGGGCGGTGAAGCCCTCCATCTGGGCCTGGCCTGGCCGGGTTCCCTGTCACTTGTGTGCTGGACAAACAGTGTTCCTCGCTGAACCAGCTGGATGTGGCTCGATGCCGTGTTGCCTCCCTGGTCTGATCTCTGGCTGGCCACCGTCCAGCTGCCCAGTTCCCAGTGGCTCCAGTGTCCCCGGACTTTTGCTGATGTGTCGGATGACGGGACAGGACCTGGAGAGGCGGAGGGGGAGGGGAAAGGCCTGCTCCGCTGCCCCTGCCCCCCAGCCTCCCGCGGAGCCCCTCTGAGAGAGGCCAGTGGTCGTGGTCAGCTCTGTCACTTTGTGGGACCTCACGGCCTCACCTAGGGCAGGGCCGAGCTGACCTCCATCCCTGCCACCCCTGTGCTGCCCAGCGGTACGGATTAGAGAAGCCCTTCTGGCTGACACCTTGATGGGCCAGAGCCTGGGTCACCTGATGATAGGTGTGGGGACCGGACTCTCAGCCAGGTTCGGCTAAGGTACACTTCCTTCTTCCTCTATCTAGTTTTGAGTCATCAGCGCCCTGAGGAGCAGCTGCCACCTCGGCTCCCGGCATCTGGGAGCACATCGCTGTCCTCAGGTAAGGACGCCGGGGTGCCACGGTCCCTGGGCCTGCACCCCGCCCCTCTTCTGCGCCCCTCTGTCCCGCTTGCTTTGATTCACACGAGAGCTGGGATCCCCTGGAATCTGCAGGGGAGGGCCACAGTTGGGGGACACCTGTAGTCACAGTCCCTGGTCTCTCTAGGGACCCGGGGACCCGGGTGGAGTAGGGTAGGGGGCTCCTGGGGGGTTTGCCTTTGGGCCTCTGCCTCTCTCCCTGGCCAGGTTCTGGGTTCAGAACCCACTACCTTTGACCTCCGTCCTTTTTGGGCCTCTCCCCGTTGCCTGCGGCGCCCTCAGCCCGGGCACTGTAGGAGGCCACGCCTTGGGAGGCTGCTCGTTTTCTGGATTTTGGATTAGTTTTTCTGATCTTTCTGGCGTCCCAGCAAAGTAGTATCTTCCAATCTTTCTCAAAGAAAAATATCTTGGGGTGAACTTGGGTGGGTCTCAGCCCTGGCCTCCTATTCACGGCCTCCCCCAATCTGCCTTCCTCAGGGTCACTGCCTTAGGAGCCACCACAGTTCCAGGCCCATGTGACCACATCAGTGGCAATTCAGTGTCCAGTGTCAACCTCGAGCACCCAGAGCTGCAGCCCAGGCGGGAGCCACCTGCCGGCTGCCGGGGCTGGGGCTGGCTGCCGGGGCTGGTCTTTTGAGTGTCCTTCCAGAGCGTGCCCAGGAGTGTGGAACCGGGCAGCCCACGCCCTTCTCCCCCGAGCCCCTGTCGGGTGAGCCACGATGCAGCGCAGGTGAGACCAGCTCCACCCCGGGGAGCAGCTCCGGCGCCCCACTGCACAGCCCAGGGACAGGGCACGGCCCAGGCGCCAGGCCACGGGGACAAAGATTCAGTGAGCGAGGGGGACGAGGGGGACGGCGCTCGCTGGCTCAGTGGTGGAGCACTGCCAGGGCCCGGGTCCCACCTCCAGCACGGCAAAGAAAAGGGGTGGCGAAGCCGGGCGCGGTGGCCACGCCTGTCACCCCAGCACTCGGGAGGCTGAGGCAGGAGGATCGCGAGTCCAAAGCCAGCCTCAGCAATGGCGAGGCCCTTAGCAACGCAGTGAGACCCTGTCTCTAATAAAATACAAAAAAGGGCTGGGGGTGTGGCCCAGGGGTCGAGAGCCCCCGAGTTCAATCCCCAGTACCGAAAATCAAAAAAAGAAGGGAGATGAAGACACCCCGTCCCGGCTCTCTCTTCTCCCACGCGGCAGCCCCGTCCCCTGGACACCGGTCCCCGTCCCTCCCCGCTGGAGCCCCCAGACCGCTGCCTGTCTCTTGGGCTCTGAGACGTGGGGACGCCTGTGGGTGGCCGCAGTGCGACCTCTGGCTCTGGCCTCTTGGTCCCCAGGTGGCAGGCGCAGGCCCTCCTTGCAGGGGTGGGCCATGCCGGGCTTGTCCAAGTTCACTGCCAGGGACACGTGGGCGCTGCCCACCTGTCTCTTGTGAGCGAGGCCGCTGTGGACAGGCTGTCCGGGACTGTTCCGGTCTTGCTGGCTTTCTTGCTGGCTTTGTTTTTCTTTCCTTCTTTCTTCTCCCCGTGGTGTGCGGGGCGACCCAGGGCCTCACACATTCCGCCCCGGAGCCACACCCCAGCCCTTTTCATTTTATTTTGAGACAGGGTCTCACTAAGCTGCCCAGGCGGACCTTGAACTTGCCCTCCTCTGCCTCAGCCTCCTGAGTCCTAGGGACAACTGGGTGGCCCCGCACCTGGTGAACAGCGAGCCATTTAAGGAGCTATAAAATTGTTTTACACCACCAATGTAATTCGGAACTTCCTAGTGGCCACAATAAAAAGAATAAAAAGATCCTGGCCATGGAAAAATACACCTTACTTCCCCTCCTGCACCCGGGCAGCGGGCAGCGTCCCAGCCCAGACCACAGGGAAGCCCCCGCAGGTCCCACCGCCCCTCACCTCAGGGCCCATCAACCTGGTGTGAATTTCACACCTCATTCTAATGCCAACGTTCCAGTGGCTGGTGTGACATGGGTTCTGTCCAAAACAATAGAGTTTGGTTGAATGGGGCAGATTTTTATTTAAAAAAAAAATTTTTTTTTTAATTTGAAATTTATTGGGCTCCAGGGCACACACCTGTCATCCCAGCAGCTCTGGAGGCTGAGGCAGGAGGATCACAAGTTTGAGGCCAGCCTCAGCAAAATAAAACAATACTAAATAAAAAGTGCAGAGGCTTAACTCAGTGTAGGGTGCCCTGGGTTCAATATATATGTATAGATAGTTTAAACTAAAGGCTTCAGAGACGGCGGACACCCTTGGGACCAGAGTGTCTCAGAGGCAGGCTGCACCAGGGTGGCCGTGGATGGGACGGATGCCAACAGAAGCAAGTGGCGTAAACGCTCCCCGAGGCTACCTGGAAGCAGAGCTGCTTGGCTCTTGGGATGGTCAGGGTCCCCAAAGCCCAGGTGGTAAAGGGCGGGTCCCCGAGGAGGCCCTGTCGGGAGGTGGAGGACGCTGCAGAGGCGGGGCCTGGTGGGAGGGCTTCAGGCCACTCGGGCTACGTCCTCAACGGGGGTCGTGGGCCCCCAGGATCTTCCTCTCCTCCGTGCCCTGGCCTCCAGGCCAGCAGATCTCTCTGCCACCTGCTAGACCACGATGTGCTGACTCACCCCAGGTCCAGGAGCTTTTAAGTTTGATTTTAAAACTGAGTAGCAGCCGGGCGCGGTGGCGCACACCTGTCACCCCAGCACTTGGGAGGCTGAGGCAGGAGGATCGCGAGTTCAAAGCCAGCCTCAGCAATGGCGAGGCACTTAGCACTCAGTGAGACGCTGTCTCTAATAAAATACAAAAAAGGGCTGGGGATGTGGCCCAGTGGTCGAGTGCCCCTGAGTTCAATCCCAGGTACCACAAAAAAAAAAAAAAAAAAAAAAAAGAGTAGCACCTCGGGGGCTGGGGTGTGGCTCAGTGGTGGAGCCGTGCTTGGCATGCCAGTCGGTAGAACTGAGCAGCGTTTAAAGCTTCGGGGCCCCCACTGCCTTGACCACATGCCGGGAACCAGGCGTCCTGCGCTGGACGGGACACCTGTGGACCAAACTCCCTATCTGGAAACTCTCTTGTATCAGGTGGAGAATAAAGATTTGCTTCCAGCTGGGTCCAGTGGACACGCCTGTCCTCCCAGAGGCTTGAGAGGCAGAGGCAGGAGAATAGCAAGTTCAAGGCCCACCTGGGCAACTTAGCAAGACCCCCTCTCAAACTAAAAAATAAAAAGGGCTGGGGATGTGGCTCTGTCATAGAGTGCCCCTGGGTTCCATCTCTATGCTCACACACACACTAAAACTGCTTCCCTGTCTGATAGTTTGGGTCACTGTTTCTTAAACAGGTTCCCATGCTTTTGGAAGGTCAGTCTCCCACAGACCCTGTCTCCATTGTGTGGCTGTGTCTATGCCTGTGTGGTGCTGTTGATCATTTTCATAGCTGCATAGTATTCCTTATAGGGAAGGGCCCTAATTTAACCAGTTCCCCCTGATGGGCTTGTAGCCTGTTTCCGTATGCCCTTGTGCATGTGTGTGTGGCGTCTAGATTATGGGCATGCATCAACATACCCAGCTGTCATTTTTAAAAATATTTATTTATTTGCTTTAGTTGTACACAATGCATTTATTTTTACATGGTGCTGAGGATCGAACCCGATCCGCGCAAGTGCTAGGTGAGGGCTCTACCGCTGAGCCACAACCCCAGCCCCCAGCTGCCATTTTTTAAGAAATTGGAGAGACATGGTGAAAATAATTCCAATATATACTTTTCCAGGCACAGAGGAACACAGCTACTTGAGAGGCTGGGGTAGGAGGATTGCTTGCGCCTCGGAGTTTAAGGCCCTCCTGGGCAACATAAGGAGACCCCATACTTGAAAGGAAAATTTAAAAAGGAAAGAAAGAAAAAAAGAAAAATAGGCCTTATTTAACTCAATACATCCAAACAAGTATCATTTCTATGTATAATCAATATAAAAATAATGAGATCTTTCTTCTGTCTCTATCCTGCGAGGTCTGGGAGCCCGCGTGGACACACACGGCTTTTCCGCGACGCGCGGAGGGCGCTGTGGCTCTGCGCCCCTGCGGGGCTGCAAAGGCGCCCACAAGTTTCCCTCTCCCTGAATCGCGAATGCTGAGGGCCGCTTTGGGGCTTCTCGTTTTTCTTTTGAAATTGCTTTTGACGTACAGAGGAGAATGTCGGGTTTTAAATTTAACCTTGAACGCTGCTCAGACACCGCGTCCAAGGGCAGTGTCCATGCGCGGAGAGTCCCGGGACCCCCCGCGGCTCCGCATCCCGGCTCCAGGGCGGGGCGGGGCAGGGCAGGGCAGGGCAGAAGCCCGAGGCCCGAAGGGCGCAGCGGTCTGGATGCCCGGCCCTGCCTGGTGTACGGGGCAAGACACTGGTGCCGCTCAGGGCGCGGTTTCCTCATCTGTCAAGTGGGCAGCTCCAGGGCGGCCAGGGGCCACAAGGGCAAGGTTGGGGTCCCGGCTTCTGCCTCGGGTTGGAGTCTTGGGTGTGGGAGCACTTGGAGGGGACAGGCAGGACCTGGGAATGGAGGGAGACTGGCTAGACCAGAGATACCCGGCGTTGAGGTTCATCTGCCCAGCCGCGGCTGGTCTCACTGCCCATGCCATCGTGGTCTGGGGCATGTCGCGCCCTAGTGCCCCAGGTCCTCAGTGCCACATGCACCCAGACACTGCCCAGGGTGCCCTCCTTGAGGAGAAGGGCCCCTGCCCAGGTCCCACAGTCCTTCCAGCATCTGCCCTCTGCCATTTGCAAGGGGCACCAGGACGTTGTCCCCGTGCAGTCCTAACCCCAGCCTTCCAGCCTCCGCCTGCCCACAACTTGGAAGGTGGGTTTCCTCCCTCTCCTTCTCCTCATCTGTGGACCCTGTGCCCATGCTCTGGGCCCTGGGGCCCTCCCCCGGCACGACAGCCCCGTAGTGCCAATCACCCGCTGTCTCCAGAACAAGGCCCACCTTGTGTGCCCCCAAGCCTGCTCTTTCTCTGGACCCCGGATTTGGGAGTGCCTGCGCTGCCTCCCTGGAGCCCCACACCTGCTCAATTTCCTCCTCCCACCCTGGGGAGGAGGTGAGGGCCACAGCGGGGGCCCCCCCCCCCCCCCCCCGCGCTCCCTGCAGGGGATCAGAAGGCGAGAGCTGCTCGGAAACACACAGTGCACAGGAGGGCGAGTTTGGGGCGGGGGCGTGTGATTCAGTGGCAAAGTGCTTGCCTAGCACCAGGAAAAAAAAAGATCAAGTTCAAACGGGCAGCCCTAAGCCCTTCCTCGCCTTCCCCCAAGAACTTGTTGGGCTCTCTCACCTCCGGGACTTCACTGGGCCATTTCCTCAGCCAGCAGTGCCCTCGCCCCAATTCCAACTCTACCTGGCGAGCTCTTACATAACCTTCAAAACCTCATTCATTATACCCCTCCCAGGCAGAACCCTGGATTCAAGCCTAGATTCTGGAGCAACTGGAAATTATTTTTTATTTTTTATTTATTTATTTATTTTTTTGGTACCGGGGATTGAACTCAGGGGCACTCGACCACTGGGCCACATCCCCAGCCCTTTTTTTTTGTATTTTATTAGAGACAGGGTCTCACTGAGTTGCTAAGGGCCTCGCCATTGCTGAGGCTGGCTTTGAACTCGCGATCCTCCTGCCTCAGCCTCCCAAGTGCTGGGATGACAGGCGTGCGCCACCGCGCCCGGCTCAACTGGAAATATTTATAATGGACACTCTCTTCTCTCCAGACTGGAGAGAAGTCTGGGAAAGAGGCGGGTCAAGGTGGGACCTGAGCTGCCCTGCGACCCCTGCCTAAGTGCAGAGTGGCATTGCCCTGTGACTGGAAAGAAGTGGACGCGGGGCCAGTCTCCTTGGTCTGAGTCCCAGCTCTGCTCTCTCTTGGCTGAGAGCCATTTGGTCTCAGTTTGGTCATCTATGAAACAGGAACGGTGGCAGTCTCCACGGGGACACCACCATTGTCTCTGGCGACCCTGCGATCCCCGGCCGGGCCCTGTCCTCAGTGATGCTGTCTCCCCTCTCCTTTCCGCAGCGCCGCCATGGATGTGCTCGGCCAGGCCAAGCTGCCGTGTCCCTGGCGCCACTGCCTCTGGGGGCTGCTGCTGCAGCTGCTGCTGGCTCTGTGCTTCTTCTCCTACGTGCGCGTGTCACACGACGGCCCCACCGGGCCTCCCAGGGCAGGGGTCCCCTGCGGGGAACCTGTCCCCACCACGGCCACCCTCCTGATCCTCCTGTGGACGTGGCCCTTCCACACCCCCGTGGACCTGGCCCGCTGCTCCGACCTGCAGCCCCGCCTGGCCGACTGCCGGCTGACCACCAACCGCAGCGAGTACCCCTGGGCGGACGCGGTCATCGTGCACCACCGAGAGGTCAGCCACTCGCCCAGGGAGCTGCTGCCGCCCTCCCCGCGGCCCCCGGGGCAGCGTTGGGTGTGGTTCAGCATGGAGTCGCCCAGCCACTGCCCGCAGCTGCGGGCCCTGGACGGGCTCTTCAACCTCACCATGTCCTACCGCAGCGACTCGGACGTCTTCACACGCCCTACGGCTGGCTCGAGCCGTGGCAGGGCACGCCCGAGCCCGCGGGGCTCAACCTCTCAGCCAAGACGGAGCTGGTGGCCTGGGTGGTGTCCAACTGGAGGGAGGACTCGGCCAGGGTGCGCTACTACCAGCAGCTGCGCGCGCACCCTGCCGGTGCACGTGTACGGGCGGTCGCACCTGCCGCTGCCCCGCGAGGCCATGGCGCGGCGCCTGGCGCAGTACAAGTTCTACCTGGCCTTCGAGAACTCGGTGCACCCCGACTACATCACCGAGAAGCTCTGGAGCAACGCCCTGCGCGCCTGGGCCGTGCCCGTGGTGCTGGGGCCCAGCCGGCGCAACTACGAGCGCTTCCTGCCGCCCGACGCCTTCATCCACGTCGAGGACTTCCCCAGCGCCGCCGCCCTGGCGCGCCACCTGCGCGAGCTCGACGGCGACCGCGCGCGCTACCTGAGCTACTTCCGCTGGCGGGAGACCTTGCAGCCCCGCTCCGGCAGCTGGGCGCTGTCCTTCTGCAAAGCCTGCTGGCAGCTGCAGCAGGACGCCAGGTACCAGACGGTGCCCAGCATCGCCTCTTGGTTCACGTGAGCTGCCGCCCTGGGCCTCCTGCGCGGCGGCACCTGCCGGGGCCTGGGGTCTTTGGAGACTTCTTACCTGGAACTACGCCCGCGGGACATCTCTGCTGGCCGGAGCCTGGGCTCCAGGGGCCTCCCCTGCTGGGGACTTTGCTTGCCCCTGCTCGCAGCCTGGCCCTGTGGTGACCTGGGCTGCCAAGGACCTTGCACCCAAACACTTGACCCCTGGGGACCTGGCTCCTGGGGGTCCTGCCCTCTGGTGACTGACCCACAGGCCTATGACATTTACTGCCTATGGGGTATGCAGATCTTGTCACCATTTTCCAGACAGTAATGCTTCGAGGAAGCTGATGTGTCCCCTCCTTGTTCCAGAATAGCGGCTCACTCTAGGATGGTTCTGTCCCCACTAGGTGACACTTGGCAATGTCCAGAGATATTTTGGGTTGTCACATCTGGAGCGGAGGGACTGTCCCTAGGCCAGAAATACTCTAATCACCCTGCAGTCCCAGGACAGCTCCCACAACCAGGGCGGCTCCAGCCCCAGATGTGCCCATGGTCCTCAAGGTCAAGCCCCCAGGTGGGGCTTCCTGGGGGGGTCTGGCAGGGCGAGGAGGCCACGGGCAGGGGAGTGAGGGCCAGGCGGGGCTGGGTGCTGGCAGAGGTGTCGGGCAGAACAGAGATGGGGTTCCAGCAAGGCTGCGTGCGTGTCCCAGATCTTCAGCCTGTCCTTGACCGTGCGCGGGCTGTGACGCCGACTCGGCATGATTTCTGCGTCCACGTCCCCGTGTGACTGTGGGTGATCCTGTTGTCGTGGCGTCTTCCGAGCCGGGACTGAATGGGTAGCCCTGGGAGTGTCTCTGAGCGCAGGAAGGTCCCGTGGGCACACGAGGCTCTTGCTCTCTGTGCACATCTCTGGGTGCAAGGCTGCACGCCCGGGCGGGATCAAGGGGCTGGGGTTTGGAGGCTCGTGTGTGACCCCATGTGCCCGTGGACGAGGCTGACCTCGAGGCTGTGCCTCCCGGGGCGGAGCCTTCTGGGGGAAATGTGATCTGTGTGTGATCCTGTCTGCAGTCCCCGGGGGGTGCTGGTGGTCGTGCTTATGCGTGTGGGGGGCGCTGAGAGCCCCGCCCCAGCCTGCGGGCAGCTCTGTTTAGTTTCCAGTTCTTGGAGGGGTGGCACCAGCGACCTGCGGTTGGGATGCTTGGTGCCTGTGGCCGGGGAGGGTGCGGGGTGCCCGCACACACGACGCACACCCAGGCAGGTGGCCTCGGGGACCTGGCCTGGGCCTCAGAGCCCACCCTCCCCGTGCCCAGGGCGACAGCTTCCCTCTCTGAGTCTCAGGTCTTTGGGGCAGACAGCACCGGGAAACTGAGGCCCTGCCCAAGCACCACGTGGGTTTCTGCAGCTTCGGGGACTCCAGCCTCTCTGCTACGGCTGGGCTGAGTCAGCCAGAGCAGAGCAGAAATCCACCACCCCAAACCTCAGTCAGAAGACTGCGGGGGCGGGTGGGGACCCCAGCCAGCCACGGCTCTGAAACAGCGGCCTTCCAAGCAGACCACCCACAGGTTGGGGCCTGGCTGCCAACCCCAGCTCTGAGGGCTCCTGGAAGTCCTCTTGATAGCTACCTTGAGTATCTTCAGCTGCAGCTGGGGGGGCATGGAAAGTCAGGAACTGGGGGGGGGGGGGGTGGCTTCCCACTGCATTGGGTGACTCTCCCTGGATGCAGCTTCTGATGGTGTCCTCTAGCTTTGCGCCAGGGATTGAGTCTGGGAAGGATGCAGGGATTAGAGGTGGTCCTGAGGTCAGAGGTGTGGGAAAGAGGGGAGGGAGCCCAGTCTAGAGGAAGGGCTGTGCCTTTGGGCTCCCTGTCTAGGGGCATGTGTCCGTGGAAGACCCCATCAGCAAGTGGCTGTCTGGGGGGAAAGCCACTGCCCCCTCCAGAACCCACTCCCCTGCAGCCTGGGGCCCAGCGCTCTCCCCCATCAGACCATGGGATCCACCGACCCGTCCTCGACTCTGGGAATAACACCCCGCGCTGTCTGGGCCTGCCAAGCATCAAGGTGACACCGCGGCAAATCCAAACACCACGCAGAGCTTTTTCCATCCTCCGCGGGGGCTCGTCGTAAATCCCCCTTCAAGGCTGGTCCAAGGCTTTTATGGGCCCACGACCCAGGTCCCTGGGGACACAGCCCTGCCCCAGCAGGCGCCGGCTTAGGTCTGGATGGGGCTGGCGTCTGCCCCGACCTATACCCTCCGGGAGGTAAGCAGCATGTGGATATTTTTAGCTGGTGAAAGGAGATAGTGGCTTGAGTTCGCGCTGGTGGAGGCAGACCAGACCCGAGAAGGCCCTCTAGGCAAGGGAGGCCGGAGGCCGGGGGCACATCTAGACCTTGCTCCCTTCATCCACACCATGGCTCCACCTTCCTCTATCAACCCCAAATCCCCCTCGATCCCCTCAAAAGCATACACTGCGGGGAGGTGCAGATGGGGACAGGCGGGGGTGTGGGTCAAGGGACCCGCAGGAAGATGGGAAAAGCGGACCCTGTTGACATCACACCACTCCCCCTACTTTCTTTCTCGCTCCCTTCTTTGTATCTACTTTTTTCCTAAAAGCAAACGGGAGCCTCCCCCGCCCTTGCAGGTGGAACCCCCTACTTGCTCCTCTTCTATGGATAGAGACGGCGCCCCCGCCCCACACAACCTTATCCCTTCTCCAGGTTTAATCAAGAGCCAGGCACCATTTCCCACGCTTTATCTCAACTCAGTTATCGCGAGAGTCTGTGGGCTCGAGGCATCGTCCGTGCACGCGCAGTTTGTTGCCCCGCGGGCGGGTGGGTGCCGTCGGGGCGGGGGGGGCGTGGGCGCCGATTCATCGGCCAGGTGAGGTAGGGTCACACGCAGGCGCACTCGCGCGCCGACAGCTCGCGCACCGTGTGGTAGCGGCTGTGCACGTCCAGGAAAGACACCTCGTCCTCGTAGGCCGTCGGGCGGCAGCAGGGCTGCGCGCGCACCCGCTCCCTCCGCACGCGCCTCCGCTGGCGCAGGCGCCGAAGCCCCAGGTCGTAGACGCGCGCGGCCGCCTCGCACGCGCCTGCGCAGTAGCGGAACAGCACCGTCTCGTCCGACATGTAGCCCAGGCCCAGCTCGCTCACGCGCACCTCGAGCTCGCGCAGCCCGCACGGCCGCGTTCCCGACCGCGCACGCGCGCGTCGGCGCCGGGGCCCTGCGCGACGGCGCGGCCCAGGGGCTCGGCCGGCCCAGGGCGTCAGCTCGCGCAGCTCCACCGCGTCCGGGGCTCCCTGCAGCAGCGCACGGTCTGTGAGGGGAGAGAGGGCGTAGAGGTCAGCGGGTGGGCGTCCCTTCCCTCGCTGGTCCCCGCACCGAGGACCCCTCCCCCCTCCCACATCCCGATTCTCCCGCCCTTGCTGGCTGCTCGTGCACGTCTCTGGGCAGCCCTGGGGCGGGTGCACACCCAGATCCAGCACCTCACTCTGGACCCTGCCCCTGTGATGGGCTGCTCGGAACCTGCGTCACCCTTTCTGGGTGTCCAGGGCCACCTTCTCCTCAACCTCCCGTTGAGTTGAGCTGTCTGGGGCTCCCTGTCCCACCCCATTGCTGCCTATCTCCCTTTCATCCATCTCTCTCCTAATTCTGTCTGACCCCCATCCCTATGCTGCACTGCTGGGGGGTGTCTTTTTTCACTTTGCAGAAAATGATTCTCCAGGGCTGTTTGTGACCCCTGCCAGCCCCGGCCCCCAGCTGTTCTCCACCCCTGTGCTGGGCTGCCCAAGCTCAGTGGCACACCCTCTCCAGGCAGTGTTGAGGGGCTGCTTCCCATTCCCCCATCCTCACCCTTTAGGTGAGCATAGTGGGCAAAACTCTTTGGGGTCCCCACCCAGAGCCTCTTCTCTTCCTCTCCGAGCCCTGGGCTGTCTGCCTCCCCATGCTGCTGCGTGCTGCAGCGGATCTCAGTGTCCCCGCCTAGGAAACCACAGCATTGGGGCTTCTCATAACACACATAGGAGCCTCAGGTACTGAGCCTACTGTCTAGGTCCCCTGTCCCATCGGGTGGTAGCAGTTACTGTCAGCTCCCCCCTCATGTTACAGGGGAGGAAATGAGCACCAGAGAGGGCAGAGCTGTGCCCAAGGTCATCCACTTAGCAGGTGGCGGGAGTGGGGGAGGCAAAGGACATTCTTTCTGCTTCCACCAGTCGCCCAAGTTTGGCCCAGTCCCAGCCCTCTTCTCCCACAGTCTCCAGGAGGTGCCCTGAGTCACAAATTCCCAGGACCCCGAAGCCTAAATTTATTACCCAAGTGACTGGCCCTGCCCCAACGCCCTGCGTCCCCAGGAGAGCGGTGCAGACGCTGGAAGGGCCGGCAGCGGGGAGGTGGGACTGCAGGCAGGGGCCTCCCTACCCCAGAGCAGGTGGCAGTCACATTGAGGGTTGGAAGAGGAAAATTCCGACTTTAGTCCTGCCCCCAAGCCTGCAGCACCTGGCTGGCAAAAGAATGAGCTTTCTGGGAGGGTCTAGGAGGAGGGGGTGGCTGCCGCCCCCAGGGGCATCTGTTCCTAGGGGGAGCTCAGAAACCAGACAAACCTGGGCTCAGACACTTGCTACTGCAGCTTCAGGCAGGCGATGGCCCTGGTTCCCCTGTCTGCTCAAAGAATCTTGACTGAGAGGTGGGAATCAGAGGGACCCCTGAGCCACATAGTCCCCGCTCTTTTATCCCAGGGTGGGGACAGGGGTGCAGAAGGCTGTGCCCTGGGGTTAGGAGTGAGCCCAACTGGTGCTTAGAATGCCACCAGTATTAGCCGGGGCGCGGTGGCGCACGCCTGTAATCCCAGCACTTTGGGAGGCTGAGGCAGGAGGATCGCGAGTTCAAAGCCAGCCTCAGCAATGGCGAGGCACTCAACTCAGTGAGACCCTGTCTCTAATAAAATACAAAAAAGGGCTGGGGATGTGGCCCAGTGGTGTAGTGCCGCTGAGTTCAATCCCCGGTACCAAAAAAAAAAAAAAAAAAAAAAAAGAATGCCACCAGTATTGTCTCCACCCCGGAAGTATGTCTGGAGGCAGTTATTCATGGGGTTCACGGATAAAATACTGATGCACAGATAAACTTGAATCACTAATAAATAATTTACAAATAATCCTTTAGTATTTGCCCCTGCCTCCGTCCAGCAGGCCTGGCCACTTGCGCGGAGAGGAGATGCTCCAGCCACCTCCCCGAGCTTGAGCCCCGCCATCTGCCCATCAGCTCAGGGCCTAGCAGCTTTGGGGGGTCACAAGCTGCTCCCTTCCCCCAGTAGGGCTGGGCCCAGGGACCGAATGCAAGGCAGGCAGGCACCTGCCTGTGGGACAGAGACCCTCCCCGGGGCCTGAAATTCCACCAGGCGTGCTTTGCCCCAGGTCCTGGAGCCCTGGCTTTTGGAGGCCCCGCCTGGGTCTCAGGGACCCAGTGTCCTAGGAGACTTCACAGCTCGCAGGGGTGGAGTGGAGTTCCCGCCGGAGGCCACCCTTGTCCATTGTGAGGACAAGAAAGGAGGATTGTGTGGGTTGAGGAGGGCAGGCGCAGACTTGCCTCACCAGCTCCCGGGGCGCCACGCGCGCTCGCCCGACACCCCAGCCACCCGTGCAGGCGCACGCGTGGGCATGTGCGCGTGCACACGGGGTAGGGCCCCTTGCAGGATGCAACTTGTAGCACAGTGGGCACCAGGGGCGGTTGGGGAGCTGGGCGAGGGCCTTGCCGCAGGAGGGCTCCATGCCTCCGCGGGGCCTCTCGCCCCCTGGTGCTCGGTGTGCTGCTCACCGGGTCTCGGGGCCTCTCCTCCCCTGCCGGGGTCTCTGTGCACCGGGGCAGGTCACCGGGGCTTCGGATCCAGCCTCCCTCTCCCAATCCCCTGCTGCGTGTGGGGGCCGACTGGGCCGAATGCCCAGGTCTAATCTCCATCTGGCCCCCACGGTCCCTGGGGGCCAGAGCCTAATTCCCTGTGACAGCTAAGTCCAAGGACCCTGGTTCCCAGCAGCCATCATCCCCACCCGCCAGGCCCAAGGCGGACGGGGGACACTTGCACCGCCTTCACCTCCATCCTAAAACACAAAGCTCCGTGGCCCCCAGCTCCACTGCCTGCGGTGCCACCTGATGGCCACCCCACCTGGGGGTGGGAGCCAAGGGTCGGGGCTTACACTGGGCCAGGCGGGCGGTCCGGGCGTCCAGGGTGCGAGGCGGGCGGCGCAGCGGGGCCAGCGCGGGTCCCAGGCGGTGGCTGAGCAGCAGGCCTTCCCGACACATCCAGATGGACAGCACGGAGCTGCAGAACACCGAGGCCAAGGCCGCCGCCTTCCAGCGCTGCATCCTCGGCCTGCGGGCACGGGGTGGTCAGCCGCCTGCCCTGAGCAGCAGGCGGGGCACCGGGCCAGGCACCCTGACGGTGGGGCCCCTGACTTTGGACACTTAATGCTGAAAGATCAACACTGGCTTCACTGTGGCTCATGAAGGAGCCAGGGAGCAGGGCTGTGCAGAACCTGCCCAGGCCGGTGGGCTCTGTGCCAGGTGTAACGACCCCGTCCCAGCCCCAGAGTGTTTTCCTGAGTAGCTGATGGTTGATACTTGCCAACCCGAGGGCCTGGCCTGGGGCTGAGAATGGTGCGCCGGCAGGGCCGACGGCCAGTGCAGCAGCCCTGAGGCTGCACAGAGCTTGGTGTATTGACTGCAGCCACGAAAGGAGGAAGGTGAGGGCATTCCTGCAGGTGGCACTGTGGGACAAAGGTGGGGAGAGTGGAGGCAGGTTGAGGCCGTCCCCACATTATTTATGTCCTTGAGTGAGACTCCCTGCCCTTTCTGAGCCTCAGCTTTCCCTCCAGACAGATTAAACTGAGCGCAGAATCGGGCAGCCGCGGACCAAAGCTGCCCAGCAACACAGCCCGCCTCCAGGCTCCGCGAGGGACCTCTCCGGCTCGCCTGCCCTCCGGGTAGGAGTGGGCAGCGCCTCCCCCAAGAAGCCTTCCCCGACAGTCTCCTCGACGTCCCCCAGTCCGGGGCCACCGCAGGGATGCCTGCTGGGTCCCCTGGTCCCCTGAGCCGTCTCCACGAGGGCACTGCTCGGTGCTGCGACTCCTGCGTCCAGCGAGTGCTACGTCCCGCGCGCCCCGCCTCGGCTGAGGCTCCTGGCCCCAGGGCGCCCCGGCCCGCGTTTACATTCCCGCCCGGCAGCCTGGTGTCGGTGTCGGGCGGCGGGAGCCTGGCGGCCCGCCCGGTGTAAACATTTACACGAGCCCGGGACGCGGGTCAGCTCCCGGCCGCTTGGCCCGGGGCTCGGTCCCGGGCGCCCCCACGCGCGCACCGCGAGCCCCGCAGGCCGCCCCAGCCGCGCGGGCGATTAGCGGCTCGCGATTTGCGCTCATTTGCATGCGATTTGCATGGGCCCCGCCCTGGAACGGCTCCTCCTCCTCCTGGCACCCTCCCGCGCACGGATGCACATGGCTGCACCAAATGGTCAGCTAGAGGGGACTTTTATTAAGCGCCAATTGTATACCCAGTCTGATGCCAAGCCCACCAGAAAGGCACTTGGGTCTCCCGTTTTGCAGCTGGGGAAACCGAGGCACAAACGGGTGGGACTTGCCGCTAGGAGTGGTACTGCTTTCTTGTTCTTTTCTCTTGGTGCCGGGGATGGCGCCCACGGGGTCGGATCTGCCAGGCAGGCCCTCTACCGCCGCGCCACGCCCCAGCCCCGCGCCCCTTCCGTCGCTGCTGGTGTTGGGGGGGTGTAGACGAGGCCTGGACCAGTCTGGGGGTCTGACAAGAGTCACCTGGAGTGGGCTCCTGGCACATCAACGGACAGGAAGGGGGCCTCGGGCAGCGGGATCCCAGTCGGGGGTCCAGGGTCCGGCCGCTGCTCTAGCCCAGCGCGGCCCCTCGCCAGCGGCCACTGCTGCCTCCTGAGCTCCGCTGTCGTCTCCTGTGGGCCTCAGGGTGCCGTCCACACGGGCGTCCACCCATTCGCCTAACGTGCAGCGAGCGCCTGTGGTGCCCAGGTCCTGGAGACGCTGTGGGACCAAGACAGAGACATGCGAGGGGACATAACGCCGGCCAGGCTGGTGGCCACGTGACAGAGAGGCGAGCAGGAGGGCAGCTGCTGTGCCTGCCCAGACCCCCTGCTCGCCCCTGGGGAGCACCTGCCATGCACCACCCCCTCCTCCACGCCACACAGATCACGGCGTTTCTACTGACAGGAGCCCTAAAAGCGGGGAACACCCTGTCCCCCTTTTTCAGATGGGAAACAGCCCAGAGAGGCCATGCCACTCGCCCAAGGTCACAGCTAGGATCTGAACGCTGGTGGCCTGACCACCGGGAAGGGAGATGGGCAGGGAACCTCGGGGATGCGGCCCTCCCTGGCCGCCAGTCCCTGCTGGCCCCACGGCCCCGTCTTGGAGTCACGAGCCTCCGTCTCCCACGAGGTGTGAAGGCCTTGGACTCCGGGCTGCTTGTGCGAAGGGTTGAGGGGGGCGGAGAGAGTGAACCCAGGCTGGCCACAGGGGCCTCTGGTGGCCTTGGAGCTGCAGACCCCCACCCAAGCCTCGGTGGGGGCAGGATGGCAGGCGGCTGGTGGAGGCCTGGCGGGCGCGGCCGATAAGTGCCTTAACAATGGGTCTTTCTGTCCGGGGGTCACCCAACTGGTTTGTCTCTGGCACAGGCACGACAGGGAGGGGGTGCGGCAGGTGTGGCAGCGGGCAGGGTCCAGGTGTGCAGCCGTGGGCCTGTGTCACACACGCCCAGCACTCTGCTTCCGCACGTGCCGGTCACTCCCACACACGCGCACCATCACGCACGCCCCACGGCCTGCACCCCGCTCCGGCCGGATGCCACCCAGCGTGGGCTGCTCACACTCCAAGCCTGCCACACCCACACACAAGTGCGCTTCACACTCACACCAGACACCACTGCACGCAGGCCTGGGTGGTGCCCGGCTCACGCCTGCACACCCGGAGCGTCTGCCACCAGCATGCCTGGCCTGGGCTGGGCCTGCCCCTGGCCTGCCCCAGCTCTGCGCCCGGCCGCGTGCTCGCGCAGGAGTGCACAGCTGGACCTGCCCAGGGCCGTGGCGGGCGGCTGGGCCAGAGCTCGAGGCCGGGGGCCGCCTGCCGGTCTCCCCTGGCCCGGGGACATCGCAGCTGGAACCCTTGCCGACCGAGGGGGTGCGTTCTCCTTCCTTGGGGACCCTGACAGCCCCACCTGTGCCGACTGTCACTTCTAGCTGGAGGCCACGCGCCCTCCCTGCTGGGGCAGGGAGGGAAGAGGACGGAGGCCCAGAGGGGGACAGCGGTTCGGAGGCCCAGAGGGGACAGCGGCTCGGAGGCCCAGCCGGGGTCCAGCAAGGGCGTGCCATGTCCCTGGCACTCAGCGTCCTCACGTGCAGGCCGTATTCAGGACCCACCTTCCTGCCAGGCCTCCCAGCCTCCCAGGGGACACCCACCAGGCGCAGCCAGTCCTCTGTGGCGGGACCCCTGGTTCGGGGAGCGCCCTGCTTCCTGCTGCCCCAGGGAGCGAGGAGGGAGGGTGGGGAGCCCTTCCCCCACCCAGCCAGGGGGCCTTGGCATCGGGGCCTGTCCCCATCGGGCAAACTCCTACCCATCCCTCAAAGCCCTGCAGTCCCCCCACCGAGAAGCTCACCCCCACCTGCCGCTCCAGCCTCCAGCCTCCAGTCTCCAGCCACGCGTCTCAGCTGGTGGGGCTTTCGGGAGGTCCCCTGGCCGGGTCCCCTCAAGGTGACGGGCAGACTCTGAGAGTTCTGCTCAGGAGGCAGGAAGGGGGCCACGTTCCTCTGTCCCCGCAGCCCCAGGAGTGCCCCCTTCTCCTCTCCCCATCGCCCCCATTCCCTCAGTGACGCGGGCTCCTCGTCCTCAGTGAGAGCCAACGGGTGCCGCAGGGGGACCTGGCCAGGTGCCCTTGGGGCTGCCATCACTGCCAACAGGCAGAGCCGGCGGGGGGCCGCATAGGGGCGGAGCGAGCCACGGCAGGAAGGCGCGGCGGCGGGAGGGGGCAAGGCGACGTCGGAGCTCGGCGGCCCTCGCTACGGTGCCTTGCTGGAGGGTCCTTCAGTGAGATCCTGCAGGCTGGGCGGTGGCACCCGGCAGGGGCCTCGGGCCACGCGTTGGGCCTTGCCTCCCAGTGCCTGCCTCCCGGTCAGCGCTGGGCGGGCACCTAGCGCAGCCTGCGGTCCCCTTCACCCAGTGGCCTGGGGTTCCCTGGGGTCCTCTGATGGGCAACTGAGGGGCAGGACTTGGCCAGTGGTTGGGGCCTCTCTCAAGGAGGACTCCATGGTTTTGCAAAACAAGAAACAAATTCCACAGCCCACAAAAATGTGCCCCCTCCCTCGAGGGCCCAGGGCCCAGCCCCACCCCACGAGGGACGAGAGACGGGGGCAGCAACGCACATCTGGGGGCAAACCAGGAACATCTGGCGAGCCCAGCTGGTTCGAATGCAGCATCCGCAGGCGGGGGCCAGTGGCTTGTGTGTTGGGTGGGTGGACTCGGCCCCCACCCACTCTCCAGTCTGGCCAGGGGGAAGCGCCCAGCCTCTCCTCTCCTCTCCCAAATAGAATATGGTGCTGCTCCACCGCTAGAACTATCACTGGCTCCCCACTGCTGTGAGCATCAAGTTCCCATCCTGAGCTCATCCTTGGGGACTCTAGGTCTGTCCATGCCAACGTGAAGCTGAGGGATGGAAGGCAGGGACAGTGGCCTCTGGGGAGGCAACAGCCGCTTTGTGATAATCATAGTAGAACATAATAATAGCTACGCTAGTGGACAACACTGCTGGCGCCGTTCCCAGCATTCATGCGCAGCAACCACAGCAGAGTGTGAGCTATTTCATCCCCGTGCGGCAGGTGGGAAACCTGGTCCAGAGAAGTGAGTGGACGAACAGTGGTTGGGCAAACTCCTATGCATCCCTCAAAGCCCCAGCTGCACACATCCCCTCCCCCACAGTCTGAACCGCAGGCCGTGTGGCCTCACAGCAATAACCTCAACATCAATCCAGGCCACTCTGTTGGTTGGTGCCGGGTGCTGTGCTGAGTGCTCTCTGTATACCTGGCTCCCCTCACAGCCTGCAGAAGATGGTCCAAACTGTTTTCCACATGGGGAAACAGGCTCAGACGTCAAGGGACAGCTCGTGGCCACAGAGCAAAGAGGCTTACGCCAGGTTTTGCGTCCTAGCGCGTCCACACCTCTGCTGGGAGCCTGCCCAGGTGAGGAGGAGTGGTGAGGAGTGGGGACGGGGTGCCGGGCCCTGCGTGCAGAGCCAGGACAGTCACAGGTTTCCTCAGGGACACACAGCAGGTCCCGGCAGAGAAAGGGCCCGGCATGCCAACGCAGGTCCTGCTCCCAGCACAGTAACCAGCAAACACTTATTCAGCACCTACTGTATGCCAGGGCCTGGGCTGGGGCCAGGGACACTGTGGTAAGCCAGGCACCCTGGGCCCAGCTGCCACCTGGTGGGGGAGACCGACAGACAACAAGATGGCACGACTATGGTAAGTAGGCGTCGGCTGCGTGGGGACCCCAGCAACCCTGACCGAGGGACGGGCCGGCTGCTCCTAGTGGGTGCCCAGGCGGCTTCCTGGACAGGAGGCTTTGGAGCTGAGGCTCAGAGCATGGGTAGGAACCGGCCAAGCGGCCTCTGGGGAGAGGCTTCCGGGCAGAGGGAACTTCAAGGCGGGCCTGGAGGTAGGGACGTGCATTTGAGGTGACCAGTGTGGCCCCAGCAAGCACAGCCAGGAGACAACGTGGGACGCTGCGGTCAGAGGTGACGGGAGCCCTGTGGCCTGGGTCAGCTGCCCCCCTGCCCAGCACCTGGAGCCTTCTCTTCCTGCACCCCACATGGCAGGCGTGCCGGGAGCACCTTGGCCAGGCCACCAGCTTCTCGGACCCGCTGGCCAGCCCTCTGCGGCCGGCCCGTAAAGTGACCACCCCGACCGCACCGGGCAGGCCTGCTGGCCCCACAGGCATCTGCGGCCGGCAGGCAGGGGGGCTCCCCGGGGTGGGATGACAGGATCAGCCTAATGAGGCCTGGCACACTGAGCAGCTGGCGCGGGGCCCAGCGGGCAGCTCCGGAGACGCGGCTCTCCGAGGAGCAGCCCAGAGGGCACCACAGGAAGCCGCCGCCCGACAGGAAGGGAAACCGAGGCAGCCCAGGGCCCGGAGGCTCGCACCGGAGGACGGGGCGCCTCTCCGCCTCCTCCCAAATCAACTTTGGACTCGGGCCCCTGATGCACGGTGCTATTTAGACCCGAACAGAATCCTCTCTGGACCCCAGTTTCTTTCAGTACTGGGACTTAACCCGGGGTGCTCTGCCATTGAGCAGCACGGCCGGGCCTTTTCTTTGATTTCTTGGCGGTACCAGGGATTGAACCCTGAGCCACACCCCCAGCCCTTTTTTGATATTTTGAGACAGGGTCTCACTGAGTTTTTAGGGCCTCACTAAATTGTTGAGGTTGGCCTTGGATTTAGGATCCTCCTGCCTCAGCCTCCCGAGCTGCTGGGATTACAGGTGTGCACCATGGTACCTGGCTGCTGTCTGATTTCTTCCAGGCCTCGCCCGAAGCCTGATTTCATTTGGATCTGACAAGAAGACCTCTCTGTCCATTATCCTCACCCAAAGACCTTTCTGGACAGCCTCGGCCAAGGGGCCCGTCACCATACCGGGCTCCCGGGCTCCCTTCTCTGCCGCGGGCACCTCTGCAAGCGCACAGCCGCCTGGGGCCCCCTCGCTGCCCGCAGGCTGCGTTTGGCTTCACCCTCACCAGGGGAACGTGCAGCAGGAAGGAAAGCCCCTCCGTTGCTCAGCCTTGGCTTTCTCAGCCGAATGAAGAGCAGTGGCAGCCCGCTGGGCCGGCCTGGGGCTCAGACCCATCTGCCCTTGACCTCCCCACCTGGCCTTGAGGCCTGGACACCCCCCACCCCCCTGGAGGGCCAGGGGAGATGCCTCCGCAGAGCAGCCCCTCAGCACAGCCGGGCCCAGCAATGCTGAATGCAGGAGGACCTCCTCTCTCCTCCTGACTCCAACCTCACCCCCAGAGCTCTGTCCTGAGTGCTCCACCCTCTTCTTCCTCTGCCACACTCCCCATGGAACCCTGAATATGCCAAAATCAGCCACACTGTCTCCTACTTCCAGATCTTTGCATGTGCAGTTCCTGCCACCCAGAATGCCCTTTCTTTTCCCACTTAGAAAACTCCTCTTCATCCTTCACAGCCCCAGCTCCAATGCCCTTCCTACCTTGTGGTAGAGCCCTCATCCTTACTGCGAGCTCCACCAGCTCTGTGTCCCTGGGTCTCCAAATCTGTCTCTCTTCAAGGACAGGGCCCAAGAGGCCTGATACCAGAACTCTGATACCATTATTGTTTGTCAAACATTTGTTGAAACAAATGTGTTCTTAGCCGGGCGCGGGTGGCGCACGCCTGTAATCCCAGCACTTTGGGAGGCTGAGGCAGGAGGATCGCGAGTTCAAATTCAGCCTCAGCAATGGCGAGGCACTTAGCAACTCAGTGAGACCCTGTCTCTAATAAAATACAAAAAAGGGCTGGGGATGTGGCCCAGTGGTCGAGTGCCCCTGAGTTCAATGCCCGGTACCACAAAAAAAAAAAAAAAAAATGTGTTCTTGTGCCTGGCTGCCAACTTTTGGGTCTCTTCTGCCCCAGATTCTTGAAAGTTCTTCCTCTGCTCATGCCCTGAAAGCTGAGGCCAGAAATCCAAGGGGCTGGTGGTATTTCAGACACTGTCCTGTTGAAGAGGGGGATGTCTTTTCTTTCCTGCTCCCCTACAGCCAGCTCTCTGCAGCTCACTGGGGGTGGAGCGGGCTTGGGAACCCGGGACCCTCAGAAGTCCTAGGATGAAAGGAGTGGGGAGGGGTGCCACAGGGCCTCCAGGCAAGTGACTGGGGGTGGAGAGAGACTGGCAAGGCCGGGAATCTGCCCTCCACTGACATCCGCCTGGGCTGGTCACGCCCCACCGGGGCTTCCTCAGCCCCGGGCACTTGGAGACAAAGAGTGCGAGGGAGCACAGAGGGACGCGGGGCAGGAGAGGGCAGAGCGGACAGGCCGCCGACAGGCAAGGGCGAGGTCCACCCTTCTGCACCCCGGGCTCCTGCCCTGCTGCCCCAGATCAGGGCTGGGGACTTCGGAGCCTGGTGGGGCACACAAATGTATGCCAGCAGCGACATGGTCTCTCTCCAGTCCCTCCCCAATCTGCCCACTGTCTGAATCCCCCTGGACCTAACGACTCCTAGCCCACAAACCACCTCCTAGGGGCAATTTTGAGCAAGAGACGCCTTTGACAAAAGCAGGGAAGACAGGCGCTGCCTGGCCCCTGCAAATTCAATCTTTGCCCTTAAGGGACCCCCCCCCCTCCAAAGGGTTGGACGCCCTCTTGTGGTAATACTGGCGTCTCCCGGAGCTGAGAGGGCCCGGCCTTTACCGGAGGACACCGTGTCCCCGGCGGCGGCGGCGGCAGCGGCGGCGGCGGCGCGCAGGGAACGCGGCTGGAACGCGCCACTGACAGATGTTTACTTCTGTGCGCAGCTGGGCCGCGACGGCAGCCCCCGCCCGGGGTCTACGGGATCCAGATGCCCGCGCCGCCCCTGTAGACCCCAAGACGGAAGGGGTGCCTGGGTCTCGCCCTCCTAGAGGCTGGGGGGGCATTCCCGCCGCCGCCGCTTCCTGCCCTCCTCCGAGGCACCTAACGGGGGTCTAAGGAGGCAGAGCGCGTCCGCCCCGTCGGACAGGGACACCTCCGCCACTCCCGCTTGGAGGGGCGCTTGAGATCGCCCTCCCCAGCCCAGCGCCCCTTCACGCACAGACCTGTCGCCCCCGGCCCGCCCTCTCACACGCGCCTGTCCTGGGCTCCGGGAGGGAAGCCGCTGGTCTCCCTGGAGCCCCGGCGGTGCACCGGGCGGGTGGTCCCTCGCGCCGGTCCCCGCAGGCCCCCGCCTAACCTTGCTTACCTGCTCAGGGCGCCCGACTACCCGTCAGTGGCGGCCGCGCCTGCCGCCCGCGCCGGCCCGAGCCCCTGCCCCTGCCGCCGCGCCCGCCATCCGGGCGGCCTGGGCCCGCGGCGCCCGGGGGGGCCCGGGCCGGAGGAGGCGGCCGCGGGGGGTGCGCGGCGCGGGCCGGCCCATGGGGCCCCCCCGGGCTCGCTCAGCCGCGCGCCGCGGCCATCCCGGGCCGGCGCGGGCTGGGGCTGCGGGTGCCCTGGACGGCTGGGGCTCGGGGGCGCGGGGCGCGGGGCGCGCGGACGGCGCGGGCAGCCTGGGCGCGCGGCGGGGGCTCCGGGGCGGCGGCGCGATGGGCCCGGGCGCTCGGAGCGGCTCCACGGCGCGCTCTCCCGCCGCTCCCGCCGCGGACGGCTCGGCCGGCGGGGGCCGGGGGCGGGGCCGGAGGCGGGGCCGGGGGCGGTGGCTCGGGTTTCCCGGGCCGGGGAGACGCCCCCGTCCTCCCCGCCCCCGCCCGAGGGGCGCCGGAGGAGCGCAGGTGGCAGGAGCGCGGGGTCCCTGGCGACCACCTAGACGGCCGGGTCCCTGGGGTCCCGACGGCGCCCTTTCGGGAAAGCCAGGGCCCCAGACGCCCTTCTCAAAAGTCCCCTCCTGAAATCCTAAAGCCACAGTTCCCCGACGCCAGTGTCTGCGGCCCTCGGCGCCCCCCAGTCCGCTGAGGATCTGGCCCGACTGCCAGACCCCACAGCCCTGTCCCGGGTCCCCTTCCGGAAGCCGAGGGCGCAAGAAAGCCCTTCAGGAGAAAATCCCAGACCACTGGTCCCCTGGAGACCGGCTGCTTCCCATCCCTGCTCTGGAGATCCCTATGGCACCTCTTCCGTAAATTCAGAGTCCCGAGTCGCCCCCCAGATCCCTCCCTGGAGGACTAAGAGCCACAGCACCCACCCGACAGCAGAGTCCTCGACCCACAAGGCCCCCGCCCCACTGATGATTGTAGGTCCACCCGCCGGTTCTGTCCCAGGTCCTCTTTCCAAAAAGCTGAAAAGCTCGTTCCCAAGAAAGTCTTTTCAGGGGACCATGACCCACAGTTTCCCCCACGATACCCTAAGTCTGACGACGACGATACCGCTGTCCACAGCGCCCCCCATCCAGTAGCAGTTTCCCCAATCTGGCCTCCAAGCACTACGGGGGATCCCCTTCCCATTCCTGGCTCCCGCCGGCGCCCCCTCCTGGGCACCAGGACCCTTGGTGCCCGCCGTCATTTCACCCTCCCCAGAGTCCGAACCCAGCCGGCCCCCTCCCCGACGGTTCCGCGTTCACAAAGCGCCCCCTGGCGGCGCCCGGCGGATTCAGAGGAGAAACGGGGTGGGGGCGGGGCCAGAAAGGTGTTGGCCCCGCCCACAATCGAGTTCCTGAGAGTTCCCCGCCCGTGGCCCTGCCCCCGGCCCCGCGCGCAGACTCCCTCTAGTGCGCGCGTCCTGGTCCCGGCTTGCGTCCTCCGGGCCTGGTGATCTGGTTTCTTTCTCCCGCTGTCTGATTTCTTGGGGCCTCCTTCTCGCTCTGGCCCTGGCCGCCTACATTCCTCTGTGGGTTCGCATGGGCATTGGATCTCCCCAGGACCACCCCAATGCACCCACGCCTCTCTTGGGTCCACTGTGCGGGTTGCTGCGGGGCTGCGCGTGGTGCCGCGCACGTGCGAGCCAGGTGAGGTTGTGGGTGCGGGGACAGGAAAGTGGGTCAGAGGAGTGACGGCTCTGCGGTGGCCTGCTTCCAGCCCAGGATGGAAATGAACAGGGGTCTGAGCTCTGCGTGGCCTCCGCGTGCCTCAGTTTCCCCGTGGGCTGTGACTGGCGATCTGCATGGGATGCAGGACCGAGTGACCGTGCCTGGCGCATGCGCAGTGGTGTTGCCAGATGCTCACTGGCAGGACTTGCCCTCAGCGCCAGCTGGCCCTGACCCAGACAAGGTGGGGCGGGGACGCTCCCCCTTGGGTAGGACCCCCAAACCGCCCCCGCTCTCACAGAGCCAGACGCAGGACGAGTACTGCGCCAGGCCACACAAGCAGCACCTCCGCAGGCAGGTCGCTACCACCCACGTGGTCACACCGGGACCGCAGGACACACCACTGACCCCCAGCCTGCGCCTCACACTGACACACACACACACAAGCACACGCTCAGCCCACTGGCCCCAGAGGAACCTCCTGCTTGCTGGTGCACACGCATGCCCGCGCTCACACACTTGGTGGCGGCTTACTCTCGCCCCCGCTGCATGGCGCCGGTCAACACACCAGCCCTCCACGCCACACCGCCACGCCCGCCGCACACGTGGCCCAGGCGACCCACACATGCCCTGCACATGCACACAGCGCCCACACACACCGCGCAGGTAGCCCTGTGCTGGGGCGCCTCCCCCGCCACACCGCCTTGGGAGTGCCAGAGACGTCCCGCGGGACGTGGGCACACGCGGCCAACGGCAGGGCTAAGGCTCAGGCCCCTGCACACACGCAGCCTGCAAGAGCCCACCCCCAGCCAGCCAACCACCATTAAGCTGTCACCAGCTGCCCCTCCGCCGCCTCCCGCTCACCCCTCAATGCCTGCGCCCCCCTCCCCGCTGTGACTGCGGGCCGCGGGGGGCGGGGCGGGCCAACACATGGGGTGCAGGACACACACATGTGCCCACCATGTGGACGCTCATAAAATGGTTGCCTGGGCAACGCGACTTGAAAGACTTGGTTTTTCCCGGGCTTGGGCGGGGCAGAGGTTCAGGGGTGGGGCCGAGGCTGGTGGGCGGGGCAGGAGCAGAAGGTGGGGACTCAGGACTCCGCCCACCTCCAGGCACAGTGAGGGACACACGCTGACACAAACACCCACGGAAGACAGGTGTCACACTCTGGGACCTAGAGATACTGCCCTGCTCAGGGCCGCTGCACGTGGTCACACCAGAAGCACAGGTTCCCTCCATCCGGATGCAGTCCCAGAGTCACCCACACACAATGTCACCCTCCAGACACGCAGTGAGGGACAGCGCCCCGTCACGCGCGCACTGACTTACAGCACAGTTGGGAACTGGGGTGCACAGTCACACCTCATTTCCACAACTCCTCCACCCCCAGATAGGAGGGGACCCATCCCCACTGGGAACCCACGGACCCCCTATGGGGACCAATCTTCGGGGTCCCAACCGCTTGGAAGAAAGCGTGAGCCCCGCTTGCTGCGAGGCCAGGGGCTGGCGGTGCTCGCAGGAAACACGGGCGTTTACAGCGCTTTATTTTTAACTTTCCTAGCCGGGACTTGGGCTGCAGGGTGCCGCGGGTGGAGCTAGGCCTTGAATGGCCCTTGTCGTCTTCCCTTCCCAGAGCAGAGGTGTGGGGAAACTAAGGCTCGGTGGAGCACAGGGGCACTCCTGGGCACGTGGCTCTGTGATGAGAAAGAATGCCAGGGTCAAGGCCAAGGCAGGGGTGGGTCCGGGCAAGGGTAACTGAAACCCAGGCCCCAGAGCCTGACTGCCCTCCCTGTGTTTGCCTGGGAATTAGTTCCGCTCCTTCACCACCTCCACAGATGGCGCCCCTGGTAGCTCCTGGCAACAGCCGCCCTCCTCCACAGCCTGCTCTAGGCCCATTTGGTGGTTGTGAAACCCCAGGATCAGAGAGGTCAAGATGCAGATCCAGGTCACACAGCAAAAAAGGGGTTCCGACCTGGGACTGGATGACTTTGGAAGGTTCCTCCCTGTCCCTCTCCCCAGGACGGGCCCCTTCTCTCCCTGGGAGGCCACTGCTCCCAAGGGGAGCGTTCTGTTCAGGGGTGGAGACCCAGGCCAGCTCTGGGAGGCCAGCGGCCGCTGGCCAAGATGTAGACTTGGCTGGTGGAGAACTTTCCATCTTAGCGCTAGGAGTTGGTCCAGGGCCAGCGGGCCTGGGGCTGCACCCTGGGACCCCCAGGGACCAGCTCGGCAGGGGTGGAGGAGGCTGGGCGCTCAGCGTCCTCTCTGCCTGCAGCTGCCTCCAGCCCAGGTCAGCCACAGGCCCGGTCCTCAGCCCGCAGCGTGCTGGTGCCGTTGCCACCGGGCCTCCGGGCCTCTGCCTGAGGAGTGGCTCCTCCGCTCTGATCAGGGCTTGGGGTTGGCGAGTGTCCTCCAGGCTGGCCAGGTCAGTGGGACAACTCCGGGCTGCTGCTGCTGGCCCTGGCCGTCCTCGGCGCGCGGCTCTGGGTGCCGGATCCAACAGTCACCCTCACTTCAACTCTGGCTGGGTCCCCAGAGCTGGCCACACACTCCTGGCTGGGGTCAGGCCAGGCCCGGAGCTGGAGGGGAAGCCGGCCAGGCGGGGCTGGGGCCCAGGAGGGCTGTGGGCAGCAGGAAGGAGCCGCGTTCCAGGCCAGGATGGTGAAAACAGGGCCAGCAGCCGTCCCCGCAGGGCCATTCACAGCCTCGGGTCACAGGTCGAGGGCCCCATCCCGGGGGTCTCAGGTCAGCAAGGTGGGAAAGCCATCAGGCCGCAGTCGCCGCAGGGCCGGGGCGGGCTGTGCGGGTGGCCGTGCAGGCCCCTCCACGGAGCAGGGCCGCACACGCCTGCGCGTGCACACACGCAGGAGCAGACACAGCGTGCACACGCTGCTCACACGCGCGTGCCGCAGGCACCCTGGCTCCCTGTCGCCACCGCCCGCCCGGCCCCCGGCCGGCCCCTCCGTCTCGTGTCCTTGGCCTGGGCTGCCCTAATCCCAGTCTCCTGTCCCGAAGCCAGGAGATAAGGGGCAGCTGCAGCCACCGATAAAGAAGTCGCAGCCACAGATCCGGGGTGGCTGTGGCAGCGTCGGGCAAGGAGCCTGGGCTTCACCTGCTCCACAGCCCTGCCCAGCCCCGGGACAGGCAGGAAGAGGGCAGGGCCGGGGGTGCGGCCGGGGGAGCTAGGCGGAGAGGAGCAGAGGAAGAGCCAAGACCAGAATAGAGACAGAAAGAATCAGAGAGGGGGACGGCGGCGGGAGACGCCAAGAGCAGCTGCGGGCCCCAGGCCCTGTCCCAGCCCTACCTGGGCCTCAGTCTCTCCACCTGCTCAGAGCCCGGGTCACGGCCTCCCTCCTTGACCGCAGTCAAGGTCAGGCATCTGGAGGATGGGCCTGGACGACGACATCATCCCCAACGTCCCCCATGCCCCCAAGGTTCCTAGGAACCCCTCAGCCCCCTGCCACCGCCTCAGTGAAGTGGGCCCGAGGGAAGGTTCCCCTGGTGCCCCAGTTTCCAGCTAGGAAAAAAAAAGATGCACCCCTGGACAAGTGTCACGGAGCCCCCCACCCCGCCATGTCAGGCCTGGTGCTGGGCGCTGGGGACACCGAGTGACACCGAGTGACAGGGCAGGCCCAATCCCGGCCCTCTCTGGGCTCACCGCGGGCCAGGCAGCCACAGGGCCCGCGCGGGCGCTGGACTCGCCTGGTCTGGACAGCCGGGCGTCTTCCAGAGGGGAGAGCGGTGGCCGCGGGAAGATCAAGGGCAGCAGGGAGCCTGTTGAAGAGGGAACCGCGGGCGAGGGCGAGGGGCTGGCTCCCGAGGGCCCTGGAGCGGGCAGGAGCTGGGGCACGGAGCGGCGGGGCACCAGGGAGCCAAGGAAGGCCTGGGAGCCCGAGGGCCTGCGCAGGGCTGCCCATCACTGTCACTAGGATTACTGTCACGCCGTGCCAGGGGTCGAACCTAGGTGCACCCTCGGCCATCGATCGCGTTTACGACGGAGCAGGGGAGCCGGGCAGTGGGACAGGAAGGAGGATGGAGGCCTGGAGCGGGGAGGGGCGGGCCTGAGGGTCGGGGGCAGCGGGGAGGTCCTGGGGGAGGTCCCGGGCGCCTCCGACGGGCTGCTGGGGGAGGGAGAGGCAGGAAGGTGTGGCCTTGGCCTCCGGCTCTGGGTGGCGAGGCAGTCCCCGGGCTGGGCACTGGCAGGACTCAGGGGCGGTGCCGAGCCCACTGTTCTCCTGGGGATGTGGCGGCTGGGGGCAGTGGCCGGGAAAGGCTGGAGGCTTCTGCGGCCACAGCAGGCGGGAAGACTCCTGGGGACCTCAGGGGGTCTCCCTAGGATTGGGGTGCCTGAGGTCAGGGAGGCAAGACAAGCGCAGTTTGGGGGCCCTCTGTGGCCTGCAGGGTGTGACGAGGGTCAGAGACAGGAATAAATGGGTTAATCTGTGACAACCACTCAAAGTGATAAGTGATCGCAGTCATGCCGTCGTCCTCTCGTGTGGACGGTAGGTGTGACGGTCACTAGCCAACGCGCCACCGTCCATACTAATGCCCTGGTGTCCACAGCCAGCCGCAGCCCCTCGGCCAGGGAGGGGCAGCTCTCCCTGAGCCTGTCTCCCCAACCTGCCCACGTGTCTCCTGGGAAGCCATGTGGGAGGCAGGGGACAGGTCCCCAGGAGGGAGGAGGGAGCTGGACTCCACCACTCAATCCCACTGTGTCCCACAGAGGGCGGCCAGGCCCGAGGTGGGCAACAGTTCTGACGCTTTCTCCACGGTCCTGGAGAAACTGGTGCTGAGGCTGCGGTGGCCTCGGGGAGACCCCTTCCCTCTTTGGGCCTGTTCACCTGTCACACGAGAAGCACAGCATGCCCTTCCTGCTGTGGACAGCCCTCATGATCTGAGCGGCGCGTGAGGCGGCTAAGGGATGGGCTGTTCCCACCACGCGCGGCGTTACACCAGGGGGAACAGGGAAATAATGGCGCAGTGACAATAGCTGTCCCGTGAGAATGTCCACAGCTGCTTACCTCACCTTCTAAAGGAGATGCCTTGATCAGCCCGATTTTATAGATGTCGGGAGGCTGGGGAGCTGCCCGCGTTCCCTGCTGGCAGGTGGAGGGAGGGGCAGGGACAGCCTGAGCTCCCCACGTGCACAAGCCTCCTCCAAGAATGGGGACGTTAGGGAGCATGACCAGAAGCCGGGCGCGATGGCGCACACCTGTAATCCCAGCACTTGGGAGGCTGAGGCAGGAGGATCGCGAGTCCAAAGCCAGCCTCAGCAGTGGCGAGCCACTTAGCGACTCAGTGAGACTCTGTCGCTAATAAAATACAAAAAAAAGGGCTGCCGATGTGGCCCAGGGGTCGAGTGCCCCTGAGTTCAATCCCCGGTACCAAAAAAAGAAAAAGAAAAAAAAGGGGGGGTGGACTATAACCAGGCATGATAGGGGCAGTGGCAAATGGTGACTAGGGCCTCCCTCCTCTGCCCAAAGCCCTCCGTGGCTCCCAACTCCCTGGGTGTCAAAGCCCAAGTCCTCCCTGTGGCCCACAGGACCCTGAATAACCTTCCCTGTCCCCTCCCAACCTCCCCTTCTCCTTACTGTGCTTCTAACATGCCAAGTCCAGTCCTGCCCCAGGGCCTTTGCACAGCGATGCCCTCTGCCTGGAGCACGTTTTTCCTTTGATAGCCCTATGACTCTCACTTCTTCTGAGTATACTCAAATATGGCCTTGTTAGTGAAGCCTTCCTTGGCCATCCTACTAAAAACGTGCAAGCACCAGAAGTGTTATTCCCAAGTCCCCTCCCCTACTTCACTACTACTAACAGGGTAGAGTTACGCGTCATGTTTACTGTCCTTCTAACCCTGTGTCAGCTCTTAAAAGCAGGGGATCTTGTTTTGTTCACTGCTGCATCTCCAGCATCTAGAGAGTATCTGGCACGTAAGTGCTCAACTAGTTATCTGTTGAACAAATGCCCCACATAAAAGCAGTGAGAGTTACATTTTAAAATAATTATTTTTATTGTACAAACATGTGGTGTACCCTGCGATAATCTGACCCATGTATACAGTGTGAGACGATCGAATCAAGGTAGTTAACACGTCCTCCTTAAGCATTTTTTAAACGTTTGATTAACGTATGCTAATCGTACAGATTTGTGGGACACAGTATGCTATTTCAGTACGCGCCTACAATGTGTGACCACCAATCAGGGACATGAGTTTCCAACTCCTTGTGGAGCCTTGAGCTCCTGCCTTCCAGTTATTATAGAACATACAAAAGGTTATTGGGAACTAGTTTCCTCCCCCCACCCAGCCCCTGTAGAACTTATTTTTAAAACCCCAGCAGCGCAGAACCCTTCCGTGGCCCATAGGGGGCAGGTTTGAAGCCCCGGAGGCTCCACGTCTTCAGGGCTTCCCTCCGCCCTACGTGCCTGTCCGAGGCCCCACCCATGCTTGGCTCCGCCCCGTGACGCCACACGCGCATGACAGCGTCATTGGAGCACTGTGCGCATGCGTACTCTACCAGTACGGCCATGGAGCACATGCACGACCCGGAAGGCCTGTCTGCCACACTCTACAACGGCCGTGAGTTGTTGATGGCGGAGGGAGCGACGAAGGCCCCAGCAGAGAGTGGAGGTGACAGCGACTCAGGAGTTAGCGCGTCAGAACGGGGAGTGGCGCCCATTAAACCTCAGTGAGTCTCCAGAGCAGTAGGGGGCACCTTATATGGTCTTCCCGGTACCCGTAGTGCGGCCCAAGCGGCGCATGCTGGGATGTGGGGCATGGTCCGGAGCAGGGAGCTTGCGGGGTCTTCAGTCGAGGCTGTTCCTCCGCCCGCATAGAGGTCACGCTAACACCTGAGGAGGCGCGTGTCGGAACCTGTCACTTGTGTGAGGGGCGGCCACGTGCGTGTTGGATAGGCGGGGTTCAAGGCAACACCCGCAGTGCATGCTGGGGACTGTAGTCCCTGCGTATGGGTGGGAATGGCGCGCGTGCACCTCCCGCCGCGGTTGTAGGAGGGGTTTGGCGTCGCCGCCAATGCCGCAGGGCATGCTGGGGATTGCAGTGTCGGCCGGGCCGGGCTGAAAGGAGAGCGGGGAACGCGGCGGGTTTGTCCTCGCTGCAAGGCATGTTGGGACTTGTAGTTTCCCACGTGAGGCCAGGGACGTTCCTGCTTGATAACGTGTGTCTTGGCCCGAAGTTCAGGGCAGTGGGGATCCAGGAACAAAACAGGTTCCCTGTCTGGTCTTGAGGGGAGCCCTGGCTGGGAGCTGGCTAGTTCTAAGTAGTGAGCTCTCTGTCAACTGAAGCATTTTTTTTTTTAAAATATTTTTCTTTATTTGCTTTAGTTGTACACACTGCGTTTTATTCAATGCGTTTTATTTGTACGTGGTGCTGAGGATCGAACTCGGGTCGCCCATGCGCTAGGCTAGTGCTCTACCACTGAGCCACAATCCCAGCCCCTCAACTGAAGCATTTAATCAGGGTAGTTCTTCTCAGCCTCCTCACCCCAGTTTCCCGAGTCTGTGCTCACAGGAGGGACTCCTGGACGAGTCCTCCTTTCTTCTCCCTCTCTGCTGGCAGATACCTCACACCAAGGAGCAGTTTCACCAATTCCTGGAAGCCAAAGGGGAGGCGCTCCAGCAGGAAACAGAGGCAGGGGACCCTGATGGCAATGGCCTGGCTGAGCCTGAGGCCAAGAGGATCCGACTGGAGGATGGGCAGGTGGAGGATGGGCAGACGGCGCAGGCAGCTGAGCCCGGGCAGCAGCCACAGGCCCAGAAGAGGGCCCGGGGCCAGAACAAGGGCCGACCCCATGTGAAGCCCACACACTATGACAAGACCAGGCTCTGCCCCTCACTGGTCCAGGTGAGCACGGCCCCACAAGAAGGTTCTGGGGCCTTCAGTCTACGCCATCCCCATTTGATCCTCAGGACCCCCTACCACTATGTAAGTACAGACAGCTCCCAGCTCGAGGTGACTCAGCCTCTGATCTGACATTTTGGTGATGAGAAAGCCACACACATTCCGCAGGAACCACACTTTGAAACTTGAATTTTGGTCTTTCCTGATTCGTAACATGAGACGCTCTTGTGAGTGGTGTGACAGTCACGTGATGCCAGGTCCCGTCAGCCCGAGACTGTAAGGGTGAAGGCCAGTGCTCCACGGCGTGCCGTGCCTGTAGCTATCTGGAGGGCCAGTGGTCAGGTGGGCCCCGAGTTTTGCACATGGGGTATCTTCAGCCTATTGTGGGTGTCTCTGCACATGACCTCCTGACAGGTCGAGGACCACCTTGTCGCTCTGGATCCGAGTCTCAGATGGAGCACCTGAGGCTCGGGGAGGTTGCTGACATGCCCGCGGACACAGGCAGGATCTGGGACACACGCAGCCTTCCTGGTCCTCCCTCATGTCCTCCTCCTCTCCACAGGAGTCTGCTGCGCAGTGTGTCTTTGGCGACCGCTGCCGCTTCCTGCATGACGTGGGCCGCTACCTGGAGACCAAGCCGGCCGACCTGGGCGCCCGCTGCGTGCTCTTTGAGACCTTCGGCAGATGCCCCTATGGTGTGACCTGCCGCTTCGCCGGGGCCCACCTGGGGCCTGGGGGCCAGAACCTGGTGCGGGAGGAGCTGGCCGCGTGCTGGGCCCACCGCCAGCCGGTGCGCAACGGCCTGGACAAAGCCCTGCAGCAGCAGCTGCGCAAGCGCAAGATCCGCTTCCAGCGGGCCGAGCTCGCCCTGCGCCAGCTGAGCCAGGGCCAGCTGCCAGGCCCTTCGCCAGCCCGTGCCGTCCCCGAGGCCACCGCAGCCGAGGGCACTCCGGGGCAGAGCGACTGTGGTGCCCAGCAGGCCCCTGCTGGGCCAGATGCTGGCTGCCCCCCCAGCCACCCTGTGCAGACCTGCGGTCCCCTGACGGACGAAGATGTGGTCAGGCTGCGGCCCTGTGAGAAGAAGCGGGTGTGTGCTCCTGTCCCCACTGCGGACGGTGCCAGCGGCAGGGCTGGCCTCGCAGCACGCGCCTGCTGGGCACCAGCCACGGCACTCCCGTGCTAGACGCCAGAGCCAGGTGCCCTGGAGGAGCCCTAGCTGTCCTCTTGCCTGGGCCCCGCCTCAGCCAGCCTCAGCGTGGCGGGCAGGAGCGCAGGCCACACAGCTCGGTCCTGGAGCGCCAGGGCTGGGCAGAGGGGCCACGTGGAGGGCTGCTGAGAGGAGGGGGTCGTGACTGGCTTCTGGGGTCAGAGACAAGCTCTCCAGCAAGGGGACTGGGGCAGAGGACGTGTCTCGCCAAGGGTGGGTCGTCACGTGCAGAAGCCCAGGGTGAAAAGGAGCGGGCTGGCGGGACAGAGGAGCATCGGGGCCGTGGGAGGAAGGAGGCCGAGCGGCCTCGCAGCCGGCTGGGGCCTGCCCTCACGTGGTTTCCTCCCTGCAGCTGGACATTGGCGGCAAGCTGTACCTGGCCCCCCTCACCACGGTAGGGCCTGGCGCTGGGGGGCTGCTGGGGGGCCCGGGGGTCCTGTCTGCTGTGGCCTCATGGTCTGTCCTGATGGCCCAGTGCGGGAACCTGCCCTTCCGGCGTATCTGCAAGCGCTTTGGGGCGGACGTGACGTGCGGGGAGATGGCCGTGTGCACCAACCTGCTGCAGGGCCAGATGTCCGAGTGGGCCCTGCTCAAACGTCACCAGTGCGAGGACATCTTCGGTGTCCAGGTCAGGGTCTGCCCCAAGGTGGGGAGGGGCCATGGCTGCCCTAGGTCAGAGCCACGTTCAGGATCTGCCCAGTTGACAGCCGATGGCCCTGGCATCGACTCCCCGGCTCCCTGGTGCCAGCGGGGTGGGGCAGGCCGCGCGCCCGGCTCCCAGCGCCTGGGGAGGCCCGGGTCGGGTGGGGCCTGGCGGTGGCGCGTTCCCTAGGTGCCAGGCCCTGGGTCTTCCCTTTGTGCCGCAGCTGGAGGGCGCCTTCCCGGACACCATGACCAGGTGTGCGGAGCTGCTGGGGCCGCACCATCGAGGTGGACTTTGTGGACATCAACGTCGGCTGTCCCATCGACCTCGTGTACAAGAAAGTAAGGTTGCGGGGCCCTGAGACCTGAGCGTGGGGGTGTGTGGCCGCGGCGTCCCCTCCGTGCGGGTCCTGGCAGGGCTGGGTGACTGCGGGTGCTGTGTGCACCGGCCCACCTGGCCCCTCTCCCCAGGGCGGGGGCTGTGCGCTCATGAACCGCACCGCCAAGCTCCAGCAGATCGTCCGCGGCATGAGCCAGGTACTCGCCTCCCGCCGTCTGGCCCCCCCGCCCCGCCCACCGCCCCGCCCCGCCCACCGCCCAGCCCCGCCAACCGCCCTGTCCCCAGGTGCTGGACGTGCCACTGACGGTGAAGCTGCGCACGGGCGTCCAGGAGCGCGTGCAGCTGGCACACCGCCTGCTGCCGGAGCTGCGGGACTGGGGCGCAGCGCTCGTCACGGTGGGTCCTGGGGTCTGGGCCGCAGCACCCCCGGCCGCGGGTGCCGCTCCTACATCTTCTCCTCTCCTCCCCCAGCTCCACGGCCGCTCGCGGGAGCAGCGCTACACCAAGCTGGCGGACTGGCAGTACATCGCCCAGTGCGCCAAGGCCGCCAGCCCCATGCCGCTGTTCGGTGGGTGCCCCAAGGCCACCCTCCTTCACCAAGCCCACCCACCTCCACCCCTTCTGCCCTGACGGGGACCACTGGGTGGCGGGGACCACCCAGAGCGGCTCCCGAGACGCCCTTGCTGTCCCGGCAGGAAACGGGGACATCCTGTCATATGAGGATGCCAACCGCGCCATGGAGACGGGCGTCGCCGGAGTCATGATTGCCCGGTGAGTTCCCGGCAGGGCCCAGGGCCAGCGGCAGCCGCCTGAGCACCTGGTCTGCTCTGTGGGACCGGGGGCTGCTTGGCCCTATGGGACCAGGACAGGCAGGGAGCCGGGGGTCGCAGCGGGAGGGACCTGGGGGCTGTGCTCCGGGCCTAGGCTGACCCGCCCACCCCACAGCGGGGCGCTGCTGAAGCCCTGGCTGTTCACGGAGATCAAGGAGCAGCGGCACTGGGACATTGCGTCCTCTGAGCGCTTGGACATCCTGAGGGACTTCACCAGCTACGGCCTGGAGCACTGGGGCTCGGACACGCAGGGTGTGGAGAAGACGCGGCGCTTCCTGCTGGAGTGGCTGTCCTTCCTCTGCAGGTGGGTGGGCCCCGGTGGGCAGCGGCCTGGGCTGGAGGCTCGGGCTGACCGGCGCCACCTGCAGGTACGTGCCCGTGGGCCTGCTGGAGCGGCTGCCACAGAGGGTCAACGAGCGGCCGCCCTACTACCTGGGCCGCGACTACCTGGAGACGCTGATGGCCAGCCAGCAGGCGGCCGACTGGATCCGCATCAGGTGCCGGGGAAGGGGGCGGGGCTGGACGGGGGACGGGGGACGGGGGCCAGGCCCGGAGCCCAGGTCTGACCACCCTGCCCCGCCCCCAGCGAGATGCTCCTGGGACCTGTGCCGCCGGGCTTTGCCTTCCTGCCCAAGCACAAGGCCAACGCGTACAAGTAGGGCCGGGCCGAGGCGCCGCGTGGAGAAGATAATAAAGCTCACTGTGCGGAACCCAGGCCTCGCCGTGGCTGGGATGCTGCCCCTCGCCAGCCCTCCCAGTCATCCTGGTCACCCCGGCCTCCCTCCTGGACCCCAGCCCCCTCCCAGCTGACTCGCTCGTGCTCCCAGCCTCCCAGCCACCCGAGGGTCTGGTGGAGCTGGGTTCTGTGCTGCCCAGCGGGGAAGACCACCAGGTGGCAGGCCGGGTGGTGGAGCTGGCCCTGGGGTAGGGTCAGGGCTCCTGCTGGGGGACCATGGTGCTAGGACAGAGGAGGGCATTGTCAGAGGAGAGGACAGGGGCAGGCCAGGTCTGCCCACCCAGGTGACACCTGGCTCTCCCCTCTGCCTCCTGCCCACCCTCCCGCCCCGGAACCCCACCTGGTGGGCGGGCCTCAGCCTAGAACCCATCGCCCCAGTGACCGGGCGCACAGAACCCACGGGACTCCGAGCCTGCTCTCCAGGTGGGCTCCTCGCTCCCGCCTGCCCCGGCCGCCTGCCCATGCCGCACCCCAAGCCCTTCTGCCCACCCGCTGCCCCCCAGGGCCTGGAGAGCACCGAGGGGCCGGGCCCCCAGCCAGCGCCCGCCTGCCCCGAGCCCGCTCCTGCTGTGGGTATGAGGGGTGGGGGCGGCCCCGGGAGGCGGTGCCCGGGCACCTCCGCAGCTCAGGCCCCAGCATGGCACCTCTGTCCACAGCTGCCTCGAGCCTACTCTATCAGCCCCTAAACCCGGAGAAAGAGGCGTTCCCGGCCCCTCCAGCAGGTACCGGCCGCCCCAGCTCTGCGCCGGCCGGGAGTGGCCAAGAGCGGGCAGGGCTCAGCTGCCCCCTGGGACCCTGCAGGGGCCTGTGTCCCTGTCCCCAGACGGGTGCCCAGGAGGAAGGGCCACGTCCCCTGCCCGAGGCCAGTCTGCTGGCCCTGCTCCCCAGGCAGCTTGCCCCGCCCCACAGGCCTCCAGAGCCAGCCCTGGGCCCACCATGAGGCCCCGTCCCAGCGGGTGGCCAGAGCAAGGCCTGGGCCACTGTCCCTCAGGAAGCTGCAGAGAAAGCCCGTGTCCTCATCCACACAGACCCCCAAACGATCCATGGGGAGCCCCCAAGACGAGGCTGTCCCCGGCCCTCAGTGAGGAGGCCCATGGGTGCCCACACCCGCTGCCCACAGGCTTCCAGATGGCGCCGTGCGGCTGCTTCTTCGACCCCCGCATCTACCGAATCGAGTGGGCCACCACCGACTTTGGGCAGTCGTCCCTGTGCAAGCTGGCCGTGGCGGGGGGCCCCGCCTCGCAGGGCAGCTACCTCCTGGAGCCCCAGCACTACCTCAAGGGCCCCGTGCCTGCCCCGCCGCCGTACCCTCACTACCAGCCTGCGCCCGGGGGCCCCCAGTACCTCATGCCCTGCTTCCCCCCCGAGGGACCTGGGCCCGAGGCCCTGGGCTTTGTGGGTGACGGGGGGGCACCCACCTTTGTGGGCCTGCCCCCGCCGCTGCTCAAGGAGAGCCTGGCGCCCCCCAGGGAGAGCAAGCTGCCCCCGCTGCTCGTCACGCTGCCCGCCGAGGCCACGCTGCCCCCCGGCACCTGCGGCCCCCCCAAGGGCCACCTCGGCCAAGTCCATGGGCCCAGCGAGCCCCCGGCCCTCCCCACCAAGGAGCAGCCGGGTGGCGGCGGGGCTGTGCCCAGCCTGCAGCACCCGCCCGGCCTGGGCGAGGCCAAGGCCCCGGAGGCGGCGAGGGCCTTCGTGCTGCCCGAGAAGGTGCCCTTGGAGGACGCCATGAAGCTCTTCGACTGCCTGCCGGGCGGCGCGGAGCCCGAGGCCAGCCCGCGCAAGGTGCCCAGGCCCAACCTGCCCGACTGCGGGCGTGGCGGCGGCGACTCCACCGGCGACATCCGCTCCCTGCGCCTGCCGGACGAGCTGCTGTCCTTCGACTACAGCGTGCCCGAGGTCCTGGAGGCCGTGGCCGGCGTGGACTGCTGCTTCAACCTCAAGGCGCTGGACGAGGACCCGCCGCCCCGCCTGGGGCCCCCTGCCGCCGACCCCTTGGCCCCCGGCCCACGGTGCGACCCGCCGGGGAAGAAGAAGGCTGCCTCGACTGTGCGCAAGGGGAAGCCGGGAGGCAAGGGCAGGCAGGGGGCAGCCCCCACGGGGCCCCGTCAGGACCTCGGAGTCGCCCCCCATTAAAACCGTTTTGATCTCAGCTTGCTGTCCCCTTGGGCCCCAGGGCAGGAGGCTGTGTGTGGACGCTGTCCCACGCCCCGTGTCCGAGGGAAGGCCAGGCTGCACCCCGGCTGCATGCTGAGGTCAGGCAGGACCCAGCACTCACTGATGCCAGCCTCCGGGGCCAGTCGCAGGAGGTGGCGAGCCTGTGTCCCTGCGCCAGAGGGTCCCGGGAGGTGGGAGCTCGGCTTCTGGCTCCGGGTGGAAGCCTGGGGGTGCTGGGCCACCGAGCCTCGCCCCTGCCCTCGTTGTCTTGAAACAGTCCTGCCAGGTTCTTAGGACCCATGCCCAGCCCTTGATCCGCTGGGTGACACGCGGGGCACTGTGTCCAGCCACCATGAGGACTTTTCCCTTTGGTGGTGAAGATCAAGGTTGCCCAGGAAGTGGCACAACCTCGCCTGGACCCAGCCCGCAGGCGAGTCCCGCCCAGCGGCTCCTTCATCCCCCACTGCAGGCCCGTGTCCCACGAGGCTGCCGCTGGTGGAGGAGGGGCACCTGACCCTGTCCGCAGGACCGCTGGGCCGGGGGCCGGGGGGGGGGGGGGGGGGGGGGGGGGGGGGGGGGGGGGGCGTCGTGGGAGGCAGGCCGGGGCCTGAGCTGCTGCTGCAGGCGGTGGCCCGGTGAGGTGACAGGGGGCCAGCGCTGGCCCACGTGGGGCGGGGACCGTGCTCACGCGTGCAGGAGGGTGCCCAGTGGGGCGGGCACGGACACGTGTTGCCCACGGCACCTGAGCCCAGTGCGGTGTCCAGCGGGGCCCGGGTGGGGACGTGCCGAGGTTCTGATCTGAGGTGCCAGGGACAGTCCAGCCCGGGAGGAGCAGGGTGACCCCAAGACCAGTGTCCTTGGCCTCTCCCGACCCCCATCCCGGGGGCAGCCCCTGCCTGTGCACAGGCTCCCACCTGCCTTTCTGCTGTGCCCAAGGTGACCCTGAGGGGCGTCACCCCCCCACGACCTGGGATGGCTCCTGGGCCGCGCCTCCCGTGGTGGGCCGGGGTCCTCCTGCCCAGCCCTGGGCTGTCTCCTGGGGTGGGGACCTTCATCCTGGGGTACCTGAGGGCTGTGCTGGGGAGCCCCGGAGGCCTGGGCTGGGGCCGTGCGAGCTGGGGCTCCTCGTCTTCGTCAGGTCCCGCCGAGGGGAACAGGCAGGGCCACCTGGACGCACGGGGCTGGTGGGGCGCAGAGAGCTGGGGACGCGTGGGCAGGGTCTTGCGGGAGAGGCACGGCGGGGTGGCGGCTCTGTGTGGGAGGCCCTAGGCCCTGGGGCTGGCCCTGCACCGCAGCATCCAGGGAGAGGAGGCTGGGCCTGCGCTTGGACACTGCTTGGTTGGCACGCTGTGGGCGCGGGGTTCGTGGAGAGGGTGTTAAGTGTCTAGGAAACCGCAGACTCCTGTGTGGACTGGGCCTCAGACGTCAGAGTGCCACAGAGTCAGCGAGGTCTGAGTATATTGGCCACACCTGTCACCCCAGCAGCCTGGGAGGCTGAAGCAGGAGCATCACAAGTTCAAGGCCAGCCTCAGCAACTTACTGAGACCCTGTCTCAAAATTTAAAAAAAAGGGTCAGCTGTGGTGTGGTGCACGCCTGTGATCCCAGCACTTGGGAGGCTGAGGCAGGAGGATCGCGAGTGCAAAGCCAGCCTCAGCAATGGCGAGGCACTTGGCGACTCAGTGAGGCCCTGTCTCTAATAAAATACAGAAAAGGGCTGGGGATGTGGCCCAGGGGTCGAGTGCCCCTGAGTTCAATCCCCGGTACCAAAAAAAGAGCCAGGGTGTCTGCCCACGGCCGAGCACTGCCTGGCACGAACCCGGCCGGGCTTCCATCCCCAGCAAGACAGACAGACGCCCGTGAGACGCAGGGAGGACGGAGGACACGCGGCCCTGCTCAGCTCGCAGTGCTTTACTCGGGGCTCGTGCCCAGCCCCCGTGGCACGGCCATGGCTCCCGACCCCGGGGTCAGCGCCGGGCCCTGCGGCAGCACTTGGCCCTCCCGCACAGGCGGGCACAGCACTGGCCCAGCCAGCGGCTGCCCTGGGCGCACAGGTGCCTGGGCGTGAGGTAGGCCAGCCACACGGCCAGCAGGATGCTGCTCACCAGCAGGAGCACGCCGACTTCCTGCCGGATGAGCATCCGCGGGTAGGCGCCGTACACGTAGATGCTGAAGGTGGTGTCCAGCTGGCAGTAGCTGCGGGCAGCGGCAGGGCAGGTGCTGGGGACCGCCCTGAGCCCCCGCCCGCACAGACCCCAGGCAGGACGGTGGACTGCGACTGAGGGGCGAGGCTCAGTGCGCCCAGCGCCCGCCCCTGTGGCCCTCCTGGTGCTGCTGTCCCGTCCCCGTCCCACAGGGTCTGGGGACCTTCTGTGGTGGGGGCCGAAAGGACTTGGAGCAGGGACGAGCAAGTTGCCTGTGCTGTCCCCACTGGGACCACTGGTCAACAGTGCCTGGGCTGGCTTCAGGGTGCTCCTGACGCCCCGCGGGGGGGACAGCGGACAGCAGCTGGGGGCCAGGCTGCGCGGAGCCACCCCCTGGTGTGCGGGTCCCAGGCGGCCATCTCCCAGCAACCAGCACGGGCCAGCTCTCGGACCTCCTGTGCCCTCCGGGCCGGCGGCCTCGACTCAGCTGAGCTGCCTGTGGCTGGCCCACCCTGGAGGTGGCAGGAGGCTGCTGGCCACTGTCCCTCCAGCACCGGCTGTGAACTCTGACATACAGCTGTCCCCAGAAGCCACGGGCCAACTGCCAGGACCCCAGCAGGGTCCAGATCCTCCTGTGAAGTGGCACAGTCCCCACACAGAACCTGCGCTCCTCCTGGGACGGGGAGTCACCTCTGGGGACAGACCCCCGGCATCGGGGCCGTGTAAGTGGTGCTTGTCATGCAGCTTTTAGGGAATGGTGACCAGAACAAGCTCGTACGTGTTCAGAACAGACACGAGTTTTAAAAGAGTCTCGGCCTGTGGTTGGTCTCGCTTGCAGATGCAGAAACCTCAGGAACGAGCAAATGTCACCTAGAACTTAAAACTGTCGCTCTTTATGGGACAGTCTGAGCTGGGTTTTGTTGCTGTTTGTTGTGGTGTTTGGGCTGCTGGGGATGAAACCAGGGCCAAGCAAGCGCTCCACCGCCGAGCCTCACCCCAGCCTTTTAACTTTCATTTTGAGACAGGATCTTGCTAAGTCGCTGAGGCTGGCCTCCAACTTTCAATCCTCCTGCCTCAGCCTCCAGAGTCACTGGGATAAACAGTTGTGGCCCCCGTGCCCCGGGGGAGCTCACTTCAGCCAGGATCGACTAGCTGGCGAGGGAGGGGAGTAAAGGGTGCCTGCACAGGGGTGGCCCGCCCTGCAGAGCCTGCCACTGGTTGCCGGGTGGCCCTGGTGCGGGGCAGACGGCTCACCTGTAGTAGGGGTCCACGATGGAGAGATGGAAGATGTAGAACCCATTCCTTTGGTCGAAGATGATCTCGTTTTCTGTTGGGTCCCCCAAGATCTGGTACTGGGCGTCAGGCCACTCCAAGGCCGAGAGGTTGCTGCTTTCGCGGCAGCTTATGTAGTTCTGGGGAGACAGAAGCGTGCCACTGGCCTGGCCTGGCCTCCTGGGAGCTGCCTGCCATCCCTCCTGCTGCACTCTCACAGGCACAGGGGACACCGCGTGCCCATGGGGGAAGAGGTGGGCTGGCTCGCCAGGAGGGCTGGGGACAGGCGCTCCTCACAGCCCGGGACAGCCACCCAGAGTGGCCTCCGCACTTGGGAACGTGAAGGGAGCCGGGCTTCCCTCGGAGGACTTTTGTTGGTTTGATGCCAGGCAAGGTCGGGGGCATCGAGGGTCGGTGGGGGTGGCAGCTCTCTGCCCTATCTTCAGATTCCAGGTTTCCTTGAGGAGCGAACCAATACCCCTGCTGCGGCCTCCGGGGAGCCCCAGGACTTTTTTTTTCTTTTCTGGTAGGGTTTGAGCCTTGACCCCAGGGTGCGCTGCCTCTGAGCCACAGCCCAGCCCTTTCGGTGTTTATTTTGAGACAGGGCCTTGCTGAGTTGTCAGGCTGACCTTGACCTTGCAGCCTCCGGCCTCAGCCTCCGGAGCCGGGAAGCTCCACTGCTCTGGTGGAGGCTGAGGCTCCCTGGCCTCAGCCTGAGGCTGGTCCACAGACACTCCAGCTGGCCCCGCCTGTCCAGTGACGGCCTGGCAAGCGTGTCTTCCCCAGTAGTGTCACGCAGGTCCCCCACACCAGCTGGCCCTCACCCAGGAAGCCCGAGGCTGGCCCAGAATGCCAGCTGCCCTCAGCCAGGACCCAGGCCACCTCCAGCCCTGCACTTGGGTTCTTCTGCACCGCCTGCCCAGGGGCCTCCCAGAAAGGAGGGGCCAGGCTCACAGACGGACAGAGACGGGGTCCCAGAGGCAGTGAGGGCCACATTCTGTGCGGTGTAAAAGCTGGGAGACAAGAGCGACCAGCCTGGGGGACCGCAGGTGGCCGGCCAGCGAAGGCAGCCAAGAGCTCCTGGAAACCAAGAGAAGACCCCAACCCCACAAGGAAACGGGCACCGCTGGGGACACGTGACCCAGCACAGAGCAGTGAAGAGGCCCTCGACCAGAGAGGGCCACCAGGGTCCCCGCAGGAAGCGCGCCCTGGCCCCGGGCCTCCTGCAGAGCCGCACACGGCTCGGTCTCCACCCAGCAGCCCTTCCCCAGAGACGCCCCCCACAGGACAGGGGTCCTGGGCAGCGTGGGGCCCCAGGTGACAGGAAGTCCTCAGCCCTGTCCTGCTCTCACAGGAGCACGGCCACACGTGCCATCTGTCAGTGACCAAGATACCAGGTGGTGCGGACTCTCCTGCAGAGTCACCAAAGAGCTGGGCTCGGTGGCGCAGGCCTGCACCTCCAGGACTGGACGCCGGGGCAGGAGGCTGCAAGGTCAAGGCCAGCCTCGGCAACTTGGCAAGACCCTGCCTCCAAGTAGGACTCAGAGAGGGCTGGGGCCGAGCGCGCCCCTGGGCTCGGTCTCCGGGACCCCCCAAAGCTAGCTGAACGTGACCGCGCGTCATCTCTAAGACCCGGAGGCCGCGTCCCGCCAGACCAGGCCAGGCCAGGCCAGGCGCAGCGCTGGGGGCTCCGCGGCAGAGCGCCCGCCGGCACGTGCGCGGCCCTGGGCCCGGTCCTCAGCCGCGCAGACGGACCGACGAGTGAAGTAAAGGCCCTGTGTCCATCTACAGCTGAAAATCAATATTAGACCAAAAACCAAAACAAGGCCTCCCTGGACGAGGGCACGGGGAGCGCGCCCTGCCGGCGCCCGCCCGGGTTACGGAAAGGCTCGCGGAGGCCAGACCCTGAGCTGGGTCGGGCTCACCCGCCCTCCGCCCGGCCCAGGGACCGCGGCGGTTCCCGGGGAGTCTCCGGAGGCCGCGCTGGGCTGCGACCTCCCCCATCCAGGCGCCCCTGCGCCGTGCCGCCCGCAGCCCCCCGCCGAGGCCGAGGCCCGCACACCTCTCTGTTCCAGGAGAGCGGTCCCCTCCTGGAGGACGACCGCAGGACGCTGGACCAGTTCTGGGGCTGCCGGGTGCAGGCGGCCGCGCCCGCGGTCAGCGAGTAGGAGTAGGTGAAGAGCCCGTGGACCTCCAGCAGCACGTGCTCGGCCCTCACGACCTCCTGGAAGTCCCCTTTCCGCCACCTGGGACAGGAGCGCAGGCAAGGCTGCCCCAGGACCCGGGAGACCCTCGCCAAGCTCAGGGAGAGGGGGCAGAGTGGGGGCCAGGGACCCGGCAGCAGCAGGGGGTGGCATTTTGCGCAGGGTGGGACGGGACCGATGAGCAGGGTCTGGAGAAGCCGGTGCCGGTGTTGGAACCAAGTGACACCACGATGAGCAAAGGGACAGATGACACGCAGGGCCTTGCACACGCCAAGCACGCCAGCACCACCACTCGGCACCCCCAGCCCCGAGCAGACAGGACCCTTCCCTGTCCCCAGAGGTTTCTGGTGACGTCTGCAGGCTCAGTGGGCTCCCCTCACCGGACAGCCGCACCCGCGGGTCCAACCAACCAGAGGCAAATGGCAGATATTTGAAAAGCAAGCTGGGCTGGCGTGGTGACAGCAGGGTGACAGCCACCCAGGGGCATGGGGAGGCCCACAGGTCACGCTGGGCGCTGGGGGGCTCTTACAGCTCAACCACGGGCTTCCACGGGGTGTCGTAGTAGACGAGGCGCGGGCAGCCCAGCTCCCTGTATGGGTACCGCACCACGAGGTCCTCCTTGGACTTCTGCCCCTGGAAGCTGGAGTCGTAGGACTCCCTTTGAGAGAGCAGGAAGCAGAGGCAGGAGGGGGTCAGCGCCTGCCCCGCTGCCAGGCCCTCGCAGCCTGCTTCCCCTCCACAACAGGGACTTCCACCAGAATGGAGGTGACATGTAGGGGACAAGCTTCAGAGTCAAGAGCCAAAGACACTGGGGCTTCCTGTCAATCGTGTGGTCAAACATGATCTGGCTGTTTCTGTGAGGGTGTCTTTTCTGGTTTCTGAATGAGATTGACACTTACATCAGGGCACTTTGAGTAATATGGGTGACCCGCCATGTTGGGTGGGCCTGCCCCAATCAGATGAAGGCCCGAACAGAACTAACACCCAGCTGCTCCCCAACCCCAACCCTTGTGCCATAGCAGATGACCACGTGGTTCAAACTGCAGCTCTTTCCTGGACTCCAGTTTCCACTACCCTGCAGGTGTCAGAAGTTCCAGGCCTCAGCCAATTCCTTAAAATCAGTCTTTCTCCTTCCCTTACCTCCGTACCCACAGCTACAGGAATCCCTCAAGATCCGAAGGGGATTAGTCTCATGGGGATGGTTCTGGGATCCCCTGAGGAAATCCACAGGTGCTCGAGTCCCTTACGTACAAGAGTGCAGTACGCCAGGCACAGTAGCACACACGCCTGTCATCCCCGCAGCTTGGGAGGCTGAGGCAGGAGGATGGAGAGTTCAAAGCCAGCCTCAGCAAATCAGTGAGGCCCTAGGCAATTCAGAGAGACCCTGTCTCTACATAAAATATTTTTTAAAAAGGGGTGGGGAGGGGGCTAGGGTTGTGGCTCAGTGGTAGAGCGCTCGCCCTGCACACGTGGGGCCCTGGGTGTGATCCTCAGCACCACATAAAAATAAATAAACAGAAACAAAGATATCATGTCCACCTACAAAAGCTAGGGGGTGCTGGGGCTCAGTGGCTAAGCACCCCGGGTTCAGTCCTGGGTGCTGGAAGATGAACGGTAAGGTGTGGTGTTTGCGCAGAACCTCTGTGCGCCTGCGGGTGGCCTGTGACCCCACGTTGTAAGTGTCGTGTGACGCTGTTGTGCTGGGGTGCTGAGGGGCAGGGCAGGGCCAGCGTGGCCAGCACAGACGCCGTTCCTGTTGCTTGTCTTTGCCTGGCGACAGGGCCTGGCTGTGCCGGGCTGGTCTCTAGCTCGTGAGCTCAGGTGACACTGCTACCTCAGCTCAGGGGTCAGGGGCAACAGGTGCAGCCACCAGGTCCTGGTCAGGGGCAGTTTTTTTACTGTGGCCGGGGGAGGGCGTGGGAGGGCCAGCGAGCGTACAGGTGCGCATGACCTCTCTGCTTCTGGGGAGTCTGGACGTGAGGGTCCCCAAGATGCCTGCGTAGAGCCCTGATTCCCAGCGTGGTGGCACTGGGGGTGGAGACTGGGAGCAGCTGGGCGGGGGCCTCTGAATGGGGCTGGTGCTTGGAGAAGAGGAGGGCACCTGCCCCTCCCACTGCAGGCCGCTGCTCCCCGCCTCCTCTGGGGGAGGGGGCACTCTGGGCCATGTCACACAAGACAGAGGGTGAGCTGGGCGCGGTGGCGCACGCCTGTCATCCCAGCACTTGGGAGGCTGAGGCAGGAGGATCTCGAGTTCAAAGCCAGCCTCAGCAATAGCGAGGCACTTAGTAACTCAGTGAGACCCTGTCTCTAATAAAATACAAAAAAGGGCTGGGGACGTGGCCCAGTGGTCGAGTAACCCCGAGTTCAATCCCTGGTACCAAAAAAAAAAAAAAAAAAAAAAAAACAGACAGAGGGTGGCCCGGCATGGAGGCTTCGGTGCTGGGCACAGAGAGGGTCTGAGCCCGCCTCACGCCCCTGGGGGCACACGCAAGCGGGAGGCAGTGGGAGGCCCTGGTGCGCTGCGCCCACCTAGGCTGGGAATGCCCAGCGGTCCCGTGACCTCAGGTGAGACTCCGAGCAGGGCAGGCTGGGGCGGTGACCGGGGGGCACCCAGGGCCCTGGCATGGTGGCTCTCCCTGTGGGCCAGCGACCTCCCGCTCGGGTCCCTGGCCCCAGCGTGGACGCGCCCACGTGCAGGCTGCCTCACTTCTCGATGACGTAGCTGTAGTTCTTGTGCAGCTCCACGGGGTCGAGGATGCCCTTGGAGCAGGCGGAGATTTTGCTGCAAGCAAGAAAAGACAGTGAGGGGCTGCCCGAGCTGGAGGGGACCTCGCGGCCAGGCGCGGGGGTGGGGCGGGGGCGGGCAGCCGGCCTGCCCTGGCGAGGGGAGGTGCCACGGGGCCCTGCTGGTCTTGCTTTCTTAAAGAGTCCTAGAGGGCTGGGCTGTGGCTCAGTGGCGGAGCACTCGCCTAGCACGCGTGAGGCACTGGGTTCCATCCTCAGCACCGCATACAGATAAACAAATAAAATAAAGGCAGCTGTCCATCTACAACTGAAAAAAAAAAAAAGTTACCTAGAAGCCGGGCGCGGTGGCGCACGCCTGTCATCCCAGCACCTGGGAGGCTGAGGCAGGAGGATCGCGAGTTCAAAGCCAGCCTCAGCCATGGCGAGGCACTTGGCAACTCAGTGAGACCCTGTCTCTAATAAGATACAAAAAGCGCTGGGGATGTGGCCCAGGGGTCGAGTGCCCCCGAGTTCAATCCCCGGTACCAAAAAAAATTTTTTTAAAATGTCACTTAGAATGTGCTGTCCTACCTGCAACGTGAGCCACCATCTTGACCAGGTTCCAGGGCAGAGTCCGGGGCCTGGGCACTCGCAGGGCTGAGCGCCATCCCCCACCTTCTCCAGAACTTTCCACCTCCCCACACCGAAGCTCCGCCCCGGCCACCGGCTCCCGGGGTGGGGCTGCAGGTCCCGCCCGCCCCGGGGCGCCCCCGTGTGTCGGAGTCAGGATGCTCTGGTGCGGGTGGCCCTGGGACAGTTCCCTCGGGACACAGGACGCGCCACACCCTGGCTCCCGCGGGTCGTGCTGCCGGGGACTTGGCTCTCCTGGGTTCAGTCCCAGAAACGGGACGGCCCAGGGCCGCAGATCCTGGCTCTTCCTCTCCTGAGGGACCGCCAGCGCCCCAGTGGCTTCCCCGTTGTCCCTTCACGCCCACGGTGTGCGGGACTCCGGCCGGGCCTCGTCCTCCCAGCGCTCTTGCGCACTGGTGAGCCCAGCAGTGTCTGCTGGGCGCCCGGTGGCCACTCCTGTGGCACAGTGACCTGCACCTTCCTCCCTGGTGGCACTGAGCGTTCCTTCGAGGGCTGGCCCGGTCTTTCTTCTTTGGAGAAATGTCCGTTCGAGTGTTTTGGTCCACCTGTTCAGTATGTCTTAGCTGTGGACGGGCACAACACCTGTGTTCCATCCATTTTTCTGTGGTGCTGAGGATCCAACGCAGGCCAACACATGCTAAGCAAGCACGCAACCGCTGAGCCCCAGCCCAGCCCCGGTCCAGCCGTTTTCTTTTTTTTGGTACCAGGGACTGAAACTCAGGGGCACTCGACCACGGGGCCACATCCCCAGCCCTTTTTGTATTTTATTAGAGACAGGGTCTCACTGAGTTGCTAAGGGCCTCGCCATGGCTGAGGCTGGCTTTGAACTCGCATCCTCCTGCCTCAGCCTCCCAAAGCGCTGGGATGACAGGCGTGCGCCACCGCGCCCGGCTTGGTCCAGACTTTTGAGGCAGTAATTTGACAGCAGCCTGGACCCAGCAAGTCTCCCAAAGTTCATCTTGAAGAGCCCCTCCCTGGTGGTACAGGAAGATGGGTGCACAAGGCTGAGAGCTCTGTAGCTTCACGTGCAGCCTCAGATGTCCCTAAAGACAGGGACAGCTCATACACCACATGCAGGAATACTATGCAGCTGACAAAAAGGTGAGGCAAAGCTGTGCAGCCTGCTGGGGGAGAGACGTCCTGGATGGAGTGTCCGAGAAGGGGGTTCAGGGGAATCGAGTTGCTACGTGGCCCCCAAAGGAGAAGGAGATGTGCAGGACACCAGGAGTGACAGTGAGGTGCTGAGGAAGCGTGGGGATGTCTGAGGTTTCGTGTCCTCTGGCCCCCCACGTCCCTCCCCAGCCCCTGCGATGGGCTCCTGTGGCCACGAGTGCTCGCTGGGACGCTCGCGTGTGAGCTCCTCTTGTCCTTGAGGTCCCCCTGGCCCACCCGGACGCGCTCTGTCCTTCCAGGCCGGCCAGCGTAGAGGAGAGCACAGCGGAAGATGGCCTCGTGCGGGGGCACCCGGGACACTGAGGAAGAGGACGGCGCGGGCCGCGGGGACCCCGAGGGCCAGGGCCTCGGTGCAGAGGCCTCGTTCCCGGGGCTGCTTTTGGGGACGCACGGCCCTGGCTGGCATGCCTGTGCCCGAGGCGTGCAGCCCAGCGGGCAAGCTGGGCACTGCTGCCTTGGCACGTGCTTGTGCCCACCAGGCCTCGAGTGGAGGTGGACGGTCGGCAGGCCGCGGTGTGGCCTTGGGTCCCAGGGACCTGCCCTGGTAGAGGAGCTGACAACGAGGTGGCTCCCGGAGGGGTGAGCTGGGAGAGGACAGGTGGCCTCAGATCACGCCTGGCACCCTGGTCGCCCCGGGCACGTCTGCAACTCAAGGGCTGCCTCTCTGCTGTGACAGGGCATAGCCCGAGGCCACACAGGAGCAGAGTGGGGCTCACGCGGTGCTCCGGAGCCACACTAACCTCTTATCTTTGCAGACTGCCGAGTCTCAAGCGTTCTGTCGCGGCAGCAGCAGATGGTGAGGGTGGCCACATCAGGGTTGGCAGGGTGGCCTTTGGTGTGGACATGAACTAAACTGACCAGAGAAGGACGAGACTCTCCAGGGTAACCAGGCAAGTGCACGAGACACGGTCACACATACTTAAAAAGAAAATAAAAGTGTGTGTGTGTGTGTGTGCGTGCGTGTGTGTGTGTGTGTGTGTGTGTGTGTCAGTTGGCCTGGGCGACATAAACGCTCAAAACTCTACATCTAGGCCGGGCGTGGTGGCGCATGCCTGTAATCCCAGTGGCTCAGGAGTCTGAGGCAGGAGGATCTCAAATTTGAGGCCAGCCTCAGCCACTTAGCGAGATCCTGTGTCAAAATAAAAACCAAAAAGGGCTGGGGATGTGGCTCAATGGTAGAGCACCCTGGGTTCAGTTCCCAGCGGCCCCCACATCTGGATCTCCCCATCACCGTCTCTGTCTGGTCTGTTTCTTTGTCTCGTTGGGCCCCGTGTCGGCCGCCCCGGGCACCCTGCCCTGCACCTGCTGCCCCAGCGGGCACGGTTGGAGTCAGATCACTCCCAGAGGTGGCGTCGGGACCCTCGGGCACCCCGGCAGCCCACCCTCCCCTGCAGGTGGCCTGCTCTGTCCTGTGCGGGCCCCGGGGCTCCTGGGATGTGGGTTTTCAGTGCTGACCTCGGAGGAGCCCGGGGCTGAGCAGGAGGACCCGGCGTCCCCCGCTGATGGAAGGCGGCCGTGGTGGCCCTGACTCTCTTGGCTCCTGGGGAGCGGAGCCACGCCTCCCTCCTGCCCTTTCCTGTTTGAGACAGGGTCTCGCCCGGCTGGCCTGGAACTGGCCTCGTCCGGCCTTGGTCTCTAAAGCGCTGGGATCACAGGGTGCGTCACCAAGCCGGGTGGCCCTGGGCTTTTTTAAGTTTTGTTTTAGACCAGTTCTGTGTTTGCGCAACGGCTGCTCCTAACACCCCAGCCCGCGGGGGTGGACCTGCTTGTTGCGGCTCGGGGGCCAGGTGACACGCTGCTGTCACCTGGGGTCTCCTGCTGCCTTGGTGCCCTGGCACCTGCCCGCCCCACAGCCCCCGGGGTCCACGCAACGTCCAGCCCCCAGTCTGCTTGGGCTCCTCCAGGCCCTGGCAGCTGGGCACGGACCGGACTGGCTTGGGCAGCGGGTCCATCCGGGGTCTGTCTGGTCTCCGCGTGAGGCTGGGGGACCGCAGGGGCGAGGCTGTCTCCTCAAGTCAGGCTGCAGCCGGGCCCAGCAGAGCCATTGCAGCAGCCGACCTGGCGCCCGGCTGGTGGCCCGTCAGGTCCCTCTCCTGCCTGGCCGCGTGGGCATCTGCGCCGCGATGTCGGGGGAGGCCCGACGGATGCGGCCTTGACTCCTCTGCCGCTGGTCAGGCCCGAGTGTCTGTGGCTCTCGCTGTGCCTGGTGTCTGGGAGAGCCTGGGGACGCGGCCTGGCTCCTCCCCACTGTGACGTTCTGCTGCGTCTGAACCCCACCCCGGGCAGGACAAGCCGCTGAGAACATTCTGGAGCTGCCGGGTCCCAGCGGGCTTGCGAGCGGCTGCGGGACGGACACCCCGAGAGCAGCGCTGAGCCTGGGGCTGCGGCCACCTCACGGCTGCCCGGGCCAGGCTCTGGAGCCTTGCCATCCTCCAGTGCCTGTCACCAGGTCTCCTCGGAACTGTTCTCCTTTGCGCTGGGGGTTGAGCCCGGAAGTCTCCGCCGTGAGCTCGCCGCAGCCCTTGGCCTCCAGTTTCCATCCTCTTGCCTCGGCCTCCTGCAGAGCCGGGTGACGGGCGTGGCCCCACGCTCAGCTCTCCCGACAGCTAAGCCCTGGTGTCTGTTCCCCTGGTCGGTGAGCTGAGCCCCTTCTCGGCAGCCTCTGGTGGGCTCCACAGCCTTCGGCCTTTCTCTTGTTCTTTCTTGTTTGGAAAGTGCTGGCTCAAGCCTCTGCCCAACTTGTCTTGGTACAAACTGTTTGTGTGTATTGTTTTTAAAACCGTTTCCTGCAGATAACGATCCACACGTATGACCCATCAGTGTGTGAACGCTTCCACGCTGGGGAAGGGACCTGGGGATCGCCGTCGAGCCCGTCGCCGCCCTCTGCAGCCACCTGGCCTCCAGGGACTCGCCGGGGCCCGAGGCGAGCCAGCCGCCGCGGGGCGCTCACGTGTCGGGGACAGGGCGGCAAGGAGCCCGTCCCCAGTTCTCAGCTCTTCCTGGAGCCTCCCGACTCTATTTCCTGGGGTGCTCATGGGGACTGGAGGGGAATTTCCTAAGTTATTGTAGCGAGATATCAAAACCAAAACCCTGAGCAATTTTGATCAAAATGAGGAAGAAACAGGTAGAAGGATGAGGAGGGAGCGGGAGCGCTGCCCGGTGCGGAGTGGACGCAGGCCACAGGCCCTCAGCCTGGTGACGTTGGTCGCCCGGGCCTCGGCACGCTGGGCGAGTGCTCTGCCAGCTGGACCGGGTGACATTTCTTGGTGGGAAAGCAGCGGAACACGCTGACGCCACCCACGTCAGCAACTGTCCCTGCAGCCCCCAGCCGCGTGCCACCCACCCCGTACAGACACACTTACTTCTGCACGACGATCTTCTTCTCCAGGTCACAACCCACCGAAACGAGCAGCGACTACAGAGGACAGAGGAGGACAGGCAGGTCAGGGCCGCCAGCCGCCAGGGGGCACAGCCGGGGCCAGGCTGGCACAGGGAGGCAGAGGCGGAGTGTCGGGGCCTACCAGTGCCTTTATGTCCACACACGAGATCTCCTTGTTGGCTATGTCCACAGTCAAGGTGGAGAGCGTGGGGCGCTTTATGCTGCAGGGCAGGGGCACGTGTTGTCAGTGGGCACGGCGGCCGCGTCCACCCTCACCAGTCTCCTACCAATCCACCAACCCTCCACCATCCGCCACCCACCCACGATCCAACCACCCAGCCACCCAGCCACCATCCGCCATCCACCCAGCCACCATCCACCATCCACCTACCATCCATCATCCATCCATCCACCATCCACCATCCACCTACCATCTACCATCCACCATCCACCCACCCACCCAGACACCATCCACCATCCACCATCCACCCACCTGCCATCCATCCACCATCCACCTACCATCTACCATCCACCAGCCACCATCCACCATCCACCATCCACCTACCATCTACCATCCACCATCCACCCACCCACCACCCGACACCATCCACCATCCACCATCCACCATCCACCTACCATCTACCATCCACCATCCACCTACCATCCATCCACCCACCATCCACCCACCATCCATCCACCATCTGCCATCCACCCATCTATCCATCCACCATCCACCATCCACCATCCACCCAACACATCCACCATCCATCCATCCACCATCCATCCATCCGCATCCATCATCCATCAACCATCCATCCACCATCCACCATCCACCCAACCCATCCACCATCTATCATCCACCCACCTATCCATCCATCCACCTATCCATCCATCAACCATCCATCCACCATCCGCCATCCACCCAACCCATCCACCATCTATCATCCACCCACCTATCCATCCATCAACCATCCATCCACCATCCACCCAACCCATCCACATCTATCATCCATCCACCTATCCATCCATCCACCATCCATCCCATCACCATCCATCCATCCATCCACCCATCCACCATCCATCCATCCATCCATCCATCCACCATCCACCATCCACCCACCCATCCACCCCATCCATCCACCCACCACCACCCACCCACCCACCCATCCATCCATCCATCCATCCACCCATCATCACCCACCACCATCCACCATCCACCATCCATCCATCCACCCATCCACCATCCATCCACTACACCCACCATCCACCACCATCCAATCCATCCATCCCATCCACCACCATCCACCATCCACCATCCACCCAGCCACCCAGCCCCCATCCACCATCCATCCCATCATTCCATCCATCCATCCACCCACACCACCCAGCCAACCATCTATCCACCATCCACCATCTACCATCCACCCAAAACCATTACATCATCCATCCATCATCCACCATCCATCCACCATCCACCCACCCACCCAGCCACCCATCTATCCACCATCCACCATCTACCATCCACCCAACCATCCATCATCCATCCATCATCCACCATCCATCCACCATCCACCATCTACCATCAACCTACCATCCATCATCCATCCACCATCCACCGTCCATCCACCATCCACCCACCCACCCAGCCACCCACCCATCCATCCATCCATCCATCCACCATCCATCCACCATCCGCCATCCATCCATCCACCATCTGCCATCCATCCAACCATCCACCCACCATCCACCCACCCACCCACCCATCCATCCATCCATCCATCATCCATCAACCCATCCACCATCCATCCACCTACCATCCACCATCCATCCACCATCCACCATCCATCCACCTACCATCCACCATCCATCCACCATCCACCATCCATCCACCTACCATCCACCATCCATCCACCATCCACCATCCACCCACCCATCCAGCCACCCATCCACCATCCGCCATCCATCCACCATCCGCCATCCATCCATCCACCATCCGCCCATCCATCCAACCATCTACCCACCATCCACCCACCCACCCATCCATCCATCCATCCATCCATCATCCATCAACCCATCCATCATCCATCCACCATCCACCCACCCACCCAGCCACCCATCTATCCACCATCCACCATCTACCATCCACCCAACCATCCATCATCCATCCATCCATCCACCATCCATCCACCATCCACCATCCACCTACCATCCATCATCCATCCACCATCCACCGTCCATCCACCATCCACCCACCCACCCAGCCACCCATCCATCCATCCATCCATCCACCCATCCATCCACCATCCGCCATCCATCCAACCATCCACCCACCATCCACCCACCCACCCATCCATCCATCCATCCATCATCCATCAACCCATCCTCATCCATCCATCCACCATCCACCATCCATCCACCTACCATCCACCATCCATCCACCATCCACCATCCATCCACCTACCATCCACCATCCATCCACCATCCACCATCCACCCACCCACCCAGCCACCCATCCACCATCCACCATCCATCCACCATCTGCCATCCATCCATCCACCCACCACCCACCCAGCCACCCATCCATCTATCCACCATCCTCCATCTATCCACCATCCCGCCATCCATCCACCCACCCACCCAGCCACCCATCCATCTATCCACCATCCACCATCCATCCACCATCCATCCACCATCCGCCATCCATCCACCATCCGCCATCCATCCAACCATCTACCCACCATCCACCCACCCACCCATCCATCCATCCATCCATCATCCATCCATCCACCATCCACCCACCCACCCACCCACACCACCCACCCATCCATCCATCATCCATCAACCCATCCATCTATCCACCATCCACCATCCATCCACCATCCGCCATCCATCCACCATCCGCCATCCATCCACCATCCGCCATCCATCCAACCATCTACCCACCATCCACCCACCCATCCAACCATCCATCCATCATCCATCAACCCATCCATCATCCATCCATCCACCATCCACCCACCCACCCACCCACCCACCCATCCATCCATCATCCATCAACCCATCCATCATCCATCCACCATCCACCCCACCCATCCACCCACCCCACCCATCCTAAGAGCTGAGAGCCTCTGCTCGCTGGGGCCTGATTTCTCCCGAGTTCCCATATCTCCCTGTGTCTGTCTCACTGGCTGGGACCTAGCTGCTGTGGTCCGAATTGCCCCCAACACTCACGTGTGGGAAACCTACTCCCCAAGGCAACAGCACTGCACGGTGGGGCCTTCGAGAAGCACTCAGCTCAGGAGGAGCGAGCGAATGTTTCCGAGGGTGGCGGGGGTCACCGTGGGTGTGCACTGGGAACCACAGCCCGCCTGCCCCCTCGCTGGCTAGGGCTCCCGCTCTCTGGCTCACCTCCCTCCCTCCGTGGGTGACACCGTGAGAAGGTCCTCATCAGACCCCAGCACCCTGGCCCGGGGCGTCCAGGCTCCAGAACCACGAGACATAGTCTGCTCTCTGCATCACCCAGCCCTAGGCGTCCCACCATGGCCACAGACGCCCAGGGGGACCATGGCTTGTCACCACTGAGGGCAGCGGGCTGCGACTCCGGCTCTCCCACCGGCCTCTGCGTCCGAGCTCCCGCCCTCATTTTTCCTTCCCTAACATCTTCAGTCCCTCTCGTCCTCAGTGCGATTGTGGGGTGCCCGTGTCCTGTCCATCTTCTGAACAAAGGCCGCATCTTTCATCTTTCCTTTACCCACTCTCCTTCTACTTAATAAACTGCAGGTGGTTCGAGCTCCTCTCATGAGTCTTTTATATTATCCCTCAGTTCCTTCAGGTCCCTCTCACCTTCACCTCCCTTTAGTCCAGCTTCCCCTAATAATAAAAGTGCCTGGGCTGGGGTTGTGGCTCAGTGGTAGAGCGCGCGCCCAGCATGTGCGTGGCCCGGGTTCGATCCTCAGCACCACGTACAAATAAACGCATCGTGTACAACTAAAGCAAATAAATAGATATTTTTTAAAAAAAGTGCCTGGGGTGCAAATTTCCTCTGAGATGTAAATAATATTTAATAAATGAGTGAATTTATAAATGCACATACTTGGGCTATCTTTTTCCTTTCTTTTTTTTTTTGGAACGGGGGATTGAACTCAGGGGCACTCGACCACTGGGCCACATCCCCAGTCCTTTTTTTATTTTATTAGAGACAGGGTCTCCCTGAGTTGCTAAGTGCCTCGCCATTGCTGAGGCTGGCTTTGAACTCGCGATCCTCCTGCCTCAGCCTCCCGAGTGCTGGGATACAGGCGTGGCCACCGCGCCCGGCCATAACTGGAACACCTAAGACCTCCCACTCACTCTGTATTTCATGAATCCCGAGGGTCACTTATAAGGGAGCATCTTCTTTTTCTCTGCTTTCCTTGCCCCCGGGGTGCGGGGTGGACCCAGGGTTTGAGCCCCGCCCCTCAGCTCACCTCCAGCCTCACCTTCCGGCTTCTCTTTGTGAAGTTGTTTTCATCCGATATTTAGTCATTCCCCTTTTCACGGGGGTAAAATCCACATAGCACAAAGCCGGCCACGGCGGCCGAGTCTACCGGCGCAGCCCGGGGATGGGAGCCAGCGGTCCACACCCTGTCCGCCCTGGTCCCCCCCCCACACCCAGCTCTGCCTCCCGGGCCTGCTCCCCACGCTTCCTGTGGTGGACCTGGGAGCGGACCCCGCAGCGTGCCCTCTGTGCCTGGCTCATGTCACTGGGCACCACGTCCTCGAGGTTCTGCCCACTGCTGCACCTCAGGGTTTCCCTCCTGAGCACCGACTGGGACTCCGGGGCTCGCAGAGGCTGCTGCTGCGCCCGCTGGCCACATGCGTCCCTTTGAGACGCTGCTTTCATTCCTCCGGAGCCCCTCACGTGGGGTGTTTGCAAAGCGTTTTCAATTGTCCTCACCCCAGTGTCCTGAGAGCTGGGGTGCAGCTCAGCCTCGTTTCTCCCCCTGCTGGCCCAGGGAACCACCCCTCTGCAGACAGCCTCCTACCTGGAGGTGAAGTTGGGGGAGGCCCTGCCCCAGTGGTGCTGCTGCTTCAGGTCAACGTCCTGGGAACCAAGGAAAAGGCCCCCTGGAGCTGGGCCCCGGATGTCCCCAGATGAGGACGGGGAGAGAGTGAGGGGTTGTGGGAGGAGCCAGAGCCCCGCAGCCCTGGCCGGCTAAGCTGGGGGCGGGGCTCCCGGAAGCTCCAGGGGCTGCCCCAGCCGAGGGCGTCCTCCCCCTGAGCGGCCCACCTTCCTGTCACCTGCTGTGACGGGCAGGCTGGACGGGCCTCCGCTGCAGCCCTCCCACCGCAGGCCCTGTGCACGCGGCCTGGCCTCCCCCAGCTGGGCCAGCCCACACCCGACTGTCATGCTGTCCCTCCCTGGTGTGGCCAGCCCTGGTGCCTGGGCTTGCCCACCTCACCCAGGGCCCGCGCCCTGCCTGGGCTGGCCAGGCTCCCTGTGGGCTGTCCAGACCTCTCCCAGGAGATGGGGTCCCGTGTGGGGACCGCTGCCTGTCCCCTGCCAAGGGGGGGCAGGGCGCCTCCCCCCAGCTCCCCTCCCCATGTGCAGGCGAGGCAGGAGGAGGAGGGTCCCTCCAGGACGCCCCGGGGCGCTGGCGGCGGCTCACCAGTCTGTACAAGACGTTCCCTGTCGTAGGTGTTGTGGGCCTCGGAGATGGTGGCCTGCAGGCCCAGGGAGTAGGGGTTGCTCACCATCACCTGGGGCGGAGGCAGGGCTGCCGTCACAGCCAGGAGGCCCGTCCTCCCCAGGTGGAAGCCAGCGCGCCTGCCACCGCGCGCCGCTGGTCCCCACACCCCGCCGCGTGCCCCCGTCCTCCCCGCCTCTCTGGGCCTCAGCCCCACTCTGCAGATGGCCTGGGGCTGCAGGCTGGGAGGCTCAGGCCTTTCCTGCTGGGGGAGACGGGTGGGGGGACCCCTGGGGACGAGCAGGGCTGGGCCTGGTCCCAGGCCTGGGTCTGGAGGGGCCATGCACATGCCACCTCAAATAGGCAGCCTCGCCCAGCTTGGGGCCACATCTGTCCTCCCAGCTACTTGGGAGGCTGAGGCAGGAGGATGACAAGCTCGAGGCCAGCCTGGGCGACTTAGTGAGACCCTGTCTCAAAAAAGAAAAGAAACACTCTGGGGAGGCGCGACCTTCACAGACCACGGCCGGGAGACCGCCCTGCCCACCGGACTGGTGGCCAGGCTGCAGCGGACCCCAACGCGCCTTGCAATAACGTCTGTCTTCCACAAGCCTCGGCGGCCTCCGCACGGGTCCTGACACCTCTGGCTCCACCCGCTGGGGCAGAGTCCATTCCCTGCTGTCTTCCGAAGACCCCCAGGGACAGGGGAAATTCTTGGACTCAGCCCAAGACCCCGCACAGGGCTGCGGGGGGGGTCCCGCTGGCTGGCCCCACGGACTGTCCCCACTCTCATGCTTGACTTCCTGCGCCCTCGAGTCCAGGTGCGGGGCCTGGTGTAGCCCCTCCCCCGGGTGGGACTCAGCCGCGGGCAGTGGACGCTGGGCAGGGCTCCCGGGGCTGCTGGGGCAGGGCGGGAAGGGGGCAGTGGGCAGGAGGCCAGCCACAGGCACGGCACAGAGGGCTGGCGGCGGGCCACCTGCAGAGGGTCTCGCAGAGCCCCTGGAGGGGCCTCTCTCCCTGGGGCGACGCCAGGAGCGTCCAGAGCCTGGGCACGGCCGGGCGGTGGCCGAGGCCGCCCCCAGAGACTCACTCACCAGCGGGATCGGGACTTGCCCAGCTGGGGGATGAGCTTGAAGGACAGGTTGAGCCTGCTGTTCATGTCGATGGTGTAGGTCTCGGACTCCAGCTGGCCCTCCAGGAGCTCCACCTGGGCAGGGGGACGCGGCGGGCGGAAACGTCAAGCCCCTACTTCCAAAACGAAGTGGCGGGGCGTGGCGAGCGCCAGGGGTCCAGGGACGGCCCGGGGCTGGCCGGGCCGGGGACTTGCGCTTGTGCGGCTGCTGCGTGCGTGCGTGCGCCCTGAGCGCGCCGTGGCCCCGCGGCGCGTTCCCGCACCCCTCGCCCCGGCTGGACACGGTCATCTCTCTTTTAGGTCTCTGTCTGCTATGGGCCAAGCACGGCTTGTCTCCCGGAAATCCCCGAAGTATTCGGGAGCTGGAGGCCTGATCCAGGAGGCACAGGGCCGGGACCTCTGGGAAGTGACCAGAGGGGACAGGTCCTTAGGATGGAGCCCCATGACCGGAGTCCTGGCGGCTTGCTCAGCACAGAAGGGGAGACCGCACAGGGGCCTGATGCAGCCAGGGGCCTCCCAGAACCCGAGCCACGCCTGGACGTCCAACCTCCAAACCAGAAGCCAAAACAAAACCTGTTTTCTTTAAAAAGTAACCTGCCGAGCCCGGCGCGGTGGCCTGCGCGCGCCTGTCATCCCAGCACTGGGAGGCTGAGGCAGGAGGATCGCGAGTGCAAAGCCAGCCTCAATGGCGAAGGCACTTAGCAATGGCGAGGCACTTAGCAAACTCAGTTCCAAAGCCTAGCCCTGAGACCCTGTCTCCTAAATAAAATACAAAAAAGGGCTGGGGATGTGGCCCAGGGGTCGAGTGCCCCTGAGTTCAATCCCCAGTACCAAAAAAAAAAAAAAAAAAAAAAAAAAAAAAAAAAAAAACAAAAGTGACCTGCCTCTGGTATTTCATCATGGTAACGAAAGGCCAGCTACCACCATGCCTTCCACAAACGGGTTCCCTTTATTTCTTTTGTTCCCTTTCTGTATGGTCTTTGGGGAACCCTGGCTGCTGGGGCGAGCCTAGAGCTGTCTGGTGTGGTTTTCTGGGAAAACCTGATGGCAGGACCCGGGCAAACCCATCGGACTTGGGTTTGATGACGCTGGCGGGACGTGGTGGGTGATGTGAGGGCTCACTGTGGCACCTGCTCTCTGACACAAACCACTGCTGTTCTCTGAGCCTGTCTGTTCCCTCACTGGGTGACCAGAAGGACATGCTTCATGCTCTTAGCGAGGATCACTTTATCAGGGACCAGTCCCTTCTGCTCTCTGCTCACCCGGTGGAACAGTTGGAGGGGACCTGGAGAAAGGAGCGCACGCCATGCGGCGGTCCCAGCAAGCAGGAGGCTGAGGCCGGAGGATCGCAAGTTCAAGGCCAGCCTCAGCATTAGTGAGGGCCTGTCTTAAAATAAAACACAAAAGGGCTGGGAGCCAAGCGCGGTGGCGCATGCCTGTCATCCCAGCACTTGGGAGGCTGAGGCAGGAGGATCGTGAGTTCAAAGCCAGCCTCAGCAATGGCGGGCACTGAGCAACTCAGGGAGACCCTGTCTCTAATAAGATACAAAAAAGGGCTGGGGATGTGGCCCAGCGGTCGAGTGCCCCTGAGCTCAATCCCCAGTACCAAAAAAAAAAAAAAACAGGGCCGGGGGTATAGTTCACCCCTGGTTCAATCCCTAGTACCACGAACGAAAAAATATCATCAATAATATTAATTCAAAAAAACTTAACATAGGGATAGCACCACCAAAAAAAATTTTAAAAAGGAAAGAAAGAAAAATGTACAAGTGATATCTGCTCCTTGCTGGGACAGGGCCACGAAGCCGTCCCTGGCGAGGCTCGCGCACAGGGTTGGCAAGCCTTTGTCACCTGAAATCCAGCCTTCACCGGTGCCTCCGTCCCACCTGGGACCCTCTCTGGGGACTTTGCGCGCCATCTCTGGCAGCTTTGGATGTTTTTCCTTTGTCTTTCCAGCGCTGGGGACTGAGCCCAGGGCCCCCACACCTCGGGCCGCCTCGCCGGGCTCCCCCGGCCGGGCCAGGCACCTGGCACTTGTCCATCTGGAAGCTGGGGGTCCATGAGGATGGCCTGGACGTTCAGGGAGCACTTCTGGAAATCGAAGGCCGGGAAGGCGGCGTCGGGAAGCGGCGTCACAATGTCCAGCATCCCCGTCCCAGAGAAGGTGAGCACTGCGTCTGGGGACCAGAGGGACCCGCTGGCCAGCTAGGGGAGGCCACGTCTGAGGTCAAGATTCGGACTTTATCCTGAGTTCAGAATCAAAGACCCCCACCCCCCAGGCAGAGCCTTCGGTCCCAGGGGAGCTGCCCTCTGGGGCCCTGCCCGGGCGGCTCCGCGTGGGGAGGTGGCCAGGAGGCTCCCCCGGCCGGCGGGGCACCAGCCACTTGGGCGCGGTGGCGCGCGCCTGTCATCCCAGCACTGGGGAGGCTGAGGCAGGAGGATCGCGAGTGCAAAGCCAGCCTCAGCAATGGCGAGGCACTTAGCAACTCAGTGAGACCCTGTCTCTAAATAAAATACAAAAAAAAAAAAGGGCTGGGTAGCCGGGCACGGTGGCGCACGCCTGTAATCCCAGCACTTTGGGAGGCTGAGGCAGGAGGATCGCGAGTTCAAAGCCAGCCTCAGCAATGGCGAGGCACTTAGCAACTCAGTGAGACCCTGTCTCTAAACAAAATACAAAAAAGGGCTGGGGATGTGGCTCAGTGGTCGAGTGCCCCTGAGTTCAATCCCCGGGTACCACAAAAAAAAAAAAAAAAAAAAAAAAAAAAAAAGGGTGGGGATGTGGCCCAGGGGTCGAGTGCCCCTGAGTTCAATCCCCAGTACCAAAAAAAAAAAAAAAAAAAAAAAGTGACCTGCCTCTGGTATTTCATCATGGTAACGAAAGGCCAGCTACCACCATGCCTTCCACAAAACGGGTTCCCTTTATTTCTTTTGTTCCCTTTCTGTATGTCTTTGGGGAACCCTGGCTGCTGGGGGCGAGCCTAGAGCTGTCTGGTGTGGTTTCTGGGAAACCTGATGGCAGGACCCGGGCAACCCATCGGACTTGGGTTTGATGACGCTGGCGGGACGTGGTGGGTGATGTGAGGGCTCACTGTGGCACCTGCTCTCTGACACAAACCACTGCTGTTCTCTGAGCCTGTCTGTTCCCTCACTGGGTGACCAGAAGGACATGCTTCATGCTCTTGGCGAGGATCACTTTATCAGGGACCAGTCCCTTCTGCTCTCTGCTCACCCGGTGGAACAGTTGGAGGGGACCTGGAGAAGGAGCGCACGCCTGCGGTCCCAGCAAGCAGGAGGCTGAGGCCGGAGGATCGCAAGTTCAAGGCCAGCCTCAGCATTAGTGAGGGCCTGTCTTAAAATAAAACACAAAGGGCTGGGAGCCAAGCGCGGTGGCGCATGCCTGTCATCCCAGCACTTGGGAGGCTGAGGCAGGAGGATCGTGAGTTCAAAGCCAGCCTCAGCAATGGCGGGCACTGAGCAACTCAGGGAGACCCTGTCTCTAATAAGATACAAAAAAGGGCTGGGGATGTGGCCCAGCGGTCGAGTGCCCCTGAGCTCAATCCCCAGTACCAAAAAAAAAACAGGGCCGGGGGTATAGTTCACCCCTGGTTCAATCCCTAGTACCACGAAAAAATATCATCAATAATATTAATTCAAAAAACTTAACATAGGGATAGCACCACCAAAAAAATTTTAAAAAGGAAAGAAAGAAAAATGTACAAGTGATATCTGCTCCTTGCTGGGACAGGGCCACGAAGCCGTCCCTGGCGAGGCTCGCGCACAGGGTTGGCAGCCTTTGTCACCTGAAATCCAGCCTTCACCGGGTGCCTCCGTCCCACCTGGGACCCTCTCTGGGGACTTTGCGCGCCATCTCTGGCAGCTTTGAGATGTTTTTCCTTTGTCTTTCCAGCGCTGGGGACTGAGCCCAGGGCCCCCACACCTCGGGCCGCCTCGCCGGGCTCCCCCGGCCGGGCCAGGCACCTGGCACTTGTCCATCTGGAAGCTGGGGTCCATGAGGATGGCCTGGACGTTCAGGGAGCACTTCTGGAAATCGAAGGCCGGGAAGGCGGCGTCGGGAAGCGGCGTCACAATGTCCAGCATCCCCGTCCCAGAGAAGGTGAGCACTGCGTCTGGGGACCAGAGGGACCCGCTGGCCAGCTAGGGGAGGCCACGTCTGAGGTCAAGATTCGGACTTTATCCTGGAGTTCAGAATCAAAGACCCCCACCCCCCAGGCAGAGCCTTCGGTCCCAGGGGAGCTGCCCTCTGGGGCCCTGCCCGGGCGGCTCCGCGTGGGGAGGTGGCCAGGAGGCTCCCCCGGCCGCGGGGCACCAGCCACTTGGGAGAGTCAGAGGCAGCTATGGAACTTGTGCCCAGGAACCATGGCCCTTGAGGCCACCATGGGGACCTCAAAGAAAAACGGTCCACACGTTTGTGCTTCAAACCCAGTTGACTCATGGTGGTCACCGCCAGGAGCTTCTGGGGGGCTTGGTGGTGGACGGATCATGGGAAGCACTGCAGTGGGGTGGGGACCTGCCAGGGTACACCAGGAGGTCCCACACCAGCCTCTGTGGCCCTGGTGGACGGGACAGCCCAGCCGTGGACCCTGCCTCTCCATCTGCCAGATGGGGCAGCAGAGCGTCTTTCCCAAAGGCCTCACTGCGGAGGACTCTGGGCACAGACACTGAGGGGCCTCACAGGAACAGGACACAGCCTGGGTGGGGCGGAGCAGGGCAGGTGGGCTTCCCACGTTCACCTGAGGGCTCAAAAGTGCCCGCAGAGCCGGGCGCGGGTGGCGCACGCCTGGAATCCCAGCACTGGGAGGCTGAGGCAGGAGGATCGCGAGTTCAAAGCCAGCCTCAGCCATGGCGAGGCACTTAGCAACTCAGTGAGACCCTGTCTCTAGTAAAAAAAAAATAAGGGGGCTGGGGCTGGGGCTCAGCGGCAGAGCGCTCGCCTCGCACGTGTGCGGCCCGGGTTTGATCCTCAGCACCATGTAAAAATATAAATGCATTGCATTGTGTACAACTAAAGTAAATAAATAAATATTAAAAAAATAAAATAAAATAAAATAAGGCTGGGCGTGGTGGCGAACGCCTGTCATCCCAGCACTTGGGAGGCTGAGGCAGGAGGATCATGAGTTCAAAGCCAGCCTCAGCAATGGCGAGGCACTTAGCAATTCAGTGAGACCCTGTCTCTAATAAAACACAAAAAAGGGCTGGGATGTGGCCCAGGGGTCGAGTGCCCCTGAGTTCAATCCCTGGTACCAAAACATTAAAATAAAAAGTGGCAGCAGGGAGGGGCTGGGGCTGGGGCTGAGCTGGTGGAGCGCTCCCCTCGCGCGCAGGGCCCTGGGCTCCACCCCAGCTCCACACACACACACAAAAGCAAACCCAAAACGCGCCAGTAGGGAGGATTTTGAATGTTCCTTCCACAAAGGAGAAATGGATGGCTGAGGCGATGGGCAGGCCAATGACCCTGACCCGTCACCCATTTTATACACGCACATAAACCGGGCGTGTTCCTCGGCACGCGCAGACGTCACGCAGAGGCGTGGCACAGCCAGGGGTCCCGGCTCCTACCGCTGCTCTTTTATTAGCCAGAGAGCAGCCGGCCTCCAGCCTCCTCCCTGGGTGTGTGGCCACTGTCACCTACCTGGATGACGGAGTTGGACAGGAACTCCAGGCTCCCGTAGTAGATAGCGTCCTGCTTGGTCAGTATGGCCAATTCATGCCCATCTAGGAGAGGTGAGGCAGGCCCCGATGAGGCCACTCCACAAAGGGAAGAAGAAAGCCTCCCTGCCTCCCGTGGGGGGGGGGCAGCACAGCAAGGCCCACCCCCCCACCCCCCACCCCACCCCCCGTGCCCATGATCAGCTGCAGCTGCCCCCGCACAGACACCCCTGGCCCCGCACGCGGCTTTAGGGAACAGGCCCACGCCCGGCTTCTGGCCTTTCCTTTTCTGTACTTGTCTCTGATCACGGCCATCGGATACTGAGCGTGAGGTTGTGTCTCACTAGGGTTTCTTTTTTTTTTTTCTTTTGCCTCCTGCACGCTAGGCAAGCACCCCACCAGCCAGCCACACCCAGCCCTCGTGAGGTTTCCCCGGGCATTTCCCTGCTCTCGTGGCTGCTGCAGCATTATTTGCAAAACCCAACATGTGGAGTCCATTGACGAAAAAATTAATGGAGGAAATGGGGTCCAGCCATACCATGGAATATTATTTGGCCTTAAAAAGGAAGGAAGTCAGACAGCTGCGGGTGTGATCCCAGCCCTTCAGGAGACCAAGGCAGGAGGATGGCATGTTGGAGGCCAGCCTCAGCAAACTTGCAAAACCCTGTCTTGAAATACAAGCTGACCAGAGCTGGTGGGGTGCTATGTCTAGCATGTGTGAGGCCTGGGTTCCATTCTTTCCAGCCATGGGCGGCAGGAACAGAAAGAAAGAAAAGGACCATGCACCATTGGTATTTTTTTTTAAATAAATATATATTTTTTTTAGTTGTTGACAGACCTTTATTTATTTATATGCAGTACTGAGGATTGAACCCAGTGCCTCACACATGCCAGGCAAGTGCTCTGCCACTGAGCCCCAGCCCCAGCCCTGGATTTTTTTTTTTTTTGGGGGTGTGGTACCAGGGATCGAACTCAGGGGCACTGGACCACTGGACCACATCCCCAGCCCTATTTTGTATTTTATTAGAGACAGGGTCTCACTGAGTTGCTCTCTCACCATTGCTGAGGCTGGCTTTGAACTCGCGATCCTCCTGCCTCAGCCTCCCAAGTGCTGGGATGACAGGCGTGTGTCACCGCACTGGCGCCTAGCCCTGTATTTTTTTTTTAATATTTATTTATTTGCCTTAATTGTACAGGATGTGTTTTATTTTTACGTGGTGCTGAGGATCGAACCCGGGCCGCTCACATGCTAGGCGAGCTCTCTACCGCTGAGCCACAACCCCAGCCCCAGCCCTGGATTTCTTTATATAACTAATTTCTGTAATTATAAGTTAATATCAAACAGATAAATGGACACAGAGGGTGGGGTGCAGTGCCCTAATTAGCAAACGGGAAGCCCTGGGTTTTCCTAAGAAGTCAAGTAGCCCGCGAATGTCTTCACCGACTGCCTCAGAGTTCCTAAGCCAACAACTGTCCAGGGAGAAACTATCCCGGCAGACCTCACTTATTGGACTGAACCAGTTTCTCCACAGGAGGGTCACAGAACGGCCGCAGGACAGCAGTGTCCCAGCCCCCAAGCCCGGGGACGCCAGCGTCGGGGACCAGTTGCTGGATTTGTGCCTTCAGAGACAGACGTGGGGGCTCTGGCCCGGGTCGCTGAGGTGGCCTCGCAGGTGCCCTGGACCTGCGGTGGCTTCACCTGTGGTTCTCCCATTTTACGGTGGGGGCCACAGGGAGCCTCTGGCACCCTGGCAGCTTCAGGGGGTGACACTTGGAGCTCAGGACGGGTTCGCTGGATCGTGACCCTGTCAGGACCTGAGGGACACCTGCATTTGGAAATCGGGTCTTTGCAGAGGGGACCTTGGTCAAACGAGGGTGGTGGGGGCGGGCCCTGGTCCCGCATCACCAGGGACCTGGTGGACAGGGGAGCTCTAGATCCTGAGACACACAGGGACACAGGGGACGGCCACCTGCAGGTACAGGCACGGCCAAGGCCACCAGAGCTGGGGCGGAGCCCTGGGGGCGGAGCCACCCAGGCTGTGGCCTTGGTCCTGGCAGCCCCAGCGATGGTGCCCAGCCGGTCCCCGTGTCCCACGTGTGTGTCTGCTTAGTGGCGGGCTGTGCCAGGCGGGCCAGGGGCTGTGGCCAGGCGTGGGCTGTGCTTGGGGAAGGCTGCGGCGGGGCGGGCACGCACTGGCAGTGACGCTGTGGATGGAGACGTTGAGGGCGGCGAAGAACGCCTGCAGGACCTGGGAGCCCTTCTGCAGCTGGATGGTCTTGATGAACTGACCTGGGAAGGGACAGGCGGAGTCACGAGGGGACCCCCACCAGAGGCCCAGGGCCGCCCCTGCACCGCCCCCGCCCCGCAGTGGCAAGCTCGCTGTTTCCCGCGCACGGGGTGCAGCCCGCGGCTGCTCTCGGCCCCCAGCCCTTTGTATTTTGAGGCAGGGCCTTGCTAAATTGCAGAGGCTGGCCTTGAACTTGTGATCCTCCTACCCCGGCCTCCTGAGAAGCTGGAATGACAGGTGTGGCCTCTGCACTTAGCTCAGAATGCCTTTACGAGGGACAGTGTCAATAAGGGAGGTAACGGAGCTCTTGCCCTGGACGTGTGGCTCCGTGGTGCCCCGGGCGGCCATGCAGAGGCCCGGCTCCAGCCCCAGCCCCACACCAACACACTGCTTTCCTCCTGTGGGGGGCTTCCAAGGTGGGGGGCCGGCCTGAACCCTCTTCTTCCACTGCAGGGTCCCGAGGCCCTCGTCCACCCTGGACGCTGCGACGCGGCGACAGCCCCGCCCACCGCGTGGGCCACTGACTGTGGCTCTAGAACAAGATCCGCGACTCCTGGCTGGGGCTCTCGGCACTGTCCACCTGCCGTCCGGAGCCGGCCAGGCAGTGCAGGGGACGCGCGGGTTTCAGGGGACCGAGAACCTGCTGCGTCCACCGGGGTCTGCAGGGGCACCGGCTCTGCTCCCGGCCCAGGCCCCACTCACCTGAGTTGGGGGAAATCAAGAAAGTCTTCTCGGACCAGAGGATCAGGAAGCCCCTCAGGCCCGGGCACAGGATGACGTCCAGGGGCACGCTGCAGTTGAAGGCCTGCCCCAGGTGCCAGCTGAGGGGGGGCTCTGAGTAGACGAAACTGCCCTGGACGGAGGACACCGGTCAAGGAGGGCAGCTGCGTGAGGGCGAGCCATGGGTGGCAGCCGAGGGCCGGGCAGCATGCGCGGCCTGTGGTCCACGGGTTTGTCCTTCACGGAGGCCAGTAGGTCCCCGTCCGGGATCTCCACCCGGGACGGCTCTTCTTCCTGGGCAATACTGGGCCACACCTGAGGGTCTGCGGGGCTGGGGGCTCCTGGCACCCTCCTGCGCCCAGGACGCCCACCCAGAGCCCAACCTGGCCCGGGCCCACCACGCGGGGGCCAGAACCTCCCTGCCTGCTGGGCGCGCGCTCTGCCTTCCAGAGGCTGGAGCCTGGGAGGCGGGGACAGGGAGGTGGCCAGGCCACCTGGGAAGGGACACAGGCCCACATCGAGGCCTCGAGGACTGGACTGGTCACTGCGAGGCGGGCTGTCCCAGGGCGAGGCTGTCCTGGAGCTCGCCTCCTCGCACGCTCCGGCCGTGGAGCAGCAGCCTGAGCAGGCGCGCCGGGGGCACCTGGGCTGGCGTCCACGCGGTTTCCCTGGCTGGCCCCTCTCTCCTCCAGGCCCCTGGCACATGCAATTCAGCTTCTCTCCCTAAAATCCCTGAGAGGGGGCTGGCTCTGTGTCAAGTGCAGGTTCCACTGTGCGGTTTCCAAAGTCCCCTCCTATCTGCTCGTCACAGAGCTCCCAGGACAGGGTCAGAGTCCCTACTGCACAGTGTCAGGCTGACCACGCCTGTCATCCCGGTGACTCCGGAGGCTGAGACAGGAGGACTGCCAGCTTGAGGCCAGCCTCGGCAATTCAGCAAGGCCCTAAGCGATTCAGCAAGACCCCATCTCGAAATAAAAAATGAAAAGGCTGGGGATGTGGCTCTATGGTCAAGCGCCCCTGGGTTCCATCCCCAGTACCAAAAAAAGAGAAAGCGTCGAAATGAGAAGGGCAGGGTGCAGCTCCAGGGTGGCGCCTGCCCAGTGTTGGGACATTCCCGACGCTGTCTGCCAAGGGGATGGAAAAAACTCTGGCTCTGGTTGCTTACCACGCCCTGTGGAGGGCAGGGGCTAAGCAGGGGGTGTGGCTACAACGTATCTTGAGAGTCGGAACCGTCCTGCTGGTCACTGATTGGTTATGTCCAGGCCTTTGTAAGTACACCCACCTTTCAATAAATTTGAGTTCTGGCACCGCTTCCTACCGAACTCCCCGAGTGTGACCTTGAGTCCGTCAAATGGGCGGGGGAGAGGGCCCTCCAGCAACTTTTGCCCGCTAGGCCTGTATCCGCCAGGTAGGCTACCCCAGCCCTTCTCTGCCGGTCAGAAAGGGACTCCTTCTGGGCCCAAAAGGGGGGTGGCTTTAGACCTTGGCCCCTTTAATAAGTAACGCGACAATTGGCGCCCAACGTGGGGCAGCAAACAAAAGAGAATCATCGACAGGCCTAGCAATCGGTTAGGGACACAGCGTCTCTCTGGCAAAAGTATCCTCTAATATGGGGCAAGCTTTAATATTTAAGAAATCTCAGGACCCAGCCCTCGAGGCATGGCGATGTATTTTAAGGAAGCAAGGTTTCCAAATTTCTGATTCTCAAGCTGAGAAAATTTGAAGCTCATTAACACGGGCGGCTCCCTGGCTCCCGAAGGCTGATTATAACGCATGGAAGACATGGCACCCCGTGTGGAACAGCTTTTAAGGGAGAGAGGAAATGAATATGGGGAAATTCCACCTCCGGGAGTTTATCCAGCACTATCCGCCCTGAAGGCATGCTCTCTCATGCAGCCGATAAAAGAATCTTCAGAAGCCGGGCGCGGTGGCGCACGCCTGTAATCCCAGCACTTTGGGAGGCTGAGGCAGGAGGATCGCGAGTTCAAAGCCAGCCTCAGCAATGGCGAGGCACTTAGCAACTCAGTGAGACCCTGTCTCTAATAAAATACAAAAAAGGGCTGGGGATGTGGCCCAGTGGTCCAGTGCCCCTGAGCTCAATCCCTGGTACCACAAAAAAAAAAAAAAAAAAAAAAAAAAAAAAAAGAATCTTCAGAGGCCACAGATCAGGCGCCTCAAGTTATTAGAATTGAGGTAACAGAAGAGGCCCTACAGGAAAATAAAAAATCTGAATCTCATCTCTCCCGTTCTGCGGAATTAGACAGCCCCCCCCCCCGGTCCGCGAATTTAGAGAAGTCTAGCCGCTCCCTGGAAGTAGAAAAATCTGGCCATCTCTCCCGCTCCGCGGAATTAGGAAAAGCTAGCAATCAGGGACCTACAGCTCCTCCTTTCGAGAGCCCTAAAAAATTCCCTGAGGACAAAGGCCATCGGCCACATGGCTCACCACCCCGCGAGCGGGATCCGCCATTTTACGAGCCCGCGCAGCCAATACAAACAATGCCCTCAGGGCCATCTGCACCGCGGCTTTTCCAAGAAGCGCCGGTTTCGCAGCAGCTGCTGCCGCCCCCCTGGAGGGCTTTCACCTGTAATGGCGTTCCCAGTTAATCTAAACCCCGGAGGGAATAGACCAAATCTATGGTACCCCTGGGAGACTCAAGAATTAAAAGAATTAAAAAAGGCAGTTTCAGAAGACGGTCCTACCTCCCCATGGGCAGAATGCATTTTATCAAGTCTGGCACATCAACAGTGCACGACAAAGGACTGGAAAGACTTGGCTAAAGCTGTGCTTCCAGGTCCTCTGTTCATAAAGTGGTGCGCATATTTTACTGATGAGTGCCATATGCAGGCAGAGAGAAACCGCTCTGTTAATCCTCCCATACCAATAACCTTTGGGATGCTGGCAGGAGTTAATGACCAATATGCCACGGGCATTCAACAGGCAGCAATACCGGCCCCTTACCGGGAGCAAGTGCAGGCTTTAGGGCTGGCAGCATGGAAAAAGCTAGAAGAAGGCCCTACAGAGCCTCCTATAGCTGGAATCACTCAAAAAGTTAATGAGGATCTGGCCACATTTATTGAGAGAGTGGAAAAAAGCCTTCAAAGGAAATTTCCACCTGGTACTCTGAGAGATCAATTTGCTAAAATGCTGGTTTGGGAAGGAATCACAAGCTAGCCTGTGCAGGATTAAAGGATAGATCGATGGCAACCAAAGATATCGGTTCTCATACCCATCAATCTCAGTCCTTAACAGCAGCTCTTAATGCCCATACTGAGGTACTAGCAACAGTTTTAAATGGAAAAGGGACCTATTTTAAGTGTGGACGACAGGGCCACTTTAAAAAGGACTGCCCCAATGGCCTTGGTCGGCCTCCAGAATGCTCCCCTGGCCAGACTCAGAGTCCAGCTGCGCTAGAACACTCTGTCCTAGGTGTAAAAGAGGGTATCACTGGAGAAAGGATTGCAGATCTAAATTTGATATTCAGGGGAAACCTTTAAACTCCTGAAGGGGCATCCTCCAGCCCCGTTATGGCAAGGAGGTTCCCCTGCTCACAGTCCCCCTAAGGTCCATCGGACAGTTCCTGTTGTTCCAGGGATTAGACCAAAGATGGATATTTATATATCAGGAAAGAAATTTCGTTGCCTGATTGATACTGGGGCAGATCGTACTATACTAAGGAAGGAAGAGATTCCACCCAATGGGAACTAATTCCAGGGCCCCAGTTACTTGGGGTAGGTGGGAACACTCATTCAGAAGAAACCAGAGATTGGCTTAGATGGAGAGACATAGACGGAAATCAAGGGGAGGTTCGCCCCCTTGTGGCCCCTGGATTGACCTCTAATTTATTAGGCCAGGACATCCTAGGAGAAGCTGAAGCTTACATTACTACAACCCATAGAGAGCTTCAAGATGATATATTAATTGAAGATACAGGGAGGGAAACTTCCAACCGCCAAGTAGGGTCTCACCCCCAATCCTAAGGGCCACTGCTCCCCAAGTTCCTGCTATTCAATGGCGAGATGGCCCCCCAATCTGGGTCGAGCAGTGGCCCCTTCCTACTGAAAAACTAAACCATTTGAGGGCAATTGTCCAAGAACAGATAGCCCTAGGACACATTAGACCCTCTCTTAGCCCATGGAACAGTCCTGTTTTTGTTATACAGAAGTCCACAGGGAAATGGAGGATGTTACAAGACCTCCAGAAAATTAATGATAGGATGATCATTGTTGGCACACCTCTGCGTGGCCTCCCCTGGATCCCTTCTATTTCAAGAGATTTAACCTTAATTGTGATTGACATGAAAGATTGTTATTTTTCTATCCCTCTACATCCGGATGATTATGAAAAGTTTGCTTTTTCTGTCACTTCTATCAATTTTCAAAGGCCGGATGAAACGATATGTATGGATAGTTCTCCCTCAAGGGATGGCTAACAGCCCAGCTTTTTGTCAACATTATATTTCATGTCTCCTGTCACCATTAATGGAAAAATCGCAGCTCTCCCTGTATGTTTATATGGATGACATCATCCTGGGAGCTGCTGATGTCCAGCAACTGGGCTCAGCTTACCTGACCCTTCGAGAGCTCTTATAAAAAGGAGGATTACACATATCCAATGACAAGGTCCAAACTGTACCTCCCTTCAAAATATTGGGTCCAAAACTTAGCCTAGACTCGGTTTGTCCTCTCAAACCTCAACTAGTCATTCAAAAATCTTATTCCTTGGCAGAGTTACAGAAGCTATTAGGAGAGCTAAACTGGTTAAGACCATGGCTTCATATCTCTACTGAGGATTTATTACCTCTTTTTGAGTTGCTACGGGGAAAATCCCCCTCTGATGTGATTATATTAGAAGAAGGTCATCTGTCAATATTACAAAAAGTCCAAGATGCCCTCAATTCAGCCCAATTGGCTCGGTACCAACCAAAGCAACCTCTATATCTGTGGATTTTCTCAGGTGCTAAGCTCCTTACAGCTGTTCTCACCCAGATGGGTAACCCCTTACAATGGATACATTCCTCTGTGGGAGGAGCACCTCGAGTTTATTCCCAATTAGATCAATTAGCAGATCTTATAATAAAAGGGAGAGATACATCATTGAGGCATTATGGAAAAGACCCAGATGTTTTAACAATTCCTTACCGTTTGTCAGACTTTGAGTGGATACGGAGAAACAACCCTAGAGTCTCCTATGCTTTAGAGGGATTTTTAGGAAAGGTTGATTGTCATTACGGGTCAACCAAATGGACCTCTTCTTTTCCCAAGCTGGAGTGGACTCCCCCCATCCTTTTTTCCAGCAAGCCACTCCCCAAGGCAGTAAATGTCTTCACAGATGGAGGAAAAGAAGGGTCAGCAGTTGTAGTGTTTCACCCATCCTCAGGCCAAAGGACACAATACTTTGAAGCAGTTACTGGTTCTGCTCAATTTAAAGAATTATATGCTGTTGCATTAGCCTTGACCCATGTCCAAGAGCCTATGAATCTTTTCTCAGATAGTTTATATGTAATTAACCTATTACCTACTCTAAATGCATCATATATAAGGATAGATAATAATCCTATAACTCTTTTAATGATCCAGATACGACCCCTGTTAAAGGGGCGTAATGAGCCTATTTTCCTCCAACATCTTAGGGAACATCAAGGCTTATCTGGGCCCCTCTCTGAGGGAAATCAGGCCGCTGACCGTTTGGCCACCACAGGTGTATTAGCAGTTACAGTCCCATATCAACAAGACCTTCAGTTAGCCCAAGGTCTTCACGACCTTACTCATTTAAATTGGAAAGGACTACATCATAAATTTCCTTTGGTTCCTATAAAAGATTTAAAAAAGATTGTAAGGACATGTAAGTCCTGTTTGCCCTTCTTACAGGTCCCACCTCTCCAGTCCCCTGGGGTAAATCCCAGAGGCCTACGGCCCAACGCTATCTGGCAGACTGATGTAACCCATTATGCGCCATTTAAAAAATTAAGATATATATTTATGTCCATAGATACTTATTCACATGCTTGTTGGGCCACGGCGCACTCTGGAGAAAGGGCTAAACATGCTGAAAGTCACTTTTTTTTTTTTTTTTTTTTTTTTTTTTTTTGTGGTTACCGGGGATTGAACTCAGGGGCACTCGACCACTGGGTCACATCCCAGACCTTTTTTGTATTTTATTTAGAGACAGGGTCTCACTGAGTTGCTAAGTGCCTTGTCATTGCTGAGGCTGGCTTTGAACTCGCAATCCTCCTGCCTCAGCCTCCCAAAGTGCTGGGATTACAGGCGTGCGCCACCGCGCCCGGCTTGAAAGTCACTTTTTACAATGCTTTTGCTATTCTTGGATTGCCAAAACAGGTTAAAACTGATAATGGACCCTGTTTTATGAGCAAATCATTACAAAAGTTCTTCCAAAGATGGCATATTAAACATACCACAGGGATCCCATACAACCCAAAAGGACAAGCCATCATAGAGACACATAATAAAACCCTAAAGGACCAATTAATAAAACAAAATGGGGGAAGCAACCCCCATGACCAGTTAAAGACAGCTATGCTTACTTTAAATATTTTGAATTTTTCCAAACAGCAGCCTCTGTCTGCGTTTCAAAGACACTGGTCTAACCAAACGCCTTATGTAAAGGTTGAGGTCCGATGGAAGGACCCATTAACTGGAGTCTGGAGAGGTCCTGATCCGTTAATAAGTGCTGGCAGAGGTTTTGGATGTGTCTTCCCAATGGGAGAACAGAACCCTATATGGGTGCCTGCCAGAGATCTCAAATACTGCCAATCCGACCAAAATGACTACCCAGGAGCACAAGCTCTTGAGGGGTGATCCTTTCTTTTTTCCACAGAAAGGAGAAGAAAGAAAAAACACGGTGACAGATCTCCTGTCCTGTTGTGATTAAACTTCTCGTCACATCCATTCCAAGATTCATCAAGAACACTGTCTTGGACTCCTTCTTTGTCAGTATTTCAACCCTCTGCGATGAGAGAAGAGGGACTGGGCCATTCCTGTGACAACTGTCTGGACTTTGTGGCAGACGGCTTCCTTGGGACTGAACTGAATGGGTGGACCTTCTCCCTCTGGTGAAATCCCTGATTGTCATTGTGTTTGTGTTCACTTGTGGGCCCTGTGTAATCAACAAATTTATTCAACTCCCTTTTGACTGACCAGATTGATACAGCTTGGTGGTCTGCTGTCGGCGATGCTGAGCTAGAGCCCTACAGGTTGGCCATGGTCCTTAACAGGATGCGGAGGTTTAAACCAGCCATCCTTGAAAAGCCTTCCCAAAGGTGACTGTCCTGTCCCATGTCCTTCCCCTGGCCACTTGCTGGCCCTGGGTGTGTCCACCTGAAGTGCTAGGGTGGTAGCCAATGACGGGTAAGATTTTTCCCAGAGAGGAAAAGCAACCTAAAGCAGGCACACTCTCGAGTGTGATGGACACCTTAATTTTCGAAATGCAGGATGGGACATCCCATTTTTGAAATATAAAGTGGAGAAGCCCCATTTTGAAAAAACGAAAACGGGGAAATGTTGGGACATTCCCGACGCTGTCTGCCAAGGGGATGGAAAAAACTCTGGCTCTGGTTGCTTACCACGCCCTGGGAGGGCCGGGGCTAAGCAGGGGGTGTGGCTATGACGTGGCGTGAGAATCGGAACCGCCCTGCTGGTCACTGATTGGTTATGTCCAGGCCTTTGTAAGTACAGCCACCTTTCAATAAATTTGAGTTCTGGCACCGCTTCCTACCGAACTCCCTGAGTGTGACCTTGAGTCCGAGTGTGACCTTGAGTCCGAGTGTGACCTTGAGTCCATCAAAGGGGGGGGGAGAGGGCCCTCCTGCGACTTTTGCCTGCTAGGCCTGTATTCACCAGGTAGGCTACCCCAGCCCTTCTCTGCCAGTCAGAAAGGGACTCCTTTTGGGCCCAAAAGGGGGGTGGCTTTAGACCCTGGCCCCTTTAATAAGTAATGCGACAGCCCAGCACAGGAGAGGCCCGGGGTCCAGCCCCAGCACTGCCACCACTGTCCCCACAACACACAGACACAGTGTCACTGACTCACGACCCCCCCAAGCATGGGCGCCGCGGGGACAGACCCCAGGGGACTGCTGGCCCCGCTCTGCGCCTGCCTGCCCCCCCAGAGCGGCTGGGGGCCACAGACCCCCTTGGGGAGGGAGGAGAGGCACTGCGGGCCAGGGCCGGGGGCCGGGGGCAGGGCACGCCAAGACAGAGCGGGTCTGAGCCCTCCTCGCCCCCGCGGTGCCGCGAAGGACTGCAGCCAGCACTGCAGGCAGTGGCCAGAGGACCCAGGAAAGCACCAGGCCCGAGCCAAGAGGAGGCTCAGCCTGTGCTTGCTGAGCCCCTGGATGGGCAGCCCACCCACGGCACCTTCCCCAGAGGCGCACTGGTGGCGCCAAGGGGGCTGGCACAGTGGCCCTGGGTCATCTCCTGGGGGGGGGACACTGCAAAGAAGGGCGAGGTAGCCTTCTGGACCCAGAGGCCGAGGGCAGGATCGAGGCCGAGGGCAGGGCAGAGGCCGAGGGCAGGGTCGAGGGCTGGGAATGGAAAGCCCTGGTGTGAAGCCAGGGTGTCAGCTAGGCTCTGCCTCCTGCCCCAGTGGGGACCTGGCTCAGGCGCATGAAGGAGACTTCAGATAAAGGGACAAGTCCCAGGAGAGCACGGGCAGCTAGGAGGCTGAGGCCCAGAGGCTCTGAGGCGCCGACTGCCCCCAGGGGGTCTTGCCTGGAAAAGCCCGGCACACCCACGGCCTTCCTTGAAGACATCACACTTCTTTTGTGTTCGGTGCTGGGGACTGAACCTAGGGACTCTCCGCCACTGAGCCATACCCGGCCCTGTATATTTTTTTATTTTGAGACAGGGTCTCACTAAGTTGCTAAGGCTGGCCTCGAACTTGCAATCCTCCTGCCTCAGCCTCCCAGGTCACTGGGATCACAGGTGTGTGCCATCATGTCTGGCACCTTCTTTTTTTGTTTTTGTTTTGCTTTTTAGGACTGGGGATTGGACCCGGGGGCACTGGACCACTGAGCCACAGCCCAGCCCAGCTAGCATCTTCTGACTTCTTCTTTTAGTTGTCGATGGACCTTTATGGTTCTTTATTTACGTGTGGCACTGAGGATGGAACCCGTGCCTCACGCAGGCTAGGCAAGTGCTCTGCCGCTGAGCCCCAGCCCCAGCCCCACCTCCTGACCTCTGGGCTGACTCCTGTCACGGGGTCTGGGCCTGCAGACCCGCAGCAAGGAGAGAAGACCAGAAACTAGAGTGACGGCGCCCAAGAGGACAGAGTGGAGGGGCTGGGGGACTGGCCCCTTGGCCCTTGGCCCAGGGCTGCTCCAAGCTTCCGGGTTAACTCCTCCCCGGATGGACGGCCTCCAGCCTCCTGCCCCTCCCCTTGCCAGCCTTTCGGGCAGCTGCTGCCTGTCGGAGTCCTATGATGGGGACCGCCGTGGGCAGGGGCTGAGGGTCCTTCATCTCCCCTGCGAGCGGAAGCTGCTGGAGACTGGCTCTCGCCCACCCCACCCCGGGGCTGCGCGCCCTCCGCGGCCTGTGCAATGGCTGGCTTGGCTTCCCGGCCGTCCTTGGGCGGGCTGTGTTTCCTCTCCAGCTAATCATCGGCCCAGCTCAGCCCCGTCCCGAGGGCTGCCTGGGAATCCCCGGGCTCCAGGCACCCCCTGTCTGAGTCCACGCGGCCCAGGCGCCACGCTCACCCCCATCCCTGGTGCCGGCGCCACGCCCGGCAGCCCGGAGACGCCAGGGAACACAGGAGCCAGGGCAGGAGGGCAAGTGGCCTACCTTCCCGCTGTCCGCAAGCAGCAGCCCGATCTGTGACAAGGAGTGGAAGTAGAAGACGCCCCCGAGGGACCCGGCCAGTCCCGCCTGTGGAACACACAGAGCAGTCCCCGTGAGCCGAGGCGGTCACGGCTGCCGCGACGCGGGCTCGAGTCTCAGAAGCTGTGATGAAAGTCTTTTCTCTAGAGCGACTTCCTGTCTCTGGAAAGAGCCTGGAGCAGAAGCCCGGATGAAGAGGCTCTGGCTTGGTGTTGGCAGGAAGCCGCGGCCAGGCCCAGGAGCTGCCCGGCCTTGCACGCCTGGCTGGACCAACGCCGCGTCCGGCTGCCTCCGTGACCTTGGGCCCCCTGTCGAGTGCACCTGTGCTGAGCGGCCAGCGCCCCCCACGCCTCCCCTTCTCCTCTGGCAGCAGAACCTCGCGAGCGGCTCCGAGGGCACTGCCCGGGACAGGGAGGCATGTGGCCCGTCCTGGCTAACGGGACGGCAGCCCCTCCCCTGGCACGCCCTGGGTCCTCCTCCTGCCAGAGCAAGGAGGGCTCCTCCTGCCACGTGCGCTAGTGTCATCAGGGCCGCCATCTGGGACGAGGGAGAGAGGGTCAGAACCCAGTCGCCCACCATGGGCGTGGCCACCCTCAGTGACCGCACAGGCCACCGTGCCAGTGTGGATGCAGAAAAGGCCCAGAGCTGGCTTCAGGGGAAGGGGACGAGGGGCAGCCAGACCGCGAGGGGCAGTCAGGAGCCACATGTACAGGTGTCAACAGAAGCAACAGTTGACACTCCTCTGGCTCCCGTGGCCCTGAGCCCACAGGTCCCTGAGTGGACGGAGCTTCCTGTTGGGACGTCTGTGGGCAAAACACCACCCAGGTACGGGGCGGGGGAGGGAGGCCATCTCGTTAGCGACTGGGGACCTCTGTGGCGCTCGTCTGCAACCAGACACCAAGGCTCATTCTACTCTGTGACTGGGTCCTTCCAGGACTCAGTTTGAACAAGACTGTGTGGCCCGCTCCATTCTAGGCCCCCCTGGCTTCTTGGCAGGGCAGAGAGGACAGACTGGGGAGGTCGCCGAGCTCAGCAGCGGGCCAGGCTCCTCTGCACGCGTTCCCAAGTGTGCCTTCTGAGTCACGCCACGACTCCCGGTGCCCTTGGTGGCCTGAGGGGCTCGTGTCCTCCGGAACTGTTCAAACTCCAGCTCTGGCATGCTGTGTGACCTTAGGAGGGGCGCTGCCCTTCTCTGAGCCTGAGCCCCTGAGTTCACTTCCAACGGCTGCCACGGCAGGCCACCTCCAGAGCAACAGATTAGATTAAAACGGCAGAGCTCTGTTGGCACAGGTCTGGATGCCGGGAGTCTGAACCAAGGGGCTGGCTAACCAGGCGCCGCCAGAGCCTCCAAGGAAGAAGCTGCGTCCTGTCCCCAGGCCTCTGACGACGGGAAACCTGCCCCTCGTCCCAGGCGCTCTGCAGATCCTCCCGGTCCTCTCCTCACCAGGACACCAGCTGGACTGGGGGCCTGACCTACCCCATCCGACTGCCTGCCTGGGCCCATCGCGCCCCACTTCCCAGTCAGATGACTACTAGGGTGCGGACGCCCTCCAGCGTCCCCTGAAATTCAAGTTGAAACTTGCTCCTCTGCAAGGACGCCGGGGAGCGGGGCTGTGCGGGTGGCCGCGGGGGCTGTGCGGGTGGCCGCGGGGCTGTGCGGGTGGCCGCGGGCTCCGCCTCATGCCAGGGCTCGGGCTGGAGAAGTCGCTCTCCCTCTTCTGCTCACGGCCCTGGGGGCAACAGGCCTGCCTCCCGCCTCTCCCTGCCTGTCCCTTCTGCCACGTGAGGACACGAGGTTGGTCCCGCGGGCCCCTCTGTGAAGCAGGGGGCAGCCTGGCCAGAGGCCAGTCCCCGCAGGGCCTTCGCCCGGCCGCCCGGCCTCTGGGGCCGCGAGCAGCGGCTCCTCCTGGTCAGTCACCCAGTCTTGGGTAGCTGCGTAGGACACAGACGGCCTACGGTGGGCACCTTCTGAAGTCCTGAGGAACGAGCTCTTCGGGGGACACTACCCACTCTAGCTCTCCCACCTGCACAGTGGTGCCCCGGCGGCAGCTGAGGGCACCGGGCAGCTCTGCGAGGTGCTCCACCCCGGGCGCCATGTTTGTACCCCCTTCCTTCCCGGTGGGACGTCCTGGGAGTGTCCCCTCGCCCCCAGGCCAGCTGGACTTCCGCAGAGAGGAACCGCTGCTCGTCCTGAGCCGGCTCCCGCCCACCCCGGGCACGAGCCTGTGTGGGAGCATCTATTTGCTTATGTCCTGGTGACCGTGTCCCCCAGGCTGGCCGAGAACCCTCCCGCCTCAGTCTCTGGCGCAGCGGGGACAACACGTGGGACAGATAGCATTCTCACTTTCTTACCCAATTGAACTCACCTGGTTTTCGTAGGTGAAACTTGTCAAAATCGATTCCTCCGTTTTCCGAGGAATAAATAGTGGTCTGGGACACCAGCTCTCCATGCGAATATGCAAAAATGGAATTATTTATCTCCTGGGAAAACAGCACACAGAAAACGCTCTTGAGAAGAAGAGAGCAGCTGGCACTGCACTCCTGGGCACTGCCAGGGAGAGCCCAGCCCGAGGCCTGGCACTAGGGACAGGGAGAGCTGGCCCTAGGGACAGCGCACGCCTGTGCGTGGAGCTTCTGTCCTCCCCACCCCGTTTTAGAGATTGGGTCTCCTGACCCCAAGCTGGAGGGCAGTGGCCATGTCCAGCCACTGACCAGCACTCAAGTGGTGTTTGGCGCTGGGCATGGAACCAGGGCCACGCAGGCTGGCACGTGCTCAGGACCCTGCCCTGAGTGGCAGCTCCAGCAGCCTGGAGGCTTGGCCTCTTCTGTTTCCCTCCTGGGCTGATTTGTCCCTCCTTGGACACCTGGTGGTCCCCTCTCCTGGGAGGTCACATAATGAAGCCAAAGTTGGTACGGACGCTTGATGGGCATGGCACCCCGCAGCCCTGAACTCCGGGGCTCAGGAGGCCCTCAGGCCTCCACCTCTGTGGCAGCTGGGGACATGGTGCACCAGCCAGCCCCAGAGCTTGTACCTAATTGCACCAAGGAGGTGTGGCCTCGCAGGGGATGTTAGTAGCAAGCTGCAGACACCCCACACTGGGTGACGCCCAGGCTCTGCTGCATGCAGAGGCCCACAGGTCTGCAGTAGACCACTCCCTTACAGCCACCACCAGAGGAGGGCATGTGGCAGAGGAGGGGCCAGGCAGGAGGGGGCGTGGCAGAGGAGGGGCCAGACAGGTGGGTGTGGCAGAGGAGGGACCAGATGGGTGCACGTGGTGGAGGAGGGGCCTGGAGGGCAGTGGGCGTGGCAAAGGAGGGGCCAGGCAAGAGGGGGCGTGGCAGAGGAGGGGCCAGGCAAGAGGGGGCGTGGCGGAAGAAGTGCAGCAGGGACTGTGTCGTCTATAGGAAAATGGATGGAACTTGAGAACATTATGTAAATGAGATAAGCCAAACTCAGAAGGTCAAGGGCCATGCCTTCTATTTCATGTGGAAGCTAGAGAAGAAAAAGAAAGGTGGGGACCTCATGAACATGGAAGGGAGACCAGGAAGAGCAGAGGAAGGGCCTGGGAGGAAGCAGGGGGGAGAAGGGAGGAGCTAGGGAAGGACATTGTGTGCATGTGACAAGAAACCCCAGTCACCATGATCATGAGGCACCAATGAACAATTAAAAATAAAAGGGCTGGGCTTGTGGCTCAGTGGTAGAGTGCTTGCCTAGCATGTGTGGGGCGCTGGGTTTGATCCTCAGCACCACATAAAAATAAATAAAGTAAAGGTACTGTGTCCATCTACAACTAAAAAATATATTTAAAAAGTAAATAAATAAAAGGGCCAGGCGCAGTGGCGCACGCCTGTAATCCCAGCACTTTGGGAGGCTGAGGCAGGAGGATCACGAGTTCAAAGCCAGCTTCAGCCATGGCGAGGCCCTTAGCAACTCAGTGAGACCCTGTCTCTAATAAAATACAAAAAAGGGCTGGGGATGTGGCCCAGTGGTCAAGGGCCCCTGAGTTCAATTCCTTGTACCCCACCCCCAAAACAGGAGTTGCTGTTCTTCAGTACAAGAACCCCTGTCCACGGCCTTCCTCTCTTCAGTCTCAACACCCTCATTCAGGTATGGTCCAAAAGTACTAAATGGAAAATTCCAGAAATGGGCAACTCGTAAATTTTAAATAAGAAGCTTTTCTGCGCAGTGCGATGCAGTCTCACGCCCCCATGCTTCGCTGGCTGGGACTAGAAGCATGCCCTAGCTCAGCTGCTGGGGAGGGCCCCAAAATGGCTGAGTCAGGCCCCCTGGGCGAGGCTTCGGGCTGGGCTACATCTTTAGTGTGTAGCCAGGGCTGGGAACGGGCTACGTGTGGCTAGCCAGAAACATGGATTCCGCGGATAGACTGAGTATGGACGTCACCCTGTGAGCCTGGCCCTGTGCAGCCTGGTGGCAGTGGCCTTCTCTGTTTGGCTCCATGGATAAAGGGCCATGGGCGCTGATTGGAACTGGCCGGGCGGACGTGAAGCCGGGGCTGGCCGATGGCTGTGGCCACCACTGAACAGAGCAGGTGTGATCTCCTAACTGGCCTTACACCTTCCTCCACCTGCTGGGCCGAATCTGCTTCCCGGGTCAGAGCCCCTGCCCCACAGAGGGGTCCAAAGTGCTCCTTTAAGTGAAAAGGAGAAGCACCGTGAAGCCTGCTGAGAAGGACAGGGACATACCCTGGTGGGACGGAATCTGGTCACAGGAGGTGACAATCACGGTTCTGTTATTCGTTACTGCCGTTGATCTCTACCTAAATCACGAATCAGACTTTACCATAGGTCTGTAGGCATATGAAAATAGTTCCACATAGACACCCCGCGTACCTATGCGTGCACACACACGTGGCTTCGGGCTGTCCTCAGCGCCTGGCACTGGGGGTCTCAAGACACACGCCTTGCCGAGAGAAGGACAGTAGCTCCAGGGCAGTGGAGGTCATGGGGTGCGATGGCCTAGAACTGGGAACGTGCCTGCTCCCGCATCCACACCCTGTCTGCTACCATTTCACGACCGTGTGGGACGTGACCACCAGGGAACTGGCCCGAGGGCGCCTGGGACCCTATTCTGTTTGCAACTTCCTACAATTATTTCAAAATTACTTCAAAAGGGCAGACAGGTCCACGGGGGCTGGGGGGGCTGTTTCATCTGAAAGTGCCTCCAGGGCCCTGTCAGCTCTCAGGCCCTCTTCCGAGCCCCGCAGAGGCGACATCGCCCGAGCCCAGCATGGTGCCTCCTCAGCCCGCAGTGCCCTCGTGCCCATGCATGACGACTTGTGTTCGGAACAGAGTGAAGGAGGAAAAGCCCCAACCCTGCTTACCATGCAGACGGTGTTTCCGGCAAAACAACAGTTGTCACCTGAGATGTGTGAAACGGGGTGTTGGATGCCTGAAAGGAAAAGGTGGCTTTTACTTGTCACTTGATTGTGCAGTCAAGACCACGGGCGTGTGCGGCGGTCACCCTGGGCCGCAGGCCCTCTCGGGGCGCCTCTGGAGGCTGGTCAGGTGCTTCGTCCACCCTCGATGCCTGGAGCTCCTTCCCCTGGCTTCGGGATTGTCAAGCGACAGACTTCCAGCTGGGACCAGCTGGCTTGGGGGAACCTCGGAGGGCCTGCACAGTTCCAGGCAGTTTCCCTATCCTGAGCAAAGCAACCTTGTTTCATTTTCCGGGCAGGAGGCAATGGGCTTAAAGCTCGCCCTGTTCCATGGGCAAAGAGCCAATAGCATTAAGGGCCGCTCTGGTACACCCCCCCCACACACACCAGAAATCCCTATTTAAGCCCCAGTCCATTCTGAGCTAAACACACATACAACAGCTTGTCCCTGTGGAGAGGAGGAAGCCACTGCACCAGCCTTAGACCCACCTTCTCCAGCCTGACGGCAGCTGCCCCAGCCGACAGCTCCAGCCTCCAGCCCGACAGCAGCTGCCTTAGCCGACAACTCCAGAGATCCCAGCCGGTGCGACCAGGCCCCCACCTTCCATTCAGAGCTCGCACACTCCCCTCTCCCTGACTCCCCTCTCCCACCAGAGCTCGTACCTCCACCTCCCCTCCCTGACTCCCCTCTCCCACCAGAGCTCGCACACTCCCCTCTCCCTGACTCCCCTCTCCCACCAAGAGCTCGCACACTCCCCTCTCCCTGACTCCCCTCTCCCCACCAGAGCTCGCACACTCCCCACCACTCCACACTCCCTCTCCCTGACTCCCTCCCCTCGCACACTCCCACCAGAGCTCGCACACACTCCCCTCTCCCTGACTCCCCTCTCCCACCAGAGCTCGCACACTCCCCTCTCCCTGACTCCCCTCCCCACCAGAGCTCGCACACTCCCCTCTCCCCTGACTTCCCCTCTCCCACCAGAGCTCGCACACGGTCCCCCTCTCCCTGACTCCCCTCTCCCACCAGAGCTTCGCACACTCCACGTCCCCTCCCTGACTCCCCCTCTCCCACCAGATGCTCGCACACCTCCCCTCTCCCTGACTCCCCTCTCCCACCAGAGCTCTCCCCTCTGAGCTCGCACACTCCCCTCCTTCCTGACTCCCCCTCCCCTCCCCACCAGAGCTCGCACACTCCCGTCTCCCTGACTCCCCCTCTCCCACCAGAGCCGCACACTCGAAAACAAGACAAACCAACCCCCACGCCCCTCCCTGACTCCCCTCTCCCACCAGAGCTCGCACACTCCCCTCCCTCCCTGACTCCCCTCTCCCACCAGAGCTCGCACACTCCCCTCTCCCTGACTCACCTCACCCCCAGAGCTCGCACCACTCCCCTCTCCCTGACACTCCCCTCTCCCACCAGAGCTCGCACACCTCCCTCTCCCCTGACTCCCCTCTCCCACCAGAGCTCCGCACACTCCCCTCTCCCTGACTCCCCTCTCCCACCCGAGAGCTCGCACACTCCCCTCTCCTGACTCCCCTCTCCCACCAGCTCGCACACTTTAAATCCCTCTCCCTGAGACTCCCCCTCTCCCACCAGAGCTCGCACACTCCCCCTCTCCCTGACTCCCTTCTCTCCCACCAGACATACCAGAGCTCGCACACTCCCCTCTCCCTGACCTCCCCTCTCCACAAGCTCGCACACCTCCCCTCCTCCCTGACTCCCCTCTCCCACCAGAGCTCGCACACACCCCCTCCCTGACTCCCCCCTATCCCACCAAGCATCGCACTCCTCCTGACTCCCCTCTCCCACCAGGAGCTCGCAGCACTCCCCTCTCCCTGACTCCCCTCTCCCACCAGAGCTCGCACCACTCCCTCGCCCTCCCCTCTCTCCATGACTGTCCCCTCTCTCCCTCCCACCAGAGCTCGCACACCTCCCCACTCACCCCTGACTCCCCTCTCCCACCAGAGCTCTCGCACTACTCCCCTCGACCCTGACTCCCCTCTCCCACCAAGAGCTCGCACACTCCCCTCTCCCTGACTCCCCTCTCCCACCAGACTCGCACACTCCCTCTCCCCTGACTCCCCTCTCCCACCAAGCTCGCACACTCCCCTCTCCCTGACTGCCCCTCTCCCCACCAGAGCTCGCACACTCCCCTCGCCCTGACTCCCCCTCCTCCCACCAGAGCTCGCACACTTCTCCCCTACTCCCCTCTCCCACCAGAGCTCGCTACACTCCCCCGCCTCCCCTGACTCCCCTCTCCCACCAGAGCTCGCACAACCCCTCTCACCCTGACGATCCCCTCTCCCCCAGATGCTCGCACACTCCCCTCTCGCCAGACTCCCCTCTTCCCACCAGAGCACGCACACTCCCCCTCCCCTCCCCTCTCCCACCAGAGCTCCCTCCCCTCTCCCACCAAGAGCTCGCACACTCCCTCTCCCTGACTCCCCTCTCCCACCAGAGCTCGCACACTCGCCTCTCCCTGACTCCTCCCTCTCCCACCAACTCGCCCTCTCCCTCACTCCTCTCCCACCAGAGCTCGAACACACCCCTCCTCCCTGACTCCCCTCTCCCACCCAGAAGCTCGCACACGCATGTCCCCTCCCCTGACTCCCCTCTCCCACCAGAGCTTCGCACACAGCCCGACACTCTCCCTGACTCCCCTACTCCCACCAGCTTCGCCACACTTTCCCCACCTCCCCTGACTCCCCTGCTCGCACTCCCTCCCCTCTCCCACTCCCCGCGTCCCTCTCCAGAGCTCGCACTCCCCTCTCCCACCAGAGCTCGCACACTCCCCTCTCCCTGACTCCCCTCTCCCACCAGAGCTCGCACACTCCCCTCTCCCCTGACTCCCCTCTCCCACCAGAGCTCGCACACTCCCCTCTCCCTGACTCCCCTCTCCCACCAGAGCTCGCACACTCCCTCTCTCCCCTGACTCCCCTCTCCCCCACCAGAGCTCGCACACTCCCCTCTCCCTGACTCGCACACACTCCCCTCTCCCTGACTCCCCTCTCCCCACCAGAGCTCGCACACTCCCCTCTCCCTGACTCCCCTCTCCCACCAGAGCTCGCACACTCCCCCTCTCCCTGACTCCCCCCCCCCTGACTCCCCTCTCCCACCAGAGCTCGCACACTCCCCATGCTCCCTGACTCTCCCCTCTCCCACCAGAGACTCTCCCACCAGAGCTCGCACACACTCCCCCTCCCTGACTCCCCTCTCCCACCAGAGCTCGCACACTCCCTCTCCCCCTGACTCCCCTCTCTCCACCAGAGCTCGCACACTCCCTCTCCCTGACTCCCCTCTCCCACCAGAGCTCGCACACTCCCTCTCCTCTGACTCCCCTCTCCCACCAGAGCTTGCACACTCCCTCTCCCTGACTCCCCTCTCCCAGCAGAGCTCGCACACTCCCTCTCCCTGACTCCCCTCTCCCAGCAGAGCTCGCACACTCCCTCTCCCTGACTCCCCTCTCCCACCAGAGCTCGCACACTCCCTCTCCCTGACTCCCCTCTCCCACCCAGAGCTCGCACACTCCCCTCCCTGACTCCCCCTCTCCCACCAGAGCTCGCACACTCCCCCTCCCTGACTCCCCTCTCCCACCAGAGCTCGCACACTCCCCTCTCCCTGACTCCCCTCTCCCAGCACCTCTTTGACCTCTGACCAGCCAGCCACAAAGGCTGTCGAATAAGTCTCTTGGCTGCACGGATGTCCCTGGGGTGATTTTTGCCCTTCACGCGCCTCCGGGGACACACCTAGAATCACGACAGTGGGGACCAGGGAGGCGCTGGCGCCCGTGCTCCCAGGAGCAGGCTGTGCCAGAGGTGGAGACCCGGTGGCACTGTCCCACGTGGATAGAGCTCGAGGGCTTTATGCCCAGTGAGAAGCCGGAGGCAGGGGGACACAGACTGCCGACCGCACCTATGTCAGGTCCCCGGCGTGACACATTCATGGAGACAGAACAGAAGGTGGGAGCCGGGTGGGGAGCTGGTGTCGATGCGGGCACTGCCCCCTCCCCGCCATCTCCTCGCCGCCTGCACGGGGGCTCCCTGCTGTCCTACTCACAACGCTCACCTGGTCCCTAATGTGGGGCCGAGCATCCCCACCAGTCGGGGAGTCCCTCGTGTCCCTCCTGGGTCCTTTCCCCAAACCCAGTCCATCGCTGAGTCCTGGGGGTGTCTTTTGATTCAATCAGGCCTAGCAGGTTTCTGTGGCTTGGGCAGAAACACTGGGTCCCCACTGCGAGGGACGGGGCTTCAGGCCGGTTTTCATTTGGGCCCTCCCCCCTCCCTTGCCTTCTTCTCTTTTTTTCCAGCACTGGGGATGGAACCCAGGGCCTCACACACCTAGGCAAGCGCTCCTCCACTGAGCCACACCTGGTAACACACACCTGTCATCCCAGCCACTTGGAGGCCGAGGGAGGCAAGAGGATCGCAGGTTCCAAACCAGCCTCAGCGGCTTAGCAAGACCCTGACTCAAGTGTGGCTCTCCAGACCTTTTGATTTTGGGCGAGTACCCCTGGGTTCAATTCCCAGCACCTGGGGAAAAAAAAAAAAAGGCGACACCCAGGGACGGACTCCCAAGTGGGAGGGCCACGTATATTGCTTTGTTTTATTTTTATTTATTTATTTTTTTCAGATGCTGATGGACCTTTATCGTATTCATTTATTCATATGCAGTGCTGAGAATTGAGCCCGGGGCCTCACACATGCCAGGCAAGCGCTCTACCACTGAGCCACAACCCCAGCCCCGGCCGTGCATATTTCTGAAATCAACCCTCTCTTCTCAGATGGTGACTAAACTCCAACAGGGTCAAAAATACAAAACGCACGTACCTGTCGCTATCTGCCAGGTATCCTTGTCATAGTCATAAACACAGACTTTTCGATTCACTACCAACAGCAGTAACGCATTGGCAAAATGTGCTGACGTTACTTCCGGCACGCCCACCTGGAAATAAGGGCGTGTAGACACCAGTCACGGCACTGTGCCAGACACGGAGCTGGAAAGTGCACGCTTGGCAGGGACAGAGGGCTGGTTCCTAGACGCTGCGGCTGCCGATCTTAGAAGCTGAAGTTGGGCTTCGGTGCCACGAGATGCTAGACCGCCCCTGCCACCCCGTCCCTTCTTGTCCCTGTCTCCAGGACACAGCTAGACGTCTGTGGGACGGGCCAGCAGCGTGAGCGAGCAGGCTGCTCTCGGCCAGGAGCACAGGGGCCACTGGCAGAACTTCCTGGGACAGCCAGGCGCGGTGGCGCACGCCTGTAATCCCAGCACTTTGGGAGGCTGAGGCAGGAGGATCGCGAGTTCAAAGCCAGCCTCGGCAATGGCAAGGCACTTAGCAACTCAGTGAGACCCTGTCTCTAAATAAAATACAAAAAAGGGCTGGGGATGTGACCCAGTGGTCGAGTGCCCCTGTGTTCAATCCCCGGTACCACAAAAAAGAACTTCCTGAGACAGTGACTGCGAGGGAGGGTGGTTCTGCTTTGGCTGAGGACAATTTAGGGAGGACTTGAAATGACGGCAGGAAATGAGGGTACCATCCAACCTCCCCAGCACACGGCAGAAGGGAGAGCCCTGGGCCACCATTTTGGTAGTAAGAATAGAACAAAACCAACCATGTTTCAGCTTAGAAATTGCTCCTGGCCTCAGGGACACATTGTAAAATAAACTAACAAAAGCAGTTGGCTCCGATACTTCTGAACTCTATCTCCCCCTGGATATTACGTATTTTAAGCATCCTTCAAACCATCTGGTAAGATAACTACCATCAAGGACGTAGGTATGGCAAGTGGGAGGAGACTGCTCTGAAAGTTGTCTCTCGTGAGAAAGACTTGTCTTCTGAAATAAACCATAAAAGAGTCAAATTAGGATGATTTCACACAAGAAAATTTTAAAAAGACAATGAAGTTACTCTAAAAATGTTCCGTTCAAGGGAAATTCCCATTGAGCCAGGAACCACCCAGACAACATCATCCACTTATTTCACACGAGCACCTCTTTTGTTTTTGTTTCTGTTTTTGCTACTGGGGAATGAACCCAGGGGTGCTTAACCACTGAGCCACATCCCCAGCCCTTTTTTGTATCTTATTGGAGACAGGGTCTCACTGAGTTGCTAAGTGCCTCGCCATTGCTGAGGCTGGCTTTGAACTTGTGATCCTCCTGCCTCAGCCCCCCAAGTGCTGGCATTACAGGTGTATGCCACCGCGCCGGGCTAGAGATGCAATTTTTTAAGAAAATCTTTTCAATCTGTGGCTGGTGATCGCAGGACTCGGACACCTTGCTGTAACTGTTCCTCCAAGCCTAGCCATGGGTGGGGGGACTCCCACAGGCCAGGTAGGATTAATGAGGGCAAAACCATTTCTGCTCGTGTTTGTTGGGTGAATAAGCGAGGGAAATCCTAATGTTTCAATGCAAAGAAAGGAGACAGTGAATAACATGGCCACTTACCCTAGATACAGTGCTGTGTTTTGATCACAAGCATGCTTAATCAACTTTGTCCCAGACGGAAAATACAGGGCATCCTAGAGAGAGAATCACACAGTCTTAATAAGATCAATGCTGATAACCAGCTAATACAAGAACAACCTAATGTGCAACTTACAAATGTAAAGGGTGACATATCAATTAGGTAAGTGGCTTGTATCAAGGTCATTTCCTGTTTTGTTTTGTTTTTTAATGGTGTCTCATTACGTTCCTCAAGCTGTCCTTGAACTCCTGGGCTCAAGCAATCCTCCTGCCTCAGCCTTCCCAGTAACCATCACGAGAGGTGTATACCACCATACCACCTTGCCCAGCTTCATTTTCCTCTTTTTTTTTGGTACCGGGGATTGAACTCAGGTGCACTCGACCACTGGGTCACATCCCCAGCCCTTTTTTGTATTTTATTTAGAGACAGGGTCCCACTGAGTTGCTAAGTGCTTCGCCATTGCTGAGGCTGGCTTTGAACTCGCGATCCTCCTGCCTCAGCCTCCCAAAGTGCTGGGATTACAGGCGTGCACCACCGCGCCCGGCCCTCTTTTAATGTTATAGTGTGGCCAAGTCGGTATCGGATGTTACCACGGGGTGGGGGGGAGCTGGGGGAAGGGTTCCTAGAACCTCTCTGGACTATTTCTGCAGTTTGCTGTCAATCTATAATCACAATGAAAGAAAAAGTTTTAAAAGTTGCCAGGTGCGGTGACACACGCCTGTCATCCCAGCACTTGGGAGGCTGAGACAGGAGGATCGCGAGTTCAAAGCCAGCCTCAGCAATGGCCAGGCACTTATTTAGAGACCCTGTCTCTAAAATAAAATACAACAAAGGGCTGGGGATGTGGCCCAGTGGTCAAATGCCCCTGAATTCAATCCCTGGTACCAAAAAAGTTTTTTAAAAGTCACAGAGTAACGTTTCCTATCACATCTCATTCCTACAGATGTTGTTTACTTACAGATGAGTAGCCAGGCACCATGGCCTGCGCCTGTTGCCCCAGCTACTTTGGGAGGCTGGGGCGGGAGGATCACTTGAGCCCAGGAGTTCAAGGCCAGGCTGGGCACAATGACAAGAGCCCTTCTCCAACCAAACAGAGCACCCAGGTGATTACTTGGAAGAGAGGCTGAAGGACAAAGAATCTTATGCTAAAACGTGAGAATCCAGAGACGTGAAGATTTAGAAAGACTACTTCTGAAATTGCGCAGCGTCAACAGGAAGCCTCCTTGGAGTGAGGGGAATCTGCTCTTTAGGCAGGTTAAGCCCGTGTCGGGTGATGGGGTGCTACCTGCCACGCTGTGCTATGTAGAGCCATGGGGTTCACTTCCCACATGACTGCATTTCAAAATCTATCCGATGTGGTAGCAGACCCAGCCGTGGAGGGAGGGTCAGGTGACCTGAGTCCTAACCCTACTCCTACCCTTGGTAGGTTCTTTGATCAGAGTTCTTTTTTTAAAGAAAATATTTATTTATTTACTTTAGTTGTACACAATGCGATGCATTTCGTTTACGTGGTGCTGAGGATCGAACCCAGGCCGCGCACGTGCGAGGTGAGCGCTCTGCCGCTGAGCCACATCCCCAGCTCTTGATCAGAGTTCTTAATTAGATTTTAGGGAAAGGGGAGTGATTGTTCCCTACTGCAAAGCAAAATTAATTCAAGAATTGAATAAAGCAATGTCCTTAAAGACCTGACACATTGCTGCCCCTCAGGAAAGGTTCCTTCCTACTCAGCCATCACATAAAAAAAACAAAGGGAGAATGTAAGCAGAGTGTGGTGGCCCACGCCTGTAATTCCAGCGACTTGGGAGGCTGAGACAGGGGGATCGTGAGTTCAAAGCCAGCCTCAGCAAAAGCGAGGCGCTAAGCAACTCAGTGAGACTCTGCCTCTACATAAAATACAAAAAAGGGCTGGGGATGTGGCCCAGTGGTCGAGTGCCCCTGAGTTCAATCCCCGGTACAAAAAAAAAAAAAAAAAAAAAAAAAGGAGAATATAGGGTGGAGCCACATACCCCTTGGACTTGTTGCTGAATGACGTTAAACACTTTTCCTGTCCTCACCGTGCGAAATCTGGAGGTAACAGATAAATCAAGCTGCAGGGAATATTCAGACTAAGTTACTGCCCTTGATTTTTGGAGGGTTATGGGTGACCCTAGAAAACTGGATGAAACTGTGGGCTCTGTGTATGTATAGACCAACGTAGAGATGGAGCCTGGTAGTTCCCAAAAGCTCATTCACAGAGCCAAGATGGGGAAGAGGGGAACTCTTGCTCCAAGCTATTAGCTCTCCCGCTTCTTGCCTTACGTGGTGGTGGGAATGGTGGTGTCATTTGTAGCAGATTCAGTCTTGAACCCTGAGTGAGCTCCCACGTGACTGGGAACCCAGTAGGTTTGGGGAACTGTGTTTCTGCTTCTACCCAATTCTAACCCAGTCCTAGGTGCTGCGCTGCTTGGCCAGGGACCACCAGCATGGGGAAATGGGAGAACTAGACATAACTCATCTTTACACACCTTGAGATAAGGCCTACTAGGAAACCTTACCGGAAAACCGCACACCCCACTTAGCTATATGTCTTTCAGCAAGTGAGTCTTAAATTTTACTGGGTCTGTTTCCACATCTATTAAATGAGATGAAGAAATCGCTAGTTTGTTAAGCTTGTCATAAAGACCCAAAGGGTCCCCCTGCCTTATGCACACACTATCTCGCAGCAAGCAGGTCCCTGTTGAGTTACAGCAACTGAGCTTTGGCATCTGCGTGGCCCCAAACATCTACTGGAGTCTAAAAGTGTGCTGGGTAAGGAGCGAATGAAGTGAGCAGCCCAGAGCATCGACACATGAGAAACAATTGGTCAAAAAATTAAATCACACCAATCAGTGACAGGAAATACAAGGAGCAGGGGACAGAAAGGTGACAGTGGAGAAGGGCTTAAAAGTGGGAATCAAGAACCGGCCATGGAGGAATCTGGAAGCCAAACATGCCAGGCAGAAGGAACAGAAAGCTCCAAGCCTGGACGGAGGACGAGGACGTCTCGGCCGCAGTCCTGCGACCCAGGGGTCAGGCCAGGAGCTCTCAGAACCCCAGGAAGCTGGAAGAGGACGTACTACTACTGGCACCTCGTGAGCGGAGACCAGGGACACAGCTAAACCTGGAGCGAGGCACAGGGCAGCTCCCAGAAGGAAATTCAATCGGTCACTGCGCAAGGGACTTGTGTTGTCCTGGGTTCCCGCGAAGAACCAGGGCAGGGGAATCACCAGAAAGAGCCGCTCAGGGGCTGGTCAACGGATAGGAGGGTAGAGCCTAGGGTGCACCAGGCGGCCGAGGAGTCCGCGGGGAGGGGCTGGGAAGGTAGGAGGAAGGACGGGGTCAGGTCTGACTCCTAGGGGACCAGTGGCCTCGGCTTAGGTGGACGGCCCCTCCCACCGCTAGCAGCACCCCAGCCCCTGGAGGGCAGCCCCACCGGCACAGCGGATTAGCTCCGACCGGCGCCCAGAGCCGCGCGGTCGCCGCCGCCACCAGCATCAACACCAGCATTTCGCTAGACGCTGCCACCACCGCCCCACAACCGCCTGGCGGACCCGCTCCACAGGCTGGGCATGCGCAGACGAGGCCCTGGCACCCGAGCGCTCCCGTGCCCGGCGGCGCACAGCAGCACCGAGCGCGGCCTGAATTCTGAGCCTGCGCAACTGGACGCCGGGCCGCAGAGCGGTCTGCGTGGGCAGGCGCGCCTTGTCTCCCGGGAAGCTCGAATGCAACTACGCGCCCCAGAGCTTGACCATGCGCTGTCTCCCACGCCCCTAAGCGCGTGCACAGGGAGCCCCTAAGTCCTTAAAGGCTTGCAGCATCGGTGGTTCCTACAGCTTTCCCGGAGACCCGAAACGGCCGCAGCGCGAGAGTGGGGAGGCCGAGGGAGTTGCCCCGCCTACCGCAAGCCCTCCTGGGGGCGTGGCTTCCAGCGCCACGCCCTCCTCCGGGCCGCAGCACGCGCGCGGCGTCACGTGCGCCCCGGCCGGGAGAGCGGAAATGACGCGACTCCCCCGCGCCGCCAGTATGGCCGGGCCATGGCGGGGAGCACGGGCTACGTACGGCTGTGGGGCGCGGCGAGGTGCTGGGCTCTGCGGCGGCCGCTGCTGGCCGCCGCCGGGGGCAGGGTCCCGACTGCGGCCGGCGCGTGGCTGCCCAGAGGCCGGAGAGCCTGCGACGCTTCGCCTCCTTGGGCGCTGTGGGGCCGAGGCCCGGCGGCCGCCGGCCAGTGGCGAGGGCTCTGGGAAGCCAGCAGCCGCGGCGGCGGGGCATTCTCGGGCGGCGAGGATGCCGCCGACGGGGGGTGCGGAGGAAGGCTCGGGGGGCGGCGGAGGCGCCGGGGAAGGCCCGGTCATCACGGCGCTCACGCCCATGACGATCCCGGACGTGTTCCCGCACCTGCCGCTCATCGCCATCACCCGCAACCCGGTCTTCCCGCGCTTTATCAAGATCATCGAGGTAATGAGGGCCCCCGCCTCGGCCTCGGTTCCCCACCTCTGCGAGCAACAGGTTGGACCGAGGGGTCGCGTAGCGCCCTCATGCGTCAGAACTTCTCAGACACGAAGTTTCTCAAAGTTTGGAGCTGGAATCCTCGTCTGCGCGGTGCTGGTGGGGTGCTCTCGAGCAAATGACTCACCCATGCGGGTTCCTTGGGGCTTGCTAGATCCGAGGAGTTGGGCTCCCTGAGCTTAGCCTTAGAGTCCTGGTGAGGGAAAGCTGGGAGGGACCAGAGGCAGTACTGCAGCCCGCTTACTCTTCTGTAGCATTCCCTCAGGTGACAGTTCAAGAACCTGTTTGGGATCAGGATTCATTTCCTCACTAGACAACCATTTCTTGATACCCTATGCTGTGTCAGACAGTTTTAGATTTCCTGCCTTTGGAGTTGATCTCCTGTGGGGATGAAATAGGCAGTAATTACCGCTGGGAATAATAGAGCAAGGAATTGTGAAGAGGCTTGAGGGAGGGGGAAAGAGGACACGAGTTATTCTTTCAGAAGTGTTCTTGAACTACTGCCATGAGGCAGGCATAAGGAATACAGTAGTAAACATCTGGCCTAAGGAGCAGAGATGGAGGTGGAAGAGGCAGGAAACCAGGTCCTCTCGGAGTAAGAGCCTGAGGGGGGCGGGGAGGAGCAGGGTGATGTAAGAGGGAGAAAGCAGTGACTGCAAGAGTTCTTTTTAGAGTGAGAAGAACCCAAATGCCTTTCCCCCACCTACCAACCCCCTCTGCTTTAAAATCAGTGGAAGCTCAACCCCACAGAGGAGAAAGGTTATCAGTTAACCACGTGAGCAAGGTCACACATGAGTCAGCCTCTGCGTTCACGCTCCAGAGTCTGGATAGATGAATAAATCCCAAGGATCCCTTGGTAGGGGAAAGGGCAATGCAAAGAGGCAGCAGCCCATGGAGTGGAGAGGGACAGATGAAGCCCCTCTCCACTTATGTGCACCTGAGCTCCCCTTTCAAGTCCCTTCCTTAATATTGAGTAATGGTTGCTGGGGCACACAGCAGAGCCAGACCCCGAGGAGTCATTCTGGCCTCACCACTCTTCAGCAAGTTACTCCTCAAGGCCTTGATTTTCTTGACATCAGAGTAGCATCTTACTGCTTGGAGCTGTTGTGGGAGTTATATGAAGTTCTGTGTCAAGGATTTGGACCTTGTCTGGTGTTTAGTTTGCCTCAGTAGTAAGATGCTGTTGCTGCAACTTGCTACCCGGAGGAAGTTAGAAGTTGTGTGGCAAGCTCCTTGTAAGAGTGCCCTGGCAGGTGCACATGGAAGACATTGGTGATGCTTCAGAACTCCTCCCTGAAGGCCTCTGGCCCATCTTGACCCCGCCCCCAGCTGTCCTCTTTATCTTCCCAGGCTCCTGGGGCCAGGATTGTTCACCAGGCTTGTCCCCCACCCCATAGTGACAGATGCCCTTTGCCCCACCACCTGAGCAGAGATGACTCCTCAAGAGAGTCCTGTGCCCACCTGAAGCTAGCCAGGAGAGCCAAAGGAGTCACTGTGGATTACATGAGGAGACATCTGGATTACATCTGGTCTTACTCTTTCTGTTGGTGTTACCTTGGAAATAACAAGGGATTCTGCCATGGGGGCGGGGAGACAACTGTGGAGGGTGTAGCAGTCAGCTGATGGCAGGGGAGAAGTTGGGGTGGCTTCTTTGGGACCCAATAAACATTTCTGAACCTGTTAGCAGAGCTCCGTTTATGCTTGATTTTGTAGTTGATATTATTTGCTCTAGTAGCTTCTCTCCTAATTGGTGGCCTCTGAATTTGGAGCAGTGGCTGTTAATTTTGAGGTCTCGCATCTTCCTATTAGATATTACACATTTTCTTCCCAGAAAAAGTATGTCTAAACTGGATGTGGTAGTCTCACCTGTAATCCCAGCTGCTGAGGAAAAGGATTGCAGGTTTGAGGCCAGCGTCTGCAACTTAGGGAGATCCTGTCCCTAGAAAACATAAAGGACTGGGAATGTAGCTCAGTGGTAAAGCATCAGTGAATTCAATCCCCAGTACTGGGGGGAAAAAAAAAGTAAATCTACAGCCTCAGGTGTTCCCAGACCATACATCAAGAGCCTCTGTTGGTCCTCGGTGTGGTCCCTGGGCCAGCAGCTTCAGCGTCGCCTGGTAGCCAGTTTGAAAGGCTGTTTCTGGGGCCCACCCAAGGCCTCCTGGATCAGAAATCGCTAGGGTGGGGCCCTGCAAACAGTTTTTTTTTTTTTTTTTGGTACCGGGGATTGAACTCAGCGGCACTAGACCCCACTGGGCCACATCCCCAGCCCTTTTTTGTATTTTATTAGAGACAGGGTCTCACTGAGCTGCTAAGTGCCTCGCCATTGCTGAGGCTGGCTTTGAACTCGCGATCCTCCTGCCTCAGCCTCCCAAAGTGCTGGGATTACAGGCGTGCGCCACCACGCCCGGCGCTGCAAACAGTCTTAAGCAGTCCTACGCATGATTCTGGTGCCTGTTAAAGTTTTTTTTGTTGTTGTGTTTTTTTTTTTTTTTTTTGGTACTGGGGATTGAACTCAGGGGCACTCAACCACTGGGCCACATCCCCAGCCCTATTTTTGTATTTTATTAGAGACAGGGTCTCACTGAGTTGTTAAGTGCCTCACTATTGCTGAGGCTGGCTTTGAACTTGCGATCCTCCTGCCTCAGCCTCCCAAGTGCTGGGATTACAGGCGTGCGCCACCGCGCCTGGCTCTCTCTCTTTTTTTGATAGACTCTTTTAAAAAATATTTTTAGTTGTCAATGGATCTTTATTTTTTTATTTATATGCGGTGCTGAGAATTGAACCCAGTGCTTCACACATGCTAGGCAAGTGCTCTACCACTAAGCCACAGCCCAGCCCCCGAATCTTCTGTAGAAACATGGGAGTACACTAGGTGATACTGTTCTGCCCCACCCCTTCCAGCCGCCCCACCCCGTCCTTTGGTTCCAGGTTCCTGGACCATGTTGATTAGTGTCCTGAATCAGGTTAGCATGTCCCCAGAGAATAAAACTGCTGTCAGATGTCAGCTGGAAGACATGCCCAGCGTTTCACTCGGGTCGTTGTCATGCTAGGTTAAAAATAAGAAGTTGGTTGAGCTGCTGAGAAGGAAAGTCCGTCTTGCCCAGCCGTATGTTGGCGTCTTTCTAAAGAGAGATGACAAGTAAGTGGCATTTTTCCTTCATTCCTTTGCTGAAGGGGCCCTGGTGCCTGGCTCCCAGCGGTCCTCTGTGTGGGGTAGCGTGGACCTTTCCCCTTGACCTAAGAGGAGCCAAGGCCGAGGGCTGGGCAGGGGCCTCTCTAGTCGGGGCCGAGGACTGGGCTTGTAGCTCCTGCGCTGGTCTCCAGGGCTCTGGGCAGAGTAGGGTGCTGGCTGCGCCGGCTCCACCCGGCACACGCAGAGGGTCTCCACGGACTGTCAGACGGGGGCTCTAGCTTCAAGGACATTTAGTGTTAAAAGGCACCGGGAGGCCGCTGGAGTGCAGAGCCCGCCAGGTGCGCCCCCTTGACTCCAGGGGGAAACGCGGTCTCTTCCGAGTTAGGGAGTGGGAGAGAAATCCTTCCTCAGCTCTGACTGGGCGAGGAGCTGCCCTGTGTGCTGTCACCCTGTGGGAGCCCAGGAGGCCACTGCTTTTTGCTTTAATTTTTTCTTCTAGTTGTAGATGGACTAAATGCCTTTATTTTTTTTGGTGTGTGGTGCTGAGTCTCCAACCCCGTGCCTCGCGTTGCTAGGCAAGTGCTCTGCCACCGAGCTGTGCCCCAGCCCTCAGCCACTCTGTTTTTAAAGTGGCTGGCATCGCGCTTGGTCCCCACGCCCCACCTGCCGCTGTGTGGTCCCGCAGCTGGCTCAGGCGCCCTTCTGCTCCTCCCTCAGCAACGAGGCCGACGTGGTGGAGAGCCTGGACGAGGTCTACCACACGGGGACGTTTGCCCAGATCCACGAGATGCAGGACCTCGGGGATAAGCTGCGCATGATCGTCACAGGACACAGAAGGTGCGTGAGCCAGCCAGCAAGGGGCTCTGGCATGTGGGACCCTCGCCTGTCCCTGCATGGGTCCGCCCTCGACTGTCAGCCTTGTGCAGAGTCGTCACAAGCACTGAGGGCAGAGCTGTGGACAGAGGGTGAGGTGTGTCACCTCAGAAAGTAGCCAGCTGTCTCAGGTGCTGGCAGGTGGGAGAGCCTTTCCCCCAGGTGCCCGTGCCCACCAGCAAGTGCACGCAGCTTGGCCAGTTCCAGTTCTTCGCCGGCCAGACAGAACAGTCGAGTGCTCCGCCGAGAGTGTGTAGCCGGCTCTCGCACGCCCGGGCAGCGCTTCACCATGAGCTGCGCCCGCCCCAGCTTAGTGTTTGCAGTGATGGGCTTTCAGATCTCGCCCCAGCGTAAGTCGGGGAGCTTCTGCCTTCCTCCTGCTGAGGAGCACAGGACGCCTTCATAAGCTGTGCACCCCTTGTCCTGACCAGTCATCCGAGAACATCTGTCACCCCGGCAGCATGGGAGGCTGAGGCAGGAGGATCGCATCTCCTGATCACGTGGTCAGCAGGTGCTAGCCGGGTTGGGATGTGGCTCAGTGCTTAAGTGCCCCTGGGTTCAATCCCACCAAAAAAGAAGTCTACCAGCTCAGCCGAGGCTCCCTGTGTGCCCCAGGAGCAGTCCTTCCTCCTGAGCGCGCTGTCCTCAGAGCTCCGTGGCAAGGTCTCGTTCTGGTGAATGTTCTGAGAAGCTGCCCGCTGGGCCCTCTTGGCGTCTGCTGAGTCTGGAGCCGCCCGCTCTCTCTCTTTCTCGTGTGTGTGTGTGTGTGTGTGTGTGTGTGTGTGTGGTGCTGGGGACTGAACCCAGGGCCTCGTGTGTGAGAGGCAGGCGCTCTACCACCTGAGCTACGTCCCCAGCCAGAGGCTCTTCCTGTGTCAGCGGCAGGACGTGGCATTGGTTCTGGGACATGCTGGAGGTGTCCACTGCCCCAGGCCTCCAGGGCCCCATCCTCTGCTCCTGGGATAGGGACGAGCTGCCTCCTCTCCCCTGGAAGGATTCCTGGGCCAGCGGGAGTCAGTAAGATGCGGTGGAAATGAATAAAAGCAGAGGCACCTCCTAGCCGCCTGCGGCCACTGCAGGCTCTGGGCATCTGAGGGGCCACCCCCTGGTTCCACCAGTGGTGGATTGAAAATGTTTGGGGGGAAAATTGCATCTCCACTCAACACGTGCAAACTTCTCGCTGCCTAAACAGCACAGCGTAACAGCTTTTTATCAAGCGTTTACTTTTTGCTGGGTATTCTCAGCTGGAGGTGACTTAGGGTAGGAGCGTGTGCAGGGGCTCTGTGTAGCTACGCCATTTTAAGCAAGAGAAGAATCGTTGTGGGGGTGGAACCAGCTACCCGTGGATGCTGAGGGGCAGCTCCGCTCTGCTAACCCCCAGGGCGCCCTACAGAACAAGGCCGGCGGCTCCTGAGGCCTGGCCTGCCTGAGGTTTGCCCAGGCCCAGCTTCCTGTCCCGGGCACATTGTGCTGGTTGTCGGGCCCAGTGTCAGCCAGGCTCTGGCTGTATCCCAGGCCACCCTCTGAGGAAGGTACTGCTACTGCCCAGTGTGGCGGGGGAGAGACCCGCGAGGCCAAAGGCCTGTTTCCATTTATCACCTACTGAGGGCCTGTCTCCGGGTGCTAGGCTGCATGCAGAAAAATGGGCGCAGGTGGAAGGACAGACGGAAGCTCTGGGTCACGCCGCATTCATATGGAAGGGGGTGTTTGGGGAGGTGGGGTGGCTGCAGAGGGCGGAAGGGAACGAAGGAACCCCTGGGTGATGGGCGTGGGCAGGGTGGGTGTGCAGGGCCTCGGGAGGGCCTGGGCCCTGCCCACTGGCAGCGTGTCCTGGAGACCCTGGGCCTGACTCCCTCGCGCTGTCGGGGAGGGCTCCGGGCCTCTAGCAGGCGGCAGCCTCACCTCCACCTGCCCCTTCCCAGGATCCACATCTGCAGACAGCTGGAGGTGGAGCCGGAGGATGCCGAGGGGGAGAACAAGCAGAAGCCCCGGCGGAAGCCCAAGAGGGCCAAGAAGGAGGCGGAGGACGGCCTGGGCGCCAAGCCCCAGCTGGAGGTGGCGCCCGAGCCCACCTCCGACGCCGCGGGTGGGGTGCTCATGGTGGAGGTGGAGAATGTGGCCCACGAGGACTTCCAGGTCACTGAAGAAGTCAAGGTGAGTCGCGAGCTCGTCGCGCGTCTCCCTCGGGCGGCCCTGCCAGGCACGCGGAAGGGCCCGCCCTCGTGGAGGAGCAGCGGAGCCGGGCCCGGAGGTAAAGGCCAAGCCAGGCCTTCCTGCGTGGACGCAGGCCCTGACCATGCCCACAGGCCCTGACCATGCCCACCCTGCAGGCGTCTCCTGCTGCTCCATAGGAAAGATCCAGCCTTTGGCCCCCAGGCCCCAGACCTTGGCAGTCCTGCCCCCTTCTCTGTGCCAAGAACCAGCCGACAGTGTCCCCTGGGGTAGGGCCATTTAGCAAGCTGATCAAAGGCCTGAGGTGTGTGTGACTCCGGGGGTGTGCCTGATGTCACTGGCTGCCTCCCTGAGGAGACCAGGAGCCAGGTGGAGCCCGCAGGGGCGTTCTGGTCCCTTTGGGGTTGTGTCTCCCGGGCTCTGCTGCGGATGCTGGGACTGCTCCTGAGCCTGGGGCAGGGAGTGCTGGTGGGCGGTGATGTCTCCGGTGGGCACTGCGCTTGTGCTGGCCTGGGTGGACAGTCCCATGCACAGGACCACATGAGGCCCTTGAGACCTGTGCCGGGCGGGGGGGGTTGCTTTTCAGTCACCTGGTGTGGCTGAGGGACAGGAGGTAAAACTCTACTTACACTCATTTAAAGAGCTGCCAGTGGTGTCATCTCAGCAGCTCGGAAGCTGAGGCAGGCGGTCACAAGTTCAAGGCCAGCCTCAGCAACTCAGCAAGGCCCTGAGCAACTCAGTGAGACCCCAACTCTAATTAAAATATAAAAAAGGTCTGGGGATGTGGCTCAGTGGCCAAGCACCCCTGGGTTCAGTCCTTGGTACCAAGAAAAACAACGCTTGGCCAGTGGCTCTGCTGCCGTGGACGGCGCGGCGCTGGTGTCCCCGGGAGGTGCAGCAGGGCATGGCGGGCCTCACCGGTGCTGTGGTGGGAGGGGTCGGGAGGCCTCTGAGAGACCGTGTGGCCTCCCACAAGCCTGCAGGGGTCAACTCAGTTCAGGGCCAAGCCAGTGACTGGAGACCAGGCTGGACATCGCACAGCACGACCGGCAGCCCCTGCAGGCCACTGTGTGCCCGCAGGCTGTGCCAGCTCGGAGCCCGCGGCCTTTTGGAAACAAGTGAGGTGTGGTCTGGACGCCATGCGCCGTGCCCAGTGACGCTGCAGCAATGACACTGGCTTTACGGTGGCTTTAGAGGTGGCACGAGGGAACACAGGCCTCTGTCATGCCCACAGCACCCACGGCAGGGCCCCGGCTTTGCAGAGAGCCTGGTGCGAGGCTGCGGGTGGTGGCTGAGGGCCCTGCGACCTCTAGGCTCCAGTCGGGCGTGGGCTGAGGGCGAGGAGCGAGCGGAGCTTCAGGTGCAGGCGGAAGCAGAGAGGCCCTTCCTCCCAAGATGGCGAGTCAGCACCAGGCTGGGGGGTCTCAGGGGACAGGCTTTGGTTTCAGGTTTCGCTCCTTGAAAGTTAAGGTCTTGTCGTGACAGATGTAGGTCTCCTTGGTCTCTGAGCCCTGATCCAGCCTCGGCGGGCAGGGAGCTGATGGAGGGCGGGTGGGAGGGCTCCTGGGCCACAGCCCCGCTGGCCTTGGCTCCCAGGCCCTGCAGCCACCTGGTTTTCCCACTCGCCAGGCCCTGACCGCGGAGATTGTGAAGACCATCCGCGACATCATTGCTCTGAACCCTCTCTACAGGTCTGTCCCCCACAGGAGTGGCTGGGGGGCTCCGGGGTCAGGCTGGGCCTGCTTGAGGCCCTTTGTGCAGTGGGATGGCAGGGGGCCTCCTGAGAGGGCCATCCTGCAGAACACGGGGTGGGGTTCGTGACACAGGGACTGTCCTGTGCACAGAGACCTTGGATGGTTCCCCTTCTTGCCCACTCCTGGTGTGGCCTGGAGCCTTTGTTGTGATCAGCAGTGGAGGAAGGGAGGGAGTCTTGTGGGGACAGGTCACCACCCTGCCGCAGAGGGGGCTGCCGCAGGGAGTCTAGGCTCGGGCCCAGCAGGCCCCCTTGGCCCTGCCGTGGAGAGGCGGGGCAGCAAGCTGGCTGCCTCCATGCAGCACTAGGCAGTAGCACGGGAAGGCCTGGGCCTCTTTGGGGACAGCGGTGCAGTGAGAGTGAGGGCCTGGCTGCTGTGGCAGTGTCCCCCCTTGTCCCTCGCAGGGAGTCAGTGCTGCAGATGATGCAGGCAGGCCAGAGGGTGGTGGACAACCCCATCTACCTGAGCGACATGGGCGCTGCCCTGACTGGGGCCGAGTCCCACGAGCTGCAGGATGTCCTGGAGGAGACCAATGTGAGTGACCTCCTGCCCGACCTCGGGGCTCAGCGCTGTGAGGTGACTGTGGAGACCACTGGCAAGTCAGCCTGCCTTCAGTCGTGTCCTCGTGCAGTCACCTGCCTTGTGCCATTGCCAGCCACGCCACGTGGACGTCTCGGCCTGGCTGCAGGCCCCGGGGCCTTGTCGGGAAAGCGACCTCAGGACCGTGCTGGGTGTTGGGGAGGCGTGAGCAGCCCTCTCCCTCGCCTGGCAGCTCTGGGGTGTCGCTGTCACCACCCTGCACGAGCGCAGGGCCGACTCCTGGCCACGTGGTGTGCCCTCCCTCTCTTGGCAGATCCCCAAGCGGCTGTACAAGGCCCTGTCCCTCTTGAAGAAGGAGTTTGAGCTGAGCAAGCTGCAGCAGCGCCTCGGGCGGGAGGTGAGCCAGACTGCGGCTGCCCGGGGAGGGGGGCGGCCTGGTCGTCAGCGGGAGTCACCCTGGCCCATCTGACTCCTGGGCTCAAGTGATCTTCCTGCCTCAGCCTCCCAAGTCGCTGGGACCTCAGGTGCCACTGTGCCTGGCCAACTCTGTCTCAGGGCCCACAGCTCTCGGGCCTGTTGTTGTTCTGGGCTGTGAAACTGTCCCAGAGTCGTGAGCCCACAGGGAATAGGGCATTTGTCGCAGGTCTGTCCCAGGTCCTGGTGGGTCCCTGTGCCCCTTCCCCCAGTACCAGCTGGGGGCGGGAACCAGGCTGGGAGGGGCTGGACAGGTCCTATGCCAGGTCCTCGGGGCCCAGCCCGCTGCACTGGGGCCCACCCTTGGCCGGCCTGGACTGTCGCTCTTGGAGCCCTGGTGGTGTTTTGGTGTGACTCGCTTTTCCCTTGGTTTCAGGTGGACTTCACGCCCACCTTGATTTGGGAAGCCTAGGGCGGCGGGCAGCTCAGAGCAAGCACAGGTGGCGGGCGGCGGGCGGAGCTGTCTGGAAAGCGGGGGCCAGCCTGCCTTCCTGCGGCGCCAGCGCCCACCGGGCCCGCGCTGGGAGACACTGGCCCAGCACAGGAGGGGCTGGGCAGGGCAGTGCTCCTGGGGCCAGGGGCCGTGAGCAGAGGGGAGGTGGCCGGGCCGGGCTCGCTGGGCTCTCCCCGAGTCCTGGCGCAGGGCGGCCCGCCCCGCCTGAGCGCGCCCCGCGTGCCCGCAGGTGGAGGAGAAGATCAAGCAGACCCACCGCAAGTACCTGCTGCAGGAGCAGCTCAAGATCATCAAGAAGGAGCTGGGCCTGGAGAAGGAGGACAAGGACGCCATCGAGGAGAAGTTCCGGGAGCGGCTGAAGGAGCTGGTGGTGCCCAGGCACGTCATGGACGTCGTGGACGAGGAGCTGGGCAAGCTGGGCCTGCTGGACAACCACTCCTCGGAGTTCAAGTGAGCACCGCTCCGCCCGCCGTGGGTGGGCCGGGAGGGCGCGTCACGTGCGCGTGGGGGAGGCTGCAGGCTGTGGCTTTCCTCGTCCTGGTTGGAACCTGCCTCTGTGTCCTCACTGTGCAGATGAACAGGCTGGGGCTCGGTGATCGCGGCCCTGGGCTGGCAGTGACGATGGGATTGAGGGCAAGGTGCCTGGCTCAGAGCATCACCCCAAGGCCACCTCTGCTTCTGTCCCCTGAGAGCAGCTGGGAAGTGGCCATGTCTTCCTGTGGCCCTGGCCTGCTGGGCCTGCCGCCTCTCACGCTGCTGTGAGTCGGGAAGGCCCCGGGCTTGAGTCCCCGTGGAGCCTGGTGCCACATCTGGCCCCCGGCACCCTGCCACCACGCAGCACTGCCTGGCCACTTCCTGCCAGCTCACTCTGCCTGTGGCCCAGGAACCGCAGGCTGCTCCCAGGAGGAGAGGCCGGCCTCGAGGACGTACTGTGGTGGCAGGGCTGACAGGCCCTGGCACAGCTCTCATTGGTGGTGCTGGGGGACTGAACCCAGAGTCATCCTACCACAGCTCCCTCCCAGACCTTTTTATCTTTTAGACAGAGTCTCGCTGAGTTGTCGAGGCTGGTCTTGAACTTGGCAGTCCTGCCTCGGCCTCTTGAGGCTCTGGGCTGACAGGTGTGTGTGCCACCTCAGCAGGCTTTGGGACAGCGCTGGAGAGGCAGGGCCTGACCAAGGCAGGACACGCTGGGTGTCTTGGCTGCTGGGCCACATCCCCTGGCTCGGGACACTCAGGCGGGCATTGGAGCCTAGCTCCTACTCCCAGGGCACCCGACTTCGGCTTCCGGGCTGGCATCTGAGTGTCTTGCTGCTGCTGGGACAGCCCTGCTGCCTGGTGCCTCTTACAGTCTAGCGTACCAGCTTGGTTCTGGGTCTGGAGTCCAGTGGGCGTCTCTCTGGTTGGTTCCTCCTGAGGCCTCGGGGACAGTGGCGCCCTGCCTCCTCCTGCTCCTAGAGGCCCCTCGTCTCCCAGGAGCTCATGGTCCCAGCCTCCATCTTCAGGGCCAGCAGCGCAGCGTCCTCTAGGCTCTGGCCCTCCTGCCTCCCTCCTTCCTGAGGACTCCCAGATGACCCGGAGCTCCCTCCGGGCTCTGCGCTGAGCCCCCTGCAGGGCTCCGGGGAGGCAGCGTGTTGCCCAGGTGTGGGGTGGAGGTGGATGTTCTGGAAGCCACGTGTCCCCCTGCAGGCGCTGTGTCCTCCCTGGGGGCTTCGGGAGCTTGGGGACCAGCCCCCAGGCCCAGAGCTCCCTGCCTCCTGGGGGCTGCGCGCTGCACGGCAGGCCCTGTGCGTCCGGCTGAGCCAGGACAGCTGCGTGTGTCAGGCGGGCTGGCCCTCCTGAGGCACTGCCCACCAGCCCTGGCACGCAGCTCACAGGGTGGCCGCGGCAGGCCCCTGGCTGCTGTTCAGCCTGGACATCTGCAGAATCTGGCTGTGCCACTGCCTGGTGACGTCCTCCCACGGGGCCTGGCGTGTCCCTCATGTGAATCCCCCAGTGTGGGGCCATGTGATCTGGGCAACCTGTGCCCCAGAGGGTGGTCTTGGTGGCAGCATGTCCCTGAGTCACCCCAACGCTTGTCATTCGTCGGTGGCAATTCTTCCCCAAAGTCAAGAGCCCCCCCCCCCCGCTCCCCTTGCTCGCGGCCCAGGGCAGCACCATCCAGAGGTGCCCGGGCCCAGCTCGGGGTCAGGCTGGGAGCCCTCCCTGCGGCAGCCCTGGCCTGTTTTCCCCACTTGCCTTGGGTCTGGTTTTCTCCGCTGTCCTAAGCCTTGTCCCCTCTGTGCGTCTCCCTCAGTCCTGGGCCTCAAGGGCACGAGAAGGCCAACACGGCTCTTGATGCCCGTTAGATCCGGGCCCTTCCTGCTGCACGTCCAGTGTGTGGCTGAGAGGTAGAGCAGGCAGGGCGCGTCCCAGGAGCAGCGAGGACCCTGGTCCCCACCACGATGGCTTTCCAGGGCATTGACGAGCAGTGGCTTTGCCCTGCGTGGGCCCCAGGTGGCCGTGCTGGACACGCAGTGTGGGGTGAGGGGCCCACACAGCCGCGGCTGCTCTGGGGGAGGCCGGGGCGCGCTGGGACCTGCTCACCAGGCTCTGTCATGCAGTGTCACCCGCAACTACCTCGACTGGCTCACGTCCATCCCCTGGGGCAAGTGCAGCGAGGAGAACCTGGACCTGGCCCGCGCGCAGGCGGTGCTGGAGGAGGACCACTACGGCATGGAGGACGTCAAGAAGCGCATCCTGGTGAGGCCCGGCCCCGCGCCCGTGGCCCTCCTCGTCTGCTGGGCACCAAGGCGGAGTTCTAGGGACGGGGACTTAGAAAGAAAAGGACTTGTCTTGGCTCAGTCCTGGGGGCTGGGGTCCCCAAGCGTGGCGCTGGCCTCTGCTGGCCAGCTGTCGCCTTCTCTCCTGGGCCAGTAGTGCCATCTGGCCTGCCCTCGTCACCCCGTCAGGCCCCACCTCTGGCCCTCAGCCCTGCCGGGCACCTCAGGCCCGCATCCTGAGTGCCTGGTCAGTGTGCCCAGGGTGCACTGAGGAGTAAGGACTGTCATGGTCTGGTGGCCCTGTGCCATGAGGGCCGCCTGGTAAGGCTCTGAGAGTGCTGGTGGGGCTGGTGACGCGGGGGCCCGGCCCGCCGGCCTGCCACGGGGAGGGCTCACGCCTTTGCCACAGGGATAAAAATCGTGCTGGCTACGGCAGGAACTGGGCAGGACGGGTGGCAGAGCAGGAGCCAGGGCCACCCCAGGGAGCAGGGTGCAGCCGGCCCGAGGGCACGCCGGGGGCGGGCCTTGACAAGCCAAGCATTGCCCGGCCGCTGGGCACCTGTGGTCTGGCACCTGGTCGTCCAGTTGGGCGTGCTGTCCCTCCTGGGGCCGACGACAGCCCCAGCCAGCCCTTTGGAACAAGCTCTGTGCCCCACTAAAGCCCGGGCACGGGCAGAGCTGCCCCCCGGGGAGCCGCTCCCGCTGAGCCTGTGCCCGCAGGAGTTCATCGCCGTCAGCCAGCTGCGCCGCTCCACCCAGGGCAAGATCCTCTGCTTCTACGGGCCCCCCGGCGTGGGCAAGACCAGCATCGCCCGCTCCATCGCCCGCGCCCTGAACCGCGAGTACTTCCGCTTCAGCGTCGGGGGCATGACGGACGTGGCCGAGATCAAGGGGCACAGGTGGGCCGGGGCACCTCCCCGCGCTCACCTCGGGCTCTGCCCTGGGCTGGCTCGTGTGGCTGCGGCACCCGCTCCTCGACTCTGGGGGGGCACTTGGCCAGGCTCGCCAGAGGGCCCCGAGGTCGCAGCTGGTGTCCCAGCGCCCTGCTCCCTGGCGCTCCAGGCGGAGTCCAGGGCGGCTCGCGCCTGCCCAGCTGTGTCTCCTGGAAGCTGGGCGGGGTTGCAGGTGCTGTCCCTGGAGGCAGCGATGCCCTGGCACCTGCCTGTTCTCCTGTGTCCAGGCCCAGAGCTGGGGCTGGAACCCTGTGTCCAGTGACTGCAGCTGTGGCCGTGGGTGGGCAGCGGGGTGCTGCTGTCTCCGAGGCGTCCTGCCCCCCAGCCCCTGGCAGTGGTTCTTTGAAAAGCTTTGCTGAGAGCCAGGGTTGGCCTCGCTTGATGGGCGCGGGGCCCAGGGCTCCATCCCCAGCACCAGAGAGAGGAAGAGGTGCCGTCTGTTCTCCAGGGCTGGGCACGCCCGGCAGCCTCCCTGCAGGGCAAGGCTCTAGGAGAGCGAGGGGACAGGAGCCACAGCAGGCAGAGGGAGCGGGTGCCAGGAGAGCCCAGCTGCACCCGCCCTGGGCATGCCGTTCAAGGCAGGTCCTGTGGCCTCTGGCTCAGGGACGCCTGGGAGCTGTGGGCAGAGGCCACTCCCTGGGGGCGAGGAGACCTTGGCGGAGCTGAGCAGCCCGTGGGCGTCCTCTGAGGTGGAGGGGGTCGTGCAAGAGCGGCTGAGGGCGGGGCACAGCTCAGCTGGTAGGTGCTCGCCTTGCGTGCCCAAGGCCCTGGGTTCAGTCCCCAGCACCCCCCCCCCCACACACACACACACACACGGGGCTGAGGACAGAAGGGCAGGGGCAGGTGGGAGGCTCTCTGTGCTGGCGTCAGTCTGGGTTCCAAGGCAAGGACAAGGACAGGACACTGACAGCTGGGCTAAAATACGTCATCACAACAGCAGGCCCACGGCCCTCCACAGCTCCCACCTCCCTCTGGTTGAAGCCCAAGTCCTCCTCGAGGGCCACAGGGCCCTGTCCCCTTCCTGCCCTCCCTGCCCCAGGGCCTTGGCGTGAGCTGCGCCCTCAGCTCGCAGAGCTGCTCCTCCCGACCCTCCCGGCTCCCCCCTGTGCTCAGAGCCGCCTGCGCGTTCCTTGAACATCCACAGGGCGTTCTGGCGCCCGGCCCACTTCCCCTTCCCAGCAGGTGAGGTCTCTGTACCCCACAACCCCCTGCCTCCCTGGGTCTGCCCCGCTGGGCCTCAGCACAAGACTCCTGTCTCGTGTCCCTGCCCCACGCCAGGCCCCTTTGCTGGGCAGAGCAGGTAGTTCATCAGGAAGGCCCCGGTGGTGAGGTGCAGGGCTGTGGCCAGGCCTGGGGGCGTGCCTTGTGTGCCCGTGGTGCAGCTGTCCCTAGGAAGACCCCAGTGGGGCTAGTCTGCCACGCTCTCCTGGGCGGGGACGAGGCTGAGTGTCGGCATCTGGGTGGGAGTTTCGAGGCGCTGGTTGGGACCCAGGCATCCCCGTGGCCCAGGCCACCCGCATCTGGCTGGAGAACCCGCGTCTCTGGCTCGGGGGTGAGGCGGGTCGGGGTGACTGGCTGTCCCAGGCGGAGGTGCGCTTGGCAGCCGGGAGTGTGCGGCTGTGGTTTCCTCGTTGCCCGAGGCCCTGGGCCCTCTGGGCTCCTGACCAGCGGTGCCCTGCTGTAGGCGGACCTACGTGGGGGCCATGCCCGGGAAGATCATCCAGTGCCTGAAGAAGACTAAGACGGAGAACCCCCTGGTCCTGATAGACGAGGTGCGGCCAGGGGGCCTCGGCGACGCGGGCTCTGACGGGCACGCTGTCCCTCTTGCCCCTTGCTGTCCTGGTGAGGGGCACAGAGTGGGGCAGAGTGCCAGTACCACCGCCTTCCACCACTCCAGGTGGACAAGATCGGCCGGGGCTACCAGGGGGACCCCTCGTCGGCCCTGCTGGAGCTGCTGGACCCCGAGCAGAACGCCAACTTCCTGGACCACTACCTGGATGTGCCCGTGGACCTGTCCAAGGTGCGTGTCCCAATTCCCCGGGGCTCGCAGGGCGGGGGCTGGCCAGTCCCCGGAGAGGCAGCACCTGGCCACCTTCCCCAGGTGCTGTTCATCTGCACGGCCAACGTCACCGAGACCATCCCCGAGCCGCTGCGGGACCGCATGGAGATGATCAACGTGTCTGGCTACGTGGCCCAGGAGAAGCTGGCCATCGCGGAGGTGAGGGCCAGCCGCCTGCTGCCCGTGGCCCAGGAGCTGCCTTGCTCGGGTCTTGGCTCTGCAAACGCCTCAGTGCCCGCCGGGCGTGGGCCTGGCGTAGCAGGTAGAGGAGGCCAGGAAGCAAGAACGGAATCGGGCACGGGGTACCTTGGAGCACCATCTGTGGTGGGAGCCACTGTAGCGTCCCCTCCTAGAGGTCACACTGAGATGCCACCTGCCCAAGACGCTGCACTGGGCGCAGGAGGTGCGCTCACTGGCTGGTGGCGTGCATACTGGTGCTGAGACTAGCCTGGGTTGGGGGTCCCCAGTGGCACAGGGGCCTCTTGGGAGAGGTGCCTGGTTCCACCTGGAGCGGGACCCCCATCACTTTCTGGAAAGGGTCTGCGGCGGCTTCTCCCTCCCCAGCTCCAGTGGCCTCACCCTGCCCTGCTGAGCCTGCGGTTCCTGGGGCTGAGGACAGGAGCATGGTCATCCCCTCAAGTCCAGGGACCAACCCCAGTGTGGGATAGCTGTGGCTCTGGCCCTGTGTCTCAGATGCCTCGGGCCACACTGCCAGAGCTCAGGGGCACTGTGTGGCAGGATCTGTGCTAGGCTCTGGGTGACCCTGGAGCCCTTCCTTGTTTGCTGAGGCCACCAGTCACGTGGGCAGTCAGCAGCCACACAGACCCTCAGTTAATCAGTGGGGTGAGCCCAGGGGAGCTGGGGGCCTTCCTGTAGGGAGTGGCACCCAGGAGGACCCCATAGATGCAGTCACTTGAGGGGGAGGGGTGGGTGTGGCCTCCGTAGGCGGCGTGGCCTGCTGGATTCCTGTTGGTCTCATTTGCCAGTGGGCCCCAGGTGGGTAGGTGGGGCCTGAGGTCCTGGGCCACCCAGCCCTGACTGCACTCCTCCCGTAGCGGTACCTGGTGCCTCAGGCCCGCGCCCTGTGTGGCCTGGACGAGAGCAAGGCCAAGCTGTCCTCGGACGTGCTGACCCTGCTCATCAAGCAGTACTGCCGGGAGAGCGGAGTGCGCAACCTGCAGAAGCAGGTGGAGAAGGTGAGCGGCCGCCCTGCCCCTGCCCCCCTGCCCCCACTGCCCGCCCCTGCCCACCTGCACCCTGTTGTCTGCCCAGGTGCTGCGGAAGTCGGCCTACAAGATTGTCAGTGGTGAGGCCGAGTCTGTGGAGGTGACCCCCGAGAACCTGCAGGACTTTGTGGGCAAGCCCGTGTTCACGGTGGAGCGCATGTACGACGTGACGCCTCCGGGCGTGGTCATGGGCCTGGCCTGGACTGCCATGGGTGAGCTGGACCCCCGGCTGCAGGGCTGCGTCTAGCTCCACATCCCTGTGGTTGTCCCTGAGGGACCCTGGGGAGTGAGGCCCAGGGATTTGGGGCTGAGCAAGAAAAAAGGTGTGGCAGCAGCAGTGTCGTCACATCGGGAATGGTGGGGGCGGCCCCCACCCTGACAGCACCCAAGGACAGGGAGCTGGGGAGTGGGCTGTGCTGGGCAGCAGGGCGGCTGCGGGTCCCAGCTGAGGGCAGCGTTTGTTGCCTAGGGTCTTCATGACCCTGGGCCCAGGGGCCTGTGGTTGGCAGCTGGTGGGTGCAGGTTCTGGGCTGTGCAGAGAGGTTCCAAGTGGCCAGGCCCCTGCTTTGCTTAGGCTGTTGAAAGCAGCCGTCTGGTCTGGTAGAGGTGGCGCTCTGCAGAGCTGGGCTCCAGGCCACCTGTGACCTGCCTCCTGGGGAGCAATAGGTGGTAGAGCCAGGTTTGGGGTCGTGCTGGTGTTCACGGGCTCCACCCCCACGCCCCAGGAGGGTCCACCTTGTTCATCGAAACCTCCCTGAGGCGGCCACCATCCAAGGTCAGCAAGGAGGACCAGGATGGCAGCCTGGAGGTGACGGGCCAGCTGGGGGAGGTGATGAAGGAGAGCGCACGCATTGCCTACACCTTCGCCAGGGCCTTCCTGATGCAGCAGGACCCCACTAACCAGTACCTGGTGACCTCCCACATCCACCTGCACGTTCCCGAGGTGAGCACTCCCTTCACCACCCACACCCTCCTGCCGCGCTCAGCAGTGGCCACCTGCCCACCTCAGTCTCCCACCAGGGCGCCACCCCCAAGGATGGCCCTAGTGCTGGCTGCACCATCGTCACAGCCCTGCTGTCCCTGGCCATGGACCGGCCTGTCCGGCAGAACTTGGCCATGACTGGTGAAGTTTCCCTCACAGGGAAGATCCTACCCGTTGGTGGCATTAAGGAGAAGACCATAGCGGTGAGTGGTCAGGCAGCCAGGCCTCCTGGACCCTGAGCCCAGCCTGGCTGGCCCTAGCTGCCCTATTGGTGTGGGGTCTCCCATTGCACACACCACCCCCACCCCCCGCTGTCATGAGGTGGCCCTGGTGCAGAACAGGAGGGGCGTTGGGAGAGCCTGGATGAATGCAGAAACCCAGGCAGCCAGCACCTTCCCTGCGCCCTGGGTGAGGCCCAGGGTCCTGGTGCTCAGCATCCTTTCTTCCAGGCCAAGCGGGCTGGGGTGTCGTGCATCATCCTGCCTGCAGAGAACAGGAAGGACTTCCACGACCTGGCTGCCTTCATCACCGAGGGCCTGGAGGTGCATTTCGCCGAGCACTACCGGGAGGTCTTTGATATTGCCTTCCCCTGCCGGGGGCAGCAGGCCGAGGCCCTGGCTGTGGAGCGGTGATGGCCGCAGGCTCAGCCTGGACTGCACTGAACTGGACGCTTGGGGAAAGACCCCGGGCCTAGCAGCAGAGCCACCCGGCGGCGTCCTCGATTAGAGCTTGATCATGGAGCTATTTAATCATGATTAAAGAGAATTTTCAGTACGTGCTGCTTGCTTCTGTGTCACTGCCCCTGGGGGGCGTGTCTGTCCCCAGCACACGGGCCGGGGTCCCCCAACACACACACCAGCACGCGGGAGCCGTGGGTTTTTTCCGGGATGGTTTATTGAGGGGGGCTCAGTCCTTCTTGGCAGCCGCCTTCCTCATGGCGGCCAGGACGTTGCTCAGCTCCTCGCGCTTCCTCTTGGCGCGGATGTGCGTCCCCACCTGCCCGGCAAGAAGGCGCCGTCAGCCCGGGCCCAGGCCCCGGGTCCCTCCCGGCGCTCCCCCTCGGCAGCCCACCTACCCTTTTCTTGATGAACTTGAGGGCCCGCTTGTCCTTGGAGACCTTGAGCAGCTCCATGGCGCGGCGCTCGTAGGGGGCGAAGCCGCACACACCTCGCGGATCATGTCCCGCACGAACTTGGTGTGCTTGGTCAGGCGCTGCGGGCGGCGGGGGCTGTGGGCGGGGGCCGCGCACCTGGCCCTGCCCTAAGCCCCACACCCTGCCTGTCCCCCCGCGGCCGTCCCCAGCACCGCGAAACCCCAAGGCCCGCGGTGCAGCTGTTCACCGCGCCCGGCGCGGAGGGACCGCGAGCTTCCCTGCGGCCGGCTCTCGGCACAGGCTGCTCCTGGCCCGGGGCCTCGAGACTGCCTGTCGCCGTGCCCATGCCCACACCCGCCAGCGCTCGCGCCTCTACCCGGAAGGCCCCGCTGCCCCCAGCACTCACCCCGCGGCGGCGGCGCTATGCCTTGGCTTGCTCACGTTCTTGGTCACCTTGTGGCCCTTGTTGAGGCCCACGGCCATGGGGTAGCGCAGAGCCATGGCTGCGGGACGCGGTGGGGAGAAGGGCTGGGTTGAGTCCCGGCACACGGCCCGCCGCCCGCCACCCCGCGCCGCGGCTTCCTCGGGCACGCTCGCCGGGTCCAGCCACCCTCCAGCCCGCCCAGCGGGTCCGGGGGCCCGGATGGCGAGGGATGAATGGTCCGGCGCGAACGAACTCACCTGCTGCTTTCCAATAGCTCCCGGGGCGGAAGGGCCGGCGCCACACGGAACTCTGGGATATCTACTCGCTGCTGGAGGCGCGGACCAGAGAGGCAAGAACGACTCGCGCGCCCCCTGGCGTCCGGAGGCTCCCTGAGCATGCGCGTTGACGCTCGTGAGCCGGAGACCAGCAGCAGACGTGGTTGTGGTGCCTCAGTGGCCGCTGAGTTCGCAGCTGCCGCTTGTTGGTTAACCCTGCAACAGCAACTTCACCTCCCAGGCCCCCAATTTTTCCATACGTAAGGTGGCACGAAATAAAACCTCCACGAAAGGGCTTATTGATTTCACGAAGGGAGCTGTTATAGTGCCTCCTGGTGGCACTTGACATCGTGCGGTATATACCGTACGGTGGTGCGGGGTGCCCTGCTGAACAACCTTGAATCAGGTAGTGGAAACGACAGAAAAATAGTTCTAGATTTCCGCGTCCCCTTTCTCCCCTTCTTCTGTCAATCCTACTTGTCTTTTTTTTTTTTAAAAAAAAATTATGTTTTAGTTGTACACACTGCCTTTATTTTTACGTGGTGCTGAGGATCGAACCTGGGCCGCGCACGTGCTAGGCAAGCGCTCTACGGCTGAGCCACAACCCCAGCCCAATCCTCAGTTTGGGACTGCTCTGATTGAGGACAGTCTTTCTTGGACAGCTCACAGTAGCAGCTTTTTGTAACATTGTATCCATACCAGTTTTATTTTTTTTACAATTGCTTTATACAAGCAGCACTGGCTTACCATTTGGGGGAGGAGCGTCTGTTTTTAATTGATGGATGTGCAGATATGGCCCACACTGGCCAGACCTCCCTAAGCTACAGTGTCATCCTCAGAATGTGAACAACTGTAAGACCAAACCCCAACAGTGAGACCCTAAGATCCTTGACCTCAAGGGCGTGGCGCTTGGTCACACTATTGCTGATGCTGCGACCAAGTCCTGCAGGTCAATCAGCACCCTTGCCTCTCCCACTGACTTCCTGGGGGAAGCCCATCCTGTCCGTCTCCATCTCTCCACCTACAAAATGGGGCTGATAGTTCTGGTCCTCTCCTGGCTCCTGGAAATTGGAAGGCATAAGGAATTTGAATAATATATATATATGCAAGGGAAGAACTTTTATTATGAAACGGGAGGCCGAGTCCAGCCCAGAATACGCTCTGCTCTTCTTCCCACCTGGCCATCAGGTGAACAGCAGGTGTCTGGAGTATCAGAGAGCCCAGCTGGGGGTGGGAAGTGCTCCCAGGTGGAATGAGTGGAAAGACTCAGCCCAGACTTGGAGGCTCCGGGGTGACTCAGGGCACCTTGGGGCACCCACCTCAGGTGACCTGGGGAGGGCACGTCACTTCTCTGAGGCTCAGTTTCTTATTTGCACAATGGAAGCAATGATCACGTCACCAGTGACATCCAAGACTGAGGTGGTGCCTAACACCTGCAGTTTGTCGCCAGGTTCAGCGGATAGTCTTCTGTTTGGCTCTTGCCTTGATGACTCGATCTTGGACTCTGGCCACCCTCTGAAAGGTGTCTCTGTTACTGTCGCACTCCAGAAACAGCTGGATGGTACCTCCAGGAGCCCCAGGGACTCAGGCTGCCACTGCGGAGATGTTGAGGTCCTGGCGAATGAACCAGGCCCCATGGTGCGGCAGCCAGCCCCGCAGCAGGCCGAGCAGGCGGAAGCGCCACGGGTAGAAGACACAGGCGGCTCGCGTAGCACCGCCACGGATCACAGCCAGGGCTGCCTTGGGTCCCGGGGACGCCTTGGCTCTCATGACGCTCCTGGGGACGGCAGATGGTAGGGACTGCGGTGGGGGGCTGGGTGGATCCCCACAGCATGCAACCCGGTTCCCCGCTCGCACCCAGGCCTCACCTGACTCCCTCGGCAGTGGAGGCCCGATCCCGGAGGCCCAGGATGCACATGGTGATGGCCACATTCACGTCCTGAACGTCCAGCTCCCTCCGCAGGGAGCCGAAGAAGCCCTCCAAAGCGAACTTGGCCGCCGAGTAGGGTGTGGAGAAGGACGCGGGCACACGGCCTAGGGGCGCGGGAGAGGGCAGCTGCTGAGAGGCCACACGCTCCTCCCCTTCGCCCAGGAAGCCTTCCCGCCCTCCAGGTTATCCCGCACGAAGCCCCAGTCCTCCCCAATCCCCCGCCCCAAGAGCTAGAGCCACACGCACGCACCGAGCAACGTGGACACCACCACCAGGGAGCCCTTGCTGTCAGTCAGGCTGGGCAGCGCCAACGAGGTCAGCTGCACATAACTCAGGAAGTTTACCTGCAGGCGGCGACAGCGAGTCACGGGGCAGAGGAGCCCGGCCCGGCGGGCGGGGCCCGAGGACGCAGATTGGGGGGGGATGCGCTCCATTCCAGGGCGGAGCCAAGGCCGGGAGGGGCGGAGCCTATGCCCCAAAGGGGCGGGGCCCGAACATCCTCCGGGAGCAGCCGAGGCAGAGAGGAAGGCCAGGAACAGACGAGGGAGGAGCGACTTGGCGCCCGGGGCGGAGCCTTGGGCTGGGGGAGGCGAGCCCGGGCCAGGGAGCGGGAAGGGGCGGGGCCGGGCAATTCGCGGAGCACCTGCACGAGCCAGTGCGTCGCCTGGGGGCTGCGGGCCCGCATGCCGGCCGGAGCGCCGCCGATGTGGTTCAGCACGAGGTAGTCCAGACCCCCTGGCCCAGAAATGCCGGTCAGCGCAGGGCTGGCCCGAGGCCCTGCCCGCTGGGCCGTAGGAATCCCCGGCAGCGCCGAGGTAGGGTGCCTCGCGCCAGGTAGCTCTCCCCACACCCGCGAGATCAAAGCATTTTACTACAGGCGGTTTCGCCCCCTGGTAGTGAGCCTCCACCCCTGGCTGCGCCCCAGAACCCCACACGTCTCTGCCCTCAACCCGTCACTACTGCACCCCACCCCAACCGGCCCCGACGCTAAGGCTCAGGCCAGGTAGCAACTCCAGACTCCGGGCCCCGCCCCTCACCCAGCTTGTCCAGCGCAAACTGCACCACGTGCTCGGGCGCCTCGGGGGAGGCCATGTCCGCGGCGATGTAGAAGACCTTGGGGGCGCCCAGCTTCCGGCAGTTCCCCACCACCTGGGGGGCCAGAGCTGCCCGTCGGCCTCTCCTGCCCAGCCGGCCCCCCTCCACCTGCGGGATCCCACCTGAAGCCCCGCCCCTATTCTGAGCTCAGGTCCCAAGGGACATCATTCTCAACGCTTCACCACGGGGTTTGAAACCTGCTGCCGCGGGCCAAAAAGAGCCACTCCCCAACACCCAAGTCTCGGGGATTCCACAAACATTTCCTGATTTCTGGCTCTCTAGGGCATTTGGAAAGTTTGTCCCAGGAGCCCCCCGTCCCCCGGAAGCACTAACAGGCTGTGGCTAAGGAGTGCCCTGGCCTTGAGTTTGAGAACCGGGGCTGTCAGCATTGCCCTCACTGAAGAACACTTCCTGCTGGACGCTCTGTCACTGTGAGCAGCACAACCCAGAACCCACGGGAAGGTCCTTTGTCTCCATTTTGCAAATGAGGAAACGGGCTCAGAGAGGTCAGACGACTTTCCCGAGGTCACCAAGGAAGCCCATTGCAGGGGTTCAAACTTGGGTCTTCTTTCTCCTCACAAGCCCCCAGCCATCCATCTGGAGAAGGTGGCTCACCTTCTGCAGGAGGGCCTCGGCCTGGGCAGTGAGCACCAGGTGGGAGCCCAGGCGAGCGTAGTGGTAGGCCAGCTCCTCACCAACACCAGCCCCCGCAGCCCCGGTCAGCAGCACGCGGGCGCCCTGGAGACGGGCTGGGAGTGAGCAGGGCGGTCAGGCAGGCGGGGCAGAGCCACGGTGGGATTCCTCCCTCCCCACGCCCTGGGCACTCACCTGGGTCAAAGTTGTCATCCCAATAGTAGGCAAAGAACAGGGCCCCCAGCGCTGTGAGGAGCAGCACCTTCATGGCCCGGGGGGCCTGCAGCAGGGGAGGGGCTGGCCCACGGCCACACCTGTTCGGTGGGCATCTGGTAACACGGTGGCTCTAGCCCTGCCCTCCTCTCTCCTCCATGGCCACCACCTGGTCCAGCCCCCACTATCATTCACCTCAACTCTTCAGTGTCCCCAAAGCCTCCTCCCTCCACCCAACAGGCAGATCACACCTTCCACCCCCCTTGATAACGACTCTTTCATTTAGGACAAAAGCCGGAATCTTGCTAACCAAAAAGCTATGTGGACCAGAACCGGTTTTTCCCTCTGCTCTACTGTGCCACAGCCAGCCGCCATCTTGCCTCAGGCCCTCTGCACTGGCATTGCTGTCCCCAATACAACCTCTTGCTTCTTTCAAGTCTCAGCACAAGAATGACCTCCTGCTAAGCATCTGCTGGATCACTGAGCGACAGCCTCAGCCCAGGGGCTGTCTTTCTAGAGCTCCTACCCTCCACAACCCTCCCTTACCTCTAAATCCTCTCCATCTCAGCTCTGGTCATTACCGGGAAGCAACATTAATTTGTTACATGTTCATGTTACATGTTCACTGCCCCTCTCTCCCCAGACTGTCAGCAGCTTGAGGGCAGAGGAAGAAGATAGAAAACTGCTTCTGTTTTCTTCACTGCGAAGTTGTTTGTTGTCTGGCACCAGGGATTAAACTCAGGGGCACAAACCCTGAGCCACATCTCCAGCCCTTTTTAGGTTTTATTTTTTGAGGCAGGGTCTCACTAAGTTCCTGGCGCTGGCTCTGAACTCTCCAGCCTCCTGGCTCAGGCTCCTGAGCCACTGGGATTAGAGGTGTGGTCCACCGCACCTGGCTGTTGGGTCTTCAGTACCCAAAGCCATGCTAGGCATACAGTAGGTGCTCAGTAGACACTAGGTTGCCATGGAGTGCTATGGGGAATGGGTAGGCAAGAGCTGGGGGAGTCCTGAGAGACAGGGCTGTCTGGAGACACCAGATGGCTGGACACCTGGGGCTGGGTGACACAGAAGTGCGCAGCTGTGGGGTGAAGACATGCCTCAGTGTGGGGGCTGATCTACTTTTCTGGGGAGAAGCAGGAAGTGAGCAACAAGCCAGATTCTTCGAGTTCTGGGGGCCACGGGTCTCCCACAAGGCCGGCACACCTCGGGGATCTTGTCCTCTGAAGTCCATGGGATAAGGACAGGGGGTCTTCCCAAATCCAGAAGGCCGCGAGGCCCGAAGCGGGTGGACTGATGGGGTTGGGGAGGACCCCAATCTCCACTCCACATCCATCCCTGCGTCCTCTCTCCCTGACTCCCCGCCCCGCCCCTTCGATCCAGCCAGAGGGATCTCTGGAAGGAACCACGGGCCAGCCCTTTCCAGCTGCAAGCTCTCCCCTGACCACCCACTCACCTGCATCCCCCGGACCCCCCGCCTATCTCTGCACCTTGCGGTTCTCAGAGGAGCGAACCCCTAAGCCGTCCAGCCAGGCCTGGCCAGCCAGCCCCTTAGCAAGACAGCGCTCCCGCCTCTCCTCGTTTCCAGGGAGGGGCACAAGCCCCCTGGCGGGGCCCTCCGCCCTCCCCTGGTCCAGCAGGGGAGGCAGGCTCAGAGGGACGGGCGGGCGGAGGGGTGAACGGCCGAGCAGCCGGTCGGGAGCAGGCGGAAAGGGGACCAGACGCTGGCAGAAGGCACCGGCGCCTCGGCCGCGCCGGCCCCGCTTCCCGCCGGGACAGGGGGGCGTGCGACCCCTGCGCGCCCCCAGCCGCGCACTCACCCACTCGGGCCTCAGTTTCCCCGCCGTCCAGCGGGGCCGGGGTCCGGGCCCACCGGCGCGAACAACCCTCGGGCCTACCTTCCCGGCGGCGCTCGGCCGGACCCCCGACCGCGCCCCCTCCCGTCGGGCCAGGGCCACGTGACTGCGAGCCCACCTCCTAAGGGGAGGGGACGCGCCGCGGGACTCTGAGCCCCGGGTTGCCAGGCAACGGCCTCCGCCCCGCGCTCCCGCTCCCTGCCCTAGCTTCAGCCACGCCGCCCGGTCTGACGCCCCGCCCCATCCCGGTCACGTGACCTCGGACCCGCCTCCCTCGAACAGTCCTCGCGTTGCTATGACAACAGCTTTCTCGTCCGCTCTTCCAGGCTCGGGCTCCCAGTCACTTCGCCGGCGCGGGATCCCTCGGGTCACCTTCCCGGGTCACCACACCCCCGAGGCCTCTTAACCCCGCGCGCCGCCTGGGCCGGGCCGGACTACATTTCCCAGAGAGCTGTGCGGTAGACGGGCCCTGAATTTCCCAGAGGCCCCTCCGGGTGGAGCCTGAGGCGTAACAGACTCCCACTCCCAGAGGCCTTAGCGGCAGACGAGGACTACAATTCCCAGAGGCCTGTGTGGCGCCGAGACCGGAAGCGGCGGCCGAGAGCAGTGTCCTTGCGCGGGGAACGGAGCGACTATGGTGTCGCGAGTGTGGTCGGTGATGAGGTGCGTGGGGCGTCGGGCGGGCCCCCTCCCGCGGGCACCCATCTCGGCCGGTTCCCCGAGGTGTCAGGTTCCCCTCCCCCTGGCCCACGTAGGGACACGGGCTCCTTGGGACAGGCCTCGCCAGGTCGCGGTCGCCCCCCGCTGCCTCCCGGCGAGCTCTGGTCCTTGCCCAAGAGCCCTCCGAGCCTCAGCTGCTGCATCTGTGAAACGGGAGTGCCCAGGGAATCCCACCGTTCGAGTTTGTCCCGAGGTTAACGCTCCCAAAGCAGCGAGTGACATACGGGAAGCGCCCGGCGACACTTAGAAAAAACCAGCGGCTTGCCCGCCGAGAGCCCCCTGGGGCAGGAAGGCTTCTAAAAGGTTAGGTGTCTTCAGTCTTCACTGTTCCTTGCACTCTGAGGGACCTTGAATGACCCCACTGTCCCTTTTCTGGCCTCATTTTCCAGTTGCAGTGGCTCTGAGTGGCCCTGCTTTGTGCAGTGCGAACTGAGTGTTGTATATAGTAGAAGTTGGGCACCTTCGGGCTCTCAGGGTGCCCTTCGTGTCCCCAGCTAGCTGTCAGGCCACATGAGTGCGATCTGGACTGCGAATCCCCAGGAGCGTCACATTCCTGGTGGGTGGCCGGCAGTGTCCACTGAGCCCCTTCCCTGCTGCAGGTTCCTCCTCAAAGGCAGCGTGGCTGGCGGCGCCATCTACCTGGTGTACGACCAGGAGCTGCTGGGGCCCAGCGACAAGAGTGAGGCGGCCCTGCGGAAGGCTGAGGAGGTGGTGCCCCCCGCCCTCTACCACTTCAGCCAGTACGTGTCCCAGCAGACGGGCCTGCAGATACCTCAGGTACCCGGGGCTGGGAGTGCGTTTGGCTCTGGGGTGGCCTTCAGCCCTCCAGCCTGGCTTGGTGTCCCCTGCACTGGGGCTGGCCCGCACCCCTCTGTGATTGTGGGGTGCCGCTGGGCGGCAGAGCCCTTCCCTATTCCCCAGCCTCTCTGCTCCTTTCCCCCAGCTCCCAGCCCCTCCAAAGATCAACTTTCCCATCCAGGAGTTCTGGAATTCAGGTAGGCCCTGTGTCTCTGCAGGGGGTGGCCCAAGACACCCCAGCATGGCTGCCCTCCTGGCTTCCTGGCCCTTCCTTACTGTCATCCCTCCTGTGTCTCCTGTGGATCTAAAAGGGTGGAGATTCTGGGGAAGTGGAGCAGGACGGAGCCTCCTGGGGGGCTGCACTGTGTCCGTGGCATGGGAGGGAGGTGGCCGGGGCCACACTGGAGCTTGCCCTGTGCACCTGGGCCTGTGAGCCAGGCCCCGCCCTGCATCTGCTTCCGTCTCCTAGTTGGAAGTTGGGTGGCCGCCGTCAGGCTTCTGGGGGCTCGGCTGAGGCCAGGGGCTGACTGCAGCTGCTGGGAGCCTCACCAGGCGTCCGTCCCCCTCGCCCCGGCAGGCGTCATCAAGGTGATGTCCGCCCTGTCTGCGGTCCCCTCCAAGGCCCAGGAGTACTCCACGGCGGCCTGGGAGTACGTGAAGGAGCGCACCAAGTAGGAGTCCGCCGGGGCTGTCCCCCCCCCGCGCACCTGTGCAGGGTGCCCCGGACTCCAGACGCGGGACCCGACACTGAGGGCAGCCCCGGCCTTGCTGGCCCAATAAAGGACTTCAGGACTGTGCTCCCGCCTGTGTGCTGCCGGGGTCTCGGTTGGGCCTGAACTCACGGCTCCTAGCGGTTCCGTGGGCTGGACCGTGTTCTCCGGCTGCTTTACCCCTTGGCCGTCGTGGACAGGCAGCCTGATGGGGGGCGTCACCGTGGACGGCGGGTCCTGGTCCCACAGAGTGCTCAGGCCCCGGGCAGGCCGAGCCTGCACAGGGCCTTCATGATGCTTGGCCAGCCGAGCCTGGGGGAGGCGGTGTGTGAGGGGCTCAGTGCAGGGAGCACCCACATGGCCCCACGGGAGCCCAAGGTCCCCAGTTCACTTGCTCAGCCCTGGGGTCTTAGTGCAGCCCTGGTCCTCCTGGCCACCACCTTCACACCACTCCCTCCCTGACAACCCTTGTGATTCCTGGAGGGCCCAGGCCCGTGTCCCTGTGCTGGAGGGACGTCTAGCAGAACACAGGCCCTGCCTCGTCTCCCAAGCGTCCCCTTCTTCCCTGGGACACTTTCTCTGCGCCCCACCTCCGTGCCGGTCGCCTGCCTGTGGTCTGTCTCCCCACTGCACTGAAGCTCCAGCACCGGTGTCTGTCCAGGGCCCTTGTGCCCAGCCAGAGTGTCCCCGTGGCTGGTGAGGGCAAGAAACCAGTGTCAGGAAACTGGAGAGCAGTCTCCCTGGCAGGAGCTGAGCCTGGGTCAAGTCGGGCGCCCCCCAGGATGCCGTGCGGGGAGCAGGACGCGGGATCCCGTGCCCAGGAGTTGGGGGATCAGGCAAGAAAGCTCAGGGGACAGCCTAGAGGAGAAGGGAGCAGAGGCCGGGGCAGCTGCCCCCGTCGGGCCTGAACTTGGCTGTCCAAGAGAGAAGTGTCCGTTGGCCCGGGCGGGGAACGGGGCAGGGTGAGGCCGGCCGGGAAGGCCAGGGGCGGGCGTCCCATAGTCCCGTGCCACTGAGACCCAGGCACGCCGCCTTGCTGCACCATTAGGAAGTCACGTGGCTCCTCGTGCCCCCTCCTGTCCCTGATGGCCCTTGGCGAGGGTGGAGTGAGGGGGACTGCAGAGCGTCCCTGTCCCCCGGTGCCATGGAGGGGGAAACACATGACCCGCCCGGCCTGGCCACCAACCCCTTCCAGCGGTCCTGGGGAGGGGCGGGCTCCCAGGCCTGTTCCGCTGACGAAAGGACCTGCGTGGCCAGCTGCAGGACCTCCCCTGTCCCCTGCAGCCCAGGTGGTGGCCACAAGCCCTCCCTGGACACGGAGCAGCTGCCTCACACCCAGAGACCCCGCCTGGCCCTCCAGGTGTGGAAGCTGGACAGGTGGCAGCCACTGCTGCAGGTGGCCCCAGGGGTCCACAGCCATCCCCTTACTGTCACAGGGGGAGGCAGCCTGGCCAGGAAAGGACCTGCCAAGGTGCCCTGCCCTGCCTCACAGCTGTTAAGGGCCCAGTTATCGATCCCTCCCCCGCCCGTGTTTTCTTATTGACGCGCCAGTCGTCCGTGGTGGTGGCACTTGTTGCGTGTCTGTGCCTGCATGCAGCATAACGACAGTGTGGCCAGTGTCATTCCCGTGTCTTCCCTTGTCCCCTCTCCCCTGTGTCTGTGAGCCCCCAGCAGAGCTGGTGGGAAAGGTGACCAGCCTTTGGAGGCCGCTGAGGGTCCCCTCTGGGCCCCTGGCCTCCCCGGGTCCAGCAGCCCGGGGCTCCGGCAGTGCAGTGCGCCCTGGGCGGCAAGTGGGCGCCTGCTGGGGTCCGGAGGGCAGGCGTGGTGGCCCTGTCAGCTAGGCAGGGCTGCGGCGTCTCCAGGAGGCTGTGGGCCGGGCTGGTTGAGGGCCGGAGGGCTCCCCTCCTGTGCTGGTGCCTGTGGGGCAGGCCAGAGAGGCAGAGGCAGGGGCACGAGGAGGGGTGGCCTGGGAGGCCCCAGACGCATCCTGCTCCCGTGAAGGGAGGTGCGCAGGACCAGGGTGACCTGAGGGAGAGTGTGCAGCCGAAACGGCGGCCAGGAGGGAGAACGCGGCCAGGAGGGAGAACGCAAGAGACAAGGTGACCCCAGGCGGCCCTGCCGTGTTTCCCGCCTCACCTGCCCAGGGCCTCACCTGCCCAGGACGTTGCCGTGTGCGGGATCCTAGTAGGCGGAGCCGGGCCAGCTCTGTGGCCTTCAGAGAATGGGGACCTTGAGCCTTGAGGCTGGGGGAGGGAGGGGAGAGCCCATTATGGTGCCTGCCACCCCCCCAGCCTTCCAGCTGCTCAGCCGCTGTCCCAAACCCTTATGCCACACTGGAGGCTGGACGGGGAGCAAGGTGTGACCCCTTGTTGCAGACCAGGTGGGCCACGCGAGGCTGGGAGAGGACAGGCCACTGCCCCAGCCCCCGCACCTGTGGGGAGGAGGCCCCGGCCTTGCCCATGCTGGGCCCACCCCTCCTGGGCGTTCCTGGTGCCATGCTCCTCTGGGTGCCTGTGTGCGAGATGCCCAAGGGGCACGTCGCGCCCCTATTCCCAGGGAGAGCCTGGCTTGCGGGTCTGACGAGGGACGTGCAGATGGTGGATGGACTGACGCCGGCCGGGATGGGCGGGGATGGGGGTGGACGGGTGAGTGGGGGCCCTGGGGCTCCTTTGGCCTGAACCCGCCCCACTCATCCACTGAGGCGGGGTGCTGCCTGGCGAGGAGTCTCGCAGCGAGGGGTGCTGCGGGGACCTGGCGCCAGGCTTGCTGCCGCCACCAGGCGCAGCTGTGAGTCTCCAGGCCGGAGGGGTGCATTTGTGCCTCGCCGTGGTGACACCGCGGGCTGGGTCTGCTGGGGCACTCTGGGAACCAGGCCTGGCTTCAGCTGCCTCCTGGAGCCAGGATGCACGAGGACCCTCGAGTGGGGCGGAGCTGTCCCCTACGGAGCAACCCCGAGACCAGTGGCTCGTGGCCACAGACTTCTTTTGGTGCCAGGGATGGAACCCCAGGCCTCGTGTGTGCCAGGTAGGTGCTCCCCAGAACCATCCCAGCCAAGTCTGATGGGGACCCCCAGGTGGCGCAGTGGGCGTCACTGCTGCGGACACCGGTTCCTCCCACCTGTGCCCTCCGTTTCCTCATTGTGACCTGGGACGGCAGCTTGTGGGAGGGGCACCTGAAGCCTTCGTGGGAGGGGTGGGTGGCTCCTGGCACAGAGCCAGGCCTGGGCACTTGAAGTAGCACACGTTTAAACCAGGGGCTGGGGTGTGGCTGGTCCTCGACCTGCAGGTGGCTCTGTCCTTCCTTGCATGCCCACCCGCCAAAAAAAGCCCTGCTCATAGCAAGTGCGTGTTGCGTGTGGTTCACGACGCAGTGGGGGCGAGGCCGAGGTGGGGGCTCCAGACTAGACCAGAAGGCCTGGTCCCCAAGCACGCGGGCATGGGGCCGAGCTATGGCTGAGGTTTCAGGCTGGGTGCTCGCAGCTGTGGCGTGAGTCCCATTCTGCCCTGGCCTTTCTTCACGGGTGGGTAGGCTCTGCGTCACCCCCTGTGGTGGACAGGAGTCTTGGAGCCTGTAAAACTGGCCCCCGGGAGCTGAAGCAGTCTGAGAAGTGGGCCTGGGAATGCCGCGTGCCTGTAGTCTCAGTGACCTGGAAGGCTGAGGCAGGAGGATTGCAGATTTGAGGCTAGTCGCAGCAATTTAGTGAAGCCTTAAGCAATTTAGCAAGACCCTGTCTCAAGTTAAAAAAAGTTATAAATAATGGATAGCGGGGCTGAGGTTGTGGCTCAGCGGTAGAGTGCTCACCTAGCACATCTGAGGCACGCTGGGTTCGATCCTTAGCACCACATAAAAATAAATAGAATAAAGGTATTGTGTCCAACTTCAATTAAAAAATATTTTTAAAAAATGGATAGGGCCAGGTGCAATGGATAGGGTGGCAATGCCTGTAATCCCAGTGGCTTGGGAGGCTAGGATGCTGAGTCTGGAGGATCACAAGGTCAAAGCCAGCCTCAGCAATTTAGTGAGGTGCTAAGAAACTCAGTGAGACCCTGTCTCTAATTAAAATACAAAATAGGGCTGAGTGCCCCTGAGTTTAATACCCAGTACCCACCAAGATAAAATTTCATAAGTAATGGATAGGGCCAGGTGCAGTGACACACAACTGTAATCCCAGCAGCTCAGGAAGCTGAGGCAGGATGAGCTCTAGTTCAAAGCCAGCCTCAGCAACCTAGTGAGACTGGTCTCTAAGTAAAATGCAAAAAGGGGCTGGGCCCGGTAGCGCACGCCTGTAATCCCAGCACTTTGGGAGGCTGAGGCAGGAGGATCGTGAGTTCAAAGCCAGCCTCAGCAATGGTGAGGCACTTAGCAACTCAGTAAGACCCTGTCTCTGAATAAAATACAAAAAAGGGGCTGGGGATGTGACCAGTGATCAAGTGCCCCTGAGTTCAATCCTTGGTACCACACACACACACACACACACACACACACACACAAAAAAAAAAAAAAGCAAAAAGGGTTGGGGATGTGGCTCAGTGGTTGAGTGCCCCTGGGTTCAATCTCCAATGCCAAAAAAAAAGGTGTGTGGGGAGGGTAGGGATGTAGCTTAGTGATCAAGTGTCCCTGGGTTTGATCCTCAGCCCAAAAATAAATAAAGTGGGCGTAGAATAGCCTTCACCGAGCCACCTGCCTGGACTTCCTGTTTAGGTAGGCACGGCCACCTTCTTCACTGGAGTCAGTTGCTGTTGGCAGGGCCACCAGTGCTTTGGAGCTGAGGGAGAGTCCCCCCCCCCCCTTGCCACTGCCAGGCTTGGCAAGATGGCAGGGCCCACCTTGCAGCTCCACGTGTCCTGCACGGCCCTCCCTGCCTGCTGCTGGTGGTGGACTTCTCTGCATCCCGAGGACTCAAGAGGCTGGCCCTTCGCTGGTCTCAGCTCTTCCAAGACAGGAAGGTCACAAATACCCTGCCTTTAAGCACACTGCCCCCTGCCCCAGTTCTGTAGTGGCCTCTAGAAATGCCCAGGTGGTCACGCCTGGGTTTTGCAGCAAGCTTGGAGAGCGGCTGGTAAACCTCGGCAGGCATGGCCAGCAGGGGACTCACCAGCCAGTGTCCCCAGCTTAGTGCTGGTGAGCCACATACCCAAGGGAGGAGGCCTCGCCCTCTGCAGAGGCGGCTGTGAACGTGTCCACGTGATGGGACTTCAAGGCACTGTGGCATGAAGAGACGCAAAGTGAAGTAGCCTGACACCCTTGCAGTGGCTTTCTACCACAACAGGGTCAGCACAGACACACAGCTGAGACGCTGCGACCCCAGCAGCGCACGCAGTGGGGTTCAGAAGATACAAGGTCGACAAGCAGCAGGAGCTGCCAGGCGCATCCCTACAGAGGACACTTGGGGGGACAGCTGTCGTCAGCCACCCAGGTGTAGTCAACCCAACACTCTCGCAGTGGCCGAGCACCTCGCCTAGCCCGGGAAGAGCCCCTTTCAAATTAAATGCTCCCAAGTGCTTTCGCTCCTGAGCTCCCTCATACTGAGACTGGAAACTACAACACTGCCACCAGCCAGACAGGGTGCCAGGCAGGCAGGAGCGAGCCCGCCCTCTGGCCAGCACAGGCTAGGCCTGCGGATCTCCACCTGCTGCACTTCTTTTTTTAAAAAATATTTATTTATTTGCTTTAGTTGTACACAATGCGTTTATTTTTATGTGGTGCTGAGAATCGAACCCGGGCCGTGTTCGTGCTAGGCGAGCGCTCTACCGCTGAGCCGCAATCCCAGCCCTCACCTGCTGCACTTCTACCAGCCCGGACTGCTGCTGGAGGGCTGGTGTCGAGATGATCTAGATGCCCCTCCCCAGCTGGATTAAACTGCATTATTCGTTTTTTTTTTTTTTTTTTTTTTTTTAATGTCATCTGCTTATTTCTTACCTGGGCAGGCAGCCAGGTCCCACCAGCCTGGATCTGGGCAGGTTCCCTGGCATGGCTGCCAGAGATGGAGCTCAAGTCACTGAAACAGCTGAGCCTGGACGAGGGAGAGACAAGATGGCCCTGCCTCGTGACCCTGATGACCCTCTGAGCCCTGCACCTCTGCATGGGCTTTTGGCGAGTTCCCAAAGGCCCCAGAGCCCCACCCCTGCCCTTGTGGCCCAGCACAGCTGAGCACACTCTCTCTTCACTGGCGGAAACAAAAACCACACTTTTTAAATAAAGGGATGTGAACAGAAACACCTTTATTACAAAAAAACAAAACAAAACAAAAAAACAATTCACATTGTATTGAGCTACAATATGGCAGCAGATAAAAAAAATGGTTTGTACACGGTTTAAGATAACTCCTAACAGAACATACTCTCGTCACATGACAGGAACACAGGATTCAAATTACTTAGTAGCGGCGAGTGAAGCGGGCATCGCTGGGTCTGCTGCCCCGGCTCTGTCCTCCAAACCCGCCCTGCATTCCTCCACGTGGGATCACGTGGCCCCGGGAGGCCCCACCTGGGGCAAAGCTGCCACGCCTAGGAACAAGTTCAGGTTCTTTGGTCTACGAGGCCTTCTCACAGACCCCTGGCCTGTCCCAAGCCCCACCACGTCCTGGGATTGGCAGGCTGGCGGAGGGTAGGCCCTCTACGGCTTCCCACCCCTCCTGAGCAGCAGCCTGGCACACCCAGACTGCTGCGGGCACCGACAGCCCTCTGACCTGGAGTCACACTGGAAGGCAAGGGGGGGACTGGCAGGGATTTCACATGGTCACCCTGGCAAGCCAACAGGCAGAGGGGCGGAGGGAGCATCCCAGCAAGAGACTCAGTGTCACTGACCACCACCTTACCCTGACATGCCGCCCCGGTTCATCATGTGGCCAGGCCCCGAGTGACCCGACATGCTCCTCTCTCCACCTGGAAGAAAAGGCCAAGGCTCACCGGGTGTCCGCGCCTGCTAACCAAACTCTGCGTCCCCTCCCCTGAGGCACCTGGGAGTCAGGAGCTGGCAGTCCCCAGGCGGCCTCCTCAGCACGTGAACCGCAGGGGTACACGCCCTCACTGGGCCACAGGGACAGGACCTCGCACACCCTCTGCATGGTGCCTACCCAGACCCCCAGGGCAGGCGCTCTACAGGCACATCTCCAACAAGACCAGGCTCTCCTCACCTTGCCACCTCTTGTGGTCCCGGTCTATCATGCCTCCGTCAGCAGCCCCCTGCCAGGCCCGATCATCCTCTAGCCTTCGGCCATGGTCCCCCCAGTCACGTCTGCCCCTTGGAAAAAGATTTCTCTGATCTGGGATGTCCCCTCCTCTGGCTTCCACCCTAATGACAGTGGTGGATGCCGAGAGTGGGGTCAGCATCCTGTCTCTTCAGCTTGGTGGCAGTCCCATCCCTGTGCACCAGGTGCCGCAGGAAGGACACGGGTCTCAGCCTGCAGCTGCTCAGTGGGCTCTGGGGCCCCCTGAGCTACGGCAAGCTGGCTGGGCCTGGCTCTGTGCCACCTGGTGTCTCACCCCAATGACCCACAGTCAGGCAGGTCTGTCTTGCCAACTGAGTGTGCGAGGCCTGGGACCAGCACAGCAGGGGACACAAACCTGGGGGGAGGGGGCAGTCCTCGGCCTTCGCTCATTCTCTTGTCAGAGCCGTAGCCCCACCCGTCCCGGGAGTCCCGGCCGTGGCGCTCTGGTCCTCCGTGGCGTTCAGGGTAATGCTAGGTGTTAAAAAGAAAGGACGAAAGGAAAGCTTTAGTTATCAACTCCCAATCAAGGCCTTGTGGGTGACAAAGCCAGTATCCAGTCACGTGCAGGAGTCTCCTAGGAGCCTACCGCCACCTGAGTTCACCCTGCACGGCGCATCCCCGAGCCTCTGCAGGCCAGAGGAGCTGTGCCCAGGACTGTGGCTCGGAAGGAAAAGGCTGGGGAAAGAGCTGCTGGACGAGGCAGAGCTGCAGTCCCCAGCCAGGGGACTATACAAGAAAATGCTACCTGCACAGTGGCACCAGAGGGGCCCTAACCTGGGTGTGCAAAGGCACAGGTGCAGCCCTCGCCACGCCACTCCCCTTGCCCATCTCCCCAGCCTGTGCCCTGATGTCCACCTCAACAAAAGAAGAGCAGGGGCTTCACTGTAGATAGAGCAGGGCACGCCCAAGCAGGGAAGGGAGGGGCAGTGCTGCGACAGCCAAGGACGGCTCCCAGCACAGGCTCCAGAAAACACTGCTCCCTCCCTGCGCGACCCCGGGACACACAGATCACAACGCATGCATCAGCCCACAGCTTTAGGCAGCTTCACTGAATTTTTGAGAGAAACATTTGAAAATTAAAGAATGGATTTTTATCAATAACCTTGAATTTTATCTACCTACCTACATCAGGGATTGATCCCAGGGGCACTCAACTGCTGAGCCACATCCCCAACTTATTTTTATTCCCAATCAGGGTCTCGCAAAGTTGCTGAGGCTTTTTTTTTTTTTTTTTTTTTTGATTTATTTATTTGCTTTAGTTGTACACATGCAATGCATTTATGTTTACGTGGTGCTGAGGATCGAACCCTTGGCCACACATGTGCTAGGCTCTACCGGTGAGCCACAACCCCAGCCCTGAGGCTGGTCTTGAATGTGCGATCCTCCTGCCAAAGCCGCCAAACTGCTGGGATTACGGACGTTGGGCCACTGCACCTAACTCAATAACCTCAGATTTTGAGAGGCTAAAGTGGACAGAACATTTAATAAGAGACTTAGCCGGACCTAGTTCTCTAACTATGTAGCCATTTCCACTTCCCCTTCAATTTTAAAACTTAACCAGTATTTTTCTGTCCAACCAAACCCACTAAGAGCTCAACAAGAGCCTCAGTTCTGAACTAGTTTTCTTTCTGTGACTTTTTCCTGGAAGCCAGATGCCACCACATGCTGCTGGGGCCACTGCTACCTTCTGCAGGTCTGACTGAATATGTGGGAAACACTGCCTCTCAGTTTCATGAGGGCGTCACCTACTAACTGCATGAAAGGCAGCTGGCCATGACCAACGGGAGCTGTCCACACATCATTGCACAGGTGTGGGCAACGCTGTGCTCACACCCTCTGCTTCATGTGGGAGGAATGATCACCCCCTTCTGTAGCCAGAGGAACAGACTCAGCAGATATGGTGCCACCCGGATGTGACCCCGGTCTGTCTAGATTCCAGAGTCTGGGTGTGTGGCCACTATGTTCTAGTGTCCCGAGGAAATCAGAAGACCAGGTCACGACACTGCTGCTGCATGGAAGGTTTGCCTCCAGGAACCAAGACAAAGGAATCCTGCAGGGACGCCCGAGTCTAAACCAGGAGCCTTGCCATCCTCAGCCATGCTAGGACACCAAGGCAGAGGACAAGATCCGAGAGCGAGACACACACACCAGTCAAGAAAACGCTATGGGAAGAGGAACAGCTTGCCGGCATCAACTCTGCCACAACTACCTCCTGAGCTCCCCCTTCCCTCCTGCCTCCATGTTTTTTCAAGTGAAGCCCCCAAGGTGCAAGGCCTTGATGGAGACTCTCCACCTAGAAGCAGGCTGAACTGAGAGGACTGGGCTTTTGGTAACAGGGGTTTTAGGATCCTTTGTGTGTTTCTGGCAGCAGCTCTCTATCAGATGTGTCCTTATCAAAGACCTTCTTTCAGTCCGTGGCACGTCTTCTCCTTCTTGTAAGGATCCCACGTTAATTATTATTATTATTATTTTTTTGGTACCAGGGATTGAACTCAGAGGCACTGGACCACTGGGCCAAGTCCCCAGCCCATTTTTTTGTATTTTATTAGAGACAGGGTCTCACTGAGTTGCTAAGTGCCTCACCATTGCTGAGGCTGGCTTTGACAAAACTCCTCATCCTCCTGCCTCAGCCTCCCAAAGTGCTGGGATTATAGGCGTGTGTGCCACCACGCCCAGCTGAACCCAGGGGATTTTACCACAGAGCCACCACGTTCCCCAGACTTTGTTCTTTGAGGTCTTAGGACCTTACTGAGTTGCAGAGGCCATCTTTGAACTTGTAGTCTTCCTGCCTCAGCCTTCTAGTTGCTGGGGTCGCAGTCATGTGCTGCCGCACCCTACCTGAGTTTATTTTCTAATGGGATAAACCTGCAACAAGAACAGTATGGACCAAAGACTTGGCTGTTTCCAAGGCTAAAGTGGCCGCCTGAGCTGACCGTGTGTGCCCTTATTTTCCACACCTCAAATGTGAATGAGGCGGCCCTGGGAGTAGGTGCAGTAGCCGCAGCCTCCCCAGGCCCACGTGGCAGAGGACCCTGCAATAGGAAGTGCTACTGCGTGGCTTAGACTTCCCAACAGCACAAGTCTTGCCTGCCAGGCCTCCAGTCCAGGGAGCCTCAGCAACAGCCACTCAAGGCCCTGGGGTAATGGTGGGAGTGACGTTCAGGACTAAGGACAGCTGGTCCACATTTCCATCCCACCAACACAGGTCTCTACATGGGAGGGGAGGGTCTGCAGCAGGGAAGGGCACGGACTCTATGGAGACTCTGGGGACACGGTAGCTGTCTTACCTGGCCTTCTCTTTCTCCCATCATTGACCTGGAACCTTCTCTCCTGAAAGAGGCAATTAAATCAAACCATAAGGAAATGAGGCCTGCTAACTAAGAGGGGCCACCCAGACCCTCACGTAGAGTGGCAGTCCCTAGGCCAAATGCAGGTGACTAGAGAATGAGCTGTTCTGGCAAACCAATGGGTCATGTGGGCACCTGGAGTCAAGGAAGGCCAGTGAAGGACCAGAGGAAAAACACCCACACCCAGCAAGAAGGGCAACAGGGCCAAACTGACCTGTCCACAGAGTGGTTGGGGTAGCGGCCCCGGTCCCTGTGGTCAAAGTCGTGGAAACGGTCTTGGCGGTTGAAATCGGAGTGGTAGCGCTCATCCAGAGCAGCCCGCTTGGCTTCTGGCCAGTAGGCATCGTCCCGCCTGTGGAGGGTGCAGGACAGGGATGGAAGGAGTCCTTCCAGACGACACCCCTGCAGAGCGGGAGCCAAGCCCGACACGCGTCCCATCCCCATCACATCGTGAGCGCCTCCCACAAAGTGCTCTGTGCTGCCTGGGCCCACAGGTCAGGCCCGGGCTGTGAGTGAGGGGCTGTGCTGGCCGCACGCAGAGGGTGCCGTTTTCTCAGCAGGGCAGAGGCTAGGTGGACCGTCACACAACACAGGTGGCTAACAGGGGACTCTGGGAACCCAAATCAATGCCACTGTGGGGAAAGTAGGAGGACCTCTCTTTTCCAGAGCCTCTCAGGAGACTCTGCCATTGCTTGTAGCCTGAAGCCGACCTGCTGCCCCTCAAAGAGGGCACTGCCGATCCCGCTGAGGAGCTGCTCAGCAGCGGCTAGAGCAGACCTCTCTCAGCACACGGGCACAGACATCGACGGCAGCTGAGAAGGCCCTTGGTAAGAGTCGCACTGGATGTCACGTGGGTTCCCTTTTAGCCCGAGCAGTGGAAAGCAGAGGCCTGTGTGGACCCCAAAGGAGGTGCTTCTGGGTCTCTGGCTGCCTCCCCAGTGCGGCTCTGGAGGCCTGAGCTCCCCTCTTGCGCCTGACCTTGGACCTAATGACCGAATCTAGCGCCATCTCTAGTGAGCCACACCACCAGGGGACCCTGCTGAAGCCAAGGAGGCAAGCTGGGTGGCAGCCAGATGTGGGCTTCCTTTCAGAGGAAGACTGTATGCTCCCACAATTCTGGGATGGCCAATGCCACAGGTCACCCCAGGACACCCAGGCGGTCACGCTTACCGGCCATCAAGGTCGTAGGGCCTCCGCACTGCCGGCCGCCGCTCCTGCTCATAGCGCAGCTCTTGCTGGCGCCGCAGCTCCTCACGCTCGCGGTGGATGCGCTCCTGCTCACGCCGGCGCTCCTGCTCCACGTGCATGCGCTCCCGCTCCAGCCGCTCCCGCTCCATGCGCTCGCGCTCCAGGCGGTGCCGGTGGAAGGCCAGCCGCTCGCGGGCAATCTCTAGCCGCTCCCGTTCCTCGCGCTCCCACTGGGCCTGCAGGCGCTGTTCCCGCTCACTGCGCTCCCGTTCCCTGCGGCAGGACGGCAGTGCTCGAGAGTGTGGCACCCCAGTGGGTCCCGGGGCACACTTGAGGCCGTGGACACACACCCAAGGACAGCAGGAGGAGCAGCCGGAGAGGTGCTGGCCACGGGGGCTGGTGAACTGCAGCCAGAGCCTAAGGACCCCGCTTCAGCCCCATGCGCCCCAGCCAGGGAAGGGAGGCCAGCTGTCCTGTGAACTGGCCTCACTCCCCCAGCTTTTTCTGAAGTTCAACATCTGATACCATTGGCCCCTAACCCACCAGCTTGATCGGTCACTGTGACATGGGGCTGGCCTTGGAACGGATTCTCATGCCCACACCTCGTATTTCTGCAGCAACCCGCAACCGAGGAGGACATCTACCCAGGAGGACACCCCACTACCTGCACCTGGCAGGGAAGTGGCTAATGTGTCAGTGCACTTTCTTCCAGTGCTGGTGGCAGAGACGAGCCACAAAGGTGCCCGGCCGTCGTCTTCCGACTACGTGTTTAAGACACGCCTACACCAGCAGAACCCCCCCCACCCCTGCTTCACTTTGTGTGCTTCAAATACAAATGGCTACGACTCGCCGGGTTCTCGCAACACATCTCACCCACCGCTGGTTGCCTCTGTGGATGGACGACACTCTCAGGAAGGAAGGAGGCCACTGTGTGTGCAGCGAGGCTCAGGACGGCACAACCCTGACCCTCGTCCACCCTTCCCTGTAGGTGGGTCCCTACAGCTGACACAGAGCAGTGAGTGGGACCTGGAGGGCTCCGTGGACCACCCCTGTAGGTGGCCTGTGCCTGCTCCTACTCACCCTGGCAGAAATACCACCCCTTCACACCTTAGCCCTGCACTGACACCAGTGACAATGACAGAAAACACAGGGTCTCCAGAGCTGCCACCGTGCCCCTCTCTGATCCCTAATGAGGCTGAACAACATTTCCTTCGTTTCATGGCAGAAAATCTGTCCTCGTCCTGTGAGAACCGTCCATTTTCCTAGTGGGCCATTGTTCTGACTTCTGATCCACCCCAACTCACCCTCCCGCCCTCCCTCGCGCACGTCTCGACTCTGATTTCACAGTGCAGACACGCAAATCGGACTGCGGCAAGCCCTCCTTCATGCTGTTTGAGGCCTTCCAACAAAAGTCATCAATACACGAACACGCACATTGGACGACTAGTCTGATGGCTTTACTTTAGGTCCAGCTACCGTCCACACTAGTTTGTTAAGGATTTGAACGGGGCAGGGCTCCACAGGCGCTGCTGCACCGTGAACGGGCCAGGAGTCCTCCTTCACTGGTGGGAATGTTGCTTTTTTCACGTGACTTTCCAATATACAAAAGGTCTCCTGATGATCAGTTTGCCAATTAAATAGGTGAAGGTATCTGCTTCTGGGCCCACTGTTTGTGCTTTCTAGAGATCCTGCAGGACTCTGCAGAAGCTCCCTGCTCTAGTGCCCGCCCTCTTTTCCCTACCAGCCTTTTTTTTTTTTTTCTTCTTTAACTGCTAGATAGAACACAGAAGTACAACCCAGTGTGACCAATAGTTTTGTGTTTAGTTTTTCAAAATTATGATATTGTTTTCCTTGGTGCAGTTAAGGATGCCCTCGCTGTTTCTTTTCCTTCCCCAGCTCCTGAAGCAAGTGTGATACTGTTTGCACAATGGCTTCACTGCAACAGGAAGGCAGGCCACCTAACCACCTGTTACCTTCCACGATCTTTGGGAAGAAATGGATGATTTTAATGAAATCATTTGAAAAGAGCCAGAGGATGAAAGGCAGCACACAGCAAATCCACAAACAGAAAGCCAAAGAGCAAACAGGGAACTCTGAGGATGTCTGCTGAGGACATGGGCATGACACAGCCAGCTCAGTGAAGATTCCTGGATTCTGACTCACCTCCGGGACTCTGAATCTCTTGACTTCCGAGGCTCTTTGACCTTATCAAAGGACACAACAGACCGCTTCTCTCTGCTGGCTGACTTGCGATCCTGGCTTTTAGAGACCTGATTCACCAAAGAACAAAAAGCAAGGTGGAAAAGATAATAGAAAGAATGAGGTGCATCTGTGTCCAAGCACTGAAGACAGATCCGACAGAACACTTCATTTACAATGGAACAATAAGAGAAGGACGTATTCTCTCTAAAGAAATCTCATGTCTTGAAGGTCATGGGTTTTCCTCAACGTCTAACGTGCATATACTCAATAAAGAACAATCTACTGAGTACTTCAACAGAGTCTGAATAAAAATGAATATTTCTCATGGAAACTTTTAAGATCAAAATGAACTTTGCATCCAAAAAAGATCGCTTAATTTTGCCCTAAATTCATAATGTTCCATGAATTCTCAAATGCAGCCATTTCTAATATGTTTCACAACTTCTTTATTTGTGCAACATTTAATAAGAGCTACCCATTTGAGCCCTGAAATCTTTTTTATGTGTGTGGTATTGAGGACGGAACCCAGAGGCACTCCGTCATCACTAAGCAACATCCCCAGTCCCCTTAATCTTTTGAGACAAGGTCCCGCTAAGTTGTTAGGGTTGGCTTTGAACATGCAACCCTCATGCAGCAGCTTCTGAAGCCGCTTGGATTATAGACGTGTACCACCGCACCCGGCCATCCCCCGCCTTTTAATAATAATTTTATTTTGAGATCAGGTTTAATTTTCCCAGGCTGGCCTTGAATTTGTGATCCTCTCGTCTCAGCCTCCCCAGGTGTGTGCCATTATATCTGGCAGGAATTAGTTTTACTTTTGCATCTTCCAATCATTATTCTCATACAAGAGTGAAAGGACATATTAAAACGTGCACAGCCAGGCGCGGTGGCGCAAGCCTGTAATCTCAGCACTTTGGGAGGCTGAGGCAGGAGGATCGCGAGTTCAAAGCCAACCTCAGCAATGGCGAGGCACTTAGCAACTCAAGGAGACCCTGTCTCTAAATAAAATACAAAAAAGGGCTGGAGATGTGGCCCAGTGGACAAGTGCCCCTGAGTTCAATCCCCAATACCACAAAAAAAAAAAAAAAAAAAAAAAAAAAAAAGTGCACAAAAAACCAGAGACCAAAAGCTTCCATGACTGAAAGGCTGGCTTACAAGTGGTCTAAGCGCCCCACCCCCCAGCCAGCTTGTCCTCCACGTGTCGCAGGCTGACAGGCAGGCCCACGGCTGCGCTCTTTAGAAGGGTCTTGGAAGACTGGCCCCTTTTCGGGTAACTGGTTCTCAAGAGTGTCCCTAGTTGACAGTTTACTGGTAAAGGTCACTCAGTGTACCTAGCTGCAAACCACAGCTTATGCTGAAAGGTCTATTTGCCTTTTGGGATTTGGGCATTGGTACATGCCAGGCAAAGGGTGGGCCATGCGACCAGCCTCCATAACATCTGGCACGACACTGCTCCAGTGGCTTCTCTGGGAGGAAACAGCAGGCACACCACTGCATTCTCACTCTACCATGACATCAAGGGAAGGTGTGACTGTTGAAGCGACCTGCGCAGGGACCCACCCCTGTGGCTGTCTCCCCTCGACCCCTGTGTGTCCTGCCTTCACCACTGCAGTTGCTCGTGGCATGAGTGTGACTAGGCAGAGAACCCACACAGGCACTCTGGGTTCTGTCTCCTGTGCAATGTGCTGCCAGAAGACGGGAAGACAGGCCCCATGCCCGGGACAGGTGGCAGGAGGCATCTGCGTGAGGGCTAGGCGCGCAGTGGAGCCGCTGCACTGCCAACACGCCCACTGCTCCCAGATTCTACTTTTAAAGCCAGCTGTAGGAGATAAGGTAGAAAGCTTATTTTCCAATTAAGTTCAAGAATCTGCTAAGATATACCCAGAAATAACATAAATATCTGTAAAACAAAACAAAACACCACAAACAACTACAGGTAGGAGGAAATTCCGACTCACTCTCTCCTTGGACCCCGATGTCTTCACACTAATAACAGGCACACCTTTGGATTTGTCCATCACCACAGTTCGCTCGGTGCCCCGACTTCCTGTAGGAATAGGAGGATGCCTGAGGTGAGCAGCAGCACTCAGTTAGGAAAGACCACTCTGCACACTACGCATAAGGCCTCTGCTGTGCGTGGTCACTCGATCACAGCAAATGAACAAGGCATACCAGTTAGTGACAGAAAAAAGGTGAAACCTCCTAGGTGGCTGGGCTGGTTACCTGATTTGGTGGCTCTAGAGCGCTCTGAGGGGCCGGGCTTCTGGTCATCCGGCTCCTTAATCTTCTCCCCACTTCCATCATCACCCTTTTTGGTGTCATCTTTTCTGTCGGCCTTATCCTCCCTCTTAATGTTTGCAGATCTGCAAGTGACAGCCCCAGACGGACCAGTTAAAGCGAGTGTTTGGGGAAACAAAGCAGCTGTGACTGCACCCTTGCAAGAGCACTGAGTGACTAGATTGAAGACACTACCACCAGCTTCCCGGCCCCATACAAAACCATGCAGGTGCCCAGGTCTCAGAGACCGAGCCACAGACATGCAGCCTGCCCGGCTGCAGTGCCCTCACCAGCCCCTGCCCGCTGGTTGTACCAGGGAAGAGCACACCTGTCACTGGTGCTCGCCTTCTCCTTCCTCCCTTCGCCGTCTCTCTTATCCGAGGCCTTCTTGCCAGCAGGTTCATTTTTTGCCTGAAGAAAAGAATCAAGTGCAAGTGCCCCCTCCTCTCCTCACACTGCCGCACCCAGGGAGGTAACGGCCACTCACTTTCTCCACGGAGATCATCTTCCCGTGGAGCTCTGTCTTGTGCAGGTGGCTGATGCATTTTGTAGCCTCTTCTGCTGTGGACATCGTGACAAAACCGTAACAGCGAGCACCAGGACTCCGGGCATTCGTCACGACCTTGGCACCCACCACCTGAAGGAAAGCAGGCAAACATGGCTCGAACACAGACCCTGCACAGGGCAGCCCCCACACCACGGCAGCAAATGCACAGGTGACCTGGTACAGAGAGGGGCCCAGGACAGAGTGCAGCTTTCTCCACCCAACTCACGCCCGGCGCCCTCCCTGGAAGGAGGCGCTCTGTCTCCCTGTAGTTAGTTGCTCAAAAGCCCTCCTTCCTCCTTCCTCCTTCCTCCTTCCTCCCCACACACTTCTCTGGGATCCCTGGGAGGCCCAGGAAGGCAGTGTGAGGATGGGGGGGGCGGGGGACAAAGATGCAAATTTCAGGGCTGGGGACGGAGCTCAGTTGGTAGAGGGCTGGCGTTGCATGTGCAAGGCCCTGGGTTCAATCCCCAGCATCACGGATGAAGGAAAAAAAAAAAAGCAAATTTCTGCCCGTGCTCTTTTAATGTGGCTTAAAATGTGGGAATAAATGAGCCTAAATGTAGAGCCATACTAGGCAAGGGTTGTGGGCAATGGGGCAGGAAGTCACATCTGTGACTCACCCAAACCAGGCATGTTTTCCTTTTGGTACCAGGGATTAAACTCAGGGGTACTTAATCACAGCAACAACCCCTGCCCCTTTAAATTTTGAGACAAGGTCTCACTAAATTGCCTAGGACTTATGAACTGCCATCCTCCTGCCTCAGTCTCCCAAGTTACTGGGATCACAGGTCCTGCCATCTTCATTAGCTACTTGTATAACTTAAGTTTCCCCTCTTCTCAGCATTTCAACATCAATAATCAGGGCGAATGTTCTTAGTTTTCTCTGTCATCGTACACTAAACTCGTCCCATGGACAAGGGCTGGTGTTAAACCTTACTGTGATTACCCCTAAAAGGAACCCTGGATGCAAAAGTTTATTTGGGAGGCGAATCCACAATGCACAGGAAGCGAGGACAGCAAGTGAGCAGGCCAACCCCGGTGTCACCAGGTGAGGACTACAGGAGGCACCTGCAATGGCAGAGGCTGGTCCATCTGCCCATCAGCCACCAGCCTACACAGGTGCAGAGAAGCAGATGCTGCAGACAACCAGGGGCCAGAACTGCCCACGGGTGGGCTAAGGTACCAACCATGAGGTCAGTTAGCAATACACCCATGGTCAGGGTCACCCATCTCAACAGGACAGCACAGGCCCTCCTCTAAAGCACCATGACAGTGTCACTCCTGTTCTTGTCCAGTCATTGCTGTTTCTCAAACACTGACCACACTTCTTGTCCACACCTCAACCTTGTAGCCTTCCCTGGGTTTTAAGACTGGAGGGTCATGAAGCCACCAACGGGAAGACAACAAGCTTACAGTGATGGGGGGACCCGAGCCAGACGTGGGCTCTGGGAGCCTCCACATTCCTGACTAGGGAGCTCCAGGACGCCTGGGAGTACTCAGCACACAGTGACCTGCACACAAGGGCTGAGGACACTGGCGTGAAGGCATCTCCTGCTCCAGAAAGCCTCTGGATCTTACCTTCCCATATTTGCTGAAAAGGTTCTTCAAATCTGTAGCTCTGGTCGTAGAAGAAAGTCCACTAACCCAGAAATTTCTACCACAACTGCTACGACCTATTTCAAAAGAAAGTTATGGTCAAGAACACAAAACACAAGACCCCGAGTCTTCAAAAGTTGGATTTAAAGGAAAGACAACTCCCATTTGCTCTCAGATCATGGCACAAGATAACGCCGGATGGGGTGAGGACTCTGCAGCTGTCCATCAAACCCAACAGCACTGGCAGGAATGCTGAGTACAACGAGGAATCAGGGCTGCTGGGACTGGATCAGATTTCCTTAGACATTGACCAAGTGGATAAACCACAGAGTAAGGTGGACAGAACCCAGGGCGTGTCAGGCATGCTAAACATGCGCCTACCTCTGAGCTAAACAGGGATCCCGAGGTGGCTATTAAACAAGCAGCAGTCAATATCAACAAAGATGTTCCTGTTCTCCTCGATCTTGAGGTGCATACTGTGTACCCACCCACCCTTCACTCTCTGCAGAGCACTGGTGAAGGAACTAGAGTCCAGGGCAGCTGTATCTCAGTGAGTGATCTTAGGCAGGGTTACAGGATAAAGAAATCCAAAACACTCTCTCAAAATCGAGTGTCCACATCAGAACACTGCATTAACTCTTAGGAACTGGTTTGTGCTCTATAATCCAGGACCTACAAAGTTCACAGGAGCAAGCAGAAGACTTCCTGAAAGACTCAGGCACGTCTGGGTAGGAACATAGGACACCATGGATTAGAATTAAATGCCCCGCCCGCTGACCCTGGGGTCAAACATGCTCCAAGAAAATGCACTGCCATGGGGACCTACCCTTCTCCTCCCGGGAGAGTCTTTTTGTGTCCGAGTCATCTTCAACAGAACTAGAGACAAAAGACAGTGTCACTCCAGGAGGAAGCAGCATTGAGGAGACAAACTCAAAATTATAAAATACGTGCTGAGGTTGCATACCTACCCGAAATTTAGTTCTGAAAAAATGATACCCCGACAAACTTGTATTGTAAATCTGACCTAACCGTAAGATTTCAGACCCACAGGAGTTAATTAATTCTGCTGGGCTAAAGATAATTAGGAAGAATTAAAGAAAACAACCATGATAGGTTGAGAAAAGAAAAAAGATTATGTAATCAGTGTAAAATAAACAAAGAGAAATAAAACATTGTTTGGAGGTAAACTACAATTTCAGCAGTCTGGCTGGCCAATTGCAGAAAAAACAGCTTATGTGTGTCATTAAATGACCAATGAAAAGGAGATAGCGTCTGGTCTAAAACTGAGAAACAACAAACCTCATTTTCTGATCAGCGCCCTCACTGGTTGAGGACTCTTTAGGAGCGGAGGGACTTCATTACAAGCTTCAAAATCAAACTTCTTCACGTCTTCTTTGCTATCTCTGGGCTCTGGGCTCGGAGCTTCCGTGGGCGCTTCCGCGGCCTCCTGGCCAGAGGCCTCCGCGAGCTCGGAGCCCGCGCTACTCTGCTCAACTGGCTTCTCTAGCCCTACAGGCTCACAGTCCGTCCTCGCGCCTTCGCCTGTCTGCTCCACGGGCTCCCTTTTCACTACCGCTAACAGGGTGTCTGCCTCGCTCCACTGAGCGCGTGTTGACTCGCTGGCCAAATCTAAATCTCCCTCCTCCTCCTCCTCCTCCTCCTGCTCTTCCTCCTCCTCCTCTTCCGGGTGGGCGCTGCCAAAAAGGTCCTCTTCCTCCGCAAGCTTTCTGTCTGGCCCCACGCTACTTGTATCCTGTGCAAATGGCTGCTCCAGCTCGGAACCTTCTTCTTTTACTGGCTCAGATTTACAAGTTTCCCCCAAAATGTCGAGTATTTTCTCATTTTCTACGGATTTAACAGGAATAGAATGGCACAAGGTTTAATTACCAGGGAAATAAAGCAATCACAATGTGGAACTGGCACGGCTGCCACACTAACACGAAGAGAACTGCTAGCTACACAGAGATTGGAAAACCCGCGGGTACATACAGTTACACTGGGTACACTACCTGCGCGCCGCCGACTACTAGGTAAGCCTCTACGCTACAGGGGAGAGAAAAGCATCCCAGAGATTTAACCCCCAAAACCTTCTGGCTGATTCTTGACAGTCTTCATTCTGTTGCCGTGTATATATGACTCTTCCAAATTTAGCTTCCGAAGTCCAAGATGCTTAACTGAATGTATCACCGTTCACTGAACAGCTCACTTTCCAAATTTCTTTGAATTTCGTTTAACAGAACAGTCCAACATGAAAATCAGAATCTCTTCCTTTGGTGCTGAGATATTTGCAGTCCAGAAGGGGGACAGTGTTTGTTTGGAATTCTCATGAAGGAGCTCTTTCCTCTTCTGGAGTCCAGGCACATCCCAGTGGTTCACATGGGTCTCCCTAGCACTACCTGCACTGCCTGAACCAAACACCACAAAGTTAAGGTACTGCCCAATATCACAAGATCTGTTTCGTGGGGTGCAGAGGCATCAGCTCCTGGGGAGCATGCAAACTTGTTCCGTAATGTTTAAATGCCATTTGTTTAAAAAAGCACGAGAGCATTTCATCTTACCAATAACATTTTGCAAAATGAGAAATTAGCCACTTTCACAGATCTGGTGATATGGCTGGGTTTCCAATCTCTATGATCCTGGTATGCTCTGGATTGTAAACCTTTAGAACAACGTACACTACAGTACCACAAGTTTTAAAAATTAAAGTATTCAAATTAAAGAAGGTGGAAAACTAGAATGGTTCCAAACCCCAGCTGCTAAGTTTTTCATTGAACAGTACCTGGCTCCAGAGATGGCTCTTCAATTTCCTGCAACAAAAAAATACAAATAAGACTGTGCCACAGACACCTCAACTTTATTAAAACCAAGACTCTAAGGCCTAAGCAGGGAATTTGAAAACCATTGGCTGGGATATGTACACATGACAGGTGGAGTATCTGCTCGTTAAGACAAGACCCCACACACCTGCATCCGCCTCACTCATTCCCAGCCCCACACCAGTCTCCTTTTCCAGGGACCCAGTTTCTTTCATGAGGTTTCCCCAGCGCCTGGGAATGTCTCACCTGTCACAGTGAAGAACTAGTCACATACCCATTTGTCCCTCTGGACAGAACTCTTAAGGACAACAGGGCTTCCATTTTCCTTTCATGTCTAACAGAGAACATGGCAATCACTTCATTAATTTAACCTACATCTAGTTTTCTGAAAACTCAAGACTGAGTGAAATCGGGCACAGGTGATTTTACTCCAGTTACATCATGTAGTGGTGCAACCCTGCCCTCTGGGGCCCATAAGCACCCTCCAGCATTCACCCCTCCTCTATTTTCTCATTCCATCAATGTCCCACCAGGTCATCTATACATAAAACCCCAACCCTTTCCGGGAAGCCCTGCCCCATCCTTACAGTGCTTAGAAGGGGCATGCTCTTGACCCTTTGTGAACTCAAACCTTAGCTCCCCACGTAACTTCCCTGCCTTTGTGTGCGGCTCAGGGGCATCTCCTCTAGAAAGGTTTCCCTTAGGGCTCACTAACTCAAAGTCTAGCTGCTGCCCAGACTTTAATTAAAATTAAATTTTTAATTTTAAAATGAAAAAGTCAAGTAATTTTGTATTTAGACTTTTAAGATTCCATTGCCAAGATATCTCACATTTACAAAAGCCCCAGGACACTCTCCTTGGGAGCTCCAGTCCACACTGTGAGCGCTGACAAGGGAACACCTTAGGCATAAATGCTGGTCATCAGCCAGCCCTAGGAGGTAGGTGCTATTGGCATCATCATTCCTTTGAAAGATTAGGAGACAATGGCCCAGAGGGACTGAGTAATTTGTTCAAGGACACAGAGCAGGCTCTGAATGAGGCCTGTGTGAATGTGTGCTGTAACCCTCAGTCCAGGCCTCTTCCCAACCCTGGTGCCATGGAGACTTCACACTTGGGAGGCTGGGCCCTGTACAGAGGGCACGGTCTTTATGCTCATTCATGTCTATCCCTGGTGGCCAACATGGCCCGTGACCCATCACAGGAGCTTCATAAGCACTCAGAGGGGGCTGTGAGTGGTCTGCAACTTCCACTGGGAACTGCCCTGTGGTGCCCTAGGAAACTGTCCACTTTCTGCCTGGTTTCATTTTGGATGCTGGCTGGTGGGTACCGGGGATTGAACTCAGGGGACTCAACCACTGAGACACATCCCCAGCCCTATTTTGTTTTTTATTTAGAGACAGGGTCTCACTGAGTTGCTTAGTGCCTGCCTCACTTTTGCTGAGGCTGGCTTTGAACTTGCAATCCTCCTGCCTCAGCCTCCCGAGCCGCTGGGATTAGAGGTGTACGACACCATACCCAGCCTGGGTTCATTTATTTTTGATTTGCTTTCCCCCACTATGTAACCTACCCCATACTGGGAATTAAGACTCTACAACTGAAGTAAATGATCACTCTCAGAACGATTCCCCTCTTAACTTTCTTTGGAGAGAAACATTCATCTCTAGGAGAGACTATATATTTTTCCATCTTTAAAAAGGGAACTTTTGACCTAAAAGACACTAGAGAAAATGGCAAGATCCAGCTCCTCCTCTCCTTCCTGAGTCAGGAATGGTTGTGTCACTTCGCAGCTGGAGAGACATCAGCTCTAAAGTCGAGCTGGGCTGTACCCAATTTCCTTGAGGACTGCACCCTCCTTGAGGCTGGAGTTCTGGCTTTCCAACTCCTCCCTTGCCCCTGCCTGGCAGAAGCACAGGAGATCTCATCTGAAAGGTGATTTCTAATTAAACAGCACGGGTGACATTAAGGAAAAGGAGGATCAGCAAACGCTGATACTAACTTGTATTAAGACTAGACAGCCACCGAGGGAGGCTGGCAAAAAAAGACATTCAAGGAAACAAAACTCACATTTACAAAAGCCACACCCATTAGTTCTCTTCTGATTTGTTCAATGTTCAGTACTTACACAGATGGTGACACAGTAGTCAAAAGAAACGTGGGCAGTTTCTATGAGAAAATGCCTGAAGGATGGGCCCAGCTGTGGCAACAGTGCCCTGCTCATCTTTCCCAGGGAGCTCCACCCTCTGCCATCTCGCCTAAATACTGTCTTTCTGCAGGGGATGCACCCAGATGGGCTCAGCCGGGTGCCCTTCCCCAGCAATGACATCATAGGCTGAGCATCTCTAATCCAAAATGCTCTAAGTCTGAAACTTGGGACAGTGACACTGACACTGCAGGAGGAGCACTCCACACCTGGCTTGTGGAAGGTAGCAATTTAAATGCAGCACACTGCATAGAGTACATAGAGTGCCCTTGGGGCCATGTGTGTAAGGTGCAAACGACAAAAAACAAATAAATAAACTTAAAAAAAAGTCAAGGAGTTTTGTGTTTAGACTTAAAGATCCCACTGCCAAGACATTTCAGTTTGCATCTGCAAATATTCCAAAACCTGAGATCCAAAATACTTCTGGTCCCAAACATTTCAGGTGAGGCATGTTCAACCTGTAACAAGAATGCCAAAAAATATGCCTTTCAATCAGCTGCTGCTAAGCCACAGCACTTCAAGGAGACCAGTCCAACCTGGGGAAGAGGAAACCCTTGGTACCAGGCACACTACCATGTCGCGGACAACAGAAAGCCAAACCCCTGCTGAAGACCCTGACAAAGGGAACAAACCTTGCCATGACTGTTAGCTTGGAATGGCAGGCAATGTCTCAGATGGCTTCCAGAAACTGTGGCCTAATCGTTCATTCTAAAGTGGAGACATGTAACAATTTACCTGTAATATAGTGAAGTCAGATGACGATGAATCTAAATTGTTTATGGTTTCTTTGTCATCTACCTGTGAAACAAATGAAGAATGGAATTTATTGCATCAATACTAAGGTAACGTGATAGTGTATCTGTTCAATGAAAAGCAACAGGCATGAAGATCATTTATTACAAAATGGTAAAAAACTGTGAAGGGATTAAAATAGCATAATAGAATTAGGGCTAGAAAGAAAAAAATGCGGTACGCAAATGTCCATCTCCAGACAGACCTGGAATTGCTCTGAAACAGTATGAGTGTGGGTTTTGAGACACAAGCCTCAAAGAAAATACCCTAGGCTAAGCAGGAGAGATCAAAAGTGGGTAAAACACACTCTAGCAAGTTTTGGCTTGCTGTTCCAGAAACTGTCTAGAATCAGGATGTGGTTAGGAGCCTTCAGATGGCATAACTGCTGCCCTGGCCCAGAGAGAACAGCACCTCTGACTACCCCACCTTCTGGCAGTGGTTCTCCAAGCTGCACGGGGGACAGGAGCACAGAGCAGACAAGACCCAGGTGGACGCATTTATGCTCTACCCGAAGGGGAAGAATAACTGGAAGCACAGAGTTTCTATTCTAGATGAGGGCTCTGCCCAGAAAGGCAAGAGATCCCCCACACCCAAAAGTGGGATTAGCTCAGTTGTGACGCAAGATTTGGCTATCTACCAAAGCTCTCAAAGTTGGTCCATTTTTAAGGGGGATATTTTTGAAATATGAGCATAGCTCATCATCACCTTTGACTTGACTGAGAAAGAAACTCTTCCCACGATCAAAAAACCTGAATGCAGTGCGTGCCTGTGCACTAAAGACCACCCTCTCCATTTTCGAGAGGCAGCACAGCATTCTGTACTGATTCTCACTTCCCTCCTGGAGGCTGCCCTAGTTCACTCTGATGGTTACACAAGAGCAATTACTGCATTACTGGTTGTAAAAAATTTCATAATTCTATGATGCTTGCTGTGCACTAGGTGCTGTTCTAGGTCAGGCAAACTTCTGTTAGGACCACACAGCCAGTAGTTTAGGCTTTGTAGGATTGATGGGCTCTGACATGACTGCTACTGTGTGCAGTATGAGCACAGCCACTGACAACAGAAACAATAGGTGTGGCTGCGTTCTAAACAAACTTTGTAAAAACTCATGGATGGAGAGGCTGATGATTTCTGTTTTACCACTGTGGTAAACATTCATCCATTTAATCCTCCCAAAGCTCATAGTTTTTGCAGTAGAGGCACAGGGACTTTAAGTAACTTGTCCAAGGTCACACAGAAGACATTCAAAGTAAATGCTAAACTAAAATTATATTGTTTTCATTAAATCAAAATCATTTGGCCATTAGTGACAGAAATGTAGACTGATTCCAAGTTATTGTTACAGAATGCGTTATTTTCTAATTAGTAGGAGAAGAAAAGAAATTTAAGAATATACAGTCAATTAGAAATGGTATCTTCTGCTCACCACTATGCAAGTGTTTCTACTAATCCTTTTTTAGGAAGCTGGAGAATAAGACTCACACACACACACACAAACTAATTTTATACCCTGTTTATCTTGGAACAGCTCTCGGCCATTTCTCAAAATCAAACACCCTATTCAACAATACTATGCTACCTCTAAAGATACAGAAAAAATGGTTCTAGGAGGACATGCGGAAGCCCACTGACAGGCACCGAACAGTCAGCAGGCCTCTAGGGGATGAGGCCTCCCACAAACCATACATCAAAAGGCCCCAAGATACCCCCCAATTAACAAAAAAGTGATGGCACTAAGACGAGGTGGTGTTTATGAGTTAAGTATACGGACCGAGAACTGGCTTGGTCCAATTCTTATTCTAGCATGAGCATGGGTTACCTGGAGATATTCCTTACTTCTTTATGCCCAGCATTCCTCAACTGACAAGTAGAACAATACTACTACATATCATATTGTTGAAGGCTCACAGGACACAATGCCTACTGCCTGGCAGGTAGAGTTCAATGAACAGCGCCCCCACTAAAATCTTACTACACTTGGCTGGTTCCTAACATGAAAAAAGCTGTGGCTTTAAAAACAATGTCAAAGTTAGTATTAAAGACCAACTGTTATACTTCCAACATTTTATTTCAGGACTTGGACGCTTTGAAAATACTAACACCACAGAGCAACTTCCTATAATAGGAAAAATCTGAAGAGTCTTCCTCAATGTTTCATGCTGTATCACATGAATGGACAGCTGTACTTAAGTACTTTATGAGATACCACTTTCCAACAAAGCAAAGTGTTTTCAGAATTATTTTAACCATTATCTTAGGGCGCTGGCATTATGAGAACTTCATTCCAATTATAACATTTATTGTCTACCATGTACCTATGGATGGCTGTTGCCGCCTGTATCTATTGCCACCTGCAACAACAATACGCGGGAAAGAATTCGGCAGACTGAAAATGAATAGGTTCTTTATTCTTCCCTCTTCTTTTTTTTTTTTTTTTTGTGGTACCGGGGATTGAACTCAGGGGCACTCGACCACTGGGCCACATCCCCAGCCCTTTTTTGTAATTTTATTTAGAGACAGGGTCTCACTGAGTTACTAAGTGCCTCGCCATTGCTGAGGCTGGCTTTGAACTCGCGATCCTCCTGCCTCAGCCTCCCAAAGTGCTAGGATTACAGGCGTGCGCCACCGCGCCCGGCTTTATATTCTTCCTTCTTCTAACTTCTCTCTCCGGCTCCAACAACCTCTCTAACTCCAACCACACCCTCTAGCCAACCTCACCCGGTTAAATACTTTTTGCCTGAACAAGTATACACGTGTTAACAGCTCAAACGTACAGGTGCGTCACATAGTGTTCACGGGCATAGAAAGATTCTTAGATAAATGCATGACTATCAGGTGAAAACACTTAAACACCTCTTATGGCTCTCAGCTAGCCGCTATCTTAGCTATCTCCTTATTAGGGCTCTTACAGATGGCATTCTGGGTACATTCCAGGGACACTGCCAAGTTACCTACAGCATGTTCTTGAAGCTGCTCCGGAAGCTCTTTCATTTCTCCCTCGACTAGCTCTCTACTGTCAGAAAGGGACTCTGGGAGGTTGTCAGCATCTTCCTCCTCCACACAATCTGCAACGCTTCCATTATCAATTTCTGCTTCATCTAACACACTGATATCCATCATGTCAATGTCCTGCAAGTTCTCCAAACTGGTTTCCACATCCTCCTGTGACAAAACAAAATAAAAACCATTATGTGATTGCCCCTGGCTCATCCACCAAGTGTATCTGCTCCTAAGGCTGCACATACCTGTCCGTCCCCAGAATTCTCCTCGAGCCCGTTATCTTCCACACCCTCTTCTTCTGGTTTACGCCCTGATGAGAAAACCATTTACAGCAGATCAATGAGTTGCATTTTCCAGAAACATAGTTTATGTGTATAAGCCCCTGAGCACCCTTGAAGTAGATGTCTCCAACACCTACGACACTTCCTGATTTAGAAACACTGCAACTTGTAGGCCTGGCAAGGGCACTCTGAGAAAGGCTGCCCTCACGCTACCTTCAAGGTAAGAGAAGAGGCTTTGCTCTTAGCTGGCGGTGAGCAGGAGGTGCTGGAGACTGGTTCTCACTAAGACCAAGGCAGAATAGACCTGTCCTAAGTGGCTGTTTGTGGGAAGAGCATCTGATACAAATGTGCTGCTTTTTAGTCAAGCAACACACAGCATATTCCCCACTGAAACAAGGACATAGAGCAAAACATAAACAGACTAACGAATATTACTAGAAACTCAAGCACCCACAGTTAGCTCTGCTATTATGACCTACTGACATATAGCTTCCCACAGTTGGGTTAAAAGTTAAAGTGCCAATCTTCTATGCTAGGCTAAAAAAGAATGCTTGTAACTATTTTTTTTTTTTTTTCCCCAGTACTGGGACTGAACCCAGGGGTACTCAACCACTGAGCCACATCCCCAGCCTTTTTTTTTTTTTTTTTTTTTTTAACGGGGTAACGGGGATTGAACTCAGGGCCACTGGACCACTGGGCCACATCCCCAGCCCTTTTTTGTAATTTTATTTAGAGACAGGGTTTCACTGAGTTGCTAAGTGCCTCGCCATTGCTGAGGCTGGCTTTGAACTCGTGATCCTCATGCCTCAGCCTCCCAAGTGCTGGGATTACAGGCGTGCGCCACTGTGCCCGGCTACACAAGTTTTATTTCTTAAAATTTCTTTGTAGTTAATAACACCAGGATACATTTTGACAAAAATCACAAAAGCACAGGATATAATTCGCTCTAATTCAGACCCTAGCACCCCCTTGACCTTTTTAGAATTTATTCATAACTTTTTAAAAATTAGTCTTACGGATATACTTGATGTTGAGATTCACTATGGTACACTTGTGTATGTACAAAGAAAGTTCAGTCAGATTCATTCCACTGTTCTTCCCTTATCCTACCTCCTTTCCTTCCCCCCCTCAATCTCCTCCATCTACTCTCTTTCCTTTATTTATTTAGTTGTAGGTGGACACAATACCTTCATTTTATTTATTTTTATGGAGTGCTGAAGATCTAACCCAGTGCCTCACATGTGCTAGGGAAGCACTCTATCACTAAGCCACAACCCCAGGCCTCTTTCCTCTATTTTGATGGAATCCCTCTCCCTTCCCCCCCCCTTTCTAAAAAATTTTGGTGCTTGGGGAACAGCTTAGTGGTAGGGGCCCTGCCTGGCAAGTGCAAAGCTCTGGGTTCCATCCCCAGTCCCATTAAAACAAACAAACAAACAATCAAAAATTCCTTATAACATGTAAGTACATATTGCCTGATTTTTTATTCTACTCACATTTCAGGATCCTCTTATTTGGAAACACAGGGTCATAGTACTAATATGTACTAGAATTCAACAGATAATTTGCATATAGTTTTGACTGCCTGGCTGAGAACCCCATTCTTAAGTTTTTTTTTTTTTTTTTTTTTGCAAAATGTGCTTTGAACTTTTTTAGGTAAATAGCTTATTCCAAACTTGCTATCCTTCCTGCTGTTTCTTTCTTTCACAAGACAGTATTTTCATTAAACAGAATCAGCCCCCAGCTGCCACTGCTGATCAATATAGGGTCTTGAGTATGTACCACTGAGCCCGAACTTTAGCCCCCAAACTGTTTTTGATCATGAAAACATTATGCAATTATGTGAATATGACCATAACTTAATTCAATTACAAAAGATTCCATTTCCCTCTTCCCCAATTACAGAGGATGAAACCCAGGGCCTTGTACATGCTAGGCAAGTGCTCTACCACTAAGCTATATCCCTATTCCAATGTTATTAAAGATGCACCCATCTTTGTACATGAGTCATGTTTTCTACTTCTTTCTTTCTTTCTTTGTGTGTGTGTGGTACTGGGGATTAAATCCAGAAGCATTCTACCACTAAGCCACACTTCCAGTCCTAATTTTTATATTTTTAAATCTTATTTTGAGATGAAGGTTTGTTAAGTTGCTGAGGCTGGCCTCAAACGTATGATCATCCTGCCTCAGCCTCTCAAGTAGCTGGAATGACAGGCATGTGCCACCAATTTGTTTTCTGTGAACTGCCTGTGCTAGCTCTTTGTTAACTGGGTTTATCTTTCTTACTGATTTGAAGGAATATTTAATGTTTTCTAGACAACATACTTTTGTGTATTCCTCACTATATTTCGTCAGTCTCTCATATATAATTTGTTGTTTTACCTGTTTAGAGACTTAAAATTTCTTTGTATTATCTTTATTTTTAAAAAATATTTATTTATTTGCTTTTAGTTGTACACAATGCGTTTATTTTTATGTGGTGCTGAGGATCGAACCCGGGCCTCGCACATGCTAGGTGAGCACTCTACCACTGAGCCACATATCTTTATTTTTATGTGGTGCTAAGGATCGAACCCAGTGCCTCACACGTTAGGCAAGTGCTCTGTCACAACTCCAGCCCAAGACTTAAAACTGTACATAATAAGCAAATTTCCCCCTCAGTTTTAGTCTCACTTCAGGACTTGCATACCATCATATTTAAAGTATTATCTTAGCTAGAATTCACATTTTGCATGGAAAGATATGAAAAGAGCAATTTTCCCCAATTGTTTAAGCATAATTTAGTATAAAAACCCTTTTAAGCTGCAAATCGTCAAATTTTCCATCCACTGTTTACAAAATCCTATCATTAGAATTAAAGCAAGCTTCCCTCACAGTTCTCCCCACCAGAGTTTTAGTTATTCTGGTGTACTTTCTTTCTTTCTTTTTTTAATATTTATTTATTTGCTTTAGTTGTACCCAATGCAATGCATTTATGTTTACGTGGTGCTGAGGATCGAACCCGGGCCGTGCATGTGCAAGGCGAACTCTCTACCACTGAGCCACAACCCCAGCCCTGGTGTACTTTCTTTTTACATTAATTTTAGGACAAATAAGCTACTTTTAGGGATACTCTGGGGTAAAATGACAATTTTTTGACATGAAATTATCCAATCTAGTAAATCTTTCTCAAATTATTTAGGTCACATATCTTTGATTATTTCTTGCTATTTATTAATTTTTTGGGTGCTGAGGATTGAACTCAGGGACACTTGACCACTGAGCCACATCCCCAACCCTATTTTGTATTTTATTTACAAACACGTCTCACTGAGTTGCTTAGCCCCTCACTTTTGTGAGGATGGCTTTCAACTTGAGATCCTCCTGTCTCAGCCTTCCGAGCCACTGGGATTACAGCACGTATCTCTGTGCCAGGCCTTTGTTTATTATTTTAAAATGCTGTGTGTATATGTATTCACACACATGGGAATTCTGGCTGCCTAGGCAAGTGCTCTATTGCTGAGCTACACCCCAGCCCAATGGTAACGTCTTCATTCTGAAGACTATGGTTATGTAACATTTTTTTTTTTTTTTTTTAAGGAAATACTGTAGCGGGGTAAAGGGGCACATGCTTTGCCACTTGCTATCACACAGCTAAGGGAGGTGGTGTGAAGCCCTGTAGTAAATGCACACATCCCCTTCAGGGAACCTGGTGAACAATACCTGGGAATTCCTCTATTTCTGTATCTTTTCTGTGAGTATGAAAATGTCAAAACAAACCCAAACACAAACAATTCAGCAGAGCACAGGATTAGGAAATACTTAATAAGCAAACAATCTACCTTTACATATCCAGCTATACTCTCAGCCACCACAACATTATTAACTTGTACTTTATGATAATGCCACTAGAAGAAATTTACCGATAAATTAAAGTTCTGTTAAATATATTATGGGTATAAAAACAATTTTGGCCAGGTGTGCTGGTTAACACCTGTAATCCCAGCACTTGGGAGGCTGAGGCAGGAGGATCTTGAGTTCAAAGCCAGCCTCAGCAATGGCGAGGCAATTAGCAACTCAGTGAGACCCTGTCTCTAAATAAAATAAAAAAAAAATGGCTAGGGATGTGGCCCTGTGGTTGAGTGCCCCTGAGTTCAATCTCCGGTACCAAAAAAAATTTTTTGGAGGAGTGCTGAGATTACTTGAAACATACTTTCTAGAATTTTAAACTATTCTGAGTTCATTCATTAAACAGATTACTGTATATTCAGTTCAAATATTTATGAAAACTTACAGACTGCCCTGTCAAGCTCCAGAATAAACCCAAACAGGGGCGGGAGGGTTGAGAACAGTGCTGCATGGCTCCATTTTACATGTAATCTTAACACGGGCAAAACTCATCTGTGGTGAAAATGCTCGCAATAGATGTTCTGTTACTGCTGGGGTGGGTGGAGTGGGTGACTGGGAAGGAGCAATCTTTCTGATGCCAGAAATGCTTCATATTCTAATTCCTACTTACCACCTCACTCACACCACATGAAAAAATAAATTCTAAATGAATCAAACACTCAAAAGAAAAAAACCATAAATGTTACTCTATAAGGTTAAACTTTTTAAAAAAAAAAAATTTATTAGTTGTTGATGGACCTTTATTTATTTATTTGTTCATATGTGGTGCTAAGAACTGAACCCAGTGCCTCACACATGCTAGGCAAACACTCTATCACTGAGCCACAGCCTCAGCCCAATAAGGTAACTTTTTAAAAATATAATTTAAAGCCAAGTAGAACCTTTTAAACCACAATGAAATCTGTCATACATGCACAGGTTGATAACATTGTCCACAAAAAAGATTAAGACTTTAATGACCAAAACACCACAAACAAGTTAAGTCAAATGACAGAGAAAAAATGACGTTTCCTAGAGTCCTTAGTATTCAAAAGATGAACATCCCAGTACAAAAGCTGGCAAAAGACATGGAAAGGCAATTCAGAAAAGACAAATAGCCCATCATCAGAAGTTGTCTGATCTGTGAAGAAATGCAAATTAAAGTTTTATAGGCAAAGAGAAGCAGATGAATATTAAAAAATACTTTTATTCTAATAGCAGGTTTTTGTTTTTGGAAGGGATTGAACCCAGGGGCGCTCAACTACTGAGCCACACCCCCAGCCCTTTTTTTATATTTTATTTACAAACAGGGCCTTTCTAAGTTGCTGAGGCTGGCTCTGAACTTTTGAGCCTCCTGCCTTAGCCTCCCAACCCGCTAGGATTACAGGCATGCACCACTGTGCCTGGCATAAAAGATTGGTTTTTTAAAAAGACAAACAAATAGGGGCTGGGGCTCAGTGGTAGAGCACTGGCCTAGCATGTATGAGGCACTGGGTTTGATTCTCAGCACCACATATAAAGAAATGAATGAAATACAGGTCCATCAACAATTTAAAGAAAAAGACAAAAAAAAAAAAAAAAAAAAAAAAAAAAAAAAAAAAACTCAGTGTTGGGTTATAGTTTAAAGAAACAGGTACTCTTGGGGCTTGGATTGTGGCTCAGCGGCACAGCACTCGCCTTGCACGTGCACGGCCCGGGTTCGATCCTCAGCACCACGTAAACATAAATGCATTGCATTGTGTACAAGTAAAGTAATAAATAAATATTTAAAAAAAAAAAAAAAAGAAGAAGAAGAAGAAATAGGTACTCTCATCTTTCTTTTTTTTTTCTTTTTGGTGGTACCGGGGATTGAACTCAGGGGCACTCGACCACTGGGTCACATCCCCAGACCTTTTTTGTATTTTATTAGAGACAGGGTCTCACTGAGTTACTAAGTGCCTCGCCATTGCCGAGGCTGGCTTTGTACTTGCGATCCTCCTGCCTCAGCCTCCCAAAGTGCTGGGATTACAGGTGTGCGCCACCGCGCCCAGGCTTCATCCACTGTTTGTAAGGACATTAACTAGTACAGCCTGCTGAAGAGCTATTTGTTAATAGCTATTTAAAAACACAGAGGCTTACCCTTTAACCTCAAATTTCTTCTTTTAGTTATCAAAAAACATATTCCTTCTCCAGGAACAGTGGAACATGCCTGAAGTTCCAGCTATTTGGGATGCTGAGTAAAGAAGATCACTTTAGCCCAGGGGTTCAAGACCAGCCTGGGCAACATAGCAGACCTCAGTTCAACAAACAAAAAACAAAAAAATTAACTTCAAAGAGGTATTTCTAGTTTGTGATAACAATGAAAACTGGAAACAAATCAAGCCCTCAACAGACTAGTAGTAAGCACAATAATAAGGTAAAGCATAATACATTGATATGGAAAATTACCATTAGGGTGTTATAAAAGAAGGAGGCCTAATCATTTCTTCTGTTGTACCGTGGAAAGCTGTCCTTACCAAATTGAGTGAAAAAAGCAAATTGTAGAGGATTTTGAATAAAAGGACTAACACTTTTTAAGGAAAAGAGAAATAAGTACATACATGTCTATGACTATTTGTATGTCTACTTTTAAACTACTGAATACACACAGAACATCTGCACAATATGCCCCAACTTTTACAAGTTGCTACCTGACTGGGAAGAATTCTCATTTTTACTTAAATGCATATATATGTGCGTATATATATATATACACACACGTGTGTGTATATATATAGGCAGGCAGGTGCAGGGCCACAGGGAATTGAACTCAGGGGCACTCAGTCACATCTCCAACGCTACTTTATATTTTTATTTAGAGACAGGGTCTCACTGAGTTGCTTAGTGTCTCACTTTTGTGAGGCTGGCTTTGAACTCAGGATCCTCCTGCCTCAGCCTCCCAGCTGCTGGGATTACAGGTGTGTGCCACTACAAGGGCCTAAACACAGGTAGTTTATAAAACTTTAGCAAGGCAAGCACTCTACCAACTGAGCTATATCCCCAGCCCAGCAAAAGCATTTCTTTTTACTAAAAGGAAAGGAAATCAAAAAGGAAACCTACAGGCATGTTGACTCTCTAGGAATCTTTTCCTCTGCAGAGACATTTACTTGGGCAAAACCAAAAATGCAAAATGTCCTCAAGTGACTTCATTTCAGAGTGAGGTCACTGGGGCTGCTCTCCCAGGGTCTCCCCAAAAGTATGGTCGAATTGGGCCTGTCTCTAGGACACTTCAAAAACCCCATTCCTTGCCACTGGCTAGGTACACACCGCAGTATTTAGTTTTGAGGTCGGAGCACCACTAACTTCAATTACAAACAGAACTTTCAGAATAGCCCCGAATGCCTAGCTTTAGATGATTCTTTCAAAATATGAAGACAAATTACCAAGGGAAAAAAAAGACAAGACAAAATTGTCCCATCCTAAAAAATTTGGTCGTGACACAAAGCAGGATAACATAAATAGTGAAACAAGGTTCAAAGGAATTAGGCTAAGGGAGCGCAGAGGACCTGAGGTGAGTTGCTACTAACAGGATCAGAAGAAGTCTCTGGAAGAATTAGGCCCTGAACACAGACAGATGGGCAAGAGAGGTGGTGAGACATGAAAACTGAAAGGTCCAAAAGGCCAAAGGGAGAGAAGAAGGGGAACAGAATGCATTAAATCATGAAGGCTAATGTTATATGAACTTGGCTTTCATTCTACAGGCAATTTTTGAAAGAAATATGACAGTTCTTTATTGGTTAGGTGGTATTTAAAGAAACATTACATTCTATCAAGTTAGAGCAACAGGAGACTCAAGCAACCTAAATACTCTACTTAAAAGCATTTGGCCAGGCACAGTGAGGCACACCTGTAATCCCAGCACCTCAGGAGGCTGAGGTAGGAAGATCTCAAGTTCAAGGGCAGCCTCAGCAATTTAACAAGGACCTAAGCAATGTAGCAAGACCCTGTCTCAAAATTAAAAACAAAAAGGGCTGGGGATGTATTTCAGTAGTTAAGCTCCCTGGGTTCAACATGAAGTTGCCAGAGACCCCCCCCCAACCCCGCCCAGGATGTGGTGAAACAAGGGGTGCTAACAAATCTGAAAACAAGGTAAACCCTCTGCTGGAACTCCCAGGTACCATGGGAAATAGAACTTGAACAAGGCAAAGGTTCCCCAAAGGGTCTGTTGATTGTCACAGGTCCAAAACCACAGCCAAGTAAGCAAGAAACATCACATGTGTATAAGTCCTTGATACCTTTGCTGGATCTTTTTGGTGTTTTCTTGCTTCCTTCAGAGGTAATTTCAATTTCATCAGGATTACCACCTTCATCTTCAATTGCCTAAAGGGAAGTAAAAAGAAAAGCTAACCAAAAAATGTTGGCCACAGTGAGTACCTATCATTCCAGCCACTCAGGGAACTGAGGTAGGAAGATCATTCAAGCCTAGGAGTTCAGGGCTGGGTGAGGCAACAAAGTGAGAGTGTCTCAAAAAAAAAAAAAAAAAAAACACACACACACACAATCGACAGCACACACTTTCACAGAACCTTCTGGTGAAACAGGAATTGGAATTACTACAGATCTGAAAATGCTCTTACCCCAATGGGCATCTATCTATCATACCTGGTCATTTGTTCTTTTGCTCTACGTGGAAGCAGGGCTATGGAGACAGACTGACTGACTCTGAACTGCGTGGTCTGAAGCAGATTCACCTAGTCACTGAGTTTGGTCTTTTCCTCAGCTCCTTCGAGGACTCTTACCCTTATAAAACAAACTCATCTCGAACTCATCTAGTTCATCTTGTTCCCAGGCCCAAAAAAACTCAAAAAGGAAAAGGCACATTTTCATTTCCTTTGACTTTACCGAGCAAAGTGCTACTTGGCGCTGCAGTGACCAGCGCCCCCCCCCCCGCCCCCCCACGCCTGTCCTCAGTCCTGTTGGGTAAGACACTACCACTCACTGGCCGAGTTCCAGTTGTGTTTGTTAGGCATGGGACCACGAACAACAGGCAAAGACTGCTTCATCCAAAGGCAATCAAACACCAGGACTGCCCCAGAGATCTCCCTCTCCATCACTAGGTGGCCCTGCCTCACAGAATCATGAATCATAAGGATTTCATGGCAGGTCCCATGTTTCTCCCCAAGAATTTGCCATTCACTTGAAAGACCCCGGCTCAGCACAGTGGCTGGCACCAAGTAGGCACTGTGCAAATCAGCACCGATCATGTCAATGGTGACTGTTGGCCGAAACTGGGCTTCGAGTGCGGTTCAGTGATGACCTTTCCTCTTCTCTATTGTGCTACCCTGGGACCCAAGTTGCTGTTGTTGAACTGTCTTTGCAGCACCGAGAGCAACCCCAGGGCCTTGAGCTCGCCAGGCAAACATGCTAGCACTGGGCTGCGCTCCAGCCCTGAGTTTTGTGCAAATCCACTTTCAGCGCTGTGTTTGATCTGTAGACGGTTCCAGAAGCCTCGGAGACTCCCAGGGGTTCCCAGCTCGGTAACCCCGATTCACACCGGAGCCTGGGGACGCCACACCTCATGCCACCAACAGAGAACACCACCGCCTCTGCAGTTCCGCCCCGCCATTAGAAAGAGACGTACAAAGCTCACGCCATCGAGAGCCCCCGGCCCTCTCCTCGGGGACAGTCACGAGGCAGAGCTCACAGCTGGGACGGGCCGGCCCGGGGCGGGCGGTGTCCGGGTCGCGCCCGGGGTCTCGCGGGCAGTGTCACCCGCGGGGTGGCAGAGCTCAGCTGCCTGCAGGGCTCCGCCAGCCCCGCCACCGCTCGTTCACGCGCCCTTTCTGCAAAAAGAGCCGAGGCAAGGACACCAGCCGGAGGACGGCGGGGACAGCGAGTCCGAGGGTGCGGACCGCCGCGCCGTCGGCGGCGGACGGCCGAGCAGCGCCGGGAACGCGCCCCCCCGAGTGCCGGGCGAGGACCGGGTCTCCAGCGTCCGCAGCAGCCGCAGGCCCTCCGCGCCGGGGAAGGCCGAGCCGGCCGCACCTCCCGGGCCCCGACCCCCGCCGCTCCGGCGCCCAGGCGCGGCGTGAGGAGGCGGAAGGCCCCGGGAGGCGCCGGCCTCGCCCGCCGCCCCCGCCCGCTCGCCGAGCGCCGCGGCCCCGCGCCGTGACCTTGGCGGCCGCGCCCCGCCCGTCCGCCCGCCAGCCTCAGCGCCCGCGGCCGCCCGCGCCTCACCTTTTTCAGCCGCTCCATCAAAACGCTCTTGTTGCCGCTCGAGTCCAGATTCCGTTTCCTCAGCTCCGCCCGCAGGTCGATCACCCGCAGGTCGCTGAGGCGCCGCGTCCCGGTCTCCGACGAGGCGGAGCTCAGAGCAGCCGCACCCGCCGCACCCGAATCTCCTAACCCAGACAGAGTCTCCGCCATTCCAGGGACCCTGACTCCGACACCCACCTCACACAGAACCGGGCCGGTTTTATTTCGACTCCTAGCACAAAATGGCGCCGCCTGCAAGGGAACCGCTCCAGCCGCCCCGGCGCGCCTCGCTTCTGCGCAGGCGCACCCGGCGCGAGGCCGACGCTCCCGGTCGCATCTGCACATGCGTGCTGAGAAATTCGGAGAGATATGCGCAGACGCATTGCGCCTTGCCGAGCTGCCGCCGCGACGCATGCGTGCTGCACGACTGGCGCGTGCGCGTCGTGGCGGGGGAAAGTCGAGCCATAGACGCGCTCGCGCAGCTGCCGCGGAGACCGCTAGTGGGGGCGGCGCGCATGCGCGGCCCGCAAAGCGGGGCGGGAGGAAGCGAGTGCGTTTTCCTCTCTGGCGGCGCCATTTTGTGCTCAGAGCCGCTACAGCCGCCGGCGGTGTGGGGCCGAGTCGGTGGCGGGGACCGCAAAGCGGGGATGGCAGAGGCCCTGGCGGGGTCGGGCGACGTGGGCTCTGGCGCGGCCGCTCTCGGCCCGGGCGCCTCGGAGGCCGGGACGCGGCGACTCAGCGACTTGAGGGTGATCGACCTGCGGGCGGAGCTCAAGAAGCGGAACCTGGACACGGGCGGCAACAAGAGCGTCCTGATGGAGCGGCTCAAGAAGGTGCGGCGGCCGGGGCCCCGGGGAGGCGCGGGCACGCCCCCGCGCGGGCTGTCACCACGGCCGCCGCTGCCCGGAGCGGGCGGCTGTGTGACCTTGGCCCGCTCCCGCCCCTCTCTGGGCCTCGCCGCCCGCCCCCTCCCCGCCTGCGCCCCGGTGCGGCCCCGGGCTCTCGCGGGCTTTGTCGGGGCTGGGCTCGGTGACCTTGGCGGCGCCCGCCTTTCCTGCCGCGCCTCGGTCTCCTGCTCTGCAGAATGGGGGACTGGAGAGCTGGCCGCACGGGGGAGGCGGTGCCCGATTCTGCCCCAGGGCCTTTGCACTAGCCTGTCCTCCACTCCAGCCTACAGGTCTCCCCGCGGCTGGAGCCTTGTGGTCATCTCGGGTCTGAGATGTCACCTGCGTGGCCACCCTCACTGGGGTGCTGCTCCAGCAACCTGACAGCTTTCCTCGTCCGGTTTCCGCCCCTGGGGTACTTCACCTAGACGTGGCGCGGGGTGGGGGTGTCCCTAACTGGAACCAGCTCCTTGAGCCTAGAGACCCGTGGGTCCTGGACCAGGAGGGAAGCCCCTGTTGAGTGAAGCCGCCCACCCAGCCCTTGCCTGGCCCGAGAGTCCCTCTCCTTGTTTGTCCGGTGTATAACCTTTTTTTTTTTCTTTCTTTCTTTTTTTTTTTTTTTTTTTTTTTGGTGCCAGGGATTGAACTCAGGGGCACTTGACCACTGGGCCACATCCCCAGCCCTTTGTTGTATTTTTATTAGAGACAGGGTCTCACTGAGTTGCTAAGTGCCTTGCCATTGCTGAGGTTGGCTTTGAACTTGCGATCCTCCTGCCTCGGCCTCCCAAGTGCTGGGATTACAGGCGTGCACCACCGCGCCACTGTGCCCGGCCCAGTGTATAACTTTAGGGTGCAAGGTTGGGCTCTGAGGTGAGTGGCCATTGTGTAACTAGTTGTCCACCCTCGTTCTGGAGCCCATGGTCACAGGCTGCCTGGGCCTTGGGCCCAAGGAGAACCCACTTGTTCTAGGTTTGCAACTCAAGTAACAGGAGTGGGGTTTTCAAGGCGGGTTTGCTTTTGCTTACTGGGAAGTTGCTACTTGCAAAGAACAGCATGTGCTGCCACCCAGCTCTTAATGACCTTGTAAAATCTCATCATTTCTTCCTAACAGGCGTTTAAGGAAGAAGGGCAAGATCCTGACGAAGTTGGCATCGAGTTAGAAACCACAAGCAGGAGGACGATAAAGAGATGTGTTAAAGGTATCCACTTGCCATCTTTGCTGCCTGGAGTCGAGTGTCTGAGAGTGCATAGGAGTGGCTCTTGCACACTTCCTGACCCCCAGGTTGGGAGGGGGGCTTTGCTAGCATCAGCGTCCCCTCTAGGAACTATTCTTGTCCTTTACTACCTGCTCAGTAGCTGCGCCAGGCGCATAGTGCCAGGTAAAATTAAACCACATGGGGCTAGGATTGTGGCTCAGCGGTAGAGCGCTCGCCGTTCGATCCTCAGCACCACGTAAACATACGTGCATTGCATTGTGTACACTAAAGCAAATAAATAAATATTAAAAAAAAAAAATTAAAACACATGGGAAACCCAGCGCCTGGAGAGGCCAAGGCAGGAAGAGCGCAAGTTCAAGGTTAAGCTCGGCCCTCACAGGCCCCAAGCAACTGAGACCTTGTCTCAGACAATGAAAAGGGCTGTGTAGGTCAGTGTGAAGTCCCTCAGTCCCCAGTAGGTCTGCACACACGTTACGAACGTCTCGGCCCTGCCGGGATTAAAAAGAGCCCAAGTGAAGCGCCTTATGCTGCCCTCCTGCGGGGAGGCACTTGCTTGGCTTCCTTCCCTGTTCAAAAAATAACAAATCAAGGAAAACCACACCAGCCCAAGACCAAATAGAGCCTGCCCTTCTCTCTAGGGTCCAAAATAGATTGATTGGGTATTTTTACCCAGCCTGTATCTTACCAGTATGTTTATTTTAAAAATTCAGATAAAATTCACAAACCCTTAAATTTCTTAAGACGTCCAGTTCAATAGTTGTTATTGTATTCACAAGATTATGCACGGGCTACTGCTGTCTTCATGCAGGAGCATTTTCATCACCCAAAAGGAGATGTCACCCCATAAGCCATCACTCTCCTGTGCCTTGTCTGTTCAGCCCCCGCAGCCAGGAGCCCCCTTTGTCTCTAGGGTCGCCTGTTGTGGGTGTTCCTACAAGTGGACTCGAGGGCATGGCCCTTCCTGTCACCTTCCCTCATTTAGCTGCCTTAAGGCCCAGCCATGTAACATGTCAGTACTGCATTCCTTTTTGTGACTGGTACTGGTTATTTTCAGAAGCACTTAGTTTTAAACTTTAAAACTTCAAGACTTTGATTGTTCTAATTGATTTCATGTTAGATTTTTACAGTGATAGGGACAACACGATTTGAGACTTTTGTGTGATGACTTGTATTTTTTTTCTTCACGGCACTGAGGATTGAACCCAGGTGTATACTACCAGTGAGCTACATCTCCAGATCTTTTTCACATCTTGTTTTGAGAAAGTCTTGCTAAGTTGCTGAGACTAGCTTTGAACTTGTGATGGTCTCACCTTAGCCTCCTGAGTTGCTGGAATTACAGGTGTGTGCAACCACACCTGATGTATTATTTTTTATTTTTTAAATTAAAACTTGGGCCTGGCGTGGTGGCGCACGCCTATAATCCCAGCACTTGGGAGGCTGAGGCAGGAGGATCGCAAGTTCAAAGCCAGCCTCAGCAATGGCGAGGCACTTAGCAACTCAGTGAGACCCTGTCTCTAATAAAATACAAAAAAAAAGGGCTGGGGATGTGGCCCAGTGGTCGAGTGCCCCTGAGTGCAATCACCAGTACAAAAATAAAATAAAATTTGGGGGAGGGGCTGGGGTTGTGACTCAGCTTGCCTAGCACATGCACAGCCTGGGTTCGATCCTCAGCACCACATTAAAAAAAAAAAAAAAAGTCATTGTGTCTATGTACAATTAAAAATATTTTTTAAAAATATTGGGGGGAGGGGATCAGATTGAACCCAGTGGCGCTTAACCACTGAGACACATCACCACCCCTTTTTTTTATTTTGAGACAGGCCTTTGCTAAGTTGCTGAGGCTGGCTTTGAACTTGCCATCCTCCTGCTTTAGCCTCCCAAGCCACTTAGGCTTGGGCCACCATGTCCAGATTGTTACTTTTATTTGTGGTCCTGGAGACGGAACTTAAGGCCTGTGCATGCTAGACAAGTGCTCTACCACAGAGCTACATCCTCAACCCCCAGAATTTTTCTAGGAAGGTGCCTTGTAAAAATTCTCACAGCTGTACGTTCTCCATCCAGATGGGTGCTAAATTCAGGCAATGGAGGATAGCTGCTTAGAAGTAAAAATGTAATTTGTGTCATGTGTTTACATAACATGTAGTATATGTTATGTTTTTGACTAATTTCACTTTATTTCTTTTTTGTTTGTTTGTTTGTTTTTTGGTACCGGGATTGAACTCAGGGGCACTTGACCACTGGGCCACATCCCCAGCCCTTTTTTGTATATTATTTAGAGACAGGGTCTCACTGAGTTGCTAAGTGCCTCACCATGGCTGAGGCTGGCTTTGAACTCGCCATCCTCCTGCCTCAGCCTCCCAAAGTGCTGGGATTACAGGCGTGCGCCACCGCGCCCGGCTTCACTTTATTTCTTGAGCACTTTTTCCTAGAAGGACAACTTCCATATATTTTAAAAGGTTTAAGCTTGTAGTTAGGTTATAAAAGGAATTTAAGTAAAATTTAACTTTAAAACATTGATGTATCTTTTGTTCTTGTGGTAGTCAGCTTTTCTTTGCTGTGACCAAAATACTTGACACAAACAACTTAGAGGAGGAAAGGTTTATTTTGGTCTAAGGTTTTGGTGCACAGTCAGCTGTCTTCATTGCCTTGGGCCTGGGATGAGGCAGAGCATCATGGCAGAGCAAACCTTGGCTCATGGAGCCCAGGAAGCAGAAAGAGAGAAGGGACCAGGGACAGGACAAAGTCTCCAGGGCAATCCTGTAGTGACCGCTTCCTCTAGTCATGCCTCACCTGCCTGCCGTTCCCACCTCGCCGGGTTCCTTTACATTACTGAGCCCTCAGGCTTTCTCCCCAACCCTAGAGGTTAGAGCAACACGGTGAAGTTGCTTCCCAAAAGCCTCGCGTCTGGGAGTTGCTGCATCAGGGACCAGGTCTTCAACACGTTTGGAGCTTTCAGATCCTAACTATCACACTGAATCTGAACAGATATGGACTCTTGAGACTGTCTGTGGCATACAGGTGGCTCTTCTGATATTATTTGTGATTTGAAAGTATGTTTTTGACTAGTTTGTGAAAGTAATAGTTTAAAACTTTTTAACGTAGGTGCTCATTTAAAACTGAGATCAGGATATATCAATGTCCTTGACTTCTATCAGGATCTTTGCATCATTAAAAAACTAGACCTTGGGGCTGGGGTTGTGGCTCAGCGGCAGAGCGCTCGCCTCGCATGTGAGCAGCCCGGGTTCGATCCTCAGCACCACTTAAAGATAAATGCATTGCATTGTGTACAACTAAAGTAAATAAATTTAAAAAAAAAAACAAAAAAAACTAAAAAACTAGACCTTAGTAGAAGGTTTAGTGCCAGCCTTAGCTGCTAGTCATTCACACACTTGTCTGAAAGGTTGGATCCAAGCTTAGGTCAAAACAGAACAACTTGGAATTAGTGTTTTATCCGCAAAACTTGGACAGTAGCTACTTCCATGAGTATAGAGAAAACAAGCGCTTCTGGTCCCTTCCCCTTCTTTCTAAATGGAAACTGCCAAGCCCAGAGAGAAGAAACTGGTGGCCCAGGTCCCCGGGCAGAGCTCAGAGTCTAGGCCTCAGTCAGCCGCCTCCATCTGGAGGGTCTGGGCATGAAGGTTAAAAGAGGATTCTGTGGTTCCATGAAAGGGTCTGATGAGGAGGAATTAGCCAGTTTCTGAATACTGGACCAAGTTGGACTGATTCTCGGAACTTAATGTCCCTACCCAGATGTGTAGGAGCCCTGTTTGGGGAGATGGCTTAAATTGCAGTTGACTATGGGCCATGGAGATTTGGGCATTGTCGCCTTCCGTAGTCTCACGGGACTTGGCCCGGGATCTCAAGTGACTTGAGCCGAGATTGCTGATCGGGTCTACGCCATTTTTTGGTGGTGTGTGTGGTGTGTGTTAGTCGTTGTTAGAGCCAGAGAGAAAAGTTATCAGAATAAAAAGCTGTTTGTTTCCAGTTCGCCTCTGAACTTCTTCCCTTGGCTTCGTTGCTCCAAGCGGCCATCGCTTCAGGCGGCAACACAGATGGAACAAGAGTCCTCTCCCCTTAATCATTTAAAAGGGAAAAATTGTTGGAAGCTTGCCAGTGGATTTTGAAAGATTAGGATTGCAAATGGGAATGGGCACTGGGTTAAGCTTCAGTTTCCCACACATGTCCCGGTCTCTTACCCTTCAGTGAGCCCAGACCAGGCACTTGGCGTTGAGGTGCTGCTTATCTGCAGCCCAGGTCTCTTGTCCCCTCCTGTTTGGGAAGCTTTTTGGTGTGTGTCCCTCGTCTTTACATCCTGTGTGGATATTGCCAGCCACTATTTAAGGGCTTAGGAATTAGGAGTAATCACCAAAAGTGTTTCAGGAGGAGAGGCTGTGCTCACACAGTGGGAGGCCGGACAGCCTTGGAGCTGAGCCACAGAGTCTCCTGTCACTCGTGGCTATTGAAGCCCGGGAGCCTGCTGGGAGTGTTAAGGAGCTCCCGTGCTCGGCCTCGGGAGAGGGCGTGGGCTGTGGGGTGTGTAGCCTGGGACCCTGCAGGGTGGAACTGCAGGCAGAGGGGTTGGTTTCTTTTATTTATTTATTCTTAAAACTAGAAAAAGTATTTGTAGATAATTTGGAACTTGTAAAAAGTATGCATGTGAAAATAAATGCACCTCCAACCTTGTGGTGTGAGGTTTCTAACACCTAACAGCACCTCGCCGTCACAGGTGGCTTGGGCTGTGTGTTTGGCACCACCTGGCACCCTGTATTGTATTACGGGTGCATCCACACGTCCACGCCTGCGCACGTACAAACATTTTATTAGAAGTGATGTCTCGTTTTTTGCGGCTCTTCCCGTGCCGTCAGGTATCCTCTGAGAGCTTGTTTTCAAGGTCGTGAGGCCCCATTGGGCTCTTCTACCTCAGCACCATTGACAGGTGTGCTGCGTGGTTCTCCCATAGGGCGTGTCCTGGGCATGGCAGGGTGTTGAACAGCACTGGCGCTACCCACTAGGTGCTGGTAGCATCCCCCGGTTTTGACAACCAGACATATCTTGGGCATGCAAGATACCCCCAGACACACCGAGAACCCCTGGCGTGTCATTTATGAGAGAAAATGCGCCCTAATTTGCTTTCCTCTGGGTGACTGGGCTGTCCCCACCTTCGAGGTGGAGTGCATTCCTCGTCAGATGTGCTCGCGTGCTGGACACGAGATGCTTTCCTGCTCTGGGGCTTGAGGTCTCTTCTCCCTGCCCCCAGGCTCCCGTGGCGGCGCCTCCCGTGACTGTCGAATTCTTTGGCCTTCACGAGACCCAAGGTGGCTCTTGACTTTAGGGCAGCCTTTGCTGTTTTGCTTTCCAGAAAATAATTGTTGCTGAGCTGAAAAGTGACAGAACAAGTGACCTGCTTGCAGTGGGTGGCGGGTAGGGAGACCAGCAAGTGAGCAGCCCAGCGTGGTGGCTTGCTGCTGTGGTGGGTTCGGCCCTGCGTGCCCAGAACAGGCCCTGGAGATGTGTCCTCTTCCTGTAGCCAGCGGAGATGGCGGCCCGGCCCGGCCCGGCCCGGCCCGGCCTGGCCCCTCGCCTTGTCTAGGCTGCAGGTACCTGATTGCTAGAGGCCGTCGCGGATTTTTGTCTTTTTGGTTTTGTTTGTTTTTAATGTTCGGGGTTTTTTTGAACACCCCTGTCCTCTGTGCTTTTTTTTTTTTTCGGGGGAGGAGGGTGATTAGAGTGCTTCTGAAACCCTTTGAAGCTTGTAGTGACTTTGTGAAGAGTCTCAGTGCCTAGATAAGTCACTGGCATCGTGGCTCTTCAGGCGCGTTGGTGGCTGGCTCAGAACGTCAGTTGAGACGGACTCACGTGTGATGGACGCTCTCCGTGTTCCCGTGACACGGTCCAGCCAGAGCCCGCCGCCTGCGCTGTGTGAGTTCCTGAGCCAGTCTGGGCCGTTACCTGACTGAACGTTGCTCTGTGTCTAGGACAAAAAGTGGAGGAGGAGGGCACAGACGACAACGGCCTGGAAGAAGACTCCAGGGACGGGCAGGTATGTGGCATGGGGGGAGGTGGCCGCAGCAGCCTGCGCGCTCTGCTCGCCTTGCTCACCTGCCCTCTCCTCCCAGGAGGACATGGAAGCAGGCCTGGAGAGTGTGCAGAGCGTGGGCGAGGTGGACGTGGGCGTGCTGGGCGGCGCGCAAGCCGAGGGCAGTGGCGCTGCGGACTTTGGGGAGGACGGCGCTGCTGACAGCATCCTCGCTTCCTTCTGCGGCAGTAAAGAGTACGTGGCTGCGCGCGGCTGGGACAGCTTCCAGCTCGGCTCACGGAACACGCTGTAGGTAACTTGGAGACGCGGGTGCGTGCGAGCAGCCCGAGGCGCCCAGCGGTCGGGCTGTAGTGTGGGGGAGCCCAGGCTCACCCGGGGCTCCTGGCGGGGGCCCAGCCCTGGTAGCAATCACCTCCATTTAAGCACCGCGTTGGTCAGGTATTAAGCAGTAGGTAGCTTTTAAGTAGCATGGTGAGTACTTTTTAGAACATTTGGCTGGCAGACCCTTTCCAAGCCTGTTGTAATGTTGTGAGCCATGAAATAGAAGGCTGACGCAGTTAGTGAGGGGTTTTTTCCTTTGAAGAAAGTTACATATATACTTTTTATCGTGGGGCATGAAGACAGGTACAGATGCTCGCTCACCTGCCACGCGGGCCGGCCTGCTGCCGAGGAGGTGCTCTGAATAACAGGCCAGACGCACGCGGCTCACGTCAGCTCTTTGCTGCCCCAGCACGGAGTGCCATTTTAACCTGACTGGTGACACCTGCCCAGCCCTACAGTTGTTTATTTTATTTAAGGCATCTTAGCTTTCACCTTTGGGAGAAAATGCCCTCATCGGACTGGATCGAAAACTTGGAGTCAGAGTTCTGAACTCCAGGTTTGCCCACCGCTTGTCCGCCGGGTGGCATTGAGCAGCTGGCTTGCCCTCCTTCCTAGGCACCGTGCTGTGGTGTTATTTCCAGGGTGTGCTTGCTTCTAGCTTCCTGCTGAATGAAGGCATCTAGGTCCCAGGTTCTGATTTAGAAAAGGAAGGGATCACTTTAATTTCACATAAAAAACTTTTTTTTTTTTGGTACTGGGGGCTGAACTCGGGGGCACTTGACCACTGGGCCACATCCCCAGCCCTTTTTTGTATTTTATTAGAGACAGGGTCTCACTGAGTTACTAAGAGCCTTGCTATTGCTGAGGCTAGCTTTGAACTCGCGATCCTCCTGCCTCAGCCTCCCAAGTGCTGGGATTACAAGTGTATGACACCTTGCCCAGCTACATAAAAACTTAAAGGCCTGTGTGTAGCTCAGTGGCAGAGTGCTTGCTTAGTATGCACCAGTTCCTAGGTTCTATCCCTGGCACTGCTAAAAAAAAAAATGCCTAGAAAAAAGTGCCTAGAGTAAAGTATTTATTGCTACCAAGTGAAATTGGAGGAGGTTCCAGTTTTAAATTGCAGCTCACATTTTGATTTCTACCTTTGAAAAGTTGTGGTCAGGTAGTGTATGTGAACCACCAGTGCTTAGAATCTGCCCTGGAAGTTGGTTTCCTGTTCTTTCAGCCAGCAGAGACAAGAGTGCCCGCCATCTGTGAGCCACTGTGGGACACAGGTGTGCAGGGACAGGGGGAGGGGGAAACTGAGTGACCTCACAGTGGATCTGCATGTGGCCACAGGCGCTTGAAGGACAGGGACACAGGCGGCCTAGAACGTGGCAAAGTGCAGGCCTTCGCATTCACAGCTCTGGTGCCCACAAAGTAACGTTCTGTCTCCTTTTCCAGGTGGATGGGGAAGGCTTCGAGAACACTGTGGAAGCTTCATCGTTGGACTTCAAGGTGACTCCGGTGAGATATCATCAGAGTCTGTGATTTTGGAAACTTTGATGAATAGTTGGTTTTTCCTCAGTGAAAGAACGTGTGTGTGTGTGTGTGTGTGTGTGTGTGTGTGTGTGTGTGAGAGAGAGAGAGAGAGAGAGAGAAGGACGTGGACTGAGTGTTGATGCTGGGCCAGGGCTGGGGGTAGTTGGCAGGATGGACATGGTCTCAGAGTTGAGAGTGAGGGGGCTGTTACAGAACCCACAGCAATGTGACCAGGAGCAAGTGTGCAAGAAAGCAGGTGGGTGGCTGGGCCACGAGAGTACCTGCAAGTTTCTCAGGAGAAGTCCTGGAGTTAGCACAGGGAAGGAGAAACGGGAGCCCTGGTGCGGGCAGTGGCCGAGAGGGCGGGGCGGAAGCACAGAAGCAGGGCCCTCCGCTCTAACCGCAGGAGGGTGATCTGCTGCCCGGAGGGGGAAGTCGGAGGTTTGCAGCAGGGGAGAGGGAGGTCTGGCTCGTAAAGATAAAAAGTTCTGGCATGGGGAGATGGTTTCTCTACCTCAGTCTGTTATGAGGTGCAGCAATTGGCTGCAGAACCTCCGCTTAGACCCAGGAGACCCTGCCAGCTGTGGTGGCCTTGATCCAGGTACAGTGGCCAGACTCGGGGGCAGGCCGGGGTTGCCACTGCCATCCCACTGGTCCCAGAGGAACTGGCCGGTGAGTGAGTCGTGGCTGTGCTGCTGCAGGATGGAGCCTTGGGGGAGTTCAGAAGCAGGCCTTTGCTACTGGGGTCTGACCATGGGTGTGGGGAGCGTGCCCCTGCAGCTTTTAAAGTGACCTGTGGATCTGCTTTTTCTTTTCTTGTTTTTCTTAACTAGGATATTGAAGACCCTCTCTTGGAGCCAGGTACTGATAAGAGAAACGCGACAGTTATGGTTTGGAATTTTTCGCGCTACTCTGTTTAAAGCGGTGTCTATCTTAAGCTGTGTTATGGTCTTGTAAATCACCCTAGTGGTGGACAATCCAGATCGTACAAGGATCAGAGATTGGAAACCCGTACATATCACCAGATCTGTGGCGTGCGTCCTGGCCTCTTGTGAGGTCAGACCTTTTGCTTGAGACCTAGTGATGATTTTCATCTCTGTCCACATGGAGTGGCATTTAAGTAATCCCCCGGGTTTCTTCCATGTGTTCCTACACATGAAACAGATCTTGTGATATTTTGCTGCAGTCGGTTTGGTGACCGCAGTGAGGCAGGCTAACGCTCGTGTCAGGGCTCGGTAACACGAGAAGTGGCTGGACCCCAGAAGAGGAGGCAGAGTTTCTTCAAGAAAATCCCAACATCATATTCCCCTTCTGGACTGTGCTTACCTCCCGCCGACGGAAGAGATTCTGGTTTTTCACATTGAACTCTTTTGTTAACTGAAAATCGAAGAAGTTTGGAAAGTAAACTGTTGAGTGCACGGTGATTGCATTTGATTCAGCACCAGGACATTGGAAGAGAAGCCAGAAGACCCAGATCACACAAAACTTGGAAGTCTGTCGCGAAACAGCCCCGTGGTTGTAGGTGTTTAAATCTCTGGGATGCTTTTCTCTCCCCTGTAGCGTAGAGGCTTACCTAGTAGTCGGCGGCGCGCAGGTAGTGTACCCAGTGTAACTGTATGTACCCGCGGGTTTTCCAATCTCTGTGTAGCTAGCAGTTCTCTTCGTGTTAGTGTGGCAGCCGTGCCAGTTCCACATTGTGATTGCTTTATTTCCCTGGTAATTAAACCTTGTGCCATTCTATTCCTGTTAAATCCGTAGAAAATGAGAAAATACTCGACATTTTGGGGGAAACTTGTAAATCTGAGCCAGTAAAAGAAGAAGGTTCCGAGCTGGAGCAGCCATTTGCACAGGATACAAGTAGCGTGGGGCCAGACAGAAAGCTTGCGGAGGAAGAGGACCTTTTTGGCAGCGCCCACCCCGGAAGAGGAGGAGGAGGAAGAGCAGGAGGAGGAGGAGGAGGAGGAGGGAGATTTAGATTTGGCCAGCGAGTCAACACGCGCTCAGTGGAGCGAGGCAGACACCCTGTTAGCGGTAGTGAAAAGGGAGCCCGTGGAGCAGACAGGCGAAGGCGCGAGGACGGACTGTGAGCCTGTAGGGCTAGAGAAGCCAGTTGAGCAGAGTAGCGCGGCTCCGAGCTCGCGGAGGCCTCTGGCCAGGAGGCCGCGGAAGCGCCCACGGAAGCTCCGAGCCCAGAGCCCAGAGATAGCAAAGAAGACGTGAAGAAGTTTGATTTTGAAGCTTGTAATGAAGTCCCTCCGGCTCCTAAAGAGTCCTCAACCAGTGAGGGCGCTGATCAGAAAATGAGGTTTGTTGTTTCTCAGTTTTAGACCAGACGCTATCTCCTTTTCATTGGTCATTTAATGACACACATAAGCTGTTTTTTCTGCAATTGGCCAGCCAGACTGCTGAAATTGTAGTTTACCTCCAAACAGTGTTTATTTCTCTGTGTATTTTTAATGGGTGATTCCATTCCTTTATTTCCTATCAACCTACCATGGTTGTGTTTTTAAATTGTTATCTTCAGCCTAATTGAATTGACTTATGAATCTGACATTGTATTTTTGGGGTCAGATTTTCCAAAATAAGCTTACAAAGGTGTCTTAAAATTTTATTTCAGACTAATTTTCTGGTAGGTATTCAGTTTTAGCACATATCATACCTTTAATTTAGTTCTCTTTCGTTTTTTTCCTGTATGAGTAACATTAACTTTTGTCTCTAGCTCTTTTAAGGAAGAAAAAGATATAAAGCCAGTCATTAAGGATGAAAAAGGTATGAGTTCACGTTGGTGGGGGGCGAGGAGGTGGCGGGTGGCGGGAAGGGGCCTGAGAGTCCTGGCTCCCGGGCTGTGGTCTCCGTGCTCTGCTGAGGCTCCAGGGTCGCCCCTAGTGGTTTCCTGAGAGGAGTTGTAGGTGTTGGGAGCGGCGGTGTGGGGGTGTCTGTCCTGGTTGTCCTCTATGGGTAGTGCCACGTGCATCCCAGGAGGGACACTTCAGCCCACTCATGAGAGCCCGGCGAGCCGCTCGGACACAGTGGTCTTGACTGAGAACCAGGCGTCCACAGAGGATTCCACCCTGAGAGATGGCCCTGTTGTGATTCCTCAAGTAGAGGGTCTCATTTTCTGCTGGCGGAGCTCCCCTGCCTGCTCTGTGTTGGCAGTACCGCAGTTCTGTAGGCAGAGGCGTTGGCCCTGGGCACAGGGCGGGGGGGCGCTTCCTGGCCTGCCTGGAGGCGAGTTCCGTGACCTTCCTCTCCCGCAGGCCGCGGTGGGCAGCAGTTCTGGAAGGAATCTGTGGGTCAGCGGGCTGTCGTCCACCACCGCGCCACTGACCTGAAGAACCTTTTCAGCAAATATGGGAAGGTATGTGCAGCCTTGACTTGGGTTAAAAAGAGCCCGAGAGCTTGTTTCATGCTGTTGGTTTCGTTGGTGCTCATTTCTGGTCTTAAATGTCCGGAAGGGGGGACCCACCAAGCTTCAGGAGTGTGCCTTGTTTTCTGGTTCAGCGCCTCCAGGATCCCCTGGGGAGCAGAGCAGAAGGCTCCTGTCTTACCCCTGCTTGGGACGGTGTGTAGGTAGCCACCACCTGAGTGTCCTCCTGTCTTTGTGACTTGTTTTAAGCACACAGACATCTTCCGGCCTGTGCAAAACTTAAAGCAGCATGCTGGTTTCTTCCTTTATGGTGTGTGCTTGGCCTTTCTGTCTTCTGGCATTTCGTGTGTACTTTGATAAAGTGGAACATGGTGGTAGTTTAAAAATCAGTAACTAGCTGGGCACAGTGGTGCACACTTATAATCCAGCGGCACGGGAGGCTGAGGGAGGAGTATCTGAAGTTCAAAGCCCAGCCTCAGCAACTTAGCAAGACCCTGTCTCAAGAAATAAAAGGTGCTGAGGGTGTGGTTCAGTGGTTAGGCTCCCTGGGTTTTATCCCTGGTACCAAAAAATTAATAAGTAAATGACTGAAGTGCTGTTGGAAGACACAGGAAGAAAGTACACAGTCCAGAAGCCCTCCACAGGAACTTAAGGGCAATTAGAAATGATTGTGTTACCCTGGAATTAATTACTGAAACAGCCTTAGGCTTGAGCCCTCAGGACCACCTGACCTCGCGAGGGAGAAGGGGAGGCCAGGACCTCTTGTTGAAAGGTGCGGGATTGCAAGCAGAGAGAACTTTGTGGCTTTCCAGCGTGGCCTCAGTCTGTGTCGCTGATCATCAGCAATCCAGGGAGCAGTAGGCAGACAGCACCCCAGAAAAGCATTCATCGTGTCGTTTTTCTGAGCAGTCAGTGTCTTGAGAACGGCTCAGATAGCTCTCGGCCGCCGGCATCCAGCAGGTGCTGGCGGAAAGCACAGGTGCACGTGTGGGCCGCGGTGCCTTCAGTGAGGCTCCTCGCAGCACAGCGAGACCCCGTGTAGAACTGGGAGGTGGGTTCAGCGAACCTTGCTGAGGAAGTGACCCTTCAGCTGGGGCTGGAGTGACTGATGGCCCTGCCCCGGGACCTAGCTCAGGGACACAGGAAGGCCAGGTGGTGGGACACGGAGTGGCCCTGTGGGTGAAGTGATGAGGATGCTGTAGGAGCTGGAGACCAGGGCGTGTGGTGAGGAACGATGACACCAGAGCTTATTGTGGTGTCTCCTCCCATCTGGGTCTCATCTGTGCCCTTGTGAGGACGTTCAGTGTGACAGAAGTAAAGGAGCAGGCCTTGGCTCAGCTCCCTGATGCTGCCGGGAGGGAAGCGGGGAAGCTCCGTCTCTGAGCCCAGAGCCCCGGGCCTGCTGTGCTTCTCTCTGGGGGCCCTAGAGCTCCAGAGGAGAAGTGCCTCGCTCGGGCTGACCCTCTGGGTCAGTGGTGGGCCAGAGGCCAGGACTGTGTGTCCAGGGTTCGTCCCACATCCTGAAGTCGGTGGCATCACCAGTCACTGCTATATGTGCCCCCAGGGAGCCTGGGTCCATCCTGCTCTTTCCCTTCAGGCTTTGATTCCTCTCCTGCTGATCTGCCTCCCGTGGGCAGGTGCTTTCATGTGACTTTGGGTTTATTAGCTGTGACTTTTGCCCTGCTGGCTTTTCCTCTATTTGGGACTGAACCCAGGAGTGCTCTCCACTGAGCCACACTCCAGCCCTTGTATTTTATTTTGAGACAGGGTCTGGCCTTGAACTTGCAATCCTCCTGCCTCAGCCTCCGAGTTGCTGGGATTACAGGCATGTGCCACCATTCAAGAAGAACTTTACAAGAGAATGTTGTTTTTCCCTCCCAGTCTTTGTGATGATATTTGTCATACATTTTATTCCTATGTAAGGAACCATGTGCTACATTACTGGTTTTTTGTTTCCTTTAGTTATATTTTTCTTTTAAATTCAGAGCTTTATAGTTTTGCATAGTAGTTGTGTTCATCCCAACAAACTCATATATGCGTAGAAATCTTTCAGCTCATGATCTCCCCACACCCTCCTGTCTCCCTCCCCTCTCCCATTCTTCTTTCTCTACCTGACACATTTGTGTTTCCTCTTTTTTCTTTTCACTCCTATTAATTTATCTTTGATTCTTTATCCTATCCTTTACTCTAACTTACACATACGAGAGAAAGCATTAGAGCTTTGAGTGTCTGAGTTTGGCTTATTTCACTTAACACGATGTTCTCTCCATTTCCATTCATTTACCAGCAAATGCCATAGTTTTATGTTTTTGTGGCTTAGTAGAGCTCCATTGTAGATAGGCACCACAATTTCTTGATCCATTCATCTATTGTTGGGCATCTGGGTTGATTCCATGATTTAGCTATTGTGAATCGTGCTGCTGTGAACGTTGAGGTGGCTGTGTCACTGTTGTGTGCTGCTTTTGGATCTTTTGGGAAAATACCAAGGAGTGAGTGGGATAGCTGACAACATGTCAGACGTTTGTGTTTCCTCTTTTTGAGAAATTTGTTTGTTTCTTTTGTCCCTTTATTTATTGGGTTATTTGGTGTTTTGTGTTTTTTGTTTTTGTTTTGGTGCTAAGTTTTTTGAGTTCTTTGTGTATTCTGGATACTGATTCCCGATTGGAGGAGGAGCTGGCCAGGGCGTTCTCCCATTCTGCAGGCTCTCCACGTCCTGATCATTTCCTTTGCTATGCAGAAGCTTTTTAGTTGGATAACACCCCACTTATTAATTCTTGGTTTTATTCCTTGTGCTTTGGGGGTCTCATTCAGGAAGTCGGTACCAGCACCTGGTGGTGGAGTTGACCCTGAGTTTTCTTCTAGCAGTTGTAAAATTTGTGGTCTAATTCCTGTTTTGATCCATTGTGCAGAGTGAAAAAGAGGGGTCTAATTTCCATTTTTCCACATAAAGCTATTCAGTTCCATAGCACCATTTGTTTTAAAAGGGCTACTACCTTTTTTTCTTTTTTCTTTTCTTTTTTTTTTTTTTTTAAATATTTATTTGCTTTAGTTGTACACAATGCTGTTGTGTTTTTGGTTTTTGTTGTGGTTTTGGTTTTTTTTTTTTTTTTTTTTTTTTTTTTTTTTTTTTTTTTTAATGTGGTGCTGAGGATCGAGCCTGAGCCGCACACGTGCTAGGCGAGTGCTCTGCCACTGAGCCACAACCCCAGCCAATGTTAAAAGGGCTATACTATCTTAAAGATGTGTTTTTGGAGCATTTTTGTCACATATCAGGTGTCTGCAAGTCTGTGAATTTGTCTTTGTGTCTTCTGTTGCATTGGTCTTCATGTCGGTTTTGATGCCAATTCCGTGCTGTTTTGTCACTACAGCTCTGCAGTATCATTTTAGATCGGGTGTCTCCTGCTTTGCTTTTCTTGGTTAGTATTACTTTGGCTACTGTAGGTCTCTCTTAATTCTTCTAAATGAATCTAAGGATTTTTTTCCCTAAATCTCTGAAGAATGTCATTGGTGGTTTGATGGGGATAACATTGAATCTGTATAGCGCTTTTGGTAGTATGGCCATTGTGACCTTGTGGTTTTCCTGATTTCTTCTTTGGCTGAACCCCTGTTTAAGTCTAGGAAAGCTATTGATTTATGGGTGTTGGTCTCATACTTTGCTAAACTAATTTATAAGCTCTAGGAGTCTTCTGGGGCAGTTCCTTGGGTCTTCTAGATACAGGATCATATTGTTGGCAAACAGAGATAGTTTGACTTCATTTCCTGTTCGTCTCCTTTTATTGCCTGATCGCTCTGGCTAATGTTTTGAGGACTGTATTGAATAGGAGTCATGAGAGTGGGCAGCCTCATCTTGTTCCTGGTTTTAGATGATACACTTTTAGTTTTTCTTTTTTTTTTTTTAGACCTGATTTTTTCTTTTTTAAAATATTTATTTATTTGCTTTGGTTGTACACAATGCGTTTATTTTTACGTGGTACTGAGGAACGCTCTACCACTGAGCCACATCCCCAGCCCTACTTTTAGTTTTTCTCCATTCCATACGACACTGGCTTTGGGTTTGTCATAAATGGCCTTTATTTAAATTTTTTTGAGTTGTTGGAGAAGAACACAATACCTTTGTTCATTAATTTATTTTTTAATTTTTCAAATTTTTATGTGGTGCTGAGGATGGAACCCAGCGCCTCACATGTGCTAGGCAAGCACTCTGCCACTGAGCCCCAGCCCCAGCCCCATAAATGACTTTATGATGTTGAGGAAAGTTCCTTTAATCCCTGGCTTCTCCAGGGTTGAACAGTTAATTTTATTTTATTTTTTATTTTTTATTTTTTTAATATTTTCTATTTATTTGTTTTAGTTGTACACAATGCCTTTATTTTTACGTGGTGCTAAGGATTGAACCAGGGCAGCGCACGTAGTAGGCGAGCGCTCTGCCGCTGAGCCACAACCTCAGCCCTTAATTTTATTTTTTTATTTTTATCTTTTAAAATATTTATTTAAGCCGGGTGCGGTGGCGCACGCCTGTTATCCCAGCACTTGGGAGGCTGAGGCAGGAGGATCGCGAGTTCAAAGCCAGCCTCAGCAATGGTGAGGCATTTAGAAACTCAGTGAGACCCTGTCTCTAATAAAAATACAAAAAAGGGCTGGGGATGTGGCCCAGGGGTGGAGTGCTCCTGAGTTCAATCCCTGGTACCAAAAAAAAAATATATATATATGTGTGTATATTTATTTATTTATTTATTTATTTATTTGTTCTAGTTGTACACAATGCCTTTATTTTTACGTGGTGGTGATCGAACCCAGGCCGCGCATGTGCTAGGTGAGCGCTCCACCGCTGAGCCACATCCCCAGCTCCTAAACGGTTAATTTTAAAGAGGTTTGTAGATAAGAACAGAACATGGAACATGGTTACTGAGTCAGGGGTCTTTGCTCTGTTTTGTTGGGTCCAGTGCCTGTCGAGATCATTTTCCTCCTGAAGGATGTCAGCTAGCTTGGCAGGGTGGGGCTGCTGGTGTGGATGCCTCTGGCGGTTGTATATGTGAAGTCTTCATTCACCTTCACTTTGAATTATATTTTCCTGAGCCAATAATTCTAGGTTGACTTAATCTACTTTCTATCTTTTTTTGATACCAGGGATTGAATCCGGGTGCTTAACCGATGAGTGACATTCCCAGCCCTTTTTTAAAAATACTGTATTAGAGACAGGTCTCACTGAGTTGCTTAGGGCCTTGCTAAGTTACTGAGGCTGGCCTTGAACTTGTGATCCTCCTGCCTCAGCCTCCCAACCTGTGAGCCACTGGGATTACAGGCGTGTGCCGTGGTGCCTGGCTTAATCTCTCTCGTTGAGTAGTCTTATCTTTTCCCTGTGGCAGCTTTGAAGACGCCTCACTTAATCCCTGGTTTGAGGCAGTTTGGTGACGGTTTGTTGTGGCTTCAGGCACTGTTCATCCTGCTCCCTGTCTTTGGGGACTCCCAAGTTGTCAGCTCACTGATATTTGAGTTTGGGTTTTTTCCCTAATCTTTTTTTTTCCCCCATCTTTAGTGGTTCCTCTTCCTGTATCTTTAGGTTTCCTGATTTTCTTCTTCCGTGGTGCTGGTCTTGGGTCCCCTCTAGTGTGCTGCTCATCTCCAGGAGTTTGGTTGGGGTCTCTGTGGGTGTGGGTGCCCGACGTGCTTGGCCTCTTCCACCTTCTTGAACATCCAGGGTGGAGCTAAAGGGACTGTGTTAATCCTTGTCCACTGATTGTCTCCTCTCGCATCTGGGCCTCGGCCTGGTGGGCCGGGTCTTCAGGGTGGGTCGCCTCTTTCCAGCTGGCGGCCTAGTGATCTTTGATGGGGTGTCTGCGTCTTACCGTTGGGCTTGTCCTGTGTGCCAGTAAGTGAGGTCTCCCAGGACGCAGCAGGCTGACTGTCCCACTGCTGGCACAGCGTCCTCCTGAGGCCTCTGCCTGCGCCCCAGGAATGAGCAGCTTCTCCTCTGGGGCTCCTGGGCAAAGCTGAACCATTTGTGGATCTGAGCGAACCCACGAATCATTCCCTCTGCTCCTTGTGGCTGGTTCTCTTGCAGTCTTTGGCCTCCTCTCAGTGTGGCCTGGTCAGAGGCGGCCTCTGCGTGCAGCCCTCTCTGGAGGCCTCGTGCGTGCAGCGCTCTCTGCTGGCCAGTGCTCTGTCCTCTGACTCCTCTCTGCCTTGATCTCGGCCTCTCGGGTCTCTCCTGAACCCATTTGACATCTGCCTTCGTTTCTCCTCCCTGTCTGTGACCTGGAGACTCGGCAGTAAACAGGGCCATTATAGGACCCTCCTGGGGGTCACAGTCCTGGGCACCTAGTTTCCAGGGTCTGATAACTGCTGTGCCCACCTTCCTGCCAGTGTCCCGTCCTTTCACACAGCAGTGCAGCACTTTGCTGCAAGCAGTGAAGCCGTGCTGTGCTGAGTAGAGAGCCCCTTGTGGGCACAGCGGATGAGACGACCCCATTTCTGGTTACTCAGCGGGTTGTGAGTGGTAAAGGCGGACAGCGTCGCATGCGTTTTCACGAGAGCTGGTTCCTATCAAAGCAGCTGTGTTTTGGTAGACCAGGACTCGCTGGAGCCCGTTACAGCTGTGAAGAAATAATAATTTGTGGGACGTGATTCTGGTTATCTGTTACCTGTGCAGCCTGCTAACATTACCCGCAGTTACCTGAGAGAAAGGGTGCCCTTTGTCTTCAAGGTTGTGGGGGCCAAAGTGGTGACCAATGCCCGCAGCCCTGGGGCTCGATGCTATGGATTTGTCACCATGTCAACATCCGACGAGGCGACCAAGTGTATCAGCCACCTGCACAGAACCGAGCTGCACGGGAGAATGATCTCCGTGGAGAGGGTGAGGCTTCCTGTCGGCCGTGACTCGGATGCTCACGGGCGAGACCGGGCGGGAGTCATCTCTGTCCGTGTTCTGTTTTAGGCCAAAAATGAACCTGCTGGGAAAAAGCTGTCTGACCGGAAAGAGTGTGAGGTGAAGAAGGAGAAGCTACCTAGCGCCGACAGGCAGCATTCTGTGGAGATCAAAATTGAAAAGTGAAGTGATTTTAAAACACCTTTCCCTTGGGATTCCCGGGGAGGGGGGGTGGCCGCTGGGTGGTCCTCGTGAGGAAAGCACCGTCTCTGCGCCAGCCCCGCACTCCGTGCAGCCATCGCTTGCCCTTGCTGCCGCCTCCGTACCAGCTCTGGGGTGTTGCACGCAGCCCCGTGACCTTGGCAGCCCGGGTCAGGCGACCCTTCCGTGTGTTCTGATGACTCAGTGGACGCTTGGAAAAAATCTTGCACATAAAATGGAAGATTCTTATTTTTATTTTCTTCCTAACATTCTCCAGCCTTAGAGGCATTTTTCATCAGCAGTGATTTTCATGCAGCTTTTTTTTTTTTTTTTTTTTTTTTTTTTTTGGCACAGAAACTGTCAAAAACCCATTTTTTTCCAAGATAAAACACCATCTAAAGGAATGCAGTGTGCTGTCACATTGCAGGGAGCGACCTTGAGCCAGTAGTTTGTGCCGTGCCTGACAGATGCCAGGGATTGCTGTTTGTCAGGATTAAAAATATACCAGAGCGTGCTGTGAGCGCACTGTAGTGCCCTGGGGTACCTTGGCACGGCAGTTTAGAAACCAAGGGTCTGTGGCACTTTTTAGAAAAAGAAGTGATTTATATATTTAACAAAAATGGAAATGGACCCCGATCTTTGAAAGCAGGCGTGGCCCGTTCCTATTTTGCCAGAGTCATGGGCTTATCTTTTGAGTAGGTAGGCCTTGGTGACTCGTTGGTGGTGGCACCGGCTCAAAGCCCCGTGTGTGTGTCCATTTGTTCTGTTGTGACTTGCTTCCGGGGCCCGGTCCACTCGCGCTTCACACAGGAGCCCTCCGTGCGAGGGCCCGTCCCGTGGACCTCTACCTTGCTGTCGCTTCTCCAGCCGCAGACGGCGAGGAGGAGCCGGGCCCCAGTTCTTCATCGAGTGCTTGAGATGAGTTGAACTGGGACGGGACTGTTGAGAGTTCTTGGTGTTGGGGCACATGTCATTCGTGACTCCTGGTTCCCACAGTGACATGGTGGTGGGGATAGGAAGGTGAAGACCGCCGGCCAGCAGGCTGGGGCCGTGTGAGGCAGGTGCCCTGGATAGAAGAGGAAGCAGGCTCAGAGAGGGGCAGCGGCCAGCCCAGGGTCGCCCAGCTGGCAAGGACTCAGTCCTGGCTGGCTGCCTCGGTCTGTGGCTGTAACTGGGAGGTGGGCTTACAGTGCTTAAAACCGACTGCTTTCAGATGTTTGGCCAGGAAGTGGTGCCTTTTTTGTTGTTGTTTTGTTCAAACACCTTTGTTGTCGTGGCCTTTTGTTTTAAGATTCTCTGGTTGAGTAGTCGCCCAGGGAGGTAGAGACTCTGCAAGGACGCCCTGGTCGTGGACGTGGGTGGTGCTGTGTGGTAGTTTGGGGAGCTCAGGTGCCTCAGGGGAGTCCCTCTACCTAGGCCTGCGTGTCCGCTGCATGTCCCTCCATGATCCTTCTTCACATGTGTTTTTGTCACTGTCATCTTGACTGGCTTGGTGTGGCAGGCCTGTCCCTTGGTGTTTAGGTAGTGCCCTGGAGGTGCAAAGCAAGTGGGAGCAGAGGAGGCCCCTTGGGATTCCTGTGGCTTCCGGGCAGTTGTGTGGAGTGACCTCTGTCTGTCGGAAGGCCACAGGACAGCCGCTGTGGAGTGTAGACAGCAGTGGGACACGTCTGTGCGTCCACACAGGTCGTCCTCAGGACAGGCTGTGGGGCGAGCGCACGTGCTGCAGCCAGGCTGCCGGGCACAGCCTCCTCTATGCCAGGCCCCAGAGCGGGTGGGACTTCTGTGTGCACACACCCACAGAAGGAGGGCCTGGTGACAGGGAAATGGTGGAACAGTGGGTCACGTCACTTGGGCTGAACCTCTGTGAGATCTTTTTCAGACGGGAGCGGTGTGTCCGCACACTGTTTACAGTCGTCTGGTGCACTGCATCTTTCACTGTGTTAGATTTTTTCTAAAATGAATATTATATTATAAAAAGATAGCCCTGTGCTGCAGGAGTTAGGGGGAGAGAGAGAGAGTGGGGAAGGAGCAGGGTCGGTTGACTCTCCTACCTGGACCTGGCTGAGGTTGGCACTTGGTAACGGTGCTTTTGTAATCCCTGGGGCTAGAAAGGGCTAGAGAACGCGGGGGACTGGTGTGGAGGCTCATTCACAGCATGGAGTAAGGTGCCTTTGGTTGATGTGATGCAGTCACATTGATTGACACCCAATGTGCCGTTTTACCTCTCCAAAAGTACGCAGGGCCGCCTGTCCGGGTCTTGGTGTGGGTGCATGGCTATGACCCTAGGCAGTGGGGACTTCAGGTCCTCGAGTATTCCATCACGTGTAAGGAACATCTCACGTCGGTGTGAGAGTTCTCGGGTAGCTGGAGAGTCCTGCAGGTGCGCTTGCGCATCTGGTGTTTTGGGAGGAACGTCCCGTGAGTCTCCGAGTTGTGTTGCATGCTCTAGGGGCAGCAGGCCATGGAAGCGGGAGCAGGGCTGTGTCCAAAGAGCGGTATCGTTGGTTTTCCAGTCCTTTCCCGCACTCCGAGCTGTCGGGGTGGCTTGGGCAGCAGTGAAGCTGGGGGATGGGGGGCTGTTCCTGTTGGGTTCTTGGGTACTCAAGTTTGATAGCATGTTTTTAAATAGAACCGTAATCAAGAAGGAAGAGAAGATCGAGAAAAAGGAGGAAAAGAAGCCTGAAGACATTAAAAAGGAAGAAAAAGACCAAGATGAGCTGAAACCAGCCCCGGCAAACCGGTCTAGAGTCACCAAATCGGTGATTAGCGTCTTCTCAGTGTTCCTAAGGGAGGTGGCCTGACAGGGACCTGGGTGTGGGGTGCAGACTCGTCGGGAGGCCGCGTTTGGCCGAGTTTGGCCGAGTTTTGCTCTCAACGGGAGCCACCCAGCGGCAGCCTCGGAGGCAGTTGCCTGCGGGGTTTCTGTAGCACCCAAATTCCAGGGACCCCGAGGGCTCAGCAGGCCTTGTGTGGGTAGGCTGGCTGCCCTGGGTGCCTTCCTCCCTGGGTCTTGGGCAGAATGTGGCCTGGGGTTCCAGGAGGGCATCCTCCTGGTTTCTTGCAACTGATTGCAAGTGTGCAATGCAGTTTCCCTGCGTTTGTGTCAAAGCCAGACACAGTAAGAATCAGAGAAACGCGGCCAGGTGCGGTGGCGTGCCTTTGTTCCCGCTGCTCCTGAGGTGGGGGGATGGTTTGGGACCTTTGGGAGCAGGAGTTCGGCTAACCCGGATAACACGTCCCCAGATAGAGAATTACTAAGACCTCAAAACGTCTGCACCTCTTGAAGTAGTTGTCCTTGGAAGGTGCTGTTTCTGTTGTCATTTTATGAAAGTCACCACACCCCACACCACTGATTGTATGACACTCGAGCGTGTTTTATGGCAAAAAACCAACCACCCAGAAGAATCAGGAGCACAGCCTGACCCGCTGGAGCCTGCCGTGACGTAGATGTGACGTGGGGCACCTGGCGTTAGAGCTCTGGGGTCTGGGGTCATTTACGAGCAGTCACATGAGGAATAGTGTCTCTTGAATGTTCCTCATGTGTGAATCTCCTCCAGTGCGGCGTCGGCGTCGCTTGTGCAGTCCGCCTGCGCGCCTCGCTGCGGAGCTTGCTCTGGGCGCTTCATGCCAGGGAGGAGGTGTGAGGGGAGCCGCCCGCCTGGCAGGGCGCGCCCTCGGGGGGACAGCAGTGGCTGGTGCAGAGCACAGGGCCTGGGTCCTGGGGGATGGAGATGTGACTGGGGTCTGTGCAAGGACTTGGCCTGGGTGGTGGAGTCTGCAGCATGACTGTCACTTGGCTGAGACCCTGTAAAGCTGGTGGCATGCTCTGACAGGCTGCTGTGTTTTTTCCCTGAAGGAAGCCGAGGAATGGAACGGACGGTTGTGATGGATAAGTCCAAAGGCGAGCCTGTCATCAGTGTGAAAACCACCAGCAGGTCCAAGGAGAGGGTGAGTTCGGCCTCCGTCTCTCTGGTTTGCTGTGGGCTGGTGCCACTTGGCCTCACGCTGGGAAACGGCTTGTTTCCCTTTAAACTTCCAAAACCTCTAAAGCACTGAGGAGCCGTGACCATCCGCTGCTGATATTAGGCAGATGCAAAATCCATTGTCACTTCTCAGCCGCCACTTCCCCATGCTGCTTCCCTGAGGCTGCCGAGCTGCCTGGGCTCCGTCTCCTGGACGGGAGGGCAGGTCCCGAGCAGGCCAGACCCAGCCTGGCGTTGGAAGACGGGGCCGACTCTGGGGTTCCCTGAGCAGCGTGAATTCATTTTCCTTGGTTGGTTTCTAGTCTCGAGTTAAATTGACCAGAAGAAAAGTGGAGCCTGGCCTCAGCCGAGCGCCTCGCCACGTCCCTCAGGAGCTGGCGAGGCAGGGCCACTCGCTGGGTTCTTCCACTCGAGAAAACCACTGAAGCAGGGCCTCTGCCGCTCCGCAGTGGGCTCTGGCTGGCGGGTGAGGAGGAAGCGGAGGTCCTGAGCGTGGCCAGACTGCATTTGAAAATGACCTGGGGCTGGGGTGTGGCTCCCTTGTGGAGCTCAGGCCTAACCCGTGCCAGGCGCCCTGCGTTCCCACCCAGCGCTGCCTAGAGAAAGGACAGGCAACGTCTGGACTCTAGGGAGCAGCAGTTCCCATGGTTCCTAAGGCCGTTTGTCATGTGGGCCACAAGAAAATTGTAAAACGCCAAGAAGTCTAAAAGGGGGAGGAAGACCCATGGTCCCACCCGCAGAAGAGCTGGTGCTAGAGCCGCACACGTGGGCAGCACTCAGGTGGTGGAGCGTCCAGCAGGCGCGGGCAGAGGCGGTGGGCGAGTGGAGGCCGCTGTGTGGGCACGAGCCCGCCCCGCCGCCCGCAGCGTGCGCACCCTGGAGCCCGGGCAGAGGCCCCTGCTGGCAATGGCGGGTGTCTGCCTTAGTTGTGCACGTTGGTTAACTGCTGAGGCGTGCGGCTGTGTTTTCTTCTAAAAGCACTTGTCTTTTGAGATAAAGTGCTGCTGAGCAGGGTGATGGGGTGTGGTCGACTGGAGTGGATCACACACCAAGTGCCCAGCCGGTGGCCCCAGCCCTGTGCAGGCACCTACCTCCCTGCAGCGTGCCCTCACCACAGCTGCAGGGCGTGCCCGCTGTGGGCCCATCTCAGGGGCAGAGTGCGTCTGGGTTTGTCCTTGAAATGAGGCTGTCCTCTGTGTCTCTTCTCCCATCTTTCCTGATTGGTGGGAAGACTGGCTTTCACCCCCGCCTGTCTTGATTGTCCTTTGTCATCCCAGTGTGAGCTCATGGAATCATTCAGGAGCATTTTTAAAATGCAGTCGCCCAGGTCCCCGCCCCGGGAGGTGTGAGTCTGTCGGCAGGAAGCCCCAGATTCCATCGCTCCAGAGCCTCCAGGGACACTGACACGTGGCCAGGGTGGGAGGGCCCTGGAGGATCTCAGAAATGGGAATCAAGCATCAGAATTTTGTTTGATCCCAGAAATAGGATGTCGCAGGCCTTGGCTGTCAGTGTTCGGTGCCTTCCCAGGAGCGCGGCTTGTTCTCCTGCCGGGCTGCCCGAGGCCTGGGCTGCAGAGTGGGATGTGCCTGCGGCCCCACTGTGCGAGCAGCTGGCTTCCCTGAACCCACTGGAGCCATGGGCTGCACTTGGCCGCGTCCCCGTGGCTCTGGGAGGCCTGGTTTTGCTCTAGATTGTGAGTGCTGGGCTCTGCTCTGCCAGGAAAGCTCCCTGCAGGTTTTTGAGGTTTCAGCCAACCTTTCTGTCCCGTTAATGCCCTTCAGCATTTGAAGGCACGCTTCTGGTTTAAGCAGCAAAACTCTGACTTGGAGTGAGGCAGCCTGTGCCCAGTCCTCCGGTTTGGAGGCCGCGGCCTTCCAAGTAAACCACGTGGGCCGAAGGAATCCTAGTCTAGTCGAGGTGTGTGCCTTCCGCTTCCATTGTGTGTGTCATGGTCACTTTCTTTAAGAGCTAACTGTTGGGCTGGGATGTGGCTCAGCGGTAGAGCACTTGCCTAGCACGTGGGCGACCCGGGTTCGATCCTCAGCACCATGTACAGATAAAACACATTGAATAAAACGCATTGTGTACAACTAAAGCAAATAAATAAAAATATTTTTTTTAAAAAAGAGAGTTAACTGTTAAAATTAACGTTTTTAGCTGGGCCGTGAGAGCTGGTGCGTGCCTTCGGGCTCCCGCGTGGCGTCTGGACTTGAGGTCCACACCTGCGGTGTCCCCCTCGGGCCGAGTGGCTGTCTGCTCAGTCGCGCTCACTCCTTCACGGCAGGGCCGTCCAGTTCTCCGCGCTTTTTCAAACGTGGCAGGCATTAGAGTCACCTGTGGCCCCTCTGGGCTGCAGGCACTTTTCTAACTAAACTTAACATGCCCGTTTTGGTGAACAGAGCTCCAAGAGTCAGGACCGCAAGTCGGAGAGCAAGGAGAAGAGAGACATCTTGTCCTTTGATAAGATCAAGGAGCAGCGGGAGCGGGAGCGCCAGCGCCAGCGGGAGCGCGAGCTCCGGGAGACGGAGAGGCGGCGGTGAGGGGCTGTCGGGCGCTGGGCTGGTGGCTTCTCTGGGGTGGCTGTCCTTTCTCCCCAGCTCCCCATAGAGCCAATCATCTGGCTGTTCTTGGGTTTCGCCCAGATCCAGTAGGCCAGGCTGCGCACCAGTTCACAGTGACAAATGGCATGAAATTCCTTGGAGCCCAGCTTTGCCCAGTGTTTCTCCTGGTGCAGCTGGACTTGGCCTGGGTAGGGACAGCTCACCCTCGTGTAGCTTGGATCACTCGACCCGGTGGGGCCTTGGTCCTTCCTGCCAGCACCCTCTTTGTAAATAAGACCAAAGCCTGAAGCCAGGTGTCAGTGGTCACTTCTGTGGCCTGGTTTCAGCTTTGGCCAGAGAGGATGCTCACAGCAGTCGCATTCTGGAAACGTCTGCTTTGGGAGCGCCCTCGGCTGCGCAGCCCAGCCACGTCCCCAGCACTGCTCCCTTTGCTGGGGAGACGGTGTCGTGGCAGGGCCTTCTCTTGGTGGCACTGGGGATCAAGCTAGGGCTTCATACCATTAGGCAGCCACTGTGCCACTGAGCTCCACTCCAGCCAACAGAGTTTTGAAGTACGCTTGTCATTGTCACTTTGACCTTCTGCCATTTCACACGGGAGATCCAGTGTTCCCTTGTCCCTGCTCAGCTACCACTCAGGGACCCAGCATGGGTAGAGAGTGGGGAGGCTCCCCCAGGCTGTGTCTGCTTCCTGCAGTGAGGGGGTCCCTGCCCTCTGTGCTGGTGGCTTGGGGTTGGCACAGTGGAGCATCCCGCTTGTTTCTTGTGCCCGTCCTTCCCAGGCCTTGTCCGTGTGAGCGGCAGTGCCCCTCTGACTGAAGCAGCCTGGCCTCAGTGCCTGCCCAGCTCCCCGCATGTGGGCGCAGTTGCTGGTGACACAGGACCCTGGCTGTGGGGTCTGCCGCGGCCCTCCACTCCCACCCAGCCCCTAGCCTGTGTTTCTAGGCTCCATCCCGACTGGTGGTCCTGAGTAAGCAGGGCCCCGGGGGGGGGGGGGGGGGTGCCCCGAGACAGGAATCAAGAGCACCTCTGGCCCCTCAGGAGGCCGCTGCCAATGCTTGGGACCAGATGTGTTTGGGGTTTTTTTAGATTTTTAGAATATTTACATAAATTTATCAAGATATCAAAACACATGGCCTGAGGGTGCTCTTATATGCCACCTTGAGTAGCTTTTTGGCTGACCCCTCACATGAGGTCAGGGTGGAATCTTCTGCTTTGTGATGTTGTGTTGGCGCTCAGAAAGTTGTGGATTTGGAAGATTTGGGGAATTTGTTTTTGAGGTTTGGTTTGTTTGTTTGGTTCTTGGGGCTGAACCCAGGGTGCTTGACCACTGAGCCACATCCCCGGCCCTTCTTCTATTCTATTTAGAGACAAGGTTCTCACTGAGTTCCTTAGCACCTCCTGGTTGTTGAGGCTGGCTTTGAACTTGCGATCCTCCTGCCTCAGCCTCCCAAGCTGCTGGGATGACAGGCGTGGTCACTGCTCCCAGTGGATTTTGGACTTTGGACTAGATATGCAGCCCCTGCTCCAGGGTTCCCTGTGCCCGGCAGCTGTGCACCCAGGCGGCCTTGCCGTGCGCTGCCGTCTGCTCCTGCAGTCCTGCCGGCTTCCTCTTGGTGCATTTGAGCCCAGTCTTGATGGGCTTGACGCCAGCGCCTCTGTGCCTGGGCCATGGCCCTCTCCGGGCGAGGGCAAGCTGACCAGCTGCAGGCTGAGGCCAGCTTGGTGTTCCCGTCCACAGGGAGCGCGAGCAGCGGGAGCGGGAGCAGCGGCTGGAGGCCTTCCACGAGCGCAAGGAGAAGGCGCGGCTGCAGCGCGAGCGCCTGCAGCTTGAGTGCCAGCGGCAGCGGCTGGAGCGCGAGCGCATGGAGCGCGAGCGGCTGGAGCGCGAGCGCATGCGTGTGGAGCGCGAGCGCAGGAAGGAGCAGGAGCGCATCCACCGCGAGCGCGAGGAGCTGCGGCGCCAGCAGGAGCAGCTGCGCTACGAGCAGGAGCGGCGGCCAGCGCTGCGGCGGCCCTACGACCTGGACGCCCGGTGAGCCAGGCCTGCAGCTCGCACCCCAGGGTCGCGGCCCCAGGCTCTGCACACCTGTTCTTCCCAGTTTAGCTTTTCTGAGAACCTCAGTGGCCGCAGGTCACTGGATTCAGGGCGCTCCTCCTCTGCGCTTTTGTGGTTTGCCCTCTGAGCTGCCCACACACCTGCCAGCCCGAGTTGGCCAGGGCTGCTCTGCCTGCTGTGCCCTTGTCGACAGGCAGAGGGCAGGCCCCGTGGAAGAGGAAATTGCCTTCCAGTCCAAAAAGTAGGTTTATTGGTCTCCAGCTCCTCGGAGCCACTTAATTGACGGTCACCCATCACCCTCTCCCCAGGAGCCTAGTTTTCGGTCGGGTAAGAGCCAGGAAGAAGATAATTGGACGCCTTCCTGAGCTCTGTGTAGCTCACTGTCACCCCATCTGATTCCTTTGCTTTCGAAAAACCCAGAGGGAGGTTTGCTTTGCCGGAGAAGAGGGGAGGTAGAGCGTAGCAGCCAGAGCGCCCTTCCACAAGAACCCCGTGTTTCATTTTACTTGCGTCTGGGCTCACGCGGGGATCAAGGTAGTAACAGCCTGTGATACAATTAGCTCCCAGCAGCCCTTTCCTCCGGGTTGTTAGATGAGAATAGCAGCAGGCCTCTTGGCAGTTTGGGGGTTTTTAATTTATGAAATCAAAGTGATGACGATGGGATGTCTAGAGACGAGCCCTGCAGGACGCTGTAGATGAGGTGGGGTCTGGAGAGGGAGCGCCCTGCCTCCACCTTTTTTTTCTTTCCCCATTCTCTTTGATCAGTGAAATTTGTGTCCTTTTTAAAATGAAAACCAGGAGAGATGATGCCTATTGGCCAGAAGGGAAGCGTGTGGCCATGGAGGACAGGTACCCGTGCTGACTTCCCCCGGCCGGACCATCGCTTCCACGACTTTGACCACCGAGACCGAGGCCAGTACCAGGACCACGCTGCCGCCAGGTCAGGGGCTGCAGCTGTGCGTGCGTGAGTGCGTGCGTGCGTGTGTGCGTGCGGCAGGCATCGGCTGCGTTCCCATCCCCTGTGGGGACGGGCCTCGCCCCTGCCCTCGAAGCTTGTGGACCTCTAGTGTTTTGGTGGCTGCCGGGTCCTTCTGTACAGAGCTCCACCAGGTCGTTGCGGTCACGGTCACTTGTGCCACGACTCAGTTTTGCCGAGCAGGAAGGCATCCGGGGCTCGTTACATCCACTGTCCCCTCTACACAGAGAGGACCCGTGTGGCCCCGGGCAGTTTTCTGAGCCTCACGCCCCGCTCTCAGGGTGGGGGTCGTCAGCACGGCCAGGTTTCTGGGTGACAGCTCCCTGGGGTCTCTTCAGTCACCACTCTCCAGAGCACGGCCCCTCCAGGCTCCCAGGGGGAGCAAGCGTGGGAGCGCAGGGCCGTCACAGGGAGTGGACGCGGGGAGGGGCTCTGGGGCTGGTGACCAGCAGGGGCCCCGCCAGTGAGCCGCAGGCAGAGCCTTAGCACAGCGCCCTCCGCGCCTGAGTCTCCTCCGCCCGGCTCTGGTTTTCATTTTTTGGCTAGTCACTGTTAGGAGGAGGAAGACAGTATGTGGAGGGTTTATTGGTTTGGGTTTTTTTGTTTGTTTGTTTGTTTTTTCCCAGTATCGTGGATTGAACTTGGTGACACTCGACCCCTGAGCCACTCCTCAGCCCTATTTTGTATTTTATTTAGAGACAGGGTTTCACTGAGTTGCTTGGGGCCTCACTGTTGTTGAGGCTGGCTTTGAACTCACAATCCTCCTGCCTCAGCCTCCCAAGTACTGGGATGACAGGCGTGTGCCACTGCGCCCCGCTGAGTGTGATTTATAAACTGCCAGCACTGCAGAGAACGGTGGGCCTGGGTCTCCACGTGAGCACCGCCCGTCGTGTCTCTGCTCCTGGACTGTGTGGGCTGGAGCCACGGCACCACTCAGGAGCTCTTGGGAAATGGAGTCACAACAGGGGCTGGGCACAGTGGGGAGAAGCCACGTGTTCAAGTCACAGGTGGATGGCGCAAGTCACAGGCGTGGGTCAGAGGAGAGGCTGGGGACGAGGCTGCCATGCCACAGGTCTGCGTTGCCTTACAGCGAATCTGCTTTTGAGGCTCCCTCTCCAAGGGGTTTCCTTTTTTTTTTTTCTACCAGGGATTGAACTCAGGGGCACTCGACCCCTGGGCCACATCCCCAGCCCTTTTTTGTGTTTTTATTAGAGACAGGGCCTCACTGAGTTGCTAAGTGCCTCACCATTGCTGAGGCTGGCTTTGAACTCGCGATCCTCCTGCCTCAGCCTCCCAAGTGCTGGGATTACAGGTGTGCGCCACTGCGCCCGGCTAACTCTTTAGTATTTTATTTTTTTAGTTGTAGTTGGACACGCACCTTTATTTTATTTATTTATTTATTTTTCCGTGGTGCTGAGGATCTAACCCAGGGCCTTGCGTGTGCGAGGCGAGACTCTACTGCTGAGCCCCCGCCCAGCCCCTCCAAGGGGTCCTCGTTCAGTAAAGTCTCTGTTCCGACCTTCCTGGGAACCAGCTTCACCCCACCTCCAGAGATCAGCCGTCACGCCGCCCCGTCGTTGCGCCTGTTCACTTTCCCAGGGTGCGGTGGTGAGGTGGACGCGCACGCTGGTCGGAGGACTCTGGCGTCACCCCCAGCTGCTGGCTGACTGAGGTCTGTTCCTTTTGCAGGAGGGAGGGGTCCAGGCCCGTGATGGGAGAGCGAGACGGTCAGGTGAGTGGGGCCGACCCCTCCGGGTCCTCCTGCCCTATGCTCGGGCCTGTGGCCAGTGACTTCTACTAGGGGGGAGTTCATGGGAACAGTGGTTCTGGGGGTGCTTAGAAGAGCACGGGCTTGGTTGTTTTCCCACGAGTGAGTCTCTGCACGCACGCAGTGTACAGGTGGCCTTGCCTGTGTTCCCAGTGCCTCAGGAGGCTGAGCATGCCAGAGGGCAGGTTTGAGGCCAGCCTCAGCATGTCTTGGCATAGTGGTGACCCGCCGCTGGCTGGGGACCCTTAACCACATCAGCGGGGGCCTCTGGCCCTGCTACAGTGCCTGAGTCTGGCCCTGTGCAGGCACCTGTGGGGGGGGGGGCGGCGCTCTGGGGCAGCTGTGCTTCTGAGGCGACCTGTGATGGCCTCGCTAGTGTCTGAGGCCTGTGGCGTCCTGGGGGCAGGTCACTTGGCCGGGGCACGTCCGGCACCTGCCTCAGGTGGCAACCAGCAAGAGGCCCTGAGAGTGCCTCTCGCCAGAGGGGCTGTCCTTAGGGGAAGGGCCTGTCAGGGACCGTGTCCTGCGTGGCCTTCAGCCGAGCCACGGGCGCTGTGCTGCCAGCTCCCGGGGCAGCGGGCCTCTCTGATATCGCCTGCCAGCACCTTCTGGAAGCAGGCACTGCAGTGCCAGCTCAGGTGGGTTGGTGACAGCCGTAAGGGAGTGAAGGGGGTCCTCAGGCAGAGCCTCGGGAAGCTCTGTGCCCGGCTCCCAGGCTGCCCACTGCCGCTCCCTTGGGGCCCACAGGTGGACAGGCCCTCCAGGGTGGTGGAAGGACATGGCCGGAGCGTCACCCCCCGTCCCCCTTTGCCTCTAGCACTATTCAGATGACCGCCACGGCCATGGAGGACCCCCAGAGCGCCATGGCCGGGACTCCCCGCGACGGCTGGGGGGGCTACAGCTCTGACAAGAGGATGAGCGAAGGCCGGGGCCTCCCCCCGCCCCCCAGGTGAGTGGCAGCCCCACATCAGGACAGCGGGTCTTGGGAGGAAGCAGTGGGCAGCGAGGGCGCAGGGCCCCGGGGGCGGCTGGCTGCAGCCCAGGCTCCTCTGCTGCAGGACGGCCAGGCCCCCGCCCCAGCCCTGCAGCACCCCGTCTTCCTCCTCTACCTTCCCCTCCCCTCCCCCGCGGGGGTGCTCGGTGTCCACTCTGGCCCCGCAGCTCCTGGCCAGCCCACCTCTGCCCTGGACTGGCCAGGGGCAGGACCTGCTGGCAGCGCTGTCCTCAGGCTGCTGCCCCTTTGTCTGTGACTCGTGTCCTGGTTTGTCTCCCGTGAGAGGTGGGGCCCTCGGTGCGGCTGTCTGGTGCTGTCTGTCCTCTGCTGCGAGGGACAGCCTGGCCTGGGCTCCCTCGAGCCGCCGCCCCCTCCACGCAGCGTTGCTGGGGACTCTTCGCTGCTCAGGGCTGTCCTGGTGCTCAGGCCACAGGAGCTCCTGCCCCGCCGCAGGCGGCACAGACTGCAGCCCACTCTGGCAGACTAATGGAGCGTGCTCTCTTCCTAGCGACCTACTTAGAACTTGGTCCCTCAGTGTCACTTCATCTCAAACGCCTGTGGGACGTGTCTCTAGGAGAGCTGGCCTCCATGCAGGCCGCAGTGCGCAGCGGCTGGCACTGGGGCAGCATGTGCCCCGGCAGACAGCTGTGGGCCACGTGGAGGCCTGGTCCTCACTCCCTGGGCCCCTGGGCCCAGCTGGCCCAGGGCCACCACCCCAAGAGGGCAGCTGTGCACTCGCTCAGCCCAGACGGGAGGGCCTGGGGCCCCTGGTGACGCCTGGTGCTGGGACATGGGGATCGCACTGGGTTGTGGTCTTGGTCTCTGCCTGCAGCAGCTTTGTTGAGGCCTAATCACCTGCTGGCCCCGCGCAGCTCGGTGGCCTTCAGGGCACTGAAGCTGGACGGGCAGCGGCTGCGCTCGGCCTTGGCCACCCCACCTCAGCCCCGCAGCACCCGGGGCCAGCCCTGAGGCCCTGCCCCGCCCGGGCTGAGCGTCCTGCAGTGGGCGCCGCCTGCCTGGGCCCTAGTCAGTGAGCCGTGGCATCTGGGTCACTTCCCACCTTGTGGGGGCAGGTGGCGTTGGAACACTGTCCCCCAGCCTCGGTGGCTGCCGAGCACATCTGTGTTCAAAGCCCATTTTGTCCCATCATCCCAGACATGGGACACTTATAAAAACTCAGATGTGGCGTGTGCTCAGGCTGTGTCGTGGCGACGAGCGTGAGTTCACCGGGGCGGTGCAGTCGGCGAGGCGGTGCGCGTGCGCTCTGGGGTGGGGTCTCCAGCCCGCTTGAGCGTGTCCTGTGTCGCTTTCACTGAAGCGTTCAGGGGGTCAGGAGTGGGGCACTTGCAGTGTTCTGAGGGGCCCCGGGTCTGTCCGAGGCGGCCGCCCTGCGTCCGCTCCCCCTGTGGCGCGGGTTCCAGCGTCCCCTCCTTTCTGCCACCCGAGCTGCCTAGAGCAGGACGCGGCTCTGAGCTGGGGCTCCCGGGTGGCCCCCAGGTGGCTCCCCCCGCCCTCCACCGTGCTGTCTTGGGGGTGTTCCCTGCGGCCATTTGCCCCCACCTCTAGAGCGCGGGCCTCGCCTCCGCCCACGAGGCTGGCCGCGTGGGGACAGCTGCCTCTCCCTCTGTTCTGGCACAGGGGTGCCCGAGACTGGGCTGAGCACAACCCGCGGCTGGAGGAGCACCAGGTCCGGGCCTGGCAGGGCGCCGTGGACGCCAGCGCCGTGGGCCGGGAGAGCGCCCGGTGGCAAGGTACTCCAAGGAGAGCGGAGGCGGGCGGGGCCGGCGGCCGGCACGGCGTCCACAGCTGTCTCCTCCCGCAGGTGCTGAGAGGGGCCTGTCTGCAGCCTCGGGGCCCGGGCACGCGGCGGGCCGGGGCGGCGTGGCCGGGTAAGGAGCGGGCGGCTGCGCCCATCTCCCCCTTCTGCGTGTTGGGTCCCCCCTGGCTGGGCTGGACGTTTTGCAAGCAAACCAGGAAGCGAGTCCGCAGCTAGTGCGAATGTCCCTTGGCCACCTGGCATGTAGCTTTGGTGACAGTTTGTCTCACCTGGAAGGAAAACAGAAGCCCAAGGCAGGCTGCCCAGCCGTGCCTCAGGGGCGCGGCCTTCAGGGGACCCTCTGGCTCTGTTCCTAGGCGAGGTGGCTTCACGCATGCTGGACATTCCCAGGGTCACGTGGTGCCTGGCAGCGGACTGGACGGCGGCGGAGTGGCCAGCCAGGACCGGGCCAGCAGAGTCCCGCACCCCCACCCCCACCCGTACCCCCACTTCACCCGACGCTACTGAAGCCCCCGCACCACGGGCCTGCAGGAGGGCGGAGCCCCAGGAACTGCGGGGCCTCTGGAGCCAGGAGCCGGCCTGCCACCATGCTGTGGCCCCGCGGCGGGCGCGTCCACTCTTCCTGTTGTTTCTTTTTCTTTTTTTTAATAAACGCGCTGTGGGTCCCCACTCTGGGCAGGTCTCTGTCGCGAGCATTCCATTTCCATTAATAAACGTTCCTGGTTCGCACTCCTGTGCCCTGTGCATGCTGTGCGCGCCCAGCTGGGAAGCTGCTAGCCCTTCACCAGCCTGTGCCAGCGGCCATCTGCCTGTGGCCTTCCTGTGCCCAGGGGGTGGCTGGCTGTGTCCCCCACTTGGCACAAACAGAAACAGGCCCGGGAGTCGAGGCGTCTGCCTGGGCACAGGCCTCAAAGGTGGCAGCGTTGCAGTCGGAATCACGCATTTTTCACTGGCTGGGGTTGCACAGGGGGCCACCCAGACCAGGCCTCGCCCCTGTTCCTCTCTCCATCTGCCAGATGGGAGGCCAGGGGTGCCGTGGCTGGGAAGTGGGTGCCCCGCAGTGGGCTGGCCAGTGGAGCGGAGCCCGCCCTGACCCAGGCGCCGGCCGTTTTTCTGAAAAAGCAAGTTTCTGTGTGCGAGGTCTGATTCAGGTCTTCTTTGAATGAAGACTGTGTGGCACTGGGCATGGTGGCACATGCCTGTGATCCCAGTGACCAGAGGCAGGCAAGAGGGTCACAAGCACCCTGACTCAGAAAGGGCCGCGATGCAGCCCACGGTGCAGCGCCCCTGTGATCAGTCCCCAGCACTGGGGAAAAAGCAGCCACACAAGGTTTTTTTTTTTTTTTTTTTTATATTTATTTATTTGCTTTAGTTGTACCCAGTGCAATGCATTTATGTTTACGTGGTGCTGAGGATCGAACCCGGGCCACGCACCTGCGAGGCGAGCACTCTGCCACTGAGCCACAACCCCAGCCCGCCACAGAAGTTTTTAAAGCCCCTGCCAGACATGCCCTTGCTAGCTGGCCCCCAGGGCAGCTGCCTGCCGGCTCTTACCAGCACAGAAGAGTTCCCTTTGCAAAGGAGCGAGCGTCCTGGGGACGGGTGGTGGGTGGCTGCACACCCTGCGGATGCTCTTATAATTTTTTAAAAAGACTTTTCTTTGGCCAGATGTGGTGCACACCTGCAGTCTCAGCCACTTGGGAGGCTGAGGCAGGAGGATCACAAGTTTGAGTCCAGCCTCTGCAATTTAGCCAGACCCTGACTCAAAATATAAAAAGGTGGCTGGGTGCGGTGGCACACACCTGCAATCTCAGCGGCTCGGAAGGCAGAGGCAGGAGGATCGTGAGTTCAAAGCCAGCCTCAGCAGTCTAGCAAGGTGCCAAGCAACTGAGTGAGACCCTGTCTCTAAATATACAAAATAGGGCTGGGTGTGGCCCAGTGGCAAGTGCCCCTGAGTTCAATCCCTGCCACCCCCACCCCCACCCAAGAAAATCTGTGTGTGTGTGAAAAACGCTGGGGCGCCCCCTGGTGGTGGGCACTTCCCAGGCACACAGGAGACCTTGGCTTCGCCCCATCCAGTGCCACAAAAACCAAGCCTCTTTGTTAAAGGAGTGAGGCGTTGATGGGCATCCCAGGAGTCAGCCACCGAGGGGACCTTGGGAAGGCCACTGTGGGGAGCGAGAGTGCTCGATGCCACCTTGCCATCTGCCCACGCACCTGGCAGCCAGCGGTGCCTGAGTGGGAAGACGCCAGCCGCGATCCGTGAGCATTAGTTCACCCCATGAAAGGCTGAGAACCGTGCCTGCATACAGTAAGTGCTCCATTGATGCTGACACGCCCTGGGGAGCCCCACAGGAACAGGGCCCAGTGCTCCTGCTTTACAGGCAGGGTCCTGCAAAGGTGTTGGGTTCTGTTTGTTTTGGGGGGTGGCAGGGAGAAGCCGCAGGCCCTGAGGACTGGAGGCGGGAGCGGGACCAGGCCTGCAGGAGCGCCGCCCGCCACTTGCTGGATTGTGTTCAGAGTCTCGCTGGGCTCCCGAGCAGCTCCCGCCGCCTCCCTGGCTCTGCTGTCCCTGGCCAGGTGACGGCAAGGCGGCAGCATGAGAGGGGCTCCCAAGACTCAATTAAAAGGAAAGCTGTCAGCCTCTCAGCTGTCACCTCCTGGGTGTGGCCCCTTCAACAGCTCTGCCAGGCGGGCCGGGTCCCTGGGTCTGCTGCCTGCTTCCCTGCTCTGCGCCCGGCCCCCGGGGGCCTCGGGAGCACGGGGTCCCAGCCTGGGTGCAGCCAGCACAGAGGAACCCCAGCTCTGCCCTGCACCCCAGGCGACCCCGGCCGGCTACCCCTGAGCTTCCTCAGGAGCAGAGCAGCTGGGGCGCAGCTCAGCGGGGGCCGGTCCCTGCACCCCACACCCAAAGGCCCCAGGAAGCCAGGCCCCGCGACAGCCGCAGCCACCACTGAGCGCCCTGTGCACCCCGCAGCCTCTGGTGGCTGCACTGCCCACACCAGCCCTGGCCACCCGGCCAGAGACCCTCCCCACGAGGTCACCTACAAGGTCACGTTACCAATTTTTAAAAGGAGACTGCGGTTTGGCTGCTCGAGTGCCAGGGGGCCACGATGGCGTCTGCAGCCTCCTCCGGTCCTGCAGTCCCCCACCCCGCCAGCCGCATGGCCACCGAGACCCGCATCAGGCCTGGCAGGGCCCCTGACGGCGCTGGAGGGGCCAGTGCTGCAGCCACACCCCAAGACCTGCTGGAGGGGGACCCACAGGGCAGGCGGGTTCACAGGTGGCTTCGAAAGTGTCCCTGAGGCCCCTGGACTGGGAGGCAGCACAGCGGTCAGAGCCACCAGCGCCTGCCCGGTCAAGCGTCCCTGGGACCCACACCTGGGCTCCCTGCCAGGGACGTGACGTGGCCCAGCACCTGGAAGTCCTGCGCTCCGTGGGGGCCGCAGTGACCTGGAGGAGGGCAGCCGAGGTCTGCAGGAGCATGGCGGGACAGGAAGGGCTGCCGCACCTTGGGGACCATACACAGAGCACAGGGGACCCGAGGGCCCCTGAGGGAAGGGCCACCAGCCTGAAGGCCACTAGGGAGCCACAGCAAGCTTTGTGCCCTGGAGAGGGTCACCTCTCGGGGTTCAGGAGAACCGCCAGGGCTTTGCCGGCCCTTCCCCGCGGGGCCCAGTCCTCGCTGTCCCTGCCCTCCCCAGGGCCAGCCTCTGCGGATGCCACCTGCCATCTCGGGGTCCCTGCCCCAAAGGCCAAAGCGTGCGAGCTGGCGGGCAGCACAGCCGTGAGGTTGACCGTCCTGCAGCAGCCCAGCACCGCGGCGTCCCATGATGTCTTCAGGGGACAGGGCCCAGGGAAGGTCGTTGTCCAGGAGGGGTCACTGAAGCCACCAAGTTCAAGTGCAGACTGGGACACGTGCTCTGGACTGGGGGGAGAGGGGGAGACGGGGGCAGGCAGAGGTGGGGAAGGAGTAGACCCGGGAGGGACAGGCACGAGACCGGGGACCCAGAGCCTGCGCCCCTGCCCCGGCTACCCACCGGGTGGCGCCAGAGAGCCACGCTGCGCTCCCAGCCTGCGTGTCCCCTCCTGGCAAGAAGTCCCTCGGCAGGAGGCCCTGGAGGGGGCTCCCGCTGGGACCCGGGTCTCCCAAGCGCCCCAGGCCAAGCCCCTGGTCCTGCGTGTCGCAGCCTGTGAGCCTGGTGCGGCTGCTGCGTCCTGCGTCTGCGTCTGGGGGGGACCGTGACTCCGTGGCCTTCCCGCCTGGCAGTCAGCGCCCATGGTCCAGGCTGCACCCCCAGAACCAAACGACTCTCCCGCGGGAGCCGCCCGCCCGGCGCCCCACTCCTTCCTGGGCCACCCGTTGGGTGTCTGAGCCTCCGGGACTCGCTCCTGCCGCGCCAGGCCTCGGCCCTGCCTTCCAGGGCGGCTTCGGCGCCGGGGCCTGACGGGCTTTGTTTCTTCCCTCTTTTTGCGGTGCTGGGCTGGAGCCCGCGGCCTCTTGCCGCAGCCCTTTTCGTCCAGAGGCAAGTTGCCCAGGCTGGCTCCAGCTCGCCATCCTCCGGCCTCAGCCTCCCAAGTCCCCGGATGACGGATGCGCACCACTGTGCCCAGCCGAAGCCCAAAAACGAACTTGAACCCCTCGTTCCTCCTGGAGCCCGACCCGGGGTGGTCCCCATGAGAGCCGCGCCCCAGGTCCAGGGGCTGAGGCTCCCGCTGTGGGGCGCGGTGCTGCGGCGGGGGGCGGCAGCTGGGGTGGGGCACCGAGGCCCGGGGGCCCCGCCCCAGCTGCCCGCGGAGTCGGTGGGCACAGCAATGTCCTGCTGCCCAGGCCCCCGCAGCCCATTTTCTAAGGGGATTCCTTATGTCCTGCCAGGCCCTGGAGGCCCTGAAGCGCCTCACTGCCCACATCTGGCCCTGGCCCTGGCCCTGGCCCTGCGGGAGGAGGCACCCGCACTGTTGCCAGCCCTGAGGGGAGCCAGGCTCGGCGGCCACGCCCACGCCCCCTCCTGGGGAGGCTGAGGCAGGAGGATCAGAAATCCCAGACCAGCCTGGGCACTGCCTTAGCAAGACCCTGTCTCAGAGCCGGGCGCGGTGGCGCACACCTGTAGCCCCAGCACTTGGGAGGCTGAGGCAGGAGGACCGCGAGTTCAAAGCCAGCCTCAGCCATGGCGAGGCGCTTAGCAACTCAGTGAGACCCTGCCTCTAATAAAATACAAGAAAGGGCTGGGGATGTGGCCCAGTGGTCGAGTGCCCGAGTTCAATCCTGGTACAAAAAAAAAAAAAAAAAAAAAAAAAAAAAAAACCTCTCTCTCAGAATGCCGTAGAGGAGGCGGGCTGTGGCCGGGGCTTGCCCAGCCTCCACGAGGCCCTGGCCTCCACGAGGCCCTGGCCTCCACGCTGGCATTGCAAGAACAAGGACAGCAATGAGCCCTCTGTGTGTGGTGGGGAGCCCTGAGATTCTAGAATGTTCAGAGGAGGGGCACAGCCTAAGGCCTAGGGCCGGGCGTCCCAGACTCCAGGAGTTGCCATGATTCTGAGCCTCGGCCTCCAGAGCTCAAGTTCTCGGAGCCTGTCACCTCCCACCTGACTCTGCCACACAGCCCAGGACGATAGCGTCTCCGGGACAGAGGTCACGATCCTGCCAACCCAGCTGCCCCGGCAGAGGACCTGCTTTTCCTGACGTCATGACAAAGTCACAGTCACCTGGGGCTGGCTCCAGTCAGCAGAGGCCGGCGTGGCGGTGTGGCCCGTCCGCCCCAGCCAGGCGTCCCTGGGCCTCCCTCTGACCCGCTTGGGTGCCGCTGGCTTGATGGGTGAGGCCTGAGGCCAGCCTGGCGAGGGAGGTGGCCGGGCCTGGGGACTGGTTCTGCAGGTAGAGCCAGCCCGCCCACCGCTCGGCGCTGCCGCTGCCCGGCTCTGGCCGCGGGGTCCCCTGGCCTAGCTCAGGGGGAAGCCAGCCTCTCGATCGCGGTGGCCTTCGTGCAGCTGCGTGGCACGTGGGTCAGTTCCCAGAAGGGACAGGCTGTGTGCTCACGTCAACAGCTGTCACCAGAGGGATGCTGCCCTCTCACTGCTACGTGGCCCCGCTCTCCCCCAAGCCCCAGAGACACAGCCAATTGACAAACGTGTTCGTCTTTACCAACCTAATAGATGGGAAGGGCAGAAAGGCATTTCATGGTGGCTTTATTTTGTATCTGACTCGCCACGATGGAAAATGAGTTCCCTTTTCTGTGCTTAAAAGATCTCTGCATTTCTTCTTCACAAAAAGAGAGGTCTTTTGCCCATCTAGCTAATGGAGCGTTCATTCTTATTGATTTCTAGAAGCTTTTCACATATTAAGGAAATCAGTCTTTCATGTATCACATCTGAAGTTTCCTTCATTGTGGTAGCCTCCTCGTTGGTGAAGGATGTGTAGGCATTACATGCGTGTGTGTAGTCAGTTAACTGTGTGAGGAGGTACTGGGAATTAGACCCAAGCCCTCACACAGGCTACGCAAGTGCTCTACCCCTGAGCCACACACCCAGCCTTTTTAAATTTTAAATTTGGAGACAGAGTCTCCTGAAGTTGCTGAGGCTGGCCTTGAACTTGCGATCCTCCTGCCTCAGCCTCCTGGGTAGCTGGATCACAAGCGTGCGCCTCTGCACCTGGCAATTGTCAATCTTTTAATGAGCGACCTCTGGACTTAATGTCATGTCTCAGCACACGGGGACCATCACAGAAGGCCCCTGTTTTCTGCTAGCAGTTTGGTCATTTCTAGCTGGTGGGGGGGGTGTTTGGAAGGGAGAGTCTACCTAGAATTTAGTTTGGTTTTAGCCATTTTAAAACCTCCAGGTGGAGTGGGGCCTGGTGGCAGGCGCCTGTGGTCCCAGCTACTGGGGAGGCTGAGGCGGGAGGATTGCCTGAGCCCAGGAGTTTGAAGCCAGCCTGGGCAGCACAGGGAGCCCCGTCTCAGGAACAGACAAGCACCTGATGGCTGACGGCAACGGCTGTGTGGCGGGGGTGCAGCTGAGCCTGGAGCAGGTGCCGGGTTCGAGTCCCGTCTCCCGCTTTCCCTGCGTCCCTGGAGAAGTCACTTGGTCTCCCTCTGCCTCGGTTTCCTCTTCTGTGAAATAGGAGAATTTAGGGGAGCCCACCCTGGTATCCCCGAGTCAGCAAGTGACCACACATCAGGCACCCCCAAGGCCACACTGTCCACTGCTGGAGGGGACGTTCGACTGGCCGAGGCAGACTTGGGATGGCCGAGGCCACGCTGCGTCCTGGCCCAGCAGGGGCGCTGAGGAAGGGGCCCAGGGTCTGAGGACAGCAGGAAGTGGGGTGGGGCTCCTCCGCCCGCCATGGGCACCGGTGTGCGTGTGGTCAGTGACCAGCTGCCTCCTGTGGGCGAGCCGGGCTCTGAGCAGGGGACAGTGCGCGTAGCTCTGTGTCCCCCTCTCCCAACCCGGAGGCCCTAGAGGGCAGTTTCTCGTCCCACAACCCAGCCCAGACACAATCAGGCAGGCGCCGGGCGGGTATGTCCAGGTCCTTACTCTGGGCGCCCTCCAAGGAAGAGGAGCCCAAGTCGTGCCCAGGCCGCAAGACCCTGCCCAACCGGCGCCTCCCTCTCCGTCCTCCCTCTGCTCCGTGCCTCCAGCAAGCTCCTGCCCCAGGGCCTTTGCGCGTCTGCACGTCCCGGCCCGGAGCCGCCTCGCTCCCGGGCCCTCTGGTGCGCGCGCAGTCCTTCAGCTCTCCTAGGGGCCACCTCCTGGGGAGGCCGGCACTTCCCGCCACGTGACCGCGGTCATTTACATACGCGCGGCCCGGCCGGTCGCCGCCACTCGGCGGGCGGGCGGGCGCCATGGAGGGGCTGCGGCGCGGGCTGTGGCGCTGGAAGCGCTACCACATCAAGGTGCACCTGGCGGACGAGGCGCTGCTGCTGCCGCTCACGGTGCGCCCGCGGGACACGCTCAGCGACCTGCGCGCGCAGCTGGTGGGCCGCGGCGTGAGCTCGTGGCGCCGCACCTTCTACTACAACGCGCGGCCGCTGCGCGACCAGCAGACGGTGCGCGAGGCGCGCCTGCAGGACGGCGCGGTGCTGCTGCTGGCCCGCGAGCCCAGGTGGCCGGCGGGGGGCGGGCGGGCGGGCGCGCGCTGGGCCGGTCCCCTCGCCGCGATCCCCGCCGCCTCTCCCTGCCCTCGCTCCGCGCCTGCCTTTCTGAATGTCTTGAGCCGGGGCCTCGCTGAATCGCTGAGGCTGGCCTTGACTCCGCCATCCTCCTGCCTCAGCCTCCGGAGCTGCTGGGATCACAGGCCTGGCCACCAGCTCCTGTCTGCCTTTGGCCTTGTCTGTCCCTGCCTGTCCCTGCGTCTCTCTGCTTCTTTTCTGTCCTCTTGTCTCCCCGCAGTTCTTTTCTGAAACTTGCTGCCCACACTTGGACCTGGCCACCTGGGGACTCCAGAGCAGTCCCCTGGCCAAGGGGGTTGGGGATGGGTCTCCCTCCTCAGGAGGGGTCTGCAGAGCGGTGCTCTGGGCCATGCAAGTGGCACTTCCAGAGGTCGTGGCCTCTCTGGGAGCTGGGTGGCCCCTGGCACTTGGCAAGGTGGGTGGGTCGCAGAGGGGACAGGGAGTCTCAGATGCCACCTTGAGGTGTTGAGCGGGAAGGGACAGGGTGTCACAGTGTTACCCTTGTTTTGTGAGGGTCACTCTTGCCAGAGCCCCTAGAGGTCCGCCCAGTCCACCAAGGTTGGGATATGGTTTGAGAGCAGGAGCCTCAGGCGCCATTCTGTTCTGGGAGGCTGGAGGGGGGGGGTCCCCCTGCTGGGCGTATTGAGGAAGGTCTCTGGGTTCGGGGGAAGCTGGTGGTGACAAAGGCGGGGGTTCAGGGCTTGGGGCTGATAGACCTGTTCCTGGGACGACTTCAAACATCCAGAAAGTGGCCGTTCCATGTGCTGGAAGCATGGAGTAAGTGCCTACTGTGTGCCAGACCCGGTGCTGGGTCCTGCATCCAGTGGGACCAGGACTCCGGGCCTTGGCCTCAGGGACCTGCAGTCCAGTCGGGGAGACAGGTGCACTCCTGTCGAGTGCCGCCCTCCCGCTGGCTTCGGCCTCGCCCAGGCCTCCTGGCCTCCTGTCCCTCTGGCCTCCTGTCCCTCTGGCCTCCTGTCCCTCTGGTCTCCTGTCCTCTCTGGTCTCCTGTCCCCTCTGGCCTCCTGTCCCCTCTGGCCTCCTGTCCCTCTGGCCTCCTGTCCCTCTGGTCTCCTGTCCTCTCTGGCCTCCTGTCCCTCTGGCCTCCTGTCCCCTCCATTTCTAAACTGTGAAGTGCAGTGGGGACCTCTCCTGCCTCCAGGTGGCCGCACTGCCCAGGGCAGGTCGGCACAGGGCACCTGCGGGCCGTGCAGGCCAGCGCGGACGAGGAGGCCCCAGCCTCCCTGAGGGCCCACTGCCGCCTGGTGCGGGCGCCGCGGTCTTTCTGGTTTCCAGGCGGGAGATGCGGGCAGAGCCGGGCGTGGCGGGAGGGCAGCCCCAGAGCCTGGCCTCGGTCCCTGCCCTCCTGCCCACTGCGGGGGACACTCGTGGCTGCCATTTCTAGTATCGTTTCCTGGCGCGGCCAGTGCCCCTTCCTCCCAACCCCAGCCGCCGCCGTCAGAGCCAGTCCAGAGCCCGGCCCAGGGTCGCCCACCCAGGCCCAGCTCCCAGCCTCAGCCACCAGAGGCGGCCCCTCCTCCTCTGCCCACAGCCCTCCGCGGCTCCCACCTCCTGGGGTGGGGGTTGAAGCCCAGGTCCTCCCTGCAGACCGCAGGCCCCCTGCATGTCCTGCCCGTCCCCTCCAGCCACGCAGGCTCCTCCTGTGCCTCCACCACGCCAGGCTCAGTCCTGCCCCAGGGCCTTTGCACAGGCTGCTTTCTCCTCAGATACCCATCTTCCTCCCTCACTCCTTCAAGCCTTTTTTGTTTTTGTTTTTGTAACATGGTGACATGTTAAAACTTCCTTTATTTTGTTTATTTGTTTTTTTTTTACGTGGTGCTGGGGATCGAACCCAGTGCCTCGCGCTCTACCACTGAGCCCCACCCAGCCCCCCTCCAGCCTTTGTCGAGACTCCCCGTCTTCAGCGCAGCCTTGCTACCACCCTGCTCCATGGAGAGCGCACCCCCGCCCCTCCCCACTGGACTGCCCCCCCACACTGCTGGGCACGTAGTAGGTGCTCAAGAAACAGCAGCTGACTGTCTGCTCCGGCGTTTCTGGCACTCGCGGTGACTGGGTGTGGGGAGGCCTGGGACCAGGGCACCGTGTGTCTGAGACCCGTCTGTCTGTCCCCTTCCTCAGGTAGTCTGGGCTGGAGGAGGCGCGCGATGGAGCCAGCGGGCAGGGCACCAGGGAGGCGCCGTCCCCACCTCCAGGGAGCCTGGACCTACTCCAGGTAGGTCACCGATACCTGAAACTCAGAAGGAAACAGGGCCAGAGATAAGAAGGGACAGGCCTCTGTCGACTGTCACCCTCCTCCTGCGCTTGGGGTGGAGATGCGCCTCGCCTTCTCAGCTGCCTTTGGACTACAGGAAGTGGCTCTGAGCAGCGCTGCCCCTGACTGGCTGTGTGACCTTGGGAAGACCGCTCCTCCCCTCTGGGCTCTGTGTCTTGAGAGAAGCCTCGGCCTTGATTGGCACTCCGCGTCCCCCCACCACTCTTTGCCTGCAATTCCTGAAACTGCCACCAGGTGGCTCAACACAGAGCCTGGGGCAAGGGTGCCCCTGGAAGCCACCCCGTCCCTCTTGGAGGGCACAGGGACATGGATGGGGGTGAGGTGAGGAAGGACATTGGCCTGAGAGCTGGTCGCCATCCCGTGGCCTGGGTTGCAGTGGTCTCTCCCCTCTGCTGCTGCCCAGGTCCGGGGCTCCCAGGTGCCACGGCCTCACGCACTCCTGATGGAGCCCTGTCCCCCACGCTGTCGCTGACCTAGGACGTCCTGTCCCTGACCAAACCCACCCCGCAGCCGTGGCCTTCCAGCTGTGCCGTGACCTTGAGGCCCGTCTCCTCCCTGCGGACAGCCAGAGGGGACCCCAGTGATTGGCACCCCTCCGCCCCACCCGGCACAAGAGGGTCCCTCTTGCCTCGGACCGTGTGATGGCCACTCCTGCCTGGCGGCCCGTCACCAACCAGCCCAGCACAGCCTCCTCCAGGAAGTCCTCGGACTGGCTCCGCCCCAGCCCGCCAGCACCTGTCCCCTTGGGGGCCCACGAGCCTCCCTGCCGGAGGGGACCTGGCGGACCCAGCGCTGGGCTGCGCTGGGCTGCGCTGGGCCGCTCACGTCGCGCTGCCCCTGCGCGGGCCCGGCCTGGGGCGCTCTGGAGCCGTGGGTGGGCGCTGGGCCTCCGCCGCCCGCGCGGGGCACTTGGCACCCGCCCGCGGGCCGCGCGCTGAGCCCCTGGACGCACCGCGGAGGCGCCGAGCCTGGAAGAAATAACGTTGGAGTCCCGGCCGCGGTGGCCGCGGTGGCCGCAGCGCCCCCTCCCGGCCCCCAGCCGCGGGCCTCCCGCCGCTCCCAGCGGAGGCGGGACCCCGGGGGACTCGGGGCTCCCGCCCCGTCCTGTGGCCCCCCCCGTCCCCCGTCCCCCCCCTTCAGTCTCTCTTTGTACCCTGGCTGTCGCCCAGGCCCGGCCTCTCCGCAGCGGGCCAGCCGGGGCCCGGCGGTGGCCGAGGACCAGGAGCGCGCACTGACCTGGGCGCCCGCCCCTGGCCGGCCACGCGCACACCTGCGACGAGGTGGCCGCCAGGCTCCTGCGCGGCAGCCCTGGACGGGCCAGCCCAGGTGGGACGGGGGAGGGAGCCGGGCGCCGCTCCCAGTCGGGGTCGCCGGGACCAGGCCTTTCAGGCGTTGTGACATTTAACAAACAGTATGCAAATCGCATGCAAATCGCATGCAAATCGCCACCCATTTCTTAAGCCCCGACAGCTCTGGCGTGGTCTGGAATAATAAAGTCGGACCTGTCCCCGGCGATGGCCTGGGTGGGGAGGCAGCCCCGGCCGCCCCTGCTCCCTGCCCTTCCTCTCTCTTCTCCCAGGCCCTCCCCTCCCCCGCCCGCTCCCCTCCCTCCCGAGGTCCGCTTCCTCCTCTCCCCTTCATCTGTGGAAGGCCTCCGGGGCCTGAGATGAATGTAATCAGCAGCCCGGCTTCCAGCTCCCTGCTGTCCACTGGCACAGAGAGGGCCCCGGCTGGCCCTGGTCACACAGCCACACTGGACAGCATCCCCTGGTCCCCACGTCACCGAGGAGCACAGGGGAGACCACCCCGGCTGGAGTCCTCAGAGTGTCTTCCAGGCCTGGCCTGGCTGGGCAGGGCCTAGGGAACACTGGGGGCTTCTCGGCCTTGACCTTGAAGGGCAGCAGCTGCCCTGGATCCGGCCCAGCCGGCCCTGCTGCTCAGTGAGGCCTGGGTTCGGCCCCTCCCTCCATGCCCCACCTTCAAGGCCTGGAGCCGGGCTGGGGGCTGTCGGGTGTGTGCTGAATAAAAGGTTTGAAGCAAAGTCAGGTTCAACCTCCCAACTTGGCTGTGGCCCCTGGGCGCACGCCCCCAGTGTGGTCCTGGGCACCTCCTTGGCCAGCAGCCCAGGGCAGCCGCCCACTCCCTCAGCTCCCGCCCCACCCAGAGCAAGTCTGGGCCGCCTGGAGTTTCGGGGAGACTTGGCAGGCAGCTGTGGACGGGTCTCGGGAGGAGCCTCCGCCTGGCTGCCCCGGCCTGTGCCCGAGGGTGGAGAGGAGCTTCCCTGGGCCGGGACCAGGCGGGTCAGAGGAGGCACCAGGCTCAGCCGGAAACCGCAGGACCTCAGCCTGGCTCTGGCCCCTGTCCCTGGCCTCAGCCCTCCCGGCCACTCCGGCCTCTGTCCCCAAGTTCCCTGCTGAGCAGGCCTCCTGCCTGAGCCTCCCCACTTGCCCAGCATGCTCGGGGCCTGGGTCCATCCCCACACCGCAGAGTACTGGGCAAAGTGTGGTGACCGGGCCACTCAGCTGACACCCGCATGGGGCCCACAGTCTGTGGGGCGTGCTCCTGGGGCTCCCAGAAACCCCTCGCCCAGCCTCGCCCCAGCGGAACTCAGGCGGGGCCTCTCCTGGCCCAGGTTCCCCCCTGCCCAGAGAGGACGGGCCTCAGGTGGCAGGCTGGAGCGTCTTCCTGAGAAACCTTGAGTCACCCTCGTGCCCCAAGGGGGCTGGAAGATCCTCTGGGGGAAACAGTCTAAACAGACAGAGCTGCTACTCAGCCTGTGACTCACCCGCATCCCCAGTCCTCAAGGAGACCTGCCCACCTCTTCCGGTGAGGGCCCCTGGCTATCCACTGAAGGCTGCTGGCCACACAGTGAGGGTTCCAGGCTGTGCCCTGAGGGCTCCTGACTTGCCCGACCCCAGCTCCCCTGACGGGAGACCACACAGCCTGCGTGCTCGGCCTCTGCCCGTGGAGGCCCGGCCACCTCCCACCCTGCAGCCTGCACCTCCCAGTCGCGGCTTTGCATTCTCAGGGCGTCCTGTCCCATCCTCCGTGACATTAATTATTTATATTATTATTCATTCGATGTATGTTTCCCGGCGAGCCTGTGGGCACCGTGAAGGTTGAGACTGGTCTGGTCACTGTCGGGTCGCCCAGTATCCAGCAGCACAGGAGCCCCAGCCTCCCTCCCCAGGCTCGCCGAGGCCCGGCCTCCTCCCTGGTTCCTGCCACCTCCGTGACTGGCTCCCGGCTGCCGAGGGGCGAGGGGCACCGGATTGGGATTCCAGGCACCCTGGCTCCTGCCGCGGTGATAAATGGGCTGAACTCGGAATTAATTATTGACTGCTCCGGCGAGCCAGCCCGATCCCAACAGATAAAGAGTGTCCTCGACGCTGCGTCTGCGCTTCTCGGGAGTTTATTAGAGGCTGGGAGGCAGCTGGCCACGGGAAGGAGTCTAGAGGCTCTGGAGCCAGGCAGAGCTGGGTGGGAAGGCCTGGACTGTGCTGGGCCACTTTGGGCAACTCACTTTCCCTCTCTGAGCCTTGGTTTATCATTTGGGAAAAAAGGAAGAAAAAGGTATTCTCGTCTGTTGGGATGAATTGGTGTGTGGGGTGGGGATTGCCGCAAGCAAATAGGTTTAGTGTGCAACAGGTGGGGGACTGGAAGCCTAATTCTCTCCCCCTGTTGGCGGGATAAAACGGGGTAGGGGTGAAGCAGAACCCTCGCCCAGTGGGCAGATCTATGTCCCTTAGGTGGTAAAAATGTTGGGTGGCTAACCTGTCTGGGGTTAACAACTTAACAACCACAAAGGACCAACAGTTTGCCAAAACTACTTCCTCTTCCTACACAGTCCAGATCGCCAGACCCTGCTGCAGGGGCACAGCACCCTCTGGTGGTCAGTGAAAAAGCGACAGCATCTTAGCAATTCCATGTCATCAAGTTATCTTTGCACTGTCCTCTAGAAATATCCTGCTGGTCAGATGTAATTTAACATTTGACCGGTAGCCATGAGGGGCGGGGGTAGGAGGAAAACAACACAGTTGAAATTAATTTTATTAATATGTTTTATTTAACTCGATACAGCCCGAAATTATTTTAATGTGTTTATCCGCCATCCATAACTATAACAAATACCTGACGGACGGTCAACTTATAAAAAGAAAAGGTTAGCCGGGCGCGGTGGCTCACGCCTGTAATCCCAGCACTTTGGGAGGCTGAGGCAGGAGGATCGCGAGTACAAAGCCAGCCTCAGCAATGGCGAGGCACTTAGCAGCTCAGTGAGACCCTGTCTCTAAATAAAATACAAGAAAGGGCTGGGGATGTGACCCAGTGGTCGAGTGCCCCTGAGTTCAATCCCCGGTAACCACAAAAAAAAAAAAAAAAAAAAAAAAAAAAAAAGTTCATTTGACTCATGGTTTTGGCGGTTCCTGGCCGGGACTTGTTGGCCACTGCTCCGGGCCAGTGGTGTGGCAGCACAGCAAGGTATCAAGGCGGAGCTCAGGAAGCCTAGAGAGGAGGGGATGACAGGGCTGTCCCCTGGAGGCCACGCCCCCAATGACCTAAGGCCCCCCATCAGGCTCCGCCTCTTAAAGGCTCCACCTCCTCTGATAGGGCCGCCCTGGGCACCAGGCCTTTGTCACCCTGGGAAGAAGCCAGAACTTCTGACCCGGGCCTTGACTGACCCACGAGTCCCTTGTCCCACTCAGCCAGCCTGAACAGGTGGAGTCGAGATTCCTCCCCGCCTGCAAGGCCGTCCAGCTTCCAGAGGGCATAGGCGTCCACCCCCAGTGTCACGCTGCCCCGCCCCTTCCAGCTCGGCACCCCAGGGCCAGCCAGGTGCCTTCTCGCAAAACCTCGGGCAGCCGGTGCGTGGAGCCGCGAGTCAGGGGACGACCCTGGACAGCCCGAGGCCACCGCTGGGGCCTCCTCTGAGGGCAGCGGGGAGCCCTGGGGACGGTCATCCCAGACCCAGCGGGTCCCCCTGGCGGGCGCCTGGGTCCTCCTCCAGCCCCTGGGGGCCGTGTGCGGTGCAGCCGGGCTGCTGGTGGCCCAAGGTCCCCCTTGTCCAGGGCCCCCACAGGCTGCACCGAGGGGCCGGCCAGGGCTGGGGACTCACTTGAAGGCTTGCCTGGGGCGGAGTCCCCACAGGTGTGGGGCAGCGAGGTCCCTTGTGGGACCATGACCTCCCAGAGGGCCACCGAGAGTCCTGCGGGATGAGGCGCAGCCTCTCCTGGTCTGGTGACAGAAGTGGCACCTCATCCCAGCGGCCGGATCCTGCAGTCGGGGGAGCAGAGGCCTGGTCACGGCCAGGGGAGGGGAGGGACAGGGCCACCCTCAGGCTCTGCCCTCTGGGACTCACTGACTTTTGGGGTCCCGGGGTGGGAGGCGGGGCGAGGGCTCTGCCCTGAGCTGTCCCCAGCCCGCCCCGTGGCATTGTAAGCAGGGTCCTTTGGGCTCCAGGGGGTGGGCTGGGGTCTGGGGGAGGGGCTGCTCGGCCAGGTGGGCGCAGGTGCGCAGAGCCAGGATTCTGCGTCACGTCCTCTGGGCTTCTAGGCAGGAACAGACGCAAAAAGCCCGGTGGTATCTGCACGACGTATGCTTTTTTACTCAACACTTATTGAGCACCTACTGCATACCAGGCACTGCAAGAGAACAAGACAAAGACACCACCCCTGGCGGCCCCCAGTCCAGTGGGGCAGGCGGACCCTCCACGTGGGGCAGCATCAAATCAGCCACGGCGGCTCTGCAAAGGCACCACAGCCCCAGGAGACCCGGGAGACCCCGCCCCGCTCCGCCGGCCTCTCTGGCCTCACACCTGCCAGGCCGTTCCCCCTGATGAAGCCTTAATGCCAACCATTAAGCCAGGCAATGACTGGCAGCTCAGCAGGCAGGAGGCCGGGCCTCCCCAGGGGAGAGGGAGGCCAGGAGGGAGGCTGGTGAGTGGCCAGAGCTGAAGCCTGCACCTAATGAGCCCCTCGGGGTTGATCACTGGCCCCGGAACAGGCGGGGATCTATCACTCGAGCAGTGCCCGGCCCCAGGTCCCGCCCAGCCCGCCCTCTCCACTTGTTCAAAAAGCACCTCCCCCCCCAGAAGGCCCAGCCCCGCGGGTGAGCGGAGACAGGTGGAGTGTCCGTCCGGGCTCACGCGAGACAGGACCTAACTGCTAAAGGCAGCCTGCACACGCGTGCTCGGTACCAGGGTAACAGACGCTGCTCTTTGAGCACTGAGTAGGCGCCAAGTGTTTGCACACTTTCTTCAGCTCACTTTACCCTTGGAAGGCTGGGGGCGGGGTGTGAGTTGCTGTCACCCAGTTTTGCAAGGGTGACACGCTTGTAAGCAGCAGAGTGGGTTTTATTTTATTTTATTTATTTATTTATTTATTTTGGTACCAGGGATTGAACTCAGGGGCACTCGACCCCTGGGCCACATCCCCAGCCCTTTTTTGTATTTTATTAGAGACAGGGTCTCACTGAGTTGCTAAGTGCCTCGCCATTGCTGAGGCTAGCTTTGAACTTGCGATCCTCCTGCCTCAGCCTCCCAAGTGCTGGGATTACAGGCGTGCGCCACCGCGCCTGGCTCAGAGTGGGTTTTATTCTATTGATTTTTTTTTTTTTTTGGTTTGGGAAATTGAACCCAGAGGCGCTTACCCCTGAGCCACATCCCCAGCCCTTTCTATTTTTAATTTTGAGACAGGGTCTCACTGAGTTGCTGAGGCTGGCCTTGACTCTGCCATCCTCTAGCCTCAGCCTCTTATCTTCCTCCCAGCGCTGCAGAAACACAGGACTGTGTGGCTCCCTGGCGTGGCGTCCCGGGGTCAAGGGCATATTTAACTGTCCAGGCCAATCGTCATCCCATCCCCCGCAGGGAGACCGAGGCCCAGAGAGGCAGGGAGGGAGCCTCTCCCACCCGCGCCGTCCGGAGGCCTCAGCAGGCTCCCAGCCTGGGCCCCTCCTGCCCCACCTGGGACTCGTCCCCAGCGCCTCCCTTTTTCGTAGGTACCCAGGACAAAGGTCCCCCACCGCCCCCCCAGCGGAGACTCAAGCAGGTCAACCGGAAGCCGGGCAGAGGTGCCCTGAAGGAGAGGGTGACGGCCCAGGGGTCATCGGGTGGAGCCGGAGCCCCGCAGCAGGAGGGCCCAGCCTCTCCCCCCTGCAGCAGCGTCTCCTGAGCCAGCCCGCGCACCCCAGGGCCACCCAGCCCCGCCCAGGGCTACCCAGCCCTGCGCACCCCAGGGCCACCCAGCCCCGCCCAGGACAGGCACACTCGCCAGGACCACACACTCGCGGAGGCCTGAGTGTCCCTGCCAAGGACATCGCCTTTGCCCCTCGCCGGGCACCCAGCAGGCGTGTCCCCTCCCCAGCCGCTCCCAGCCCACATCAGCCCATCCTCTGCCTGCTGCATGGGGACAATTAGAGTGTCAGAGGTGTCACCCAGACAGCCCCGCCTCATGTTTAATTCATCACGGGGCTAATTATAGCCGGGCAGGGGAGGGGCCTGCCCTTGGCCTCCGCCCACCCTCCTGCCGCCAGGGGAGGGCGGGGAGGGGGACGGGCGCCGGTGTCCCCCCAGGCCCCGGCTTTGGGCGGGTTGTGAGGTGCCCAGCACCTCCAGGAGCCAGGGAGGCAGCGCTGGGGTGGCGCGGGCATGGGGCGGGAAGGCCTGGGGACTCCAGCTGGGCAGTGGCACCTGAGCCTCAGGTCCCCTGCCCCAGGCACAGGGCTGACCAGGACCAGGGCACCAGACGCCGCCTCTTCCAGGCTGCAGGAACCGCCAGGGAAGGGGGGCCTCAGGACTGGGCACAGGTGCGGCCCCTGCGGGAGGCTCAGGGCCAGAGGAGGGGGACAGAGGGACGCTTCTGCCTTGGAGGCAGGGTGTCAGGGGTCGCGGACCAGCCGGCCTGGCAGGAGCCACGCTGAGCCTGGGCGCGGTGTGGCCGTGCCGGCTGCCCTGTGCCCGCTGCGCAGCCGCCGTCCCCAGCTGGCCCCAACACACACCGCCCGTTGTGCGTGGGCGTTGCTGGGGACAGGCCCAGGGCCGGGTTCCTGCCGGGCCCTGCACCAACTGCGCCGTCCCCAGCCCCCAGGGCCAAGTCCGCGCACAGGACCTCGGCGCGGCCTGCGCGGGTGGCTCTGCGGGACACGCGGGGGTGGCCCTGTGGCCAGCACGCCCGCGCTGCAGAAGGGGACGCTGCACAGAGGAGCCACCGGGGGCTGAGGCCACAGGCTTTGCTCTGGTGCCCTGTCCCCTCCCCTGCCTCCTGTCCCGGCCCCGCCGGGCGTTGCTGTCGCCTGCGGCTCCCCTCGGGCCCCACTCAGTCCCCACGCACTTGCGGGGACTCGCTGCGCGTCCCGGGCGGCAGCCTCGGCCCTCCCCGCCCGCCGCAGCCGAGGCCCGGAGCCCCCGCGCGCCCCGGAGGGGACGGTGGAGGGGACGGTGGAGGGGACGCGGGCGCGGGGCGGCCGGACCGCGGGCGCGTTGCCATGGCAGCCTGGCGGGAGCCGCCGAGCGCTGCGGCGTCCCGAGGAGCGGCGGCTAAAAATAGCCGCTCGTCACCGCGGGCTTTGGGCGGCCGGTCCCTCCCCGCGAGGAGGCCGGAGGACGAGGGAGGCCGGCCCCCACCGCAGCCTCCCTCCGGCCCGTCTGCCGCCACCTCTGCTCGGAGGCTTCCCGGGCCCTGCCCCACCCCGTCCCGGGACCCAGGCCCGGCTCCCGCCCAGCCCCCGTCTGACCCCCAGACCCCACCCAGTCCTCCCTTTGGCCTCTGATCCTGCGCTGTCCCCTCCAGGAGGCCCGGGGCCCAGCCCGCCGCTCCCTGGCCCCTCACCTGACTGATCGCCCACCTTGATCCGCTGCCCGGCGACACTGTCTGTGGGCCCCGCTTCCCGAATAGGACTTGGCATACAGCAGGTGCTCAATAAGTGTTTGGGGGATGAATGAGGGAAGGACCATCTGACTCTGATGGGAGGATTTCCCTGCGGAACCATGGTGGGCATTCAGACTGAGGGTCCCTGCTGTCCTCTGTCCTCAGGCTGGGCCAGTGGTGCACCCTCTTGGCCACGTTCACTCTTCGGCTTCCAGTTTGGAGAGGATGGTCTGGCTGTGTGACCCAGCTGGCCCACCGACCCTCTCTGGTTCCCTTTCTGCCTTATGGAATCACACACAGTTCTTCGAGGCTGACCGGCCGGTCCTGCTCAGCTCTGGTCGGGGCTGACGCTTGCATGGGGGGGTGAGGTCAGAGGACTGGTGGGGGGTGTCCACACCACATCTTGGGGGTAAAACTAATTTTGCTGGGGAAGTGGGCTACCCCGGGGCAGGGCTTCCTCCAGAGTCAAGGACAGTGTCCAGATTGACCACAAGGTGGCGCATGGTCAGGGCACAGCCTGGTTGCGGATGCGGGAGGATCCAGGCATTTTGGAGCAGAGGAGCGCCAGCCCCGAGGGGGGAGGGGCTGGCATTTGCAGTAAGGCAGTGGCTGTGCTGGGACCCCTTGGTTATCTGAGATAAAACCCATACAACCATGGCCTAAATGAGGGAGGCCATTGTCCCCGGTCCTCCCCGTAGGTGCATCAGCCCAGGCTACAGTGGGGCTCCACCACCACCCTGGACCCAGGCTCCTTCTTTCCCCAACTTCCATATTGTGGCCCATGATGGCTGCCTAGCTCCTGCCATCGTGACAACCTCCAGAAGGGGGGAGGGGGCAGGAGGAGAAGGGAAAGAGGAGGGTCTGTCCTAATTTTCTGAGGTCAGAACCTGAAAGTCACACGCATCATTCATGCTCCCATCCTGTTCTACACCAGTGTCAAATGGTCACCCTGAGCTGCAAGGGAGGCTGGGAAATGTGGGGAGTGGATATCAGGAACTGACCCAGGGTCTCTGCCCCTGCGCGAGCTGGGGAGGAGGGAGGAATCTGTGGCCACGTTGGCGACCACAGCAGGGAGATGCCCCCTCTCCGTCATCGTCCTCTGGAGGCCAGGCTCTGGTCTCAAAGCCAGGTCCACTCCTGCCTGTGGCCTCCACCCAACCCATCCCCTCACGGCCTCCTCCCTGTGTCTACGGCTACCAGCTCCCCCACCGCCCTCCTCTGCCTCCCTGGTTCCCTGGATGCCTGCCTCCCTCCCAGCTCTTCCCCGCCCTGGTTTCTTCACAGCACGGAGGCTCTAAACCCTGCAGGTTCCGTGATTTGTTGGCTATTGTCTGTCCTCCCACGAGTCTGCCCTCCTCCCCGGGCAGGAGCTGTCTGTCTTCTTCCTCACGGCCTCTCCAAGCGTGGACGGTGCCGGGCCCTCCGCGGTGGCTCAGTGCCTGTTTGGAACCACGGAGCTCGGCCTGCGTCCCTGATCAGAGACTGGAACCTGAGGTCCTGGGGCGCCACTCTCCCAAGGTCACGGGCTGGTGGGCGGCAAAAAAACGGCTGGTGTGGGGCTGGTGTGGGGCGGGCGGTGCCCGCTGCTCCTCCACCTTCCTCTCCCGCCCAGAGCCCGCGGCTCCTGCCTGCAGCCAAGAGCCGCGATGACCCAGAGGCCACGACGTCACGCCGGGCCCAGTGCCGGACCCATTAGCTCGGTGTCACAGGGAACTGCCGCATGGCACAACAGCACCGGAGCGTTTGCAAGCACACAGGAAATGCTCCTAGCTGTGCAGTCAGAGGTGCGGCCGGCAGGGGACAGACAGTCCTCCTCCGCGCCAGGAGGTGGGGGGCGGTTTGAACCCAGAGCGGCCAGCGCCGGCCCCTCCTCCCGCCGCCCCTCCCCCCATGCCCTGGGAGGCCACTCACTCCCACCTGGGGTCCACCCTGGACCTCGGTCTCCTCTACTGAGCAATGGCGATCTTGGAACCCGCCCTGGGAGGGCCCCCAGAAGGTCCCACTTGCCCAGTGGCTGGACGCAGAAGGACCCCTCCCGCCCCCAGGGAGCGGCAGACGCCAGCCCGGCCCACCCCCAGCCTCAGTGCCAGGTCTCTGTTTAGTTTAATAATCTCCCGAAAGTTTAATTGTTGTTTTATCCATCCGTGACCTTTCTCTCTCATCTGGAGACGTATTATTGCTAATCTACAAATTTCAAGAACCAGATTTATTTGCAAAACCAATTACCTGCCTATGCAAATGACCCCTCTCCCCGCCGCCTCCCTGGCCAGCTGGCAGGGGTGGGCTGGGAGGGGGCCGCGCCGCCCCCCAGCCCCAAACACTTATCTGGAGCCCTCCAGCCAGCCGCGGCCTGCCCCGAGTTAATTAGAATCTCGGTAATCAAGGAGGCCCTGACCCCGGCGCAGCCAGACCTCCTCAGGGGTCCCTTGGTGGCCACGAGGCCCCTCGGGAAAGGACGCCCGCTCCTTCCCCTCCCTCCCCCTTCTTGCCTCCTTCCAGATTATGCACCAATATTTTTAGGTCCTGAAGGAAGCCCCGCAGTGCAGGACTGCAGGAAAGGAGCCGTCCCTGAGGGCGGCAGCCCGAGAGTCACATGGTCTGCGAGCAGGGAAGCGGTGGGGTGTCGGGGCACCCCCGCCCCAGCATTCTGGTCAGCGCTTGCAGAGCGCGCAGGAGGCCCAGGCCCAACTCCCAGCCCTGCAAAAGGGGGAAAAGTTGCTAATTCTTAAAATGCGGAACTCAGTCCAGCCACAGGGCCTTTGCACATGCTGCTCCCACGGCTGGGATGTGCTTCCCAGCCTCTGGCCAGTCTGCTCTTCCTCCCATGGTCTCAGGTCACACGTGGCCTCCTCGGGAAGCTGTCTGTGCCACCCCATCTCTGTCCCCTTCCCCTGCACCTCTTGCTTTCCAATTCCAACTGCTTCCTGAAATCGGATTCCGTATTTGTGTGTCACTGTGCGTCTCACGGGCCTGGTTGGCAGCTCCTGGAGACAGGAGCTTTGGGCCCTCAGCTGCGTCCCCAGTGCCCAGAGCAGGGCCTGGCCTCTGTGAACACTGGTCAGCGGGGGGGGAGGGGGTGCGTCCCTGAGGCCACGTGAGTCCTGGGGCCGCCTCACCAGGAGGCCGGGCTGTGATCCCCGGGTCTTGGGCCCCGCAGCCCCCTGGTGTGGGATGACCCCCGTTTCTCAGCAGAGGACACGGGGACTGAGAGCTTGGGGAGCCCCAGGGGAGCTGGTGAGTCTGGGGTCCAAAGCCCCTTGGCCCCTAGAGCCCCAGCATCCAGGAAGGGCCAGGAGGCCACTGGCCAGACCCCGGGCTGGACGCGGTTCCCAATGCAGACCTCGGCTGGCCACTGGCAGGGGTGACCGCCGGTCCCTGGGCCCTCTGCTGCACCACGGCATCTCCTTGTCCTTGTCCTCCCTGTGGTGGCTGACCCCCGCTCCCCTGGGACACCGCAGGCTGCCCCAGCAGCCCCATCCTGAGGTCACCACTGCTGGAGACCAGTCCCCAGCCAGTGGCGCGGAGGGGATCTGCGTCTGCTCGGCTGGAGCCAGGCCATGGCCCTGGGCACCTGCTGTCCCTCTGCCGGCCACACTCTCCCGCCTGGGGCTGTCCCAGCCCTGGCGCCTACCGCCCCCGTCTCAGAACCGAGTGACCCTAAAGCAAAGCGCCCCTCGGTGCACAGTGTCCCTCCATCAGCAGGCTGCGGGGGCGGGGCAGGGTGGGCGGGGCCTCGACCTAGAGGTGGGCGGGGCCTCGACCTAGAGGGAGGGGCGGGGTGGGTGCGCCGTGGAGGGTGGTGGGCGGGGTCTTGGCCGGTGGAGGGGGTGTAGCTGGCGTGGGCGGCCACCGCGGGCGCCGGGTGGTGGCGCGCGGGGGAGGCTGGGCAGAGCTGGGCCGCCCCTGGCCCAGGCCCGGGGTGTTGGGGTGTGGGGGGGGGGGGACACTGGGGACTGCTGCGGCACAGGCCTCTGGCCACGTGGGGCTCGGGTGGCCGCAGGCAGAGCTGGGAGCTGTCCCCTCCTGTGCCTGGGGGCCGGGCGCACCCCTGCCCGGGCCGCTCCGCCGCCCCCGCGCCTCCACCCCGGCCCCCGAGCCTCCACCCGGCCTCCGAGCCTCCACCCCGGCCTCCGAGCCTCCACCCCCCGCCGCCCGCAGGTTCAATTACCCCGCCGCCGCCGGGGGCCGGCGATTTTCTTTGGGGCTGAGGAGCTGCTTCCGAGTGTGACTTCTAGTGGCAGCGACACCCAGGGACAGACGCGCAGAGACACGAGAGCAGAGCTGAGCTGGAGGGGCAGGGAGGAAGCCAGAGGAGAGGGAGAGGCCAAGAGGCCGGCGCTGGGGTTCCCACGGTGGCCTCGGGGACTCCCCAGCTCTCAGGCGGTGACCGCCCTGTGCATCCCGGGCTCCCCTTGGGACCTCATTACCCCTGAACCCCGTCTCCCCGAGGAGACTTCGCAGGTGGCCTTGCGGGCTGCAGGGAGGGCAGGGGGGTTTAACCGGGAGGTTTCCGCCCCTCCTGCTGGCGACCTTGGGCGGGTCCCTGTCCCCGCTCCTGAGCCCCGCCCTCCAGGCGGTGATGGATAGGCCCCCTGGCCCCACCGAGCAGCCCGGACGGCCAGGCCTGGTGCCCTGTCCCGGTGATCGTCGAGCGGGAAGCGCGCGCCTCCTGGGAGGCGGCCCGTGATGAAATCCCTGATCTCAGATCAGCGGCTTTACACGACGTCCGCCCCCGCCCTCCCGGGGAGGGCCTCCCGGGGCTCAGACACCGGAGAAATCGCTCCCTGCCCTCCGCCTCGCCTCGCGCTTAGGAGACCGCTGCTCCCTGGAGGGGACGCGGCGCCTCGCGCCTTCGGCCTCGCTCTGACGGTGCCCCTGACGGTGCCCTGACTGCTGTGTGGTCCTGGGTGACTCTGCACCCTCTCTGGGCCTTGGCTTCTGGAACCTCAGTGGCTCCAGATGCGGCATCTGAACCCATTGTGACTGTGGCCCGAGGAAGTCACAAAGCCACCCCGCGAGGCAGAGACCTCCCTCTCTGAAAGCCGTGGTGGAGTGCACCCAAGGTGACTTATCCTCTGGCCGAGCGGTGGCTGTGCCTGTCGTCCCAGCTGCTGGGAGGCTGAGCTGGGAGGCTCACAAGTTCCAGGCCAGCCTCTGCAGCTGAGCAGGACCCTGTCTCAAAGCCAGAGGGGCTGGGGACCGGCCCTGGGTCCAGTCACCAATACCAGAAGTACCTCCCACCTGCTGCCCCCCGCCCCTGTGATCCTCCTGCCCCTTTCGGAGGCAGGGGCTGAGCAGGAGGGCAGGAGAGCACCGTCCCCAGCGTGCAGAGACACAGGCCAGGTGACCCTGAGGAAGGTCACAGAGGCAGGGACTTGGCAGCAGGAAGTGGGCCTTGCTGCGTCTCCGTCTCCTCTGCAGGACGGGCTGCAGGGCAGCGTTACCTCTTGTAGGTGTAATGGTCAGCGGCTGCTGCATAACGAGCCAGCCCAGGCCCTGTGGCTTGGAGACTATCATGTGCTATTGCATCTGCCAGTCACTGGGGTGGGGTGACGTGGGATGACCTTGGCCGATGACCTTCACAGTTGGGTTGTAGCTCCTCTGGCTCAGGCCCGTTTCCAGGGGCCTTCACAGTGCGGCTGGGACCCAAGGCACGCAGCTACCTGGAGAGATCGTGGAGAGATCGCTGGTGACAGCAGGGCGGGGTGGGAAGGACACAGTGGCCCAGGAGGCCTCCAGCCTCAGATGTTTGCTGCTGTCCTCCCAGACAAGTCAGGTGACGGAGCCCAGGGTCAAGGGTGGGAAGTTCCCTCTGTGTCCTGAGGTGCCAGCAGGGGCCTGGTGCAGAGAGCACTAGGAGTTGTCACCAGCCACTCTAAAAGGGAGGTGGCAGTTTGTAGGTACTGTCACAAAATACCTGAGGCAGCCTGCTTACGGAGCAAAGAGGGTTCTGCTGCTTGTGGTTTTGGAGGCTGAGAGGCCTCATTGTTTCCGCCTCTGCGGAGGCCCCGTGTGGACGGCGTCACGGCGGAGTGTGCGTGCGAGGGACAGCACGCAGGAGCCAGGCGGCCGTTCAAGGCCAGGCTTTTTGCTTTTCCCAGCTCTGGGGACAAACCAGGGCCTCACACGTGCTAGGCAAGCGCTCACTGCTGAGCCGCGCCCACAGCCCGTCATTCCTCCCCTTTGCTTTGTTGGTGCTGAGGGTTGAACCAGGAGCGCCCCACCACGAGCCACAGCCCTGGCCTGTTCCATTTCTTATTTTGCACACAGGGCCTCACTAAGTTGCTGAGGCTGGCTTTGAACTTGCAATCCTCTAGCCTCAGCCTCCTGAGTCACTGCGATGACAGGCGTGGCTGCCGTCCGGCTCATTCTCTGGAGACGACCCCAGGGTCCCGCAAGCACCACACTGATCCCCTCTGAGGGTGCACCCCCCTGACCTGAGCAGCACCTTCTCCCCCACCTCTTAGGTCCCACCCAATCTGTGCCACCAAACTGAAGAGCAGGCCTCCAACACGTGACCCCTCCAGGGACAAACCACACCCTGGCCACAGCCCCAGACTCCAACCCAGCTCTCCTGGACGGTGAGGAAGTTGGTATCGCGCACGCGCACACAGAGGCCTCGGGCTCAGGGTGGTGTCGGGGGGCTGTCAGCACCTGCAGACGTTGCCGAGGCCTTTGGTGTCCCTCCCCTCCTCCACTGTCCTCCCCTGTCCTCTCACAGTTGGCCACAAAATGGCTGCCAGAGCTCCGGTCATCACATCCAAATGCAAACTCCATTCAGGAGAAGAGTGGGCCGCGTCCTCTGTCTCCACGGAGCAAAGACGCCTCGCCCAGACCTCCCTCCACATCTCCCGGCTCCACGCGCCCGCTTCTAAACCAGCCGCGGGCCAAGGGGCTCGGGCGATTCCTGCTCCTTGCCTTAGATCAGGGGCTGTGTTAGGAGGAGGTGGAAACTCAAAGGAAGGGAGCCACAGCCAGAGCAGGTGGACAGCTGGGGACATTCATCACATGGTCACTGGCTGCGGTCCCTTCCTGTCCCAGGAAGGACCTCGTGGAGGCCCAGTCATCCTGGCCTCCTGGAGGCTGGGCCGGTTCCTCAGACTTCCCTGGTTTGGGTGACTTTGGCGACTTGAGGGAGAGCTGGTCAGGGTGGGGTCCCCCAGCCTGGACTTCCTCACTGGACTGCGGTTGGGGCCCGGGGAGGGCCCCAGATTCTCACGGTACCTGCTCCCACCCGGGTCTGCCCAGGGATCTACCCGCACACTGTCCCTTACCTGGAGGGACCGCCGGCAAAGCCTCCTCGCCCACAGACGGAAGACCGAGGCCAAGAGGCGGGTGGCACTTCATTCCTGCCTAGATTCGTTCACTACCTTCTGTGGCTTTATTCCTGCCTTTTATTCACTAATTTCCTTCCTCCCTTCCTCCCTTCCTTCCTCCCTTCCTTCCTTCCTTCCTTCCTTCCTTCCTTCCTTCCTTCCTTCCTTTCCTTTTTAGTATTTGGAGGGGGCAGAGTCCTACACAGTTAGGAAGGAGGCGAGATCTCGTCCAGGAGAACTCCCCTGTCGCCTGCTTCCCGTTCACTCAGTCCCTACCCACTCATCTCTGGAGGGGATTCTAGTCTCACGAATTCTAGAATTCCTTGTGAACCTTCTATGACTTCTACAAATACGATGAAAACCATGCAGATTTGTTTGTCCTTTTTTAATGGCAAACGTAGCTCAGGAAGGGCTGAACTTGCTTTTCAATCTTCACAGTGTGCCTTGGAGACCCTCCCCAGATCGCTCGTTCTTTTCTACAGTTGCGTAGTACTCCATGCCGTGGACGGGCCACGTTCCATCATCATCAACCTTTCGGGCTTTGCTAGGTGGTCTGTCCACCCAGGTCTCACTGCGGAACTCCCCTTAACCCCTGGGCTCCTGCGAGAACCCCTGCCCTCCTGGTGGCGTCAAAGCCACGTGGCTGCAGCCTGTGGTACTGGCCAGGGGAACGGGAGCCCTGGAACTGCTCAGTTGGAGACCCCGCCCCGGGCGGTCTGGGGGTCCCAGTGAAGGGCCAGGCCCGTGGGGGTCAGTGCGGCTCCAGGCAGGACACGGGCAGCTGTGGAGCCTTCCCAGACGCTGCCAAGCCCAAGGTCACAGCCGAGTCAGGAGGCAGAGGGTGTTGCCCGGACTCTGCTGGCCTCGGGCCTCGGCCTCTGGAGTCTGTGCTGCTCCTTCTCCTTGAGGGGGTCAAGGGTATGGAGAAGCGGCCAGCAGGTCCTGGCGGGGCCTCTGTAGCTGCTCCTGGGTGGCAGGGCTCCCGGCCGTGGCCTCCAGAGGGTCCCGAGAGGCCCTGGCCCGTCTCTAAGCCCGCCAGCCTGGAGGAGCTGGGGCCGAGCCTCCCCGTGCCCGGCGGCCGCTCAGCTTCTCGAAGCGCGTGTTTCTGGCGGGCAGCTGCGGGTGACCCTGGCTTTACTCATGAGGAAGGGAAGGGCGCCTGGCATTCTGGGAGACGCTGCGCCGCCCAGTGCACCCGTCAGGCCAGGTCTTGTGGGGAGGCCGGGGCCTCAGCTGGGCTCACGGCGCCTCTGTGGTGGGCCAGATGCTGAGCAGGTGACGGCTGACCTCGGCTGGTCTCCTGCTTGTTTGGGAGTGAGGTAGCAGGTGGTCGGGACTACGGGGCCCTCCCTTGTCCCCATCATCTTCAGCCTGGTCTTGTCCTCGTGGGAGCCGGGCTCCACGGAGGTCCTGCTCCAGAGGCCTGTGACATGGCTGAAGCGCCGGGTGACAGCCTGACTTAGACCCCCAGGTCGCCCTGCACAGGGCCTGACTGTCCCCCGGGCAGAGGCCGGGACAGCAGTGTGGCCCAGCGGCCTCCTCCCTCCTGAGGCCCTCTCCGAAGGGCTCAGTGGCCCAGAGGGACGTCTGGAGCCAGGGGAAGAGGTGCAGTGGTGTCCCATGGGGACTGTGAGGTGGGGGTGGGGAGCCAGGGGCTGCAGCTGGGGTGGCCGCGCCCGTCCTCGTCCCCGCCATGGCGTCCGGCTGCCTGTGTGGGGCCCGGACTCGTCTCGAGCATAAACCAGACGTGGGGACCCCGGGCCGTGTGGGTGCGGGGGACAGGGCACAGGTGCGACCAGGGGAGGCCGCGGAGCTGCGCCGGCCGCCTGTTCAACAGCGACACCTGGTGGCGACCGCCGGCGCAGCACCGCGGCGGCCCGCTGTCCGGAGGCGCCACTGCGCATGGGCGCCGAGAAGCCGGGCCGCGGGGAGACAGCGGGGGCGCTCGCCGCTCCGCACGTCGGGGCGTCTGGGTCTCCCCTGCCGCCAAGCAAAGGGGAGGAGGGCAGTGGCCCCGACAGCCTCCGGGGCAGCAGGGACACGAGACTATTGAGCCGCTGCTGCTCCTGCCCCCCTTCTGCACCCACACAGCACCGGGGACCTTCCCTCGACGTCCCCAGTCCTGCTTTTGGCTCACGGGGTTCAGGGCTGAGGGGCCGGAGCGCCCCACCCGAGCTCACCCTGCAGAGGCCGGGTGGGCATCTCAGGCACCCGGGGCTCCCCGAGATTCGCTGGACTTGTCGGGAAGCTCTGCCGTGGGGAGGCTTTCCTGGGGAGGTGCAGAGCTGACGGGAGCCGGGTCCTCCTGGGAGCCACCTGATGCCCACGTGGGACAGCCTCCTCCCCTGCCGACGAACTGATGGAGAGGGAGGCAGCGATTCCAGCACCCGGGTCGAACCTCGCCTGAAGCTGTCTTTCTGTTAGAATACCTCTCTCTTTCGCCCGCGCCACTCGGATTCAAGTGCTTTCGTCTGTTGCTGTGACTTGCAGAGTCCTGACTATTGAATACCAGAGCTGGCAGAGCAGTCTCAGGGCACTGTGGGAGTGTGCTGGGTGGCCCTGACGAAGGCCCTCGGATGGCCAGCCAGAACAAGGAAATGCCTCATCTCACAGTGCTGGAGGCTGGGGCGGGGGACCAGGCGCTGAGAGGGTCGGTTTCTTGGGAGGCCTCTCCTCGGCTTGTGGATGGCCGTTCTCTGTGTCTGTGTCCTCATCCCTAGTGTAAGGACACGGCTGTATCGGCCTAGCGCCCATCCTAATGACCTCATGGAGATTTAATTACCTCTTTTTATCTATTTTTTTGGTACCGGGGATCGAACTCAGGGGCACTCGACCCCTGGGCCACATCCCCAGCCCTTTGTTGTGTTTTATTAGAGGCAGGGTCTCACTGAGTTGCTAAGGGCCTTGCCATTGCTGAGGCTGGCTTTGAACTCGCGATCCTCCTGCCTCAGCCTCCCAAATGCTGGGATTGCAGGCCTGCGCCACCGCGCCCGGCTGGAGTACCTCTTAAAGACCCCCGTCTCCAAGCACAGGCACGTTGGGGCTGTGGCCTTCTGCGTTTGGATCTGGGAAGATTCAGCCCCTGCAGACACGGGAAGGTGGCGTCTGCTTGCGGGGTCACAGCATCTAATTGCAGAGCCCAGGGAGGGGCCGGGCCCTGACCCTTAGGCAGGGAGGAGAGTGTCGGGGACAAAAGCAGTGGACTGGTGGCTTTGGGGCTGGAGGTGGCTGCTGCAGGTAGCCGGTGTGTCCTGCTGCCGATGGAGCTCATGGCCCGGGAGCTGGGCTGCTGGGTGCGGAGCCTGGCCTGGGACTCACTTGCTGTGTGGCCCTGGGTGGGCTGGTGGGCCTCTCTGTGCTTTGGTTTCTGTGAAGTGGGTTAAGGAGCCCCTTGGGCTCTGCCTTGGTGGCTAGGGCTCATCTCCCCAGGTGGCTGCAGCAGGGACACGCTCGCCTTCCTGCTCAAGAACATTCCATGGCTCCCTGCTTCCTTCCTCAAAGTCCCGACACTTGCTACTGGCCTTTGAGGCCGTTCAGTGGCTCAGCCCCACCTCCGTCCTCCCTGCCCAACCGTTCCACCCACCAGGCCGCCCCCTCCCTTCTGCTGGTCCCTCCATCCTGTGTGTGGGGGGAGGGGTTAGGATGGAGCCAGGGGCACGAACCTTAACCTCCTTCCCTCTTATTTTTTTTATTTTTATTTAAAAAAAATTTTTTTTTAGTTGTAGATGGACGCTATACCTTTATTCTATTTGTTTTGTTCTTGTGTGGAGCTGGGATGGAACCCAGTGCCTCGCACATGCTAGGCAAGCGCGCCACCACGGAGCCCCAGCCTATCGCCAAGGTGACCAGGCGGGCCTCCGACCTGTGATCCTCCTGCCTCAGCCTCCTGCGCCCTGGGATGGCAGGGGCACCCCTGCCTGGCCCTGCGTCCTTTCCTAAGGTCTGGTTCCAAGGTCGCGTCTTCGGGAAGCCTCGCCACAGGCCCTGGCCCGTGCCCCTGGGCCCTGTCCTGGGCTGGTGCACACCGAAGGGCTGGACGGCTCGGGGCGGACGGGCTCGCCAGGGCTCCGGGCTCTCCTGTGGGCCTGCGAAGTGGACCCTGTTTCTCAGGCCCGTAGTGCACAAGAGGACACGGAGGCCAGCGAGGCCACCTGCTCACGGGCGCTGGAGAAGGAGCTTCGAGCGCCTGACCTGGCGACCCCGCCTGGACGCCTCCCGCGGCCTCCCGCGGCCTCCCCATGGCGTTCGCTCGGACGCGGGGCTGTGTGGCTCCGGGGCCCCTCTGCGTCAGGACGCTGGACAGAGCCCTGGCGGGGACAGGCGGAGGGCAGTGGGCAGGGGCAGGAGGGTGGCCCAGGGAGGGGAGGGGTGGGATTCGCCGCCAGCAGGGCCCTGGGCCCCGAGGCCACGTGGGCCGTGGCGCTGGCTGCCGAGGCCCAGGCGGGTCCTCAGCTGGGCAGCAACGCCCAGGCCTCCCCCAGGAGTCAGGGAGGGCCGAGGGCTGGGGCCAGGCTCACCTGGCCTCTCTGCCTGCTGGGTGACCTTGGGATGCCCTTCAACGCCCTGAGCCTCAGGTCCATCGTTGTTAAAGGCTTCCTTGAGAATTAGGAGGTCGGTCAACATTAGGTGCTCAATAAATGAGCAGCAAGAGCAGAAATGGTGAGGTCACAGCACTGGTCACGAATGACGGCAAGTGGCAGGAGGACAGGGCTCTGCAGTCTTGGGACCTGGACATGGAGGCCATCAGGCCTCAGAGACACGAAAGCACGGCCAGGCCAGTGACCTTGGGAGCCTAAGACTCACATACCCTAACCTTAACATTGACCTTAACCCAGCCAACCCTGACCCTGACCCTGACCCTAATCAACCCTGATCCTGACCCTCACCAACCCAAAGGCCCGGGGACACAGCTTCATGGTGGACAGCTTGCCCAGCCTGTGCGAGGCCTTGGGCTCGGGCTCCATCCCCAGCACACCAAGGAAAGAAAAGAAAAGATGTGATGGTTGTTGCCTTGGCAACCCCTTTGGACTGCGAGGAGCAACGTGGCAGACACAACAGGACCACGTTCTTTCTCGAGTAGCTGAAGCAGTTGTGCTCAGATGAACCAACCATCCATTCAACGAGCATTTATTGAGCTCCTTCTGTGTGCCAGGCTCTGTACCAGGCACTGGGAACATATGAATCAAATGGACAAAAGTTCCTATTTTTGGGGACCTGACATTTGGTGGAAGTGGCCGCAGACAGTGGACAAATTCCTAGTTCCAGATAAGTGAGAAGTGTTCAGGCAAAGACGGGCGGGTGCAGGGGAGTGCCGGGTTGGCCAGGGGAGGCTGTGGGAAGAGGACCCCGGTGACTTGCTGCACCAGGTGACACTCTCTCTTTTCTTCTTCTTCTTGGGTCCTGGGAATTGGACTAGGGGGCACTCGACCACTGGGCCACATCCCCAGCCCTATTTTATGTTTTATTAGAGACAGGGTCTCACTGAGTTGCTTAGTACCTCACTACTGCTGAGGCTGGCTTTGAACTTGCGATCCTCCTGCCTCAGCCTCCTGAGCCACTGGGATGACAGGCGTGCGCCACCGCGTCCAGCGACCCCCAGCCCTGTTTATTTTTTAGTTTGAGACAGGGTCTTGCTAAGTCGATGGGAGCCTCACTAAGCTGCCCAGGCTAGCCTTGAACTTGGGATCCTCCTACCTCGACCTCCTGAGCCACTGGGATGACAGGCGTGGCCACCCACCGCGCCTGGCTGGAAAACGTCTCTTGGTGTTGGAGTGAGGTGGCCAGGTGCGCAGGTCTCCGACCCCCTCATTTTCCAGGTGAGGACAGCGTGGCCGGGGACGTGAGGACGGGCCACGGCCACGCGCCTGACAGAGAGCGCAGCTCAGAGCCCCTCAGGCTGCGGCAGCTGGGAGCCCGGGGGCATTCCAGGGTAGGAAGCCGCTGTCCCCACCTGTCAGGCTGTCCTACCACGTGGCACCCCTCTGGGAGGCCTCTCTGGCCCCTGCTGCCCTGCGGCCCCGTGGTGGGCTGTGGCCTCTCAGGAGGCCTAGGGACCGCCTTGTCCTGGCCACAGGGTGTCCTGTGCGTGCGTGGCTCTGGGGACCCCTGACTGCACCCCGCCTGTAGCGGGGCCTGTCACCACGCGGCTCAGAGCGGTGTCACTTTATCTGTAGGAGACCTGGGCCTGCTCCACAGGGTGGGTGTGGGGGCGCGGCTGGCCTGGGCACTCTGCGTCTCTGCCCCAGGGGCTCCCCGTTGGCCCCCCCGGCTTGACCGGAGCCTCTGCGTCAGTCCCACTCCGCAGAGGGGCTGGCATCTCTCTGACACTGTGTCTTGGATTCTCTTTCCTGGTTTCGGGGAGGCCCAGGGAGCCCTGCCCCGTGCCATGCTCACCAGCTCTGGGCACCACACACTGGGCAGAAGGCGCCAGGATCCTGCCTATTTCACGGTGCTGGAGACCCAGGCCCAGAGAGGCAAGGCCCTTTTCCCAAGGTCACACAGCAAGGAAAGGGCAGAACAGGCAACATGAACCGAGGACCGCCTCTCATCAGACGCCTCATGGCCACTCGGGCCTGTCCCTCATCGCTGAAAGAATGTGGCATCTCGCTGGCTCTGAAAGGCTGGGGCGTCAGGTCTGGGTTTGAGCATTGTTTTCCCACACGTGGCCGCCGCCGGGCATCTCCCGGGCTGGGTGAGCTCTGCCACTTACCCCCCAAGCCCCTTAAATCAAAAAACCTGCGTCAGGCCGCCCTGTCCCAGCCTCCGTCGCTGGGGTGACCGGTGTGCCACGGAGCCCGGCCTGGCCTTGACTCCGAGGTCCACTGCCCCGTGGCCTCGGCCAGCGTCCAGCCTCTCTGGCCTGGTTTTCCTCCTCAGGAGTGTGGCGCTGCCCCGCCCTCGTGGGGACCTGAACGTCTCAGGGGGACTGTCAGGTCCGGCTGCTCTTGCATCCCGGAGACACTCGGAAACAAAGCCCCCGGGCCTGCCGGACACGCGCCACAACCGCAGGTCCTGGGCCGGACGCTCACCTGCACCCTGGTGGCCTGCGACTCCCTGGCCAAGCGCAGCTCGGGACTCTGGGCTCAGAGGGCTGTGGCCACGTCCCCCTCCCCCAGACGCAGCGTCCCGGAGTGCCATGTCCCCTCCAGTTTCACCCCGGGAATCGATGAGGGCCAGGCCAGCGGATTCCCAACCAGCCGCCTTCATGATTGTCGTGTCTTTAATAAATCGCGGGTCGCAGGCCGGAGCCCTCTGCTGTCCACCCCCGGGGACAGGCCGGCGCCCGTCTCCCTCGTCCTCCACCCAATCGAGAGGCCCGGTGGCCGCCGCGGCTGGCCCCGCGCCGGCTCCTTCCATTACGGAATTGCTTGAGCAGCGTTTTAAATAACGAAAAGGGGGTCATTTAATTTTTTCGCATCGTGGAAATCAATACGCTGTCCTTCAGCCGCCGGGGACCGCGGGGGACCGCCGGGAAGCTCCTCCCACTTAATCCAATCGCCTTGGGTCTGGCCAGGGCCCCACGTGTCCCCCGCCTGTCCCTGCGGCCAGTGGGCTCCGCAGGCCGTGCAGGTCCCCGCCCCCCAGGCGCCGTGGGAACCAACGGTGGGGGTGGGGACAGGGTGGTCAGGCCCACATGTGGGGACGCGTGTGGCGGCCTGGAGTGGCGGAGGCTCAGCACCCTGCAGCGCCCAGGACGTCACTGAGACCCTCCTGGTGACAGGGGACCCTGGTTCAGCAGGGACGGGGACAGGGGCATGGCTTGGAGGACCCAGATCTCGTCTCTGTCCTCGCTCTGGAACCCGGTGTCCTAGTTATTCCAAGTTCACGAGGAGGAGGCTCTTGTGGCAGCGGAGCTGGCGGCCACCGGGGCCAGCAGGACACCTGCCGGGCTCCCCTCGCAGCCGCGGGCAGGCCTGGGCCGGTGCAGGCTTCAGAGGAGGGTGAGGAAGCCCGGAGGTCCTGGAGGTGCCCGGGGGTGCCCGGGAGTGCCCCGGGGGGTGCCCGGGAGGTGCCCGGTGGGTGCCTGGGGGGCCCAGGAGGTGCCTGGAGAGGTGCCTGGGAGGTGCCCAGGGGGTGCGGGCCCAGGGGGTGCCCGGCGGGCCCAGGTGCCCAGGATGGCCGTGCTGGCGGCAGCCTCGGTAGCAGAGGGGTCACGTCAGCCCCGAGCCCCAGGCCAGGTTCCACCCTGCGTGGCCTGTCCTCCTGGCCTGCGGACCTTGCTGGCCACCTCGTGCCGCAAGGGAGGGTGGTGAGGGCACCCTCTGTGCCTCCTCCTCCCAAGTGGCACTAATGCCACCTGGGGACACTCTCACAACCCCATCCAACCCGGGTGACTCCCAAGGCCCCGTCTCCAAATCCATCCCACCGGGGCTTTAGGACTTCGGTGCGTGAGTTTCGCAGAGACGGGGACAGCCCTACATTCAGCCCAATCCAGGGGCTTCTCTGAGGAGGTGACATCGGGGCCAATGCCTGTGGGTTGTAGAGTTGGGACAACCCCAGCGCAGTAGCCACACCTGTCATCCCAGTGACCCTGAGGATGCGGCAGGAGGATGGCAAGTTCAATGCCAGCCTGGGCAACTTAGCAAGGCCCTGTCTCAAAACAAAAAAAATAAAAAAGAGCTGGGATGTGGCTCAGGGGTAGAGTGACCCTGGGTTCAGTCCCCAGTACTGCAAAAAGAAAAAAAAAAGTTGGGGCAAAGGTTATCAAATATTATTATGGTCATAACTAACGAGGTTGTGATGCTGGGCGTGGTGGTGCACACCTGCAGCCCAGCCCCTCGGGGGGTTGAGGCAGGAGGACGGCTTGAGCCCAGGAGCTTGAGGCCAGCCTGTGCAGGATAGCAAGACCCCGTCTTAAAAAAAAGAAAAAAGAAAAAATAGGTGCATTAGTCAGCTTTTCATCACTGTAACAAAATACATGAACTAGTCGACTTATAAAGGGGAAAGGTTATTTTTGGCTCACAACTTCAGAGGCTTCAGCCCATGGTCGGGGTTCCATTGCTGTGGGCCTGTGGTGAGGAAGCGCCTCGCGGCAAAGCAGTGGGGAGCAGAGGGGCTTGCCTTGGCCACCGGGGGACGGAGACGAACAGCAGGGAGGCTCCCAAGACCTCAGGCCGCCCCAGGCCCACCTCAGAGCGCCCACTGTTTCCTAAAAGCACCCCGGGGATGCTCGGGATCCACGCTGTGGCCACGGGTGATGACAGCCTGCACCAAGCATATCCTCTGAACCAGACCCTGGACATCGTCTCTGACTTCCTTTGGCCAGAGGGGAAAACAGATGCTGGGGTGCTCAAAGGAGAGTGGACCCGGTGTCTCCACAGCAGGGCATGAGGGGGCGTGGCAATCCTGGCTCCGCCCACCTCGCTGGACCCAGTGAGTGTGCGGGACAGGAGGGGCGTGGCACATGCCGGCTCCGCCCACCTCGCTGGACCCAGTGAGCGTGTGAGGGCGGGAGGGGCGTGGCACATGCCGGCTCCGCCCACCTCGCTGGACCCGTGAGTGTGCGGGGCGGGAGGGGCGTGGCACATGCCGGCTCCGCCCACCTCGCTGGACCCGTGAGTGTGCGGGGCGGGTGGCAGGGGCTCCCTGTGGGGGAGGCGCCTCTCGTGGCTGACACGGGCAGGACCGGCTGCGGGGACCAGGGCGCGTGACCGCGCTGGCCCAGGGGAGCAGCGGTGGGGCTTCAGACCCGGGGGATGCAGAGAAGAGGGGGAGGGACAGATTCTGGGGTCTGCAGGTGGACGGGGCAGGAGTTCCTGAAGTTTAGCTGTCAGGCTGGTGGGAACAGACAGCTGCAGGATACTGGGCAGCTGCCGACCGGGCCTCTCCGACCCCTCCATCTTCCAGCTTGTAAAATGGGGCCAGTGTGGCCTGATCAGGGGCTCAGAGCCGGCGCCAGTGGCGGGCTCGCCTCCGCTCACAGCTCGGGTCTCCCGCGCCGCGCAAGGCGAGCCCGCGCCTTTAGCTGAGAACCGAGGGCGCGGGCGGGCGGCCTCTGCTGGCGGACGGCGGCATCGCACCCCTGCTCTATTAGCCACAAAACCACGGCCGCAGAAGGAAAAGCAAACCCCGGAGCTTGCTGAGATGAGGAATAACTGAATTGAATTTTATGATTTTATCACCGAATTGGATTATTGAATCTTATTTTCTGGGCCTTGGAAGGATGTGGGGAGGGTCGGTGTCATACGGAGGAATCCCTAGGTAGTGCGTGGAGGTGACGAGAAAGGCACGGGTGCTGGGATGCCCGGGAGACGGCTTTGGCTGCCCTAAGCCAGGCCCTCAGAGCCACCGGGAGGAAGGCCTGCAGTGGACCCGCCCCTCACACGTTCCCGGCGCGTGTGTGTGCACGGCCTGCCCACACCTTGATCTTGGACTCTGGCCTCCAAAACTGTGAGATGATGCACTTCTTTCGTTGGGGCCGCGTGGTTGAAAGTACCCGAGACTTAGGAAGACCTAGCAGACCAGTGCACCTGCCTTTTGGAACGATTTCCTCACTTGTTTGGGGGCCATAAAATGAGCATTAGTGGGAACTGTTCATGCCCTGCCCCTGCCCCAGAGACCACTGCTGCTACCCCACCTGCCTGGGTGCTGGGTAGGCTCAGAGGCCTGGTGCTAACCTGTCCTGGAATACAGTGGGCACCAAATAGACGTTAGTTGTTATCAAGTAACTAGGATCTGTTTTTTTTTTTTTTTTTTTTTTTTGCCCAGCTCCTGTGGTTGAATAGATGACCCAAAACGTGATGATGTATCACCATGCAGGGTTTCATGGGTGAGGAATTTGGTAGCTGCTTTGTTGAGCACGTCTGGTGCAGAATGTTACCCAAAGGTGCAGGCAAGGGGTCAACGGGGCCATGTGGTCTGCGGCTCCACTCGGGCTGGAGGAGCCACTGCCCAGGTCACCCACGTGGCCATGGGAAGGGGCCTCAGCTCTGCTCAAGTGCTTGTCTAACCTGGCGGCCAGCTTGCCCCAGAGGCAAGGACCCAAGTGAGGGCAAGGAGGAAGTTAGAGGGCCTTTAAGGTTTGGCTGTGGAAGCCACGGTCACTGTAGCATATTCTACTGGCCACATGGTCCTTCGGGACCACAAGGTCATGAATGCCAGGAGGTCAGGCTCACTCAGACCATTGGGAAGGCTGGCTCCAAGGGGATGTTTGTTACAGCAGCACAACAAGCCTGAGCTGACTGAGACAAGACGTGACTACAGGAGATCACGTCCCCTCTCGGTCTCCACATCTTTAAGGGAAGGAAGTGCATTTGTGAGCAATGGCAGGAGGAGAGGGAGTTCCAGGAGGACACCGAGGTCCCCCGCTTCATCTCTTTATCTGCTCATCTCTCCCCCCGTTGTTCTTGTGGTGCCAGGGACGGAATCCTGGCCTTGTACGAGCTAGGCCAGGCTCTACCACTGAGCCACACTCGGGGCATCTGACTTCATTTGAAACCTGCAGACACACTCACGGGAGCAAAGCCCCCTCCACCGTCCCTCTCTCACCGCCGCAGCGATGGCTCCCACCTTGCTCCCTGCGGCCGCCCTGCGCGGCCTCCCCTCCACGCCCTCTGCATGACCTCTGCCTCACCTTGGTCCCAGAGCTGTGGGATTGGCTGACACGGACTGAAACTCTGAAATCTTGAGCCAGAACACATTTTCTTCTTAAAAAAAAAAAAAAAAAAAAAGGACTGGGCCCAGAAGTCCTGGCCATGGCCGTGGGGGGCTGTAGCGTGGGCACTAAGTCCCGGCTCCCCCCAGCCAGCTGAGCCGGATCCGTAAGACGGAGCCACCTCCTCTCCGCGGGGGTGAGCATTAGGGCTGCTGCGGCCCAAAGGACCCCACACTGCTGATAGCAAGTGACACTTAATAAATACCCACTGTTGACCGGAATGCCGTCAAGAACATGCCGTCAAGAACATGACCCCCACAGCACCCCCTCGGGGCCCCAGAGCCAAAGGGATTCTTTGGACCCTGGTTTCAAATCCTGAAGCCCAGAGAAGGCAGAGCCGTCCCGGCCGGGGTGGCACCACCCACTTGCTGACCCCTCTTTCTGAGGACTGCTCGTGCGCAGCCTGCGGGCACAGCACCCCGCTGAGCGTTGGGGGGGGCTCCTTGGAGGTCCCGTGTGCACGGGAACCCGGAGGTAGGTAGAACAGCATGCAGAGCTCGGGGAGGGGGGGGGTCTGGGACTAGACCGCAGAAGACAGAACAGATCTTCATCTTGACGATCTGCTGAACATGCTGGATCAAGCCACTCCTGACGTCCACACACTTCGGAACTAAACGCAAGCCTGGTCCGGCCTTGCCTTGTGAACTGCTGGGGCTGGGGGGCATCAGAGAACCCACAGCTCTCTGGGAAGAAGTCAGAGAGCTTCTTCCTCCTGTGCTGCATTGGCAGGTGGAGCAAGAAACCTTTCCTTTGCGGTCCTCGGGACTGCTCTTTCTTCCCCTGGCTGACTTGGAGAGGGCCCTGGGCCCGAGCCGGCCGGCTGGGATCCCCCAATCCTCTTGCGTCCCCCCCAGACCTGCTGCTGGGCTGTCATCTCCGCGGGAGAGCCCGGAATCGCACACGAGAATGACCCGTGATTGTCGCAGAGGCCTCTGGTCTAATTTCCCCGAATGGGTTCTGAGCGGCTAATGCGGCCCCCGCTGGGCAGGAGATGGAGCTCCCGGCGGGGCCTCCAGGCTGGAGCAGGGGCCACCGTGCAGCCGGCCGCAGCCTGCTCCCCGCCTGCCCACCCCAGAAACCTCCAGTCCTGGGCCTCGGGCGCTGGGGCAAGACCTCTGCCCACTTTGGCCAGGGCAGCACAGGGCCACAGGGCCCGGCCCGGAGGGGGACTCAGAGGGCGCGGGCTGGGCCGGCGGGAGGTGGAGGCCGAGGCAGGGGGGAGGCCCTGGCCAGCCCAGGCTCGCCCCACAGGGGCCTCTGGGGCTCTGGTGCGGAAGCAGCTTGGTTTGGGCGCAGCCCGGGCAGGTTTCCTGGGGTCGGAGGCCAACCCCGGGCCAGAGGCTCGGCCAAGCCTGGCCCAGGCAGGGTCGGAGAGCAGGTGGGCGCCGCGGGAGGCCGGCGGGGCCCTGGTCTCTGGCTGACCCCCGTGGGGCCCTCTGCGGTCGCTGGACCCCGCCACGGTCCCCTCGGCCTGCGCAGCTGTGCCCCGGCCCTCCAAGGCCGGCATGGCCATGACCGCCGGGAACTGAGGTTTCTCTCCTGGACCCGCCCAGCCCAGGGAAGGTGCGAGACGGAGGGACAGCGGGGTGAGGCGGGGTCTCCGTGGCGGGCCAGGGGCCAGGACCAGCGTGGGCAGCCCCCGGGGTCCCTGGAGGGGGAGAAGCCAGTCATCTGGCGTCAGGAGGGGGCTTGGTCAGGAGGGGCTGCAGGGCCTGGCCAGGGCCACCCAGGGGACCAGCTCCTCAGCCCTTGGGGTCCCCCATGTCCTGCCCCTCCCCTCCCTCCTCCCCCCCCTCCTCCCCCCCCTCCCTCCTCCCTGCCTCCCTCCTCCTCCCTCCTCCCTGCCTCCCTCCCCCTCCCCCCTCCTCCCTCCTCCCTCCTTCTTCCCTCCTCCCTCCCTCCTCCCCCTCCTCCCCCTCCCTCCCTCCCTCCTCCCTCCCCCCTTCCCCCTCCTCCCTCCTCCCTCCTTCTTCCCTCCTCCTCCCCCTCCTCCCTCCTCCCCCTCTTCCCCCCTCCTCCCTCCCTCTCCCTCCTTCATCCTCCTCCTCCTCCCTCCTCCTCCCTCCTCCTCCTCCTCCTCCTCCCCTCCTCCTCCCTCCTCCTCCTCCCTCCTCCCTCCCTCCTCCTCCTCCCTCCTCCTTCCTCTCCAGCCACAGGGGCTCCTGGCTGTGCCTTCACCATGCCAGGCTCCCCTGCCCCAGGACCTTTGCACGGCTGTGCCCTTCCTCCAGGCGTCCACACACCCAGCTCTCTCCCAATATTCAACTCGGAGTTTGATTACCACCTCCTCCTGGAGCCCCTCCCTGATTTCCCTGACTTAAATCACACCCCTCAGTTTCTGAACCCCATCACCCTATTTATTTCGGCCCCAAATTGATCAATGTCTGAAATGTTTGTCAAATCATTTATTATTTATTTTTGTGGTACGGGGACTGAACCCGGGGCTGCTCTACCATTGAGCTCAGTCCTGGGTTCTCATTTTTGAGAGGGGTTTTGCCAAGTTGCTGAGGCTGGCCTTGAACTTGGGCTCCTCCTTCCTCAGCCTCCCAGTTGCTGGGATGACCGGCGTGGCCACGGTGCCCGGATGCTGTTTTTCTTATTTGTTTTCACTTGTTGTTTCTGTCTTGGTCACCACCTGGTCCATGCTGCCCGGGGAAGGCTGGCACACAGTAGGTGCCCAATTCGTGCCTGCTAGTGGTACAGGCTTCTCACGGGGTGCACTGGAATTGCTCTCTCAGAATGAAGCCGGGATTCCGAGGAGGCCCAGCTGCTTCCTGCGGGGCGAGGGCCGAGGTCCTGGGTACGCGCGGCCTCCTGGGGCCTCCGAGGTCGAGGCGGAGACCACCCAGAGGCTTCGCCAGGCTCCTGCGACCCGCCCGGGCCTCCCTCTGCCCTGGCCTCCGCCTGTGCCTTGGGGGTCCGCGGCCATGCCAGTGTCCCCCATTAAAACCCTCGTGGCCCTGGGTGACAAGCCCGTCTCCCTCAGCCGCCGCTGTGTCCCCACGCCTAACACAGCCTGGTCCACAGTCAGAGCTCGGCGGGTCGCGGCCTGCCGTGGTGGTGGGGTAGGGTCGTGAAGAGAGGGTCCCCCCACCCCGCCTGGCCAGGGGCGCTGGCCTGGGGGTCGCCCCACCCACCACGTGAGCCCTTCCAGCTCCGGCACCCCAGATCCTGCCTCCTCCAGGGTGAGCCGCCCCGGGCTGCTTGGTAGTGATAGATGGGCTCCCCCCCAGAGTTCTCCACGTCCTGAGAGAAGCAACCTTGTTTCCTCCCGGGCAAGAGCCAATAGGCTTAAAGGTCGGCCCTGTTCTAGGGGCAGAGAGCCAATGGCGCTGGGGCTGCTCTGGTGCACCCCCCACCAGAAATCCCCATATAGGGCCCTGTTCGAGAGACTCAGGACAGACACACGGGACACACACATCAGCTCCTCGCTGCTGAGAGGAGGGAAGCCACTGCGACAGCTCCAGACCCATCGCCTCCAGCCCAACGGCCGCTCCCAGCCGACAGCTCCAGCCTCCAGCCAGACAGCAGCTGCTTTAGCCGATAGCTCCAGAGATCCCAGCCGGTGCGACCCAGCACCCACCTTCTGTCCAGAGCTTGCACACGCCCCTCTCCCTGACTCCCCTCTCCCACCAGAGCTTGCACACTCCCTTCTCCCTGACTCCCCCCTCTCCTGACTCCCCTCTCCCACCGGAGCTCGCACACACTCCCCTCTCCCTGACTCCCCTCTCCCACCAGAGCTTGCACACTCCCCTCTCCCTGACTCCCCTCTCCCACCGGAGCTCGCACACTCCCCTCTCCCCTGACTCCCCTCTCCCTGACTCCCCTCTCCCTGACTCCCCTCTCCCTGACTCCCCTCTCCCTGACTCCCCTCTCCCACCAGGGCTTGCACACTCCCCTCTCCCTGACTCCCCTCTCCCACCAGGGCTTGCACACTCCCCTCTCCCTGACTCCCCTCTCCCACCAGGGCTTGCACACTCCCCTCCTCCCTGACTCCCCTCTCCCACCAGGGCTTGCACACTCCCCTCTCCCTGACTCCCCTCTCCCACCAGGCTCGCACACTCCATCCTTCTCCCTGACACTCCCCTCTCCCAGCAGGGCTTGCACACTCCCCTCTCCCTGCCCCTCTCACACTCCCCTCTCCCTGACTCCCCTCTCCCACCCCAGGGCTTTGCACACTCCCCTCTCCCTGACTCCCCTCTCCCACCAGGGCTTGCACACTCCCCTCTCCCTGACTCCCCTCTCCCTGACGCCCCTCTCCCAGCACCTCTTCTCCTGTGGTGAATAGATCTCCTGGCTGCTGTCCCCGGTGTGGTGTTTTGCCCTTCAGGTAGCAACAAGGCACAGAGACAGCAGGCAGATTCCTCAAGGCCACACAGCAAGTGAGGGCAGAGAGGGACTGGCCGGGGGTCTCTGCCCCCCCCATCCTGCCCGGCCTTCCCGAGCTCTCCTGGTGGGGGGATGGAGGACGCTGTCCCTGGCTCAGGTCAGCAGCCATCTGTCAGTCGGGCCGTCCCGCAGGCTCTGTCTGTCTGAATATCTCGCGAGCGCCCGGGCGAGCCGCCGCCTGTGTGGTATCTCGCAGCGCCAGGCGGGCACCTCCGGCCCGGGCCGGTGGGCGCCTCCATTCCTCCCTGTCTGTCCCCTGCCCCCGCGGGAGGCCGCAGCAGATGAAGGGAGGACAAGAGGCCACGCGGCCGGCAGAGCTGGACTCGCGGGCGGAGGCTGTGCTGGGGAGGCGCAGCGGCTGCCTGGGGCTCGGGCCCCTCCAGCGCCGGCGCAGAGGTGGCCACAATGGGAGGCTGGCCTCGGCCCCGGCCTCCACCCAGAGACTGGGCAGCAGGTGGACGGGGCAGGCCCAGTCCTCGCCCTCGCAGGCTCCGGGTGACCTTGGGGGGCTTCGCTCTGTGGGCTTGGTCCTCCACATCTGGGAAGGGGGTGACGCCCGGGCCTCCAGGGAAGGGGGGGGCCCCCAGGGGCTGGTGTGGGGGCGTCCTGGCCCTGCGGGGTGCAGCAGCATCCGGCCTCCAGCCACCCCAGGCCAGGACACCCCAGGCATGCCCACCACACATGTCCCCAGACGTCACCCAGTGTCCCCTGAGGGGCAGGGTTGGCCTTGGCGGGACCCCTGCTTCTCATCGTGGTTACTGGCGGATCTGAAGGTCTCATTGTCTGTTTAAAACCTGCCCAGCCGCCGCCCACCGCGCCCCTGCTGACCCCTCCGTGGCGACATCACCAGGTTTTAACTGTGATCCTCCCATGGCTGGACCCGGCTCGTGGTTGGACTGCAGAAGGGACTTCCCACTGAAGCAGGAGTCACGGGGGAGGGACTCCTGCTTCCGGGGTGCCACGCGCTGGGTCTCTCCGGCCGTCCGGGAGGGTCCCTGAGGGGTGATCCTTCTCCTGCTTCTGCCTGAGGCTCTGACGGGACCTGGTGCTGCCTGCTGGGGCCAGGGCAGGGGTCCTCACTCACTCTGGGGGCTGCCCCCCCACCAGTGCCCCCACCTGAGCTGTGACCAGGACGCCTGGCCCTGTCCACCTACCGCTCCTGGTCCAGGAGGGAGGCAAACTCGAGGCCGAGCAGTTGCAACACAGGGGACCAGAGCCACAGGGGGCCATGCAGCCAGCCCGAAGGGCCCCCAGAGCGTGGCTGCACCCACCAAAGTCCTGGGGGTCACCTCTAAGCAAAAGCTGGAAGAATAGAGGGCAGTGGGTGCGGAGGAGGCCGGGAGCCCAGCAGAGGCCAGGGAGGAGGCAGGGGGTAGGCCAGGGAGGAGGCCAGGGAGGAGGCCAGGGAGGAGGTCAGGAGGAGGCAGGGAGGCCAGGGAGGAGGCAGGAAGAGGCCAGGGAGGAAGCAGGAGGAGGCCAGGGAGGAGGCCAGGGAGGAGGCTAGGGAGGAGGCAGGAAGAGGCCAGGAAGGAGGCCAGGAAGGAGGCCAGGGAGGAGGCCAGGGAGGAGGCAGGGGGAGGTCCAGGGAGGAGGCCAGGGGGGGTCCAGGGAGGAAGGCAGGAAGGAGGCCAGGGAGGAGGCTAGGGAGGAGGCAGGAAGGAGGCCAGGAAGGAGGCCAGGGAGAAGGCCAGGGAGGAGGCAGGAAGGAGTCAGGTGGGGACCTGGGTGGGGTGGAGAGTGGGGCACCTGGGGATGGGGCTCACAGAGGTGGGGGGGGACAGGGCAGCAGGCTGACCTCGAAGCCCAGGGCTGGGCCAGGAGGCTCCGTGTCCCTGAAGCAGGGTGGGTGAGGCCAAGGTCGGGCCCCGCGGGGTCCCAGTGCCCTGACAGCAGAGTGACGGCTCTGTCAGCTGGAGAGCGCATGTTTTCAATAGCGTCGTGGTGGCAACAAAAGCAATTTACCTTCTGGATCTTCATTCCGAGCGGGTGATCTGCTTTTAATCAAGCAGACGGCCCCAAATGCTCCTAATTACCCGGAGTCAAGGGCTCGGCAGTAATTTTGATGTCGCTGTTCGGGCGTGATTAGGTTTTCACCAGAGTCCCCGGGAGGCTGGCGGAGGGCGGGGGCGCTCAGCACGGCTGGGCAGGCGAAAGGGAACCGGCCAAAGAGCCAGGTGCAGAGGCCACACCCATCATCCCAGCTTCGATGGAGGCTGAGGCAGGAGGATCACAAGCTGAAGGCTAGCCTCAGCAACTTGTCTCAAAGTTGCTGTCTCTACATAAAAAGGGCTGGGAGCTGGGGTTGTGGCTCAGTGGTAGAGCGCTCACCTAGCACGTGTGAGGTTTCCATCCTTAGCACCCCTAAAAATAAAGAAGTAAAATAAAGGTATTGTGCCCATCTACAACTAAAAAACCTTATAAAAACCTCGGGGCTAGGGGTGTAGTTCAGTGGCGGAGCACCCCTGGGTTCAATCCCCAGCCACACACACACACACACACACACACACACACACATGCGCGCGCGCGCGTGCAAAATCACAGAAAGAGGGGCAGGCAGACCATCAGAAAGACTTGAAAAACATCAGTTGGGGTCCTGAGTTTCACTCTTCACCTCAGATCTGCGCCATCTTTTTCTGTCCTGTCAAAGGCCCATCCCATTGTCAGTCAGGGTCAGCTTGGTTTTTGCTGCAGTAACAAACAGCCCCATGCCTCAGAAGCAAACCTCACTGAAGGGGATTTCCCACTCACGTCGCACATTCGCTGTGATCTTTTGGGTTAGGGCCCTGCCTGTCACCTTTCTCCAGGACCCTAGCTGTTGGTGCAGTCGCTGTCGGGGACAGTGTCGGTTTCTGTGGCACAGGACCGAGAATTCTTGAGGGTGTCTCCCTAGCAACAAATGCTCTGGTCTGCCAGTGGCTCAGGTCGGTTCCCATTGGCCAGTTCCCACCCAACCTGACCAATCAGGGTCCAGGAATGGCAGTCCTCTGATGTGCCGGTGTAGCCGTCGCTACGGCTGGGTGACAAGCACCCCGCAGGACTCTGCGGCTCTCCCTTCTCCCCCTCTCCCTGCAGGGCGGCTGGGCTCAGGTCTCACCGGGGACTGCGTTCAGAGCTGGTGCTCGCGCGCCCCTTTCTGCTTGGATTAGCAGTGACTCACGGTGTCTTTTTGTCCCCACAGGCAGGGACGCAAGAAGACACACAGAAAGTCCCGACTCTTCCTCCCACACTCAGAACTGACCTGCTCTCCCTCCCGCTCACACCGCCTCGTCCAAAGCGAGTCACTCGCTGGGCCGGCATCACTGACGCGTGAAGTGTTCCTCCCACACTGAGAAGAGCCGAGATTGGCTGACGAGTAACCTGACCTCAGAGGACGAGGTCAGACGAGGTCGGGAGGAGTTGGCTAAGAGCATTGCTCGTCACCACGCAAAAGCACCTGCATGAACACCCAGCTCGTAACGGGAAAGTGCAGGGTGTATGAGCTTCAGGAAAGGCTGGATCCAGGAGCTCATTCCTGTCCCGGCGGCGCTGCCGTGTGGACCCCCCACGGAGAGCATGGCTGCGGGTTCTGAGCCCTGCGGGGCGTCTGAATTCTGATCCTTTTCAGGTATCAAATTGCTCGGCTCGCAGGCGGCCCAGAACAGCAGCTCCCTGCTTGATTGACGCGCGAGACGAGCAGATGATAGCCTTGTGTTCCCGGCGCTCCTCGCACACTCCGGTCACACCAGCGCGCGGCCGTCCTCGTCCTCGGCAGAACAGGCTCTGCTGGCTTGCCCCCCCCAGGGGAATCAGACGATGCCATCGGAGTGTCCCAGGCTCCGGGGCCGGTCAGCGTCCGCGCAAGCCCTGCTCCCGGCCCCTCCTCAGGTCCGACCCGTCATGAGCCCCCGGGCAGGGGCCGCGGCTCCGGGGTTTCACCGATTTGCTCTGAACTGGCCACTTTCCCAGGTGGCCCCGGGGGAGGCCAGAGCAGGCCAGGCTGCCGGGTCCCGCTGGTGCCCGCCTCCCCTTCCTGAGCCGCCAGGCTGCGCCCAGGCGAGGCCCCGTGCGGAGGCCGGCCTCCCCGAGGCCCTGTGGGGGCAGAGCCGGCCCAGCCCCTGGAGGAGCGGCCAGCGGCTGCAGCGACAGGGTCTGCCCACTGGCCACCTCGCCCGCGGGTGGGACTCAGGTCCCCGCGGACACCACCCAGGGGCACCGTGGGCTCCCTCCCGCAGTCCCCAGCTCGCGCCCGGGGCCGCGGCCCTTTCCCAGAGGCTCTGCGTCCGCGGGGTCAGCTCTGCCACCGCGTGGGAAGGGTGGCCGCGGCCTGGCTGTGCCCCGAGGCCTCCCAACCCCAGTTTGGAGCAGCAGCGTCCTCCGACTCCCTGTCACCACAGGGTCCCCCAGGCCGGGGTCCCCAGACTCAGGGGACGGGGCTGGGTGGAGGGGGTGGCAGCAAGTCCCCCCAGGGCAGCTCCAGCCACAGGCCCTCCTCCCCTTCCTAGGTTCCCTCCAGATCCCAAGAGCCATTGGAAGCTCCGCCCCCCGCAGCCACCAGTAGTGACGGCCCTGAGGTGCGCTGGCTCCTGTCCCCTGGTCTCCAGTCCCCTCCCTGCCTCCCTTGCTCCAGCCACTGGGCCCTTCTGCCCCCAAGCGCAGGCGTGGTCCTGCCCCAGGGCCTTTGCACGCCCTGCCCTCTGCCCGCCGCGCCCTTCTGACCAACAGGGTGAGGAGAAGGGCTGGGACATCACTTCTGCGGTCCTGTGGCTCTGTAGGACTCCACCTCGGGAGCAGGGTGACAACTTTCTCTCTCTCTCTCTCCATTTTATTTTCTCTCTCACTGCATTGCCCAGGCTGGCCTGGGTCTTGCCGTCCTCCTGCCTCAGCCTCCCGCGGCTGGACCGCAGGGGTGCACCTGGCCCTTTTCCCTCTCGTTGCAGGTGGCACAATCTGAGCAGCTGGGGGTGGGGGACCCGGGGCAGGGACTGTGGGTGGCCTCCAGAAGCTGAATTCAGCTGACAGCAGGAAGCGGGACCTCAGTCCTGCAGCCACAGGAAGTGAGTCCTGCCAACCCCCTGAGCGAGCCGAGAAGGGGCTCCTTCCCCAGTGACACTGACACCGCAGACCTGCGAGGAGTCTTAGAGCAGAGGGTGCAGATCCTCACACCCAGAATCTGTGCTGTTCGAAGCCGCTCTACGTGGGCTGTTTGTCACACAGCAGCAGCTGACCGATACACCCCCATGGAACCATTTCCCACAGGGCCGTCTGCGGGGCAGATGATGCAGGACGAGCTGCCCAACCTCCTGGGCACCACCTCTGAGGCCAAGGACTGTGGGCAGGACCCAGGTCTCACACAGGACGGCACCAGCCAGATAGGGGTGGCCAGGACATGGTGGCTCTCGTCCTAGGACTGTGGGATCCAGACCAGCTGCCAGGGCCGAGAAGGTGGAGGACGCAGGAGGCCCGTCCTGGGCAGGGCCCTTCCCCGTCCCCTCGGCCTTGGCGCTGCCTGGCTACCCTGGCTGGGAGTGGACACGGTGTGGCCCGTCGTGCCGCGGCTACTGGCCTTAGGGAGGAGGACGCTGACCCCACATGGACGGCCCCGGGGCCACGGTGCGTGGGGGCCTGAGCAGACGCGTGCAGGGTCCACGTGGGGGAGTCTGAGTCCCCAGAGCCACAGAGACGGGGCAGAGCAGTGGCACCCAGGGCAGGTGGGAGCTGTGGGCGGGCAGAGCCTCTGCGGATGGCCGTGTCCCTGGGCCCTGGACGGCCTGCGCTGGCGGGCGGCCGGCCCCGCCCTGGAGAGACAATGGTCGCGATGGCCACGGACAGGGCCTCGCCGTTGCCCAGGCTGGCCTCGAGGCCCGGGCTCCAGTGATCCTCCTGCCTCAGCCTCCGGAGTAGCTGGGATGACGGGCGTGTGACCACGCCTGGCCTAGAGGGTGACGCCCGGGCTCCCTGTACTTTAACACGACTGTCAGAATCAGATTTAATGAACCGTGAGTCTCCTCGGACTCCGCACATTCACACGCTCAGAGGCCACAGGCCGCTGGGGCTCCCGCGACGACCAGGGCAGAGGCTGAGCCTTCATGTCTTCAGGAGCACGCTGAGAACAGGGTGCCGCGCCCCAGGCCCTGGCCCGGCTCCCGCAGTTCTCCAAGGGCAGCCAGGGGGCGCCGTGAGCACTGCAGCCCCGCCCCTCCTCTGCCCGCGCTGCAGGTCAAAGCCACGACCTCGGCAGCCCGGCCCCGCCTTCTGCCTCTCGGGCCCCTTCTGCCCCCAACACCAGGCTCGGTCCTGCCCCAGGGCCTTTGCACAGGCTCCGCCCACCTCGCTGGCAAGCGCCCACCCCAAAGCCACGCCTCCTGTAAGCTCTGCTCATGTCTCCTTGGTGACTCTTTCACCTTCATGCTAGAACTGGAAGCCGCCCCCCTCGGAGTCTTGGGCCACCTCTAGCCCACCTTCCAGACAGGCACGGGCTGGGAGTCGCGGCTCTCTGGACAGTGCCCCTCGAGTGGCGTCTGGGGGACCGGGCCTACGCATCCTTGTCCTCAGCCTGGCCTGTCCCCGGCTCACTCTGCCCCTCCCCCGGGGCGTACAGGCGCCAGGCAGGGAGATTAACTGGGTCCCCGGGCGGCCTCCCTCTGTCAACAGCAGCCATAGGAGGGAGGAGGGGCAGCCTTCTAGAAAAGTCAGTCCCCACCAGGGCCGCGGGGGGCTCCAGGGCCGGTGCTGTCTTCCCACTGCCACACGGGGTCGGGGTGGGGGCACGCAGGACAGCCTCGGTCCCCACTCCCCTCAGGAGCCACCATCTCATACAGTCCGTTAATGAGCACCTACTGTGCGCCTGTCCCCATCCCACGTGTTTTTTTGAACAACAACATTTTGAATGGAAGGCAGCAGTTATTTTTATGAGTCCCTTTTACCAGCAAGGAAACCATAGCACAGAGAGGTTAAGCAACCTGCTTAAGACTGCACAGCAGGGAACTGGCAGAGGTGGGATTTGAACCCAGCCTGTTGGGCCCACGTGGCACCTTCCTACCCTCTGCTGTGTCTGCTGTCTGTACCATGACCCGTGAGGCTCAGAGAGGGGACAGAGCAGGGCTGAGGGCACCGGGGACATGGGTGGAGTGTGGACTCGAGTCTAGCCGCTGGCGGATGGACTGGAACCTCCTCCCACTGGGGTGAGGACGTGGCGGGCACCTGGGAGTCCGGGGCCTCCGGTGCTGGGCTGGACCCCAGGCCCTTGCACCTGCTGGGCCAGCGCCCCGCCCTGGCCCACGCCCCAACCCTTCTCAGTTTTTATTTTGAGACAGGGTCTCGCTGAGTTGCCGAGGCGGGCCTTGAACTTGCGGTCCTCCGGCCTCGGCCTCCCACCGCACCAGGCCTGAGGCCTCTTCTTGCTTCCTTTGTCTGAGCCAGCTGCAGTTGATGCCACCCTTGTCCCCGGCTTGGGGCCTTGAGGAACTAACACGTGCAAAGACGACCTCGGCTACTGAAGAAGAGCCCATCCCCGGTGACGGTGACGGAGCTGGCCCGGGGGCCGCTGAACAAGTCTTCTAGAAGCCCCTGTGGTCCCTGCGGGTCGAGGCTCCTCCAGGCACCCCTGGGGAGGTCATGTGAGCCTCAGCTTTGCTGTGCGACTTTGGGAAAGAGGCTTTCCGTCTCTGGTCTCTGAGCCTGGCTTCCTCACCTAAAACCGGAGACCACATGGGCTGGGCGGTGGCTCGGCGGAGGAGCGCTGGCCTAGCGCGCGGCCCGGGTTCGACCCTCAGCACCACGTAAAGATAAACGCATTGTGTACAACTAGAGCAAATAAATAAACATTAAAGGAAAAAAACAACAACCGGAGACAACAATGGCGGAGTCGCAGGGGCAGCGGCAGCCGGGGCAGCGGGGCGTCCGGCCCTGCCCAGCACCCCCGAGGGCCCGGATTGTACTGCAGTTCTGGTGGTCTCCAGGCCGCCCTCCTGGGGAGGGGACAGAGGCACCCGTCTCCTTCTCCCAGGAGCACCTCCACTGTCCCCGACCCAACCCCGCGGCCTCCCTCCTGCAGCCGCCGCAGGGACGGTTTTGATGGGCATATGTTTCGTGCACGGAACAAGCTGGAGGGACCGTATTCTGCCAAAAGTGCCAGGCGGGGAGGAGATCTCCTGCATCTCTGGCGAGTGTTGGTGGGCGAGGTCTGGCGCCCGGCGGGTGGGGAGGGCTCCCCACACCCAGGCCGGCCCCCTCCCCCGCCCTCTGCACAGCCCACCCTCCCTCTCTCCCAGGCGGCCTCATCCCCACCCCCAGGAGTCTAGCCTCCCTCTGTCCTCAGCCAGGGGTGAAGGAGTCAGTGGCGACGAGCTGACTGGGAAGTGGGAATTTCCCAATTGGCTGGGCCAGCGGTGCGCGGGAGGAGTGTGGGAGGTGGAGGGGCGCAGTGCAAAGGCCCTGGGGCAGGAGGAGCAGTGAGGAGCTGTCGAGGCTGCAGCAGAGGGAGGCCGAGGGGCTGTGCAGGGCCGGGGGGGGGGGGTGTGTGCAGGGCAGGCACTGGGAGGGTCCGAGGGGAGAGGAGCTCGGCCTCCCTGTGCCTCTACAGACGCCTCTGGCTATGCGTGGAAGGGGTGGAGGCTGAGGCTGTGGAGGGAGGTCTGGAGGCCACAGAAGAGAGCCCTGGACCTGAGCTAGGGGAGAGGGACTTGGGACAAGTGCCCTTACACAGTGGGAACAGCAGGAGGCCTCTGCTTGGCCTTTGCCCTGTAATAGGGAGGCCGACCTGGGTTAAATAACAAGCGCGCAGAAACCCTCCGCTGTCCCGCGAGGCGACCCTGGCTTCTGGGACTTGGGGGCAGGGTGTGGCCACAGGCCAAGGGCAGCCAGGCACACTGGGGCATTCGGGGAGCTTCTGCCCCGCAGCGTCCCCTGGGTGGCCTCTGGGGCCTTTGCTTTGTTGGGTCATTTTCAATGCCGCGAGGCCGGCAGGCGGAGGGACCCCAGGGGGCGCGGCGGGGCGTGCGCCCCGGCAGGGCCCGCACCCCAAAGCTTCGCTGTCTGGAACTGTCCGGAGGTCGAAGGCCGTGAGCGCCTTCCACTGGGGACTCCCGCACGTCCCAGGCTGAGGCCGCACCGCCGCCGGCTCCAGAACCTTCCATCACCCCCAGCCGCTCCTGCGTCCCCCAGCCCTGCACCCGCGGCCCGCGCCCGTCCTGGGCTCTCCTGTCACGGGGCCACACGCCGGCCTCGTGTCTGGCACGAGGTCCTCGGCTGTCCACGCTGGGCTGTCCCCTCGCTCCCGCTCCAGGCCGCGTGGCCAGGCCCCAGGCGCGTCTCCCTCCGCCGGCGCCTCCCGGGAGCCTCCGCTCTGGGCTCCAGGGGCGCCGCTGCCGGGGCTCTCCGGGGGACACGCCCAGAAGCGGACTCGCTGGGCCACGTGGCACCTCCGCGCTCTGCCGCCTGGTCACTGGGCCAGCAGCACCGCCTCGCGACCAGGGAACCCCTGCGGGTCTCGTCCACATGCTTCCGCCCCAGCCAATTCGCTGCTGCGTCCCCGCTGGCTGGCCCTGCTCCCACCCCACCTTCTCCAGTGACACGGGGGCCCCTGCCCCCCATCCTGCGCTCACACAGCTCCTGCGACTGTGGCTCTGCCTGGCGCGGGAGGCGACAGCCCCAGAGACACTGGCTTGGGCTGCAGCACCCAGCCAAGCCGCTGTCACTTTTGCTAAATTGCAGGCAGGCGGCTCCGCAGCGGGAAAGAGGCGCGGGACTGCGAGTATCTGGGTCTGGGAGACCTGGGCCTGGCCTGGAGCCCGCGCCTCTCCGCCCCTCTCGGGGTCTGTTTTCCCGCTGGCAGAGAGAAGCGGCCCCGGGATCACAGAAGCTCTCTGCTAAGCGCTGGCCCCAGGTCAGTGGGGATGGGGTGGGGGGGATGGCTGGTGTCCAGGGCTGTCCCTGAGTCCCTGACCAAGTCTCTGCATGGCTGTGAGCCTCCATATGTAAAATGCAAGGATGAAAGATTAAGAAATAATATGTGAGCACAGGGGGTGCCCAGGACAGTGCCTAGTGCTCAACATGTGGTAAGAACAGTTTTTCCTCATGGAAGCTGACATTAATGCAGCACCTACTATATACCTGGCTTGGAGGGTGCTGTCTGGGTCTTGTGCATGCCACACCCCCAGCAGCTTCACAAGGACTTAGAGCCACTTGAGGCCACAGAGAAGTAGCGACACATAGGATACCATGACTATCCCCATTTTCCAGATAAGGTAACCAAGGCACTTTCCCAAGGTCACACAGCCAAGAAGTCTCAGAGGCTGAACTGGATTTGTGTCTCTCTGATACCAAACCCGGACTCCCTCCACCTTACTCTCCTCTCCGGGGGCGTCTGAGGAACCCCCTGGGGGTGCTGATAAATCCTTTGAGGAGGGGAGGGGCTGCTGGCCACCTTCCACAATGACAGAGGGACCCCCAGGTCTCCCCCAGGAGCAGTGGCGGTGGTCCCAGGCCCCTGCCACTCTCTGGCGGTGGGAGCCCATCTTTCCTGGAACTGGGGGGTGGCTGGGGCCTGCCCCTCCCGCCGCCTCCGGGAGGGCTCGGTTTCCTGGACTGGCCTCGGGCCTGTCCCCGCCCACGCGGCCACGCGGTGCCTAGCGCCTCCCCGAGCTGGCTCGGGCTTAGCCGGCAGAGCGTTGGTGCGACGTCCCCCTGGCGTCCCCGCGCCCTGAGCCTCTCGCTCCTGGAGCCACCTGCACCGGCGCGTGCGCACAGGGCTGTCCCAGGTGCCGCCGCGCCTCCCGCGGGCCGGTCACCGCTAGGGGAGGAAACCCAGGCTCCCGCGAAGCCCCGAGAGGAGGGTCCGCCTCGGGCAGGAGGCGCCTGCGCGGCCTCAGCGTGATGGAGGGGGGACCGCCCGGACCCAGCGCCCCGCCAGCCCCGCCGCCTTCCTCCCTCCGAGCCCCCCTGAGCGGCTTTCGGTCACTGTGACTGATTTTGCATTTTCTTCTTTTTCTCTCTCTTGAGAATGGGCCTCGCTAAGTTGCCCAGGCTGGCATCGACCCGCGCTCCTCCTGCTTCGGCCTCCCTGGCAGCTGGGGTTGCAGCGTGGCCTCGGCGGCCCGTGGGTTGGGGGCGCCAGCGCATCTCCCGCTGCCCGTGCGGCTGCTCCCACCTGCGCCCCAGCTCCGGGACCAGGCGGGTCGGAGCCACTCTGGATGGGCCCTGGAGTTTCCAGCCTGGTAAAAACGGGCCGGAGCCGCGGGCACCACGTGGGCGGGCATTTCTCTGGGGCAGGGCTGGGTCACCTGCAGACCTGCCTCCCTTCAGAAGGCACTGGGGCTACTCCTCACCTTTCCATTCCAACAAAGCACCTGGATGATCAGCTTAAAAGGAGAAAAGGGAGCCGGGCGCGGTGGCCACGCCTGTCATCCCAGCACCTGGGAGGCTGAGGCAGGAGGATCGCAAGTTCAAAGCCAGCCTCAGCCATGGCGGGGCACTTAGCAACTCAGTGAGACCCTGTCTCTAATAAAATACAAAAAAGGGCTGGGGACGTGGCCCAGTGGTCCAGTGCCCCTGAGTTCAATCCCTGGTACCCAAAAAAGAAAAAGAAAAAAGGTTCTCTCTGTTAGATGGGCAGGAACCAATAGGCCTTAAAGGTCACCAAAAGTTCACCCTGTTCCACAGGCAGATGGCAAAAAGGTTGCTCTGTTCTCTGGGCAGGATGTTTCGTCATCCCGAGGCAGGAACCAATAGGCTTGAAGGCTGCCCTCCCACCACGAGCAGAAGCCAATAGGCTTAAAGTCTGCCCTCACCCCACAGGCAAAGAGCCAATAACGCTAAAGTTCGCTCTGGTACACTCCCACCAGCAATCCCTATATAAGCTCCCGTCCATTCGAAGTTTGAGAGAGAGAGATGGCCAGAAGGAGAGAGACAAGGAGCCAGAGAAGACAATGGAGATGGAGGAAGATGGAGAAGAGGCAGCCACTGCACACTTACCCACCATCTCCAGCCTGACGGCAGCTGCCCCAGCCGATAGCTCCAGAGACCGCAGCCGGCGACCAGACTCCCGCCTTTCGTTCAGAGCTTGCACACTCTTCCACCAGAGCTTGCACACTCCCCTCTCCCTGAGCTTGCACACTCCCCTCTCCCTGAGCTTGCACACATCCCCTCTCCCGGACCCCTCTCCCCGTTCCTTTTCTACCCTTAACCAGCCATAAAGGCCGGTGAATGGATCACACGGGCCGTCCCTGGTGTGATTTGTGCCCTTCACTCTCTGCCTATGGTTTCTAGAGGTTGGGCCTGTGGCGTGGTGGCCCATTGTGATGGAGCGAGCTGCTGGCCGGGGCAGCTGGGGCGGGGTGCCACCAGCCCGTGTAGGCCCCTGAGGACAGACTCCCCACCAGGCCCCACCAGCACCACCCTGGGGACCAAGGCCTGGACGTGTGGGCCTTTGGGGACGTTCTGGCTGCGGGCCAGACAGAGCTGAGCGTGGGAATACAACGAGTGCAGGTCCAGGGGCCGCGATCCTTCTGTCCCATCCTGGAGCCGACTCAGTTACGGGAACTGCAGCCAGGCCATGTGAAGGGCGCGTGGCAGTCCAGGGCTGGGACCCCAGCCGGCTGCAATGTCCTAGGTCAGAGCACCGTCACCTGGCTGCGCCACCCCAGCTGGGGTGGGACGGGCACCTCCTTCAGTGTCTCTCCGGAGACTGGCTGTGAGTGACCTGGCTTTGACACGGTGTCCCCGAGGGCTTGGTGTCCAACAGCCACTTCATCAATGCTCACGGAAACCCAGCAGAAAGTTGGACCTCACTTCTCCCCCACCAGAACCTGCTGTGGCTCCCTATTGCCCTTGGGTTGAAGTTTAAGCCACACGTGCAACCTGTGGGGGCGTCTGAGGCCTCTCCCTGCTCTGCCTCCGCCCCCGCACCTTGGTGCAGCGCCCAAGCCTGGGCTGGCCTCGGAGCCTTTGCCCTTGAACTGTGGCCAGGCCCTCCCCTGGTTGCAGCATCACCTCAAAGCCGCCTCCTCGGTGATCCCAGCTCAGCCCCACACACCGACTCACCCGCTGCCTGGCTGCGGTCCCCATGGGACCTGGCTCAAGCCCTGGTTGTCACAGAGGAGGCGCCGTGGCCCCAGGAAAGAGGTGACTCGCCTGGGCGGAGGGTCCTGTTTGGCCCCACGCGTCTGGGGGCCACTGGGCGCCTGGGCGGGGAGAAGCGAGATCTGATTTCCAGCGGGTCTCTGAGCAGTTATGGAGCACCTACTGGATACCATGTCCTCAGGAAACACCAGGCAGGGTCCCAGGGGCTCACGGCCATGTGGCCTGGCAGCAGGGGTCTCGGGGGGCCACCTCCATGTTTCTGTAGGACACCCCCAGCGGCCACCAGGGCCCCGCCCCCACCCCAAACCGCGAGCCTCGGGGCGCAGAGCCGCGGGGGGCCTGGCGCGGGCCCATGCGCCCAGATGCGGCTATTTAAAGCCGCGGTGGCTCCTTGGACAGCTGTTCCCTGCCGGAACCGCGGAGCTGGAATTGAATCCATTCCCGAATTAACCACGCGCACACGCGCACACGCACACACACACACACACAGCACACACGAGCACACCCGCACACACCGCCACCCCCCCCCCCCACCCCCCCCCCTCGCGCCCCGCAGGCTCTCTCCAGCCGGGGGGTGTGGCGCCACCTGCCAAGCGACATCGCGCCCAGCGCTGCCAGCCGGCCCCTGGCCAAGACGCCCGCGGCCCAGACTCCCGCCTGCCCCGGCCTCCGCCGTTAGCCTCCAGCTGCCAACCGGGCGTGCCCTCGATGGCCCCGCGCCCTGGGACCCCCTCAGGGTGCAGCCGGGCGGCTGCCCTGAGCCTGCCCCCGGTCCCCGGCCCTGCCACGGGGCACCCCCTCCTCCCCGCAGCACCGCCCGGGGCCTCTGCCACACGCACCCCTCCCCGCCCCCGACCCCGGGGCTGTCCCTGGCGTCAGAGGACCAGGGTCCTGTGGCTTTGCCTCCGCGGGCGCAGGGCTGTGCGGCAGGGACTTCCGGGCCGTGGCAGCGGAGGCCGCCCTGGAGGCTTGACGGGGCACGTGCCGCTGCGGGCCTGCCTTGGGGCTCGGGCTCTGTCGCTGGTGCCCACTCGGGTGCCCTGGCCCGCCGCGTCCCCCTGCTGGTGGCATCGTCCCCGGCTCTGCCCACGGGCTCTGAGTCCGCCAATGGCAGCCGGGGGGCCAGCGACGTGCCCCTCCCTCGGTGCGCCGGGGTCCCTGGCAGCCCGGCTCCTGGTCCTCGGGTCGCTCCAGGTGCCTGCTCAGCCTCGGGGGCCCAGGAAGTGGCCCTGCCGCGGCAGGTCCTGCTGTCCAGGGCTTCACCGTGCTGTTGCGAGAGGAGCCGTGGCCTCCAGGGCCTCATCCCGGCTTCTCTTCCCGCCCTCAGGCCTCCCCCAAACCCCCCCCCCGTCCCGGGATGTCCCCACCACCCCTGCGACAGGCACTGCCTCTGCCTCAGACTTTTTTTTTTTCTTAGTGATTTAAGGATTTTTTTTGGTGCTTAAGGATTTCTGGGTTTTTTTTTTTTAAGTGTTTTGTTTTGAAATAATTTTAAACTTACAGAAAAATTGCAAAAATAGCACAGAGTTTCTGAACACCCTTCTCCCAGCTTTCCCTGAAGTTAACATCTTACATAAGCACAGGGACGATCAGACCAGGACGTGTGTGTGTCACCATGTCACCAATCGATCCCTGCACCTTACTGAGGTCCGCTGGATTTTAACTTTGGCAGTGTGTGTGGCTGTGCCTGTCAGCCCAGCTACCTGGGAGGCTGAGGCAGGAGGATCACAAGTTGGAGGCCAGCCTCGCAAACTTGGCACGATCCTGTCTCAAAATAAAAAATACAAGGGGCTGGGGCGCAGCTCAGTGGTGGGCCCCTGGACTCTGTCCCAGCACCCCACGCACAGTTCTTCCTCCTCCAGCTGCACCTGGGACCCGCCACCAGTCCCCGCCCCCCTCCCGTGTTCCCCCCCCCGCCCCCCCGGGCCCAGCAACCCCATTCCGGTCACCCCTCTAGGAGGTGAAGCGCCAGCTTCCAGACGTCCCGCCAGATTCTCGGGCCGCCTTCCTTCTGTCTGGGATCCTCAGGGTCCCCGGGGCTGTTTGGCCATCTGTCACCTTCCTCCCCCGCCAGACAGCCCTTGAGTCCTCCCTGGTCCCGCAGGGCGGGGCTCCCGAGGCACACGAGGCACAGGCACATGGTGGCGCTCGGCCTTCTCCGGGGCTCGGCTGGGCCCTGCCTCCCGCACGGAGCCCGCAGGGCGGCACGGTGTCTGTGAGACCATCGGCCAGGCGGCCGCGGGTCAGCGCTCTCTGCTGTGACGCTGGCCTTGGTCCTTGGCGGTGGTGGCACCAGCCAGACTCCCTCCCAGAAACTCTCCCCCTCTCTCCAAATGCAGGGCGGTCCTGGGCGCCCCTGGGGGCCTCAGCCTCCGGCCTCCGCCACCCAGCTGCCTCTGCCTCCCGGCCTCCGCCTCCCGGCCTCCGCCAGCGCCTGCCTCCCCCACCCGCTGCCTCGGCCATCCCATGGCCTCGGGTGCTGGCCTGGCCGGACCCCGAGGGTGGGGGACGGGTGGAGCCAGCAGGGTCCGTGACCCCCACAGGTCTGGCTTGCAAAGGTCCATGGCCCCTAAGTGAAGGGACACTCGGGGGGGGGCCCAGGTGCCCAGAGTGGCTCTGCCAGCTCCTGGGGACGGGTGCAGGCAGGGACGAGGACGGGGACAACACGCATCCCCCGCAGCGGCACCCGGGGCCCCCCAGAGCCCACCCGGGACGGGCCCTGCTGTCTGAACTCTGCCCCGAAGCCGCCCGGCCGTCCCCACGGGGCTGCTCACGCCCACGCAGAGCCCATGCACGGGCCGGGGGAGCGGAGGAGTGTCCCTGGCACGGCTGGAGGCAGCCTGAGGGGACGAGGTCCAGGTGCGCGTCCCCCCGCCCGCTGCCCCGCCCCACGAACCCCCCTCCAGAATAAGGGGACCTGCTGGTGGCATCTGGGGCGGGAGCCCTGGGGAGTGGGCGGGGCGGCTGGGGGCAAGACTCGGTCCCTGGTGTGCTCCGTCCTGGGAGGTTTCCCGCCAGATGCTTGCAACTGGTGAGTGCGTGGGGTGGCACAGGTGGGCGTGGCCGTGGGGCGGGGCCCAGGCTGGAGGGTAAGTGGGGGCTTCCCTCCGGCTTTCCAAACAGTGCCGGGTGCACACGCCTGCACGCTCAGCCCTTCCCACCTCGCCAAGAGGCGCCGTGTCAACACGTGGAGGCGCCCTGCTCCTTTTCAGGGCCGTGTAGTACTCCGCTGTCCGGCCAGGCCTGGAGCTGCCAGCGAGCTTCCTCTGGCTGGGATTGCAGCTGCTCTGTCTTCAATCACAGGCCACGCTGCACCTGGCTGATGTCACCACGAGATGAAAGGCCACAGATGGAATTTTTAGTGAAAAGGGAAGGGCCTTTGTATGGGGCAGAATCGCTGTGAGGTTGCACTCACAGGAGCATGTCGGGGTGCGACGCACAGTGTCCCCACGCTCTGTCCTCAGGCAGGCTGCCGTCCGCGTCCCGCCAGCCGTGGCCGAGGAGTCCTGTTTGCTGCCTGTGTGTGGATGTAGAGGGGGGTCCTGGGCGGAGGGGCTGGGGGTGTTTCAGGGGCAGGAGCAGAGTCAGGGGTCCCCTGAGATGGGGGGGGTGCCCTGAAGTCAGGACAGGGCAGTGGGAACCACTGTGAAGTGCATTGTGGGTAAAGGAAGGATGGGGGAGGCAGGGGGGAGTGGAGGCTGAGACAGAGAGAGGCCGGGCACAGCTGGGGAGGCAGCCTCCCTCCACAGGGCCTGGCCCCTTGTGAAGGTCCCGGTGCGGGAGGTCCCCGGTGCAGGAGGACCCGGTGCGGGAGTACCCAGTGCGGGAGGACCCGGTGCGGGAGGTCCCTGGTGCGGGAGGTCCCCGGTGCGGGAGGACCCGGTGCGGGAGGACCCCGGTGCGGGAGGTCCCGGTGCGGGAGGTCCCCGGTGCGGGAGGACCCCCGTGCGGGAGGACCCCGGTGCGGGAGGACCCCGGTGCGGGAGGACCCCCCGTGCGGGAGGACCCGGTGCGGGAGGACCCCGGTGCGGGAGGACCCGGTGCGGGAGGACCCGGTGCGGGAGGACCCCCGTGCGGGAGGACCCGGTGCGGGAGGACCCGGTGCGGGAGGACCCCGGTGTGGGAGGACCCCCGTGCGGGAGGACCCGGTGCGGGAGGACCCCCGTGCGGGAGGACCCGGTGCGGGAGGACCCCCGTGCGGGAGGACCCCGGTGCGGGAGGACCCGGTGCGGGAGGACCCCCGTGCGGGAGGACCCGGTGCGGGAGGACCCCGGTGCGGGAGGACCCGGTGCGGGAGGACCCGGTGCGGGAGGACCCCCGTGCGGGAGGACCCGGTGCGGGAGGACCCGGTGCGGGAGGACCCGGTGCGGGAGGACCCCCGTGCGGGAGGACCCGGTGCGGGAGGACCCCCGTGCGGGAGAGGACCCGGTGCGGGAGGACCCGGTGCGGGAGGACCCCGGTGTGGGAGGACCCGGTGCGGGAGGACCCGGTGCAGGAGGACCCGGTGCGGGAGGACCCCGGTGCGGGAGGACCCGGTGCGGGAGGACCCCGGTGTGGGGGAGGACCCGGTGCGGGAGGACCCGGTGCGGGAGTACCCGGTGCGGGAGGACCCCCGTGCGGGAGGACCCCGGTGCGGAAGGTCCCCGGTGCGGGAGGACCCCCGTGCGGGAGGACCCCGGTGCGGGAGGACCCGGTGCGGGAGGACCCCCGTGCGGGAGGACCCGGTGCGGGAGGACCCCCGTGCGGGAGGACCCGGTGCGGGAGGTCCCCGGGCAGCTTCCTGTGGGCACAGAAGCCTCCTGCGGGGAGGAGAGGACGAGCCTTCCCCTCCCTCCTGCCCACAGCCGGGGCGAGCAGCGAGGTTCTGACTTTGCATCCGAGCTGTCCCAGGCGCCCGCACTGTCCCTCCTCTCCCGCCCCCTGCAGCCTCCACCGTGGCTCCCGCAGGCCCTCGTCCCCTCCCTGGTCCCCACTGCCACTCTCACGCCCTCCCACCTGCTCTGCACCCAGAGCCAGAGATAACCTCAAGACGTGGATCAGATCCTGGCCTTCCCCTGCCCGAGCTCGCCCGGCATCCAAACTGCCCCTGGAACACGAGCACATCTTGCTGTGGCCCACTAGGACCTCCAGGGTCCTCTTTTACTTTCCTCACCCACCCTTCCCCCATGCGCCCTCGGTGCCCCGGCCCCGCCAGCCGCTCTGCTACCCCTTCAACACACCCCGGCTTGTTCCTGCCTCAGGGCCCTTGCACATGCTGCTCCCATTTACTGAATCTCTTCTCTCAGCTTCCCCAAAGCCTCGGCTCACGTCTGCTCCTGGGGGGCTCCTACAGGGCACCCCACGCTCAGGACCAGTCTAGCCCCCCCAGCTCGACCGCGACCTCTGTCAATCACAGCTGTGTCTCAGGTACGGCTGTGTCCCCAGTGCCCACCACAGTGCCTGGCACACGTGGAAACCAGAGCAATGAGAGGGGACCGTGCCCTCCTCGGGAGGGTCCCGTGGTCACACGTGGCAGGGCCTGGGGCAGGTCACTTGAAGCCACCTTCTCGTCCACAGAAAGGCTGGGCAAGTGCCACGTGGCCTTGACAGGAGGAGTCACGTGTTGGGAGCACGCAGCTCAGGCCTGCATGCAGTAGGTGCTTAATAAACCCTCACCCGCCATTTGCTGGCTCAGGACGTCTCCGTCCATCCGAGTGCGCGGACCCGGTCCTGTGGCCAGCTCCCTGGTGAGCTGGGTGCCCGCTGCCCGTCTCTGGGCACTTCCCCAGCTGCCCGTGAGGAGGGGAGGGCGGTGCTGTCTGAGCCCCACGGCGTGGCCTGTCCCCTACCCTGGTCACTGGAGAGCGCGGGCAGGACTGAGCTGGCCAGGCTGTGGTGTGCGCGGCCCCGGGCGTGGGAACCTACAGGGACATGTCCCCCGCCGCGGCGTCTGCCCGTGCACAAGTTTAACTGTCCCAGCGCATGACACCTGGGCCTTGGAGAGGACAGGAGCGGGGACGGGGGAGGCCCGGCCTGGGCGGCAGGCCTGTGTGGCCCGCAGCGCTCCCGTCCAGGAGGGCCGGAGGAGGCCGCCTCCTGGGAGCTGGGCGTTGGGCGGGTCGTGCCACCTGCGCTCAGCTCCTCTAGACCAGGGGACTCCTGCCCGCTCACAGGGGCCAGGAGGGGCTGGGTTAGGTCCCAGCCTGGCAGCGCGGGGAGGCCTGGGCCTCTGAGAGGGCGGCCTGGTGGGGCACTGGGACCCCAGGCTCTTCCTCTCTCTCTCTCTGCTCCGGCCCTGAGCTGTGCAGGCTGCGCCCCACACGCCCCGGCCTCGCCGCAGGCCCCTGGACTGGAGCCTCCCAAACCGTGAGCCAAAGTCAACCTTTTCTCTTCCCGAGCTGACGCCCTCTGGCATTTTGCTGTGACGTGGGCACCCCCTCGGGAGGGCCTGTGGGCGGCTGTGTTGAGGTAGCACTGTGGGGTCAGCGTGGGAGGGGTCGCTTCACAGCTGGGGAAGCCCCGTGCTGGCCCAAGGGACATGTCACCCCCAGCGAGAGGCGAGGTGGGGCCTTGCCAGCTCTGGCCTCGCTGGGTGGGCCCGGCTCTGTCCAGGACGACGGTGTGTCCCGGCCTTCAAGCTGCGGAGTCCGCAGCAGTAGGGGCAGGGCTGTAGGACAGACAGACAGAGAGAGACAGAACTAGGGAGACAGGCCCAGACAGGGAAACAAAGGATGCAGGGACAATGTGACAGTCCATGAGGAGACAAGGACAGATGTAGGCGAGAGGAGATGCGGCCGCCCTGTGCGGGTGCGGGCGGAGGCGGAGGCCGGCCGCGGGGTCGTGCCCACCACTCCCTCAGCCTCTGCGAGGGCGGTGCCCCAGTGTGACTGCTGTGGCTCACCCGACGCCCCTGCCAGGGCAGAGGGGGCGCCAGCAGCCAGCGGAGGCCCCAGGTAGGGTCGCAGGCACGGGGGAGCCGGACGCCAGGGCGGAAGGACAGCAATGGTGCAAATGGCGAGTGAAAGGCGTCTGCGGGGCCAGGGGCGGCTCAGAGGTAGAGCTGCAAAAGGAGAGGTGGGGGAGACGGAGCGAGGGAGGGAGGGAGGGCGAGGCTCTGGCCAGCAGGACTGTTCTGGGCAGCAGACTGGCAGCCCCCTTCCCAGCTCAGCCGCCAAAGCAGCAGGTGCCTTCCTCCTCCTGGTTTTCAGGTTAAAATCCCAGGGCCAGCTCTCATTGGACCAGCCTGGATCACATGTTCCACCATGAACCAATCACTGTGGCTGGGAGGATTCAGTGCTCTCATTGGTCATGAAGGGCAAAACATCCCACGGGGGGGGGGGGGGGGGCAGCCGTGCAGCCAAGAGATGGATTCAACAGCCTTCATGGCTGGTAGCAAAGCCGGAGAAGAGGTGCTGGGAGAGGGGAGTCAGGGAGAAGGGAGTGTGCGAGCTCTGGTGGGAGAGGGGAGTCAGGGAGAAGGGAGTGTGCAAGCTCTGGACAGAAGGTGGGTGCTGGGTCGCACCCGCTGGGATCTCTGGAGCTATCGGCTAAAGCAGATGCTGTCTGGCTGGAGGCTGGAGCTGTCGGCTGGGAGTGGCCGTCGGGCTGGAGGCGATGGGTCTGGAGCTGTCGCAGTGGCTTCCTCCTCTCCGCAGGGTCGAGCTGATGTTGTGGGTGTCTCTGTGTGTCTGTGTCTGTCTGAGTCTCTCGAACAGGGCCTTATATAGGGATTTCTGGTGGGAGGTGCACCAGAGCAACCCCAACGCCATTGGCTCTTTGCCCCTAGAACAGGGCGACCTTTAAGCCTATTGGCTCTTGCTGGGGAAAAGAAACATCCTGCCCGGGGAAGAAACATCCTGCCCGGGGAAGAAACATCCTGCCGAGAATGAAACAAGGTTGCTTCTCTCAGGATGTGGAAAACTCTGGGGGGGAGGGTAGCCCATCTATCAGGTCAGGCCTGGGTCGTGTGCCAATGAGCTGGGAAAGTCTGCTCCTTCCCATACACCCTTGAGTGCTGGGCTCTCATTGGCCCAGCTTGGATCACATGTCTCACCCTGAGCCAATCACTGTGGCTTGGAGGATGGCCATGCGCTCATTGGTCAGACCTGGGTCATGTGCTTACCCCGGAGCCAGGCGGCCCTCCCCTGACCCCAGATGCATCCTAGACCACTTGCACCCACAGTGGGAGACGTGTAGACCCCACTGACATGCCATGCTGCTGGTCCCAAGTAGATGTCGCTGGGGGTGGCTGGTACTATTACACAGAGAGGCAAGTCGGGCTCAGAGAAGGCAGCCGCAGACTCAGGGCTGCCCAGCAAGCGGGCAGCAGGGCCGGGACTGGAACCAAGGCTCCTGACTGTGCGGATTTGAGCAGAGCTGGGGGAGTGTCAGGTTTCGCTAGCTTGAGGAAGGCCTGGGGAGGGGGGCACGCATGCCCTCGGGCCAAGGGCAGTGGTGGGGTGGAGGCCAGAGCAGGGGCGGCTGGGGAGCTGGAGGAAGCAGCCTGTATTTTCGCAAAGAGCCTCATTGAAGAAGGCTGGGAAGTCCACACCGGTGCCTCTGTTTTCCAGACCCCTGACGTGAAACTCTGGAGAAAGAAGCAGCCTTTGCCCCACCCCCACCTTAAAGCCAGAAATGGCAAAGCCAGCTTCACCCCGCGCCTGGCAGTGCCAAGGCAGGGGCTGCTTCTCTCCCCTCTGTGCAGGGTTGGGTCGTGCCCCACCCCAAGGCTTCAGACCTCACCTCCTCCCAGGGCCTCCCCAAGGCTTCAGACCTCACCCCAGGCATGAAGCTGAGGCGCTGCACCCTTGAGCCACTGCTTAGCCTAAGGATGAGCTGAGAGGGGGCCTGGCGGGAGCTGTGAGTCACACGGGAATGACACATTTTCTTCCCTCCTGGGTGGCCAAGCTGGTAAGATGCAGGCCTGGAGCTGACTAAGACGAGAGAAAGCCAAGCCCAGACAGGATGAGGAAATCCGAGAGGGAGAGAAACACATTCCTGATCGGCCATTTTGAGCGCCCGGAACCAGCCTCACCTGAGGCCCACTCTTCCTAGTAACACAAACTGACAGGTTCTCTTAAATCCCTCCACAGTCCAGTGGTAAGATGTGGACCAGCCAGAAAGTTGGAGAAGGGAGTGCGGCCCCTCTAGCTCTCCCCCTCTCCACAGAGGGTGGCTCCAGGACGGGCCATCTGACGGGTCCCGCGGTCTGCTCTGTCCCCTCTTTCTGAGCTCCGCCTGTCCACAAGAGCAGTAGGCTGGGGTGGCGGCGCTGAGTGCCCACATCCTGCCCCCGAATTGGGACTCAGTGTCTCATTCATAAAGTGGGGGTTGGGGTGGGGACCATTCATTTCTGTCTCAGGTATATGCTGAGGACCTACTCTGCGCCAAGGGCTCTTCTGGAGGCTGGGGACAGGCAGGGTCTCGAGGAACTCGTGGCCCATGGGGGAGGCAGACAGTAGACAAGGCTCAGAGCTTGAGGGAGACGCCATGGGGGGCACAATAAGGGGGCGCGGTGCAGGGGCTGCTCTCGATCAGGTCACCAGGGAAACTGGGCTCTGGAGGAGGGAGGGTGCTCCGGGCCCGGGGTGCAGCCGTGCAAAGGCCCTGAGGCAGGAGGGAGCCTGAGGTGCTGGAGGCCCGGCTAGGCGCTGTGTGGCTGGAGTGAGCGGCCGGGGCGGGGCGGGGCGGGGAGAAGGTGACTTTGGGCTTAAGAGCTGAACTCGTGGGGGGAGCAACAACGCCAGGTCCTCTGGGAGTCTCAGAGGAGGGTGACAGTGGCATCTTCAGGGAGCGCAGCTTGAGGACTGAGTCCATGTCAGGGACACTGGTCCCTCTGTGGCACCTGTGGCCTCCGTGGGTCCCCGAGTGCCAGGAGCCAAGACGCTCCGAGCTGTGAGCAGGTTTTCAGAGGCTCTGGGCCCAAGTCAGGGGCCCGGGGCTGTCCACCAGCCCCAGGCCCAGGCTGCTGGGGGCTCCCGGGGACAGGAGGTGGCGGGACGATGTCACAGAGGCTGGAGGCATCTAGAACCCTGAGGGCTCCCGGCTCAGTGTCATCTGGCAGAAAGGCTGGTTGGGGCAGGAACCCCCACAACCAGGCTTCGGAGACACCATGCGGGCCAGGCTGCCACTGGGCGCTGGCTCTGCCTAGGGCCGTCCAGCCGCCAGCCAGCCCCGCCAGCCCCGCCCCCCCGCAAGCCCCCTCCAGCGCGCCCTCCTTCCTTCCTGGCCCGGAGCCCCAGGAGGCCCCAGAGATGTCCCAGGGACCCAGTGGGACCTAGCCGGGAGCAGAGGGAGGAGGGGGCTGCCATGGCGGGGCCAGGCCTGGCTCTGGCCGTCGGGGCGGCGCTGATCCTGTCCCTGCTGCTGGGGCCCTCGCAGGCGCTGGTGCGGGCCGTTCTGGAGGACAACAGCAGCTCGGTGGACTTCGCGGACCTGCCGGCCTTGTTTGGGGTGGCCCTGGCCCCCGGGGGCGTGCGGGGCTACCTGATGGAAGCCAAGCCGGCCAACGCCTGCCAGCCCATCGAGGGCCCGCGGCCGGGCAACCGCTCGCTGGGCGCCATCGCGCTGATCCGCCGCTACGACTGCACCTTCGACCTCAAGGTCCTGCACGCGCAGCGGGCGGGCTTCGAGGCCGCCATCGTGCACAACGTGCGCTCCGACGACCTGGTGCGCATGGCCCACGTCTACGAGGACCTGCGGCGCCAGATCGCCATCCCCCGCGGTGTTCGTGGGCGAGGCCGCCTCGCAGGACCTGCGGGTCATGGTGCGCTGCGACAAGTCCGCCCACGTCCTGCTGCTGCCCGACGCCCCGGCCTGCCCCCACCTGGACTGCCACCCCGTGCTGGCCGTGTCCTGGGTGCTGGGCCGCGTCCTGGCCCTGGTGGCCTCCACCTGCTTCATCCTGCGCCGCCTGTGGCTCTGGGTGCGGAGCTGGTGGCCGCGGGCGCCGCCCGCCAAGGCTCCCGCGTGCCAGAGGGCGCAGGTGCGCACCTTCACGCGCAGCCACGACCTGTGCGCCATCTGCCTGGACGAGTACGAGGAGGGCGACCGGCTCAAGATCCTGCCCTGCTCGCACACCTACCACTGCAAGTGCATCGCGCCCTGGTTCTCGCAGGCCGCGCGGCGCTCCTGCCCCGTGTGCAAGCAGTCGGTGGCCAGCACGGAGGACGGCTCCGACTCCACGGTCGAGAGCTTCTGCGACGAGGACGCGTCCCTGCCGGGCCACCAGCCGCCCATCTGGGCCATCCAGGCCCGGCTGCGCTCCCGGAGGCTGGAGCTGCTGGGCCGCACCAGCCCCAGCCGCCACTGCAGCACCACGTCCCTGGGGCTGGCAGACACCGCGGTGCCCTCTGACAGGCCCCCGGGGACCCTCCTGAGGCTGCGGCCCCCGGCGGGCGACGATCCAGGGCGGGAGGGTGGTGGTGGATGTTTCTAGAATAAAGTGGGTTTGAACGTGGATTTTGGCCCTGCGCTGCCGTCGGCCCCGCCCCTCGCCGCGCCCCACCCCTGACTGCCCCTCCCCTCGCCACGCCCCTCGCCACGCCCCACTCCCTGACTCGCCCCGCCCCCGCCCCTGGCTGCCCCAGCCCCTCGCCACGCCCCCTCACCACGCCCCCACCCCTGACTCGCTCCGCCCCGCCCACCCGGCTGGCCCCGCCCCACCCAAGGTGGCCCCGCCCATCGCCGCGCCGCACCCACCCCTGGCTGGCCACGCCCCTCAACACGTCCCACCCCTGGCTGCCCCAGCCCCTCGCCACGCCCCTCACCACGCCCCACCCCCTGACTCGCTCCGCCCCACCCACCCGGCTGGCCCCGCCCCGCCCAAGGTGGCCCCGCCCCTCGCCGCGCCGCCGCACCCACCCCTGGCTGGCCACGCCCCTCAACACGTCCCATCCCTGGCTCGCCCCGCCCCTCGCCAGGCCGCGCCCTGCGTCGCCCAGCGAGGACCCCGGGCCAGGCAGGCTCACGCCCTCTGGGTGCCACCGCCCTCCAGGGAAGCCGGCCTCCTCCTCCGTGGCCCGCGCGCCTTCCTTCTCTTAAAATAAACGATGTACTTTGGAATCTTTTTTTTTTTGGTACCAGGGATTGAACTCAGGGGCACTCGACCCCTGGGCCACATCCCCAGCCCTTTCTTGTAGTTTATTAGAGACAGGGTCTCACTGAGTTGCTAAGAGCCTCGCCATGGCTGAGGCTGGCTTTGAACTCGCGATCCTCCTGCCTCAGCCTCCCCAGTGCTGGATGACAGGCGTGGCCACCGCGCCCGGCCTTGGAATCATTTTGGATTTCTAGAAACGTCGTCCCAGTGCTGGAGGGAGGTCCCCTCCCACGCGCGTCTGCGGCCGGCTCTGGGGGCACCCATGCGCTGCCTCACGGTGGGCTCGGGCTCCGGCCTCCCACCACCCGGGGTTTGGAGACACTCGCGTGCTCCCGAGTGGAGGGCCTCGCGCTGGGCACCTGCGCTTCCACCCGGCCCTCCCGGCCCGCAGGTCTGACTGGGAGTCGGGGAGTGGCGGCCGTGGAGAGCCGGGGTGCGAGCGAGGGTCGCAGACTTCTGATAATGGAGAAGCTCCACACCTCCCAGTCGGGGGTGGGGCCTCGCGTCTGTGTCTCCCGGCCCTCCCTGGTCACGCTCTGGCCTGTGTGCGGTGGGGACACAGAGGTGGTCGGAGGCACCCCCCGCCCCCCAGGTCGTGGCTGCTCCCACGGGACCTCACCCAGCCTGTCTAGTGTCCCTGGGGGGGATATATCCAGGGGTCGCTGCCTTGGCCACTGGTGCTGGCTCCCGGTGGCCAGTGCTACCAAGCAAGGGCAGCCTCTCTATGGAGCGGTCACGGAGGAGGGGGGGGCTGGGGAATGGAGAAACAGAAGCAGGGAGGGACAAACAACACACAGCCAGGGTTGGGTGTGGGAGCAGGACCGACCCCAGCAGGCAGGCACGCAGGGCTATCCCCAGCAGGAGCAGAGACCGGGGGGCTCGATGCTGTCTGAACCTGGACTTTTTACATCCTGTGGTTCAAAATCCCCAGCAAGCGGGCGCCTCCTCCTGGGGGCAGTGCAGCTGCTTCAGCCCCAGCCTTCACATGTGCATTCCAGGCAATGAGGTAGGACTCCACTCTCCTTTAAGAACACTCTCCAGAAACCCCATGCACCACTTCGGTGCCTGGGTGAGAATCAAGGGCTGCTGTGCCAAGAGGCGAGGGCAGGTGAGAGCTGCCCACCCGCCCGACTCACTCTTGGACCCTGGGGGACGGCGCTGCCCAGACACACTTGCTGGGGGAGAATGAAGGACTGCACAGCGTTGGCTTGGGTGTCCTTCCAGGGCTGGGAGGGACCCACGTCCCGGGAAAGGAGCTCTCCCTGAGGCCCTACTGTGTGCCGCCCAGCCAGCCGGCCCACTCCCCGTTCGACCTCTGCGGCCTCAGCTTCCCATCTGTGAACCCGAGGGCAGGCGCCTGGGCAGCCTGGGCAGCCTCTGAGGACGCTCAGCACAGCCTGCTGCCCCCAGGGACCCGCCCCAGCCTGGCTGGACACAGCTGCCCGGAGCTGGGGGGGAGAGAGGGGGGCCCAAGCCCTCCCGACACCCGGCCTCCTGGGGCGGCAGGCGCGGGCACCGCACTTCAGTACAGAAACCACCGGGTGCCCCGCGCGGCCGGGCGGGCAGCCAGTAGGCGCTTACTGTGTGCACGCGCAGTTCCCAGCCTCCGCTTGGGACCGGCTGCCTCTGAGGAAGGTGCCAGCTTCATCTCAGCCTCCTCCAGCCTCCAAGAGGCCCTGCTGCCAAGGACTCGAGCTGCCGGAGGCCGCCGTGCCAGCCCCGCCCCCGCCCGGGCGGCTCTCCCAGCCCGCGGAGGCCCCTTCCTGCCCGTCTGCTGAGGAGGGAGCCGCGGGAACGGAGGCTCAGAGGAGGCCGGGGGAGGGGGCTTGAGGGACACGCAGGGGCTGCAGTCGGGGCACACGGTGGGGCGCCAGTGTGCGGGCAACGGAGTCGGGACCTCGGAACAGCCAAAGCAGCCGCGGGGCTGAAAGGCGCCCCCGCGGGCCTGGGCTTGTCCGACTCAGCTGACATTCCCTGGTGGCCCTGAGGCTGGCCTTGTCCTCAGTGGGCCTTTCGCCTGCAGGACTTGGGTGTCCAGTGCTGGCTCCTGTTCCCTTCCTGCAGGAGAGGCATGTCAATCCCGCCTTCCACACGGAGAACAGAGAGGTTCAGCAAATTGCCTGACGTCACACAGCATGCCAGGCCACGCCAGGATTCCAACTGGGTACCCAGAGCCTCCTGACCGTCACTCTTTCCCTCAACTGGCCGTCCGTCCATACTTAATCAGCACCTACTGGGTGCTCAGGGCTGCGCTGGGGACTCTGTGACCAGGAGCTCCCTGGGCCCACCCTCGGGCGTTTGCCATCTAGTTAATTGTTAAGGGGGTGATGTTACAGGGGTGGTAAAGTGAGCTAGGGGTGATCCTGGAGGGCATCCCCAAGGGGGTGACTCGGGGCGGAGACCTGAGCGCGGTAAGGACCAAGCCCCAGGAGATGTGGGGAGGTTCAGGAACAGCACTGGGGAGGGGAACAGGTCGTGCAAAGGCCCTGAGGCGGGGGCTGCGGGGGGCCGGAGCAGGGCAGAGAGGCGTCCTGGAGCGAAGAGGAGGTGGGGGCGATCAGGGCCATGGCGACCCGTGGAGGTCACTGCTGGGAACAGTGGGGGCAGTGGGCGGTGCCCGCGGGCTTCAGGCCGCACACAGAGACCCCCTGGCCTGCGGGTCCCTGAGTTCTGACCAGGGCGCGGCCAGCGCGGCCCTTCCTGCTCACCCCCGCGCCTGCGCCCGGAGCGCCTCCGACTGGCCGCGGAGCCGCGCCCTGCCCTGTGCTGGGCCGGTCCTCAGCGCCCGCCTGTCCTCGGAGCCGTCCAGCCCCTGCGCGCTGCTCCGCGGCTGCGCGGCCGGACGCGGGTTCCTCCCCTGCCCACTCGGGCCGCGGGAAGAAGGGGCCAGCACAGCAGGCCGGGTGGTCAGGGCCGTGGGGGACCCGCGGGTGCTGGGAGCCTCCAGAGGGCCACTTGCCTCAGCCCGAAGTCACCTCCGCACGAGGACCCAAAGAACCCAGGGGAAGCCGCTGCGCGTGGTGGAGCAGTGTGTCCCCGTGGAGGGAACAGCACCTGCGAGGGCCTGGGTCCAGAGGCCGGGGACGCCGAGCTCACTGAAAACCAGCCTCTGGCCAACGCACAGACACGCTCACAGTCAGAACAGAGGAGGGCGGTCAGGGTCACCACCGCCAGCGGCCAGCAGCCCGGAGATGCCCGGCTCCACCGTCCCAGAGAGATACGGGACGTCGGGCCTTTATGATCAACCCGTCTTTATCATCACTTACTGATCATGCTACCCGGGGTCGAACCTAGGGGTGCTTAACCAGGAAGCCACATCTCCAGCCCTTTCTGTTTTATTTCGAGATAGGTTTTCAGTAAATTGCTGAAAGCCTCACTAAGTGGCAGGGGCTGGCCTCAAACTCACAGTCCTCCTGCCTCAGCCTCCTGCATCGCTGGATTACAAGTCTGAGCCACCACGACTGGCTAACCCCCCTTCTTAGAGGAGGACATGGAGTCCAGAGAGGTTAGGTGATTTTCCGTAGGGCACACAGCATCGACGGGACAAAACTGGGATTTGGATCCCCAAAGGCCTTCTCCCGAGGTGGCTTGCTACATCCCTGCCTCCCCTACAGACCGGGCGGGGGTGAGGAGTGAATGGTGAAGTGGCGGAGTGGTCCACCCTCCCCTGCCAGGTGGCCTAGGGCATCCCTCACCCGGCTCTCGTCCATGTTCCTCTTCCCAACTGGCTTTGGTGGGTGCCAGGCCAAGGGCAGCGTGTTCTTCACCTCCTCTATCCCACACACCCTCTGCTCCTAGTGATACAAACCAGGGAGAGGCGGGGCTGTTGCTGTTCCCAGTGGTCACTGGAGGAGGCCACGAGGGGCTGGATGGGGAGCTGGTGTGGAGGCTGGGTCCTCCGCCCTCCTCCTGCCTGCCCCCGCCTCCTCCCCACGCCCGGTCCTCTCCTTGCCCACCAGGAGGGAGGACGTTCCCGGGAACAGATGGCTGCCTTCCTCGCCCAGCGCTCTGCCAGTTAATTAACGCCGCCTGTAATTAAACTTCCCACAAATTAGCTGTCAGCTACGCTAAAGGGAACCGTCCCTCTCAAATGCCACCTTGACTCGCTGAATTGTGAGCCTTGTCGACAAAATAATTAAAGGCAGAGGAAGGCGACCGGGATCCCCGGATATCTCTATCCGTCCCTGGCCAAGTGCTCCCCGCTAGGAGGCGGGAAGGCCGGCCAGTTTCCCCAGGCTTCGGGAAGGAATGGTCACGTGAAAGGCATCTCGATGGTGCCTACTGTGTGCCGAGCGCCGTCCTGCAGATGTGACAATGGCCACCATAGACATACTCATCCCCTTCACAGACATACTCATCCCCTTCCTGGAACTCATGTCCCCCTACAGCCTGTGCAAAGGCCCTGGGGCAGGATGAGCCTGGCATGTTGGAGGCCCAGCAAGGAGGCCAGTGTGGCTGGGGCAGAGGGAGGAGGCCGGGCAGGTCAGCAGGGCCGGGTGGGCTGCGGAGGGACGGGGCTGCGACCATGGCGAGGTGGAGCCGCAGGCGCAGGGCCGTGCGCAGGGAGGCGGGGCCTGACTCAGGGGCCCGCGGGCGCCCTCCAGCGGCTGCAGGGAGGACAGGCTGGGGGCACCAGGACTGTCCCCATGGGTGGGAGGGGCGGCAGATCTGGGCGGGCGAGGCAGGCGGTGCAGGGCCCCGGGTCTCTGTCCTGAGGCGGGGAACCAGCGGCGGGCCACTGCTCCGGCGAGGCCGCGGGTCGCTGCGGAGCCCAGCCTTTCCGGGGAGCCGTCCACCGTGTCCCGCGGGCCCGCGGCCAAGGCCGGCAGCGTGTACAGATGGACGGCCCGCCCAGCCCCCGCCGCTGGCCCCGTCACCCCGGGTCACCCTGGGCTCGTGGATGGGGTGCCGAGCCCCCAGGAGACCCCACAGAGACCGGGATGTGGCTGTGTCCCCGTGTCCCCACGTCCTGCCGTCACTTGGGCTTGAGAGGGGGCTCGGTGCTTGGCCAGACCAGCGGGCAGGCCAGCAGGGACATGTCCTCCCCCTTCCTGGGATGACGTGTGGCCGGGGGCACCTCAGGGCCTTTGCACAAGCCATGCTTGCCGCTGGGACTCCCTGTCCTCCCTCAGCAGCCCTGCCTCAGCCTCAGCCTCAGGGCGTCAGCCAAGCTGGGCGTCACCTCCTCCAGGAAGCCCTCCGGTGGCTTCCCTCTGCCCCACAGGCTGCGAGGCACTGCCGGAGGGGGGGACCCGCGAGTCCTTCTGGGCCTTCCCACCCACCGGGCCAGGCCCCTCCACCTCTGACCCCAGGAACCGGCCTCCGCCTCTGTGGCCAGGGGCCAGGCTGGCCCGGCATTCCCACCCAGCTCCGTGACTGTCACCGCGCCTCCTCCCCTGAGGCACAGGGACCTCAGGCCGCACGCAGCTCAAGGAGCAGTGGCAGAGCTCACCAGGGACCTGGGGCCAGGCCTTAGAATCCAGAATGTTCCAGAGCCCAGGGTGCGGGTGACACCACCCCGGCAGGGCCAGGGGGCAGCGCTGGCAGTCAGCGGGAGGGCGGCGGAAGGCACGGGGTGCCAGTCACCCCAGGGCTCCAGAGAGTCCTGGAGCCCTCCAGACGCAGCTCGACCCCCTCCCCGGAGCCCGGCATGCTGGCTGGTGGCCGCGGGTGGCCGGGGACAATGACTGTGGGTGGCGCCTGCGGGTCGAGGGCGCAGGGAGGGCCAGGGTCCAGCGCCTGCTCTGGAACTGCGGGGCTGGGGCAGGTGACAGCACTGTCCTGCACCTCCGTCCCTCCGTCTCGTGGTGATAAGGCAGCTCAGGGGACCTGGGCCCTGGGGACCAGGCGGAGAGTTCAGCGAGGTGGCCTGTCAGCGGGGCACGGTGGCCGCCCAACAGCTGGGGGTTGCGTTTAGTGATGATCTTTGCCGCGGGCAGCGGGACATCCCAGGGACTCAGGAGGCTGAGGCAGGAGGATCGCAAGCTCCAAGACAGGCTCAACGTAGCAAGACCCCTCTCAAGAGAAAGGGTGGGGGCGCGGCTCCGCGGGGAAGGCCTCTGGATTCAATCCCCAGCGCCAAAATATAAATAAAAGTTAGCCGGGCGCGGTGGCGCACGCCTGTAATCCCAGCACTTTGGGAGGCTGAAGCAGGAGGATCTCGAGTTCAAAGCCAGCCTCAGCAACTTAGTGAGGCCCTAAGCAATTCAGCGAGATCCTGTCTCTAAATAAAATATAAAAAGGACTGGGGACGTGGCCAGTGGTCGAGTGCCCCTGAGTCCATCCCTGGTACTCTCCCTTTCCCCACCAAAAAAAAAAAAAATTAAATAGACTGGAAAGACTCGGGTGCACTAGATAATGGCCGCCCACAGCCGCTGGCAAGTGCGAAGGTGGCCACTGTGGCAATGGGTGGTGCAGAAAGGAGGGCGGGCAGCGCTGTCTCTCTCTTTCTAAGTTAAACACAGGCCCCGGCAGCTTTCTGGGGAGCTGGAGGTGCCGCACGTGCTGGTGGGTAGCGCCCTCACGTATCTGTCAAAACTTGTCCAACTGGATCCTTAAATTCCGCCTCGATAAAGCAGATCCAAAGGAGAAGAAAATACGGATGCCAAGAACCGACTGCAGGCGCGCTCCTCCCTGCAGCCTGTGGGAATGCAAAATGGCTCAGTCACTCTGAAAACCACTTGGCAGTTTCTTAAAAAGTGAAATACACACCTACCACACAGCCCGCCATCAACTCCTAGGTGTTTACCCAAGAGAAGAGAAAGCATATGTCCACCAGGGACGCGGGCGCTCGCCGCAGCTGTCTCCCCAAGCGCCACACGCAGGAAACCGCCAAATGCCCATCCGCCGACGACCAGGCTCGCCCCTCTGCACACTGGAGTACGATGCAGCCATCAAAAGGAGAGAAGAGGTGAGACGGCCGGGACTCGCGATCGCAGAGGCACGAGGCTGAGCCAGAGGGGCCAGATTTCAAAGTTCGCACTGCAGACAGGCAAAGGAGGTGCCTGGGGACCTGGAAAGTTACGTGGGGGGGGGGGGTGAGGGAAACTTCCAGGTGGCAGAAGGTTCTGTCCAGGGCTGGGAGGCAGCTCCATGGTGGAGGCTTGCTTAGCATGTGTGGGCGCTGGGGTCCAGAGCAGCACCCGCGGAGGGGTGGTGGGGGATAGAGGGGGGGAGGGGCCGAGGGAGAGAGGATCAGGACCTCAAAAAATGGAAGAGTGTTCCATCCAAGGCCAGGGGAAGGCGAGGGCTTTATCTCAGGTGAAAAAAATTTTTTTCTTTTTTTTTTTTTTTTGGGTACCAGGGATTGAACTCAGGGGCACTCGACCACTGGGCCACATCCTCAGCCCTCTTTTTGTATTTTATTAGGGACAGGGTCTCCCTGAGTTGCTAAGTGCCTCGCCATTGCTGAGGCTGGCTTTGAACTCCGATCCTCCTGCCTCAGCCTCCCAAGTGCTGGGATGACAGGCGTGGCCTCGGCGCCCGGCTTCAGGTGCAAAATTTTTAAAAAGCACCAAAGTCCTCAGTCATCAAGCTAAATAACCTTTGACTGCAGCATTTTATTGTTTTTAATCCAAACGTAGTTCCCAAAAGTTCCGGGATGAGCACAACGTCAGCATTTCCAGTAAAGACCGGGGTCCCCTCCCCGCCGCTGCCCGGCTCATCCGCGAGGTCTGGACGCCAGGCAGGAGGACCGGCCCGGGCGGCCCCGCCAGCCCTCCGTGCGCTGGGGATCCGCGCGTCTCTGGCAGGGAGGCGACACCTTGGCAAGAAGTTCAGAAGCGCAGGGGGACAGCCGCGGAGGACGCCACAGCCAAAAGAATGAAAATGAATGAATAAATAAATAAATAAATAAATAAATAAAATGCATCATGGGGTGTGTGGGGGAGGGGAGGGGAAGGAAAAGGAAGAATCTCCGAAAACGGGAGCCCTTGGGGGGCGGGCACCGCATCGATCGTCCGCCCGAGCCACAGCCAGGCTGCCAGGGGACGGGGCGAGGGCGAGGCGCCTCCGCCGTCCACCTGCGGCCCCCGGAGGGGAAGGAGCCCCGGTCCCCGGCGCGGGCTTCCCGTCCCCTCGTTCTCGAGCCCAGACAGTGGCCGGGGCTGATTTGCCACCCGTGTCCCCTCGCAGCTGGGCGCTCGGGAAATGTGCGGTGGCCGGGCAGGGGCGGCGCAGGGGTGTCCCGCCGCTGCGCGGTGGCGGGAGGGTCTGTCCTGGCTCACACCGGGTGGCCCTGGAGGCCGGGGGCACTGGGGTCTCGGAGGCCAGCTCGCCCCTTCTTACTAGGACCTGGGCCCAGAGAGGGGCGTAGGCACGCGGCGGGTCGCACAGGAAGGGCGGTGCAGTGGCGCAGGTGACCAGGTGCCCCCCTGGGTCTGAGCCGGGGTCAGCGCGAGCCTCGGAGGACGCCGGGAGCCGAGCCGGCCGCGCACAGGCCCTCGGCGTCCCTGGGGGGCGAGCGGAGCGCCCTCCAGGCCGGCCAATGGGAGCGCGGAGGGGGCGCATTACCTCACCAGGCGGCGCAGGCATTGGCTGCTGGCCCTCGGTGGGCGGGAGCTGGGCGCCAGGCCCGGGCCTGCGGAGGCCAGCGGGGAGGGCCTGGGAGGAGGGCGCGGAGCGGAGGGGAAGGGAGCGGGGGGGAGAGCGGGGCCTCTGGAAGCGGGTCCCCCGCTGCGTGCCGACCCCACGCGGGTCCCCTCGCCTGGCCATCCCCAGGACGATCTTGGGGGTGTGGGGACCAAAAGGGACATGAGAGGCCCCCCACCGGTCTAAATCAGAGACCCCCCCCCCAGGGGCTCTTCTATCGACCCAGCCCTCCCCACGCAGTGTCCCAGGGCGGCACAGGCAGACGCCCCACCCCCGGGCCCCAACTCAGCTCAGCTGGCGCCACTGTGCCGCCTGCCCTCGCCGCAGCATCCCGGGAGCGCGGGCCAGCGCACAGCCGGGAGCTACCTCTGAGCCTGGCCCCGCTTTCTGCAGTGTGGCATGGGGCTCCCGGAAGTCCCCTCACGAGCGGCTGTGAGGGTCGTTTCCAGCAGGCGACAAGAAAAAACAGCATTTACTGTGTACACGGCCCTGTGCTGCGGGCTGAAGACCAGCCCTGAGCAGAGCCCCCCCCGACGCAGCTTCCTGCACCCTGAGGGCCGCTGGGAACTGGTGGCTCTTTCCGTAAGATCTTTGTGCTATGCAGAAAATATCAGGAAGACGAGGTGGGGAGGGAGTTGGAGCAACAATCAAGGAGGGCTCACCTGAGGAGGTGACGCCCTGAGGAGGGTGACAGGCAGAATAAGGAGAGGCTGTGAGATGTGGAAAGAATTCAAGACCGAGTACACAGCACGTGCAAAGGCCCTGAGGCAGGACCAAGCCTGATGTGTTGGAGGTACAGCAAGAAGCCTGTGTGGCAGGAGCAGAGGGACCGAGGGGAAGGGAGAAGGGAGGCAGGGAGGGGACAGGACAGGTGGTGCTTGTCCCCCAGGGAGGAGTTGAGTTTTTACTTCTGAGGAAGATGGGAGCCCCGGTGGCTGTGCGCTGAGGGAGGGACCTGACTCTGGTGCTCAGAGGTACCCTCTGGTGGCTCTAGGGAGGACAGGCTGCAGGGGGCAGGCGGGAGCCCTGGAGCAGGGAGCGGGTGACTGTGTAATTACAATTAAGCCACGTGGCTGTGCCAAGTGCCCGTCAGGCGCTGACTCAGGCCCCGCGTCCTGGGCGTGTGCTCCCGGGTCCCCACACCCCGCTCCCTGCCTCCCAGAGCCAGAGCACCCGGCGGACCCCGTGCCTCTCCCCTCCGGCTGGGAACCCCGCGGCAGCAGCCCCAGCCTCTGCGAAACCGCGCCGCCCTCGTCTCCCCTGGGCGCTCGGTGGGACCAGGAGGCTTTGGAGGAGGTGAAAGATCTTATTTGGACCCCTACCTCTGCCCCCCGAGGCAGGGCTGTCTTCTAATACTAACTGAGGGTGCCTGTCTGCTGGGGACCCTCCCCGCTCCTGGAGGCCTTCAGAACGCAGGCAGGACTCGCCCTGGCTGGGAAGGCCGGGTGTGCTCTGGACTCCGCCCACTTCCCCAGGTCGCCCCGCCCACTTCCCCAGGTCGCCCCGCCCACTTCCCAGGTTGCCCCGCCCACTTCCCAGGTCGCCCCGCCCACTTCAGGTCGCCCCGCCCGCTCAGCCCTCCTCGCCTTTCCTCCTCAGCCTTGGTGGAGGCCGACGTCCCCACCTGCAGGGACCCCTGGCTCTTCCTCGTCGCTCTGCCTCCTGGGTTCTCGTCTCCAGGCCCAGTGCGGACCTCGGCCGTCTAGGACCCTCCCCACCCCAAGGCCCGTGAGAGACAGCGGGCCTCTGGGATCCCCTGTGTGCCCCCACCTTGCAGATCAGCCTCCACTCGCCAGCCTCCAGCCCGGCATGGAGGCGGGAAGCTGCCTGCAGGGCCTGAGATTCCTCAGCTCGGGCTCTGCTCTCCCCGGAGCTGCCCCTGCGGCTGTCCCCGAGGGCACCATTAGTCTACAACCTCCCTCCGCCAGCTCCGCAGGCTGCGGCCACCCCCACGCCGCCGCAGCCGGGCCCCTTTGGAAGAGTGATTGACTCCCAGCCATTAGATTAATGGCCGAGGCGCTGCGCCTCCGTCTCTGCCGCATCTACAAACTAAATGTGCCCGTGTAATTACAATTAAGGACGAGCGCGTGACGGCCCTGCCTCCGCCTCCCGGCCCCTCTTCGCGGCCTTGGCCGGTCCCTCCCTTTCCCTTTCGCTCGGCCTCTCTCCGGCTTCTCCCCAGCCTCCTCCTGCCTCCTCCCTCGTCTCCCTCCTCTCCCTCCTTCTCTTGCCGCGTGTGGGCCGCCTCTGATCGCCACTTCCTTGTCCTCCGTCCCGGGAGTCCTCCCTTCCACTGGACAACGGGTCACCTACACTCTGGTGGCGGGTCCTGCAGGGGCGGCTGGCTGAGGCTGGCAAGACGCAGACCCAGGTGCCACTTGGGGGCAGGACGGGAGCCCCCAGCCCAGGCGCCCCCCCTCCAGCCCCTCTCTCCATTCCTCCCCCTCCCCCGCCAGCCTCCACCCCAGCCTCTGGGCCCAGTTTCTGGTCTTGGGAAAGGAGTGCCCTGTAGGCTCCTGGCCACCCAGCCGCCCTTCCAGGACAGGGTCAGGTGCGACCTGTGCCTGGGATCCAGGGAGGGTCGCGTGGGGATGCTGTGATCTTCCTGTGAAGCCAGCTGTGACGGCTGCCAAGGGACGTCACAGGCCAGGACCCCCCCCATTGGCCCTAAAGCCCTTTCCATCTGTGGCCTGGAAAGCCCCCGTTATGGCCCCAGGCCCTTAGGAAGGTGAGTGCCCCCCAGGGGTCCCCGCGCCCTCCGACTTGCCCCTGCAGGTGGGCCCTTGGGTGCGGGGCCTGCACTTCCCCCTCCCCCACACAGATGGCAAACGGAGGCCTGGCATGGTGTCCACCAAAGCCAGCAAGTGTGTGGCCCAGGCCCCCCGGGGACAGCTCTCAGCTGCTGGCCTCACGCCTCGGTCCCCACCTGGGAAGGGAGGACTGCATGGGGTGCTGAGGACAGCCCGGGCTCTGGGGGTGCCGTCCCGGACGGGCCAGGGTGGTGCTGCAGGGAGCGGCTGGGGGCGGAGCTTCCTCCTGCCCTGAAGTTCAAGGCCAGGTGGGGCTTCCCAGGAGAGGGGGCAGGTTAGGCCTTGTCTGCTTTGCTGTCCTGGTGCTGGGTGGGCCAGCTGCCCCCATGACAAGGGACAGCGTGTGAGCTGGTGAGAACGAATTGATTTCTGTCCTTTGTCCAGGATCCAGGACGTCCCTGACCTGCCGGGCCTTGCTACCAGATCAGTGCCTTGTCCCCAGCCATCTGCTCCTTGGTGGCAGCCAGTCCCAGGGCCTCCTCCCCCGCCCACGGGAGCCTCCCTTTTCTCTCCCCACAGGCCAGGCCAGTGGCCGCACAGGAGCATCAGTGACCATGACCCAGGCGCCACACAGCAGCGCCTCACCGTCCGGTGGTGACGGAGCCATGTCTGTGCGCCGAGACCTGAGCCGAGACTCCCTCTGGGCAGTCCAGACTGGTGTCCGCGCGTCCTCTGAGCTAAACCCAACCCTTGCCCCCATTTTACAGATGAATAGGCTGAAGCCCAGAGAAGGTGCGGCCCTTGGCCCCAGGTCACGCAGCCGACGAGGGTCAAACTGGGATCCGAACCTCTCGGGGTGACCCCAGACGTCAGAGGGGAGCCCGGCCCTGCGGCCCGCCTGTGGCTGCCGCGGGGTTTGCCGGCGCTGAACGGGCACCAGTTGTCAGCGCTCCTCTGGCCTCTGATAAATCGAGAGAATTAAAATCCATTTAGAGGGAAATCTCTAAATAGGCCTGTGTTGTTTTGCGCGTGTGTTTTCTTTTCCCTTCCCGCCGTCTCCGGCTGGGTAATGTATTCCAGGAGCAGGACTGAGGCTGACTTAATTGAATTTAAAAGCAGGTATTACAGCTGCACCTTGTAAGCGGACGCACGTGGCCGAGGCGCTGCAGCGCTGCCTCAGTCCTCGCACCGGGGAAGCGACATGAATTCCCACTGGGGCTCCCCGCCACTGGGCCTCCAGGGACAGCGGATTCAGAGAGGTCGGCCACGGGATGGACTGGGGGTGCCTAGAAATCCGGAAAACCGGTGCATGAGCCCAGGCGCCGGCTTCGTCCTAGATGTCCATTCCTGTTCCTCACCTCTTCCCCGCCGGCGAGGGCCACGCCCACACCATGCCACGCCCACAAGGCGCAAGCCACGCCCACAGCGCCCAGCCACGCCCACGCCGCGCTCCCCATTCTGGCCCAGGCTCACCCTGGTCTAAGCCCCAGTATCGCTCGCCTGGCTCCAGCCTGGCTCTCACGGCAGCCAACAAAATTTTTTTTTTCCTTTCTCCAAGTTATAGATCTTTTTGTTTTTTAAAATAGGGTGCAATGTACATAAAATTCGCCGTTCGAACCATTTTTAAGCGTACAGTTGGGTGATGCCTCGTGCGTCCCCGACGTCCTAGGGCCATCGTCTCCATTCCTAAACATCCTCCTCCCCAGACGCAAACCCACCATTGAAGCAGCCCCACCCCTTGCAGCCCCTGGACCACCTTCTATTTTCAGTTCTCGGGATCTGGCCATCCCAGGGACCTCACACAATGGAACCTCAATCCAAGGCTGCTGTCCCGAGCATAATGTCTTCACAGTACAGCCACACAGCAGCTGTATCAGAGCTTCGTTCCTTTTCAAGGCTGAATAATATTCCACTGTATGGCTGGGCCAGGTGAGGTTGACCCACCCATCTGCACCCGGCACTGGGTAAGCTCCAGGTTGGCTGTCTGACGCCCCTGGTGACGAGAGGTGTCAGGAATGTGTCCATCTCCTAAATCCCTGCCGTCAGTCATCTTGGTGCACACCTAGGAGTGCCAACCGTGGGGTGCCATTTGGTAATTCTATGCCAGAGTGATATTATTTTGTGGTGTTGGGGAGCGAACCCGGCCTTGCACATGCTGGGCAAGTGCTCCACCCCTGAGCTACATCCCCAGCCCTTTTGATTTTTGAGACAGGGACTCATTAAGTTGCCCTCCAACTTGTGGTCTTCCTGCCTCAGCCTCCTGAGTAGGGAGAGCACCAGGCAAGCGCCACCAACTAGCACTCGTCCCTGCTCCAAACTTCCATGGCTCCCTGCTGTCAGCAGGATAGCCCAGGCACCATGCACGGCCCTCGAAACACTACCACCTTCAAACCCCGTCTGTCCTTACTCTCCCTGGTTCTCAACCACCCCATGCTTCAGTCACCCCATTGCCTTCACTTGCCCCTGGGCCATTGCACATGCCATGCCCCTCTGGATACTCTCATCCCTTTCTTATACGAGGGGACTCCTGCTCGGCCTTCATCTCAGCACTCCTGGCCTCCTGGAAGCCCGGGGATGCCCAGGCTGAGCAAGGAAGCCCCTCTGGGCCCTGAGCTCCCGGAGAGCCCCCAGTCGTGGCTGTGATCATGGTGACATGTGTCTCTCCCCGGGGGCGGTCCACACGCTGTGGGCTGAACTTGGCCAGGGTCCTTTTCCTTCTCCGGCAGACTCCTGCCCTTGAGACATGAGACACGGCCACTTCCACACCCGCTCTTCCGTCTAATAGCGCATCTCAAACAGCATCTCAGGCTGTCGATTAGAAATAGATCCAATCAATGTGCTTGTTTTTCATCCCAGCGTGCCTCGGTGATGGATGGGGGTGGGAGTGCTATTAAGCCGGCAGAATTTTCTATATGTTCCAGGCGCTGGGCAGACTTGCTTCAAAAAGCTATCTGGCCCGATCTCAAAATGAGAAAGTCATTAAACACACACATGCACGCACTCACACACACACATTTTGCAGGAGAGCATCTCGTTTCTGGAAGAAAAAAAAAAAAAACACTGCAATTAATACACAACTGCAAATGTCGCAGTCTGCGCGGGGTGCAGTTGGCAGGGAACCAGAGGCGACAAAGTTCCCCAGGACAGGTCAAGTTCCCCCAGATGTTTGAGCTGGGTCCTGGGAGCTGGCTCCTGAAGCAGGGAGCTGATGGGGGGCAGCGGGGGGCGGGGGAAAGAGCCAGTGACCCGACTGGGAAGCCAAGTGCTGGAACATGGGGCGGGGCAGCCTCAGGGCCCACAGAGGAGCGTTCCCAAGCCTCCAGTCCTGCACCATTCATTCATTCAAAGACTGACTGTGCCCCTGTAGGGTGCCAGGCCTGTGCTGGGCCTGGGGACAGCGCTAACAAGACAGACCCAACCTTACGCAGGACTCTGGGACACACCCAGGCAGCCACAGGGGGGTCAGGCCTGGAGAGGGAAGCTTGGGCGGCTTTGGTATCTCCGGGTGACCTCTCTCAGCATTGGGGCACCAGGTCAAGGGGCGCTCCCTGGAGGGTGACACGTAGGTACAGTGGGTGTTAGGAAGTTAAGAGGAGCAGGGGTGGGCAAGGGAGAATGGAGTGGGTAGATATATGAGGAATTGGGGGACTGCGTTGCTCTTGGGGGCACTGGGGAGCCACAGAAAACCATGGAGGAGAGGGGAGGGTGAGGGGTCCCACCCCCACTGCGGGTCGCTGTCTCCTTCCAGGTGCGTGTGGAGGCCATCAAGGAGGCCCCTGCAAGAGCTTGTCCAAACAGGGTCGGTAAATGACTGCATGGGTGTCCTGGGGACGACAGCGATGAAATCAGTAGGAGGAGGTGAGTGGGGACTGGGCGCTGGGGCGGGGCAGGACAGGACACGGGCGCTGTGTACAGCTTCCAGAGAGGGGCCATGACGGGAGGGGGGCGCGGAGGGGTTGGCGTGGGAGTTCTGGGCTCCAGGGAGCTGCGTCGGTCGTACCCAGTGGACACCCACGAGGGGAGCGGGGGCAGAGGCCTGGGCAAGGCTGGCGACGGACATCATTTGGGACTTTAAAACTGCAGGAACAAGATCCTGACTGGGGCCATGGGGCAAAGGCCAGCTTCGACGGCAGCGTGTTTTAAAAATGAATCAAATGCGAGGACAGAGAAGTAGGGACGCTCCTTTTGCTCTCCCAGGAGCGAATGTCCCGAGCCCAGGCCTCCAGCTCCGAGCCCCGGGCCCAGCAGCCCCAGCGCGGCTCAGGGCGCCTCCTTCAGTCACGTGCCTGGCTGAGCCAATCAGGAAGCCAGCAGGTGACAGGCAGCCGCCGGAGGCGGGGCCGATGGACCAGCCGGCAAGGCGGGAGGTGAGTGGACGGGGCAGGCGCCGCCCTGGCCCAAGGCCGCTGTCCTCCCGTCCCTTTCTCCTTCGTCTTCAAAAGGTGTTAAGAACGTGGCCAAAGCGGAAGTCATGGTGACGTCACGTCCGCCCGCACTCCATTGGCCGGGGCCAGTCACGTGTCGGCCAGCCGCGGAGGATGCTGGGAAAGCCTGGCCTCCACGGGCGGGCAGGGGGCGACGACCCCAGACGACCCGTGTCGCTGAGGGTGGGGCGGGAGCCTGCCTCGCCACCCACCAAGACGCCCCAGAGGCCGGACCAAGGCGGGGGCGTGGGGCGGGCGGGCACGCGTGGGTGCAGGGCCGGGCGTGGGGGGCCGTGACGGGGGCACGGGGCTCGGCTTGGGCGCCGGCGGGGGCGTGGCCGGAGGCGGGCCGCAGTGCGAGGGGGGGGAGCGGGGGTGCGGGGGTGGCGGGGGGTGGCGGGGGGGTGGCGGGGGCCATCCCTCCGTCCCGCGCCGCACTGGTGTGGTGGTGCGCTCGAGCAGGCCTCCAGGTGGCCTGTGTCCCAGCTCGGCCCTGGGGGCCGTCTTCCTGCCCTTCCGGTAGACGGACGCTCACCTGGTGCCAGGGGGTGGCTTTCGGGGACGGGCGCAGTGGTCGTGAATACCTCTGAGCCGCTCGGGAGAGCGCGTTCCTGGCGCTTCTCTTGAAGAGAAGGCCTTAGTTGGGTGAGGCCCCTCTGTGCCACCTGCCCCGGGAGCCTTAGTTGGGTGCGGCCCCTCTGCGCCACCTGCCCCGGAGCCTTAGTTGGGTGCGGCCCCTCTGCGCCACCTGCCCCGGAGCCTTAGTTGGGTGCGGGCCCCTCTGCGCCACCTGCCCCGGAGCCTTAGTTGGGTGCGGCCCCTCTGCGCCACCTGCCCTGGAGCCTTAGTTGGGTGAGGCCCCTCTGCGCCACCTGCCCCGGAGCCTTAGTTGGGTGAGGCCCCTCTGTGCCACCTGCCCTGGAGCCTTAGTTGGGTGAGGCCCCTCTGTGCCACCTGCCCTGGAGCCTTAGTTGGGTGAGGCCCCTCTGCGCCACCTGCCCTGGAGCCTTAGTTGGGTGAGGCCCCTCTGCGCCACCTGCCCGGAGCCTTAGTTGGGTGAGGCCCCTGCGCCACCTGCCCCGGGGGCCTCTCTGCGCCACCTGCCCTGGAGCCTTAGTTGGGTGCGGCCCCTCTGCGCCACCTGCCCTGGAGCCTTAGTTGGGTGAGGCCCCTCTGCGCCACCTGCCCTGGAGCCTTAGTTGGGTGAGGCCCCTCTGCGCCACCTGCCCCGGAGCCTTAGTTGGGTGCGGCCCCTCTGCGCCACCTGCCCAGAGCCTTAGTTGGGTGAGGCCCCTCTGTGCCACCTGCCCTGGAGCCTTAGTTGGGTGAGGCCCCTCTGCGCCACCTGCCACCTGCCCTCTGGCCACCTGCCCCGCCTTAGTTGGGTGAGGCCCCTCTGTGCCACCTGCCCCAGCCTTAGTTGGGTGAGGCCCCTCTGCGCCACCTGCCCGGAGCCTTAGTTGGGTGCGGCCCCTCTGCGCCACCTGCCCGGGGTGCCTTAGTTGGGTGCGGCCCCTCTGCGCCACCTGCCCTGGAGCCCCGGCTCCCCCCTGGACAGAGCTGAGCCAGGCCCTCTTAGATCTTCGGGGCAGCCGACTTTGCTCAGAAATAGTAGCAGATCTTTGTAGTCACTGAGTCAGTTTCTACTTCGGACATGATAAACAATCTCCTTTGAGATGATTTTAATTTTTTACTAAGTGGGTTCATGTGAAGGAAAGTGCCCAGGAACTGACAGGAGAGGCAGCGGGGAGGTCGCGGAGGCTGGAGTGAGGCGTCCGACCTGCCTCACAGTTGCTGTGTGACCTGGGGCAAGTCACTCCCCTTCTCTGATCCTCACTTTTCTGATCTGGAAATGCTGTTGTCAGTGCTCATCTCATCATGTCGTTTTGGTGAGTGGCTGGGATGGCACAGCTGTGTGACCCTGCCAAAAGGCCCCCCTCCCTCTCGATGGCTTATTTTTTGTCTGCCTCGGAAGCCGAGCTGGGAAGAGATTAAGGTTTCTCTGGAAGCGAGGAGGCTGGCTGTTGTGACAGAGGCTCCTCTCCCGTGAAGGGAGATTTGGGGTGTCTGTTGGAAGATTTGGGGACCGTCCCCTGTGGTTGTTTCTTCTCCCAGGAAGGCTTGCGGAGCACACCTGGGTGCAGGGGTGGCAGCAGGCACTGTCACCCCGACAAAGCTTCCGGGACTCAGCGGGGTGTCAGGACACCGGGCTCAGCACCCACGCCTGCAGCCAGCGCCTGGGGACAGGTGGGAAGAACCCGTGCCTGTGACCTGCCGCCACCCGGTGATGCCAGGGCCCAGCTCTGCGACCTTCCCGTGTCCGGGCTGCATCCGTCCTCCCATCCCCCACCCTCCCTCCAGCCAGGACGGTGCGTTTCCCTCGATGACATTTGGAATCTTTTAATAGTTGTCACATTAGCATACATTTGCATACCTTATGCTAATCAGGCTATTTATTTTTGAAAAAGCACTTTGACTCAGGGCCCTTCCTCACCGGCTGAGCTTTTCCTCGAACTGTGGGCTTCCCTGAGGGACGGGGCTGCGTTCTGCCACAGCCGGAGCGCGGGACAGCGGGCCCTTGCAGACACAGCGCGGACAGACAGGGCGCCAGCCGGGACTTTGCTGGGTGCTTGGACTGTGCCCGGGGCAGAGGCTGGTCCTGTGCCCATTTTGCAGACTCAACAGGAGGCGGGAGGCGGGAAGAGCCCAGGGCGCTGGCTCCAGCCGTGTCCCCTCCTGTCCTGGCTCCTCTGGGCCTGTCCTGCCTCGGCCAGCCCCGCACCCCGCTGCCTCAGCTGCCTCTGCCCCGCAGGACGGCCGCGCGGGCTGGGCCTTGCTTCTCCAGGACCCCCGTCCCCCCGGGCCTGGCTCCCACACCTTGCATGTGGGAACTGTCCCTGCCCAGGTCCTCACTGAGTTGACGCAAACCCCCCACCTCCTGGGCAGCCTCTGGCCCTCCCGAGACACTCAGCCCAGGGCTCGGCCCTCCCAGGTTTCCCGGGCCTCCAGGGCTGGGTCCTGGGCCCTGCCTGCGTCGCCCCCTCTCAGGGCGCCCCGCAACACCCCTGGTTCTGTCCGCAGCCCAGACCTCCCCGGGCTCCGCTCTGGCCCAGACCCTGCTGCCCTGGCTCGCAGCTGTGCCAGCCTCCCCCAAGCCCACTCCTTGTGCACCCCATCTCGGCTGAGATCGGCCTTACAGCGCTCGGTCAGAATCCCCCTCTCCCTGGTCCCCTCCCGGTCACCGGCACTCAACCTGGAGAAGCACGGAGCGCATGCCCAGTGTGTGTGGCCCGGGTTCCATCCCCAGCACGCAGGAGAACAGTAAGGAAGCACCTAAGTTTCTCCCTTCTCCCTGAGTTCACCCTATGTGCTCCTCTGCCCTCCCTGCCCCCCTCGCACCCCTCTGCCCCTGCACTCGCCCGCTGTGGATCCCGCCCCAGGGCCTTTGCACTGGCCACTGCCTCTGCCTGGACCGTCTTCACGTGGATGTCTTATTTCTAGCTGTGTCTCCGGTGCCTCAGACGGCACCTGGTGCCCAGCAGGTGCTCGGGGATACGCTCATGGACTGTGTGGGCAAGCCTGCCCTCCTGGCACGTACGCACCCTGCGTTAATGGGAAAGAAAACCCAGAAGGACGGGCCTCGCCTCCGGTCGGTGGTGGACATTCCCCTGACATTTGCCACGAGGAACGTGACTTCGCTGGACGTGAAACAAAGCGGGCCGACAACAAGCAGTGCAGCCTTGGTGCCGTGCCCAGGCTGTGCGGCCCCAGGCGAGTGGCATCCCTCTCTGAACCCCAGTTGGCTCCTGCACACTGGCACGGTCCTAGGGCACCGCAGAGCCTCCTGCAGACCCCGGGGGCGGTGCGTCGGGGCAGCGGCATGTGCAAGGCAGGAAGTCTCAGCATTTTCAATAAAGGAAGACAGCCCTGGCCGGCGTGCTTTCTGGTTTATGGCAATTGCAACCCAGAGGCCTTTGACGTGACTGTCCCTGGCGGGGCTGGCGTGGCGGGCCGTGGGCTTCGCACAGGGGTGGCCCGGGTGGGGCAGCCGCCCGGGTGAAGCCAGTGGGGCTCAACCCCCCGGGAGGCGGCGGAGCCAGGGGCAGGGGAGAGGCCCTCACCCAGAAGCCCCCGAGTCGAGTCGCCGGTTTTATCACCGCGAGTTGTCCCCGTGCTGTTTACTTTCAATTTAGATTTTCGGGAAAGTGGCTCTGGGCACACTTTATGTATGAAGGAGAGTGACTGGAATTGAAAAATGGCCTGCTGTGGTCACCCGAGGGCCGGGGAGCCAAGTTCCGGGGGCCAGGGGGTCCGGAGCCACCCTGGCCGCGCCCTCCACGGCTCGGCACCGGCAGGGGCTGCAGCTGAGCCCCAGCGCGGCTGGGGACAGGGCCTCGAGGCGTGGCCTCTTCTCCTTACCACGGCTGCAGGCCTCTGCCCTGGTGGCTTTGCTCACTGCCGGGACCGAGGCTCAGAGCCAGGCTGCCAGGGGCTGCCCGACCTCCCGCCTGGCGGGCCACGCCCCTCACTCAGGGACCTTCGCTGGCTCCCTAGCCCCGCGGGACGCCCTCTGGAGGAGAGGCCGCGTGGCTCTGGGTCGCTGCCGCACGCGGAAGCCCGAGGTCCGGAAGAGGCCGTGCCAGGCGGGCGCTGCAGGGCAGCGGGACCCAGGAGGACTGCGGAGGGGCACGCCACCTGGGCCTCGCTGGGATCAGAGGACGGGAGACGGCGGGTCGGGAGGACACAGGGGACATCACCATGCCACAGGGACACCTGGGACGGGCAGGGCTCCGGAGCCCAGCAGGGAAGGGGCAAGGCCCAGGTGCCAGACGCCCCCCCTAGGAGGAGGCGCAGGTGGCACGGAAAGGGGCCACTCCCAGGCACAGGGACATGGCTGTAGCTCCGGGGTCACCACACAGCTGTGCTGGTGGAGAAAAGCCACCAGCCGCTGGCCCGTCTAGCGAGGATGCGCCTCGCAGCGCCCTGGAGAAAGCTCCGCGAGAGTCTGCTTTGCCTGCTGGCCAAGGTCCCAGCGCACCTGTGTCAGGGGACACCTCGGGGAGGCCAAGACCTCGCCACCCACAGGCCCAATGTGACGAGCAGCGCCACCCAGAGAGCCGACCGCTGGGAACAGCCCCCGGTCCTGCACTGGGTGGTGGCGGTAGGACGGATGGGTGGAATACTACTCAGCTGTGAAAAGGGACGGGAGGACAAGCACGACAGCTTGGCTGGCCCTCGAGGCTGCGCTGAATGGAGAGAGCCCCTCCCCCAGGGCCGCGTGACCTGGCGCATGGTGAGGCGCGGCAGCACTCCGGAGAATCAGGAGCCTCACCAAAACCCGGGGACAGAGAAGAGGCGCGTGGCCTCGGGGAAGGCGGAGCAGGCGGGCTGCGACTGTCCCTGGGGCCATTGGCTCTGGGTGTGCGTGCAGAGTGGAGCCAGGAAACCCGCGGGCGGGCGGGTGGGCGGGCGCCGTGCGCTCCTGTGTCCTGGCTGCGATGCTCCGAGAGGCCCCGCGGGCGGCCGCCGGATGGAGGCAGGGAGTCTCCCCCGGCCTCGGCCTCCTCTGGCCCCGCCTGAGAGCTTCACCAGCCTGAGTCGCTTCACCAGCCTGAGTCGCTTCACCAGCCTGAGTCGCCTCTGCATGGAGCCGCGGCCACCAGAACCGGGGAGGCCCTGCCCTCCCCGCCCCGTCCTGCCTCTGGACTCCCGGTCCTGGACTCCCCTGTCCCTGGGTCACACCCTGTGGCCTTGGGTGTGTGGGCTGTCACTGAGCAGTGGTCCCCGGGTTCGCCCATGCTAAGCTGTCACCTGGCTCCTGCCCTGGCCGGGGGACACTGCAGGTGTGCGTGGCCACATTCTTGTGTGGCTGTTCCTGGGGGCTTCAGTGACAGAAGCTACCAGGAGGACAATGCGACGCCGGCCAGCTGATGGCGGACCACGGCCCGCGCATGCCCGCAGGGCTCTACAGGGGCTGGCTGAGGAGGGGGGGCTGCGGCCCGCACCAGGAGGGGCGGACAGACGCACAGGCAGCGGCCACTGAGCGCCAGAGGGGTGTCCTCTGAGACGGGAGTGGGTGCGTTTGTGGTTCCAGGGGCCTGCGGAGAGGGCCGGTCCCTGTTCACCGGTATGTGACTTCCTGGGGTGGGGCGGGGGTGAGTCGCTGGTGACATGGCTGCAGGTTCGCTTACACTAAAACCACCCAACTGTGCACTTTAAGTGGGTGAATTGTTGGTATGTGAATTATATCTCAATAAAGCTCATTAAAAATTCATAGACCTCTACACTTCCCCCAAAATCAATTTTACTGCATGTTAATTTTAAAACTAAAATAAAATTTAAATGACCTGATGTGGCCTCAAGGCTCTGAAGAGTGTGGCCCCATCTCTCAGCTCCCTCCACTCTCCTCCTCGCTCCTTCTGCTCCACCCTCCCTGGCTTCTTGCTGTTCCAGATTCACTCCTGCCCCAGGGCCTTTGCACGTGCAGTTCCCTCCAGCTATCCAGAGACGGGCTTATTTTGTGATTTGCAGCCTCCTCACTCCAGCTTGTCAGTCCACTGGTTGTTTCTTAGTATCTTAAAGTAGTGGTTAAAATACCGTCTGGGGGACCAAGACGGGAAAGTTCTAGAGACAGGAAGAGGCCGTGGCTTAGCAGGCCACGGGGCACCTGGGAAGGCACGTGATTGCTTGATGGGTCCTGCGTGTTTTCCTGGGGTGAGGCAGAGCTTTGAAGGTGGACAGAAGCAGTGTTGCAGGACACTGCTGCAGCTGCAGCCACGGCGGGGACGGTGGCCTGCAAAGGTGCTTCCTGTGTCGCAGACTCCCCCTCCATTCAGAAGAGACAGTCACCGGAGCCAGACACGCGCTTTGATGCTCAACAGGGGGCGCTACTGGGCGGTGACCCCAGGTACGGGGCCTGTTTCCCCACTTGTAAAATGGGACCACAGTAGAATCTGCCTTGTGAGACTGTTGTGGGGACACGGTGAGGTTAATAAGGGCACATCTTCTGGATGGTGCCGGGTATACAGCAGGTGCTGCATACATGTTTGCTACTGTCACCATCCAAAATGACCTTGGGTCACAGCTCTCCACCTCCCTCGCGTGACTACAGTCCGGCACATGCGATGCCCGTGGGGGTCAGTCATCCTCCATGGCTGTGGCGGCCCCTGGGACCGCCACCCGTGAGGAGAGTGAAGTGTCGCTCGAGGTCTCGGAGGTCTCAGTCCACGGCCACTTGACCCTGGGCTTTGGGCCCGGGGCCAGTACCTCGTGGCGGGCCGCGGACACTGCGCTCCTCACGGCAGCCAGGAAGCAGCTGGCGAGGAGGGCTGCGTGCCTCGTCCCACTTGAGGGCCCAGCCCTGGGGTGGTGGCTCCGGTGGCCACAGCACAGGAGACTGAGGCAAAGGCCCCTGGGAAAACGGCCTGCCCTGCCGCGCACGCCCATTGGCCGGAGCGCACCTCGTGACGCGCCCGCCGCAAGGGCGTCTGGGAGTTGTAGTCCCGGCTGCGCCCCGCCCCGCGCGCTCCTGCCGGGTGGGGCCGGGCCCCTGCTGGGCGTGGGAGCCGGTGGACGGAGGCGGGACAGCCTCGACCCTGGTCCGGGAGGGGCCCAGCACACTCCCCGGCCTCCAGGGCCGCCCAGCCTCCGCCCGACCCGGCCTCTGCGCCCGGCCGCTCTCGGTGTCCGTCCTCGCCTGCGCTCCTGCCACCCCCGCCCCCGCGCTTGTCGCCCGACCCCACTGTGGGGTCCCCGGGGACTGTGAGTTGGGTGGGCACCGGGCGGAGGCCGCGTCACCGAGGCCAGGTGCGAACACGCCCGGGGCCCGTGCGAGGAAGCCAAGGCCGGAGGGCGGCTGGACTTGGCAGGGCCTTGCGGACTCGGTGGGGGCCCGCGACCTGGGTCAAAGCCTAAGGGCCGAGGAGTGGGCGGCGAGGGGCGAACGCGGGGGTGCAGGAACGGCGAGAGGGGCCGAGGGCCAGCTGCGGCCACGCCCTTCTCCGCACTGACCGCTCAGGGCGCCTGGGCAGCCCCGGGGTGACCCAGGTGGCCTCTCCCCTGCCTGGCCCAGCAGGCGCCCTCCCGGGAAGGGGCCAGCCCCGCTGATGTGGTGGCAGGACCCACCCGGCTCCGGCTCGGTCTTCACGATGCCCAACAGACACAGAAGCAAACGCTCGTCACAATCATCATGAAATATTGAAATGACTCACTCACAAAATGAATTATTCACACTCACGATCGGGCTTCCAGGTGTTTGGGGGTGATGAGGTTTTCTTAGGTGCAGAGCAGGCAGCGGCCCTGGGGAGTTGGGAGGCCGGAGAGCGTCAGTCACACCGCGGTGCAGCAGGGACACTGAGGCACGCGCGGGGCAGGGGGCCTGCGTCCCGGCCTTGTCTCCCGTGGCCGGTGGCGGGGAAGGCCGGGCCCTCAGCAGGCAGCAAAAGAGCCTGGAGCTCGGGGAAAGGGGGAGACGGAGGGAGACGCAGACAGACAGACGGACGGACAGACAGGCGAGGTAGGGAGAGAGAGCGAGAGGAGCAGGGGCAGAGATGCCCAGGAGAGCCAGAGACTCAGACACAGGGACAGAGCGGGAGACGCGCCGGAGAGGGACCTCGCGGAGATGCCCAGGGACAGCGACAGGCGGAGACAGCCACGGAGCCGTGCGCGCGGGGACAGCCGGTGCAGCGCGGGCAGGTCTGTCACCCGTGGCCCGGGAGCCGCAGCGCCGTCAGCACCACGGACAGCGCCAGGGCTCCCGCCGCGCCCACTGCGGGCGTCCTCCTGGAGCCGGGTTGGTGGCCTGAGGTGGCTCCGGGCTCTGAGGGCTTGTGGCCGGGTCCCAGGCAGCCACCAGGCTCACTGAGCACTTGGTGCTGGGGCCGCTGCGGTGGCTACACACTGTCCTCCCCGGAGCAGGCCAAGCAAGGGTCCAGTGTGCCCAGAGGGACTTCCCTGGGGGGATCACAGAGGGTCTTTCTTGGAGGTGACATTTGAGCTGAAACTAAAGGCAGTGGGGGAGCAGGGCCTGGGCGCGTGCCCAGGCCGAGGACAGCGAGACCTGCCACCAGACAGAACTGTGAGGTCAAGACACGGCAAGGAGAAACAGTGGGTCTTGGGGTGATCCGTTTTGGGGTGTTCAAGAGGAGAGCGTCCACCCTGGGTCACACAGGACATCTCGAGCCGTGCTGACAGCAGGGTGGAAGTCCCTGGTTCAAATTCTGACCAGGCCAGTCCCCACCACGTGACCTCAGGCAAGTGGCGCTCTGCAGGGGTCAGCTGTCGCTTCGTGACAAGTCACCCCACACGCAATGGCTGAAAGCAGTTGCCATCCCAGCCTCTGTGCAGCAGGGACATGGCAAGCTCGGGGGGACCTGGCCAGGGATGAAGTCTCCCCTGAAGGCCCGAGCTCCCGTGGCGGTCAGCGGCACTCTGTCCGTCACTGCCTGTGGCTGTGCCTCAGGCCCCTGCCCAGGAGTCCCCGGCCCGGCAGCTTGCTTCCTCCAGGTGGCAAGGATGGAAAGTCACAGCTCAGCGAGACGAAGTCACGGTCTTTGGGAAGCCAATTGTGGAAGTGACATCTCATCGCTTCTCCTGTGTTGCGCCCTTCGGGGCAGGCAGTGACTGGAGGGCAGGGACGGCAGAGGCCGGGTTGGCGAGGGCCGCTCTGCTGCCTGCCTGGGGCCGCTCTGAACCTCAGGGTCCTCTCCAGTGAGTCTCTTCCTTGCGGGGCACAGAGAGGGTGCTGGGCACATGGTGGGGTTCTGGCTGCTGAGCCCAGGCCCTGTGTTCTGCCCAGCCGAGGCGAGGCTGCCCAGGCAGACTGGCTCTGCAGGACAGTGGGGACTGTCTGCGGGGCCTGGGATCCCCTGGCTGGGCGGGCACCGTGGCTGCTGGACAGCACTCGGAACTGGGCGGCGCCGGTGAGTTTCTCGTGGGTCTAGAGGCCACATGCCGGCAGGGTGGCCCCCCGAGGGCTGCCAGGTCAGCGGCTGTCACCCTGCTCATGGGCAGTGTCCCGGAGGAGCCGCGCTGCCCCCGAGGCTCCCCTTTACAAGGACACGTCATGCTGGAGGGCCTCGGCCTGCCCCATGCGACCCCCCCGAGCTCCCAGGGGCAGTGACCTGTGCCCAGCAACAGTCACGTTCCAGGAACTGGGCTAGGACTTCAGCAGGAGTTTGGGGGGACATGATTCAACCCTAGCACAGCCACGAGGGGCCGTCTGTGTCCGTCTGTGCGTCTGTCTGCCCACAGGCTCCGTGTCTGCGCAGGCCTCCTGCTTTTCTCTGGCTCTGTCTCCTCCCAGGTCTGTTCCTGCCACAGGGACTTTGCACGTCCCACAGGGGAAACCCGGGCTCTTCGCGAGATGGCCTCCTGGGCGCAGGCGGCACCTCCTCCCGGCCCCTCCGGCCCGGCTCCTCCAGGCCCCTCGCCCACCTCCTCGCTGCTCTCCAGACCCGCCCGGGCCTTCCTGCCCAGGCCTCTGCCCTGCGCGTCCTCTGCCGGGGCACCCTGCTCACCTGGCTCTCAGCTAAAATGTCACTATCTTTGCTGCAGAGTCCCCTCCCCAGCCCCCCAGAGCCCTCCTCCCTGCTTGGCCCCACTGGAGTCTCCCCTGACAGCTGGCCCCTGTGGCGGTCACTGCGGCTGCGCCCCAGCAGAGGGCAGGGTCTTCATGGGCGTCCCTGACCAGGGCCTGCTCCCAGCGGGGCCAGCTTGTGACTGTGGCCTCGATGCTCCTGTGACCCTGGGAGGGGGGGGTCTGCTGGGCCTGGCTTGGTGAGGTGAGGTCACTGAGTGCCGGGCGGAACCCCAGCGGGTCAGGGAGGGGACTCCTGGCCCCTCGCCCCGCCTCCGCGGCCTCCGCCAGGCCCTGCTCCTCCCGAGCAGGCGCCCAGGGTCTGGCCAGGTTCTGGGTTTGAGAAAGAAAACGTTCTTTAGGGACGGAGAAGGCCTCCCGCCCTGAGCCTCCTCGGCCTCCATCGCAGCCTTTCCTGAACATCTCTGACAAAGCCTGTTGCTGCGCTGATCTGATCCCTCCTGCGCTGATGGCCGGGTGAGTGGACAGCTCACAGCGGAGCTGATAAGGAGCGGCCGACAAGTGGCCCTGCAGGCAGCGGGCGGGCAGGCGAGGGGTCAGTGCCGGGCAGCCATCGCGGGCCTCCTTCCGGCCCTCCCACCTTCCTTTCCTTCCCAGGATTTCTTGAGCACCTAGTGCAGCCGTTGAAGTCCCCCCACCCCGTCCCAGGCCAGGCCTTGAGGACACCAAGCAGGACACAGCTGGAGGCAGACCCACCCTCGGCTCCCGGTCCCTGGAGCTCCCCTCCCGCCGCGTGGGAGGCGAGTGGCTTCATCTGGCCCCCAAGGCTGTCACTCAGCCCGAGTCAGACGGAGACAACACGGTTACCATGGAGACGAGCGGCTCCCCCAGGGAGGGCGAGCCGAGGGAGCCGGGAACCGCGGGAAGCGCACAAAGTGACCCAGCCGGGACGCGAGCCGCCGCCGCCCCCGTGCAGACGCCCGTGCGCTGCGCCAGCCCTTGGTCCTGGCGGGCGAGGGGACGCCCCGCTGCCCGCCCCCCCCCACCCGCCGGAGAGGCGACCCTCCCGCGCCCGCACGTCCACCGCGGCCTGCGGCCTGCGCGGTTTCCGGCCCAGAGCAGGCCAGAAACTTCCCAGGTCCCTTGGGCTCCCAGACCAGAGGGCGGAGGGGCAACAGAGAAATGCGTGCCCGGAGAGAGCCAGGGAGGCTGCGCAGGGAAGATAAGCCGGCGCAGGCAGGGAAGGGCCCCGGAGGAGGCCGTGGCTTAGCTGGGGCCCTGCTGTGAGCGAGGAGCAGCCAGCCGCCGAGAGCTCTGGGGGAGAGCACTCCAGGCAGAGGGCATGGCTGTGCAAAGGCCCTGGGGCAGGAGGAGCCTGGAGAGTTGGAGGCACAGCAAAAAGCCCGCGTGGCAGAGCAGAGGGGAGGGGAGAGAGGAGGGAGGAGGGGGGTGGGCAGGCCCTGCAGGATCTTTTGGGCCACAGGGAGGACTTGGGCTTTGACCCCAAGGGAAGTGGGAGCCATGGAGGGTTGTGGGCAGAGGCGGGACCTGAGGCTGGTACAGGGGAGGACAGGCACTGCTGGTGTTGGTCGTGGTCAGCTGGAGCAGCTGCGCACCAGGGTCGGGGGTGCTACGACAGGTTCTTTTATTTCTGCTTTATCTCGTGGCTAGCGACGCGCCCTAGAGAGGCTGGAGGTCCCAGGGCCTTTGCACAGCCACTGGTTGTGGTCCAGGAACTTAGCTCTGAAATGGGCGCTGACCTGAGGGAGCTGAGGCGCAGCCCTGGGCTGGCCCCAGGTTCAGAGCCATTCTGGGGACACGTGGCATGTGGGAAATGCTTAGGAATCAGAGCCCAGGCTCCCCAGGACGCGGGACAGAGGTGGCGGGCAGCGAGCACACCCGCACAGGCCGCAGCCCTGTCCCCTCCCCATCACGCACCTCCTTTCAGCTCCCGTGACAGCGGAGACTCTCAGAGAGGGCAAGTCACCTCCCCAAGATCACACAGCCTTTCGTGACGAGCTGAACAGTTCAGCCAGGGCTGCTTTCTCCAGTCTGGGTACCACAGGGCGGCAAATGCTGGCTCTGCCTTGTTGGGTAGCAAGTGGTCCTGCCATTGCATCTTGATCCCACCCCAGCCTGCTCAGCCGACCCCACGTGGGTTAAGAGGAACGTCACATCCCTTGGTCCTGGTGATTGGTTTGGAGGTGGCCATGTGACCTGGGGCAAGCCGGTCAGAGTCAACAGTGCGGGCTTTGCTGGGACCAGGAGACAAGAGGGTTTCCATTTCTGCCTGGGCTGTCCACTGGGAAGATGGGAATCAACCCTGAACTTGGAGTGTCTTCTACGAATGGCATGGCGTAGGGGAGGCCCGACTGTGAATGAGGCCCGTCCTGAAAGGAAGTCAAGGAGAGAAAGTGACAGAAGAGACTCCAATGACACAATCCCAGCTCCTGGAGCCCGCTATGCCTGAAGCCGGACCCTGGGCTCAGCAATTGTCATTACCCATTTGTGTTGCTTCCTGTGTGGCTTAGCTGTTTATTTCCCATTATTCACAACGAAAACAGAGCCTGGCCCAGCACAGGTGTCCCTACCCTCGCGGTCTGTGCACTTGGCTCTCAGGGCTGGGGTTGTCTCCACTTACAGGCGGAGTAGCAGGGCTTCCGCCCCTCCCCCTCCTCCCCCCCCCTCCCCCCCCCCCCCCCCCCCCCCCCCCCCCCCCCCCCCCCCCCCCCCCCCCCCCCCCCCCCCCCCCCCCCCCCCCCCCCCCCCCCCCCCCCCCCCCCCCCCCCCCCCCCCCCCCCCCCCCCCCCCCCCCCCCCCCCCCCCCCCCCCCCCCCCCCCCCCCCCCCCCCCCCCCCCCCCCCCCCCCCCCCCCCCCCCCCCCCCCCCCCCCCCCCCCCCCCCCCCCCCCCCCCCCCCCCCCCCCCCCCCCCCCCCCCCCCCCCCCCCCCCCCCCCCCCCCCCCCCCCCCCCCCCCCCCCCCCCCCCCCCCCCCCCCCCCCCCCCCCCCCCCCCCCCCCCCCCCCCCCCCCCCCCCCCCCCCCCCCCCCCCCCCCCCCCCCCCCCCCCCCCCCCCCCCCCCCCCCCCCCCCCCCCCCCCCCCCCCCCCCCCCCCCCCCCCCCCCCCCCCCCCCCCCCCCCCCCCCCCCCCCCCCCCCCCCCCCCCCCCCCCCCCCCCCCCCCCCCCCCCCCCCCCCCCCCCCCCCCCCCCCCCCCCCCCCCCCCCCCCCCCCCCCCCCCCCCCCCCCCCCCCCCCCCCCCCCCCCCCCCCCCCCCCCCCCCCCCCCCCCCCCCCCCCCCCCCCCCCCCCCCCCCCCCCCCCCCCCCCCCCCCCCCCCCCCCCCCCCCCCCCCCCCCCCCCCCCCCCCCCCCCCCCCCCCCCCCCCCCCCCCCCCCCCCCCCCCCCCCCCCCCCCCCCCCCCCCCCCCCCCCCCCCCCCCCCCCCCCCCCCCCCCCCCCCCCCCCCCCCCCCCCCCCCCCCCCCCCCCCCCCCCCCCCCCCCCCCCCCTCCCCCCCCCCCCCCCCCCCCCCCCCCCCCCCCCCCCCCCCCCCCCCCCCCCCCCCCCCCCCCCCCCCCCCCCCCCCCCCCCCCCCCCCCCCCCCCCCCCCCCCCCCCCCCCCCCCCCCCCCCCCCCCCCCCCCCCCCCCCCCCCCCCCCCCCCCCCCCCCCCCCCCCCCCCCCCCCCCCCCCCCCCCCCCCCCCCCCCCCCCCCCCCCCCCCCCCCCCCCCCCCCCCCCCCCCCCCCCCCCGCAGGGCCAAGCTGGGCTGCCCACCTGCCACCGCCGTCCCTCCCTGCGCGTTTTGGGCCCCTCCCTTGCAGGACGCCTCCTCCTGCAGCCGGCCAGGCAGCCTCGGCCCCTTGGGACACCCTGGGGGAGGCTTTCGGTCCCAGGTCGCCTCTCCGGCCTCAAGCTGGGACCCCCTCCCGGGTCGGAGTCCCTCGGGGGCGGGGCCACGGTGACCTGGGGCGGCCGTGGTCCTGGTCTGGTGGCAGGGCCGGCGACCCTTTCCTCCCTCACTTCTCTTTGGAGCCAGCCTCGGGGACAAGTCTGCGACCCTGGTCCCGCCCGCGTCCCGCCGCCTTCTCTTCCGGGCGCGGGGGCGGCAAAACATCAGGCCGCGGGACAGGTGGGTCCCCGAGGTCGCCACGCGGTGGCCCGAGCCCGGGTCTTCCCCAGGCCCCCTCGCTGGCACACCTCGGGAGGGCCACCCGCAGAGGATGGCAGGTGTCCCGGGCCTCAGTGTCCCGCCGCAGCCAGCTGGGCCACCTGCCGCAGCTGAGGTCGCCATGGCCACGGAGCCTCGCGCCCGCCCGCCCGGCGTCATGGCGACCGTCTCCAGGGCCGCCCTCCATCCGCCAGGCTCAGGCCTAGGGCAGCGCCAGGGTCACTTCTAGGGCCCAGCTGGGTTTCCTCCGGTCCCCGCCGCGCCCTGCAGTCTGTGACCTGGTCTTGACATCTGACTCGTCCCCCTGAAGAAGCCAGGGCCACCGCGTCACCTGGCTGGGCCCCCCAGGGGACCTCAGCTGCTCCCCCAAACTCCAGAAGCCCTCAACAGGGGTCCGAGCCCGGCGGCCCCGCCCCTTCTAGAACCTTCTCCGGGCAGCAGAGGGTCCCCAGGAGCTGTCGCCCCGGGACTGAGCCCTGCGGGCAGAAAGATGGTGACGATGCCGCGGCCGTGGCGGCGGCTCCAGGTGCGGACCGTGGGCACACCCGGCCTTGGCAAGAAGCCGGTTCGGTCACCCGCTCGGGGACGCAGGTCACACAGGGTGAATGTAAGTGGCAGGTGGGGACTTGGGCTCCGGCTCCGCGTCACCAGTGCTGACCACGAGGCTCTTCTCTGCCGCCGACATCTAGTGTCCCCTCCCGGACATCTGCACGTGGCCCCGGGACAGAGGCTGGGGCTGAGGACACTGGGCGGGGCGATGGCCTGCCCCGGGCGAGTGTGGGGCTCTCGCCCTCCGCCCGGCACACCCGGTGCGGGAGCCCCCCGAGACTGCAGCCGCCTCCTCCAGACGGACGCTGGACCCCCGGGCCAGGGACATTCTGGAGGGAGGCTGGGTCCGGGGACCTGGGAAGGAGCGGGGGACTCAGGGCGCGGAGTGTCTGCTCAGCTCTGTGCTGGACGCCCCAGGGCCCAGCTGGCAACAGAGCCGGGCCCGGGCGCGCCAGGCCCTCGAGGCCAGGGCAGTCTGGAGGCGCCGGGGGCCAGGCAAGGAGGGAGTGTTGGGCCCGAGGCCGAGAGGCTGGCAGAAGCTGCGGGTGATGAGGGAAGGGTTCTGGGCTGAAGGCGCAGCCGTGCAAAGGCCCTGGGGCAGGAGCCAGCGTGTTGGAGGCACACCCAGGAGCCTTTGTGGCTGGAGCGGAGGGGAGGGGCAGGACGGCGGAGGGAGGCATGGAGGACTTGGAGGACGGCCATGCAGGGAAGCCAGAGAGGCTTCAGAAGGAGGCCACATTGGAGCAGAGGCTTGGAGAGTGAGAAGGTGCGGCCCGGGAGAGCTGGGAGTGGAGGCCTCCGAGCGGAGGGCCGGCTTGTGCCAAGGCCCCGGGGCTTGGTGGCGTTTCTGCAAGCAGAGGAGGCAGGGCAGGCAGGTGGGGTGCCGAGCCCAGGGTGGCACTGCGCAAGGCCAGGCAGGCGAAGGGCAGTTGTCCAGGTGGCGCACGGGCCGAGAGCTCGAGTCTGGGCAGGACGTGGAGTCAAGGGCCTCCGCGGTGGAGGGAGGGGCGGGGGCGGGGTGAGGCTGGGGTCCAGCCTCTTCCTGCCTGCCCCGGGAGACCCCCGGGAAGCTGGGCCGGGAGGGGCTCGGGCCACCCAGCCGCGCAGAGACGCAGCACTTGGTCTGCACCAGCTGCTGGCGACGCGCGGCCAGCTGTTCCGTGCGGGGACATCTGTGCGGCCTCGCTGACAGGTCTGCCTGCAGCGGCAGCTTGCGGAGGCCCCGGGTGGGGCGGAGAGGAGCCGTCACCGGCCTCCCGGGAGGCAGACGGTCTCGGAGCCGCCCCAGCCTGGGCCTCCAGCAGGAGCAGAGGCCAGGTCCCGCCTGGAGCCCGGGCTCAGGCCCTGTCACAGCTCCAGCCGGGGCCTCGCGCCCTGCCTTGGTTCATCCCCCCAGCAAGCACGTACTGAGCTCCTACTGTGTACCTGGTCCTGTCCTTGGCCCCCGGAAGTCAGGCCAGAGAGTGGCAGTCACCACCCCTGGTCAGGAGGCCCCGCCCGGCGTGAGGGGCAGGCGTGAAACCAACAGAGAGCTGTTGGCAAAGAGTGGTAAGCGCCCACACAGCACGGAACACGGCGTGACGTGGCAGGAGGCCTGGAGGGGTCAGGGACAGCCTGTCCACGGAGGTGGCAGTTGTGAGCTGAGAGCTGAAACAGGAAGGGGAGGCAGCCATGGGAGGAACGGGGGAGTGACATTCTAGATAGAGGTGCAGCCTGTGCAAAGGTCCTGGGGCAGGATGAGCCTGGCACGTTGGAGGCACAGACAGGAGCCTGCGTGGCTGAAGCAGAGGGAATGAGAGGAAGAGAGGAGGAGGGAGGCAGGGAGGGGACAGGGCAGGGGACATGGGGAACCCTTTATGGGCATGGCAGGCCCTGATGAGTAAGGATTCTCCACAGAGACAGGAGCCGAGACCAGGAGCAGGTGTATGAAACCAACATCTTTGCCAAAGACTTCAGAGAGGGCAAGGCACCAGCCCCCAGCCACGCAGGAAGAACAGGCTCCAACCTGGTCTGATGGGGGGAGCCCCCAAGCCCATCGGAACTCTTATCCCAGGAGGGCAAAAACACGACTAAGACCGGGGCCGGAGGCTGCACCTCGAGGCCTCCCGGCTGCTGGGCTACGGCAGAGTCAGCAGGAGAAGGAGGCGGCGGGAGGAGGCGGGAGGGGCCGCGGCCACATAAATTGAGACGCGTTGGTGACGTCTGGAGACGTGGCCCGAGGAGGACCGTCAAGCCACAAGCAGCTCGGGGGCCGTGACAGGCGGCTTGGATGGACGCGGCTGTGTTTTACGGTCTGTTAAGGCTGACGCGGGTCTCAAACACGTCGCCTTCCACCGTGTGACTGGCACCTCCGGGGCGGCTCGCGCCTCCCGCGCTCGCTTTAAGAGGCTCCGACAGGACGCCCCGCCGCCGAGGCCGGGCCCTCCTTCCCCTTCCTGCAGACGCAGCCTCCCGGCCTCCCCGAGCGAGGCTGGCTCCTTCATGGGCAATTTACCACGGCACCTGCTGGGACCCTTGAGTCCCTCCATCCCGGGAGCAGCTGCGGGGAGCCGATTCCCGCCTCGTTGGAGGTTTCTGAGACGTGCAGATGGAGCTGGGCCCCGCGGGAGGGGCGCGGTGCGCCTCTGGCCTCTGCAGCCGCGCCCAGCGGAGGCGCCGGGCCTCCGGGGAGGCAGCTGTGTCTGCAGCGACGTGCAGCGGTCAGCGCCGTCGGGGGCGCTGCGTAACAAGCAGCTTGCTCCTCAGCCGTGGGCTTCGGGCTCGTGAGCTCCCCCATCTCCCTCTCTGTCTCTCTCAATTTGGGGGGTCCCGCCTCTATGCCCCCCGTGAGCTGGCTGCTCTTCTTTGGACTGGGCAGCTGACATGTGCTGGGGTGGGGCTGGTTGGCTCAGTCCTGGGCGCTGAGTGGCCCTCCCGCCACAGCTGTCACCACCGGACGCGCCCCACAGCCTGCCCATGACACCCCATGAAGTCTCCCCAACCTGCCCCTCCTTCCCAGGCCGTGGCCCTGACCCCTGACCCCTCCGCTCCTCCCCAGCTACAAGGACTTCTTTTTGTTGACTCCTCGCACCCCCCCCCCCCCGTGAGACCCTCGCGGGGCCTCAGCAGGCACAACCAGGGCCTCTGGAGTGGTCCTCTACGTCCTGGGAGTGGCCCCGCAGCATCTCTGCCTGCTGTGCCTGTCACACGACTCCAGCCTGAGCTCGTGGTGATTCTCGGTCCCCCCAGAGCCCAGTGATTCCCACGCAAACCTTCCCAGGCCGCTCCCTCTGCTCAGAACGCTCCTCCCCCTCACGAACTCCTACACATCCTGCAGGGGCCCGGCCTTCCGCGCCCTCCGCCAGCAGAGGACACCCTCGTTGTACGTCCCATGCCGGACCAGGGCGCTGGCTCCAGGAACATAACTGGCCTTACGTACCTGCCGTCCTCCTCCCACAGCCGCGAGCTCCCCAGGCAGGGCTGCAGCTCGGGCTGGGGCGTGCAGCTGGGCCCAAGGCCCCGGTACTGGCATCAGGAGCAGGCGGGCGCCCGGGGGAGCGGGTGGTCACGGCTGCTTAAGGAGGCCTGTGCGGGGGGACGGGCAGGAAGGACGGCTCAGAGCTGTCCCGCTCCCGCCATCAGGCCCCAGGCCGCGTCTGGAGGGCTCGCTGGGTGCGCAGCGGGACCGGGCCTCGGAGCCGGCAGAGCAAACCGCCGCCAGCCGGAGGCGCGAGCCGGGCGCGGCCAGGCGGGTGTCGGGGAGGCCGAGGAGCCTGGGCAGGGGCGGGCCACCGTCCCCCGCCAGCACCCAGCCCTGGGTCCCCCCGCCCCCTGCGGCTCCTCCGCGGTTTGTCCCCAGGAGGACAGCGCTGGAATTCGAGTTCGGTCCTGGTTCTGCGGGTCTGCAGGGGTCCGCCCTGTGCCTGGGGGCCGCAGGTGGCGCCTGGGCGACTGGCTCACCCGAGGGCTTGCAGGACGCCCGGGCTGTGTCCGCTCCCGCCGCAGGGAGGTTACAGAGGGGGGAGGGGCGTCCCACCCAGACTCAGGGGAAGCTGCTCTGAGTCAGGGTGGTGACCATGGGGGCAAATGTCCAGGGTCCTGGGGGACAGTGATGGCTCAGTCAGGTTGATCAGAAGGAGCTGTCCATGGAAGGATCTGGAAAAGAGTGCTCCAGGCAGAGAGCACAGCCAGTGCAAAGGCCCTGGGGCAGGACCATGTGAGCAGGGCAGAGAAGAGTATGGCTTTCCACCCCAGGACTGAATGCAGGAGGCCCGAGCATGCGTGGGCCCCGTGGTCACCGCAGCAGGATGCTCCACCCAAAAAGTGGGAGCGGCCCAGTGCCCCCCGTGGATGAACCCAGTGCAGCCCACCCCCACAGTGGAACATCACGCAGCCATGACAAGGAAGGGCCTCCCGACTTCGGCTGCTTAACAATAACTAGAGGGGAGAGTGGGAGGGGACAGGAGACCTGGGAGAGCTGTGCCTGTGGCAGGAAAGCAGGCCCTGGCCTGGGGCCACTGCGAGGGAGACAATGGCCATGGGCAGCCACGGCTGTGCACCAGGGACCAGGGGTGGGCAGCTGTCTGGGCAAGGGGTGACCAAGGCTGGGACATGGGCGGCATCAGTGAGAAAGCGGGGGGGGGGCTGGGCGGAGACAGGAGACGAAGGAAGGACTCACAGACGTCTTCTGGGCTGTGGGTGACAGTCACGGAGCGGGGCTCCCTGCGGGCCGTCCACTCCCTGTCCAGGTTGGTCCGCGACCCACAGCTCCGCCAGCTGCCTCTGTCCAGATGCAACGTCCCTCCCTCCGATGCGCTGACAACGGATCTCCGACGAACAGGTGAGAAGCCTCCGGCTGTTCCCGGTCTCACTGTACTCTGAGGTTGGGCTTCTTTGTGTGTCACTTGGCCACTTGATTTCGTATTTCCACGTTTGAAGAACTGCCTGCTCGTACCCTGTGCCCCATTTTTCTATTTTCTTCTTGTTGGTTTGTAAGAGCTCTTTACATATTCCGGGATCACTTCCTTTGTTTTATTCGCGGCAGTCGTTCCCCCCCCCCCCAGTTGTTCTCTAAGAGAAGTGGGTCTTTGTTGTCATTGTAAAATACAAAATATACAAGATGAGCATGAGTGACATAACTTTGTCACCTTTGGTGCACCACACCCTGACTGTGCCGCCGTCCCAACTTTCCATCTCCAGAACTTTCTCTTGGGCCCAAACTGAACCTCTGTCCCCTTCAACCTGCGTCCCTCGAAGGCCCTCCCGTCCTCGAAGGCCCTTCCTGTCTCGGGAGGTCGACCCCCTACAGGAACTGATTCCAGGAGGGCCGAGGTCTCCAGACCCTCAGGTAAATGAGTCATAGGAAATAAAGCCGCCATATTCCTGAGCTCGCGGGGCCACCGCGGAAGCCCGTCTCCCCCACTCCACGGTGGCCCTCGGGACGGTGTGACATTGTGTGTGATGACAGTGACGTGATGTGGCCTCCCGTCTCCCCCTCCCTCTTTCTCTCAAAGTACCTTGTGCTTGTCATCATTTCACTCAAATGACACATTGAGGGCTTCTCCCCGGCATGGGAACGGCCAGCACCAGCACTGAGGGTCTCTTGAACACAGCAATGCCGACGGCTGATCTGGTGGCCAAATTGGCTACCAAGGGACGGCTGGGGCGGGTAGCACATACATGGTGGATACTCTGGACAAAGGGATGATTCGCACCCTGGGTGGGATGGGGGGAAGTTCAAGATTTCATCACGCCACCCAGAATAGCACCCAACAGCCTAGGAATTACTTGTTTCTGGAATTTTCCATTTAATATTTCAGGCAGTGTTTGACCACAGGGAACCGAGCCCATGGAGATCAGAACCGCAGAGAAGCGGGCTGAGGGTGTGTCCATCCCAGCAGCGCCCCGAGCCTCCGGGGCTGCTCTCTCCTCAAAGTCAAGGTCTTTCTTGTTTCAAGGCAGGGGGTGGGGGGGGAGGGTACCAGGGACTGAACTCAGGGGCACTCGACCACGGAGCCATGTCCCCAGCCCTATTTTGTATTTTATTTTGGGACAGGATCTTACTGACTTGCTTAGCATTTTGTTCTTTTTTTTTTTTTTTAAATCTATTTGCTTGCATTTATGTTTACGTGGTGCTGAGGATCGAACCCGGGCCGCGCCCGTGCTGGGCGAGCGCTCTGCCGCTGAGCCACAGCCCCAGCCCTGAACCTCGTTCTTGCTGAGGCTGGCTTTGAACTCGATCTCCTGCCTCAGCCTCCCTAGCTGCTGGGTCTGCGGCATCCCTGAGCAAGTGATCAGAATCTCTTTGGGGGTCATTTTGGTGCCAATCCCAGGTTGCAGACGTTCCACTGCCAAGTGCGAGAGCCCGGCTCCTCCTGCCGGTGCCCCCACCGCTCTGCGCCGGCTCCCAGTCTCTCCTCAAATCCCCTTTCATTTCCCTCATTACAAGTCTAATTCAAATGATCGCTAACACAAGGACAAGGGCCAGTGCCTGTCTTGGTGTCTGCTGTGTCCCTGTGCCGGGCGCAGCGGGCCTGCGGGCGGGGCTTGGTGGTCTCCTCCTCAGCTCGCTGACATCGCAGGACACTTTGGCCAGCCTGGGAGTGTGGACAGGAGTCACTGGCCAAGAAGGCCTGGTCCCCTGCTGTCACCCTGCACCTGGCGGTAAGTCAGGGTGTCACCGATGGCAAGAGGGGACGGAGGGGACAGTCCTCCAGAGCCATCTGACCTACCTCCTCATCGCAGTTGGGGAGTCCTGGGCCACACAGGGAACACGCCTGGCCCAAGGAAAGGCCACAAAATGGGGAGGGGCGCCGGGCTGGCTGTGGTGCCACGCTGTCATCCCAGCGGCCAAGGAGGCTGAGGCAGGAGGATCACAGGTTCAAAGCCAGCCTCCGCAACTTAGGCAGGCGGAGAGCCTGGCTCCAAATGAAAGGTAAGGGGCTGCGGCTGTGGCTCAGCGGCCAGCGCCCCTGGGTACCGAAAAAAATAGTACGGTGCTGGTGACCCGGTGGGGGCAGGTGACCGGACGGGACCTGGCGATCCACCAAGTCCTCATGAGCCCTGCTGACGGCTGCCCCTCGCTCGAGCCGCCTGGACAGCGGCAGCGCAGGCCGGGCCGGACAGGGTGGTCGCGGTCATTTCCTGCGCATATGCGGAGCGCGCCCTGCGCGGGCGCGCCCCCACCTGCGTCGCCTCCGAGCCATCGCCGCGTCTCCCCAGTCCGTGCTGCTGTCCCCTCTTCTCCGGCCTTGGGCTCTGAGGGTTCACTTAGGCGAGGTCATTGGAGGTCGAGGGGCCACAGGCCGGCCACGCGTCCTCGCCGTCCTCCTCCTGCGCCCAGAGGGCACCTGCCCACGCCCGGCGGCGGGAGGCTCCGGGGCGCGGAGGACGCTGCCGGCTCCCGCGTCCACCCCGCGGAGGAAGAAAACCGAGGCCCAGAAGTCCCCGCCCCTCGGGGCCACCCGCAGACGGAGCGGGCGCGGGGACGGCGACACCAGATGCAGCCCTGGATGCAGAGGGCACCGAGGTCCCGGGAGGGGACACGCGCCCAGGGCCCCGCTGCGCCCTGCTCGCACCCCGCGCCTCGGCCGGCCCCAAGCCCTGCCCGACGCCCCGGCCCCGCAGAGCCGGCCGGGGTCGCCCAACGCAGCTCACGGGCCGGGCGCGGCTGGTCGGGGACACCGGGCTATTTTTAGCGGGCGCAGGACGCCCCGCGCAGCTCCCGGAGAGCGGGCGCGTGCAGGGAGGCCGGTCCAGACACGCCCGTGCACGCGCACACTCACGCACGCACGTGCACACACGGCACGCAAACGTGTGCGTGCACAGTCACACGCGCACACAGAGGCACACTCACCGCACACGCACACGGGCCTGCGACGTGCACCAGCGGAGCACGCGCTCGCACCCACGCCCTTGCACGCACACCTGCCGCAGGGGACCTGCCTCCTCCTCGGCTCCGCCTCCCCCTTCGGAACCATTTAAACGATTACAAAGATGCTATTTTTATCTAGAGGAAAATTCAATTATAGACATTGACCTTTAAGTTTCTTTCCCGGCTCACGTGTCGCCGGGCCAGGGTGCGAAAGGCTTGCGCGAACGTCCTCGCCGGGGAGGCGTCCCCAAGTCAGGATCGCGGGGGCCCGGGAGAAAGTAGAGGTCCGGGTGGAGGCCAAGCCCAGAGACTGGGAGGCCAGCGTGGGCCTCGGAGCCTGAGGAAGGGCCGCTCCAGGGCGGGAGGCGAGGCAGGGAGGCGCTGCCTGTGGGGACGCTCGTGCGCAGTGGCCGGGGCGTGGCCTCTGCTGCCCACGCACGGCTCTTTCCCACACGAGTTTTCCAGGCCCTGGCCTCGCGGGCGCGGAGTGCGGGGCGGGGGCGGCCCTAGACGTGGAGTCCTTCCGCCGCGGCAGGCGACGTGTGGGACGCTGCTTTAGGTGCGGGGGCAATACCCAACAAGGGAATGGCGAGGCGGGAAAGAGTAGAGGGCAGCCCGGCAGCGGGAGAGACGGGAGGGGACGTGGGGAGCAGGCGGGCTCGAGTGGAGCCAAAAGAGGCCAGAGAAGGGAGGCAGAGGGCATGGCCGTGCAAAGGCCCTGGGGCAGGGCCCAGCCGAGTGTGTTGGAGCGACAAGGAGCCTGTGTGGCTGGAGCAGAGGGGCGAGGGCAGGCAGGGGCGGGGTGCGGGGGTACCGCGCAGGTCCTGCAGGGCCTGTGGGCTGTGGAGAGGACTTGAGCTCTGACCCCGGCAGGTGGGAGTTGGGGGCTGCTGGCAGAGGAGGGCCAGCGCCTGACAGTGGCTCCCGGGCGCCCTCAAGTGGCTGCTGCAGGAAGGACAGCCCCGGGGCACCGGGTGAGCAGGGGGCCAGGACGGGGCCAGGAGAAGCGGGCAGCTCTGCGCAGGCCGTGGAAGAGGGCCCGGGCGAGGAGGAGGGACTCGGCTTCTGGCCTGAGCTCCCGAGGGTGGCGGCTCCTTGGGCTGGCGCAGGAGGGGCGGCTGCGTCGTCTGGGCAGGGGCGGGGTCACCATCGGGCTTGGCCCGTGCGCAGGTGTCCAGGAGAGGCGGCCCTTAGTCAGGCCTGGCAGCCGGTGGCCTTAGTAGGTGCTTTAGCCCGCGAGGATAAGGGGGGCGGGGAGATGCCACCCCGCGTCCACACTACCCGGCCAGCCGCCGCCCACCCCACACCTCTGTCCGTCCATCCGTCCCCCACAGCTCCCCGGGGGCTGCAGCGTCCTGGAACTGGTCACCTGGTTTCAGATCCAAGTTCTGCCTGCCCCCCCATGTCCCCATCTGCACAGGGGGCGGCCCCACCCTGCCCGGAGGCATTCGGAGGCCCACAGGCGGGGCGCTGCGGTCCCTCCCGACGCCAGCCCCGACCTGCCCTTCCCGCGGCGGAGGGGCCCCCGGGCCCAGGGAGGCCGCTGCTCAGGACCAGCGAGGGCCCGGGAGGGCGGGGCCTGGACGCGACCCCAGTGGGCCTGAGTCAGAGGTCGCTGGGGCGGTCCCGGGCCCCGGGGCTCTGCCCCCGCACTCCAGGCCTCGGGGCAGCGCCGAGATGCCAACTAAGGCAGGCGGGGTCACTTCCCAGCACCCTCCCTGCCCGGCCGGCTCCCTAGGTCGCCACTGGCCGTGAGTCGGGGCCCTGGGGACCGGGTGAGCTCACCAGCCTGGAGTCGGGGCCCAGCCGTCCAGGGCGGGCGGGAGCCAGACCCCCTGTCCCCTGGAGAGCCGCGGTGGACGGAGCCGGCCTCCCGAGGCCCCGCCCAGGCCTCGTCGCAGTCCTGAGCGGCTCACCACCTGCTCTGCAGATGGGGACACTGCCCGCAGAGGCAGCGAGAGGCCAGGTCACCAGCAGCCGAGGCCGCCGGGCGTTTCACTGCCGGCCTTTTGCCCTTCCTTGTCCAAAGGGTCCCTGGCAAAAATCGACACCCCCGCTCCGCCCTGGCCAGGCCACCTGCGCCCCTGCCCGGAGGTGTCCTGTGTCCCCTCCAGGGACAGCTCACTCCGCACGGCTCCTGGGGGCCAGCCACGGCGGGTGCCCCAGCGCCCACGCGCTCCGCGGTCTCGGGGGACTCTCGGGGTCGCCGCGCCTTTGGGCCGCCCTCCTCGGGCCCCGCGGGGTGGGGCTGCGGGGACACAGACCAGCATGGCATTGTGTCACCTCCGCGCTAACGTCGCGCCCTCCAGCGGCCCCGGAGTGTTCACGCCGCGGCGCCACCGTGGCCAGTGGCCAGCTCCGGAACATTCTGTCCCCAAGTCCCCGCCCCTGCACAGCCCGCCCCAGCCCGCGACCTCGGGGTTGGGGGCCTCTGCCCTCTGGCTCCGCCCTCCGTGGTCCCCCTGGGCCGAGGCAGGCCCCACGTGTCCCTCCGCGCGGCTTCTTGCGCTGCGGGGGAGCGTCCAGGCCCGTCCTGCGGGGGCGTCACAGGGACCCTGGACATGGACGGCCGCGTGGTGGTCCCAGGGTGGGACGGGAAGGGCGCGTTTGTCTGTCCATCCTCTGTGGATGGAGGCTTAGCGCGCGTCCCCCTCTGGTGACCGTGAACCGCCGCTGTGGGCGCGTGGGCGGGTTTGCGGGAGGCCGGTTCGCAGGCCCCGGTGTCAAACCCCAGGTCGTAAGTGGCCCCTGCGGACGGCCCCGGCGGCTCCACCAAAGCTGTGGCCACCTCCGTGCCTCGGGCGAGCCTCGTGACCTCTCTGTGCCCCGGTTTCCCACCACGGCTGGGCAGATAGCAGGAGGGAGGCTGGAATGTGAGGCCGGGAGGGCGCGGCGCACAGTATGTGCTCAGTTAACGAGGCCTCCGGGGAAGATCGGCGCTGGTGGGGTCTGGGCTGGGTCGGTACTTCAGGGGGCGGTGCCGGCCAGGTGGGCACTCGGGACCTGGGACCGGGAGCCAACAGTCGCGCCCACTCCCAGCTGTCACATGCCGAGGCTGAGACGCGGCCGTGCCCGAGCGGGGACGCAGCCGCTGCCGTTCCAGGGACATTAGGAGGCCATCTGCCCGCCAGAGGGGCTGGAGCCCAGGAGCGGGGACTCAGGCCTGGGCACGGAGGCCACAGTGAGGTCGCACCCTGGGCCTCTCTGCTTAGACCCAAATCCTTAGCCCCAGAAGGAGCCGCGAGAGGCAGCCAGAGCGGCCGGAGCCGCTGACCCCGGGAGAGCCCAGGTTCCCCCACTCAAGCATTAGGCGCCGGCTGCATGCCAGGGCTGCCGGGGGCGGGGCTCCAGAGCGGCTCAGAGACAGGCAGCTGCGGTGTGGGGAGCCGAGGCCGGGCAGGGTTCCGGGCGCTTTGTTTTATTCACCAGTGTATTTTGGTCCTGGGGATTGAACTCAGGGGCGTCCCCAGCCCTTTTTGGTTTTTATTTAGGGTCAGGGTCTCACCAAGTTGCTCAGGGCCTAAGTTTCTGAGGCTGGCCTTGACCTCGCGATCCTTCTGCCTCAGCCTCCCGAGCCACTGGGCCGACGGGCGTGGCCACATCGGCTGGCCCTGATCCCGCAGCAGGTGCAGGGTGGGCGGCAGGGTGCGCCCTCGTCCCCGGTGCCCCTTCCTCCTGCAGCAGAGGACAGGAGTCTGGGGTGGGGGGCTGGCTCGGCCGCCGCTGCGGGGACCTGGGCTCAGAGACTCCCGGAGGCCGCGCGGGCGGGGAGGCCCAAGGCTGAGCAGGTGCAGGAGGCGGCGCTGCCAGGCGGCCAGCGTCCCTGCAGTCACCTGCGTCCAGCACCAGCACACGCTCTGGAAGTGTCCCCGCTTCCTCCTGCCTGCCAAGGTCCCTCCAGCCCTCCCGAGCAGCAGAGCGCCGGCCACCTGCGACCGCGAGACTGGAGGGCGCCAGGCAGGCCCGGCCGGAGGCCAGCGGGGCCGTCCTGGGCCTGGCTGAGGCCTGTGCGGCCCGCGGAGGGGGTGAGCGGGCCAGGTGTGGGGACAGCCCCGGCCAGCCCGTCCCCGCGGGCCACGAGGGGACAGACCAGCGTGAGGAGCCATCAGGGCCTCTCCAGGCGGACGGCGGCCCTGGGCTCATGCTGCGAGGGCCCAGGAGGGCCGCGGTGGAGCACAGGGCCACGCGCCAGGCCGTCACCCGCCGTGCCTCCGCTGAGGCGGCACCTCCTGTGAAGGAGAGAATGAGGCCCAGGGACGGGGAGGCCACCGAGGCTGAGCCCGGCCTCCTGAGTCCCGGGGCCTCCTGCTGGGGCCTGGGGCGTCTCCGTGAGCCCGAGGGCAGGAGCGCAGGGTCCCCTCTGCTGCCCGTGGGGGCCACCGCCAGCCGGCGGCAGCACTCCCGGAGGCCGGCCTCGGCTTCACTAAGAGAGGGCAGCCCCTGCCCCCACGGAGGCCCAGAGCCTCCTCACCAGCCCCAGGCCCGCCCCCACGGGTCTGGTCCTCACTGCTGTGTGACTGTCACAGTCTGCAGTGGCCACCTCTGTCCCCACCTGCTCCTCTCCTTTCCCCACGGGCAGGGCCGAGGCCACGGTGCTGGGAGCTGCGGGCGCCTGGGCGTGGAGGCCCAGGGAGGGCGTGGAGGCCGAGGCCCTGCCCTGGAGGACCTCGGGCAGGACCTCACCCAGCGACCCCGCACAGGCAGCCCCCACCGCCCCGCAGCTGTGTGACCTTGCTGTGACCTTGGGCTCAGCTCGGGGCAATCACTCTCTCTGTGGCTGTGCTGCTCAGCTGCTCCCAAGGGCCCGGCCACACAGCTGTGGGCAGAGTCTGCGCGTCGAGGACAGGAAGTGCCTATCTTTATATTCTGGCATTAACGAGCCTCGATCTTATTGAAATGGCATTTTCTTTCTCCTCCTAATAACCAAGAACGTGTTTTTTTAGCTCTTCCGCCATCACTTGATTCTCAAGTCTGAATTGTCTGAAGGCTGAAAGCATTTCTGACTACATCAACATTTTAACTTTTTCCTCTCCCGAAACAGAAAAGTAGAAAAGAAAAGGAAAAATGGGGACAAAATGATTGCATTAACAGGAGTATGGAGAGCAAAAGAAGGGAGGTGATCATCATGCTTTCTCTGCTTGCAGCCTCACTAGGAGGAGGGAGTTCAGTTCTAAAACTCTGATAAACTGAAGCAGAAGAAAGAAGCATTCAGAATAGGATATAACATATAACACACGCCATTTGTTTTGTTTTCACTCACAAGCATTTATTGAGCGCCTAATGTGTTTTTGGGTGCTGTCCAAGGTGCTGAAGCCACAAGCATGAGCCAAGCAGACAAAAATCCCTGCCCGTGTGGCACAGAGAATGTGTGGGCAGAGAGGTGTTCCAGTTAGTGACACAATTAACAGTGCCGGTTACCAATTTCAGTGCAAGCTACTCAGCAAGGGACACAGCCAGAAAAGGGCTTCCGCTAACTTCTCAGCCACGGGCTGGACACGCGGCGCAGCTGACCTCTCTGCCCGTCTTAACTGTTCTCCACTGCCCTGAGCACCTTCCTGCCCCAGGACCTTTGTACATGCTGCTCCCTTTCCCCAGAATGCTGTCCCCACACTGGTCCTTGTGGGTCTGGGAGTGAGGAGCCCTGTGGACCCAGGGACGCTCTTGAGCCAAATTTGGGGCATACAAGGAACAACTGAGGGGCCCAGAAGCAAGAGGAGAGAGGAAGGGCCAGCACCCACACGTTGGCAGAGGTTTATTGACCATGTGCTGTGGGCGTGTCCTGAGCTGAGCGCTGGGGCCACCGGGGCAGCCACCGGGTGGGGGATGGGCCATTTCCCCACCTCTTACAGACGAGGAACCAGGCTCAGGACACAGAATGACTCTCCGGGGCTCGGAGCTGCGAGGGTTGGCGTGCCTGGCTCCAAACCCAGGGCTTCATCTGTTGTACCCAATTCCAGCGACAGATGAAGGGCCTGGTGGAGGGGGAGGAGGGAGAGGAGGAGGGAGGAGGGCGGGAAGGAGGGAGAGGGAGTGGGAGGGGAGGCCGAGCGGGGAGGGCTCCGGGCAGCCTCCAAGGGGGAGGGAGGAGGCCCGGGCAGCTGAAGGGAGCAGCCAGCGGGGAGAGGAGGTGCTGCCCGGCTCTTGGCACCGACCACCAACGGGCGCTGCGTGCCGGGTAAGGTCCTGTCCCGGAGCACGCGAGCAGCCGGGTCAGGAGAGGTCGGAGTCCCCCAGGCTGCCCGGGCCTCCGCTTCCCAGCAGCCTTCTCCAGGGCACCAGGGACCCGCCCCTGTTGGTGCCCAAAGACTCCGCTGCCCGCCCCGGGTGTGCTGTGTGGCCCCGGGCTGGCCCTCAGCCCCTCTGTGCCCCTGCTGTGACACAGGCGGTAACAGCAGTCACCTCCCGGGACCGCAAGGGGTCACCCAGGAGCGGCGTGGACCGCACGTGGACCAGAGGCTGTGCCCGGGCTGGTGCTCGGGGCCTGCTCCTACCACCAGGCTCTGATGGCCCTGGGCATGGCTGCTCTGGGCATCCGGGGGCCCTGCCCCATGCTCAGGGACACATGGCCTCCTGCAGGGTGGGGCAGGCACCAGTGCCTGAGTCGCTGCCTGGCACAGGGGACCCAGCCTCCGCCCTGGGGCACAGCACCCAGGCTGCCGCAGCCCAGCGGATGCACCCCAGGTCAGAGCCCAGGGGTTAGCAGCGGCCTGGCCACCGCCATGTGGTTAAAATGCAGATGTGCCCCCAGCAGCCACCCTGTCCCCGAAGGCCCATGGGGGGCCACCCCCTCTCCTGTGGGGCCCAATCAGGCCTGTCTCCCCTTCCCCCTGTTCCCGGTACCCCCCTCGCCACCCAAAGCTGGGCCACACTGCCGCAGAGAGTGCCTGTGAGCCCTGAGCCAGGCCCTCCCTCTGCCCACAGCCTTCTGTGGCTCCTGCCTCCCTTGGGGTCGAAGCCCAAGACTCCGTGGCCTGGGGACCCTGCCCTGCCCCCCTGCCCCCCTCCCCTCCCCCTTCATCCCCCTCCCCCCTCCCTCTCCCTCCCTCCCCCCTCCCCTCCCTCTCCCTCTCCTCCCCTCCCCCCCTCCCCCCCCCCCCCCCCCCCCTCCCCCCCCTCCCCTCCCCCCTCCCCCTCCCCCCTCCCTCCCCCCTCCCCCTCTCTCCCTCCTCCCCTCTCTCCCTCCTCCCCTCCCCCCTCTCCCCCTCCTCCCCCCCCCCCCTCCCCCCTTCCTCCCCTCCCCCCTCCTCCCTCCCCCCTCTCCCCCCCTCCCCCCTCTCCCCCCTCCCCCCCTCCCCCTCCTCCCCTCCCCCTCCCCCCCTCCTGTCTCAGGGGCTCTTGTGCCTCCAGGCAGGGTCCTGCCCCAGGGCCTTTGCATGGCTGTGCCCTCTGCCTGGGATGCTGTCCAACCCTCGCCAAGACTGGGTCTGGCTCCGGGAAGCGTGTCCTGTAATTGGGGCACTTCTTGAGTGGATTTATTTAGCACTTCCTGTTTTATCCCGGGCAGCAACTCTGCTGCACCCTCGTGGTCTGTCAGCACTGGTGGGAGGGGTGGCCTTCGCCATCTGAGGTGCAGGGTCCTCCTCCTTGAGATAGAGGACCACCGGACACGAGTGCCTACTGTGTGACAGGTGCTGGTCTGAGGGCCACGGAGGGCCTGCTGGCAATCCAGGCCCCGATGCCTGGTGGTGTCACCCCATTGCCTGGACTGCAGCTGAGTAAACTGAGGCAGGCTCCGCGAGCCCTGGGCACCCAGCGAGTCAGGAGAGAGGGTGCCAGGGGCCTGGCCCATAGCAGTTAGGGTGACCCGACCCTCATGGCCCTCCCCTCCTGCCTGGCGTCCCCGTCCCACCCCGCCAGCGGCTCCCTTCAGCCGCGTTTCCAGGGGCTTCCGGAGGCCCCTTCCCCGCCCCTCGGCGTGGCCGTCTTTTCCCAAGATGCATCTGGGCAGGACATGCAAACACGCAGGGTCTCTGGAGCCCACACCTCCGGCACAGCCACCCAGGCCAGGCCCCGGCTCTCAGGGGGACGGGAGACCAAGGGCTGCAAGTGACAGGAGCACTTCCTGCGGGGACAGGCAGGAGGCGGGCAGAGAGGGCAAGCCGGGCGCAGAGGCGTGACAGGCCGTTTGTGCAGCCATGCTGAACTTTATCCCAGACGTGTCCCCTGGCCAGCGGGTGACTTCACTCCCGAGCCTCAGTTTCTCCTCCTGTAAGATGGGCACGCCAAGGTCACACTGACTCGGGGTCACCAAGTCTCCATCGTTGAACCTGTCCCCAGACTTCAGTCCTCGGGACACCAGCATTGTCACTGAAGGTCGTGGGCCTGTCCCCGAGTCTCGGAGTCCAAGCACACAGGGGGCAAGAGCAGGGCCACGGGTGGGGCAGGGCGGGAGGCGCAGCCCCGGACAGGCCCCGGGTGGGCCCGGTCCAGGCCCGCTGCCCGCAGCGGCCGCTCGCGGTGAAGGTGTCCTGGCTGCTGGTGACCGGCTGCTCGGGGACCTCAGAGCGCCCCCCTGGTGGCTTTCCCGGGAACAAGCTGAGAACTAGGAGCGTGGTGGACGGCGCCGCCCGGCTGGCCTCAGCCGGAGCCCGAGGTCGCCTGGCCTCCTTGCGGCAGGCTCGAGGCCCCGGTGGTCCTGACGGCAAGGCCAGCATGTGCCTCAGACCCTGCGTGTGACACCCAGCACGGCCCTGCCCAGTGGGCAGTGCAGGCGGCTGGCGGGAGGTGACAGAGTCCTGATCTGCCCGTCGCTGGGTCCCCAGGGAAGGCACAGGAGCCCCTGGTCTCCGGGTGCGGCAGGGCAGACGGCGGGGTTAAGGCCGGGCCAGCAGCTCCGGCCTCGTCCCGGGGACTCCGCGCCCCTTACTTCTCCAGGAGCACCTGGGGTCCCTGGTAGCCATCAGCTCGGCCACCTGCGGGGGCAGCTCTGTGGTTAAAGGCTGTCGCCAGAGGAGAGGAGCTGGAGTCCTCCCCCCGGGGACACGAGGCTGCGGCCCGAGGTGGACAGGGGTTCCAGAGGCCAGCCGTCAACGAGGCCTGGTCCCACGTGACAGTGTCTTTACAGGAAGGGGACAGGGGCACAGAGAGGCACCCGGAGGAGGCCACGCGGGGAGAAGGTGCCACCTGCAAGCCGAGGGGAGGCCCTGGGGGCGGCGGCGCCTGCGTCTCCACAGGACCCGGCTGGGGTCTCCCCAGAACTCAGCGTGGGGAACGGAGGGGCTGGAGGGCTGGAGGGCTGGAGGGGCTGGAGGGGCTGGAGGGGCTGGAGGGCTGGAGGGGCTGGAGGGGCTGGAGGGCTGGAGGGCTGGAGGGGCTGGAGGGCTGGAGGGGCCGGAGGGGCCGGAGGGGCCGGAGGGCTGGAGGGGCTGGAGGGCTGGAGGGGCTGGAGGGGCTGGAGGGGCCGGAGGGGCTGGAGGGGCTGGAGGGGCTGGAGGGGCTGGAGGGCTGGAGGGGCCGGAGGGGCCGGAGGGGCCGGAGGGCTGGAGGGGCTGGAGGGCTGGAGGGGCCGGAGGGGCTGGAGGGGCTGGAGGGGCTGGAGGGGCTGGAGGGGCTGGAGGGCTGGAGGGGCTGGAGGGCTGGAGGGCTGGAGGGCTGGAGGGCTGGAGGGCTGGAGGGCTGGAGGGGCTGGAGGGCTGGAGGGGCTGGAGGGGCTGGAGGGGCTGGAGGGCTGGAGGGGCTGGAGGGGCTGGAGGGCTGGAGGGGCTGGAGGGGCTGGAGGGGCTGGAGGGGCTGGAGGGGCTGGAGGGGCTGGAGGGGCTGGAGGGCTGGAGGGGCTGGAGGGGCTGGAGGGGCTGGAGGGCTGGAGGGGCCGGAGGGCTGGAGGGGCTGGAGGGCTGGAGGGGCTGGAGGGCTGGAGGGGCCGGAGGGGCCGGAGGGGCCGGAGGGGCTGGAGGGCTGGAGGGGCTGGAGGGGCTGGAGGGGCCGGAGGGCTGGAGGGCTGGAGGGGCTGGAGGGCTGGAGGGGCTGGAGGGGCTGGAGGGCTGGAGGGCTGGAGGGGCTGGAGGGGCCGGAGGGGCCGGAGGGGCTGGAGGGCTGGAGGGCTGGGGGTCTGGAGGGGCTGGAGGGCTGGAGGGGCCGGAGGGGCCGGAGGGGCTGGAGGGGCTGGAGGGCTGGAGGGGCTGGAGGGGCCGGAGGGGCCGGAGGGCTGGAGGGCTGGAGGGGCTGGAGGGCTGGAGGGCTGGCTGGAGGGGCTGGAGGGCTGGAGGGCTGGGGGTCTGGAGGGGCTGGAGGGGCTGGAGGGGCTGGAGGGCTGGAGGGCTGGAGGGCTGGAGGGGCTGGAGGGGCTGGAGGGGCTGGAGGGCTGGAGGGCTGGAGGGCTGGGCTCCCGCGGCGCCCTTCCCGCTGCAGAGGAGGCAGTGCGCGTCCCACCGCCCAGAGGCAGCAGCGGGGCTTCGTCCCCGGCTGATGGGGGCTTTGGCCAGCAGAGGTGACCGGGCGGACAGCAGGTTGCGCCCGGCGAAGCCCCAAGTGCCCGCACACGCGGCGCCTCTGGGTCTCCCAACTCGCGCCTCCCGGACCTGCCGTGTCGGGGACTGGAGCCGGTGGCGGGGCCTGTGCCCAGCGCGGCAGGGCCGGATTCAGCTCCCAGACCCAAACAAACAAACAAACAAATATTAAAAAAATGATGGTAAATGGTTGCTTTGAAATGATCACAGGCTCACTGGGAATGGCAAACTAGTCTAGAGAGGTCGGGTCCCTGCGCCCGGCGCGCGCCTCCTGTCAGCTCAGAGCCCGCAGGCCCGAAATGCACGTGTCCATCCACACCCGTCACCCAGGTGGCCCTAGTGCCCCACTCACCCGCCAGTCCCTCCACCGCGCGGTGCTCCTCCAGGTGTGCGTAGCCGCCTCCCCAAGCGTGAAGCCTAAAGATGTCATTTTCCAGCCGGGCGCGGTGGCGCACGCCTGTCATCCCAGCACTTGGGAGGCTGAGGCAGGAGGATCGCGAGTTCAAAGCCAGCCTCAGCAATGGCGAGGCACTGAGCAACTCAGGGAGACCCTGTCTCTACTAAAATACAAAAAAAGGGCTGGGGGTGTGGCCCAGGGGTCGAGTGCCCCTGAGTTCAATCCCTGGTTCCAAAAAAAGATGTCATTTTCCAAGGACTGTGTGGACGACCCGCCCGCCCCACCTGCGGGCATTTCTCCACCAGAAGTTGAGCCTTAACCTGCAGAAGACCCTGAGCAGACCGTTGGCCGTTGGGCCCAGGAAGGACGCTGTTCTGCAACAAGAGGAAAAGCAGCGCTACCACAATGACACTGCCACTACGATCGCACCGCGGGATGGGGCGGGACAGAAAGGGCACATTTCACTGACCGCACTGTCACGGCATCGTAGGGCAGGCAGAGGAGTCTGCGTGGGGGAGGTCAGGAGAGAGGGTGCCTCTTCACCCCTCGAGGAGGCCAGCAGGCTCCCTTCTCAACCTCCTTCTCAAAGTTGGGTGTGGTGAATGACCTGGGTTTATACATATGCAAATATATGCATTCCTTATATTCAAATAATGGAAGAATAAGCCAAAAACTTGCATAAAAGGTAGAATATGATAGGCAATGTTTTTGGCTTGCTTTTGGTCACAGAGCCATTTGGAAGCCTTCCCCATGAGTCCTCCTAACTGATCCTTTTCACAGCTGTATAATACTCCTCCATACAGTTGTACCCAGTCAATTCAGCCCCCTTTACTTGTATATTTGGGATTACAGTATTACCAACAGAACCCCCCGTGATGTGACTGTGTCAATCCTCACAACAAAGGCAGAGTGAGGCGGGTCCCATTTAGGCCTGATTTCAAGGCTAAGGAGCTGAGGTTCACAGGGTGACATTCATAACTCACTCAGAGTGGCACATTGTAGAGGTATCAGAGCCAAGACTTGAAAACAATAGCTTTATTGAGACACAACTCACTCAACATAGCATGCATACAACTACCTGGCTTTTAGCACATTCACACACTACCACCATCACTAATCACTACAATCTAATCTTAGAACATTCTAATCACCCCAAAAGATCTCTAAAAGAAGCCATCAACTAATTCAAGCATATGAAGCATTATGCGTTGCTTCTCCCCCAAGAGTTCCAACTCCTTTAAGATCACAATCCATCTTCAGTGGACTCTGCATACGGCGTGAGGTAGGGTTCCAGCTCTTGTTCTGCATGCGAGGATCCGGGTGTCCTGCGTCATAGACTGTTCTTTCCCCCATCAAATTGGCCATCTTGATGGAGATCAATGAGCCACAGATGCGAAGATTCATCCTGGACTCTCAATTCTATCCCACCAATCCATTTTTCTGTTTTTATATCAGTACTCACTCCAGGCTCAGGCCTCGGCCCCCCATTCCCTCCCCGGCCCTCCTCAGGCCTGGGCTCCTCAGCACCTCCAGCCACCCCAGGAGGCGGCCGCCACCTCAGACCAGAATGTCCCGCCTGTGCCCAGCCTCCTGCCCCTGGGCCAGCGCTGCCCGCTGAGTCACACCAGCCCTCCCTGGACGGCTCGGCACGGTCACCTTGCCTCTCCTGGTTCCAGCCCCAGTGGCCACATCTACAGGACACCCCTTCGTGGCCCCCAGCCGACCGGGTGCAGGTGTCGCACACGCAGTTCGTTCCGCTCTGCGGCGACCCCGGGACGGGCTGTCATCGCAGCCACAGGCAGCAAGCTCGGCCCCCAAACCATCCCGATGCGACCACCCTGGTGCTGACGCGCAGACGCGAGGCCGGGCACTTCAGGGAGCTCTCGGGAAGGTCCCTCAACACTGGCAGGTGAGGACTGGCCTTGGAAGAGGAGAACGGCGTGCCAGGCAGAGGCAGCCCGAGCCCGGCGTGTTGGGGCACAGCAAGGAGCCGCCGCTGAGCAAGGGGGCGGGGGGGGGGGGACACAGGCCTTCCGGCGCGGGCACAGCCGGCTCGTGCCCAGTGACACTCTTCCCCACTGGCCGTCAACTCCAGTGCTCTGCAGACTGTTTTGTTGACTTTTGTGTCCAGAGTCCCTAGAACCCCCTGGCGCCCAGCTGAATAGCGGCTGTGTTGGACGTCTGTTCTCCCTCGCTGCTCACAAGGACCCCCAGAGGCAGGGGCCACCCCTCCTTCACAGACAGCGCAGGCCGGCTGTGGCGTCCCAGCAGCTGGGTCAAGCTTCTGCTCTCCACACGGCCCACAGCACGTCCAGCGCCATCAAATCCAGCCTTCGCTCTGCCTCTGAGGGGTATGCAAGGCTTGAGCACCTACTGTATACGGGAAACCACGCTGTTTGTGCACAGGCCTCCCTGCTAATCCTTTGAGATGAGGCTGTGTCCCCATTACTTGGATGAGAATACTGAGAACACTGTCCAGGACCAGGCCAGGGTCACCCAGCAAGGAGGACAAACCACGCTACCAGCCTGGCCTCCGCACTGGCTGCTGGGAGCCTGGGAGATTAATTCCGGTTGCTTGTTAATTATTCATACCCCCACCCCCCCACCCCCGTTGATGACTGGCCTCTGGTTTTGTTCCCTGGGTTAAAGCCTTTTGTCTCTGTATCTTCGGCCTAGAATGAATGAATTGACGATTTTGAAGAAAACCCCATATTCTAAAGGTGACCCTCAGTGGTGCAAAGCCCTCTCCTGGAACACCTCCAAGAACTAAGTGGCTCTGAAACGCTGGAGACACCGCTGTGGTCGGTGTCTGGCACCCCCCAACCCCGCTTCTGCCCCTTTTTCTTATTCGTTCATTTTCAAGCATCAGCTACAACCAGCGCAGGTGCCGGCGACAGTTCATCTACAGCCCATCCCTGGGAGCAGGGGCTGCCTGGGTCCATTTTTCAGATGGGAGCGGAGACCCAGGGAGGCCAACCCATTTCACGGGTGGGAAAAGGTGAGTCCAGGGCCCCACGCGGCTGTCTGTCCTGGCGGGGGCGGCACAGGCTGGGGACCAGGTCTGAGGCCCTGCTTCCCTACATCCACGCATTGCCCATTCAACTCATGCAGGCCATCCCCAGGCCCTTTAGAGCCACACTCTAGGGTGACCCGAATCAAGAGGACGATGGGACAGAGAGGAGCGTGGGGGGTGACTAGTGGTGGTGGTCGGGGATAGCTTCTCCCAGGCGCTGGATATTTGAGCAGACATTGGAAAGATGACCGAGAAAGACCTTCAGGAAGTGCACTTTGGCCCGAGAGGCAAGGCCCCGCGTGAGGCACAAGCAGGCTGTACGAAGCCACTTCTGGAGCACGGGTGCCAGGGACAGGCCCGCGAGAGGACAGTGGCAGGCCAGGCGCCAAGAGGAAGCCGGATCTCCTTGGAAGGGCACCGGGGAGCCACGGCAGAGTCCAGAGTAGCCACGGCCTTTGCTCCGCGCGCCCTGGGGGTTCTCTGCCGACAGCAGCAGGAGCAGCTAGCGTCGCAGCCCACGTGTCCCGCGAAGCCGGGCGCCCGGCGCCCCACGTGCTCCCGCGGCCCTTTAAAGGCCCCTGGCCCACGTGACCACGCCGCACTGCCTCATTGGCCGGAGGGCGTGGCGGCCGCGCGGCTGCGCAGTGACGCGCGCGGGCCGGTCCCTCCCCGGCCCCGCCCCCGGCCGGCGGCGGCGGCGGCGGAAGGGATGACGTCACCGGCTGGGGGGGCGCGCGAGCCGGCGCGAGGGGAGCGCGAGCCGCAGTGAGTGTCCTCGCGCCGCCCGCCCGGCAGCCCGGCCGGCGCGCGCACGCCGCGAGCCGCTGGCGCTCGGGCTCCGCTCGGATCCCATGCAACAGCCAGGATGTGAAGCGGGGCAGAGCCGGGGGAGCCCAGCCCAGCCAGCCTCCAGGTAAAGGGGCGCCGCCGGGGCGTTCGCTGGGCAGAAACGCCCCGGCGCTCCGCGGGGTCTCGGAGCCGCGGAGTGGGCAGCGCGCCGGCTTTGTGCCGCGCCAGCCGCACGGCCATTGTGCTCGGAGATGCTCGGCTGCGCCGGCCGCCCGCCCAGCCGCCGAGCCCCGAGCGGCGCCCGAACAATGCCCCCGAGGGCTGCGCCGCCAGGGCAGGGGCCGCAGGGCCGGCGGGCGGGGGCCGCGCCGCCGCGGGAGGGGGCTGGGCTGCCCTCGCCCGGAGCGCGGCGTTGGAAGCTGCCCAGCGCCGCCGGCTGCACCACCCCGGGCTGCGGGCGGGGACGCGCGCGTGCCGGGGGTGCTGGTCCCGGGCGGGCCTGGGGTGGGGGCGCGCCCGGACCCGGGGCTCCAGCTGGGAGCGAGGTGGGAACCGGCTGGTGAGCTCGGAGCCGCCTTCTCTCACGATCCCCCTCCCCGGGAGACCCTCGAGTCAACGCCGCCTCCCTCCTGCACCCCCCGGGCCCTGCCGCTCGCTTGCGGGGCGGGGGCGTCCCTCCGGCCCCCGGGCCTCGCCCCTCCCTTCTGCGGCCCGGGCGCCCCCTCCCAGCATCCCAGGCAGGGCGAGCCTCAGCCCCCAGCCCCAGGGACTCTGGCGCACGGGAGCGCGCGCCAGGCACCCAGACCTCCCGTTCGCGCTGGGGGCTCCGTGGGGATCCCGGGAGAGGGGAAGCCACTCCTCGAGCCCGCCGCCAGCCCCGCGGGTACTGCACGCCCCGGGAGCCCCCTCGGGGGCTTTGGGGGGGGAGGGGTGGTGACGTCACCGGGGGCGGGGCCGTCAGAACCGGTTGAAGGGGGCTCGGGGTGTGCCGCGAGGGGAGCCCCTGGGCTAGAGTACCGGCACCCGGGGTGCAAAGGCTGGGCCAGGCTGCGAACAAGTTCCATGCTCTTTATGGGAGTCTCGGCTGAATTTGGGATCCCCTTTCCCAGTCTCCGACACACAAAGCCAGGACGCCAACCCCTCCTCCTAATTTGGGGAACCCCCCTTTAGCTGCTTTCTCAACAAAATTCTCAAATCAGGGAACCCCACCACCACCACCACCACAAACGGGAATCTTTTCTCAGCCACACCCCCCCAAATCTGGAACCTCCCTCCTCGATGACCCCTTCCTCGGCTGAGCTCCGCCTCCACGGCCCCCACACCCAGCTTTAGAGGGCGCCCCTTCCTCGGCAATTCTTCCGCGAATTCAGCCACCCTCAAATTAACAAGCCACCCCAGCACTTTCTCTGGGGGTCCCCTTCCCCCTCCCAGCCTCAGCTGGGATTCCCCGTCCCCCCAGCTCAGCAGAGGAGTGGGCTCCGTCCCCAGCACGGGCCCTTCTGCCTGGGGCCGGCCCCTGTAGAACCAGCCTGGGCTGGCCGCTGCTGCAGGGGGTGTCCGAGGTGCCCTGTCCAGGCTGTGCACAAGGGGCTCGCAAAAGCCGGGACAAAGCCAGAGGGTCCCCAGGGTCCCAAGGACAGGGTCCCACCGCTCTGGGTCCCCCTGCCTCCACCCAGACTCTGGCTGCCAGGACTGGCCTTCTTCATGTCCCTGGTGGCTGCTGCCCCTGGGGTGTGAGAGGTGAGGACCCCTCTTTGTTTGGGGTGCCCTCTTTCCCCATCAGTGCTGCTGCCTCATGCGCCGTGAGAGGAGTCAGCTTGTGCCTTGCTCCTGTGACACCAGCTGCCGCCGCTGGAGCTTTTATTAATGGCCGAGGGACTCAGTCGATTCTGCCATTTGCATAGCTCCCCTCCCCCTCCCAGGGTCCCCTGCCTTTGTGCCCCCTCCCCCTGCCAATCTCGCCTGCCTTCTGTCCCTGCTCCTCTCTCTCTTCTGCCAGCTGATACTTTGGCGGAGGAAGGCAGGCAGCTGGGGCTGGGGGTGCTGCTTCCCACCCTCAGAGCTGGCGCCCACCAGCGCGGGCCTGGGTCCCCTGCTGGATGCCCCCTGCGGTGTCCCCCTCCAGCATCTCCTTCTGCCTCGCTTCCGTCGGTGTCTACCTTCTTCCCCTCCAGGAAGCTTGTCCTGCCTTGTCCCCACAGCCCGGGGGGCACCTTCACCATGACGGTGCACTTCTGTTGGGGGGAGCCCCACCAGCCCCCCGGGGCCGCCACCCGCTATACTCGTCGCCCTGAGAGTTGGCATAATTGGGCTGAGGCGAACAAACCTCGCGGGGACCGGCCTGCCTGGTGAGCTCATGGCTTTCCTATTCCTGCCATTCTGGCTGGGCTGGTGACATCGGCCCCCCAGGGGGTGACAGAGGCTGGCACTGTCAGTGGCCATCCAGAGATGCTGTCCCAGGAGGTGATGGCCTGGCCTGAAGCCCCCTTCCTGTGGGAGCAGGTGACAGGTGATTGTGGCACAGCCTGGAGTAGCCTTGGAGGGCACTGCCCGTGGAGGCCGAGCCCTGGGGATCGCCCTCCCAGGGTCCCTGGCCAGCCTTTGACCTTGGCGTGTGGTGGGTGCCAGAGAGGGGCGCTTGGCCCCGGCTCCTGACGCCGCCAGCACAAAAATAATCCCTGCGCCGCCGCCGCCGGGAGTTCTTTAATTCCATCCGCTTCCCGAGGGATTCCGGCATCTTCGCGTCTGTCTGTCCGTCTGGGAGACACCAGGCCACTCCCCCCAGGTCTGGAACGCAGTGGCGCGAGGGGAGCCTCCTGGAAACCAGGGAATCTGTAGCCGCATCCGACAGGGGCGCCCCGGGACCCGCACGGCCGCCGGTCCCTTTCTTCTTGGGGGGCGCAGAGCGCCCGGTGCTGGGGCTCCCCGGGCCTGGGCGGGCGCAGGCAGCGGGTCCCCCTGCCCCGTCTTCCCGGAGTGCCTCGGTTCCCCTCCTGCCCTCCGGGCCCCTCCGGCCGCCGCCGGGCGCGGAGACCTGTGGCTGCGCACACAGGGGGTCGGTGGCCGTGGCGCAGCCGCCCGTCGCCGGTGGCCCCGGGTTCACCTGGCGGCTGCGTCGGTAGCAGCCGCCGCGTGGGGGGAGGCGGAGGCGTGGAGCTGGGGTGGGGGCGGCGCGGGAACCCTAAAAATAAAGGCGGATATTTATACACCCGGCGGGTTCGGGGTAACGGAGGAACCGAGTGTGCGGGGCTGAGCGCGTCCCGCTCCCGCCCGCGACGCTGCTCCCGCGGAGCCGGCCAGACCCGGCGGCCGGGGCGTGGCGGGGCCTCGCGTCCCGGCTCCTGCGGGGCCTCCTCCGCGCGCTCCTCCGCGCGCTCCTCCGCGTCCGGGACTCTCCTGGCTGCGCTCCCAGGGCGCGCACAGCCGGCTGCAGGACCCCTCGCCAAGCCCTCCCGGTGCCCTTCCGCTGCCCTTCCCGGCGGCGGGGGACGCCAGGTCCCGGGTTGGAAGGGACCCCGGCCGCGCCCCGGGCAGAGCGCGGACGGAGGGGCGAGTGCACGGCGTCGCCGAGAGGCCGGAACAAAGCGCGCGAGGCCAGCCTCGATCTTGCCTTTGCCCACCCGCATCCAAGGTGCGGGACGCGGCTGAGGCGCAGAGCCGGCTCCTCGTCACCGGGGGCACTTGGACACGCTGGATTAGGGACGGACGTGGGGAGGGGACGCGGCCGGAGGCGAGGCTGGCTAAAGCCACCGGGAAGAGGCCGCACCTGTCTTTGAAAACTGTGGCCCAGAGGGGGCAGGTCACAGTGCAGAGCTGCGCAGGAAGGCGGTGACAGCTGGGGTCTCTCCAACCCCGAGATTCAAGGGTGTTGAGTGTGATGGGCGGCTCCACTCCCCCCTTTTCCTTAAGGAAAGAAAAGACAGAAAGTAATACTAATAATGAGGTTGAAATGAAAATGCGCATTTGTTGCACCAGCAGAAAAAATCGGGGCTGAGGCTGCAGCGCGGTGCCTGCCCCGCCACGCAGAGCGCCGGGTCCCCTCCCCGGCTCCGCAAGGAAAAAAGGAATTAGAAAAAAAGAGCCCCAGGGCCCCGGTACCAGGTCTCTGGCTGGCATTTCCAGGCGGGGGCGCGGGGCCGCTGTTCCACCCTGTTCAGGCGGGAAGGACCCGGCGGTGACTCAGGACAGGCCCAGACTTCACATCGCTTTATTTTTGTCTCTCTCTCTCTCTCCCTCTCTCTCTCCCTCCCCCCCCCCCCCCCTCTCTCTCTCTCTCTCTCTCCCCTCCTCCTTTTCTCCTCCTCCTTCTCCTCCTCCTCCTCCGGGGGCTGCTGCTGGGCCCCCCACCGCCGCCCAGCCTGGCCAGCGGGGCCTGGGGACTGCTGCTATTCTGGGCTGGCGGAATCTCCTTTTCTGCTCCCCCAATGAGGCAGCCTCAGTGTCCTGCGGAGGCCAGAGGATTCCACACCTGAAAATAGACCTGGGCTTGTTCTGTGTCCCTGTCCCTTCTGCTGCCCACACATCCCGCCCGCTGGGGGCTGGGAGCTCGCGTTTCTGGGTCACAGTGACTCCCCCACCCCTTGCCTTGACAAATGTCCCTCTCCGAAGGGGCCGGTTTTGTCCACTCACTCTTGATGTCCCTGGGTGGTCCTGCTGCCTTTGAAGCTTCTCTTTCCTTTCTGATCTTCGCTATTGGTCCTTTGTAGGACGCCGCGTCTCCTGGCCGCTGGCCCCAGCTGAGGATTCCAATTTCTTCTCCTGGTTCTCTCCCCCCTCCCCGGGCGACCTCTCCTCTATGCCTTCGTTCCTTTGTGCGGGTGCGTCTGTGCTGGTGAACCAGGTCACCCTCTGCTGCCTGGGCGACGCCCCCACTCGAGCCACCAGCGCCGTCCGCGGCCACAACCTACGCTGTGCAAACTGGGGCAGGTGGCTCGACCTGTCTGTGTCCTGTCACCTCCGAGATCGTGCATTTCCCGCCTGCACCGTGGCCAGCGGTGACAGGAGACGGTGTGGGGAAGCTCTGGGCATGTCCCTCAGCTGGGTCTTTCCTAGGGTTCTCTGTGCCCACGTCGGGGACCTCGCGGCGCAGCCTCTGGAGCTCTGGAAGAGGAGGCCGCGCGTGGGCGACCGGGTGGTGGTGAGACTCGGGGCTCTGGGAGGCCGGTCGCCGCCTGTGTGTGTGATTTAGCGCCGCTTACGATTAACCCGTGATCAGCAAACGAGGGGTGTCGGGCGAGGCGGCCGCTCGGCCTCCTCTGGTGTCCCTGTCCCAGGCTCTGCTCAGCCGCACGGCCGCCGCCACCAGACCCTGTGCTTCAGAGAGGGAGCGGGACCGCAGACGGGAGGTCACGCAGCCACGGGCGCCGGCGAGGAGGCTCACCGCAGCCTCGGGGGCTCTTCACCCTCAGGGTCCAGCCCTACGGGGGTTCCCGGGCTCCAGCCTCCTCCCCCCGGGCCCTGGGCCAGGCTCGGTCCGAAGCTGTGTGACCTGAGGACAGCTGCTCAGCCTCTCTGTGCCCAACTCAGGCTGTGGGAGGGCCTGGCTGTGCACCTGGGGCGCGGGGCGGGTCCCCAGGGCCCCCTGCCACGCTGGACCCCACGGGGCTTCCTCGCCCTGCAGTGGACCCCGGGCAGCGGCTTCCCAGTGCCCTCACTGGGGTGGGCGCTCAGAGCCCGGGGGTGGCTCAGCCCCCGGGAGCCGGGTCCCCGCCGCCTGGTCACGGCTGCCCGACTTCTGCACAGGCCCAGGCCAGGCGCCCACGGGGGCGCTGGGGACCCCAGGCTGCCGCCCCGGCCTCTGCCACTTGGGCTGCCGGGCTGCCCCCCCCCGCTCCGCCGTGTCCTGGACCTGGAGGTGCCTGGGCGCGGGGGGGGGGGGGCAGCTGTGCTGGCCGCCCGCTGCTGCGTGAGCTCCCGTCCGTCCGTCCGTCCGTCCGTCATGCTTTTTTTAAGCTAGAAGCAAACACGAGATAAGATCCCAGGCATGGCGGCGCGGGCGGCAGGCCTGGGCTGTCCACCCCGGCCTGGTCTGCTGGGGAGGCCCAGCAGGGAGGCTCGGCGGGAGCTGTCCTCGGGCCCGGCTCTGCCGAGGCTGACAGTTCTGGCCCAGCAGCGGGTGGCCGCTGTCCTGTCGGGTGTGGAGGTGACATTGAGCTGGGAAGATACCCAGCCCGGGAGAGGGACTTGCCCAAAGCCACACAGCACGCCCGCTGACAGCCCAGGCCTGGCGCAGGAGGCAGGCTGCGAGGGCAGGCAGGGGAGGCCGCCCTCCGGACACCAGGTCTGTGCGGTGGCCGCCGTCTCCAGGCCTGGGCCGCGTCGTGGTCACAACCATGAACTGACTTAACTCAGCTCTGCCGGGCAGGGCCGGGGACGGCGCCTTGTGCTGCCCAGACCTCGTGTTTGCTCTCGGGCCAGGGCACCAGGTCACTGTGCCACCTGTCCCTGTCCCACTGCCCGAGTGACTGCAGGAGCTGGGTGTACTGGACGGGCCCCGGGCAGCGCCGGCACCACCTCCGCAGGACGCGGGGCTGGGCTTGCTGCGAGCTGGGGGCCTGGGGACCTGGGGACGGGCCTCACCGTGGCCACCGCCGCCCCCTGGGCTCCCGGTGTCGCCGGGCAGGGCGCTGGCTGTGGTGGCCCCTCCTCCCCGGGCAGCGGGACCCCGGGAGGCTCCGGCCCTGGGGGTCACGCCCTGCCCCCACCCAGCTCCCCCTCTTGCCCGGGGACGGGCCTGGGGTGGCCGCGGGCGCCCTGTCCTGCGGCTGGGCACTGAGGCGCGGGGAGGCCGGGCCACCAGAGCCTGGTCCCGGCACAGGGACGCCGTGTGCGCCCGCAGAGCCTGTGACGCGGTGGCGCCCGGGGCCACTGTGCCCCGCTGGCCAGACGCTGTCCCCCTCTCCTTCCCAGGCCGCTTGGCCCACGCGGGGGCTGGACACGGCCTCCCCGCCCGGCCGCACCAGCCGCCGCGGAAATCCGGGTGTTTGAGCGCGGAGCCTGCGGAAAGCAGTGACGCTGTTGGGGCAGCAGGGACCTGGCGACGATGTCCCCCGGCTGCAGTTGGGGTGGCCCCTGCGGGGCTGAGTGCCGGAGCCGGACATCCCTGCCTCGGGATTTAGTGACGGGCTGCTTTTGCTGAGGGCTGTGTGACCTTGGGCAGTGGCTCTCCCTCTCTGGACGCACAGCCCCGAGGTCCTCTGCTGCTGGGCCGGGGGTGGCAGCTGGGTCCCGCCTTTGGGGCCACTGCGGGAGCCTCTGAAGGGGCGCGTGGGCCTCAGAGGCTGGGGGCAGACCTGGGGACGAGTGGGGGCAGGCCTGGGGACGAGTGGGGGCAGGCCTGGGGACGAGTGGCGCCACCGTGGCGTGGAGGCAGGGCCGGCCCCCCGACCCCCCTCTCCCTCTGCAAGCCGATCCCAGGATGGACACCTGAGACAGGCCCCGCGCCCGGGCGAGCCCCTAGTGTCCCTTCATCTCCCCTCCTCTGTCACGGCCGAACTGTGTGCTGTTTATCGGAGCACATGGTCACCTGCAGGGAAAAGACATTTCCTGGTATCCCTTTTACAGCTGCCTGCACCATCTGTTCATTCTGGGATAAGTGAGTAGGGTTTCCTGGAAATGCCTTTAAAGAGGACGGTACATGCTCCCTTCTACTCCCATCTGGACTGTGGAGGTGAAGGCAGGTGCTCTGGCAGCCATTTTGGACCATGAGGCAGCGGTCGTGGATGAGAGTGAGGGATTAAAGAGATGGAAGAGCCGGGGCCCCAAAGTCATTGTCACAGGCCAACGTGGGGGTTTCTGTTATGTGGAGGGAGGACCACTCCTGTGTGAGTTTGTTGGCACCGGCTGGCCAGCCTGTCAGTGGCAACGTGAGGCTGCTCCTGCCTGTGCCCCAGGACCCCAGGCTCGGGCTCCCCCGGACGTGAAGACGGGGGTGCTGATGAGGCCGGCCTGGTGCACACCAGCTGTCCCCGGGCTCCCGCCGAGGGCTTTCTCCACTGCCCAGTGAGGACCGTTCGGCGCTGCCCCTCACTGAGAAGGGAATGATGGCCCAGAGAGGGCAAGTGGCCTGCCCAGGGTCACACAGCAGGCAGCGCTGAGCCAGGCCCGGGCTGACCCCACTCTGCCCGGGCCCCACCCTGACGGCTCAGGGAGCTGTCCCCAGCCCGCGCCTCCGTCACCACCATCAGACCCTCTCTGCAGCCTGCAGTGGGGCCGTGGGGCCGTGGGGACATGGGGACATGGGGACTGGGCAGCAGGGTGCTCCCCCCAGATCCCTGCCCGGGGCAGCAGGTTCCAGGCTCAGAACTCGAAGCCAGACCCCTCGGACGGGCACGTGGCTGTGAGCACCTCCTGGGCGCCGGCCGCAGGCGGGCCTGTCCTCCGTCCTGTCTCTGCCTCCACGTGGTGCGGCCCTCCCCCAGCCTCCACCGCGTGCGCTCCTGCAGCACAGAGGGCACCTCTGGGCACTGGGGTCGGACCCCTCCTCGCCCACAGCCTTGTATGGCTCCCACCTGCCTCCCGGGGCAAGCCAGGGCCTCTGTGGCCCTCGGGGCCCTGCGGGACCCCCGTCCCCTGCCTCCCCCCCCCGCTCCAGGGCCCTCACTGCTGCCCCAGGGCCTTTGCACGGGCCCTTTGCTTGATCGACTGGTGGCTGTGCACACAGCCTTCCCTGGCTGTTCCAGGCCTCTGCCCACTTGCCCGAGGCCGCCCCTGGCCTCCGTGAACTTGCGGGACCACCAGGCCCTCCTCCCAGTCGCCTCGCCCAGTCCTGCTGGGCCCTGACCGTCGTGTCCCCTGCCAGGGCCCTGGGTCCCCGCCCACGGCCGCGCCCGCACCTGCCCCGCCCCGCCCCGCCCCGCGGCTCCTTCCCCACCCCCGCCTCACCTCGGCCGCCAGAAATAGCCCGGCCCGCAGCTTCCGCTGCCCACGCTGGGGCCTGGCTGCGGCCCAGCCCGGGACCAGCCGCCACCGGGGGACGCCTGAGCACCGAGGCTCGCGTCCTGCTTGGCCTCCCGGGACAGTGGCCACGGTGGGGACTGTCCCCAGCCCACCCGCTGGCCCTGACCGCCCACTGCTGCCCTGTCCCCCGCCCCAGCCTGGGGACCCCGACCCGGGGGCCCAGTGGGCAGCAGCCTGTCCTCCCGAGTGGCCTCTGGGGACGTGCCCGCAAGGCCGCGGCCAGCGCCCCGCTTCCGGCTCCGGCCTGGCAGGTGCGGGCGGCGGCAGGGCAGGGCCCGGAGGGGACAGGAAGCGAGGGCCTTGGTGGCCAGCTCCCGTCCCCTGGGGCGGCCCCACGGCTGTAGGAGCAGAGAGGGGACCTAGGCCGAGGGCTGGAGCTGTCACTGTACAGACGTCACCACCAAGGAGGGGACAGTGGGCCAAAGCCCAGAGGGCCAGGGGAGGACCCAGGACGTCCGTGGCTGTACCAAGGCCCTGGGGCCACAGCTGGCCGGGCGCTGGGGACGCTGCCTTTGTCCCCCAGCGTCAGCGTGAGGAGGGGAGGGGACTTTGGTGCCCACTGGACAGATGAGGCAGGCCCGGTCACCGGCCGGCCCGCAACTCGGGGTGCCCAGCCGGGGTCCCCGGTGGGGACCTGCCCGGCCGTCCAGGCCCGCGAGGCTCCGAGAGGAGCGTCCAGGTGGGGCCCGGGGCAGCTGCAGGGGCCACTGGGTGGGCAGCGGGGCAGGGCCTCCACGGTCCCCGGGAGCCTGTCCCTCCCCACTGACCTTAAACCAGCAGGTGTGGGGCTCACGGGGACAGGGGACGGCGTGGCCACAGCTCTGCAGGGAGGACCACCTGCCCCGGACCCTGCTTGGGCCTCGCACCCGGACCCCAGGGGCCTTGCACTCAGCCGGGCGACGCCACCTGCCGCTGCCCTTGGGGCTTGCACTCAGGAGGACCCCGCCCTGGCTGCTGGGGGGCCTCTGTCCCCAGGCACACAGGCCGACCAGCTGACACAGGAGAGGCGAGCTGCGGGGCTCTTGCAGCTGAGGAGGCTGATGCCATGAACGCCAGCCTCAGGCTCAGCTTGATCCAGGGGCTCAAACGTGGCGTCGGCTCCTTTGGTTGTAGATGGACACGGTGCGTTTGTTGATTGATCTTCACGTGGTGCCGAGCACCACGCCACGGCCTCGCGCGTGCCAGGCGGTCGCTCCAGCCCCGAGCCCCAGCCCCAGCCCCAGAGCTTCTTTTAAATCAGTTTATTCGTCCTGACTAGGTAGGTGTGGCAGCAGCCCGCATCGTGACTCGTCGTGCACAATCGCACACGATCTTCCCTCTCTCTCGGGTCGTACGCGATGTGGCGTCGCCCCGACGTGCAGTCACACGTGCACCTAGGGTAGTGGCGTCCCTCGTTCCTCCATCTTCCTGTCCCCAGGACCCCTCCCTCCCTCCCCTTTGCCCAGCCACAGTTCCTCCCGTGTCCCCACACCCCACAGGGTCAGCGTCCACTGATCAGAGAGAACGTCCGGCCTTTGGACCTGGGGTTGGCTGGCTTCACTTAGTCTCCAACTCCGTCCACTTACCGGCAGACGCCATGATCTTATTCTTTCAGTGCTGAGTAATATTCCACTGTGTATCGTGCCAGTTTCTTTGTCCACTCATCTGCCGAAGGGCGTCCAGGTAGGTCCCACAGTTTGGCTGTTGGGCCTCGAGCTGCTGTGAGCGTGGGTGTGGCTGCGTCCTGTCCTGTGGGTACAGACGGAGGACGGGGCCGCTGGGCCGGAAGGTGGTTCGTTCCAGTCAAACAGGAGCCTCGACAGGTGAAGACGGCAGACCAGAGAGGTGCAGCGCTGGTCTGAGGCCACACAGCTGCCCCGCTCGGGCTGCTGTCCGCCGCGGCCCAGAGGAGGTCTGGGCCCGGGCAGCGGCCTGACTTCAGTGGTGGGGACCCCGGGGCTCGTGGGGGGCAGTGAGGCGCTGGAGGCCGCACGGTCAGCGAGGAGCGGAGCGGGGCAGACCCTGGCCTCGGAGTCGCGCGGTCACCCTGCGAGTGCGGCTGGGGCCCGCCTGGCCTCCCGGAGGCGGACACCGTGGGTCCGGCCTAGGTGGACCTGGGGCCAGGCACGGCCGGCCCACTCCTGCCACCCGCCCCGGGCTCCCGACGGGCACGTCCCGGGCGACAGGTGGGTGGCCGCGTCCACCCTGGCTGCTTGCCCGCCACGGGCTCCCTCCAGGCCCGCCTCGTCATAGGAGGAAGGAGGCCCGCAGCTGTCCCCGGAGCCGTTTCCTGAGTGTGGGAGGCCGAGCCCCGCCCGCCCCGGGCACTGCCGCCGCCCCTGGCCGCCGCTCCACCTGGACACAGGCCTGTCTCCACTTACTTTGCTCCCGGGCATCTCTGAAGCATTTATAGATCACCTGCTGTATACTAGTCATACGGCATATCCCAGGCCAGGTTTGGGACGGAGGCCTGCGGGCGTGTCTGTCCTTCCTTTGTTACTGCCACGCTGTGTGACCTTGGGCAAGTGGCCCGACCCTCTGAGCCCGTTTCCTCATCCGAGGTGGAGAGGAGTCCGCGCACTGTCCTGCCTCAGGGGCTGCCACCCAGCCTGGCCGGCGGCGGCGGTGTGGCCTTTGCCGTGGGAGCTGGAGTCCGCAGAGGCAGCGCTGCCCGCCCCTGCGCCGCCGGCTCCGTCGCGGGTTTCCACTGAGCGCACCAGGTTGGCTGGGTGGAGCCGCCCGCCGTCTCGGGGCCTCGTGCTGTTCCACGCAGTGCCCGCTCCCTGCTGGCCATGCCCTTTGCCCCTCGCCTGTGCCCGCGGCAGTGGCACCTGTGGGGGGTTCGGCACTGCCCCTCTGGTCTCGTGGCCAGGGGGCTGCAGCTCGGCCCTGCCCAGGAAGCTGTCACGATGCCCTTGCTGGGCCCAGGCCCTGCTGGGGTCTAGAGAGCCAGCCGTGGGCATTTATTGAGCACTTACTGTATGCAGGCACTGGGCGAGGTGCTGGGAACAGAGTGGTGAAGGAGACAGGAGGGAGCCTGCCCTCGAGGACACTGGGAGCGTGTCTGCCGGGGTGGGCGAGTGCAGTGGGAGGTGCAAAGGTCCTGGGGCAGGGCGGGCTTGAGAGTGTGGGGACCAGCCAGCGTGGGGCTTCCCAGAGGGGACGAGTGGCCTGGGCGGTGACTCTAGTGACCCTGCGCTGGACACATCCAGGCCTGGCATGGTCCCAGCAGGCACAGGACCTGGTGGCCACACTCCGATGCTGGGAGGGGCCTGGGGGCCACACAGCACCCCCAGGACCAGTCAGGCCCCTGTCCTCTGTGTGTGCCCATGCCCTGAGCCGCGGGGTAGTTCTTGGTGGTTTCCAGGCCCCCCGGCTCCAGCCTGGCCCGCGGCTCCCACCTCACAGGCCTGCACCCCGGCCAGGCGGGTGGGCTGGAGTGCCCCCACCTCACACCCAGGGTGCCTCGTCCCTCCCCTCCCCCCAGCTCCCACTGATGGAGGAGAGGCGGGGGCGGGGGCGGGGGGAGGCGGCAAAATTATATACACACGGACACGCAGAAATTAGCTGAGGACCCGGGCCAAGAGCCACTTGCGCTTGGCCAGGCATTGTGGGTAATTCATCGCTGATTACCATAAAAGCCATTGCCAGGCTGACAGGCGGCTGCGGGCTTTTGTTTAAGATTCTGATGAATATATAATCCTCCCCCGCCTGCGCCCCTGCCCCTGCCCCTGCCCTGCCCTCTTCCCACTACCAGCGTGGCATGCAGGAAGGAGGCTCCCCAGGAAGGAGGCCCCAGGAAGGAGGCTCCAGGAAGGAGGCCCCCAGGAAGGAGGCCCCCAGGAAGGAGGCCCCCAGGAAGGAGGCTCCAGGAAGGAGGCCCACAGGAAGGAGGCCCCAGGAAGGAGGCCCACAGGAAGGAGGCCCCGGGAAGGAGGCGTCCCAGGAAGGAGGCGTCCCAGGAAGGAGGCTCCAGGAAGGAGGCCCACAGGAAGGAGGCCCCAGGAAGGAGGTCCCAGGAAGGAGGCCCACAGGAAGGAGGCCCCGGGAAGGAGGTGTCCCAGGAAGGAGGCGTCCCAGGAAGGAGGCCCACAGGAAGGCGTCCCAGGAAGGAGGCGTCCCAGGAAGGAGGCTCCAGGAAGGAGGCCCACAGGAAGGAGGCCCCAGGAAGGAGGCCCCCAGGAAGGAGGCTCCAGGAAGGAGGCCCACAGGAAGGAGGCCCCAGGAAGGAGGTCCCAGGAAGGAGGCCCACAGGAAGGAGGCCCCGGGAAGGAGGTGTCCCAGGAAGGAGGCGTCCCAGGAAGGAGGCCCACAGGAAGGCGTCCCAGGAAGGAGGCGTCCCAGGAAGGAGGCTCCAGGAAGGAGGCCCACAGGAAGGAGGCCCCCAGGAAGGAGGCCCCCAGGAAGGAGGCTCCAGGAAGGAGGCCCACAGGAAGGAGGCCCCAGGAAGGAGGTCCCAGGAAGGAGGCCCACAGGAAGGAGGCCCCGGGAAGGAGGTGTCCCAGGAAGGAGGCGTCCCAGGAAGGAGGCCCACAGGAAGGCGTCCCAGGAAGGAGGCGTCCCAGGAAGGAGGCTCCAGGAAGGAGGCCCACAGGAAGGAGGCCCCAGGAAGGAGACCCCAGGAAGGAGGCATCCCAGGAAGGAGGTCCCAGGAAGGAGGCCCACAGGAAGGAGGCCCCAGGAAGGAGGCCCACAGGAAGGAGGCCCCAGGAAGGAGGCCCACAGGAAGGAGGCGTCCCAGGAAGGAGGCCCACAGGAAGGAGGCCCACAGGAAGGAGGCCCCAGGAAGGAGGCCCACAGGAAGGAGGCCCCAGGAAGGAGATCCTCCAGGAAGGAGGCCCCCAGGCTCCCCTTGGCTGGTAGCCGTGGCTGGTGACCAGCCTGTCCCGGGGGCCTGTGTGGGAGAAGCCTGGCTTGGTGGTAGGTGCCCAGCCTGCCTGTGGGCCCAGCTGCCCTGCAGCCCTGGTCTGGGCGGGCTCCCCACCTCCTCGTTTGCCCTGCCCCAAGCAGGCGGGCAGGGGCACGACCGACGCCTTCGACCCCTGCTGTATTTTTGTCGTCTTGCACCTGACTGCGCCGTCTGTCCCCACCGTCCCCGTCTGTCCCCACCGTCCCTGTCTGTCCCCACCGTCCCTGGCGCGGCCCTCCCTTCCCGCCCGGCTGTCATCTCTGAGGCCGTCCGAGGCTGGTCCCTGGGGGCAGGGCGGGCACCCAGCTGCGTGAGAACCTTGACGTGCTCCTCTCCTGACCACTGGGAGGAAGCTCAGGGCTGCTGTCGCGCATTCCGGGGGGACGAGGGACGTCACGACTGCTGGCCGTCCTCCGCGGCTGTGTCGACCTGCGTGTCCCCGATCGTGTGGGAGGGCCCTGCTCGTCCCCCGCGCCAGCGGCGGTCTCTCCGCGATGGCAGGAAAGCAGCTGCCTCTCGGGGGCCGGGAGGGCGTCCGTCGCAGCCCCCGTGTAGGGTGAGGTCGGGGCAAGGGGAGCCAGCCTCGTGCCCGGCCGCGGGGCGCTCGGGGCACAGTGTCCCGCGAGGCTGGTGACACCGCCCCGTGCCCGCCCCGTCCTCCGTCGTGCTGTGCTGACTTGGCTTCCCTCCTGCGCCCAGCCGTGGTGTTCCTGTGGCCCTGGGCCCCTGTCCCTGCACCCAGCCTCCCTGCCCTGGATGTGGCCTCTCCCACTCCAGCCTCGTACCTGAGCCTCCCCTGCTGCCCGTCAGGCCCGTCCCCAGCACACTTCTGACCTGGCACTGCCCGCTGTGGGCCTCCCTGACAGGCCTGGGGCCTTCCTGATGCAGAGGCAGGGCTGCCTGGGTCGCCCTGTGTCCCAAGGGCTCAGCCTGGGGTCTAGTATACAGTTGGCACTCGATAAATGCTGGGGTAGGGTGAAAGGAGAATCATTGTGAGGACCACGCCCCAGCCACACCAGCCCCCTCTTCCTTCAGAACTCAGTGTGTGTCTACCTCAGGACCTTTGCACGTGCTGTGCCCACCACCCACATTCCCTCCCTGCCTCCGACTTTGCTGTCTGCCTCCGTCTGCCACCTCTCTTCCCTTGGAAGGTTGTAGCCTTGTCACACTGCGTCCCCCGCACGCCACAGAGCCAGCATTTTGGCTATGGCCAGAACCCGGCCCCACCTCATTCAGCCAGACCCGAAGGAAGTCCGGGTGTCTGAGGGGCTGCGCCAGGCCCTGCTCTGAGGCCTCTGTTTTCCTGATCTTTGTGGACTGGGGTGAAAATCAGCCTCAGGCTCCAAACAGCCAGTGCCCCCCAGGCGGGTGCTCCCCGCCCGTCATCCCAGCGACTCTGGAGGCCCAGGCAGGAGGATGGCAAGTTGGAGGCCAGCCTCAGCAACTTAGGGAGCCCCTGTCTCAAAATAAGAAAATAGAAAGGGCTGGGCTGAGCTCCGTGGCGGGGCTGCCTGGGGTGGCCGCTGTGGCCGTGTCGCTGGCCCCGGGTCTGTGGTGGAGCCCTGGGCCCAGCGGGTCCGCTAGTTTGTTCAAGGCCAGGGCGTGAGGCCGAGTGGAGGCCAGGCTGGGGATGGGGTGCGGCTGCACGCGGGGCTCAGGAGCCGGGACCCTCACTGGGCCCCTGGCGGGCGGAGGTGGCATCGCAGCACGCCGCCCAGGTGGCTCCGGGCAGGCAGGACGGGCCTCTGTCGCCGCCCGCGGCTCAGCACCTGGGCCCTGGGCGGGCAGCGCGCGGGCACGCGGGGTCAGCTGTGGGCCCCGCCCCGTAGGCCACCCCGCTGGCTCCCTGCGGCTCCTTCGCCACCATGTGTCCACTTGTTAATTTAGAAAGCATTTATTAAGCACTCACTGTGTGCACGGCCCTGGGACCCAGCAGGGACCAGGGCTGAGTGGACCCTTGCTGGCCTCCAGAGCCTGGCAGGGCCGTCCCCAGGCGCGCCCGCAGTGGCCCAAGTCTGTGGGTCCACGCTTCAGAACTGCGCCTGCGCGCGGGGAAGGCGGGCGGGCGGCCAGGAGCAGGCCAGGCGCAGGCACAGCCTGCCGTGCAAAGGCCCTGGGGCAGGCAGCCTGTGTTGGGGCAGGGTGAGGCTGCGGCGGGGGAGGGAGGGAGGGGAGGGAGGGAGGGGAGGGCAGGCTGAGCCGGCCCAGAGGGCAGCAGGGGGCACTTGAGCTTCTCCCCCAGGGCAGTGGGCAGGGGAGGGCCCCCTCAGCGGCTCACAGGTGCTGCAGGGGCGAAGGCAGGAGCCCGGGCCGGGGCTGGCGCGAGGACGCTGCCTCACGGAGGCTGTGATGGAGCGTGGAGGACACCTCTCTAAGCAAAGCGGTCTCTCTGACAGGTGGCGTCTGGGTGGGGACGGAGGAGCCAGGTCAGCACCCAGGTTCTGGCCGGAGCCTGGAGGGCGCCACTGGCGGGCCCTGGACTGGGAGGAGCCGGCGTGCTGGATCCAGCCGCTCCTGAAGCCGGCTGCATCTGCCCGAAGGGGCGGCGGCCAGACCTGCGGGGCCACGGGACAGAGGCAGTGCCCTGGGGCGCGTCTGCGGCGGGCGGGCGGGCAGAGGTGGCGCCAGGACTCATGAGCGCGTGGGCGGACGGGCTCCTGGCCGGTCGGCACACGCTCGCTGCCCCGGGTCACGGATGCCATGCAGGATGGGGAGGGGCCCTGGGGCACGGCAGCCGGGGCAGGCGGCCGGCAGGAGGCTGCCCGGCCAGTTCTCTCTCTGGAGGGAAGCCGGGCGTGCGCCCTGGTGGGTGGCGTGGGTGGTTTGGGCCCCAGATCTGAGGCGGCGGGCGAGGCGGGCGGGTCCTGCGCCAGGGCACGGACATGGCACCGTGGCACCCGCCCGCCCTGCTGGACCTGGTGGACAGAGGTGCGCTGCAGGACACTCCTTGGGGCCGTTCCCTGGGAGGGACAGTGGGGTCAGCCTCACCCCGCGGGCTGATGGCGCGCGGCCTCCCCAGTTAAGAGGAGAAGGCGGGAAGGGCGCAGGGGCCCCAGGACCTTTGCCCCCGCCGTTCCTCCACCTGGGAATCTGCTCTCGGCCCTGTGGGGGTGAAGCCAGGGCCGGGGGCCGGGTCGGTGCTCCGCTGGACCCTGGCCCTGCTCACTTTTCATTTTGAGACAGGGTCTGGCTCAGTCGCTCAGGCTGGCCTCGAATTTGCTATCCTCTTGCCTCAGCCTCCGGGGCAGCTGGGTGGCAGGTGGGCACACCAAGCCTGGCCCCCACAGGCGTTTGCGGACTTGCTGGCTTAGCTTGGCCCTGAACACAGATGCGGCCCCTTCCAGAGGGCCGCCCGACACCCCGGCCTCTGGGACCTCCTGTCTCTTCTTCTCGGGTTCTCAGCGCCGCCCAGCCTTGTGCGGGTCTCAGTGCTGTTTCTTTGGGGGTGTTCTGTCTCCTCGTTGTCTGTGAGTCCCCGAGGGTGGCAGGGGTGCTTCTGTCCTGACCAAGCTGCGTCCCCAGTGCCGGGCGCGTAGTAGGTGTTCAGTGAACATTTGTGATCAGTGAGCGCTGGCCGCGGTCTCTGGCGGAGGGTGGCCGCGGGTGATCTTTATTTTCTTCTTTGTGCTGATCTCCCCGATCTGCTGCCGCACGCGCCTATTTTATAATTAGAAGGAAAGTTATTTTGAAAAAAAGTCACCCCCCCAAAGTCCCAGCTGCAGGAGTGACGTGGCCAGCCGCGTCCCTCCAAGGGCAGCTGCCTCCTGGGTGCAGGAGGAGGGCGCAGCAGCTGCGGCTCCAGGGGCTCCGGGTGCGCCCTCAAGGACACCTGGCGGTTCCCGGAGCGGGCAGGGCTGACCTCCAAGGTCCTCAGGCCAGAGACCCTGGAGTCTGGCTCCTGTCCCCGCAGAGGGCGTCGTGAGCACCTGGGCCGGGCCTCGCCGCTGCCCTCAGCCCTCCATGGCTCCCAGCGCCCGGGCTCAGCGCCCAGCTCTCCTCACAGCCCAGGGCCCCGCGTGGCCCTGCCGCCCTCCCCGCCCTCCCCCTCCTCACCGTGCCGCAGCCACGTGGCTCCTTGCCATCCCTGACACGCCAGGCTCCATCCCGCCTCAGGACCTTTGCACAGGCTGCGCCCTCGGGCCTCCTCGGGCCTCCTCCCGTCCAGAAGGCCCCTCCCGGATGGCTGGTTAGCCAATAACGGGTAAGATCCCCAGAGGGGGACAACCTAAGACAGGCACAGTCGCACGGGACAGTCTCATGTGGCCGACATATCAACCTAAGACAGGAGTCAAGGGCACAGCCTTGATTATCCGATGACGGGTAAGAATGTTGGGTTGCACATAGACGTCCTAGAGCATTACCTCTTTTAAAACAAAAGGGGGGAAATGCAGGAGCCCTGTTTGGGGAGATGGCTTAAATTGCGGTGGACTACGGGCTTTGGCTTTGGACATGTTTGGGCATTGGCGCCTTCCGTACTTGGCCCGGGATCTTGCAAGACTTGGCCGGAGATCTCGAGGGACTTGAGCGAGATTGCGGAGGAGGTCTGCGACATTTTGGAGGTTAGAGGAGTGTGGACGGCGTGTCGGGGTGTAGTTAGAGCCAGGGAGAAAAGTTGCCAGAATAAAGAGCTGTTTGTTTCCAGTTCGTCTCAAAACTTCTTCCCGCGGCTTCTTTGCTCCAAGCGGCCATCGCTTCAGGCGACTACACCTGACACGCCAGGCTCCATCCCGCCTCAGGACCTTTGCACAGGCTGCGCCCTCGGGCCTCCTCGGGCCTCCTCCCGTCCAGAAGGCCCCTCCCCTGCCCATCGTCCCAGCACTTGCTGGCTCCTGCCTCGCGGGCCCTGTGTCTGCTGCATCCGTCCCCTCCTGGCCAGGAATCCGTCGACCCCGGCCACCCCTGTGCCTGGCACTGGGCCGCGGGCGCTGTTGGGGAAGCCGGGCTCCGGCGGGAGCGAGGGTCGGGGTTCTCCTGGGGAGCGTGGCCCTGGCTGTGGTGTGGCCGTGGGCCGAGGGCTCCTGCGTGCCCTGCCCCGTGTGGGCACAGGGGACTGGCCCGTCCCGCCTGCCCTCTGAGGACACAGCCTGGCTGGGGGCAGGTCCCTGTGGGGCCCTCAGCCGTGGTGGGGACACTCGGGGGTGTGGACAGGGTCTCCCTGCCAAGGAGGCGGCGGCCACCAGGCCCAGATCTCCCCACCCCACGGGGACAGCCCACTGTGTCACTGCCGTCGGGTAAGGACAGGTGGTCCCCAGAGCCATGGGGCAGAGCCCATGGGGGCGGGCTGGCTGGGAGGGGGGTGACAGGCCTCTGGCCACCACCCTCTGGGTCCTGGACAGCCCAGAGATGGCACATCTGCCCAGGTCACACCTGCGGGGTCCTGACAACAGACTTTTTGTCTGGCTGATGTTACGATGGGGGGACGGAGGCTTGGGGTCACAGGTGGGGTCCTGACTTCATGCCTTGCTACAGGTGCAGGCAAGCACCTACTGTGCGCCTGCTGGCATTTCCTGGGGGCCTACTGTGTGCCCTGCCAAGCCAGGGGTGCTCAGTGCTGCCCGATTCCATGCCCTGCGGACACAGAGCACCTCCCCAGGCCCCTGGGGGGGCGATCAGTGCAGCGATCGGCACTGCTGGGCCCCACTGTCCGCCTCCATGAAGCACCTACTGTGTGCCTGGCTGGGGGAGGGCCGCGTGGGGGTGAAGAGCCCCAGGGTGCCCGGGCACAGCGGCACCTGCTTCCACTCCTGTGGAAAGGACAGGGCGGGGGGTGCGCGTGCAGCTGTTCAGGGGACCTAAAGTGGGGCGCCCCCTCTAGTGCTGGGGCTTCTGTGGTCTGCAGGGGAGGGACGCGGGGCCTTCCCAGGGGAGGCACTGGGGGCCTGGGAGGGCGGGTGCAGCCGGGGTGGCCCCGGGAGCTGTCTGCCGCACTCCTTCGTCCCGGTGGGGGTCTGTCTCGGCAGTGCTGTGTCCAGATCAGTGAAGGGGCTGGACTCTGCCCGAGCGCCCCCGTGCTGGGCCCCAGACTCCTGGGCGCTGGGTCTGGGCGCAGCCTCGGCCCCACCTCGGTTCCGTCCCTGCCCTCTGAGACCGGGGAAGGTCCTTTCTGCTTCTCCACCTCTCTGGAAGCTGGGGCGGCGGTGAGGCCAGCCTCCTAGGCCAGCCTCCTAGGGCCGCCGTCTGCAGGTCCGTCCGCCCACCGACGCGGAGGGACCGGCATTTTCGCGCAGGACGGGCGCAGATGGGGGCGCCACGTCCCGGCGGCCCTGGCCTCCGCGTCCCCGGTCCCGGCGGCCCTGGCCTCCGCGGGTCCCTGGCCTCCTCCGCGGCCCCCTCCGCCTCTCTCCGGTGGAGTTTTCAAACGCGGACCGGCGGCGGCGCGGGCCGGGATTGGCTGCCCGGGCAGGCGCCCTCCCCCTGCACGGCCGCCCATCTGCGTCCAGCCTGCCCCGCGCCGCCCCTCGGCCGGGGGCTCTGCCGGTGGCCGCCTCCTCTCCGGAGCCCTCGGCCGGGCCGCTGCCCCTGCTCCCCTCCGTGGCCGGCGCGTCGGGGAGCCCCTCGCGGCACGCCGCGTTGCCATGGCCACGGCCGCGCTGGGGAGGGGGCTGGACCCGCCGCCCCGCCCCACTTCCGGCCCGGGCCCCGCCCCCGCGCCCCCTCCCCGCCCCCCGCGCTCGCTGGGCCGCGGCCTCCCCCGAGCCTGGCCGCGCGCTGGGCGGACGAGGACGCGGACCCTGCGCAGGGCCCGGCGGAGGCTCGGCCGACCCGGAGCGGGGTGAGTGCGCGGGGCCGGTCGGCCGCGCTGGCTTTGTCCCCGCCCGTCCCCGCCAGGCTGCGCGGCAGAGGCGACCCCGCTGCCCCCGCCCAGCGCGCGGGCCTGGCCTGGCCGCCGCCCTCCGGGGACAGCCGGCCGCTGCTCGCACTTTGGAGAAGTCCAGGCCGCTGCCCCCCAGCCCGGGCGGAGCAGGCGGCGGCCAGTCCAGGCTCTGCGGGGACCTGGGCACCCCGCCGGGAGGGACCCGCTCTCAGCCCCCGCCCCCCGCGCTGGCCCCGCGCCCCCGGGCTTCGGCGACCCCCGCCTGGCCTTGCTGTCCGGCCCCGCAGGGCCGCCCCACCGCCCGCGCCTGCGCCTCTGCCCGCGCCGCCGCCTGCCCCGGCACCCCGCCCCGAGGCCTCCCCGCAAATCCTCCCCAGAACCCTGGCTCCTGGACTCGGTCCGGGCCTTCTGCCCACTCCCGGCTGCCCCCGCGCCCAGCCCTGCCCGCCGCTCACCTGCGCTCTGGGCCCTGCGCAGGACCCGGGTGAGTTCTGGCCCATCGCGGCCTCCCCTGCCCGCAGGGCCTCGCGCTGGGCCTCGGTTCCCTCGAGAGTGAGGAGCGCGGGGCCTGGCATGCAGCAGGCGCCCAGTGTGTGCGGGGTGATCGGTCTTGGGGCAGAGAGGAGGCTCCGCTGGGGGGACAGCCCCGTGGGGAGCGCGAGGCGGACGCAGGGTGCAGGTCCTGGCCGGGAGGGCTTCCTGGAGGACGTGGCCACCCGTGGAACCTGAGGACAGCAGGAGATTGAGGCCCATGGGGACAGTGGTGCACCCAGGGGGCCCTCTGGGGGGCAGGGCCCAGGTAGGCCAGGTGGTGGCTGGGCAGAGGCAGGCGGCAGTGCTGGGGGCCACCAGGGGAGAGCGGCTCTCACCCGGGGAAGGGGGTCCTGGGCTCCTGGACCAGCAGGGCCACGGGGGCGGGCAGGGGTCCCTGGGGACCAGGGTTCAGCCTGGGCGCAGGATCTTGGGGCCAAAGCTGGAGGATGAGGAGCGGGGCAGCTGGGGAGGGGTCCACAGGGGACCCCATGGAGAGGCCCAGGGCCCTGTGGCTGCTGTCTGGTCACACAGTCACCTGTGGGGAGAGATGGCATCCAGGCTGGGGGTCCCCTGCCGAAGGGCCCTGGAGGCCGGGCAGAGGCTGGAGCCAGCAGGTGCTCCAGGCCTTGGTGCCCGGCTTCCCGTGGGGCCGGCGTGGCAGGCTGAGGCCAGCAGGCGCGACCCGCAGCCCTGTCCCCACGGGGTCCCCTGGAGTCCTCAGCTCTCGAGCAGGGGTGCCTCGGGTGCTGAGCACCTCACTGACGAGGCTCTGCCCTCCTGCCCACTCCTGGCCCTGGGCACCCTGGGGACAGTGCCCCGAGCTTCCTGTCATGCAGACTAACGGCCACCAGAGCTGGGTGCCGGGTGCGCGGGCCCTGCCCTCGGTCTGATTGGGGGGCTTTAGCCCAGGAGGGGGCCGGGTCAGCACCCCGTCCACCTGCTGCTGGGGTGGGGGCTCACTGGCCACGGTGGCCAGGCCCTGTTTGGCGATCCTTGGTGGCCCAGGCACGCAGGGAGGCTGAAGCCCTCGGAGGGGCTCTGCGGTCCTGGAGCTGCCCTGGCCCAGCAGGGAGGTGGCGGCCAGGCTGGGCTGCTGCGCTGGCCTGGGGTCTCCTGGCCACCTCAGCCTCGCCTGCCCTGGTCTCTTCTGGCTGGCAGGTGGGGGTCCCCGGGGTCCCGACCGCGCCCGCTAGTCCCGGGGTCTGTAGGATAGGGCGGTGCTGTGGCCACAGCCAGCCCTGGGAGGGGCCCCCAGCGTGTCCCCAGGCCCGAGGGGACCCCGGTGCGGGTGACACAGCGGTGTCTGTGCGCCAGCCTGGCTCACAATCGCCCTTTCATGCTCCCTGGGCCGCGTGGGCGCACAGAGCCCAGGGCACGATCGCGTGACCCGCGCCCGGGGGTGGGGTGGGGGGGCACGTCCCTCACGGCACGGCGCGGGCGACCCCGGTGGTGGCCCAGGAGCTGTGCTGGGCCCAGGCGGACAGGAGGGCCTGCCCCAGCTGGAGCCTCGGGGACCCGCTGCCCTGAGTCTGTCCCCCGGGTGGGGGGAGGTGGGCCCACCTCTGGGGGCTGCCGGGAGCAGCCTGGCGCCTGTCGCGGGAGCCTGTGGTGCCAGCGGCCGGGGCGGCGGGACCCACGCCGAGCCCCAGACCCCGCGCCCCCTCCTCGCCCGTCACGTGCTGCCCTGCGGCGTCGGTGGCCCCACCGGCCTCGGAGCCTCGCTGCGTCTGCCCCGGTCCCCAGCTCCACAGCGCGGGGTGGGCCCAGCGGCAGGATGGCCACATCCCTTCTGCCCAGGCATGCCCGGCTCGGCCGTCCTGTGGCTCCCCACACCCCCCTTTTTTTCCGTCCCGTCCAGCTCTCGGCCCTCGCGCCCCCCCAGACCTGAGGTGCCGTTCCAGCCCTTGCTCGTGCAGAGACGGGGCGCCCGGCTCCCGCTCCCCTGAACCCTGGGCCTGTGGGTAGCACCGATGCCCACTCCGGGCACGGGGTGCACAGGGGCAGGCCCGAGCCTGGTGTGCTGGGCGCAGTCAGGGGCCCGCGGGCCGGAGCAGGGGGCGTGGAAGGCCAGGCCGCGCGGGGCCTCTGGGAGGCAGGGAAGGCCCGGGCCTTCTCCCTGGGGCCGGTGGGCTGGACCCTGACCGGCTGTCCCCGCCCTCTGGCCGCGCAGGCAGGCCCGCGGGGGAGCAGGGGTGCGGCGGGCCTGCTCCGGCTCTCCTGGCTCTAGGAGAGGCTCCCACTGGGGCCTGGGGGGCCGGGGCGCAGGAGCTGGGCAGTGCTGTCTGCCACCAAGGCCCGTCGCCCACGACAAGGGGACTTGGGGGAGTCCAGGGCCTGGTGCCACCACGCTGGGCTCAGCCCCCCCAGGCGGCAGGGGCCCTGCATGCTGGCCCTGTGGGGGTGGGGGAGGGACTCACTGCTGGGCTTGGAAGGCCACTGCCCGGCTCCCAGGGGTGGGCTGTGGCCAGCGCCCTGGACCCTGTCCCTCCCTGTGCCCTCTGGCCATGCGTGCTCCTCAGCTGTCCCAGAAGCCGCCCGGCCCTCCCTCCCAGATATAGCCCAGCAGACGTGCGTCCGCGGGTGGGGTGGCCCTGTGGTCACCGCGTGGCCGCCTGCCCTGCCCGGCCTGCTGCCCCGGCCCCTGCGTGCCCCCTCCCGTGCTGCTGCTCTTGACGAGCTCGGGCGGGGACCAGGACGGGGACTGCGCTCGGGCGCTCCTCTCCGCTGGCCTGCGTGACTGCGGGCTGACTGTGCGCGGGGGATGCGGTTCTGCCCGTGGGGTCTGGGCGAGGGGGTGTGGTCTGTGGCCTGTGGCCTGACTCTGTGCCGCTGGGCGCCGTGCACGCCCGACCCGCCGTGTGCCCGCGTCTGCCTGGGGCCGAGCCCCTGTGGCACCGCCGCCGCGGCCCGCGGGAGGCCTGTCTGCCGGGACCTGGCTGCGGGGTCTGGAGCAGCTGCCGAGATCGGCTGTGGCCTCACTGTGCGCACGCGGGCAGGTGGCCTGCCTCGGGGACCCTGCGTGGGAACCTTGTCTGGCGCGGTGTGTCTGAGGTCTGACTCTGTGCACATTGGCGTTTGTGGTCTGACTGTGCGCAAGTTTATCAGGCTGGGTGTGCGTGTCCCCATGTCACCTGGATGCATGTGTCTGCCATCTCGCCACCTGCCGTCCTTGTGTGCAGTCTGACTGTGTGCCTGTGGCCTCACTGTGCGTGCTGGTGACCTCTGTGCTGAACAGCCCCAGCGGTCCCCGGCCCGCCCTGGTCTCTCCCATTCCACACCCTGGCCATGACCCGGCCACTGTGGCCCGCCTTCCCCGGGGACCGCCCTGGGCCGGCCACGGTGACCGCAGCGGGGTATTTTGGGAGCCGAATCACAGGGCTGCTCCGGCGTGTCATTACGCGCCTGGCCTGGGCCCGCCCGGGGCATGGCCTGGGGTGGCGCAGCCTCTGCTGGACTCCGCCCTGGCCCTGGTGGCTCTGGCCCTAGTGGGCACAGCAGGGTGGCAGAGCCTGCTCAGGCCCCGTGGGCACCGGCTGTGTGGGGTGGGCACTGCCCGGGGAGCGGCCTGTGGGCTTCAGGGCTCTGGGACGCGGGGCGGGTGGGCCTGGCCGTGGGGACACCTGGTGGCGGCGGGGCTGGGGGTGGGAGTCGGGCTCGGGGCGCTGAGCCGGGGCCGCGGCTGGCGTCCAGGACGGGCACCGCAGACTTGGTGTCCCCAGCGCCGTCCCCTGCGTCCCCGAGTCTGCCTCCCCAGTGTCCTGAGGTCCCCGAGCCCTGCCCGCCTCACGGCCTCCCTTGTCTCCGCAGACGCTGCCTGTCCGCCCGCCTGGAGGCCGCTGCCTGAGGGCCAGGCCGTGCCCGCCCGGGCGAGGCGCGGTCGCTGCGAGCATGGCGCCCGCCTGGGGTCCCGGCCCGTCCCTGGGGCCCGCCACGGGCCTCCTGCTGGTGCTGCTGGTCGGAGGCTGCGCGGCAGAAGGTAAGAGGGGCAGCGACGCGGCCGCAGGCGGGCAGGTGGGACAGGGGGTCCCAGCGCTGCCCTGTGCCCGGGACGCCCCCCCCAGCTGGCGCCCGCTCCCGGGTCCCCGAGGAGGAGCCTCGACCCCGCCTCGCCCGCGCCCGGCAGCAGGCATGGAGCCGGGCGGGTCCGGGTGGGCGCTGGGGCTGGGGCTCTGAGGCTGTGTAGGAGCTCGGCAGCGCCTGGGGAAGGCCACCGCCAGCCGGGCAGGCCTGGAGGGGCCTGGCGGGCGGGGACAGGCGGGGCTGCGGTGCCAGCTGTGACCGGGTCAGGGGACGGCCGGTGCAGGACCCCGCAGGGCCTGGGGAGGGGTCGGGCTCTGCCCTGGGCTGGTGGGGGCACCGCTCTCCTGCCCCTGCCGGTGGCCTCGCCTCCCATCTCGGCCTCCATCCGACGCTCCCTGTGTCACCGCGTGCCCGTGTTCCAGGGCGAGGCCGCGTGGTGAGCCCCCGCCTGCCTCTGGGTACGCGGCCGGCCCGCGGTGCTGGGCGACGCCGGGACCCACACCTGCCACCCGCTGGTCCTCTGGTCCCCACGAAGGCCTCACCCTCAGCTCAGCCTCCGCCACCATCCCCCAACACCGCTGGGGACACTGAGGCCCCCGAGGCCAGGTCGAGGCCAGGCTGCGGCTGCCGGTCGCGGTGTCCGGCCACCTGCTGCCCGGGCCAGCACTGAGAGGGCACTGGGCACTCCGGGTCACGAGCGTCCTCTGACGGCCGTGCCACGCCTCGTGGGAGGTCGGCAGGTCCCCGGCCTCCCCGTGCAAGGTGTCACTGTCCCCACCAGTGGTGACAGCCAGAGCCGTCCCCCCGGGTGGGAGCCACTGGTCAGCACTGCTGGCCAGGGACAGCAAGGTGTCCTCCACGTCCTGCTCCCTGAGGACACCGGCCACAGTGGCCCTGGTCACCTGGGAGCTGGGCTGGTCCCCGGGGCAGTGGGGGACGCTGTGGTGCCGTCGGGCTGGGGCTTGCTGGCGCGAGGCCGGCTGTGCCGTGGGCAGGTCTGGGCTTGGTCCCCCGGGTTCTTCCCGAGCGTGTGCCCGGCGCTGTGTGAGCCTGGCGAGGGGCACGCCTGAGGATGAGCGAGGGGCGGGGAGGCCCCTGAGGAGCTGCGGGCTGTGCCCGAGTCTCTGGAGGAAAGGCCCGGGCAGAGGGCACAGCCGTGCAAAGGCCCTGAGGCAGGGCCAGGCAGGAGGCGCAGGGAGGAGCCCGCGTGGCTGGAGCAGGGCAGAGGAGGAGGGAGGCGGGGAGGGGACGCGTCCTGCAGGCCTGTGGGCGGCAGGGAGGACTGGCTCTGACCCGGGAGGTGGAGCCTGGGGGTCCTGGGGAGGAGGGGCTGCCCGCCCGTGCTCACCGGCGCCCTCTGGCTGCTGCAGGGGGACAGGCTGTGGGGACCCTGGTCCAGGTGAGGGGCGGGAGGTGCGCCCAGGACATCGGCACCTGTCGCACCTGGGGAGCCCCTCGGTGGCCGCAGTGGCCCTCGGTGGCCCACGGTCCCTGCTCTCAGGCCCAGGCCCCCCCAGCCTGGTGCATCAGGACCCGGCAGGGGGCCGGGGTCCCGGGACCTGCAGGGTGGGGCTGCTGGCCCCTGCAAGGCCTGGGCGGGCAGCTGCGCGTTCCCAGGTGCCAGGGGAGGGGTCTGCAGGAGGAGTGGCCCCTGGCCCGGCCTTCCCAGGATGCCGTGGCCGGGCGGGCGGTCCTGCCCTCGCTGGAGTCCTCCCGCTGACCCCGGTCTCTCTGTCCCAGAGACAGGGACACCCCGCCCTGGGACGCCCGGTCCAGAAGGCTGGAGCCCGTGACCCAGCGTGGCCCAGGCGGGTCGTCCCCTCCCCAGTCGCCCCAGGCCTGGCTACTGAGCAGGCTGAGACGCTTTTCCTGTGTCCTGCGCTCTGCCCAGAGGAGTGGGCGCGGGGCGTGCCCAGGAGCGGTTCCCGGAACCCGCGAGGGACAGAGCCGCTGTCCAGCCGGGCTGGGCACCACAGCCCCCAGAGGTGGGCTGGGAAGGGCATCTGGTCAGCACAGGAGGCCCGAGGCCGTGGCCCTGTGGCCTGGAGCGAGGGCGGTGGGGCTGGGTCACCAGGAGAGAGGAGGGGAAGGGTCCCAGCTGCCCGCCCCGCCCACAGCACCCCGGGCAGCTCCCCAGGGCAGCGCTGGCCACTAATGGCCGCGGGAGGGGCTGCCCGGTGACCTCTGATGGACAGAGCCAGGGGGGCTGCGGCTGGAGGGTGCGGGGCGTGTCCTGGCGCGGGCACAGCTCACTGCCCGTCTTCCAGTCTGAACCGCTGGGGTGACTTTCCCTGTGCCCTCAGTTAAGGACGTGGGACTCCAGGTCACCATTCCTGGGGCAAGAAGGAGGGGCCCAGGCAGGCGGCCAGGGAGGGACGTGAGGCAGAACATCTGCCCCCGTCGGGCACGAGGCCAGGACCTGGCAGGAGCCCAAGGCGTGGGCTCTGACGGAGACCCAGGCTCCAGTCCCAGACTTCACGTCCGAGCCCTGTGGCCTCGGCATCTGCGGGTCTGTCCTGTGGGGTCCGTGGTCACTGGGCCAGAAGAACACGGAGGAGTGAGGCTTCAGGTGCCCACACGCTGGGGTCCGCTGCTTTTCGCGAGAGGTGGCCAGTGTAGACACGGATGGTCATATCAACAGGAGCGGGGTGTTGGGTGAGGGAGGGGAGACTGGCCCGGCCATGGATGGCAGGAGTTGGGCTGCGGAGACCCAGAGTTGGAACCTGCAGCCTCCTTGAGCTTCTCTGTGTTTCTAAACTTCCCAGAACCTTCTGGGAGGAGTCGTGTGGCCCCCGGACTCTCTCCACCCACCTGAGGCCAGTCGCGGGCGTCCAGCCTCCGCCTCCCCCGCCCGGCTTCACTCACCGCGATCTTTCCTTTGTCCTTTAGCCGGCTCATCGTCACCACAGCTCCACTGTGTAAAGCACTTTCAAGTTCTCTTTAAGAGGCTCTTACTCCTGGAGAGGCCCAGGGTACGCCGCCAGCCTCCCCTCGTCCAGCCTCTGCCCCTGTGCACGCACGCTCAGCCTCCTCCTGCCACAGCCGAGCGGCGTCCCCTTCCCTGTCCCGTTTGCTGGCCAGTCTCTCCTTCCCTGCTGCGCCCTAGACGCGCCTGACCCCTTCATCGGTCCCCTTTTGTTGGACACGCAGGTTGGCTCCTGGGGACTTCCAGCGAGCTTCCCCAGAGCGAGGGGAGACCCATCACTGGAGCGTTGCTGGGCGTGGCAGTCCCGCGGCCCTTTGGGTGACCTGGGGGGGACAATAGTCAGCACAAAGAAACAATGTTGCGAAGTCCCTGAGCCCGAGGCCCACGCGCAGTCCGGAGGTCGGGTTGGTGGATGGGGCGGGCGGAGGGCTCCGGCCCTGGCTGGGGCCTGGGCTGAGGGTGGGGCCTGCAGCCATCGCTGGTGGCCAGCCGGCCGGTGCCAGGCCTGCGCCTGGTCTGCCTGGCAGACGGGCTCTTGTGGCCCGCCCTCGGCACCCGCCTGGGCTCCCGGCTCAAGTGCTGCCCGCGGCTGGGCGCCCTGCCCGCTGCCCACAGCCCACTGCCCCGTCTGCCTGCTGCCCAGGGACCAGGCCACGCTGCCTCCTTCTGCGTCTCGTCAAGGCCCTGGGGTTCTGCTGGTGCCTCCTGGGACACGCTGTGCCCGCCCGGCGTCCCCGTGGCTGGGGCCGGGGACGCTGGCAGCCGGGGGTGCCCGCCTCGTGCCAGACCACCACAGCCTCCTCTCCTTGCTGACCCAGAGCCACCCAGGTTCATCAAGGAACCCAAGGACCAGATCGGCGTCTCGGGGGGCGTGGCCTCCTTCGTGTGCCAGGCCACGGGCGACCCCAGGCCACGGGTGACCTGGAACAAGAAGGGGAAGAAAGTCAACTCTCAGCGCTTTGAGGTGAGCGGGGACCCCAGGTGGCCGGGCCTGGTGGGCAGCCCCTCCGCGGTGGCCCCACCCCTCCTGCCTCGTGGCCCCATCGGGGTCCCCCCGCCTGTGCTGTGTGCCCTGAGCAAGCGTCCTGCCCTCTCCGAGTCGTCACTGGTGCACGGCAGGGTCTGCCCCCAGGTGCCCCCCGGGTGTCCACACACGCACACACAGGCTGGGACCGTGGGTGACCGCCCAGCTGGACGGGGCCCCGGACTCACCCTGCCCCTCCGCCGCGCAGACCATCGAGTTTGACGAGAGCTCGGGGGCCGTGCTGCGCATCCAGCCGCTGCGGACGCCCCGGGACGAGAACGTGTACGAGTGCGTGGCCCAGAACCCGGTGGGCGAGGTCACCGTGCACGCCAAGCTCACCGTCCTCCGAGGTACGAGGCCCCGGGCGGTGGCCAGCAGGAGGGGCGCTGGGAGTCCGGAGGTGGCGCCAACCTCCCGCTCTACGTTTTGGGGAGGACTTGGGTTGCCCTTCCCCAGCCCGTGGTACCACGGGGCCCAGGCGCCCACAGTCGGGGCTTGTCCAGCCTTGTTGGGAGAGAGGCGCTGGGGCCGGAGCCGTCTGCAGTGGGCCCTTCTGGTGACAAGGCGGCTCCAGCTCAGAGCGGTTCAAACACAAAAGAGAATCAGTGTGTCTGTGTAAACCCATCCGTGGAGGGTTCTGGCTGGCTTCAGGTCCGGCTGGACCCGGGGCTCATCCGGGGCTCTCGGGCTTAGCCTGTCCCTGCCTCCTGGCTCTGTCTTCTCTGGACTGACGTTGTTCTTGGCGACACTCCTCCCCCCGGTTAACTCGGGTCACTTGTTCTTGGGCGACACTCCTCCCCCCGGTTAACTCGGGTCACGGCCACCCTCCCAGCTAATCGCCCCGGCTTAGGAGGAGCAACTCCTCTGGCCTGAAGCTGCCCAGAGCCACAGGTGGTCGGCTAGCGTCGTGGCTTAGTCATGGTGGTCCCCAGAAGGAAGGCGGAGCAGGACCCGGCCCGCACACGGCCCTGAGCCGCTTCCGGGTTTAGCTTGGGAGGGCTGGAAGCCACCAAGAAACTGGCTTGCCCTCACCCGCAGCTGTCCCACGCCCGGCCAGCCGCCCTCCGTGCCCCTCCCCGCCACACTGGGTTTCAGCCCCGGGCCACCCTCTCGGTCCAGGTCCCTGGAGGCGACCGTGCTGCCGCTGAGTGGCCCTGGGCGAGTTAATGGGCCTCTGAGCTGCAGTTTCCGTCTGTGCAGTGGGGTCCTGGCCGGTACTTCCATGATCCGGATGAGTGGGTGTTGCGGGAGGCCACAGTGCCACCGTGGTCAGTGCTGCTTGTGTTACTGCTGATTGTCGTCGGCTCTGACAGGACGATCGCCACCAGCCTCCTGCAGCCCCGGGGGGTGCAGCCTTGGGTTGGAGCCAGGGCCTGTCCCGGCTGTGGGCGTGAGCCGTGCTCCCTGGGGGTGGTTCTGCAGTCCACAGGGCAGCGGGCAAGGTGGCATCACCATGGCCCCCTGGGGCCCTGCCTGAGGCTGGCAGACAGGCTGGTGTCACGCGGAGGCCCTTGGCTCTGTGCTGGGCTGTCCCCCTGGAGGCCCTGCTCATCCTCTCCGCGAGGCCTGCTAGTTCTTGCACCTGTGCAGGGGCCACAGCGAGGGTGGCGGCCTCCCGCACCCGCGGCTCCTGCCCGGTAGGTTTGCGCTGACCTTTCCGGCTCGCAGCCTGCCAGCCGCCGTGCCCGCCTCCGCCCAGCGCTCAGAGATCCCGTAGCCCCGGGCCTGGGAGTCTAGAGACTGTCCCTGCCCAGCCTCAGAGCCAGGGCTGCCACCTACCCGGGGCTGGGCGTGGCCTTCCGACCAGGCCCCGCCCCCAGCAGAGCCCCGGCCCTGGGGGGGACGCTCCCCGCGCCCCTTCCCCCTCCCTGCGCCCCCCACCCCCCCCCCTGCCCTGGTGGTAATCACACCTGGAGGAGCCGCGGCCCAGCGGGCGGCGTCAGGAGGACCTGGGTCCCCACACCTGCCCCGCGCTCGCGGGCACCCAGCCGGGCTGTCGTGCCCGGGGTGGAGGTGGTCACGGGCGTGCGCACACCCACACCCGGAGCAGCCGGGCCCGGTAGCCAGGCTACCCCCAGGAGCCCACGGGACAGGCAGGTGCCCACAGGGAACTTGCAGGCCACTGCTTAGCCTGCCTCGGTGATGTCATCAGCAGCCAATCAGAGCTGCCGTGAGCCCGCCCCGCCCCGCAGGTCCAGGCCGGTGGGTGGGGCCCAGCCCTGCAGAGGCGCGGCAGCCCCTCCTCGCCCCATCCTGGTGTGGCACAGGCCGGGCCTTCGAGGAGGGCACGGTGGCCTCTGCCCACAGCAGCTGGCCCGCCATGTGCGCCCAGCCCTGCCCAGACAGGAGCGCCCCGCCACCTCCGGCCCGGCCACCCCTGTGCCGTGCCCCAAGCCCCTTGTGGACATTTTTAAGCAAACACCGGTGTCCTTCCTTGGCCCTGGGCGCTCGGGGCCCACAGGAGCCGGCTGCACGGGGGGGGGGGGGGGGGGGGGGGGGGGGGGGGGGGCACGTCCCGGCCAGGCCGCCAGACACCTGCTCCGTGTCCCCGCGGGAAGCCTGTGCGGTGGCCTGGGAGGACTGCGTGGCGGTGGCCCGTGACACGTTCCCAGCGAGGCCTGGGCCAGGCCCACGCGCCTCCCCCTGGGGGTGCGGCCGCGCTCTCAGCCCTCCTGGGCTTTGTCCCCGACCCTGGGTCCAACCCTCCTGCTTGCTGGGGTGCCCGTCCACGGTGGCGTGTGTCCCCTGTGACGGCCCTCGTGGTCCCCGCCTCCAGCTGGTGCTCCTCCCGCCCACGAGCTGCTGGGCAGGTCCGCAGTTCGAGGTCAGCGCTGCCCACACTGAGCCCAGGGCTCAGGGGTCCCTGGTAGAAGGCGCCACGCTGTCCCCTGGCTCCTGTTGTCCCCACCAGCCCCCTGCAGCTGTGGGCATCCGGCCCGCGGCTCAGCTCCCTCAGCACCATGACGGTCACTGGAGTCCCGTCCTCTGGGGACAGTGAGGGTGTGTGACTGCTCAGCCTCCTGCCGCCACAGACCTAGCGAAGCCCCAGGCAAGGCCCAGCCCCTCCGTGGTCGCTCCTGGCCTGCCCCCGCCGCCATCTCCCGTGTCCTGTGGCTGTCCCACTGCGAGTCCCGTCCCAGGGTCCCCTTCTCAGAGGCCCACACTGAGGGGCCCAGATCCGTCGTTAAAGGCCCACGTCCCCCATCCCTGCTGAGGTCCCGGGTCCAGGTGTTCCGCCTGCGCCTCGGGCCAGCGCAGCCCACGCAGGGCGCGGAGCCCCCTGTCGGCCCTGGGACCAGGGACCCAGCACCGGGCGGGGCTCGGGCATGAGGCCCTGCTGTGTGCCAGGCCCTGGGTGGGGTGCGGGGACCTGGGCGGGCCACCAGGGGCGTGTGCCGGGCGCGAGGCCCTGGGCCGGGCGCGAGGCCTCGCTGCCACAGCTGCCGTGACAGTGGGGTCAGCCCTCCCGGGCAGGTGCCAGCACCCAGGAGCTTGTGGACCAGGGAGCTGGCTCAGGGGACCGGGAGGAGGCAGGACAGGGCGCCTGGGAGGGCACCGCGGCCTTGCACAGTGCGGGACCTGCGCGGCTGTGCCGGAAGGAGGGCGGGGCGGGAGGGGCAGTGCCCTCTGGCAGTGGCCGTCTGACCCCGGGTTTGCGGCCACCCTGCTGGTCCGGGGTCAGCTCCGCACAGCCTCCTGGACCTCGCCTGCTTCACGCCAGGCCCCGTCCTGCTGGGGCGACCACAGGTGTCCTGGGCGCTGCCACATGGCCCTGGAGCCGTGTCACCTGTGAGGACGGCTGGCCACGCCCGGGGTCCTCCAGCAGCGCCCACGGACGTGCCCGGGGCTGGCTGGGGGGGCTCCGCAGGCCGCTCCATCCCTCCTGTCCCCCCAGAGGACCAGCTGCCCCCCGGCTTCCCCAGCATCGACATGGGCCCGCAGCTGAAGGTGGTGGAGCGCACCCGCACGGCCACCATGCTCTGCGCCGCCAGCGGCAACCCTGACCCCGAGATCACCTGGTTCAAGGACTTCCTGCCCGTGGACCCCGGCACCAGCAACGGGCGCATCAAGCAGCTGCGATCAGGTGGGTGCGGTGCCCGGGTAGGGAGCCGGGGGACACCGGGGCGGTGGGAGGGAGCACCCCCAGTGGCCTCCGTGCAGGGGTGGCTGGCAGGCCGTCGCCCCAGGGCCACGCGGGCAGGAGCCAGCGCCGGTCGCCAGGAGGCGCAGGGCGTGGTGGCGAGGCCCGCACAGAGGAATGCCCTGGGCACAGGCGGGCCTGGGCCGTCTGCGGCGGCTGCGTGAGGGGCTGGGGCTCAAGATGGCGGGGCCACGGCCGGCGGCAGAGGGCGTCTGCGGGCGTCGGGGCGAGCCAGAGGCGGCGGGCGAGGCCCCAGGTGGTCTCGGCACCGGCACCGAGGCAGCAGGTCTGCGGGCCCCGCCGCGCCTGGCAGGGCACGGGCTGGCCAGCTGGACGGAGACGCCGCCTGTGCCTGCCCTCAGCGCCCGCGCCCGCCGGCCAGGGGCTGTGTGTGTCCTGTCCGTTGTCCCTGCTCTGTGTCCTGTCTGTGTCCGTCCCGTGCTGGCCCGACCTCCTCCCGCGTGGCGCTCGAGGTCCCCCACCCTCCCCAGCGGGGCTTGCCCACCGAGCCTGCCGAGGCCGCCTTCCCGGGCGAGGCCCGCGGCGTCTGTGGCCAGCGCCAGCCCCGGCCGCCCCCTCCCGGCTGGCGTCAGGCCGCCCGCCTCCCTCCTCCGCCCCATAGACGGCTGCCCACCGCCCCGCCCGGCCAGCGGCGCCCCTTAACGTGCCTCTTCTCTTTTCTCGCCCCTCCTTAACGCTCAGAGACCTTTGGTAAGTGACGCCCGCGGCAGCACTAACGCCCCGTCCCGCCCGCCCGGACTAACAGCCACGTGACAGTAACTGCCCCACTGTGCGCCGCATGTCCACTAACCCGCCCCCACGGCCACCCGCCTCCCCGCGGGCGCCAGGGCCGCAGAGCGACATGCCCAGAAGGAAAAGAGGAAAAGGACGCGCCCCCCCAGGCCGGGGCGTCTCGTCCCCAGACCCCGCACCACACCGGGGTCCCAGGGGCGGGGACTGGGGCGGGCCGTTCTGGTCCTTGTCCTCCCCTTCTCCAGGCCCCGCTGAGCTCACCGGGCTCTTTCTCACTAAGGTGAGAGGGACTGATAGGGGCCGCGGTGGTCCCGTCTCTGTCTTCCTCTCGAGGGCAGCAGGCCCACGGGAACTGCCCAGAGACCTGCCCTTTCTGCTCAGCCTGGTGACCACGGGCAGCTTGGCCACCGCGGGAGGCCTGGCTCTTTCTTTTTTTTTTTGGTACGAGGATTGAACTCAGGGGCACTCGACCACTGGGTCATGTCCCCAGCCCTTTTTTTTTGTATTTTATTAGAGACAGGGTCTCCCTGAGTTGCTAAGTGCCTCACCATTGCTGAGGCTGGCTTTGTACTCGCGATCCTCCTGCCTCAGCCTCCCAAGTGCTGGGATTACAGGCGTGCACCACCGTGCCCGGCTGCTTCTTCAGCCTGGTTTCTGCCATCGTCCCCAAGCACAGCAAGACAGTAAACCAGGGCCCACCGGGGCCCTCCTGGCTCTCATGGCCTGGCCTTTGGCAAGTTCCCTTTGCTGCCTCAGAAAGGCAGAGAGTGGCCTTAAAGGATTGAGACTCTCAAAAGAGAAGGTGGGGCCACAGGTGTTGTCACCTCCTCTGCCTCAGGTGACCTGAGGTGCCCGGGCTCCCTGCTGGCTGTCTGTACGGTGGACCCAGGCCACAGGGAGAGAGCTGCACTCTTGCGCCTGGCCGGCTGCTAATGACCACTGCTCGGCCTCCATCTCGCGGTCCTCTTGTCCCCTCTGTCCCCTCTCGTGGCCAGCTGTCCTCATAACGGGGCTGGACTACTGAGGGCAGAGGAGCTGGGCTGCGAGTTCCGATCTGGGGTGCCCCTGCTGGCCCAGGTGGCCCTGTGCGGCCTCGGCGGCCTGCCCTTTCCTCTTTTCCTCTGGGAGCTGGAGAGGCCCAGCGTCCCCTCCGTCCTGGCTCCTGCCCGCCCTCCCTGTCTGTGACACCCTCCCCTAGCTGCTGCCACGCCCCAGGGCACTAACCTCCCGTCCCTTGTGTCTAACAAGACCCCCGAGACCCTGTGCTTCCTGTCCCCCCATTCCGGACTCAAAGCAGCCCCTTGCTGACCCCCGAGAAGGACAAGGGGAGGTTCCAGCGCCTCCCCCCCACCGAGGGCGGGCAGCGGCCACTCCTGCCCCGGCAGACCCCTGGGGAAGCCCTGCCTGCTCTGACCCCGCCTGTCCCCGCCAGGCCTGCTGGCTCTCCAGGCCCCGCTGGCCGGCCCCGCCCGGGCCTGCCCCAGGTGCCCCGACATTCACCTGGTCTCTCTGTTTCCCTTGCAGAAGGCACTCCGATCCGAGGTAAGCGGCCACCCCGCCCGCCCTCGCCCGCGCCCCCAGGCCCAGCCACGCCTCCTCCCACCCCGCCCACTGTCGTCCAGTCTCTGTGTCTCTGTCTGCGGCCCAGGCCAGTGTGGCAGTGGGTGACCACGTGCTGTGGGGAGGGGCGCGCCTCCCGCGCCACCCTGGGGGCCGGGCTGTGCGCCAGGCAGGGCCGCCCCCCGCAGCCCCTGACCTGCTGCAGAGCAGCCGCTGGACCGTGGGGCTCCAGCGTGTCCAGCCCAGGGGTCCGAGCAGGCGCTGTCCAAGGCCAGGTCCGGCTCTGGGCTCGGGGTTGCCTCAGAGAGGCCTCCGCAGGCCTGGGTCGAGGCCTAGGAAGAGCGCTGCGTGACCCAGAGCGCGCTCCTGCCCTCTCTGGGCCTCCCTGGCAATGTCCACCCGCCCATGACCCCAGAGTCTGAGGTCGGGGGAAAACGTGGGTTCTGGGGGGCAGGCCTCTATCTGCCGCGCCCAAAGAGAACCTCCCTGTCTGGGGTCCGTGCCCCTCCCGTGGGACAGCCACAAACAGCTGTGGTGCTGGGGGAGGCCTGCGGTCCAGACAGCGGGACGATCCTGCACCAGGTCACCGAGCCCCCAGGCCTCGTTCACGCGTCCCCACACACGTCCCCGGGTGGGGTCGTGGAAGTGCAGGCCGCGGGTCAGCGCACTGCGCCCTGCGAGCGTGTGCTCGGTGACGGCCGGTGACGCGTGGCCTCAGACGCGCTCAGCTGCGTTGTGAGACGGGGGCACGTCCCAGCCTCGAGTTCCAGATGGCCCTGGGGGACCTTGGCCTCGTTCTCATCAGCTCAATCCGTGGCGTCACCAGCCCTCTAGGACGCGGGCGCTCAAGTCCCCGCCAGGGCCTGTGATCTCACGCGGCGGGGAGCCCCCGGCCCCTCAGAGCCTGTGGGCACGGAGGCTGGACCCGCGCCCGCGGACACGGGCCTCGTCCTGCGGCTCCGACATTCCTGACCAACCAGCCGCCGGGCCCAGGCTGTGACCCCACACGCTGTGACGGTCACTTCACCTCAAGTCCAGTGGTCAGTCACCTCTGGCTGCCAGCGGTTCCGCTGCGGTCCCTGCGTCCCCTGGTGACCGGGACTCGGGTCCAGGACCCTGATTGCAGACGCCCTCGGGGAGCCCCGGATCTTGGGCCCAGGCCCGTGGTTCTCGGAGGCCCGAGTGCTGGGTCATTCACCTGGTGGCCCAGTGCTGGGCAGCCCGGGTGCCGCTCAGGGTTCCAGACCTCGGTTCCGACCCAGGCCCTTGATTTCACACACCTGGTGCCACCCGCCTCGGGGCGCGCTGCCTCAGCCCGCGTCCTGGAGGGCCGGTCCTCCTGCGTGGCCCGGCCCCGTGCTTGGGGACACAGACCCACGTGATGGACTCGTAGGCACTGGTGGAAGCAGCCCCCAAATTTGCAGTGGCTCTGGTGGCCCTGAGACCCCTGGGTCTTTGGGGTGGCTGTCGGGGGGCTGAGGGCCAGCTCCCCTGTCCTCAAGAGCGTCACGCGGTGCTTTCTGTCGCCCACCCCCAGAGCACCACCCCATGGCTCCCGCTGCCCGTCTGGTGGCGGGGTCTGGCCGCGTTGGCCCGTGAGCAGCTCCTCCGGTGAGAGCCGAGGACTTGCCGGGCGCCCGTGAGGTCCAGCCGGGCTGGCCAGGCGGGTGGGCCGGCCGGGTGTGGTCCAGCTGGGCCTTCCGGCTCGCTCCCTGTGGGCGCCCTCTCCAGCCCTGCCCGCACGGGAGCCAGGCCAGCGGCCCGGGGCCCCTCTCAATGGCCAGGTGCTCCCTCTCCCCGCAGGGGCCCTGCAGATCGAGAGCAGCGAGGAGACCGACCAGGGCAAGTACGAGTGCGTGGCCACCAACAGCGCGGGCGTGCGCTACTCGTCCCCCGCCAACCTCTACGTGCGAGGTAGGGAGCGCGGCGCCCAGGTCCCCGCAGGGTCCCCAGGGCCCGCCTCCGCCCCCCGCCCCCCGCAGCCCCGGCAGGACCCTCCCCAGCGGTGGGACGGGGACCGGCGTGCTCCCTCTCTGGACCTCGGCTTCCTGGCCTGGGCGGCGGGCGGGCGCGGGCGGGGGCGGGGGCCAGTCTTGGGCCTGCAGGGAGCCCGGGCCTCGGCCCCGCCGTCCCGCGGCTTCTGTGGTGTGTGGCGCCCCGTGTCCTGTGCTGGCTTTGCTGCTCCCACTGTGGCCTCGTGGCTCTGCTTCGCCGCCCCGTCCCGCGCCCTCCTTGGAGCTGGGGGTCTCCGCTGCCCCTGCTGGCCCAGCGCCCTCGTGCCCCGAGCCCGGGCTCTGTCCCCCTGAGTGCCCACGGGGAGCCCGCGCTCGGGCCAGCGGGGGGACGGGCCTGGCAGGCTCACTGGCCGGGCTTGGTGGCCCCCTCGGGCCGGGGCAGGCACAGCACCCGGCGAAGCTGCGGGTCCCGGCTTCCCGTCCCCACCGGGTCCCTGCCAGGGTCCAGGGGTCCTCGTCCCCGAGGCTCCCCCACCTCCACCTCGAGCGTCCCGGGTGCCCGGGCGCTTGCCCAAGGGCATGGGGCCGTGCTGCCCGGTGGCTCTGCAGACCCCTCGTCCCTGTCAGCGACCCTGGGTCCTCGCAGCTTTAGTCCCCTCCCGCCCCGCGTGGCTGGTTCTGGTCAGGTCCGTGGTAGGAACAGCCCCCCGGGGCGCGGCCAGCTCTGCAAAAACCGACTTGGCCTCGTCCCTCCCCAAGCTCAGTGGCCCAGGCCCTTGTCACCGTCCATGCGGGCCGCGTGGTGCCTCCACCCACAGACCCTCGCCCCCTTGTCCAGTGGCCACAGCTGCCGCTGGCCCTGAGGCGACCACTGGGTCCTGGACCGCGGGTGGCGTCCTGAGGAGGAGGCCAGTGGAGGGAGGGGCGGGCGGGCTCGGCTGGTCTGCCACGCGGCACCCGGTGAGTCGTAGCGCGCCGTGACCCTGGTGGACTGCTGCTCCTGCCAACACGGGTGGGGGTGTGCAGGTCCGGCAGGGACCCAGAGGCAGTGTAGGCGCAGGTGGGGGAGGGGGCTTCCGCAGGGGCCCGGGGCCGCGGCCATCTCAGCCCCGGGGACAGGGCTGGGCCGCGCCTCCTCCCTCCTGGGGGCGGCCGAGGGGCCAGGGGCGGCCTCCCGATCTTTGCCTGGGTCTCAGACACCCCAGAACTGAATCTAGAGAGAGGAGAGGCCAGCGGAGACCTCGTGTGGCAGGCGGAGTGGAGGGAAGAAGGAAGGTCATTACTGTTCTTTTTCTTTTTTAATTTTAATTTTTATTTTTTTGGTTTAAAGAGAAAAAAAAAAAACGATTGCAGCTTTTTCGCCTTGGGAAGTCCTCTTTTTACTCTCTGTATTTCCCCTATTTTTTCTCTTCTCCCCATGTCATGTGTTCCGCATCAAACCCCCTTTACATCCCTCAGAGCTTCGAGAAGGTTGGTGTGTTTTTTTCCTTTTTACTTTCTTTACCCACATTTTTTACATTCCAAAAAAAAAAAAAAAATGACACGCACACACACACACCGAACACCTAGACACCACACGGACACGCAGACAGACACGCACACAGCAAACTAGAAAATCGAGCTAAAAAAAAAAAAAAAACGGACTATGATCCATGAGCGCAAAGCAAAGCAAACAAACGAACAAAAAAAAACCGCCAAGCGAGAGCAAAACCCAGAAAGACACGAAAATCTCAGCCGCGCCCAGCCCGGCCTAGGGCCGGCCGCACACATGCGATGCTTGCATTGTGGTCGCCTCTGCATCCGTGGGTAATGTCGTTGCTAAGTTCTTGCACTCCTCGTCGTCATGGTAACTCGGGCCTGATGCATGCTGGGAGAATGCGAGGGTCTCTCTGCATGCTCCTCTCGTTGGTTTGGTTTGGTGGATTCCCAGCGCCTCTGTTGGAGTGCTCCTGTCTCCCGTTCCGTTTTTATCTTTTGGTTTTTTGCTTTTCTTTGGTTTTCTTTTCTTTTTTTTTTTTTTTTTTTTTTCTTTTCTTTTTTTTTTTTTTTTTTTTTAATGTTTCGTTTCATTTTGGGGGAAAAGTCGACTGGTTGGTTTTTCCCCTGCCATCCTATCCCCTGGCTCCCTTCTCCCCCAAAGCGACTGTCCTGGGTCGTGTCTTGCTGTGTGCTGTGTGGTTGCTGTCTCTTGGGCTGAGCTGTTCTGTGGTTGTTCTCCAAACGCATTGTGACTTAAAAGCCAGTGTTCCTGTCCACGCTCGTCCAGGAGGGCGGAGGGGGTCCCACAGCTGAGATGCCGGGGCAGAAAGTGGCCGCCTGGGTGTGCGGGTGCCGGGGAGGCGGCCGGAGCCTGGGGCGGGGCGTGCGGCCGGGCAGCCCTGTCTACCTGGGCTCCCGGGCAGCACGCTGGGGGGCGCTCGAGCCTCAGTGAGGCCACCCCCACTGTCCCAAGTAACCAAAGCAAAATTGGAGGTCTAGCTGAGGGGAACCAGAATTGGGAATCCTCAGGCATCACAGCAAAATGGCCAGACCGAGAGAACGGCCGCACCGAAGTGGGGCACCTCCCCCACCGTGAGCAGTCCATGCCTGGCACACAGTGCTCAGGTGGCAGCCGGTGTGACGACTTCATCGTCCTGGCTGGGCACAGACCCAGAGCTGCTCAGGCAGACGCGGAGCGCGACAGACTGGGGAGAAGCCCTGGCCGCGCAGCCCAGCACTAGGCCTCCGCCTCCCGGGCGGTGTTGGCTGCGTCCCCTCCTCCTCCCAGGCTCTGCGCCTGGTCGCGGTGTCCTTTGTCCAACAACACAGCACGGTCACTTTCTGAGTTACCTGAGCATCAGAGCTGTGGAATTCTGGAGAAAACCAGGGGATTCTGGACATAGCCTCTCCCCGCTCTCTGTCTCCCCCACCCCTTCTCCCTCCCCTCCCTCTCTCCCTCTCTCTCTCTCTCTCTCTCTCTCTCTCTCTCTCTCTCTCTCTCGCTCTCTCTCTCTCTCTCTCTCGTTCGCTCTCTCCCCCTCATTTCCAAACCTGCAGAGGTGCAGACTCTTCTGTCCCCTCCCTGAGAGTCTCGCACCAACTCCAAATAAAGGCCAGCCTAGGAAACCGTCTGGGTTGCTGTCCCGGCCCCAGCTGGCCGCCCAACCTGGGCAGCAGCGAGGGCAGAGGCCGCCCTGCTGGGGCCCGTATGCCCTCCCCTCTTGTCCCTCACCTGCTTTCTCCAGCCTCCCGGCTCCTAGATCCAGGACGGGCTGGCCAGGGGACACCAGGTGCCCCGGGAAGGGCTCTCCTTCTCCCAGGCTAAGCCGCTGTGACCCTGCAGACAGGCCTGTGGAGGCCCTGCAGAAGGGCAGCAAGGTCTCCCAACCCTCCACCAAAGCTGGGTCCTGGTGGGTCTCACTGAGGGGCTTGAGGGTATCAGAGGGCCACCTGGACTTGGGGGCAGTGTGGCCTGGTGGGGGCTGCACAGGGGCTCCGGCCCTGGACTCTGGCTGGCTCAGACTCCAGTCCTTTCTCTGCCCCTTCCCGGCTGTGTGGCCTCGGGCTGGCCTTCTGACTCCTCGGAGTGCACGTGTCCTCAGCTGAGTGATAAAGACCCTAAATGGGCCCGGCTCATGGGGGTAGGGAGGACTCCCTGGAGCGGACCCCGTCAGGTGCCCTAGAAAGACACAGAAGGATCGTCACGATGTCAGGAGGGAGCTCAGGGGACAGCCTGGTCCAGCCCTTCCCCTCCCCGCGAGGCCCTCCGTGCCCACCACGGAAGGCCCGGAGACTTCCCGGAGACGCGGGCCGGCGCTGACCGCCCGTCTCCGGCCTTATTTCTCACAAGTGCTTCTGAGTCTGCCCCGAGATCTTCCCTTCCAGCTCCAGCCCTGTCCCCCCGCGGTCAGTGGCTCCCCAAGGGCCCCAGCTCTTGCTGCCACTTCCCCAAAGTCCACGGCCCCAGGGGCAGCCGGGAAGGTGCAGCCCGCCCCCCCCGCCCGGTGCCCAGCAGCCCCTGCACAGAGGCTGCGGCCACACGTGAGCCGCCTCCTGCCCTGCAAGTGGCAAGTGTCCACATTGTGGGACCACCGCCGTGGCCACCACCGCCGTGGCCACCACCGCCGTGGCCACCACCGCCCCGCCCCGCCCAGCTCCTGGCCGACAGTCTCTGGCTCTACTGGAGGTTCAGCCTCGCCCTTCTCTTTCTGAAACTGACCTCTGGAATCCAAAGGGCCAGTACCAAGCCCCTGGTCACTCCCCAGTGCCTCTGCCCCTAGCAGCCCTGGGCAGTGGGAAGAGCGCAGGGCGCCCTCCTGCTGCGCGTCTGGAAGGCCAGTCGTGGCTCAAGGTGGCATCTGCACCAGCCGGCCCAGCCGCACAGCATCTTGGGGTGCAGGACCCTGTTAATGGCTCTCGGTGCCAGCTGGGGTCATCAGGAAGATGTCCCACCACGATGGACGTAGCACACCTCCAGCGTTTTGGAGGAGGCCAAAGGGACTGGGATGATCTAACGCAGAGTCTCGGGTTCTGAGCTGAGTGGCCGCACGTGCTCTCTGAAGCCAGTGAGTCTGGACGGCCACGGTCCCTGTGTCCTCAGGACTGACCGACCGCAGGCGTCCTCCTCCGTCTCGGGTTAGATGACGTTTTGAATTAAGTTTGCAGCCCCCAAGCCCTAGAATTGGTGGACGTGACCTCTGGGTCCCCTCCTTCCTTTGCCTTAAGCAGTGGTGGACGCGGGCCAGGCCTGGCCACCTCCTCCCAGTGACGCCAGGAAGGCCTCAGGGTGTCCCCTGCCCGCAGCTGGCCCGGCCCACCCTCCGACTTCCTCCTGGGCGCGGCTGTTAGAGCAGGATCCCGCGGAGAGAGGGGCTCCCCACCTGGGCCTGGGGGCCGGGAGGGCCCTGCAGGAACACTGTGCTCTGAACCCCGCCTGCTGCCTGCACCCCACCCTGCACCGCTTTCTCCTCTGTGGGGGGCTAGATTACACCTCGTCGTCCGAGAGCCCGAGTCCGCGGCCACCGCCAGGGGGCGAGGTCCTCAGTTAATTGGCAAGAATGGGGGGGGGGCGCAAAGGGGAGAGAGAGCGGGTCACGCCCCCCAAAATCCCTGACAATTAAAAAAATGCGTCCATGATGCAACGGGACGTCCTCCGTGTGCCCAGCACCTGCCAAGGCCGCTGGCCAGCCGTGGGCGGGGCCTGCAGGCTGCTGTCTTCAGGGCAGCGGGCGGCAGGGGACGGGCGCCACAGGGTGGCCGGGAGGGGGCCCCAGCCCCGGCCTCGACCCGTCCCTCCCCAGACAGGTGTAATCTACGCCCCAGCGACCCCCAGGGCTCCGCGTCTCGGGGCACCCCTGGGCGTCTCCCCACCCTCCCACCGCCTACCCATTTTGGGGTCTGGAGAGCGCTCACAAGTCTCTCTCACCCCAAAATGCCCCGCAGGCCCCTTGGAGCTGTGGCCTGCTGGACGCTTGACCTGGCTGCCCTGTCGGGCTCCTCCAGGGCTTCAACCGATCACCTCACTTTTGAGTTCTCTCCCCCCGCCCCTCCTCTGCCCACCCCTGAACCCCACTGTTGATTTTTGAGTCTCCGCCTCTTCCTGCCTGGGGGAGGGGTTGTCTCCTGGTTGCTTTGACGGTTTTTGAGTTGTTTTTCCATGTGAATCGGGGTTTGAAGCGACCACCCCCCACCTGCCACCCCCCACCCCCGCCGCCCACCCTCCTGACCCCTCGCCCACGCGGGTCCCCCTGCTGGGACCCCCTGGCTACTCGGTGACGAGAAGAGCTGGGACCAGAGCCAGCTGGAGCGTGCTGAGGACCAAGGCTGGGGCGGTCCTTTATAGCCCGCCTGGACCCTCCATTCAGGTCGGTAATCGGGGCGGGGGTCCCGCGGGCCTCGCTGTCCGAGGGCTCCGTGCCCACCTACTCTCTAACCTGCACCTCAAGCTTGCAGCCAGGGGTGGAGAGAGGACGTGGGTGGGTGTCAGCACCAGACCGGGCAGAACACAGCGTCAGCCGCCCACTCCTGCTGGCTGGGGGCGCCCACAGGCTTTGCGGAGCCCCAGGGGACATCCAGGTTACCTGGTGCTAGTGGGCACGAGACCCTCCTCAGAGTCGTGGCAAACCAGCCCTCCTCCGACAGCCCACCTCAGAGACAAGCGAGGGGGTGAGAAAGCAGGCGGCAGCTCCGTGGGTGCCCGGGAGACCGCTGCAACTCACCGGCAGGCCTGTGTAACAGACGGCCGCTGGCCGTGCCGGGGACCGAGCACTCAGACTGTCCGTCGACAGACGCCCTCTGCCTGTGGCTGGCTGCTGGGTAACGAGCCTCTGTGGCAAGTCTTTACGTGCTCAGGCACGAGGGCCGCTGTCTGCACAGCGATACGAGCCGGGCGCGGTGGCGCACGCCTGTCATCCCAGCACTGGGGAGGCTGAGGCAGGAGGATCGCGAGTTCAAAGCCAGCCTCAGCCATGGCGAGGCACTAGCAGCTCAGTGAGACCCTGTCTCTAATAAAATACAAAAAAGGGCTGGGGATGTGGCCCAGTGGTCGAGTGCCCCCGAGTTCAATCCCCGGTACCCCCCCCCCAAAAAAAAGCCATACTTTCCCAAGTATGATGCCCCTGAGGAGATGAGGTACCATAGACGTGAGCAGGGTCTTTTGGGCAAGGGGGCAGCACTGCAGGAGAGACAAACTGACCTGCTATTTAACCTCTAGATGCTAAAACTAGATCTCAATCTCCGTGATGTCCCAACAGTCCCTTTGTATGTGAGCCTTTTACTGATGGCTTCTGCACATCCGGCATGAAGGATGCTGGATACCTGGGTGCTGCATCTAGGTGACAGGTACTTTTGCCCTCTTTGCTGTTCCCAGTGGGTGAGGACAAAAGTTCGAAGAGGAGTCGAGGTGCCGAGAGGGGACACCTGGCAGTCACTGTCGCTACTCTCCCAGTGGCGAGGGAAGGCTCACTTTCTGAGAGGGAAAGGGATCAGGCGGCCTGACTCTGAGCTGTGGCCACACCGTCCCCCTGCTAGGCCCGCCACCTCTCTGAGCCCGTTTCCTCATCTGCAAAGAGGGCACACGAACCCTGGCCTCTTGGCCTCATCAGGAAGGACAGCGCAAGGCCGAGGACATTCTCAGTGTTTCCATTTCAAATCGGATCCCCAACTTGACGTAGAGCCTCTATTTGGTCTCCCTGGTGCCCGGGAGGCTGGGCGCTACCTTCTCGGGCCCCAGGCCTGGGCGAGCGCCTACTGCGTGCTGGGCTCTGGACCACCCTAGGAATAGCCTCAGCGGGTCGCCCTTTTACAGATGAGGAAATGCAGGGGGGCGCCTGGCACCTGGGGCCTCCTTCAGGCGTGGGGGTCTGAGGCCTCGAGTAACCGGCCGTGGGACCGGGCTTCCCCGGGAGGTGCGGACGGGCTCAGCGCTGCCGGGCCTGGGGCTGGGTTGGTTTGCTCCTTCTTCGAGGACCCCCGTGGCCGCCTCCAGCCCGGGCCGGCCGACCCTGTGTTCTGCCGGGGGGCGGGGCCCTCCCCGGGAAGCCACGGCCCCCCTCCTTTCAGACCCCGATTTTCAGGCCCACACATTCCATCTTCTGTTCCTTCTTGCTTTTGGGTGTCGTTTGTTTCCGAGGGTTGTTTGTGTTTGTTTGATTTTTTATTTCTTTCTTTCTTTTTTCTTTTTTTTTTTTTTTTTTCTTTTCGTTTTTGCTTTGGCTTTTATCATTTTACCCCTGGTTTTTGTTCTGGACGTTGATGCCGTTTTCTGTCCTGGATTAATTAGCTCCCCACGCTCATCCCCCATCGTGTTCCGTTTCCATGACAACACAGCCTCGGCATCTCCCGCCCCAGCCTCCAGCCTCGCTGTGGCCGCCGGCGCTGGCCTGGGCCGCGTCCGCTGGCCGGACCCCTCCCGCCCCCTCGCCCGGCCCACCAGCACCGCCCCCCCCCCGCCTCCGCATGCCGCCCTCTCCTCCCCCTTGCACCCCCTCACACCCCTCATCCGTCTCCAACGTGACTGGACTTTTCGTGGGGCTTCGTTTTCCGAAGGGCCGCCAGCTCCCACACGCCCCGCACCCGCCGAGCCCCCTCCTCTGTGCCTCCCGCCTGGGTTCAGGGAGCAGGGCTGGGGGCTTCCGGGAGGGCCGGGGCTGGGGGACAGCTCAGGCTGCCTCCCTCCCATCCTGAGAGACCCTCCTCCATAGAGCAGGCTTGACCTTGAACCCAGTGGGGACCCCGTGCCCTCCTGGTGACCCCTCCCTGGCACCACCGCAGCCAGTCCCTTCGCCCACCCCGCCGGGACCCACCCACGAGGCTTCCCTGGGCCCTGGGGGTCCCCCGGGGCGACACCTTTCAGTCCGAAGCCTCCCCGGTGGCCGCGTCCCCTCCCGCAGCAGAGCATCCCAAGTTCAGGGGCCCCCAGTCCACCCCTTTCCCGCCCCAGCACCCCCCGACTTCCGAAAATGGAGCCCCCGAAATGCATCCTGCCGCCTTCCTCCTCCCCGAGGCCCGCACAGAAGGCGGCACCCCTCCGCTGGGACGTGCACCCGACTCGCCCGCGGCCCAGTCCCAGCTTGTCCCTGGTTGTCGACTATGATGGTCATCACTCTTACCCTATTACGACTCTGCCAGGGCCGTGATGTGACAATGTGACCTGTCACATTGGGTCACATCTGCTAGGTCAATACGCAGCACTGAAGTGGGCCCCTCCCCGCTCTCTGCCCCCTCCTCTGTCCCGTCTCTGTCCACTCACCTGTCTACGCTCCGGGCCTCCCGAGCGCCTCTGCGCCCTCTGCCTCTGCGCCCCGTGTCTCCCTGTCCCCCTCCTCCTCCTCCTCCTCCTCTCTCTCTCTCTCTCTCTCTCTCTCTCTCTCTTTCTCTCTCTCAACCTACTTTGCATGATGTTTGTGACTTTGAGAGCCGCATCTATCGATGGAAACTTGTCAGGCCGACAGAAGCTTTTAGAAGGGTTTCTAACCCAAAACCACAAAAATTTCATTAGAGTTTCTCATCTTTCCTTTGGGGAAGTGGGCGGGGTCCCTGGGTCGCCAGAAGGGGTCAAGAGTGGGGGGCCGAGCTGCCAGCCCCCCCCCCCGTGCCTCCGGACTTCCCAAGAACCAGGGGTTGGCGCGTGAGGCGGTCCCCGAACGCCCCTGCCTGGGGGTGTCCCAGCCGGAACCTCCCAGGGTCCGCGGAGTGGCCGCCGTCCACCGAGCCACGCTGTCAGCAAAGATGAGAAACCGCTGATAAATTTTTGTGTCCATCTCTGTGCTGTGACGGCCACCTGGCCTGGACCGTGCTCTGGAGTCAGCGCTTCGCGCACCTGTATCGGCCTCTTGTTTGTGGAGTTGCCTTCCTTTGAAGTTTTGGTTTGATTTTGTGTTGGAATTTAGTTTTTTAGTTCTGGCTTTTGTTTTCTTTTCATTTTGGGGGAGAATCAGCGGGGGCGAGAAGCAGCCCTGTTTATATTTAAATGGCTCTCCACTTTTTCTCCCGTTTTTTCCTCTCTCTCCTCTCTCTCCTTCTTCCTGCTCTGCTCTCTCCTCCTGCGCTGCCTCCCCTCCCTGTGCATCTCGGCCGCCGCCGCCCCCCAGTCCGCCGCGTGGCTCCCCGCTTCTCCATCTTGCCCACCAGCCACGAGATCATGCCGGGCGGCAACGTGAACATCACCTGCGTGGCCGTGGGCTCGCCCATGCCCTACGTCAAGTGGATGCAGGGGGCCGAGGACCTGACCCCCGAGGACGACATGCCCGTGGGCCGCAACGTGCTGGAGCTCACGGACGTCAAGGACTCGGCCAACTACACGTGCGTGGCCATGTCCAGCCTGGGCGTCATCGAGGCGGTGGCCCAGATCACAGTGAAGTGTAAGCCGGGGGTGGCGGGGGCCTCCGAGCCGAGCCTCGGCCTCCTTGCTCGGACCTGGGAGGACAGCTCTCGGGGCTTCTGCGTGTGGTCACGCGTCACTTCATGACGGGCACCCGGGCAGCGTTGGCCACTTTCCCCCGTGTGGGAACTGACACAAACCTAGACAGCTTCGACCGGTCACTTGACACGGCCTCCAAGTCCACCAAGAGGCCTGGTAAACCCAGGGTTGCACATCCTGGCCACTTGGGAGGCCGAGGCTGGAGGCTGGCAAGTCCCAGGCCACTTGGCCAGACTGTCTCCTAGTGAGGTGGACGGGCCGGGCGTGGCTCAGTGGCAGAGCACTCACCAGGCACGCACAGGCCCTGGGTCCCATCCCAAGTGCCACAAAAGGAAATAAAGGCCGCCGTAGACGGGCGATGCAGGAGGCTGACCCCGGAGGCCTGGCGCCCGCACAGGTCCTCCTACGAGATGCTGCAGGGGTTGGAAGTGGCGCGGAGCGAGCAGGGAGCCGGGCGGCTGCACGCTGAGCCGTGGGGGCAGGGTTTGCGTGTAGAGGCACAGGCAGGTGAGGGACAGGTCGCCATGGCTACCGGGTCTCTAGGCGGGAGAGAATGTCAGCTCCATTATGATCTCATGGGACCACGGTCGGATATTCAGCCTGTTGCCACGTGTGTCCCTGGCTGTGACTCATTCTGAGCCCACAGAGCCAGGCAGCAGTGACCTAGGGTCATTAGGTCTATAATAGGGACACACAGTGCCCTTCAGATGGTCTAGTGATGGACTCATCCCCCGGGACAGTGAGGAAAGAGTGTGTCTCAGTGGAAAGACTGAAAACTGAACAGGCGTGAGCCAGACAGAGAGGACAAGGGCAGTATTTGGGGACGGTGGGACAGCCCGTGCACAGTCGCAGGCAGTCTGGAGAGGAACTGGGAGTGCAGATTATCCAGTTTTCAACCTGTCAGTTGGGGGCTAGCAAACTTCAGCCTGTGGGCTGAATCTGGCCCTCCACTTGTTGGTGTAAATAAAGTTTTATTGGCACGTGGTCACACTTGTTGGCAGCGTCTGTGGCGGCCTTTGGGTGATGGCTGCAGAGCAGAAAGGTGCCAGGCCCTGACCCAGGCTGTAGGAAGGCCTTGGTGTCGGCCGGGTTGTTGGTCATCCTCCTGAGGGTTGGCTGCCGCTGGGGCCCTGTGGGCTGGGGTCTAGGGACAAGTGGAAGACAGTGAGCTGTGAGTGAAGCCCAGGCCCCATGCTGGGACTACAGGACGGGCGTTCAAGAAGGTGGCAGGAGCAGCAGGGCTCGTGAGGCAGGAGCAGACGAGCCCCGTGTGGCGAAGCAGCGTGACACCGAGCAGCCACAGGCCCTCCAGGGAGATCGGAAGATAGAGCAGAGCTGGGGACCGAGCCCAGAGCCTCACCCGTGCTGGGCAGGCGCTCTGCCACTGAGCCACACCCAGCCCTTTGCATTTTATTTTGAGACAGGGCCTTGCTAAGCTGCCCAGGCTGGCCTTGAACTTGCCGTCCTCCTGCCTCAGCCTCTTGAGTCACTGGGGTGACAGGGGTGTGCCCCTGCCCAGCTGCAAATGCAGTCATTAAGAAAGGAAAGTTTCTGCTCTGGGTGGGCCGCACAGTGCTGCAGCCATCCTCCGGGCGTCTGTAGGGCTGTGTCCCCAGTAAGACATTATTTAGAAACTCAGTGCCACCCATGGCCACAGCTGGCTGGCTCTTGCTGTAGATGGGATGAGACAGGGTCATAGGCCTGTGATTCCTACCTGGGAAACCAAAGCAGGAGGGGTGAGGTCAAAGGCCGCACGGCCTCCGAAGCCCTTGAACAATGTGCCCAACCCCTCACCTGCCTCTCTCCCGCAGCTCTCCCCAAAGCCCCCGGGACTCCCGTGGTGACTGAGAACACAGCCACCAGCATCACCATCACCTGGGACTCAGGCAACCCCGACCCTGTGTCCTATTACGTCATCGAGTACAAGTCCAAGAGCCAGGACGGGCCCTACCAGATCAAAGAGGACATCACCACCACGCGCTACAGCATCGGGGGCCTGAGCCCCAACTCCGAGTACGAGATCTGGGTGTCGGCCGTCAACTCCATCGGCCAGGGCCCCCCCAGCGAGTCCGTGGTCACGCGCACGGGCGAGCAGGCCCCGGCCAGCGCGCCGCGCAACGTGCAGGCCCGCATGCTCAGCGCCACCACCATGATCGTGCAGTGGGAGGAGCCGGTGGAGCCCAACGGGCTGATCCGCGGCTACCGCGTCTACTACACCATGGAGCCCGAGCACCCGGTGGGCAACTGGCAGAAGCACAACGTGGACGACAGCCTGCTGACCACCGTGGGCAGCCTGCTGGAGGACGAGACCTACACCGTGCGCGTGCTGGCCTTCACGTCCGTGGGCGACGGGCCCCTCTCGGACCCAATCCAGGTCAAGACGCAGCAGGGAGGTGAGGCGTGGGGGCGGCCGGGGCGTGGGGCAAGCACGCATGCGCGGCGGCGGCCTGTGGGCCCTGCAGGTGCTTTGGGGCTGGTATCAAACTCATGCAGTTGTCCCAGAAAATCAAAAACTCTGGCTTTCCTTGGAAAATCCGACTGGCCAGCCCACAGGGCTCCAGCTGGACCTCCAGGCGGCTCCCAGGGGCCGCGATTGAGACGGTGATGCAGTGACCATGGCCTCCCCACTTCTGTTAACTCCCGGGGGACCCCGTTAGCACCTGAGCTTGGGAACCCCCCTCTGCAGCTGTCATTGTAGGGCCTGATGCTACTTCTTTCAAATTAATAAATGGCAAGTGCCTGAACCGCCAGGCCGCGGATGGGCCTCGTCCTTGCTCAGGTGGCAGGACGGGAAGGCCGCCTCCGCGGGCCGCTGGCCCTCCCCTTGGGTTCAGGCTTTGGAAACGGGAAGTGCAGCCGAAGTGGCGGGACGGCAGATCCCGTCTTAAACCTGCCTCCTTCCCGCTTCTCTCTCGCTTAATTTGCGGGGGTTGAGGGAGCTACTGAGGTGGTTGAAGAGGCCACTCCCTAAAGGCCCTCCACGGGAAGAAGAGCAGCTCGGGGTGGAGTTGCACGGCAGAGGGGAGGTGGGGGTATGCCAGAGAGCGAGAGAACCGCGGGGCGCCCGGAGCTCAGCCGCGCTCCCTCGAGTGACCTGAGCCTCCCCCTGCGAGAAAGAGCCCCCTCTGCGCGGGAAGCCTGTGCGCGGCGGCCCCCGCGCTGCCTCCCCCACTTCTGTGCATCGCTCCTCTCCCCCAGTACCTGGCCAGCCCATGAACTTGCGGGCCGAGGCCAAGTCAGAGACCAGCATCGGGCTCTCCTGGAGCCCCCCACGGCAGGAGAGCATCATCAAGTACGAGCTGCTCTTCCGGGAGGGCGACCGCGGCCGCGAGGTACCCCAGCGGGCTTGGGTGGGCAGGGGTGTGAGCGGGGCTCTCCGGGCAGGGGCGGGGCTGTCGTGGTGGGCCATGGGTGGGAGGAGCCAGGACTGGGAGGGCGGGAGGAGCCAGGAGTGGGAGGGTGGGGCCGGCAGAGTGGGCGGGGTTGGAAGGATGGGAGGAGCCAGGACTCGGAGGGCGGGGCTGGCAGAGTGGGAAGGGAGGGGCTGGCAGGGTGGGAGGAGCCAGTACTGGGAGGGCGGGGCCGGCAGGGTGGGAGGAGCCAGGACTCGGAGGGCGGGGCCGGCAGAGTGGGAGGGGTGGGGCTGGCAGCGTGGGAGGGGCGGGGCTCACCAGGCTCCCTGCTCCGCCTCCAGTTCCATCCCTTTATTGCTGATATTTCTTTCTGGCTCTGCTGTTTCTCCATCTCTGTCCTTTTCCCACTGTCCCCTCTGATCCGCGTTCTCTTCCTTTCCTGCGTGCCTGTCCGTGCACCTCTTCACCTCTGTCTCATCATTCTCTCCTGTCTCTCCTCTGTCTCCATCTCTCTCTGGCCTCTATCTCTGTCTCTGTGCTTCTCTGTGTCCACCTCTCCATCTCTGTCTCCCTCTCTCTCCCGGACCCCAGGTGGGGAGGACCTTCGACCCCACGACGGCCTTCGTGGTGGATGACCTCAAGCCCAACACCGAGTACGCCTTCCGCCTGGCGGCCCGCTCGCCGCAGGGCCTGGGCGCCTTCACCTCGGTGGTGCGGCAGCGCACGCTGCAGTCCAGTACGTGTCTCGCCACCGCCCTTCTCTGCGGGGGGGACCGTGGCCTGGCGCAGCCGGCCCTCACTGGGCCTGACGGGCAGAGCCTGCCGCAGGGGTGGGGGGCGCCTCCCCCGATTCCCTCCGCCCTGGACCTCGGACACATCTGCCTGCTGTGCCTCGGTTTCCCACCAGTGCAGTGAGGGTCTGGCCGTGGGGTCCTCCGTGTCCTCGGCCTCTGGACCTGTGTGGAGAACCAGGACCAGGAGCGTGGCCGGCTTTGCCCTGGTGGGGAGCGGTCGCCAGGCGCACCTCTCCCTCCTCCCCCTGTCCCAGCTTTGGGGCATCTCCCTGGCCTCTCCACAGCTGGCACCTGTGGTTGCCAGAGCAGTGGACACAGCTGACCCTCCCTGATGGCCCTTCCTCCCCCGGCAGGGGGCGGTGGCTCGGGCCCCAGACGGTCATGTGGTCGTGCACTCAGACCTGGTGCCAGGCTTTAGGGCGCATGCGGCCGGTGCCCTGGCTCTCGAATCCCTGCAGTTCTGTGCCGTGCCCGCCCGGCCTCCTGCCACAAGTCCCCCTCCACCCAGCAGCTGGGTGTGGGCCACACTGTGGCCCTGCCACCACCTCCACCACGGCCCTCCCTGCCTGCTCTGTGCTTGGGCCTGCCGAGGCCCCTTGGCTGTGCCCTGCCGCGCCCCTCCTGTGGCCTGGCGCACCGTGGCCCTCGTGCCACGGCCCCTTGCGCTCGCGCAGCCCCCCCAGTCTTTGTTCTGGATGCGGCCGCGGCCTCCAGACCTTCACGCCCCCGCTGCGTGCTCACGGGGGGCAGCTCGGTCAGTCAAGGGTGCCGTCCGCTCGGGCCGGGTGTCAGAGGTCAGGGGCCACGGAGACACAGCCGTCACCCCGGGCCCCTTCCCTCCTGCTGCTGCCCATGCCCACTGAGCAGCGCCGAGGCCTCTGGGCGCGTCTGTCAGGTGGAGGTCAGTGAGGGTGGCCTGTGGCTTGGGCGGCCACCTGAGAGGCCGGCGAGGTGTCGTGAAGGTGAGTACCAGCTGGTCTCAAGCAAGCTCACAAACACAGCCCACCCTGCGTGCCCCCACGCCCCCTGCAGCTCCGGGCTGCACAGACCCGACGGCCCAGAGCCCCGCGGCGCCCCAGGAGTCGCGCCTGACCCTGCGCCCGTGCCGCCCGCGGCGTGCCCGGCTCCTGCACACGCCTGCCCGGCTTCCCCAGACGTCACGCAGGTTGGGCTGGATTGTGAGGGACGCGGCCACCAAGGTCGCCTAGGAAGGGGCTTCGGCCCAGCCACGCAAACCTCTGGGGCGGCCCAGGACAGGGAGTGGGGGGAAGGGACTCCCCACTTCTTGCCCCAAGACGGGTGGGGCCCGAGAAGCAGCAGCAGAGACTCAGGGCCAGGCGTGTCCCCTGGGGCTGCGGGCTCCTTAGTCTGAGCACAAGGGTAGGTGAAGGTCAGACCGCTCAGCCGTGGGTCTCCCAAGACACTCTCCCACCTTCCCACCTCGCCGGCCTCGGGCCTACTGCGTCCGGAGACCCACCGCGAGCCTGGTCTAGCCTCGTAGCCCAGCCTCCGCATCCCTCCCTCGTAAGAAAGTCTTATAAGTTAGCAGTTGAAGAGTGGAAGGTAGGTAACCAGACTGGGAGTTTTCTGGAAGGCGTCTTTCTTTCTTTTATTATGGTTTTTCTCATCATCACCACCATCACCGTTGTTTCTTATTTTATTATGGTTTTGCTTTTATTTTCCTCCCCCTTTCTCAGCAAATCCACCCTTCTGGCACATTCCCCGGTTGGTTTTCTGCTCCTGCCTGCCTCCCCCGGGCACTGTGGGTTGGGGTGGCTGGTCAAGACGTGGGAGGGGGCCCCCCAGGTCTAGCTGCAGAGGAAGGTGTCCCTGGGCGGTCAGAGGGCCCTTCTAGCTGCAGTGAGCCACGCGGCCTCGGCAGGCGGGAGCCCGCCTCCTCCCTGGGCCTCAGCCCAGCGCGGGGACGCTCACGTGGTGAACGATAAGTACGAGAGCCGTGGACAGACGAGCTGGCCTGGTGGCCGGCAGGGCAGTGGCCTCCCTGGGCCTCCCTGCGGCGAGGCAGGTCAGAGTCGTGAGCAGCTCTGAGCAGCTCCAGCCGCCCTCCGCCCGCACAGGCTGAGTCCCGCTGCAGGCCCAGACGGCCACCAAGGGCCGCAAGGCCTTGCCGTGTCCTGCCCTGTGGCTGCCTCACCTGTGATGGGAGATTCAGCGAGGGGCAGCGTGCGGCCAGTAGGTGCTTAACCAACGATGATGGCAAGCCCCTCGCGGGCTCAGAAACCGCTTCCCTGACCACTGGAGCCCAGGGAGGGTAGGGGCAGGGACAGCTGTGACCACCATGTGGCTGTGAGAGCAGGGCAGGCCAGGGACAGCCTCCAGGGCAGCACCTCCAGGGGACAGCCGCAGGGCCTGTGGAGTCTGGAGGTGGAGAACGTGGGAGGTGGTGCCTGTCACCTGCACAGGGACTTGCCCTGTGGAGATGTTACACTGCGTACACACAGTAGGTGCTTAGGTCATGGGAACAATCACTGTTGTTCAACAAAACCCTCAACGTTGCCTGGCACACAGTAGGCGCTCCATAAAAGCTGTTTGAAATGTGCATATGGAACAGCGTGGCGCGGGACAGGTAGTCGGCACTGTTACCGGATGCTGTCAGCAGTGTGTGCTTGCTGAATCTGGGGCCGGCATCCAAATCATGGGCTGCGGTTATTTCTCTTCAAATTTCTTGACCCATGCCTGGTATATACTAAGTGCTTAATCAGTGGCACTTACTATGAATAAGTTAGCCTGGGCTGGTACACAGTAGGTGCCCAAATTAGTACTTTTGTCAGTCTGGAACAATAACGTGGTGAGTGTTGTTGCTCAAACCCTGAGTTATCATCTGCCAGGTCCTAGGCACAGACTGCAGATAGGTGCTCAGTGAGTTATAGCTATTGGTGTTTTCATGTAAGGTCCTCAGCACAAAACCTGGCACATAGTAGGTGCTTAATGGGTATGAGCTACTACCATTAACTAGGAATGCTGTCATCATTCCATGAGGCTCTAGCACTTAGCACATAGCAGGTGTTTTCTGTTTTCCACTAACTCCCCTAGTAGGGTGCTTGGCACACAGTAGGTGCTTAATGTGTGGGGGCTAGTGCTGTTTGTAGTAAAGCACCATGTCTGGCACCCACTGGGTGCTACATAAATGCTAACTGCTGTCGTGGTCTTCAGAGGACTGTCCCTCGCCCAGTCCGTAGCAAATGCTCAATATGTGAGACTTGCCGCTGGCCAGGGTGGCTCAGCGCAGCACCGGCGCACAGCAGGGCCTCGGGACAGGACAGTGCGGTGCGGACTGGGGCACACAGCACCGGCTCTGTGGGAGCTGGCAGGCCTGCTCCCCAACAGGCGGTGTCCAGTGAGACGGCACTTCTGACATCACTCTCCAAGGTGCTCGGCATGCTAACTGGCACACAGTAGGTGCTCAAGACACGGCCCCAGGGGGGGGGCCTAAGGGGAGTGAGCTCATGGCCCCCTGTGACCACGTGTGTACAGTGAACACATGCTTGGACCACAGAAAGTCGATCCACCATATTCTCACCATAAGATATTTGAAGCCCTTGGCACCATGCCGTGCACAAAGTAGGTTCAGAAAATAAGGGCAATATACTGTTATCTGTAAAGCCCTTGTCAGGGGCCTGGCACATAGTAGGTTCCCAGTAGATGGGGCCTTCTTGAGATTCCCCTGGCTTGGTGCCTGGCACATAGTAGGTATTTAATATATAGATGTGTTTAGCCGGATGTGGACACACACTGGTTATCCCAGTTACTCTGAAGGCCGGGGCAGGAGGAGCACAAGTTCAAGGTGCTCAGTAGATGGGGCCTTATTGAGATTCCCCTGGCTTGGTGCCCGGCACACAGTAGGTGCCCAGTAGATGGGCCTTATTGAGATTCCCCTGGCTTGGTGCCCGGCACACAGTAGGTGCCCAGTAGATGGGGCCTTATTGACCCCTGGCTTGGTGCCCGCACACAGTAGGTGCCCAGTAGATGGGGCCTTATGAGATTCCCCTGCTTGGTGCCCGGCATTCCCAGTAGATGGGGCCCTTGGCTGGTGCCCGGCACACAGTAGGTGCTCAGTAGATGGGGCCTTATTGAGATTCCCCTGGCTTGGTGCCCGGCACACACAGTAGGTGCTCAGTAGATGGGGCCTTATTGAGATTCCCCTGGCTTGGTGCCCGGCACACAGTAGGTGCTCAGTAGATGGGGCCTTATTGAGATTCCCCTGGCTTGGTGCCCGGCACATAGTAGGTGTCCAGTAGATGGGGCCTTATTGAGATTCCCCTGGCTTGGTGCCTGGCACATAGTAGGTGCTCAGTAGATGGGTCCTTATCGAGAGTCGCCTGGCTTGGTGTCTGGCACAAAGTAGGTGCCCAGCACATAGTAGGTGCCCAGTAGATGGGACTTTATTGAGATTCCCCTGGCTTGGTGCCCGGCACATACTAGGTGCTCAGTAGTTGTGTCCTTATTGAGAGTCACTTGACTTGGTGGCTGGCACACAGTAATTGCCTGGCACATAGTAGTTGCCCAATTGATGGGGCCTTATTAAGATTTCCCTGGCTTGGTGCCTGGCACATAGTAGGTGTCCAGTAGATGGGCCCTTATTGAGAGTTCCCTGGCTTAGTGTCCTGGCCCAACACAGTCGGTGCCCAACACATAGGGATAGGCTGCCCAGTAGATGGGGCCTTATTGGGATTCCCCTGGCTTGGCGCCCGGCACACAGTAGGTGCCCAGTAGATGGGGCCTTATTGGGATTCCCCTGGCTTGGCGCCCGGCACACAGTAGGTGCCCAGTAGATGGGGCCTTATTGGGATTCCCCTGGCTTGGTGCCCGGCACACAGTAGGTGCCCAGTAGATGGGGCCTTATTGGGATTCCCCTGGCTTGGTGCCCGGCACACAGTAGGTGCCCAGTAGATGGGGCCTTATTGGGATTCCCCTGGCTTGGTGCCCGGCACACAGGGGGGGCCTTATTGGGATTCCCCTGGCTTGGTGCCCGGCACACAGTAGGTGCCCAGTAGATGGGGCCTTATTGGGATTCCCCTGGCTTGGTGCCCGGCACACAGTAGGTGCCCAGTAGATGGGGCCTTATTGGGATTCCCCTGGCTTGGTGCCCGGCACACAGTAGGTGCCCAGTAGATGGGGCCTTATTGGGATTCCCCTGGCTTGGTGCCCGGCACACAGTAGGTGCCCAGTAGATGGGGCCTTATTGGATGGGGCCTTATTGGGATTCCCCTGGCTTGGTGCCTGGCACACAGTAGGTATTCAACATATAGATATGTTTAGCCGGATATGGACCCACACACTGGCCATCTGAAGGCCAAGGCAGGAGGAATGCAAGTTCAAGGCCAGCCTCAACAATTTACCAAAAGCGCATCTCAAGATAATTAAACTGACTTTTAAAAGAGGACTTGGATGTGGTCAGCGCACAGTGCTCTGGGCTCAGCCCTACGCTGCAGAATAAAGTCAAAATGACCATTTCTCCTGGTGCCCGGTGGACAGGGCTCCTACTGGCTGTCCCCTTGTCACAGTGCATGGGCACCACCTCTGCCTCTGCTGAGCCCTACTGTGCGCCAGGCAGGCACAGCCCCGACTTGAGTGCAGTGTTCTTGGCCAGCCGCCCCCCCCCCCGCCCGTCCACTCGCCCATCTCACCTTTGGTTGACACCCCGCTTCTTTTGGGTTCGACTTCTCTTTGGTTTGGTTCTGTTTTGTTTGTTATCATCTTCTTTTTTATTTTCTCTTCCCATCTTTTGTTTCCCCGCCCCTCCCCCGCCCATCCCACCCCCCCCACGCTCTCCCCCAATAGAACCGTCAGCCCCCCCTCAAGACGTTAAGTGCACCAGCATGCGCTCCACGGCCATTCTGGTAAGTTGGCGCCCGCCGCCGCCAGAGACGCACAACGGGGCCCTGGTGGGCTACAGCGTCCGCTACCGACCGCTGGGCTCGGAGGACCCGGAACCCAAGGAGGTGAACGGCATCCCCCCGACCACCACCCAGATCCTGCTGGAGGCGCTGGAGAAGTGGACGGAGTACCCGCATCACGACTGTCGCTCACACGGAGGTGGGGCCGGGGCCCGAGAGCGCGCCCGTGGTCGTCCGCACCGACGAGGACGGTGAGCACCAGGCAGGACCCCGCCCAGCCGCCCCACCTGGGAGCCGCCATCTCCGGAAAGCTGGGCTGGTGGTCAGAAGGTGGGAGCCGCGAAGCAGCCGGCTCCCCCAGCTTGGACGCGGGGACGGGGCAGCTGGCAGCCCCTCCACTTTGGTCAGACAGCGGGCGTCGTGGAAACGGGGCGTAGCAGGGCCCTGGGTGTGCCGCAGCTCCCGCAGCAAGAGTAGGGCTGCGTCAGGACCCTGAGCCTCAGGCTCCTGGCACAGAAGGACTCGCTGTCCCCACGCAGAGCACCTAGAAAGCCATGGCCCCGGTGTGCCGGGAGCCGGCCGGTGCGGAGCCGCAGCGCTGGCCGATTTCTCTGGCCAGGGACAGGCTGGGGGGTCTTAAGCAGGAAAGGCAGGTGGCGGCCTGGCTCAGCTGAGGCTGGGCTGAGGGTGGGTGGGTGAGGGCGCCGAGGTGCAGCAAACCGAGAGAGCCCCAGTGCCCAGCGGCCCAGCGACCTGCCGGAGCGCTTGGGAGCTGCCCCGGACGCCTGGTTCAACTCCTGGCGCTGACCGTCGCTGGCCCTGGAGTCGACTCCCCCAGCCTCGGTGTCCCCATCTGTGGAGAGCATGATGAGTCCCGTCCAGCAGGGATGATCCCTGAGGGAGCCCTCCAGCAGCTGGGGAAAGCCCTCAGGGCGGGGGCCCCACGGAGGGTTAGCCCTGGGGGCCTCGGGCGGGCGGCCATCTGTGAGTGGGGTGCCATCCGGGCCCCTGGGGTCGCGGGGAGGGCTGAAGGGGGCCATGCCCTCCTGGCCAGTGGCAGCGCTCAGCACCCCGTGACCCTGCCATCCCGGCATCAGGCAGTGTCGCTGCCCGGGGCAGGGCCGGCCCCTGGTAACGGCCGCTCGCCCCTCCCCTCCCCTCCCACCCGCCAGTGCCCAGCGCGCCGCCGCGGAAGGTGGAGGCGGAGGCGCTCAACGCCACGGCCATCCGCGTGCTGTGGCGCTCGCCCGCGCCCGGCCGGCAGCATGGCCAGATCCGCGGCTACCAGGTCCACTACGTGCGCATGGAGGGCGCCGAGGCCCGCGGGCCACCGCGCATCAAAGACGTCATGCTGGCCGATGCCCAGGTGGGCGGGGCCGGGGCCGGGGGGCGGGCACTGTCCTCTGCGGTTCTCTCGGCCTCTGGCCTCTGCTCACCTCCCTCCTCTCTCCCCTGCCGCGCTCCCGCTCAGTGGGAGATGGATGACACTGCCGAATACGTGAGTAGCCTGCCTGCCCGCGCTGTGACTGCCCGGCGAGGGTCTCCTCCCCTGCGCCCAGGCTGCCCACTGCCGCCGGGGCTTGTGCGCCTGGCAGGTGGCAAGCTCTGACCCTGGGTGCTCCAGTGCAGAGACCCCGGCTGCCGCCGCTGGACCAGGTGGTCAGCCAGCACACCTGTCACCTGGGGCTCCCGCTCCTGGTGCCCACACCACTGCAGGCTCCTTGCGCTGGGGTCTCCCCCAGCCTGACTCATCACCCTGCTCAGTCCTGCCACTGGGAATCTCTCTGTGGCCAAGCTGTCCTTTGATGTGGCCCGTTTTGCGTGAGAAGAGCCAGTGCTAGGAGGACAGCCTGCAGGGCCACTGTGGCCACCCCGCATTCCCTTGGGAGGCTCGGAAAGCAGAGCAGGATCACTGTGTGGCTTGGGGCAAACCGCTGCCCCTCTCTGGGCTGTCTTTTTGCCCAATTGATGGCTCTTCCAAGAGCCCCAAAACTGGTTTTTTGTTTGTTTTTGTTTTGGTGCTGGGGGTTGAACCCAGGGGTGCTTATCCACTGACCACATCCCCAGCCCTTTTTATTTTTTATTTAGAGACAGGGTCTCATTGAGTTGCTTAGGGCCTCGCTAAGTTGCTGAGGCTGGCTTTGAACTCGCGATCCTCCTGGCTCAGCCTCCCGAGCCGCTGGGATTACAGGTGTGCACCACCACATCTGGCTCCTCTGTCTAACGTTAAATTGGCACTGACCCCAGGCACCTCAGGCCCTGTCTCACCCCATCCTGAGTCTAGGGGAGTCCCAGCTAGGCCCCAGCTCAGCCCCTCCCACCACACCCCTGGAGAGGACGGTCTGAGGCTCAGGCAGGAGACCCTCTGCTCGGGCTCTGACCTGGGTGCCCCGTGGCTCCCAGCTGTGCCTGGCCGTGCTTGTGTGTGTGTGTGTGTGTGTGTGTGTGTGTGTGTGTGCATGCGGCAGGTGTGGGTGCACGGGGTGTGGGCGCGCTGCCGCCTCGCTCCTTGGGTGGACGGCAGACTCCCGAGCACCCGCCGTGTGCGGGGCCAAGCCCGCCCTCCCTGGGGCCGCAGCCCAGCAGGGGAGCTAGGTGCGAATCAGCCAGGCCAAGATGCACGTACAGTCACAGCTGCAGTGGGGACAGGGACGTGACGTTGGCTCTCGGGGCAGCGTGCTGGGCATCAGTGCCCACTGCCCAGGTGTAAATGCTGCCACCATGCCCACATCGCACTCCCCGGAGCCGCACAGCAGCCCGTGGTCCCAGAGTGCTGCCACGCAGACGGGGGCCCCGAGGCGGGGCGTAGCAGATGAGAGCTAGGGGTGAGCGCCCCGTTTCGCTGCCTCTACTTGGAGTAGAGTCTGGTTGCGAGCTCATCCAGCTGATTTTTAGTAAGGGCTGTTCAAGCCAGCTGGCAGCGTTCCTGAAAGCCTCTGTTGGTTCTTGCAAGCTAACGCGGGGCCAGGCAGACCCAGGGTACAGCGGCATAGAATGGCCCATGCGAAGGCCCTGCGGCAGGACCCAGCCTGGGGAGCTGGAGGCACAGGGAGGCCCCCCCGCGGCTGGGGAGAGAGGAGAGGGAGGCAGGGAGAGGAGGGGCAGGTCGTGCAGGCCCTGTGGGCAGCAGGGAGGACTTGGGCTTTGACCCCCCAGGGGAAATGGGAGCCTTGCAGGCCTGTGGGCCAAGGAGGGACCTGACTCGGGTGCTCACAGGCGCCCTCTGGCTGCTGCAGGGAGGACAGGCTGGGGCGAGGGTGGCGGGCACAGGCAGAGGCGGCGTGTGCCTTGAGGTGGACACTCCTGGACCGGGTCCCTGCATGTGCTTGTGTGCACGTCTGTGCCTGCGGCCCTGGTGCTGCCTCCTCCGCTTCACCCTGCTGCGGGGAGGGCGTGGGCAGGCTTGCCCCGGGGTGTGGCGCTGACCCCCGCCCTGCCCACAGGAAATGGTCATTACGAACCTGCAGCCCGAGACGGCCTACTCCATCACGGTGGCCGCCTACACCATGAAGGGCGACGGCGCTCGCAGCAAACCAAAAGTGGTGGTGACCAAGGGAGCAGGTGCGTGCCAGGGTCCCCAGCGCCTCCTGCCCCACCCTGAGCCCTGGCCCTGCTCCGCCTGGCCCCTGCAGGAGGCCCCCTGTGCCGGCACCTGGGCTCCCCTCGCTCCCCCGACACCGTGGGGATTGCCCGTCCCCTCCGCCCCGCTCTCCTGGTGGCCTTGCCGGACTCTCCCGTCAGCCCCGGGTTGGCTGCTGACCAGTGCCCAGCTGAGTCAGGAGAAGGCCCCCCGCGGCCCAGGGGAGGGGATGGCTGTGGGCGTGGGGCCCTCCGGGCCCTCGCTGCACCCACGTCCTCAGGGACCCCGTGGCCTCCTCTGACCCCGCGGCCCTGTCCTGCCCTCCGGGCCATGCTGTTTCCTGACTGCCTCCTGGGCCTCCCCTGACCGCTCCCTTGCCCCTCAGTGGCCGGCGGGGGCCGGAGCCTGGCCCTGGGTGGAATCGGCTCCTCCCGCCTAAGCCCCACGCCTGGGTCCTACGACCCCCAGGCTGTGAGGGCGGGAGCCGTCGGTGTGGCTCAGGCCTCCTCCGAGTGCTCCTGGGAGACCTTCCCCAGGCCGCCCGAGCCCCGGGCAGGTGGGCCTGAGCGCACGGCCGGGACCCGGCGGGCGGAGAGGCCCCTGGCCGCGGCCCTGACGCGCCCTGTCCCCTGTCGCGCAGTGCTGGGCCGCCCCACCCTGTCGGTGCAGCGGACCCCCGAGGGCAGCCTGCTGGCCCGCTGGGAGCCCCCCGCCGGCGCCGGGGACCAGGTGCTGGGCTACCGCCTGCAGTTCGGCCGCCAGGACGCGCCGCTGGCCACGCTCGAGTTCGCGCCCTCCGAGGACCGCTACGCGGCGGCCGCCGTGCACAAGGGCGCCACCTACGTGTTCCGCCTGGCGGCCCTTGGCCGCGCTGGCCTGGGCGAGGAGGCGGCCGCGGCGCTGAGCATCCCCGAGGACGCGCCGCACGGCCACCCGCAGATCCTGGAGGCGGCGGGCAACGCCTCCGCGGGCACCGTCCTGCTGCGCTGGCTGCCGCCCGTGCCCGCCGAGCGCAACGGCGCCATCGTCAAGTACACGGTGGCCGTGCGGGAGGCCGGCGCCGCGGGCCCCGCCCGGGAGACGGAGCTGCCGGCCGCGCCGGGCGCCGAGAACGCGCTCACGCTGCGGGGCCTCAAGCCCGACACGGCCTACGACCTCCAAGTGCGGGCGCACACGCGCCGGGGCCCCCGGCCCCTACAGCCCCCCAGTCCGCTACCGCACGTTCCTGCGGGACCAAGGTAGGCGCACGCGACCGGAGCCGGACTGGGCCTCGCGCCCGCCCCCGCCCCCTCCCCCCCAGGTAAGTGGCCACTTTTCTGCTTCCTCCTGGACGCTCGAGGCGAGTCCGGACCGAGGCTGGCGTTGGCAAAGGTGGGATCGCCTCTGGCGCCGCCGCCCCCACCTTCTCTCTGCAGCCGCCGTCTCCTCAGCAGGGACCTGGGACAGGGCAGGCAGGGCCGGGCCAGGGCCAGGCAGGAAGGCCGTGGGCACAGGCACAGCCACGACAGGGAGCGCCTGGGCCCCCTCTGCCCCGCACAGCCCCTCACCCGCCTCTCCTCTGCTCTCTCCCTGCTGCCCGGCACAGTCTCACCCAAGAACTTCAAGGTGAAGATGATCATGAAGACCTCCGTGCTCCTGAGCTGGGAGTTCCCGGACAACTACAACTCGCCCACGCCCTACAAGGTGCAGCCAGAGGGCCCCCAGGGCTGGGGCGCCGCCTGGGTGGGAGCTCAGTGGGCACTGCTGCTGCGTCTGGGATCAGGGCTCCGCGGGCCAGAGGCCCTGGCAGGACTGGGACTTGGAGTTGGGCTCTGCCTGGGATCCGTGTTCAGTCTGGGATCAGGACTCAGACATGGGGCTCAGCCTGGGATCCAGGCTCAGTCAGTACTGGGACTTGGAGTTGGGCTCTGCCCGGGATCCGTGTTCAGTCTGGGATCAGGACTCAGACATGGGGCTCAGCCTGGGATCCAGGCTCAGTCTGAACTGGGACTTGGAGTTGGGCTCTGCCCGGGATCCGTGTTCAGTCTGGGATCAGGACTCAGACATGGGGCTCAGCCTGGGATCCAGGCTCAGTCAGTACTGGGACTTGGAGTTGGGCTCTGCCCGGGATCCGTGTTCAGTCTGGGATCAGGACTCAGACATGGGGCTCAGCCTGGGATCCAGGCTCAGTCAGTACTGGGACTTGGAGTTGGGCTCTGCCCGGGATCCGTGTTCAGTCTGGGATCAGGACTCAGACATGGGGCTCAGCCTGGGATCCAGGCTCAGTCTGAACTGGGACTTGGAGTTGGGCTCTGCCCGGGATCCGTGTTCAGTCTGGGATCAGGACTCAGACATGGGGCTCAGCCTGGGATCCAGGCTCAGTCTGAACTGGGACTTGGAGTTGGGGCTCTGCCCGGGATCCGTGTTCGGTCTGGGATCAGGACTCAGACATGGGGCTCAGCCTGGGATCCAGGCTCAGTCTGAACTGGGACTTGGAGTTGGGCTCTGCCCGGGATCCGTGTTCAGTCTGGGATCAGGACTCAGACATGGGGCTCAGCCTGGGATCCAGGCTCAGTCTGAACTGGGACTTGGAGTTGGGCTCTGCCCGGGATCTGTGTTCAGTCTGGGATCAGGACTCAGACATGGGGCTCAGCCTGGGATCCAGGCTCAGTCTGAACTGGGACTTGGAGTTGGGCTCTGCCCGGGATCCGTGTTCAGTCTGGGATCAGGACTCAGACATGGGGCTCAGCCTGGGATCCAGGCTCAGTCTGAACTGGGACTTGGAGTTGGGCTCTGCCCGGGATCCGTGTTCGGTCTGGGATCAGGACTCAGACATGGGGCTCAGCCTGGGATCCAGGCTCAGTCTGAACTGGGACTTGGAGTTGGGCTCTGCCCGGGATCCGTGTTCGGTCTGGGATCAGGACTCAGACATGGGGCTCAGCCTGGGATCCAGGCTCAGTCTGAACTGGGACTTGGAGTTGGGCTCTGCCCGGGATCCGTGTTCGGTCTGGGATCAGGACTCAGACATGGGGCTCAGCCTGGGATCCAGGCTCAGTCTGAACTGGGACTTGGAGTTGGGCTCTGCCTGGGACCAGTGTCAGTCTGGATCGGTGCTCAGGCTGGGATCTGGACCCGGTCAGGGCTGGGGCTCACCTGGGATGGAGGTTCAGGCTGGGGTGGGCCCAGGCTGGGGCTGCGGGTCAGCAGGAATGAAGGCTCGTGGTGGGCGCGCAGCGTTGGGGGCTCACTCAGGACTCGGGGCTCACTTGATACTTAAACACGGGGTCCAGCAGAAGGGGGCACTGCAGCGGCTGTGGGAGGCTGCCCCTGAGCTAGTCCCGGCCCACAGATCCAGTACAACGGGCTCACGCTGGACGTGGACGGCAGGACCACCAAGAAGCTCATCACGCACCTCAAGCCCCACACCTTCTACAACTTTGTGCTGACCAACCGTGGCAGCAGCCTGGGCGGCCTCCAGCAGACGGTCACCGCCTGGACGGCCTTCAACCTCCTCAGCAGCAAGCCCAGCGTCGCCCCCAAGCCCGACTCCGAGGGCCTCATCGTGGTGTACCTGCCGGACGGCCAGAGCCCCGTGCCTGTGCAGTACGCTCCGTCCCTACCCTCCCCGCCCGCGGTGTGACGGGCGAGCCCCTGACCTCTCTGTGCCCACCGTGAGGCAGGGAGCCCACGAGCGCAGAGTGCGCCTGGGTCTGCTCCTCCAGCAGCCCCGGGCCCCACTGCTGACCCCTTACTGGGCAATCTTAGGGCTGCAGAGAAGATTCAGGTCCAGGTTCTAGCCTGGTGGGAGCCGGCGGGAGGCCCCCGAGGAGAGGAAGAGAAGAAATAAAGGGTCCAGAATACGTGGGCATGGAAGCTGGGGCTTTGAGGATGTGTAGGAGTTTGAGCCCTTGAGGGTCGGGAGGGGTGAGGCGAGCCCATGCCCCCGACCTTGCCCGCCACAGGAACTACTTCATAGTGATGGTGCCCTTGCGCAAGTCCCGCGGAGGCCAGTTCCTGACCCCACTGGGCAGCCCGGAGGACATGGACCTGGAGGAGGTGAGGGCCTGTGCCCACGCGGGGGCCGGGCACCCCGGGGCTCTGCGTGCCCGCGGCTCTGACGCGCCCGCCCTGCCCCCACAGCTCATCCAGGACGTGGCCCGGCTGCAGCGGCGCAGCCTGCGGCACTCGCGCCAGCTGGAGGTGCCCCGGCCCTACATCGCCGCCCGCTTCTCCGTCCTGCCCTCCGTCTTCCACCCCGGCGACCAGAAGCAGTACGGCGGCTTCGACAACCGGGGCCTGGAGCCCGGCCACCGCTACGTCCTGTTCGTGCTGGCCGTCCTGCAGAAGAGCGAGCCCGTGAGTGCCCGGCCGGGCCCGGGGCCAGCGGGAGCCCCGGGCGTCTCCCTGGAGGAAGGGGCTTTGGCACTGGGGTTTTGAGGAGTGGGTAGGAGCACGACAGGAAGAGGCAGCCCAGGTTTGCATGTGCGGGAGGGACCAGAGAGCTCAGTGGCTGGCGCGGGGCGGGCCGAGGGTCGGAGTGTGGCCTGACGGCGTCCCCACCCGCTCCTGCAGACGTTCGCGGCCAGCCCCTTCTCAGACCCCTTCCAGCTGGACAACCCCGACCCGCAGCCCATCGTGGACGGCGAGGAGGGGCTCATCTGGGTGATCGGGCCCGTGCTGGCCGTGGTCTTCATCATCTGCATCGTCATCGCCATCCTGCTCTACAAGAAGTGAGGGGTGGGCCGGGGGGTGGGCCCCGTGGGGGGCGGCTCAGGGGCGTGGCCAGAGGCTGCCGAGGGTCAGATGGGGAAAGCGACGCCCAGAGAGGCCCAGCCTCCTGGTCAAGGCCACACAGCCCAGGGAGGCGGCAGGGCTGGGATCGGGGGCTGGGATCGGCTGGGGCTCGCGGCGGCCACACGGGCGCGACCTCCTGACGGAGGGGGTGCCGGGAGGTCTGTGTGGAGTGGGGTCCTGGCGGGAGTGACGGGCCCCTTTCCCGGGGAGGACACCAGAGCTGGGAGGGCTAGGACCTCGTGGCCGGCGCCCTCACCTCTCCTCCCTCCCTCCCGCCTGCGTCTGGTGTTGGAGCAGCAAGCCCGACAGGTGAGGACTGCCCTGCCCGGGGCGGGGTGGCGGTGCCGGGGTCTTCAGGCGCGTGGCGCTCACGGCTGTCCTGCCTGCCCGTGCAGTAAGCGCAAGGACTCAGAGCCCCGCACCAAGTGCCTACTGAACAACGCAGACCTCGCCCCCCACCACCCCAAGGACCCCGTGGAAATGCGGCGCATCAACTTCCAGACCCCGGGTACGTGCCGGCCCCTGGTGAGCGGCCCCAGCCACCCTGAGGGACAGCCAGCTGGGCGGCCCGGCCCCCCCGCCCATCTCAACCATAGTGGGTGCAGCTGGACCCCCGGTTCCCAAACACCACCACCCTAAGTGGACCTGGTGTGGAACTCAGGGGTTGGCTCTGCGTACAACCAGGAGAGGCTTTTCCAAGCCGGGCGCGGTGGCCACGCCTGTGATCCCAGCACTGGGGAGGCTGAGGCAGGAGGATCGCGAGTTCAAAGCCAGCCTCAGCCATGGCGAGGCCCTTGGCAGCTCAGTGAGACCCTGTCCCTAATAAAATACAAAAAAGGGCTGGGGATGTGGCCCAGTGGTCAAGTGCCCCTGAGTTCAATCCCCGGTACCAAAATTACAAAGAAAAAGAAAACACACACAAAAAGAGAGGCTTTTCTAAAAGATATATTTGACTGATGGTCGCTGTCTTCTCAGGAATCTAAAGAACACCTCAAAATAGCAACGGTGCTGCTTCTGGCAGGAGGAGCAGTGCTCCGCGTCCACCTCCAGCTCAGCACCTGTGGCTGGGGGAGCGTGGGTGGTCCTGGGCCAGTCCACACTGGCCTGCGGATGTTTCCCTAGCAAGGCACAGAAACAGCACCGTCCCCCGTCCTGCACCTCTCCCCTCTGGTTGGGGGGCTGAGCCCTCCAGGCCCCTCAGTCACTGTGGGACAGTAGGACTCACACCCGGCAGGAGATTGGTCGGGCTCCTGTCCTTGATCATGTGCAGTGATTCACACGCTTCCCGTCTCTCCCCCTTTAATGGGCTCATGCCAGCTGCTTCTAACTAAATAAGGAATTTTTAATTTAACCGACGACTGCTGTTCTCCTTATGGGTTCACAGCATGGTTACATCTGTCCCTCAACTGGTTCATGTCAACTCTGCTTCCAGTCAATGGGGGTTTTAAACATTGGCATTTAACTGATGACTGCAGGCCTGACCTCACATGCTATTCCTAATGTGTTGTTCTTTCTGTGTATGAACTGGCTTATGTCACCTCTATTTTCATCTAGATGATTCTAATTCCATGTAACTGATGGCTACAGGTACCCTGAATGGGTCATAGGGTCTCATTTGTCACCCTTACTGTATGTACTGTTTTCTCTTTCTTGTCTCTGGACTGGCTTGTGTCATTTCAGTTTTCATCCAATTGAAGATGTTGACCATTCGTATTTAACTGATGGCTGCAGACCTCCTGAGGGGAGCATGCAGGGTCTTATATCACCCCTAGTGTCTGCTGTTCTCTTTGTTGTCTCTGGACTGGCTCACGTCACTTCAATTTTCATCTAGGGTTCAGTATGTGTGTTTAACTGATGGCTGCATTCTTTGCGAGGGATCATGTAGCATCTCACATGTCACCCTTAATGTGCTCCCATGCTTTTCTGGCTCTGGACTATCTTATATCAGTTCTGTTTCCATCTAAATGGGGGTTTTAAATGTGTGTTTAACTGATGGCTGCTGTCCTCCTTAAAGCTCATGGCATGAGCCCATACGTCCTTATCCTGCCTCCTAATTTCTCCCTCACCATCCTGCATCCAGTTTCCCCCATATCCCCTCTGCTGGCCTCAACAGGGGACCCAAGGCCAGGATGGGCTGGGGTTGGGGACATGTATACAGAGGATCCTAAATCTTGGGGTCTTCCTGGAATTGTGGTTTGCGACCAGCACTGGCCGCTGGCCAGCCGGAGGAATCCAAGCCTGCAGCCCCGCGGGCTGTCAGGCTGGGCCCAGGCGGCCGTGTGTCCCCTCTGCACACATGGCCAGCGGGGGGCCCGCGTGTTCTCATGGACTTGTTGTTTGCTGTTTCTGCAGATTCAGGCCTCAGCAGCCCCCTCAGGGAGCCGGGGTCTCACTTTGAAAGTTAGTTCCTGTGTCTGTCCTCGGCTTCCTCTTGTCCCGTTTGTTCTCATCCTGGGTTTTTCCATCCTGCCTCCTGTCTGTCCACGCGTCCACTCCTGGCCGGCCTCTGCCCACTGTCCCACTCTGGCACCTTGGAGAGGGCAGGGGTCTGCTCCGCGGGCCCCTCAGGTGGCCGGTCGTGACCGCCGGCGTGTGAGCAGTGGGGCGTGGGTGACACCAGGCGTGTCCGGGCCATGCCCAGGGACTTGGTGTCTCGGGAGGTGGCTGGGGGCTCAGCAGGGGCCAGGCCCCCCGCGGGGCCTCGGTGTGCAGCCCCTGGTGCATGGGCCGGGAGCGGGCAGGGGTCTGGCAGACCCCCCACCTCCGGGAAGGCCGGGAGCTTGCTGCCTGCCCTGCCCAAGCCCGAGCGGGGACAGGCGGAGCCCACGCTGCGCTCACCGGGCCTCGAGCCCTCGGGGGGAGCACTGGCGGGGCGCCGAGCCCCCGCCCGGGGACGGCACTGCCAGGCCCCCGCCTCTGCTCCCCCAACTCTGTGCCACCTGCGGCCTCTTGCCATGCAGCACTGGGGACATGAGGTGCTCAGGGACTCCTCCTCCGGCCCCGGTCCCAGCTGGGTGGGGGACCAGGACTGGCCAGCACCGGAGCAGCCGCCCCCCCACCCCCTGAGCCCCCCGAGGCCGCCCCGCCACCCTCTAACCGCAGCTTGTCCGTGCAGACTCACACCGTCCAGCACCCGCGGGGCCCGGGGCCACCCCCCGTGACGCCCACGGGTCTGCTCTCCCCTAGGCATGCTCAGCCACCCACCCGTCCCCATCGGGGACATGGCGGAGCACACGGAGCGTCTCAAGGCCAACGACAGCCTCAAGCTCTCCCAGGAGTACGAGGTGAGCGGCCCCACCCCGCCCTGCCAGGGCTCGGGGCGCCCGCCTGCATGCCCAGCCTCCTGCCTTCCTCCACAGTCCATCGACCCCGGGCAGCAGTTCACGTGGGAGCACTCCAACCTGGAGGTGAACAAGCCCAAGAACCGCTACGCCAACGTCATCGCCTACGACCACTCCCGGGTCATCCTCCAGCCCATCGAAGGTAGGCCTGGGGCCCGGGCTCTGCTCTGGCCTTCTGGCTGCACAGAGCTCAGAGCTCCCACCACCCTGGCAGCCGAGGCCCAATGTGGGTTCTCTCCCTGATCTAGCTCCAGCTGGAGGCTGCTGGGCATCTTTAGATGAGTATTTAACTGATGGCTGCTGTTCACAATGGGGCTTCATCTGTCCCTCTACATAGGTGCTTCTCAATCAGGGCAGTTTTGCTACCTAGGAACATTTGGCAGTGTCTGGGGACATTTTTTATTGTCACAGTGTGGGTGATGGGAGTGCTATAGCATCGGGGGGGGGGCCAGGAACACTGCTCAGTGCCCTGTAGTGTGCAAGACGGCTCCACCGTGGAGGTGGCCCGGCCCCCATGGATGTGGTCATCTGGTAATGCCGTGCAGAATGCCTCACCATGGGGTACTGTGCCTAGCAGCAGAGCGTGACGTGGGATAGACGCCAGGAAGAAGTGTGTGTTGCACAGTGGCCTCGGGGACATGCGAGGCAGCCCCAGGAAGTGGTGGGCCAGCGTGAGCCCATCTGAGGTACGGTTTTGGGGCCCGCCTTGCTGCAGGCATTGTGGGCAGCGACTACATCAACGCCAACTACGTGGATGGCTACCGGCGGCAGAATGCCTACATTGCCACGCAGGGGCCCCTGCCAGAGACCTTTGGGGACTTCTGGCGCATGGTGTGGGAGCAGCGGTCAGCCACCATCGTCATGATGACGCGGCTAGAAGAGAAGTCGCGGGTGAGGCCCGGACCCCGCGGCCCGCAGGCCCTGGGCCGGCCGCCCGCGTGCTCACCCCCGCTCTTGCCTGGTGCAGGTCAAGTGTGACCAGTACTGGCCCAACCGCGGCACAGAGACCTACGGCTTCATCCAGGTGACGCTGCTGGACACCATCGAGCTGGCCACCTTCTGTGTGCGGACCTTCTCCTTGCACAAGGTAGGCCCGGGCTGGGGAGAGACCGTGGCCTCGGCTCCTGCAGGGCATGCAGCAACCCGGCCGGCTAGGCGGACCATGCTCCCGGGGGACTGGCCCCATGGTGGGGAAACGGAGGCTCGGAGAGGGCCTGCTCGTCCAGCCGCAGCAGGCCGCACAGCCAGGAGAGCCTGCGGAGCGTGGGACCTGCCCCCTTTCCTCGGTCACAGCCCAGGCCTCCTGCCTACTTCACCTCTGGCCTCACCTAATTTGGGCCTGTGATGGGGGTTCTAGCAGAGTTCTAGTCCTGCCTTTGAGGGGCTGCCCGGTAGAGCTGGGTGAACACTGTCAGCCCCAGGCAGTCAGGGCGGGGTGGAGAGAATCTTTAGATACATATTTAAGTGGTGGCTGCTGTCCACCCTGTTATGGTACCTGTTCTTCTGCATTGATGGTTCTGAGCAGGTACAGTTCTGCCACCCAGGGTATTATGATAGAAGTGCTGCTGACACCACTGTGTGCCCGCCCAAGACACCTGGCCAGGCCCTTTACCTCAAGCCCCGGCCTGGCCCGAGCGCCAGCACGCTGAGCAGATGGACAAGAGGGAGTTCAGGGTCCTCAGCTCACTCACACGCATACAGCATGGGCTGTGCGCCACATCAGGGGCAGAGATGAATGCCCTGCCCCTGTGGGGACTACTGTCTAGTGGATACGATGCAGAGAGCACGCACGTGAGGTGACGGCTCTCCTGTGTGGAACAGGCTGTGTGTGGGGACACCTGGTGGAGGCGAGGGAGGAACCGTGTGGAGACCTCCGGAGGGCACTGTTGGTGCAAAGGCCCTGAGGCAGGACGGGCCTGGGCGTTTAAGGACCAGCAAGGAACACGCACGGGTGGAGGAGGAGGGGAGGAAGGGTCCTGTAGACCACAGGGAGGCCGGACTTTACCCCTGAGGGAGGTGGGAGCCGCGGAGGGCTGTGGGCAGAGGGAGGGCCTGACTCAGGGCTCACTGGCACCTTCTGGTCCAGGGGCGGTGACAGGTCTGGCCGCGGGTGGCCACCGTGGCGGGAGGGGAGACGGGAGGCTCGGCGCCAGGTGCTGGGGAGCAAGCTCGGAGTCCGGAGGCGGGACTGGCCGCGCCCCTGGGGGCGGTGCAGTCACAGGCCACGCCCCTGCGGTCCCCAGAACGGCTCCAGTGAGAAACGCGAGGTCCGCCAGTTCCAGTTCACGGCGTGGCCCGACCACGGCGTGCCCGAGTACCCGACCCCCTTCCTGGCCTTCCTGCGGAGGGTGAAGACCTGCAACCCGCCGGACGCGGGCCCCGTGGTGGTGCACTGCAGGTAGGTGCGCCCGCCCGCCCCGCCGCCGCTGCCCCTGCCCCTGCCCCGCGGCCGCCCTGCATGCCCGCCCTGTGCCCTGTCCGCAGCGCCGGCGTGGGCCGCACCGGCTGCTTCATCGTCATCGACGCCATGCTGGAGCGCATCAAGCCCGAGAAGACGGTGGACGTGTACGGGCACGTGACGCTCATGCGCTCGCAGCGCAACTACATGGTGCAGACGGAGGACCAGTACAGCTTCATCCACGAGGCGCTGCTGGAGGCCGTGGGCTGCGGCAACACCGAGGTGCCCGCGCGCAGCCTCTACTCCTACATCCAGAAGCTGGCCCAGGTGGAGCCCGGGGAGCACGTCACCGGCATGGAACTCGAGTTCAAGGTGCGTGGAGCCGCGTGGGCGGGGCCTCGGATCCGAGGGCGTCCGCCAGGCCCTGACCGCTGGCCCTGTCGCTCCTGTCCACAGCGGCTGGCCAACTCCAAGGCCCACACCTCCCGCTTCATCAGTGCCAACCTGCCTTGTAACAAGTTCAAGAACCGCCTGGTGAACATCATGCCCTATGAAAGCACGCGAGTCTGTCTGCAGCCCATCCGGGGCGTGGAGGGGTCTGACTACATCAATGCCAGCTTCATCGATGGCTACAGGTACCTCACCCAGGCACCACAGGGTTCAGGCCTCTGCCAGGCGGTGGGTGCCATTAGCCCTGCCTTTGAGCAGTCTCCAGTCCGGTGGGAGACAGAGCTGAAGAGGCACTGTCATTCCCAGGCAGTTGGGGCTGGGCAGAAGGACTCTTCAGCTGTACCTTTAACTGATGGCTGCTGTCCATAATGGGGTTTTTCCTGTCCTTCAACAATGGTTCCCAGTGGAACTAATTCGATTGTTCAGGGGATATTTGGCAACTTCTGGGGACATTTCTGATTGTCACAAGGGGACTTGGAGGGAGGGGTCACTCACACCCCTTGTCTTGCAGGCAGCAGAAGGCCTACATCGCAACACAGGGGCCACTAGCAGAGACCACAGAGGACTTCTGGCGCATGCTGTGGGAGAACAACTCCACCATCGTGGTCATGCTCACCAAGCTGCGGGAGATGGGCCGGGTGAGCGCGGGCGCGGAGGGCGGGCGGGCCAGCCGGGCCTGACCAGGGGCTGACACAGCCTCGTCTTCAACAGGAGAAGTGCCACCAGTACTGGCCAGCTGAGCGCTCTGCCCGCTACCAGTACTTTGTGGTGGACCCCATGGCAGAGTACGACATGCCTCAGTACATCCTGCGAGAGTTCAAGGTCACCGACGCCCGGGTGAGTGGGGGCGAGCTGCCCCGAGTGGCTGGGGCAGGGACAGGGTGTCCAGCAGAGGGGGCTGGTGGGCCACTCCTTCCTACCACCAGGTGGGTGGGAAAGAGTCCCCTGCAGAGCCTGCAGTGCCCCAGGTGTGACTCGCTGGGGCAGGGGACACGGAGATCACGGGAAGGATGAGTGGGCTTTCCCTGTGGGGGAGGGTTAGAGGCTGCAAGGGCAGGGGAGAGGCTGGGGACATGGCACTGCAGAGTGGGCAGGGCAACGACCGTGGTGGCTTGTGTCGGGAGGAGGGCCAGCGGTGGGTGGCGACTGTGAAGAGTGACAGTGGAAGGTGGCCCTTGTGGGGACCAGTGGGAAGGCGGCGGGGGGTGACGGGGACACTGGCCCAGATGATGCTGTGAGGGACACGTTGGCAGGCAGTGGGTGGGTGAGAAGGTGCCAGGGACGGGTGGCAGGCGGTAGTGGGGCAGCGGTGGGGGAGGTGGACAGGCTGGTGACATGAGCAGAGGGGCAGCACAGGACATGAGGACAGATGGGGAGGCCACGGGGCACGTCCAGTGGGTCAGCGAGCACAGTGCCCGCCAGCTGTGGCACCAGGGAAGGGCTGACGTCGGCCATAGGGGACCAGACAGATGAGTGGACGCTCAGTGGTAGGAGAGCAGGGGGCAGTGCCAATAGTGACGCAAGGCAGTGGAGGACAGACGGGCAGGGCAAGGGGGACTTGTGGTGGGCCCCATTCTGGCCAGGGGGTGGCGCTGGAGGAGATCAGGTGGGAGGAGGATGGAGGCCATCAGTGGAAGGCAGGGCCCTTGGCAGGTGAGCAGTGCTGGGTGACCAGCAGTGGTGGCCTTGGGTGGGGAGGCCGCATGAGAGGTGGCCGGCCTGCTCCGAGGGGAGGTGGCGCTGGAGAGGGGAGTGGGGGTCAATGAGGACGGCCTCGCCCGGTTATGAGGGGGCGTTCCAGCAGTGGACACGGGGGAGGGCGGGAGGGAGCCAGTGCTCTGCCATCGTGGTTGACACAGTGACATCTGCGGTGGTGTCACTGGGTGAAGGCAGAGGCTGGTGCTGGAGCCGTGGGAGGCGAAGGGTGTGGCAGGGGATGTGCCGATGGGGTCTGAGGCTGGAGCTGGAATTGAGGTTGGTGCCCCGGAAGCAGCCATGACCGCCAGGTGCCAGCAGCAGGTGTCCTCTCTCCATCCAGGACGGCCAGTCCCGGACTGTGCGGCAGTTCCAGTTCACGGACTGGCCGGAACAGGGTGTGCCAAAGTCGGGGGAGGGTTTCATCGACTTCATCGGCCAAGTGCATAAGACCAAGGAGCAGTTCGGCCAGGATGGCCCCATTTCCGTCCACTGCAGGTGAGTCCTCCCAGCCCCGCCCTGAGCCCCGCCCAGCCTGGCTGGGGAGGCGGAGCCTGGCTGTTGGGGAAGAGGAACCTAGTGCCTGGGCTGGGGAGATGGAGCCTGGCTGGGGAGGCGGAGCCTGGCTGTTGGGAAGAGGAGCCTAGTGCCTGGGCTGGGGAGGCGGAGCCTGGCTGGGGAGGTTGGGGGGGAAGAGGAGCCTAGTGCCTGGGCTGGGGAGGCGGAGCCTGGCTGGGGAGGCGGAGCCTGGCTGTTGGGGAAGAGGAGCCTAGTGCCTGGGCTGGGGAGGCGGAGCCTGGCTGGGGAGGCGGAGCCTGGCTGTTGGGGAAGAGGAGCCTAGTGCCTGGGCTGGGGAGGCGGAGCCTGGCTGGGGAGGCGGAGCCTGGCTGTTGGGGAAGAGGAGCCTAGTGCCTGGGCTGGGGAGGCGGAGCCTGGCTGTTGGGGAAGAGGAGCCTAGTGCCTGGGCTGGGGAGGCGGAGCCTGGGGAGGCGGAGCCTGGCTGTTGGGGAAGAGGAGCCTAGTGCCTGAGGTGGGGGGGTGGGAGCCTGGGGAGGCGGAGCCTGGCTGGGGAGGCGGAGCCTGGCTGTTGGGGAAGAGGAGCCCTAGTGCCTGGGCTGGGGAGGCGGAGCCTGGGCTGGGGAGGTGGAGCCTGGCTGGGGAGGCGGAGCCTGGCTGTTGGGGAAGAGGAGCCTAGTGCCTGAGGTGGGGGGTGGAGCCTGGGGAGGCGGAGCCTGGCTGGGGAGGCGGAGCCTGGCTGTTGGGGAAGAGGAGCCTAGTGCCTGGGCTGGGGAGGTGGAGCCTGGCTGGGGAGGTGGAGCCTGGCTGGGGAGGCGGAGCCTGGCTGTTGGGCAAGAGGAGCCTAGTGCCTGAGGTGGGGGGTGGAGCCTGGGGAGGCGGAGCCTGGCAGGTGGGGAGGCGGAGCCTGTGGGGAGGGGGAGCCTGGTGGTGCAGCTAGCGGGTTTGGGTAGCGTGGCCACCAGCCTTGACCCACGTGCCGGTCCTGCAGTGCCGGTGTGGGCAGGACTGGCGTGTTCATCACGCTCAGCATCGTGCTGGAGCGGATGCGGTACGAAGGCGTGGTGGACATCTTCCAGACGGTGAAGATGCTGCGGACGCAGCGGCCGGCCATGGTGCAGACGGAGGTACAGACCAGGCGGGTGGGCGGGGGCCGGCCACCCTGATCTCTGGGTGGAAGGATCTCAAACAGCCACTCCCTTGGGTGGGCAGGGGACAATCAAGGCTCGACACATTGAATCCAAACAGTCTCTTGGAGTGGACAGAGCTGAGTCCCCGTCCCAAACCCTGCGAGGTCGTGTTCCTCCAGAGACCCTGCCCTAGATCACGAGTCCTAAGGTCCAGCCGCATTCAGAGGCGGGGAAACCGAGGCCCAGAGCAGGAGGGACTTCTTGCCACGTCGTTCACACTGGGTACATTGAATGTCCAGGGGGTACAGCTGGCCCGGCCTCCTGCGCCCCCCTGCGGAGCCGCTGTCTGGACAGGTCCCCGGGCGGCTGGGGAGGCGGATGCCGGCAAGCCCGAGCCCTGCCCTGCGCCTGGGGCCCCCAGCGAAGGCCATGGGCTTGGGGACCTCTGCGGGCACCAACGGCGCCCTCTCCCTGCAGGACGAGTACCAGTTCTGCTACCAGGCGGCGCTGGAGTACCTGGGGAGCTTCGACCACTATGCAACCTAAAGCCATGGGACCCGACGCCACGGCGACCCTCTGCCTGCGCTGGGACCCCAGGCCCGGGCGTCCCGGGCAGGGCAGGGCAGGGCAGGGCAGAGCGCGGTGGCGGCGCTTCTGTGGGCCCTGGAGCCCGGGCCGGCCGCCGCCACCTCCCGCCAGGCGCAGCCTCGATACTCGCACATTCCTCGTTTCCTTCGATTCCAAAATGAGACTCCGGGGTGGGTGGGGGGCGGTGACACTGGGGCGGCCCTGCCAGCGAGGCCCCGCGGCGGCTGCCGGGACAGAGCCCAGCCTTCTTTACAGCTCGGTGTGACTGTGGGTGGCGTTTCCTTGCTTTTTGTTTTTTTCTTTTTAGTGTATTTTTTCGGTTTTCCTTTTTCCTTTTTCTTTTTTAAAAAAGAAACAAAAGACTTGCCGGTCAACAACTTTGCGACGAGCGGCTTCGCTTGTCCCCTGTCCACAGCCTTGTTTTCCTCGGTGCCCAGCGTCCTGGGCGGCTCCTGGGAGCGTGTCCCCCGCTGGCCCGCATCCCCGCCACTCCAGCTCCTGCCTCGCTCCGCCGAGGGCCGCCCCACCTTCCTCGTTTCTCTCTCTCTTTTTTTTTTTTTTTTTTTTTTTTTGCTTTTTTGTCTCCGACTTTGTTCTTTTTTTTAAATTTTCAGACATATCAAGTAGCCCTGGGGTGGGCAGCGGGGACTCGGCCCCCAGTGGCGGGTCAGACCCGCAGGGTGGGGAGCCTCAGCCCGAGTTCCACCATCAAGGACCCTTTCCCTGGGACTATGGGGCAGGTTGGGGACAAACAGAAGGACCAGACGCCCCACCCTGAGCAAGTGAGTTTTTTCTCTTTGTAGGAGAGCGGCTGCCCTGCTTTCAACACTGTTTGTCAAACGGAAGCAGCTGGTGGCCTCCCGCCTCGTGTATGTAGATAAACCGACTTTGTATTAAAGGAAGATCGTCCGACCCGTCCGCGCGCGGGTCTCGCCTGCATCCACCGGTGCCCTGGGGTGGGAGCAAGGGTGGGGGAGCCCTGTGGTCCCATCTGCTGGTGAGGAGGGTCTGGCGCTGCTCATCCACTCCGACCACCTGCATGGGTCAGGAGTTGAGCCCGGCCCTGCCCTGCAGAGCTGCCACATGCTCCCCTCTCAGTGACCGGGACTGCAAACCTGTGCGCCAGCCACTGGGGGGAGGGAGGGTGTTGTCACAGAGGACCACAGCCTCAGCGGGCAGGCGCCAGCCCAAGGTCAAGGCCAGGTCGCCCAGCCCAAGGTCAGGTCGCAGAGGTTGCAGCCACACCCTGGCCAGGCCCACCCACAGCCGCAACCCCCAGCAACCTCCTCTGGCTCGGGGAGGGGCTGCTTCCCCATGCCCAAGGCCACCCGAGGAGGGGCCGGGAAGGTGCCCTGGGACCCTCCCCTCTGGCCTGCATCTCCAGGGGTGGGAAGACCACCCAGGCAGGGGCAGGGCAGCCGGGAAGTGGGGTCTCCCTGTTGGGAACAGTATGTGTGGGGGCGGGGACTGGTGTCCCTTGCCAGGGGAAACAGTTGTACACCTAGAGAAGGCCGTCCCACGCCTCCCAGACACACCGAAACAAAGACCCTCAGCTTGAAAAGCTTTTCAGCGCTGCATGGTGTGAAAGCCGTACACGTGCCACACCCTGCATTTGACCTTCCCCAGCGGGTGACGCCAGCGTCCTGCTCAGTGTGGTGCTGGGGCAGCAGGTGAACGGGCACTCCCGGGCAGCCCTGGGACCACAGGAAGAGGAAGTGAGGGAGCTCCACGGCACTCTGCGTGGCTAGGCAACGCTGGTCAGGAGTGCACGTGTATTAAGTGTGGTTTGACTTGCTCTATTTTCAGTCTACAGTAGATCTTTCAGGGCATAATCCCATCATCAGTTGATGAGCATCTGTAAGTAAGACATGGGTTAGAGAAGGAATGAACATAAAAGTTACAAAGTCTTAAAAATTGAGCAATAATTCAAAACGTACATTATGTAATGAAACCTGGGGTGCAGCCAAAATGATATACAGAGGACAATACGTAGTCTTGAGCACACTATGAGAAAACATTTGAAAATACATGAACTTTAAAAGATAAATGGGGGGGCTGGGGTTGTGGCTCAGCAGTAGAGCATTCGCCTAGCATGTACACGGCCTGGGTTCAATCCTCAGCACCATGTAAAAATAAATGCATTGTGTACAACTAAAAGCAAATAAATAAATATTATACACACACACACACACACACATATTATATAAGAGATAAATGGGACTGGGCTCAGTGATAGAACACTTGTGTACCATATACATGGCTCTGGCCCTGATCCCTGGCACCCCAAATAAAAGGCAGTTTGGTTCACTTTTTTAATATTTATTTATTTGTTTTAGTTGTACATAATGCCTTTATTTTTACATGGTGCTGAGGATCGAACCTGGGCCAAGCACATGCTAGGCGAGCGCTCTACAGCTGAGCCACAACCCCAGCCCCTTGGTTCACTTTTTAAAGAGCTACAAAGTATAGAATAAACTCAAATAGAAAAGATGAAAGTGGAAACTAGTTGGGCATTTTTGAGGTGGTTGTTGTACATTAACAAAATAACTTTCTTTGAAAACACCAAGATAGATAAGTCTTTTACAATCAAGGATAAAGATTGCAAAAAGCCAGGCAGTGGCCACGCCTGGAATCCCAGCACTTGGGAGGCTGAGGCAGGAGGATCGTGAGCTCAAAGCCAGCCTCAGCAATGGTGAGGCACTTAGCAACTCAGTGAGACCCTGTCTCTAATAAAAAACAAAAAAGGGCTGGGGATGTGGCCCAGTGGTCGAGTGCCCAAAAAGCCAGGCAGTGAGTTCAAACCCAGTACAAAAAAAAAAAAAAAAAAAAAAAAGGGCTGGGGATGCAAATAAACATCACAAAAAATGGAAGAGGCACATTAACTGGAGATGATTTTTTTTTTCTTTTTGTGAGATGAGTATTGAGGGAGCGAGGACGACACGGTGGGAGTGTTGGCAGAATTGGCATGGGAAACACCCTCTGTCTCCTGGTGTGGGACAGTGGGAAAGACATCAAGGAGAGGAAGCGAGGGAGAGGACCCATGTAAAGATGACATTTGGTAACCTCTGAGTTCTGAATTCAAAAAGTAGATGTGAGGAAAGTCTTATTGACACATTGTAGGATCAAAGACAGAAAATATAAGCCCTAACCCAAGCCTGGACCTGCCTGAATTATCCAAGAACTTACCAACAGGCTGTTCTGCCTAGGAAACTCCTACTCGACCCTGAAGCCCCATATTAAAAGTCCCTGTAAGAAGGCATATCTTATTTTCTTCTCTGGGCTACATGATTCTTCTGTCCATCTTTCTAGCAAACTCCAATCCTGCTTGAAATTGAAGTAGCTAATAGGTCTGCTTTGCCCTCTCTGGAAACTAGAGAGAAAAACTAGGGAAAGTCATCAACTGTGGGTGTGTGCATATGTGACCTTGAGATGCTCGGGGGCTCTGGTGGGGCAGGTGATAGCTGATGGGATCCTGGGAGAAGGGCTCCCTGAAGAATTGTGTCAGCCCACAAACATGACCTCTCCAGTTGCCTTGGCTACCTCTCACAGGTATATAAAACCCAACCTTGTTTATTGAGCATTTATTATATGCTGGGTTCATAAAGTCTCACTTAATCCTTACAACAGTGCACCATTGGACAAAACGGGCTCCAAGAGATTTGGCTTCTTGTCCAAGAACATCCAGATGGCAAGTTGCAGGCCCTGCACTTGGAACCAGTTCTTTCTCGCTTCTTCAACCTTAGTGAGGGAGTTCAGGGCACCTGTGAGCTCTCCAGCCACAGTTAGAAGTGTCTACATGGGAACCCAGATTGGGAGACCAAAATTTCCTAGTTCTCTAAAAGTTAAAATGCCCTCCATAAATACATGCTGTCCCCCCACAGTATGGCTGTAAATACTTAGGCAAAAACACCACAGGGAGACTGGAGGACCCTTTCAGAAAGTAAAAGACCAAGCAGACAAAATCATAAAGATGAAATGTGCAATAACAAACTTGACCAAATAGATACACACAGGATCTTATGCCAAAAAAGAATGTGTGCACCAGTCACAAAACCAGACCATGCATTAGTCCACAAGGGAAGCTCAACGCTCAGACTTCACTTAGAGGCCACAGTACAATGGATTTTTATAAATCAGTGGTGACATAGCTCTTTGAATCTACATATTAGAAATGTTAAATGAGATTTCTTAGCACAAATTAAATTCAGCAGGACCTGGAATGGTGGGTTCCAAGTCCTGAAAGAAAATAACTGTCAACTAAGATCTCTTTTTTTTTTTTTTTTTTTTTTTTTTTTGGTACCGGGGATTGAACTCGGGCACTCGACCACTGGGCCACATGCCCAGCCCTTTTTTGTATTTTAGTAGAGACAGGGTCTCACTGAGTTGCTAAGTGCCTTGCCACAGCTGAGGCTGGCTTTGAACTCGCGATCCTCCTGCCTCAGCCTCCCAAGTGCTGAGATTACAGGCGTGCGCCACCGCGCCCGGCTTCTTTTTTTTTTTTTTCTTCTTTTTTTGGTACTGGGGATTGAACTCGGGGGCACTCAACCACTGGGCCACATCCCAGCCCATTTTTGTATGTTATTAGAGACAGGGTCTCACTGAGTTGCTAAGTGCCTCGCCATTGCTAAGGCTGGCTTTGAACTCAAGATCCTCCTGCCTCAGCCTCCCAAGTGCTGGGGATTACAGGCATGCACCACCGCACCCAGCATTGTCAACTAAGATTTCTATATCCAGCAAAGCTATCCTTCAAAAATCAGAGAAAAGGCTGGAGTTGTGGCTCAGCTATAGAGAGCTCGCCTAGCACGTGCATGGCCCGGGTTCGGTCCTCAGCACCACATACAAATAAACACATTATGTAGAACTGAAGCAAATAAATAAATATTTTTTAAAGTCAGAGAAAGTAAAAACCTTCCAAGATAAGGTAAAACTAAAAGAATTCATGACTACTAAGCCAGCACTACAGAATTTACTTAAAGAAATACTCCACACAAAAGAAATAAGCAGCAAACCCCAGAGCTCTCAAAACAAATTTCATTTAAAGGTAGCTAAGCAAATTAGAAACAGGACCAAATTAAACATTACCAGTAGATCAAAATGGCAGGAATTAAAAACATTTCTCTACAATAACATTGAATGTAAATGGCCTCAACTCTCCAATTAAAAAATAGGAGAATGGGTTAAAAAAACAAGACCCAAGCTGGACACAGTGGTGGATGCCTGTCATCCCAGCACTTGGGAGGCTGAGGCAGGAGGATCATGAGTTCAAAGCCAGCCTCAGCGATGGCGAGGCACTTAGCAACTCAGTGAGACCCTGTCTCTAATAAAAACACAAAAAAGGGCTGGGGATGTGGCCCAGTGGTCGATTGCCCCTGAGTTCAATCCCTGCTATTTAAAAAAAAAAAAAAAAAAAAAAAAAAAAAGTGGCTAAGCAGATGAGAAACAGAACCAAAGTAAACATCAATAAGTCAAAATGGCAGGGAAAAATCCAATGTAGTAATTTCTGTTTTTTTAAAATATTTATTTATTTGCTTTATTGTACACAATGTGTTTTTTTTTATTTGTACGTGGTGCTGAGGATTGAACCCGGGGCGCGCACGTGCTAGGCGAGTGCAATACCACTGAGCCACAATCCCAGCCCATAATTTCTGTTTTTTAGGAATTTTTTTTTTAAAGGAGAAATCAACACATACATCTCTGAAATCTAGTAGATAATTAAGGGACTCTTTTGAAAACTTATACTCCAATAAATTGGAAAACCTAGAAGAAATGGATGCATTTTTAGACAAATATCTGCCAAAACTGAGTCGAGAGGACATAGAAAACCTAAACAGACCAGGGCTGGGTTGTGGCTCAGCGGTGGAGCGCTCGCCTAGCACACGCGCAGTCCAGGTTCGATCCTCAGCCCCACGTAAGAATAAAGGCATTGTGTACAACTAAAACAAATAAATAAACATTTTTTAAAAAAGAAAACCTAAACAGACCAACAGCTAGCAATGACACAGAAGCAGTAATAAGAAGCCTTTCAAGAAAGAAAAGCCCGGGACCAGATGGTTTCTCAACTGAAATCTACCAAAACATTAAATAACTAATGTGAATACTCCTCACAGTTTTTCACAAAATAGGAAGGGATGGAATACTTCGAAATTCATTCTATGAAACTAGGATCATACTCAACAAAACCAGATGAAGGTGCTGTGGTTGTGGCTCAGTGGTAGAGCACTGGCATGTGCGAGGCCTCACCACAGCACAAAAATAAATAAAATAAAGGTATTGTGTCCAACTACAACTAAACACTTAATATTAAAACAAGCACTTAATATTAAAACAAGAAAAAAAAAAAAAAAAAAACAGATGAGGACACAAGGAAAGAAAACCTTCCAATATCCCTGATGAACTTGGGTGCAAAGGTACTTGATAAGCCCGGCACAGTGGCGCACGCCTGTCATCCCAGCACTGGGGAGGCTGAGGGAGGAGGATCGCGAGTTCAAAGCCAGCCTCAGCAATGGCGAGGCACTTAGCAACTCAGTGAGACCCTGTCTCTAATAAAATACTAAAAAGGGCTGGGGATGTGGCCCAGTGGTCGAGTGCCCCTGAGTTCAATCCCTGTTACCCCCCCCCCCAAAAAAAAAGAAGGTTGGTTTTATCCCACAGATCCAAGGGCATTTTAACATATGTAAACCAATAAATGTAATTCACCACATAAATATGATTAAGGACAAAAATCGGTCATCTCAATAGAGGCAGAGAAGACCTTCAACAAAATTTCAGCACCTGTTCATGATAAAACACACTGGAGAGATTAGGGACAGGAGGACCTACCGCAATATAAAAAAGCTATTTATGAAAACCCAAAGCCAACCTCACAGTAAACAGGAAAAAACTGAAAGCACTTCCTTTGAAACTGTAATAAGACGAGGGTGTCTTGTCCTATTTAATGGAGTGCTAGAAATTCTAGCCAGAGCAATTAGAAAGGAGGAAATAAAGAGAGAAATTTAGAAGAGGGAAATAAGGGATAAAAATAAGAAAGGAAGAAATCAAATTATCACTGCAGATGACGTGACCCTATATTTAGAAGATAAAAAAAAAACCTCCACCAAAAGTCTGTTATAGCTAATAAACAAATTTGGCCATGAGCTATAATTACAAAAACTGCAAAGTGCTGGCTTAAAAACTGACACAGACCTGGGTGTGGTGGCGCAGGCCTGTCATCCCAGTGGCTCAGGAGGCTGAGGCAGGAGGATCACAAGGTCAAAGCCAGCCTCAGCAACTGGGAAGCACTAAGTAACTCCGGGAGACCCTGTCTCAAAATAAAATACAAAATAGGGCTGGGGATGTGGCTCAGTAGTCCAGTGCCCCCGAGTTCAATTTCAGGTACCCACCCCCCAAAAATCCAGACACAGAGACCAAGGGTAACATATAATCTACACATTTACAGTTATCTGAGCTTCAATAAGATGCCCCAAACAGGAATTGGAGAAAACACAGTCTTTTAAACAAATGGTGCTATGAAAACTGGTTCTCCAAGCCGGCCGTGGTGGTGCGTGCCTGTAATCCCAGCACTTGGGAGGCTGAGGCAGAAGGATCGTGAGTTCAAAGCCAGCCTCTGAAATGGCGAGGCACTTAGCAACTCAGTGAGACCCTGTCTCTAATAAAATACAAAAACGGGCTGGGGATGTGGCCCAGTGGTCAAGTGCCCATGAGTTCAATCCCCAGTACCAAAAAAAAAAAAAAAAAAAACCAAAACAAAAAAAAAACTATAAGATGTATCCCCAAATGACCCAGAGATAAATTTAAAATCTTTTTTTAAAATATTTATTTATTTCCTTTAGTTGTACACAATGCAATGCATTTATGTTTACGTGGTGCTGAGGATCGAACCCGGGCCGTGCACTTGCAAGGCGAGCACTCTACCGCTGAGCCACAACCCCAGCCCCCTGAGATAAATTTAAAATCTTAAGTGAATTTATGGCAGTGGGGGAGGGGGGGTGAAAATAACTCTGATAAGCAGCCAAGGACGTACTCAGAGGGAAATGTGTAGCTTTATATGAGTTTATCAGGGAAGTAGCTGAAAATCAACTAGTTAAGCTTTCAACTCAAGCACTTACCGAAAAGAACATATAAATCCAAAGAAAGTCAAGGGAAAACATTACTTAAAAAATCAGAAATTAAGGGCTGGGGTTGTGGCTCAGCAGTAGAGTGCTCGCCTAGAGCGTACATCCTGGGTTCGATCCTCAGCACCATGTAAAATAAAGGCCCTGTGTACAATTAAAACAAATAAATAAACATTTTTTAAAATCAGAAATTAATGAAATGGGAAGTGACAGCAGCAGAGACAATAAAACAGTCACATAAAACACTGCACCCTTGGACATGCCCACCAAACAGAGGCAGGCTCTGGCAGGGTGGCAGGGAGCCCAGAGGAGAACAGCCCGCTTTCAGAGGCGATATTTTAAAGGGCAAGTGGATATTATGACCATTCGTGTATACTACATGAATAAAATGATAACATACTAAAAAAATCTAATAATACATGTCACATCAACCCAAGTCACAAAAAGTGAATAATCTTAGAAGATAGTGAAGTGATGGCAAAAACCGGTTCCCTATACAAGATCCCTTTCCACGTTTTTTTTTTTTTGTTGTTGTTGTTGTTGTTGTTGTTTTTGGAGGGGGGTGAGTTTTACCAAATCTCTAAGGAAGAGACAATCTGTACCATGTAAGGGCTGGGGCTGTAGCTCTGTTTGCGTAGCATGCATGAGGCACTGGGTTCGATCCTCTGCACCACATGAAAATAAATAAAAAGTATTGTGTCCATCTACAGCTAAAAAAAAAAAAAAATTATAAAAAGAACTATGTAAGCTTGTGAGGGGTAAAGGGACGCCCAGACACACAGCCCGTGCTTCTTTGTACCCAGACGCACAAAGCCCAAGAAAAGCCTAGCAACGTCTATCCAGCATTGCATTGAAAAACAGGACGTGTGGCTCAGAAGGGAAGGAGTGAGGGAATGCAAGGATGGTTTGACTTCAGGAAAAATCCTCAGTGACACACACCGGGAGTCTGGGAACAAGCCACCTAGCAAACCAGGGACATAGGTGACTCTCGACTCACGAGTCACGCCAGCTCCACACCTTACAGAAGTACGTGCTGACTGTGTCCCCGGGGACATTTGTAGGTGTCTCCATAGTGGTGGTGTTATTAATTTAACATTTGGAACCACCTGAACTGTCCACCAGCAGGGAATGTATGCAGAGACATGATATCGCCACACAATGGAATGTCACTTAGCAACGAATGTGAAGCAGTCGGAACTATGTACCACACCAGGGATGAATCTCAGAACTATGCCAACTTAAAAAGTGTGGTGCACGCCTGTAATCCCAGCATCTCAGGAGCCTGAGGCCAGAGGACCTCGAGTGCAAACCCTAGCAAGCAAGCACTAACCGCTGCACCCCACCCCAGCCCTCGCTAAGTTGCCCAGGCTGGCCTCAAACTTGTGATCCTCCTGTGTCAGCCTCCTGTCTTGGCTGGAAGGAGAGGTGAAGTCACCACGCCTGTGAATGCTGTTGCACGAGGGCTGGGAACGTTACCTGGTAGGGACACTCGGTCCCAGACTTGCTATAGTTCAACTTAACGCCACTTTGATTTTTACGTTGGGTCAAGAGTATATCCACTCACCCTGTTTTCCACTTTCTAATTAGGCAATAATTACAGGATCAAGCTGGGCACGGTGGTGCACCTGTCATCCCAGCACTTGGGAGGCTGAGGCAGGAGGATCGCAAGCTCAAAGCCAGCCTCAGCCATGGCGAGGCACTTAACAACTCAGTGAGACCCTGTCTCTAATAAAATACAAAATAGGGCTGGGGATGTGGCCCAGTGGACGAGTGCCCCCGAGTTCAATCCCCGGTACCAATAATAATAATAATTATAGGATCAGCTTACACTATTACAGAGTAGACTGAGTGTGTCCCTATGGGCTCATGCACGTGTCCTGGCACCTCCGAGGCCAGCTGGGAGAGGGCATCCAGTGGGTGAGATGTGATCAACTCACCTTCAACTTTACATTTTTACATTTTCAACTGACGATGGGTTTATTGCGACCTGACCTCATCATAGACTGAGGAGTATCCATGTCCCACAAAGAAATGGAGTAGTATACAGCAACAAAAAAGCTAGGCCATGACCCACCAGCCCCTCTATTCTCCACTTCTCTGAAGGAGAGGCAGCTGGAGTTCTGTCTGCACCAATGTAAGTTTTTCCTTTATGTTTGTTTTTATAGTTATCTTCTGTGTAAAACAGATAAAACTCTACAGACCTGGCAGGCCTCAGGAGCAGTGCCGGGCCTCCCCGCCTCCACCCCACCTCTGCAGAGCAAAGTCAGAGGCAAAGACCCGTCAGCCTGGAAATGGAAACGGTCATCCTTATAGAAAAAAACTCAAAAGCTGCTTTTCCCCACCTGCTCAGCCTGTAACTACTGAATCCATTAAAATCCCGAAGAAAGCGGGGGTGGGGCACGGGGGGGGGGGCAGGGTCTTCGTTTCTTGCTGCATTTTGTCATGACGGGCAGTGGGGCTGCAGCAGCCACAGGGTCCCGGCAGGTGGCTCGGGACAAAGGGAAGAACGTGGGGGGCCCTCCAGGAGGCCCCTGGAGGCTCGGCTGGAGGGGCTGCTGGGCCTTCCAAACAGGGTGGGGGGGAAGCCCTCCACTACAGGGGTGTCAGCTGGGAGGACCTGGGCTGCGGAGGCTCCACCTCTGCCCACTCCTGCCCCCGACAGCTACGTGGACAGCGGGGACCGAATCCCACTGCCCACAGCCTCAAGGGTGGCGGCCAGACACACAGAAGGGGCCGCCATCACAGCCGCACAGGAGGCTAAGGCAGGAGGACCGCAAGTTGGAGGCCGGCCTGTGCAGACTAGCAAGACCCTGTCTCAAAATAAAAAGGGCTGGGGTGGCGCGCTCGCCCCGCGTGTGCCAGGCATGGGCACTAGGGGGAGGCTGTGGGGTCGGAGGGTTCCTGGTGAGGGTGGCCACGGGGCCAGCACCCCCAGAGCCAGGAGAGCTGCGGGCTGTGACCGCGCGGTCCACATCCGCCCAAGGGAGCCAGCCCCTGGGCCGCCGGCGGGGGGAGGAAACAGGCCCAGGCTCCTGGAGGGTTCCTCGGCCACCAGCAGGAGCGAGGTGACACAGCTGCCACCAGCAGGAGTGAGGGGACACAGCTGCCACGGATGGGCCTGAGGACCTCGTGCTCAGTGGCTGACTGCCCCTGGGCTCAATCCCTGGTACCAAAAAAAAAGAAAGTCTGGAACTGTGGCCGCGGGTCTGAGCTAAAAGCCACCCCAACGGTGCGTCGTGTGTCATGTAGACCGTCTCAACTTTTAAAAATTTTGAGGGCCCCCAAGGTCAAGTCCCTAAGCCCCCACCTGTCACCCAGCCCCAGGGCCTTTGCACAGCAGAGCCCTCTACCTGGCCTCCCCCGCTCCAGCTGCCATTTCCCCCATGGCGTCTCCCGTTATCTGTGGACCAGGCTGTCCCTGCATCCCCACTGCCGTCCCCAGAGGCAGGGGCTGGTCTCTGTGTGAGAAGCGGGGACACCACAGCCTCCACACCTCTCCTCCGGTCCTTCCCCTCCAAGGCAGCTGGGCTGTCCTCTGTCCACTGCCACCAAAACACCCCGTGGGATGCCAGCGGGTCCCGCAGCAGGACGGGCGGTGGGCAGGGCGGGCAGCACCCCAGGGCCTCCCAGCAGCGGCGAGGCTGGGCGCCGCGGCCGAGGACCCCGGGCCGCCCTGGCGCAGCGACCCGCGGGCCAGGCCACCTTTTCCTAATCGAGGTCCTCTTGCCCGGGCGGAGGCGAGCCCCAGTGGCCGGCGCGCTCCGTGCCTGTGACCTAAGCGACATTTGGGGGGTTTTAACGGGGAGGAAAAACCCGCAGCGCGTCTTTGAGGGAACCGGGACGCAGAGCCGCAGCGACGCCCTCATCAGGACGCCCTAGGGAGCGACGTCGCCTGCATTGTCCCCGAGCCGGCGCGGGGTCTGCTCCAGCGTCCTTCTTGGGGGACCTCAACACACGCAGCTCAGCAGAAGAGGGACGGGGCCGCGCGGGGACGCTGGCCTGGGTCACTCGAGCCCTGGGCCCGGCCCGGGGGTCCTCGCCGCGCTGCCCCAACGAGCGAGCGGCGAACGCCGTCCCGAGTGTCCCCGCAGGCGCTGAGCGCCTGCTGTATGCAGAGCCCGCAGAGCCCGACTCACCCAGGCCCAGGAGCTGGCCCGGGCGCTGGGTGTGGCCGGGCTCCCTCCGCGGCGCCGAGGTGACCCCGCGACAGCCACAACGCAGAGGGGCGCGGGGCAGTGGGGGTGGGAACCGCAGACCCGGCGGGAAGGCCTCCTGGAGGCGGGGACTTGGCGGGAAGGACGCGGGGGCAGCGCAGCAAGACAGAGGCCGCGGGAGAGGCTGGTGGCCACTGGGTCTCAGCACGTGGCTACACAGGGGACGCACTGCGGCTGCGCTCTGAGGGCCACGTGGGGGGCGTGTCCCGGGAAGCCCAGCCACGCCCCCGGACCGCCAGGACTGCCAATCCCAGGCCGCGGCGGGCAGCCCTGTTCGCGGGAGCAGCGCCCTTGGGGGCGGGGCGAGTCCTGGCCCCGCCCAAGCTCCCCTCCCCGCTCCCACGCTCTCCCGTGGGGCGCGACTGTGGGGCCCACCCCTATCAGCTCCTTCCTGGGCCCTTCTCAGGGCTTCCTGGGGTCCCCGCCCAAATAAACTCCAAATCCTTGTTTCAGCGTCTTGTTTGGTGGAGCCCAAGCCAACGTAGGTAGTAGGCCGCCACGGGCACAGCGGCTGGACAAGACGCACCAGGTATCTGGAGGTGAGCCGGTCTAGGCTGGTTGGCTTTACCCGTGGCCAGCAAGGACTCATGCCTCTTTCCTCTTCTTTCTCCACCATCCAAAGAATGTGGCCTTCATCCTCCAAGGTGGCTGCCACAGTCCCAGCCATGATGCCTGTATTCCAGGCAGCAGAAAGGAGACAGTGATAGATGGTGTGTCCCCCCCCCCCCCAGAGTTTTCCACATTCCTGAGAGAAGCAACCTTGTTTCATGTTCCGGGCAGGATGTTTCTTCCCCGGGCAGGATGTTTCTTTTCCCCGGCAAGAGCCAATAGGCTTAAAGGTCGCCCTGTTCTAGGGCAAAGAGTCAATGGCGTTGGGGCTGCTCTGGTGCACCTCCCACCAGAAATCCCTATATAGGGCCCTGCTCGAGAGACTCAGACAGACACAGACACACAGAGACACACAACATCAGCTCCTTGCTGCTGAGAGGAGGAAGCCACCCAGACACATCAGCTCGACCCTGCGGAGAGGAGGAAGCCACTGCGACAGCTCCAGACCCATCGCCTCCAGCCCTACGGCCACTCCCAGCCGACAGCTCCAGCCTCCAGCCAGACAGCAGCTGCTTTAGCCGATAGCTCCAGAGATCCCAGCCGGTGCGACCCAGCACCCACCTTCTGTCCAGAGCTTGCACACTCCCCTCTCCCTGACTCCCCTCTCCCACCAGAGCTCGCACACTCCCCTCCCTGACTCCCCTCTCCCACCAGAGCTCGCACACTCCCCTCTCCCTGACTCCCCTCTCCCACCAGAGCTCGCACACTCCCCTCTCCCTGACTCCCCTCTCCCACCAGAGCTCGCACACTCCCCTCTCCCTGACTCCCCTCTCCCACCAGAGCTTGCACACTCCCCTCTCCCTGACTCCCCTCTCCCAGCACCTCTTCGACCTTCGACCAGAGCACCTCTTCTCAGGTTTTGCCACCATAAAAAGGCTGGTGAATAAATCTCTTGGCTGCACGGCTGTCCCTGGTGTGATTTTTGCCCTTCAGACAGGGAGTAAGGAAAAAATGATGCAGCTTTGACCTGCATCAGCTTCCTTTCAAGGAGACACCCTAGAGCCGGGTGAAGCGGCGCACGCCTGTAATCTCAGTGACTCAGGAGGCTGAGGCAGGAGGATCACAAGTTCAAGGCCAGTTCAAGCAACTCAGCAAGACCCTATCTCTCTTTTTTTTTTTTTTTTTTTTTTTTTTTTGTGGTACCGGGGATTGAACTCAGGGGCACTCATCCACTGGGCCACATCCCCAGCCCTTTTTTGTATTTTATTAGAGACAGGGTCTCACTGAGTTGCTAAGTGCTTCGCCATTGCTGAGGCTGGCTTTGAACTCGCGATCCTCCTGCCTCAGCCTCCCAAAGTGCTGGGATCACAGGCGTGCGCCACCGCGCCCGGATAAGACCCTATCTCAACATAAAAAATAAGCGGAGTGGGAGCGAGGCTCAGTCACAGAGCACTCGCCCAGCTGGGTCCATCCCATCCCCAGCACTGCAAAACAAACGCGAAAACAAAACAGAAAGTGAAAAGCCAGATACAAAAGACGGGTCAAGTTCAGGAACAGAACATCTCCTCTGCCAGGCGGCAGCCGGGCGGGGCTGCTGCGAGGCGCAGCCTCTGGCTTGGTTCAGGGGCTCCCGTGGGTCTCGGCAAGCTGAGGCCCGGTGCCGCCACGCTGGCCCTCCTGTGGCTCCCTGCGCCCGGAGGCTCGCAGCCCCAGCCCTCCTCCATCTTCAGAGCCAGAGGGGCTGAGGGCCACCCTCATGTCCCCCGGGGAATCTTGGGGACTCTATGAGTGCTGTGCCTGGAGGATGTGAGACTCTCAGCTTCGAGCCTGGACGACTAGTGACCGTCCTGTCTGCGACCTTCAGTCGCCCTTGGCCGTACCCGCCTGCCCACGGGCCCCAGAGCAGGCGGTCAGCTCCGGGAGCGTCACCTTCCTGACCCAGGTGGCAGGGCGGGCGCGCCAGGAGCGAGGTTGGGGACACGAGGGAGGTTCCTGGGCCTCGGGCCTGTTCCCGTGGTCACGCGGGCCTAGATGTCGCCTGAGGCCTGACCGGTGCCCTGCACTGCAGCCGGGAAAGCAGAGGTCAGCGGTGGGCAGCCACCACCTCCAGGGCGGCCAAGCTGGGTTCGGACGGCCCCGCCTGGCCCCCACCGGCCCAGCCCAGCAGAATCCTGGGACCCGAACCCGGATCTGCCTGCAGGACCGGGGCGCCCGGGTGGCGGACCTCCCCGGGCGCGCGCGCGGGGGTCCGAGGGTCTGGAGGGGACGCACCCGAGCCTCGCGCCCGCCCGAGCGCTGCCCTGGGGGCCCCGGCGGGCCTCTCGGATCCTCGAACGTCCCAAGCCGCGAGGCCCAGGCAAGTCCCTGATGTGGGGCCACCCACCGCTGCCCGCACCCAGGAACTCCTGCAGAATCTGCAGGTGCTGGGCCGTGGCGGAGGGCGCCCTGCGGCGGGCACACAGAGCGACAGCCTGAGCGAGGAGAGCCCAGCGGTCCGGAGCGCCGCCCCGGCCGTCCCCAGAGGAACAGAGCCGCGTCCACCAGGCCTGCACGCGGTGTCCAGCCGCTCCCCCGGGGCAAGCGCGGAGGCCGCCGGCCCCGACAAGAGGAATGGCGAGGCAGGGCGCAGCGCCCCGCGGAGGGACACGGCTCGGCAAGGAAGAGCCAGCGCCGGCAGGGCCTTGCTGAGGCTGGCCTCGAACTTGACATCCTCCTGCCTCGGCCTCCCAGTCCAGCTCTACGACCTTGTCGACTAGCAAAGCTGTGGGTGGAGAAGAGAGTGGTTAGGGTGGCGCTGGGCATGGTGGGTGGCCAGCCGTGAGCCCTGCTGGGCACCAGGATCGAGCCTGTGACGGTCCCCAGCATGAGGCGCGAGGCACCTGCAGTGGCCTCCCGGGCCTGACGATGCACTGTGATCAGGTAAAGGGACCACGGCAGGCCGGGAGGGGACAGAGGTTCTGGGCCATGTCTGCACTGCCTGAATCTGTGGCCGCTCCACAGTCACATGTGGGCCGGGGCGCGGCTCCTTGCGTGGCGGGACTCTTCCCCGCACTGCGCATACGTGGGGGCACACACACACACACACACACCTTCACACTCAATCACACACTCGCACACACACTCTTGCACACACACACTTACACACTCGCTCACACACACTCAACCACACACACTCACACATTCGCACACTCACACACTCACACTTACACACTCGCTCACACACACACACTCGCACACTCACACAATCACACACACACACATGCACTCACACACTCACGCACTCACACTCAACCACACAGGCGGGGATTCACGCGGAGAGCACGGCTGTCCTTTGGCACCAGAGGTCAGGGAGAGAAGGTCCCTGGACGGGAGAGGTGGCGGGCGGGGCAGGCCGGGAGGAGGCGTCCCCAGGGGCTGGAGGACAGCAGGAGGGAGCCGGCAGGGCCAGGCCTGGCACCAGGCGGAGGGACAGCGGTGGGCGGCTTGCAGCAGGGAGCTCAGGCCCAGGGTGAGAGACGGGAGAGGGACCGGCAGGGACCGGGCGGTGGCTGCAACCTTGGTCCTGGGCCAGCCCGGGAGGCCCCTGGGCGCGGGCACTGCCAGCTCTGCGAGTGGCAGCCTCTCCCGGCCTCTGGGGCACCCTCCTCCTCCCTCCACAGCTGGGCCGCGCCCGGGCTCCCGGGGGCTGGGTCAGGACCAGACCCCACCCGGCTCCCCGCGGGCGGCAGGGCCTCCTCCTGCTCCTGAGCGCGGCCTGCAGCCGGTGCCCGGGCACAGCTGGCACCTCTGGGCCCCGCAGCCTGGGGGGCTGGACGAGGGGCCACTGTGGGGGTGCCCGAGGCCCTGGGGACCCGCCTGCTGCTCGGGTACTCGCACGTGAGCTGGAGGGCAGCAGCCACCTGGTGGCCCCGCCTGCTGTCCCGAGGGCCAGCGAGGGCGGGGACTCTGGGCTGGGCCTGGGAGCAGCCTGACTCGGGTCCCCAGGGACCCCGGGGCCGCCATGGGGAGGGGCGCGCTCCTGTCCCCGGCTCCCCTGTGACCCAGCAGCCGCGGCCCGGGCAGTGCCAGCGTCCCCAAGATGTGAGTCAGTCACTCAGTCCCCGCACACCAGCCCGCGCAGGCGGCCAGCAGACAGACGATCCCGGGCCGCCGCCGCGTCTCCTCAGGGCCATTAACTCCTAGTTATTAGCTTTTAATTAGGGAGTAACAATGGCCCCATTAATACACTTTATTATTCTTGTCACCAGCAGCTGTTCCGACAGGCCCTATTACCAGACGGCGGTGGCCCCGCTGGCCGCACGCAGGTGCCAGCTGTGGACGGGTCAGGGCCACCCTCTGCCCCTCCACCAGGCCTCGGCCCTGCCCAGTTCTGTCACCGGGACCCTTCCCAAGGGACGGGGCCCCTCACTGTGCACCGGACGGCTGCCAGCTGCTGTTGCCGTCCCTGCCGGCCCCTCCCACAGCCTCGTCCCCCCTCTCGCTACAACTGGCACAGGGACGGTCACCCCGCCGTCTTCAGAAAAGCCCACGCTGGCGACCACCATTGTGGACCCCCAGGAGGACAGCGCTCAGTGGATGACAGGAGGTAAGACAGGAGAAGGACAGGAGGCGTCCACCGAGACCACGAGCCCAGGAGCGCTCGAGCTGTCCCTCCCCTGCTGGACACACAAGCAGGCAGCTGTCAGTCATCCACATGTGGAAATACTACTCAGCCCTGAAGAAGACACAGCACAGAAGCGCATGTGGCACCGCAGCAGAAGGCCAGGCAGCACCAGCGGCATGGCAGGACCCTCCACGTGGGAGGGCAGGCCACCCTGGTCCTCAGCAACAGGGGACACAGGGCGGCTGCCTCTGCGGACAGAGGGTTGTCGAGGGAGCCTGCCCGACGGGTGGCCTGCTCCACGGCCGCCTGGAGCCTCAGTCGAGGTGTGCCAGCATGCGTGAATCGGGCCTCAGCCCAGGCTCCCGGGCTGGGGGACCCGGGGCCTCCCGAGCGCACCGGCCCCTCTACCTTTAATTCAAGGGCAGATGGCCTTGGACTCACCATCCTCCTGCCTCAGCCTCCAAGCCCGCGGAGCTGTCTGCGGCAGCTCTGGCCCTGCTGGCCCTGTGAGGAGCCTGGGGCGTCCGCCAGTGAGCCACAGCCCGGCCTTGCCCTTCTTTTTTTATTTTGTAAAGATTCTTTATTTTTGAAGATCTTGGCTCTCGATTCCCAAGTGCGTTCTTGGCCGTAGAGGGACACGCGCCCTTATTCTGTTTATTTGTCTGTTTGTCCTTGCGTGGCGCCGAGGGCCGAGCCCGGGGTGTCCCTGTGTGAGGTGCGCCAGCCACGGGGCAGTCCACGGGGCAGTCCACGGCTGGGGGGCCACGGCGTGGGGGCTCCGGTGAGAACCAGCCAGACCCGACTGCAGTGGGGGGCGCCGGGTGAGCCCCGGGGGGCCGTGGGGGGGCCTGAGGGGCCTCAGCAGAGGCTCAGGGCCCGCCCAGGGTGCCCAGGATCTCGCCAGGACGCCGTGGGACACCGTGGGACACGGCGACGCGGCCCAGGCGGCCTGGCCTCAGCCCCCTCACCACCACGGAGCGGTGCCCACCTCGTCCCTGTGGAGACCGGGTGGTGCGAGGCCATGTGACCACATGAAGCGGGGCCAGTGTGGACACTGTGGCCTTGTCACTTGAACGCAAGCACTGTGATGCGGTGGCTGTCCATGAGACCCCAGATGGCTGGCAGGCGACCTGTGGAGGGCAGAGCCCACAGCGTGGCCACGCTGGACAGGGGTGGCCTCCGCCCGGGCAGGGCCGCGGCCAGCCGCCACCGCCACCCGCTGGGACCCCACGGGACCCACACCCGGAGCCGGCTCCTGCTGGGATCTGCCTCGGCCTTCTGGGACTGAGGGTGACCAAAGCCAGGGAGGGCAGAGGGCAGGCCGGGGAGGCCTGGCCACGCCGGGGGCTCCATCCAGGCCGCAGAGGGTGTGGGGGCCAGGGGCTGTGCGTGTGGGGAGCACCCGCGGCCGGCCCAGGCGGAGCGAGGACCTGCGGCCCGAGGATCCCGGTGAAGGGGCCACCTGGCCCGGCCGCGGCCCCCCAGCCACGAGCGCGGGCGCTGGTGGGCAGCAGGCGGAGGTGGGGAGGCCGCGGGTGGCCTCCAGGCCCGTGGCGCCGGGTGTGCCGCCCGCCCGCTCGCGAGCGTGACTCTGATTTTCAGGAGTTTTCTTTTCTTTTTTAAAAAAGATTTTTATGGGGCTGGGGCTGGGCTCAGCGGCGGAGCGCTCGCCTCGCACATGCGCGGCCCGGTCGAGCCTCAGCACCGCGGGGACACAGACGCCCTGCACTGGGCACGGCTCCAGCAAACAGATCAACGTTAAAAAAAAAGACTTTTATTCTGAGTGGTCACGCCTGACAGCACAGAGCGCACGTTGCACACACGGTCTCTCTGGCGGTGCACACGGTGCACGCACACACTCGCGCCTTCGTACGTGGACTCAGGGTGACGATGTCCATCACACACTGGCTGTGAAACTGTCGTCATGGAAATCATGACAATATAAACTTTCAATAACATAAATCATAAGAAATATTCAAGACACAATTCACCACCGTCCATGCTCTGAGGGGTTTTTATGTGCATCGGTCCAATTCTATGTCCAGTGACATCATGCTGAGGCCTGAGACTGGCTGTGGTGGGGTCAACTACACCATGGAAATAGCAGGCGTGACCAGCCCAGCAACTGCACGTCAAGAACAGCATCTTGCAATTCTCTTGGCCTCTCTCATGATTGTATAATAGCTGCTGTGGCTCCAGCCCACACATCCACATTCCAGATAGAGAAAGGAGGAAGAGGAATGAGAAGCGGTGGCATTCACTGGTTGTTCCTTTCACAGGGAGATAAAAGCCTTCCCGAGTCCCCAGCCACCACCTCATTGCCCAGAGCCGTGTCCATGACCACGTGGAGCTGCCCGGGAGCTGGGGAAGAATCGTGATCTCCAAACAGAAGGGGCCGAGGGGAGGCTGGGCTCCCGCCAACTGCGCCTGCTCTCCTCCGCCGCGGAGGCTCTGGTGAGGACGCGGGTCCTGCCGAACTCCGTGGGAGCCGCAGGTGGCCGGGGAGGGCGGGGTGGGGTCAGCACCTCGGGGCACCAGCCTGGAGGGGGGCCAGGGGGCTCCCTGTCGCGGGAGGGGCTCCTCGAGAGGCGCACGGGACAGGCCCTGGTGTCCGCCCGCACACGGGACCTCGGGAGGGACCTGAGCCTGCGTGGAGGGCGCAGCGCTGCCGACCGCGGTCACGGCGCACTCGGGGACGCGGGGGTCTCCAGCCGGTGCTGAGGACGGGACCCAGGGCCTCGCACGTGCCAGGCGAGGCTCTGTCCCCAGCCCCGCTGGCCCTGGGAGGTCCACTGCTCCCGCCACAGCTGCAGGCCCCCTGTCACCTGTCACCTGTCAGGTGCACCAAGCCCGCAGTGCTGGGCACGGTCAGGTGGCGGACGCCCCTGCAGGGCCCGAGGTCGGGGGTGGCTGGCCGCAGCGTCAACGGCAGGACCCCGGGGCTGCCCTCACCCGTCTGTGGCCCCGGAACTTGTCCACGCGGGAGTCACGGGGAGCGACCTCGTGTCCCACAGAACACGGCGACTGTGTGGGGGACGCGGCCAGCCAGCGCACGGCCACTCGCCCTAACCGCCCCTCGGGCCAGCAGGGACCTGAGCTGCTAGGGCCAAAGAAGGCCCCGCTCAGGCCCCGCTCTCCCTGATCTCGGGGACAGTGACAAAGGCCTGGGGCCAGGGCCTGGCTTCCCTGTCCCTCCCCGTCTCTGCTTCAGTGCCACCAGCGCCCCCCCGGCCCCCGGTCCTGAGACGCCCTCGCGCCCGGCCTGCCCCTGCAGCCACCAGAGGCGCCTGTGCCACCCAACTCAGGTCGCTCCCCTGCCAACAGCCGCCACAGCCCCACCTCCCTGGGGGACAGAGCCCAGGTCCCCTGCGAGGCCCAAGGTGAGGACGCGGGTCCTCCCTGCCTCCCCTCCGCTGCTCCTCCCTGTGCCCCCACAGCCAGGCTGGCCCTGCCCCAGGGCCTTTGCACGCTCACGCCCCTGCCTGGAGCCCTCCCGGAGCTCCACCTGACCCGCGCCCTCTCCTCCTCAGGTCTGGCTGTCACCCCACTGTGACACCCTGGGCGTGCTGTGAGGTCCGGCCTCTCTGGTCTCTGGCTGCCCGGCCTCTTCGCCAGCTCCGCGGGCGGGCGGCCCCTCCCCTCCCCAGCGGGCCAGCTCCAGGCCGGGCCCAAGTCCTCTCTCCTCGCTGCGGCCTGGCCTGTCCAGAGCCTGTGGGGGACGGGCGGGGCTCGGGTGTGGGGCGGGAGGCTCCGGCCCGCGCTGGCCTGCCCTGCTGGGCCCCCAGGCTGTGCCCACCACTGTGACGGGCACCTGAGACGCGACTGGGCTCACCGTGCCAGGGCCCGTCCACAGCTGCCCGGCGGGAGTGAGGGCGTCTGGAAGGAGTGGGCAGAGGGTGCGCCAGGCTCCTCGGGCCTCTCCAGGGCCAGTTCCCAGTGACCGCAGGTGTCCCACGTCCCCCGCGCCCACCTGCGGACGCACCCCTGCACCCGGCCTTGGGGACAGTCCTGACTTCTGTGACAGCTCAGCATCCCGGTGACCCACAGGGCCCACGTGCCACAGCTGGGCCCAGCCTGGCTGGCTGGGAGGGACCTGGGGGCGGCAGGTGGCAGCCCCGGGGGTGCTGGGACCCCCTTGTTCCGGCCCCCACCTGGAGGGGGCTCTGCTCCCGCGCTGCCACCCGCCACCCACTGCAGCCTGGCCGGAGCCCAGACACCGCCACCCTCTGAACCTCGGGGACAGTCGCGGCAGCTGACCTGGCCTCCTTCCTCGGGCAGAGCCCCTGCCCGGCCACTCACCTCGCGGGTCCCGCGTCCACCTGCCGGTGTCCAGGCGTGCCAGGGCCGGGTCTGGTCACGGCGCTCTGGAGTCTCGGAGCCCGGCCACGGCGGGTGGCCTGCGCCGTGGTGGCTCGGGTTCCGGGGGCCTTCCGTGGTGGCGAGCGGCGTCCCTGGGTTGACTTGTTCGTCATCTTTGGGGTCCGTGAAATGGGACTGGGCCGGGCCGGGTGCAGCGGCCACACCCGGGGTCCCAGGGCGTGGGAGGCCGAGGCAGGAGGATCTCGAGTCCGTGCCAGCCTGGGCAGCTGAGCCAGGCCCCGGCTGTGGACGTGGCTCAGTGGTGAGCGCCCGGGTCCAGTCCCTGGCACAAAACGAAGGAGTCGGAGAGGCCAGGCGGTGCCCAGAGGCTGACCGCCCACTCCTCCTGCCCGGTCCGGGCCCGTCCCTGTAGAGCCTCTGCCCCCAGTGCCCGGCGTCCGCCCTCCTTCCTCCGCCCTGCTGGGTGCAGGTGACGGTCACGTGACAAGAGTTGCCCTGGGAGGTGACCACAGGGTGCCCCACCGGCCACCTCCCACTCTGCGCACGTCACGTGGACAGCCGACCCCTGCGGCCACCCGCTGCAGTGCGCGCTGGCCTCCGACTCGCAGCCGAGTCGCCCTCCGTCCACCCACCGTTGACAGGCGCCCGGCGGTGCCCAGCTCTGAGCCTGGTGGACGGCGGCGCTGTGCCCAAGCCTGAGCCCTGGGGTCCACCCCCACGGCTGGACAGGGCGGGCGGCTCTGATGGACGCCCCGGGCACTGCACGGCTGCTCCCGTGCCGGAGCGCCTGGTGGCGTGGACGTGGTGCCCGTCCCGTCCCCTGGGCCAGGGATCGTGGGCACCGAGGGCCGCGGCCCGCCAGACACTGCTCAGGGCGAGAGCTCGGCCACTGCTGGGGACCAGGGCTCGGGCAGTGGGGCCCGTGCGACCCCGGCCTGGGCCCCGGCCGTGCGGACCACGTCACCCTCTGCAGCCACAGAGCCACCCACGGTGACCTGGGCGCCGCGCTCACGCCTGCCTCCTGCAGGCGGTCCTGAGCGCTGCCCGCACCGCGCCCCAGCCCTAGAGAAGCTCGCCGGGCCAGCTGCCCGGGGACAGTCTTTACCCTCCTGGGACTCATGGACCAGCAGAGGGGACAGCTGTGGGACCAGGCAGGGCACAGGGCCACCGGGTCTGCCAGTGACTTCACTGGCGGCCCCCAAAAGCCCCGTCCACGTCTGCAGAGTAGGGCAGCGGGGGTGCGCCCTGGACAGAAGGCTCTGTGGACGGAGATGCTGAGACGAGGGCCGCTGGGTTACCTGGGTGGCCTCACCCAGTGACCAGCGGTGGTGAGAGGCGGCCACACCAGGACTGGAGAGACTGGACGACACGTCCACAGCCGAGGAGAGGCAGGAGGACCCTCCCCGGAGCCTGCAGGGCTCAGCCCCGGTGACACCTTGATCCTGGACGGGTGGCCCCCAGAGCCGGGAGAGGGGACTCTCTTGTTGGTGCCCCCATTTGTGGGACTTTCGTCCGAGGTGGGGCTGGGCCCTCGCAAGGGGCAGGGCCAGTGCCCAGGTCCACCCCTGGTCTGTGTCCCACAGTGGCCAGCTGCCAGCTGCAGCGGCCCTTCCCCACCCCTGAAGCTGCCGGGAGGGGAGGGGACCACTTGGCCCTGTGCTGGGCGAGGACTGGGGCGGCTGCTGTGCCCAGGCGCGGCCCTGCCCACCCTTCCCGGGAGCCTCGGGGAGGCCTCTCTGCCCTGGCTCAGGGCCGTGGCTCCAGGTCCCAGCACCTGGGTGGGTGGGGAGGAGCGCTCCCGGGGACGCGGGGACGTGGGGACGCGGGGCATCAAGACTCAGCACCTCACAGTGCGGGCGGGGTCCCCGTCCTTCCCTGCCCAGGGCCAGCAGTGGCCAACGGGAGGCCAGGGCTGCAGGGGCAGCTGCCGGGGCTGACCATGACCTCTCAGGCCTGAGAGTGGGGACAGGGCCTCCAGCGGACAGACGGGAGGAGAGCACCTGGCCACAGCTGGGGCCCTGGGAGACCCCGGGAGGGCGTGGTCCCTGAGGGGCCACCTCCCCAGGGCAGTGTCACGGTGGAGCCGGCCCCTCCTGCCTCCTCGCTATGGGCACAGGCTCAGTAGCGAGGTCCTCGCCTCGCCAGGGCCGAGCCCCCCTGGCCAGACACCCCCTCCACGCGGCCCCGCCCAGCGCCAGCGGACGGCCTCCCTGGGGCGGGGCGTGGGCGTGGCCGCCGCGCTGCGGGGCGAGGCCTATCAGGGGACGCCACGCAGCCCGCCCCGCCCCGGCCCCGCCCAGCCAGAAAGGAGGACGCGAGGCGGCTTCGGGTGCGCAGAGCCTTTAATTCATCAGGAGCCTGGAGGCGGGGCTCGGCGGGCTCGGCGGGGCTCGGCGGGACTCCAGCATCCCGGGCCTGCTGTGCGGGGCGGAGGCCCACCTGGCCTCTGAGGCCCTCAGGGAGGCCCGAGCTGTCCACAGGCCCCGCCGCGCTCCTTACTTATAAATAGCATCTCAGCCGCACGCGGGCACCGCTGGGCCGGGGGCATGCGGAGGCGCCCTGGCCCCCGCACGCCGCCCACCGGCCTCGGTGGCCCAGGAGAGCGACCCTCTGGCCTGGCCACGGCAGGACGCTTGGGGAGACTCTTCTTTGTACATGCCAGCCAGCCTCTCAGCTCCTCCCGGGGACAGGGGACTGACCGCAAGGTGGGGAAGGCCGTGGGGGCACGGGGTGGACACGGGTCCGGCTGGCAGCTCCTCATCCAGCCCACGGCGGCCCACGGCGCTCCCCGCAGGCAGAGGTGGGACGCCTGCTCTTCCTCGGTCACACAGATCCACAAGTCACAGGGGACACGGGGCAGTGGAAGCGGAGGGGTCCCAGGAGGTCCCCCGCACACAGGCCTTTGGACTGGGCCACCTGCAGCGCCTGCTTGTCCCCCACTCCACGCCCCGAGGGTCCCCACTCCCAGACCCAGGACGGCCACGCCTGCGGAGGAGCAGGCAGCTGGCCACACACACGGGAAGGGGACCCCGCGGCAGCCCTGGGGGTGGCCCTCCCGGAGAGGCGAGGGCTTGCGGAGGTCCGTGCAGAAGGAAGGGCCTCGGCCGGGCCACCAGTCAGGGGAGCCAGGGCCAGGCGAGCCCAGCCCGCGGTCCCGCCTGTCACACGTCCTAGCGGGGCCCAGGCACAGCCCTCCCTGCCGCGGTGGGCCGAGGGACCTGGGGACAACACGGACAGACGTGGTGCTGAGGCTCCTGCGCGCAGCGCAACTGGTTCTGCAAAAGGAACGCGTGGGCCTCGTGGGTTTTGCAGGTTTAAAGCCACAGACGTGGAAAGCGACGCGGGGTCCGGCTGCCGCTGCTCCTGCGTCAGTCTCTCCAGCTGCTCGGCAGCGCTGCGTAGCACCTTTGAGATCGGGGCGCGGGCGGAGTCCCAGGAATCCCGCGGGTGGCACCAGCCACGGCCTCCCAGCCCGCTGGCCCTGCTCCCTGAGTCCAGGCCGCGCTGGCGTCCTGTCGCTCCTGTGGCCCTGGAGGGGCACCCGTGGTGCGGAGGTGGCCTCGCAGCCGGGGGCGAGGACAGGAATTCACAGCACGCAGACACCCAGGCCCACCGCGTCCGCCTCGCTGGGCTGAGGTCGCCGGGGTGGCCGCTGTCCTAGAAGGGGGCCCCGGGCCGGCCCCGCGCCTGCAGGAGACTCTCCACAAAGGCCAGGTAGTCGGGGCTGCGCCCAGGGTCCTCGGTGGCAGCGAGCGGGGCGCCCACCCGCGGGCGCTTGGCGGCCTTCACCTCCTCGCCCAGGAAGGCAGGTCCCTGCGGAGCCCCGGTGCTGAGCGACTGCAGAGGCCAGAGGGCACGTGGTCAGTGCGGGCAGGGCAGGCTGGGCACCACCCTGCCTCGGCAAGTGACCACCTCAGGGACCCCTGACCTGAGTGACAGCCCACCCCACCCCAGCCTCGGGCCCCTGGTGGCCGCAGTCACACGCTGAGCTGTCCCACCGTGGCCCAGGAGGCCGCCTCACCCACCTCCGGGCCCTCGGCTGCTGCTCCCAGCCAGGCCTCCGTAGCAGCAAGGAGGGACCCAGCAGCCCCCGCGAGCGCCCGCTGCCGTCCCCGTCGCCTCCAGGACAAGTGCCCTGCCCAGGAGAGCCAGCTCTGGGCAGCGCTTTCCTGAAGCTGCCCACTGGGTGCTCAGGTCCTGTTCCCAGGACCCGGCAAAGGGTGCCAGGCAGGCGGCCGGTGACGTCCCCTTCCCCTCGACAGGCTTGTGCCCAGGAACCCAGCCCCAGCTGCCCTCCTGTTGGGGACAAGCCAGGCCGAGGGGTCACTCTGCTCAGGTGAGAGCTGGCCCTGGCCAGGCCGCTGGGCACTCACCAGCCGGGAGCGCACCCTCTTGGGGAGCTCCTCCTCCAGGGTGAAGAGGTCCGCGCGCTTCACGGTCAGCTGGGAGCCGTCCTCGAACTCCACCTGTGGAGGACACGCGGGCTCAGGCGCTGACCGAGCAGCCGCCGCTCTCAGGCCTGGGGCTCAGGCCTGGGTGCTCGGGCGCCAGAGGCCACTGGACGGCCCACCAGGCACCTGCTGGGAGCCGCAGGAAGTGCCCGGGGCTGGCGCAGGCCCACGGAGGGACCAAGCCTGCGTCCCCTCATCTCGGGCTCCACAGAGGGCGACAGATGGCACAGCCCAGCTCCCTGGAGACTCGGCCGTGGGGCAAGGTGACAGCTGGGTGGACACAGACTGGTCTTGGGGACGAGGAGGCGAACAGGGGAGGGGAGGCAGCTCCAGGCTCCCGGGCCTGCGGGGTCAGGGCCTCCTCCCTCAGCTCAGGTCCAGCGCTGCCCCGAGGCACTGAGTGTTGGGGGCGGGTGCCTGATGTGACCACAGGTCGGGGCGCGAGGGCTTGCTGGAGGGAGCCCTCTCGGGGGTGCACGTGTCACACCCAGGGGACGCCTGCCACGGCCCACCCCAGCCGCCGTCCCACTCTCCCTGCGGGGTGGGGCTCTGGCTGCGGGGCACGCGCCCCACACGCTCTCAGTGCCCGTCACTCAAGAGCTGGGGCAGGGACGGCGGCCGGGGCCTCTCCTGCCGGGGCAGAGCGGCCTGAGCGAGGGCCCAGGTGCCCGGGGCTGGTCCTGCCTGCGTCCTGGGAGGGCAGCAAGGCCCTGGGTCTGCGTGGAGCCAAGGCCAAGACCCCTCCCCTGCCCTTCCCACGGCAGGTGGCACTGGGGTGCAGGAGCCACCAGAGTCCCCGCACAGCCACCGCGGGCACTGTAGCTAGTGGCTCTGTGATCCAACCGCAGCCCAGAGGCGGCTCCCTGGGAAGAGACCAGCTCCGGGTGGCAGGTCGGCCCCGTGTGGCAGGGGGACAGCACCCTGGAGGACGCACGCGCCTGTGACCCACCTGGGGTCTCCCAGAAGACGATCTGGTCACCTGGTTCTGGAGCGTGGGGAGCCGTGGGCGTCGGCCGGGCCGCAGGAAACCTCTCTGGGGGTCTGCGGGTCCCTGAGCGCAGCCCCGCCCTCCAGGGGCAGGGGGATGGCGGGGATGGGCTGCCCTTGGCCGCTGTGGCCGCCTTGCCCTCTCCTGCTGTGCCGGGTGGGCTGCAGGGCTGGGGTCGCGTGCCCCTCCTGTACGGAGGCCCAGGCCAGCCCCTCCTGGAGGCCAGCAGAACCCGTCCCTCCTCCTCCTAGGTCCTCTGCAGTGCTGGGGACGGCGCCCAGGGCCTCAGCCGCCCGCTGACCCGCACCAGCCTGGCGCGCCCACACTCCCGTGGGGAGCAGGTGCGCCTGCATCGGGCACTGCCCTGCAGGGCCACCCAGCGGGGGAAGTCCAGGGTTGTGCAGGAGCCCTGTTTGGGGAGATGGCTTAAATTGCGGTGGACTACGGGCTTTGGCTTTGGACATGTTTGGGCATTGGCGCCTTCCGTACTTGGCCCGGGATCTTGTGAGACTTGGCCGGAGATCTCGAGGGACTTGAGCGAGATTGCGGATGAGGTCTGTGTCATTTTGGAGGTTAGAGGAGCGTGGACGGCGTGTAAGGGCTCCATTGGATGGCTGGTTAGCCAATGACGGGTAAGATCCCCAGAGGGGGACAACCTAAGACAGGCACAGTCGCACGGGACAGTCTCATGTGGCCAACATATAACCTAAGACAAGAGTCAAGGGCACAGCCTTGATTATCCGATGACGGGTAAAAATGTTGGTTGCACATAGACGTCCTAGAGCATTACCTCTTTTAAAACAAAAGGGGGGAAATGCAGGAGCCCTGTTTGGGGGAGATGGCTTAAATTGCGGTGGACTACGGGCTTTGGCTTTGGACATGTTTGGGCATTGGCGCCTTCCGTACTTGGCCCGGGATCTTGCGAGACTTGGCCGGAGATCTCGAGGGACTTGAGCGAGATTGCGGATGAGGTCTGCGCCATTTTGGAGGTTAGAGGAGCGTGGACGGCGTGTCGGGGTGTAGTTAGAGCCAGGGAGAAAAGTTGCCAGAATAAAGAGCTGTTTGTTTCCAGTTCGTCTCAAAACTTCTTCCCGCGGCTTCTTTGCTCCAAGCGGCCATCGCTTCAGGCGACTACAGGGTTGTCTGGGCCAGGGCCCCCCATGTTGGGACTGGCAGCCTGTGGCAGTTTGAGACACTCCCAGCAAGGACACTGGTGCCCAGTGCCAGTCCTCAGCCATGTCAAAGAACTGGAGCGCTGGGCACTGCGGGAAGCGCGAGTGGCGTGCCCCAGGCCCTGTGCGGGACACCGCCTGCCCCTGGGGAGCGCGCCAAGGCTGTCCCGACCCTGCCAGGCCCCAGTCGAGGGAGGACGTGCCCACAGGACGTCCCTCTCCCCGGCTCTGACAGGCCTGGGCTGGCTCCACTTCCCACAGCCAGGGCAGAGCCGCCGAGGGCAGGCTGGGGGCGCTCTGAGTTTCCTGTTCCGCCCCCTCTGCCTGCATGGCACTGGGTGGGCTGGGGGGACCCACCCCATGGCCCGGAGTCTGCCCCAGCCAGTCAGGATGCCTGGCAGGCAGCTGGCAGACCCAAGGCAGCTCTGCGGGCTGGGCTGGGTGCCTCGGGCCCTGGTGGTTGGCGCAGGGCCAAGGATGGGCCAGGTTGCCCCCGACTCCCGGGCAGCAAGGGAAACCCAGAGAGCTGAGTGTGGTGCCCAGAGGGGCCTGACCTGAAAGCGGCCAGGCCAGGGAGAGCACAATCCCTGCCCAGGTCCAGATGCAGGGACAGTCTTGGGGCCATCTGCATGGGCTGCCACTTTCTTCCCCTTTTTTCTATTTTTTGTACTGGGACGGACCCAGGGACTCCACACAAGCTACACCCCAGCTTTTTTATTTCTTTTTTTTTTTAGGTCCCAGGGATTGAACTCAGGGCACTCGACCACTGGGCCACATCCCCAGCCCTTTTTTTTTGTATTTTATTAGAAGCAGGGTCTCACTGAGTTACTAAGTGCCTGGCCATTGCTGAGGCTGGCTTTGAACTCGCGATCCTCCTGCCTCAGCCTCCCAAAGTGCTGGGATTACAGGCGTGCGCCACCGCGCCTGGCTCCAGTTTATTTTTATTTTTATTTTGTGACAGGGCCTCAAACTTGCCATCCTCCTGCCACAGCCTCCTGAGTGGCTGGGATGACAGGCTGCCACGCCCTTTTATTTTTCTAATTCTTAAAAATTTTTTAGCTGTCAATGGCCTTTATTTATTTACACTGGTGCTGAGGGTGGCAGGTGAGTGCTCTGTCACTGAGCCACATCGCAGCCCCTGCCACTCTCTTTTTGACCATCCTCTTAAAATTCCAAACTCAAAGCCCAGCAGAGAGCCTGGCTGAGACAAGCTGGGGTCAGGAAGCCCTGCCACGGCTGTGTGACCGCGTGACCCCAGGGCAGCGCCCTGGCGGGTGGGGTAAGCAGACACAGGAGACCCAGCGGCCCTCGGCGGGGCTGCGGAACCTGGGGCTCTTCCTGAAACCACACTTTGAAATAAGCTCTTCCAGTCATGAGATGTGGCTCCGGCGCGAGGAGCCGGCCCAGGGCGATGCTGGGGGCAGCCACCGAAGGCTGCAAGGCGCGGAGCCCTTTGCAGCTCAAGAACCAGCAGGCGGGCGGGGCAGAGCACTGGCCTGGTGGGCGGCCGGCCATTCCCGGTCCTCGACGACGTCAAGACCACGGAGAGCGCAGCACGCCTACCTGGTAGATGTGGCTGGTGACGGAGGAGATGAACTTGGCCTTGTAGACGTGGCCGTCGGTCCAGCGGAGCTCCACCAGCTCGCCCTCGGGAGGCGGCCCCAGCCGCAGGCAGTCTCTACTCTGCAGACAGAGGCGGCCGTGAGCGCCCTGCCCCGCACTGCGGGGCTCCAGGTTCCTCCGCCCCTTGGCCCAAAGGGGGCAGGGCTGGGGTGCCTGCAGGGACAGCGTGGCCCTCCCCGTGGGCTCACAGGAGGCGAGCTCCTTCTGCAGTGTCTGGAAACAGAGCTTTCCGCGCCAGGGCTAAGGGCTGGGAGCGGCGGCCCTGGTCGGCCAGGGGAGGGGCGATCTCTGGGAGGGAGCGGGCAACGGGCCCCGCCCCCGCCCCGCCCCACCCCCTGTCCCGCCCAGGGTCCTGCTCAGACCCGCCCCGCCCACTGTCCTGCCCCTTCCGCTCCCCGCCCCGCCCCACCCACTGCCCCGCCCCACCCACTGTCCTGCCCCTTCCCCGCCCCGCCCCGCCCACTGCCCTGTCCCGCCCCGCCCACCCCGCCCACTGTCCTGGCCCACCCCGCCCACCCCGCCCTCCAGGCTCACAGTGATGCTCTCTGGATACAGGTTGTCGCTGTAGGAGCCATCATCGAAGTTCACTTCGTAGAAGGTCTGCGTGGTGCTGCCAATGACGCGGCAGCGGTAGTAGAGCCCGTTGCGGTTCTTGGTGATGACCACCTGGCCTAAGGACACGGCCCTCAGGAACTGGACCTGGGAGGGCGGAGGGGAGGGGCTGTCAGCTGGGAAGGGGATGAGGGGCGGGGCGGGGGCGGACGAGGCACTCACAGCGTGTCCCCCAGACTTGTGCTTCAGGCAGGTGATGGACACCACGTAGGGCCAGTCGTCTGGCTCCATGAGGACCCCTGCAGCGTGGGCACAGGTCACGTGGAAGGACGTGGAGCAGTGCTCGTAGGAGCACTGGATGCAGGCCCCGGACACCTTCTTCATCCTCTTCCGGCAGTACACACATTTCTGGGGACCACAGGTAGCGAGATGAGGCTCTAGCTGGGATCTCCTGCTTCCCGGGACGGGAGCCCCCTCTGCCAGGCCCCAGGACTTTACCTAGGATGACCCTGAGGCCCAGGGCCTGACGATGGCACCTCCCCTGGCACAGCCACCCTCACCCTCGGGAAGGCCCTGCCCTGTTGGGGAGGGCTGCTTCACCAGCTGCTCAGTCGGGGCCCTCCAGGGGCGCCACCACCCCTGCCTGCAGCCCCCTAGCTGCAGGGAGCACAGGAGTGTGTCCGGCCCCTCTCCACCAGGCCCCGGGAGCCCACAGCAGAGCTCCCGGGCCAAGAGGAGCGCGCCCCCGGTGAGCCTCAGAGACCCCGGAGAGCAGGCAGGAAGGCACCCACAGGCCGACGTGGAGCGCCCAGGGCGGGAGGGGGACTCGAGGTCGCCATGGGCTATGGGAGGGGACGAGGGTGACAGGGCTTCCCTTAGGGACAATGGAATGTTCTGGATCTAGTAGTGATGGTGGCACATCTAAAGATACTCAATATACTAAAATCCAGTGAACTGTGCACTTTAAGTGAGTGAACTCAGGCAGGGCCGGCCCAGGGGCAGATCCCCAGTGCCAGGTTGGAACAAAGAACTGAGCCTTGGGGCCGGGGCTGTGGCTCAGCGTAGAGAGCTCGCCTAGCACGTGCCTAGCACGTGCGCGGCCCGGTTCGATCCTCAGCACCACGTAAAGACCCATGCATTGTGTACAACTAAAGTAAATAAAAAAAAAAAAAAAAAAAAAAAGAACTGAGCCTCAATCTGTAGCCAAAGCCCTGCAGGGCAGCCCCTCTGTAATGAAGGCCCCTTGCAGGGTCCCTGCTGCAGCATCATGGAGCCATCGGTGCCCAGAGCCGGGCCAGCAGGACGGCACTGACACATGGCACGGGTGGCCTGAACCTGCGGTGCGGGCCTCCTTCCCGAGGAGCCCAGGCAGAGCCAGAGCTGAGGGCGGCCTCCGCCCAGGAGGTCCCCACCCTGATGTCTGCAGAGAACCATGGACTGCTCGGGCTGCCCCCCAAAATCTTGGAGCGGGCCAGCTGTGACACTTGCTTTGGCAAACATGGAGACGGCCTTCTCCCCACCAGAAGCCTGGCCCAAGCCACTACTGGCCCCACGCCAGCAGCCCCAGCGCCAACTCCTCTCCTGAGCCTCTGGGTTCCCCCCAGGGAGCTCTGGTGCCCCCACCTGCTGCCAGCGTCCCTCCCGGCCTGGCGAGGTGGACGAACTCACATCCACCCGTTTCAGTACCCCAGGCCCCGGGCGCCCAGAGCCAGCAGCAGGGAGGCTGGGGTAGAGGACCAAGGTGAGGTCCGTGGCGTGGCCAGCAGAGGCCTCAGGTGGGCGCCGGGCCAGCAGGAGTTAACTGCGCCTTCCTCGTGAGGCTCCATTAAGCAGTACAAGCGGGCCTCGTGTAAAGGGTTTTAATTCATCGTTACAAGTGCCCGTGCTGGAGAGGCTGCCTGCTGGAGATGCCGGGTGAACCGTACAGCGCTGGGGGAGGACTGATCACCGCTCGCGCCCGCGCCATCGCTGCTCCTGAACAAGGAAGCTTTCACCCGCGTCTGTGCCCGACTGAGCGCCGCTGCCGGGAGCCACCTGCAGCCACGGGCCTCCCCCTCTCCCACCCGAGCCCAGCAGGGCCGGCAGCCAGATTTCCAAACGTGCCCCTGCTGCCGCCCCGCTCAGCCTGCCCAGGTGGGCCTGCACCTGTGCGGCTCCGAGCACGTGGCTGGTCCTGGTGCCAGCTGCCCACGGAGCCCAGGGTCTGTGGTCAGGGTCAGTGCTGTCCACCAGGACTCCCCGGCAGGCCGGTGCCCACCACACCAGTCAGCAGCCTGGGGCACCAACGTCTAGAACTGTCCCTGGCAGAACAAACAGCTGGACGCTGTCCGTGTCCCTGGCGGAAGCACAGCCCCTGGACAGCAGTGTCCAGCCTGGGGGGGCTGTGCATGCCCCCCATCCCTGAGGTGTGAGGCTGCTGCAGCCCGAGTGCCAGGGGTGCCGGGACCCCTCCTCAGGTGGAGCTCCGAGGTCTGGGCACAGGCTCACGCGGTGGGGCACCAGGGACGCCCCTCGGAGCCGAGACCAGCCGTGGGCGGTCACTCCTGCCAGGCCCCTGATTCCTCATCTGCAAGACAGAGGCAGGGATGCCCCGGCCACCGCTGCTGTGCGAGCCACACGCAGGACCCTGAGGCTGGACAGGGTCTCCAGAGGGGCGCAGGGAGAGCGCGCCCCAGAGCAGCTGCGGAGGGCAGTGGGGCGCCCAGCTGTGTGCTGCGCAGAGGCCCAGGCGCTGGCCAGGCGCTGAGCCCTCCCCCACCGCCCTGCTCCTGCCTGGTTCTCCAGGGTGACCGTCATTAGCAAGAGCAAGGGGGCGCCACCAGCCAGGACAGCCACGCTCCTGAGGGCCAACCAGGGACGGGATGCCAACCTGTCAGCAGGAACCCAGTGCCCACTGCGGACAGCAGACACCGCAGAGCAGCCGCCAGCAGGTGAGGGACCACCGCTCCTGGGGACGCGTCCGGACCGTGTGGCCGTCCCACTGCCCCTAAGGCAGCCCTGGGATGGCGTCTCGGCATCACACAGCCAGGTGGGGCCCGCCGGGTGCCCGATGACCACCGCGTGGGCAGAACGCGGCCCACCCACGCGCCAAGAGGAAGAGACGTGGCCAGGCTCGGGCCAACCTCGCGACACGCGGCCCCAGGCCCCACAGCGGGGCAGCGGGCGTCGTGGTGATGGTGACGGCGCAGGGAAGGCGCAGGAGCAGGGCCGGCTGTGCAGGAGGCGGCTCTGCAGGAGGCCCTGCGCAGGCCGGGCTGCGTCGGGGCCCGTCCCCAGGCCTGGGGCCGCTGGCTCTCACACTGGGCAGCGTGGCCCTGGGGCCCGGGCGCCCTGATGGCTGGGGGCAGGCCGGGCAGGGCCGGGCCCCAGGGACCTACCAGCTTCCACCGCTGCTCAGGAATGCCGCCCACGTCCACGGGCTGGCGCTCGGCCACGTTCAGGAACCGCGCCTCGGGGACGGCGATGGCACAGATGATGTGGATCCACCTGGAGGGCAGGGCGGGGTCACAGGCCTGCTGGGCTGGGGCGTCACAGAGGGGCTGCTAGGCCAGGCTGGGCAGGGGGCCCACAGGTCAGGGGGAGGCGAAGGCAGAGCCAGGGCAGGACCCAGTCCCCACCCTGGAAGTGGCTGTCAGTTGGTGGGAATAAGGGACCTCAAAGGGCAGCGTTCACCGCGCCCCCAGCCACACTGTCACAGCACAGGGAGCTAGGAGGTGACGGCTGGCACCCTTGCACCGGGGACAGGGGCTGGGGGCACGCACCTGCTGTCGGTGGTGGTCTGCAGTGCGCCCCCCCGGAGGTTACACAGGCAGCACTCCTGTGGGAGGGCAGGACAGCGAGGCCAGGTGAGGCCACCTCCCCCGCCCTGTCCTCACCCACCCGAGACACAAAGGGACAGGCAGGAGGGTGTGGGGTTCCACGCTCAGCACAGAGGTGGGAAGCCACGGCCCTCGGAGCCACCCCTGGAGAGGGCCGGGTGCGGTTACCGCAGTCCAGGCATGCGCCGTGCACCGGGAACACGTCCAGCCGTCCCTGACCAGCTCGGGGCGGACGCCATAGCAACCTGCAAGACAGAGGGGCGGCCGAGGTCAGGGACATGGCCTGTCACCAGGGCTGCACCAGGGCCAGGGCACTCAGGGGCAGTGGGGGCACTTAGAGCAACCGCTCTGACCACTCAGCCTCAGTCCCAGGCCACTGCGCGGGAGCGAGCGGCTGCAGAGCTGCGGGGACGCGGATGCCGGCCAGCGGAGCCCTGCCACCCTCGCCAACCCCGGCGCTCGAGGAGCGAGGAGGGTCCCCTGCCCTGCTGGGAAGGGGCTCAGCTGGTCTGAAGGGGAAGCAGCCCCCCAGGGTCGAGAGCCAGCAGAGGCTCGGCCAGGCCTTCAGGCCCTCGCGGCTCCGGCCACCACAGGGTGGCGGTGAGCAGGGCCCGCTCTGCAATGGGGCCCAGGGTTTGGGAATGGGGGGTGCAGGCTCGGCCACACCAGGCCTGGAGCCCTGCACCACGCGCCCCGGGAGCCCCCTGCCTAGACCCAGCCCCCGGCCAGCACACAGCCCTGCAGGGACACCAGGACCCTGGACAGGCCGCGGCAGCCTCCCAGCAGCGCAGGAGCCCAAGGTGCTCAGGGTGCTCCCTCCCCCGCCGCCGTGGCCTCTGCACCTGAGGAAGGGACAGCCTGTGCCTGACCAAGCCTCTGAGCAGGGCAGGTGGCAACGGTGAGGACAGGCCAGCCCCCGACTGCACGGGAATCACCTCACCACAGGGGTCACTGGTGCCTGATGGCTCCTCACTGCAGAGGACTGGCAGGACCTGGCCAGGAGCCCCGTGGCCAGGGGAGGTGCAAGGACGCTGCCCCTGGGGCCGCTCAGCGGAGAGGCCGGGAGGCGCGGGCCTTCCTGGCTGTCTCTGGCGCGGCCTCTGAGGTGAGCTGGCAGGCCCAGGCCCAGGCCAGGACGGGCCGGGTTCTGTGGGCTGTCCCCACCAGAGGCTGGACACTTGGGCCACACCTCACCTCCTGGGCACTGCGGGCAAGGCCGCGCCCTCCCCTCAGCCAGCACGTGGGCGGCCCTGCCCTACAGCGGAGTGGCCCCCCACCCGGGCACTCACTGGCGTGGACCTGCAGGCAGCACTTGGCGCAGGCGATGAGCAGGCTGGTGCCGTCGTCGTCCACGCAGGAGTTGGCGGGCAGCGGCTCCGTGTTCCCGCCGCTGCAGGTGAAGCACATCTCGGGGATCAGGGGCCGCGTCTTCTGGCCACTCCTGGAGGGGGGCGGGGTGGCGGGGCCCTCCGCAGCAGAGGCTGGCGCCGCCGTCTCCGTCTGCAGGGACTGCAGGGAGGCGGCCTCCAGCGCGGGCAGAGCCCTGCTCGGGGCACTGGTTCCTGCACCCCAGTTCCCAGGCCAGGCCGTGGCCACCCTCACCCCCACCCGCCCCACCTGCTGGCTCTGGGTGAACTGCCTGGACGTGGGCCTCTCCCTGGGCGGCCGCGGCTCACCTGGCTGTAGGGGTAGAAGAGGGTGCAGACGGCGCAGTAGGGCTCGGTGAGGGCGGCCGCGGCGTTGAGCCTGCGCTCGGCCTGGAAGCTGGCGGCCTTGCTCTTCCACTGCAGGGGCAGCAGGGGCCTCAAGGCCTCGGGGTCGCTCGCGTCCTCCTCCCCGGAGAAAGGCAGGGCCTCTGGCACAGCAGAGAGCGGGCAGCCTGAGTCCGCGCCCCGCTGCTCCCGCGCCGCCCCAGGGAGGGAGGGACCCCGCAGGCGGCGGCCCCACAGGGTCCCTGGCCCTTCACTCGCCCCCACTGCGCCCACACCTCCTGGTCTGTGTGCCGTGACGAGGTGGGGACACGCCTGACTGGTCCTCAGAGCCTCCCCGGTGCCCAGGCTCCTCAACAAGGTGCCCTCCCTGGCTGAGGACCCGCAGAGGCCCGTTGGCCTTCCCTGTCCCTGCCCCCTGGGCCCACCCGGGCCTGGCTGGTGGGGGACGGTGCCCAGCAGAGGCCGGGCCCTGCCATCGCCGCAATTCCTCTGCACCCGGGCCGCATGGCCGGCAGCAGGCTCCTGTCCTCAGGTCTGGACCCGTGACTCGGGTGAAGGCGGGTCTCGGGCATCGCAGCTTGCCAGGGGACACGCCTGCCCCGAGAAGCTGCAGCCCTCCCCAGCCTCTGCTGTCCTCCCCTGGACCCGTGGTCCCATGGCCACCTGGCTGCCCCGTGGTCTACCCCCGCTTCCCCCACGGCCACACAGTGCCGTCTCCACGGGCCAGGGTGCTCCTCCTGGCCTGGCCGGCAGCCCAGGGGGCCTTCCGGAGCCCCGGGCTTGGTCAGCTGTGCCGCCACTCCTGGCTTCCCCAGAGGGGAGCCGGCCAGCCCTGACACCCACCCCCAGCACCCCTGGGGCGGGGCGCAGGACCTCAAGCGGAGACTGCTCTCCTGGCCCCAGCCAGTGGACAGCCAGCACGGGCAGGGAAGGCCCCAAGTGGCCCACGGAGCCGAGAGGAATGGCTGGCTCCTCTGCCGCCCCAACCCCAGGGTCTAGAGCCCCTCTGCTGAGCCTTCAGATGGGACCCAGGTGAAGGGAGCCGCCCGCACAGTTTCGGACCCCACACGCGTCTGGTGTCACCAAAAGCCTGAGGCGGAGGGGGACAGTGGCTCAGGGGCTCCCGCACACAGGAGCGGGCCATGCTCCGGCCCTGGGTGGTGACAGGCTGCAGCCGCCTGCAGCCAGCCCAGTGAGGGCAGACCCGGAGGCCCCTGCTGGGTCTCCTGCCACTCAGGCAGCCTGAGGACAGACCTCTGCCCGCGGGTTCTGTGGACAGACAGGGTCGGGGCAGGGAGAGGAGCCGTGCGCCCCCGCCACGGAGTCCTGCGACCCGCAGAGCCACACGCAGCACCCCACCTGAGGGGCCAGAGCACTGCCCCGCAGCACGCACACGGGCGCTGCCCACGTTCTGGGAGCCGACTCCGCGACGGGCATCTCAACAGATCCCGAGGCTGCGGGAGGCTGTGGTGGGGGCTGGGCAGGACCAAGGGCACGGGGCGTGGTGGCCGCAGCCCAGGACTGGGCAGGAGCAGCGTCAGCACAGCTGGAGGGCCCAGCCAGGACCAGAGGCAGTGAGGCCACTGCACCCCGTCACAGCAGCCTGCCACCTGCCACGGCTACCGAGCGCCTGGCACCAGGCCACGTGACTTCTGGGCAGCACTCCCCTCAGGGACCACAGGCCCCTGCACGAGTGAGGACGCTGAGGAGCAGGCAGGCCCTGCCCTGCACTAGCCACGGATGCTTCGGGCCCAGGGTCCAGCAAGGCCAAGGCCAGAGTGGGAAGCAGGTGTGGGGCAGGTGCAGGACGGGTGCGTGGTCTCGGGACAGTGAGGGCCACAGGAGGAGCATCGGGCTGTGGCCACCCTGGGGCCCCACAGGGGGCCGTGTGCTGGGGCCCCGAGGAGTCTGGGGCAGGCTCAGACAGCCTGGCCGCAGTGGGTGACGGTGTGGGCAGAGGAGGCCAGGCAGGGGCGCTGCTTCCCAGGTGACCTGCCAGTGGGGAGGACCAGAGACCGGGGGCTCCTGGAGCGGCCGGCGGGGACCCTGGGTGTGGGGGCTGCAGGAGAGCTCGAGCCCAGGGCCAGGGCCTGGGGGCCCGCTCACCCTCGTCACTTGAGGCCTCCTGCTTGACCACGGACAGCGGGGACCGGGTGGGCGGCCTCCCCAGGGGGTGGCGCCGGCTCTTCTTGATCTCCATCTTTAATTTGGGGAAGGCGGCTGGGACCTGAAAGAGAACACAGCGTCCCTGTGAGGCGCGGCTCCCTGACCCCAGACAGGCTGCAGCTGGGGTGGCAAGGGACGATGGGCGTCCCTCTGTGCCGGGTCCCTGCGCGCCACCTGCCACCTGCTGTGGGAGAGCCGCGGCGAGGGCCACTCCCGCCACCTACCTGCACGCCCCCCGCGTGGGCCCTGCTCTCCTCCTCGGGGCCGGTTAGCTCCATGGGGGCTGCCTGCGGGCCAGGCCCGTGGTCCCTGTCGGGCGCGGCGGTGCTGGCGCGGGGCACCAGGTAGAGCATGGGGATGATGGGCCGCGGTCGGGCCTCGCGCTCCTCGCCGGGCGCCTCGGGGAGCACCACGTTGAGGGGTGCGGGCGGGGCGCTCTCCTCCGAGGCCACAGAGTCGGGGAGCAGCACTGGGGGCTCCTCGGCGGGGACCAGGGCTGGTGGGGGTGGCGGCGGCAGCTGGGGCAGCAGCTGGGGCGAGAGGGGGCCGTAGCTCTTCTTCTTGCGGTCACTCTTGGCCTTGCCTGGCCGCAGCTTGCACCGCCCGTCCTCTGTGGAGAGAGGAGGCCGCTCAGAGCCTGGCCGGGCCACAGGCCGAGGGCCCAGCCTGCTCTGCCAGGGGCTCTCTGGGAAGACCCTGGCCACAGCAGCGGCTGCTGGGACACAAGGTCCCCGCTGGCCCCAGTGGGCAGAGCCAAGTTCAACAGGGGTCACTGCTGGGACTGGGAAGCAAGTCCTTGCTCCTCATCAGGAACTGGCCTGAGGCAGCTTCTGCGCCGAGGACCTGAGGACCAGGCTGGCTGCCTCCGCGGGCCTCTAGACGGAGAGCCCGGCCCAGGGGCCAGAAGCACCTGAGCCCGAGCTGCTGCCTGGGTGGCTGCCAGCACTCCTGGCTGCCCGTGGGGCCAGACCTCCAGCACGGACCGCAAGCAGTGCTGGCGCACGGCGGGAGGACAGGTGGCCTGGAGGCCCCGGGCACGGAGCCGCTGCAGGGGCGGAGGAGCCAGAGGCAGGGTCTTCCGTGGCTTTTTTTTTTTTTTTTTGTGGTACCGGGGATTGGACTCAGGGGCACTCGACCACTGGGCCACACCCCCAGCCCTTTTTTGTACTTTATTAGAGACAGGGTCTCACTGAGCTGCTAAGTGCCTCGCCATTGCTGAGGCTGGCTTTCCTCGATCCTCCTGCCTCGGCCTCCCGAGTGCTGGGATGACAGGTGTGCGCCACCGCCCCCAGCTGTAGTGGCATTTTAACTGGTGCCAGGACAAGCACGCAGTGGGTCAGTGGTGTGGGCAGCGGAGCTATGGCCCTCAAAGATGGCCTCACCCTGATCCCCAGAACCTGGTGCGCGTCACTGTGACAAAAGGGACTGTGTATATGGAACAAAGCAAAGGGCCTTGAGCTGGGGTCACCCAGGGTCACCAAGGGGTCCTCCTGAGAGGAGGCAGGAGGGCGCGGTGGCAGCAGCCCAGACCCACCCTCTAGGGCAACCAGCCCACAACCCTCCCCGCTGCCACCTGGGGCTCTGCCGGCCTCGCATGGAGAACAGGGACGCAAGGTCCCATCTGCCCCCACACCAGCCTCCGCTGCAGGGGACAGGGACAGGACGAAGCCCCCCAGGCCAGCTGTCCTGTTTCCAACCTTCCGTGCATTTGGGGGCCAGCACAGAACCTCGCCGAAGGGGCCGCGGTGCAGAGTCCACGGCCTCAGGACAGGGTCCAGAACGGCCTGCACCTGGCCCTCAGGTACTCAGCACCCGGATGAGGAAGGGGCCTGAGGCCTCCGCACACCCAGCCGGGCCTTGGTCTCCAGGAGGTACGGGCAGTGGAGGCACACAGGGCCTGGCCAGCCCCGCACAGCGGAGGGAGAGTCCCATGAGGGGCTGGAGGAGGGACATGGCCAGGGGCCCCCGCCAGAGGCTCTCTCAGCCTTTCTGGTTCTGGGCTTCCGACACGCGTCCAGGCCCAGGCCCACGCCCAGGCCCGCCCAGCACAGGTGCTGAGGAGACTGGAAGGCCACGGCCTTTCCTGGGAACGAGGCGCAGCCCAAGTGCCCGAGGCCGGCTGGAAGGCGCGGGGGTTCCTGAGCGTCCCCGGCAGCCCTGTCAGGCCCTGCCCTGCGCAGTGGCCAGCGTGGCCTGGCAGCCTCTGCCATCTCTGTCCCAAAGCCAGTCGCCAGCCTGGCGCTGCCCCGAGGCGAGTCTCCCGGAGTGCTCGGCCAGGGCCGCCGGAGCCGCTGCCGTCCGGCCAGGCAGGCCTGCGGTGGGTCCCCGGCCTCCTGCACGGCCCCCGCGGCTGCTCTTCCAGGACCTGATGCAGCGGAGTGGGTGGGGACCAGGCAGCCAGCGGAGGGCCTGGCACCTGCCCGACGTCCCCTCAGGACTCTGCCCTGCCCACCTCAGCGACAGGCCCGACATCCCCTGTGGCTGGGCTCACCCCGCAGCACGAGGTGCTGCCCCCAGGAGGGCCCCGTGCTGTGGGAGTCCCCGCCTCCCCACGCCTCGGAGGTGGCTCCGCGGTGGCCAGGGCTGGGCGTCCAGGCGGAGCGCCGGCCCTGGGCAGGGACTGGGAGCAGCTCCTGGCCCGAGACCAGCAGCCCCGCCCGCCTGCCGGCCCTGCCCGGGCCACGCTCGCTCCTTCCAGCAGCCGCCCGCAGCCACAGCTACGCGCGGCCACCACCTCACGGAGCCCTGGGTCCTGAGGGCCCCACCGGCCTCGATAAGGGCTGCACGACCAGGCAAGGGCCCCCAGGCTCTGGGCAGTCAGGGGCCCGTGCGGCTCCCTGGGCACACTTGGCCTCGGCCTGTGGCACCATGTCCACCCCCAAGCAGGGGCCTCGCTCCCACCTGGAGGGCAGTGTGCTTGGAAAGGGGACGCTGGAGAGGACCACGGGAGGCCGGGGAGTCCCTGGGCGAGGGCCTCAACAGCCAGTCCTCTGGCTCCTCAGAGCCCCAGAGAAGTAGGGGACACAGTGTCCCTCAACAGCCGGGCTCAGGCAGACGCACGAGCGAGAGCCCACTGTGGAGGGGCCGCGAGCCCCTGCTGGGCAGCGGGGCGAGCGGAGGCGCCGTGGCCAGCAGCAGCCCTTGTCCAGCCAGGCCAGCCAGGCCCTGCTCCGTGGAGAGGGATGACCGCGGCACCGCCCAGACCCCTCCCAGGAGCCTCCAGGCTGACCCCATCCTCGCCGCCTCAGCCCCTGGGCGCCCCCACTCCGCGTCCCACACCCACTGGTCCCCAGGGGCTGGCACCTGGTGAAGACCCCATCCTCCCAGGCCGGGTGACAGGGCGGGTGGGCCTGGGCCTCTCCCTGTCCCTCGCCTGACCCTGTGTCCCCGCTCCACCTCACACTCACGCCCCTGGAGCCCACCCCCGGGAGCTCGCGCCTGGACCCATGGCCCACGGGGACCCCGACGCCCTGATGGGGTGAGCCCTTGCGCAGGGCCCAGGGGTGGCCCCGGGGAGCAGCCCGTGCCCTCCCGGCCCCACGGGCAGCCATGCCCAGCAGGCACCACCGAGGCGCAGGCGGCCCCGGGGCTGGAGCGTGAGCCCGGCCACCTGGCCACGGCGGAGGCGAGGGCGGACGGAGCCCCTGGAGGACGCGGTGCGGCTGGGGCTGGGCGGGTTCTCCACCCAGCCTCGGGAGGAAGCCCCGGCCCTCCTGGGACGCTGGACTCCAGCCTGCGGAAGGCGACAGGCCGCCCCACACAACCGAGCCTGCTGTGGCGTCTTCCTCGCTTCAGTGCAGTGGACCAGGGTCCAGGCCTCCCGGGCCACGTGGGTGCCACACACGAGCGTCCCCCAGGACGTGCGAGGCTGTCCCTCCCGTCTCGGGCCTTCTCCCTTTCCTGCCAGGGCCTCTAGCTGACCGTCCTCAGCTGTCCTGAGTGCTCAGCTTCACAGGAGAGGCCACAGGGCTCCCAGGCGGTGGCCACGGCTGGGCGTCTCCACCAAGGCAAGCTGCGGGCCTTTCCCTCTCGGGGAGGGCCTGGAAGACGCTGTGCTGGAGCAGGGGACACGGACTGTCCCCGGGGCCTCAGGAGGCCAGGCGGCTGCACCCAGGTCCAGCCCAGGGAGCTCCGAGCCAGACTGCGACCCGGGACGAGAGAGGGTCAGCGAGCGAGGTCTTAGGCCCCAGGGGCCACGGCACAGGCATGGGAGGAGGAGCCCCCACCTCAGGAGCCCTGCTCCAGGGACCCCTCCAGGACCCTCCATTCGTGCACCCCTCTCAGGTCCCGCAAGGCCGACGGCCAGTCCCGAGTCTGGAGGCTGCAGGCCTCTGCAGCTCTGCTCTCGGCCTCGCCCGCTGGCGTCCGCACGGGCAGGCCTGCAGGCCAGGACGTGGCTGCTCCAGGCCTGGGGGCCCGGCTGCCTGGGGAGCGGCCGCACGTCAGGACCGCTCCTGGCCCTGGCTCCTCTAGACGCAGACGCACTCCACGGCGTCGCGTCCCGGCCCTTAGGAGCGGCCTCTCTCTAAGCCACGCCTTCTTTGCCCGGCTTATGGCCGAGACTGGCCACCGGGCTGCTGGGCCGGGGTCACCACCTGGCCAGTCTGTGGCCTCATGGCTTTCTTGATCAGGCAGAGTCTCCCTGGGGACCTCCTGCTGCCGCCACCCTTGTCCATTCCCTTGCCAGTCTTGCCTTGGGCAGGTTGACCCTCCTGTCCAGCTGGGTCCTGCTGCCCTGGGCACCTGCTGACACACATGTGCAACCCCGACCGGACCTGCACTCGGGAAGGGTCAGAGGGGGCCGCCCTCGCCCCTCCCCAGGGCCAGGGCAAGTGTGAACCAGGAAGGACAGGCAGCGACAGGACGTCAGCAGGGGAGTCCCCGCGGTGTGGAGGGGGCATTCCTGAAAGAGCCCTCCCCTGTGAGCTCAGGCCTGGGGACAGCCTGGGAGGGCACTCGTGCTGCAACCCCACAGTGGCCTGCCCTGGGTCCAGGAGGAGGGGACCGTCCACCACATGTGCCCTGGTGGGTGTTTTCATAACATGCGCCCCCAGCGAGCTGCCGGGACCTGGCCCGAGAGCAGGCGGCCAGCGGAGCAAGTGCCAGCTCCTTCCAGGACACAGGAGCGGGGCTGGGCGGGGCTGCCCGCTGCCAGGGTGCCACCTAGACTGACCTTCGGTGCCCTCGGCTTCCTGCAGAAGGCCCTGGGGCGGCTGCAGCTCCTCCTCCTCCTCCTCGTGGTCAGCCTCCTGCGCGGCCTCCTCCTTCACACAGCCTCCGGCCTCCTCTAGCAGGGCCGCCGCAGCACCCTCCTCTGGAGACTTGGGGTCTTCGGCCTTGGGCTTCTTGGGCTGCGTCCGCTTGCGGTGGGACCTGGAGATGGGGGCGCATCAGGACTGGGAGCGCCGCCACCAGAAGGCCCCCACCCACCTGGGCGGCGGCCCGCAGGCGGGAGGCAGGGAGGCCTGGCCTGCGGGGCTGAGGAGGGCGGGCTGCTGGCAGCTGGAGGTGGGCGCTGCCCCTCGCCCGAGGGACGGAGGAGTGGGCTGGAGCGAGCGGCGCGGAGACACGGGCACGCATGGAGACAGCGGCACGGACAGGACGCGGGCACTTACGCCAGCCCCGGCTTCCTGGTCTGCTCTCTCCTCCTCTCTAGACTGGGCCTTCTCTCCTCCTCAGTCTTTCTCCAGTGTCTGTTTTCTTTCAGACTAATTTGTCTAGAATGTAAATTTCAGGGAGTTTTTCTCTAGCGCCTCCGTGGGACCCCCCAGGATGCTCTGCTGGGGCCTCACCCTGAGCACGTGCCCACTCGGGCCCCCTCTCTCTACGGTCCTGCTGACACCCAGGCTCCAGCTCCCCTGCAGGCTCCTGCCCAGCCCTGGCACAGGGACGTTGCCACAGACCTGGGGCCAACGGGGAGGCCCCCGGTGAGGAGTTCAGGCTGAGGCCCGAAGGCGTGGCCCGGGGACAGCGGGGTCAACGGGGGGAAGGCTCAGTGGCAGGGGGTGGCCTGCCTCTTAGTGGCTGAGGCCTGGTGCAGGCTGGGGACAGAAGCTGCTCTAGACGGATAAGGGGCTGTGGCTTGCAAACTGTCCCTCCACCAGGAGCCGGGGCAGAGCCACGGCAGGGCGGGTCACTATCGCTCTCCAGAGGTGGAGAGGCCTGCGGCTGCGCTCTCCAGGGCTCTGTGTGGCCGCCTGGCCTCCCTGGGCAGCCGCGCGGGGCCGCAGCCAGTTCTGAGGTCCTGACTGAGACGCGGCCCCCTGGCCAGCGGCCCCCGTCCCTGCGTCACTGGTCCCTAGTGGGCTTCCTCTTCCTAACTAGAGCCCCCGCAGCCTGCCAGCACTGGGCGTGTCCTTGCTTGTCCCTGAGCCCAGGGAGGCCACTCGATGTGTGCAGCATGAACCCCACAAGATGACCAGTGGCAGAAGCAGGTGAAGCATTCAGATGGGGACATGGGACACATGGCGGGTGTCACACAGGCGGGGTGGTGCCATGGGGAGCACAGGCGGGTGGGGAGGGGCAGGGAGCCCTGACGGGGAGCAGCGGGGGGCCCCCCAGCCCAGCAGCCCCACCTCCAAGCAGCCCTCGGGCTGGGATGCCAGCTCAGGTGGGGCGGGGCCCTGGCACTAGAGGCGCCAGATGTCCCCAAGGCAGGCTTGTCCACCGGCCTAGAGTCGCCTCCAGCTGCAGGCTGGGCGGGCCGCGGACCCCTCCCGCCCCGGGCAGCACTCGCAGGTGGCCTCCTACCCACGCGCTGGCCTGGGCTCCTCACGCCAGCCTCCGGACAGTCCCTGTCCCTACCCTAGAGGCCTCTCCCAGGCTCGCCCCACCCCTCCACGGAGGACCCAGGGCCCAGGAGGCGCTGGGCAGCTCCCCTGCTGGCCCCCGTCGTGCCCCCAGGGAACACGGAACCACCACCTGGGAGCGTGGAGCGGGAAAGCCGAGGCCCGTGAGGACGCCCGTGGGCAGGGGCGCGGACGCCTGGGCCTCCTCCACGCTGTCCTGCCTTCTCGGCTCCCCTGCACGGCCCCTCAGCCGCCCTCCCCGACGCCGTGCGACGCTAGGGCCTGTGCCTCCGGAGCCCCACCACGCTGGTCCAGGGCCGGGACCCCTCTGAGTGCCCAGTGTCCTCAGCACCCAAGGTGGCCGCATCCTCGCGGTGCCCCTGCTGGGCCCTGGTCCTGCAGGCCTCGGGAGGGCCGCCTGCTCCCCAGGGCCGCCCGGCGCGCGGCCAGCTGGAGGCTCCTCGAGGCCAGGCTCAGTGCACGGTCCCCACAGCAGCCTCTGCTTCTCCGGGTACGAGGGCGCCCCCCCGGGACTCAGGGGCTCTGTCTTGCTGCGCCCGCGCTCTCCTGGCCCAGACCTGACTGCCCAGGCCTCCTCGGGGTTTGGAGCCAGGCTGCTGCCCGTCCTGCGCCGTGGCCCGCGCTCCGCGGGGTGGATGAGCAGGCTCTGCAGACAGCCGGGCAGGGCGGGAGCGAGGGGACCCGTCTCCAGGCCTCTGCCCTCGTGGTTGCAGGGAGGTGGCCCTCCTGCCCAGAGCTGCCAGAGTGACCTTGCAGGGCCGAGCTGCCCGTCTTCCACGGGCACGAGGTGGCGCAGACACGGGGAGCCGCAGGCCGAGAGCACGCAGGGCCGCAGCTGCGCCCACCCGGCAGGGCCCTGTTGCCCATAGCTGCCCGCCGCCCCGCCTGCCCCGCGGGCTCTGCCGCCACCGTTCCTTGAAGTCACAGACACTGTGCAGCTGCTCCTGCCCGGCTCCTGCTCGCCTGTTGCTGGCCGAGTGGCATCTTCGAGGGTGCGGGACTGGCGGGCACTGACCGTCCAGGCCAAGCCGGCGTCACCTGGCTGGGCGACACCAGCCGACGGCTTAGTCCAGACAACAGTCCTGACACCTTCAAGAAGGAGGCGGCGTCCCTTGGGCCTCGGCTGGCAGGAGGGAGTGGACACCGTGGTGAGGCCCTGTCACCGGGGCGCAGGACGCACAGCCGGCACTCGCGGCAGCTGTCGGCCCAGCGCGGAGTCCAGGCAGCCGGAGCGCAGGCCGCGGGTGACTCTGGGCCTGGGCGGGAGTCTGTCCAGCTCAGGGCCCTGGTCTCCGCTAAAGTGGCCCTGTCCTGGTGCTGGTCCCCCAGCCCCGCCCAGGCAAGGACCTGTGTGGACTCAGGGAAGCCAGCATGGGGGCTCTGAGGGAGGGCGGGCGCGGCGGGCACTGGGCGGCAAGTCCTCTGGAGGCCGGCCGGGGCCTGGCGCTGCGGTGGAGTCCAGCAGAGGCTCGGGACGAGGACAAGCCAGGCAGCACTGAGCACGGCGCGGGGGCCAGGCGGCGGGTGGCAGCCTGCTCACAGCCGCTCTTCACCCTCCGGGCTGGCCAGGAGCCAGGGCCAGGACACCACGGCCACACTTGGCGGGTGGAGGAGATGCTCCATCTGGGCTCTGGGTGGGGACACGGGGTCCCACCGTCCTTCCTGGTGGCTCATCCACGGGCCTGCTGGGGCCCAAGGCGGGCAGCTCAGGAGGAGCTCAGTGGGCACCAGAGGGCACGAGCCTGGCCGCGGGGAGCGGCCTGTGCAGTTCCATGTGTCCTACTTGTCACGGAAAACCATACAAGTGGCCCTGACAGGGGGGGCCCTCGGGACAAGGCCTGCTGTGGAAGGGAAGCCCCTGGCCGGCCCAGCTCAGGCGGGCCGTCCGTGTCCCACAACTCCGAGGTGCCCAGTGGGCCACACTGACGGAGGCTGGGCCAGGGAGGCCCCTGGGGGAGGCGCACACGGCAGCCCTAGGCCCAGGGCAGCGGCTCCAGCCGGGGACCCCCGGTGGCGCCCGCGGGGAGGGTGAGGCAGTGGCCAAGGAGGTGGCTCCGCAGCCCACAGAGCCTAGGACGCCACCGAGAACCACCCACCACCCACCCAGTGTGACAGGCCCGTCTGAGGGACAAGCCAGGCCACTGTGACACTAGCCGAGGATGGCTGCTGGGCGGCCAGCCCCACCCAGGAGGGGGAGACGGGGCAGGAGGGCAGGCAAGCTCGGAACTCTCCAGAAAGGAGCAGGTTCCTGCCTAGGAAGGGGCATGCGGCAGGCTGCAGCCTGGTGGCCCTGGCGTCCTCGGTGTCCTCTTGGCAGGCTCTGCAGACAGCCTCTAATCCCATTCTGTTCCTGGACCGTGGCGCCTGTTTATTGGCAATCCACTCTGTTGACCAATTAGCCTGAGCCACAATCAATTAACCATTATGCAAATAGCCCATCCAGGGCGGGAGCTGGAGCCCGCTGCCCGCGGCCCGCGGCCCTGCGGGAGCTGCCCGAGCCCTGAGCAGCCTCAGCACCGAGCGGCTTCTGGGAAAGGCGGAGAGCAGGACATCAAGGAACAGAGCCCAGGGAGGCTGGCCGCACTGCAGGCCAGGAGGCTGTCAGGAAGAGCCCAAGAACATTGCAGAACACACTGACCACTGGCCACGAGAGGCTGGGGGGGACAGGTGGACAAGGCCGAAACCGCCCCCCACGCAGACTCGGCGACAGACATGGGCGCGCCATGCTGAGGACTCGAGCAGCCGCCGGGCAGGCTCCAGGCCTCTAGGCTCCAGGCCCGCCGTTGGGCCCACGCTGCCCCCGAGGCCCTGCCCTACTTAGCGGCTGGGCCAGGGCTGGGTCGACCCACAGGTGGCCAGCAGCTGCTAAGGGAGCAGCCAGTGCCCCAAGGACAGGGAGGTGGCCTCCAAGCCAGGCCAGAGCACTGCCCGCTTGGGTGCGGCCCACTCCAAGACAGGCTGATAGTTTTAAGTGGTTCAAGAAAGAAAGCCACCACGTCACACAGCAAGCGAGGGTCCTGAGGGCCAGCCACGGCGTCCGTGGGCACAGGCGCGGGGACACAGGCATGTGCGTGCCTGCGCTGAAGGCCTGCGGCCCCTGGGCTCTGAGCCCTGCTGAGCTGCGTAGACGGGCCGGAGACGGCCGGCTGGCCCGCGACCCGAACGCCTGGCCCTCCCAGGAGGCGTGGCCCGCGCTGCAGGCCGCCCGGCTCCAGCTCACACTCGGTGGCTGCTGACTCCTCCTTGGGGACAGACAAGTGCAGGCAGCTCAGCGCCCGGGAGGCGCAGGGCGCTGGGGCTGCTCAGGCGTCCACTCTGCGTGCTGGGCCTCGTCCTCAGCAGACCCTGCTCGTCCCCGGCCACTGGGGGTGCAAGCAGACACGCTGGGCGGGACCATGCTGTCGGGAGCAGGCCCAGGGCGCCGCGAGGTGAGCTGGAGCCCACGCCGTCCCTGAGGACCGAGCCGCAGCGGTCTCCTCCGGCCTCACAGCCCCGGGCAGGAGGGCGGGGCTGGGAGACCCCGGAGCACCCTGTGAATGCTGCCAGCTCTCAACCAACCAGGGTCCTAGTGTCCTCACACCACAGCCAAGGCAGGAAGCACAGGGGACGTGGCGTGGGGTGCCCCGCTGGGGAGCCGCGTAGCTGGAGGGCGCCCACCCCGAGCTTGGGCTCAGAGGCAGGAGAGAGGAAGGCAGACTCGAGCCCCCCTGCGGGAGTGACCTGAGCACTCCTGTCCCCCAGGGCGGGGTGCGGGCAGCCCTGGCGACCCACCTGCGGAGGAGCTTGGCCTTCAGCGAGGCCCGGGAGGCACTCCAGGAGCTGAGCTCGGGGCTGCTCAGAGCCGTGGGCCGCGTGTGGTCCAGCACCGTGAGGTCCTTGCCCTGCTTCCACAGCTCGTAGCGCTCGGGCTGCAGGATGCGCACGAAGACGTCCATGGAGATCTTCACCATGTCCTTGCGGCAGGTGCACTGTGGGGCAGAGACAGACGCCTGGCGCCTCCCGCCGCGGGCAGCCCCGCCGCCCACGCAGGCCTGGGCTCCACAGACCCCCAAAGCCGGCAGAGCCCCTGGCAGCCCCTGCCCCACCCTGTCCTGCCACTGGGAGGGGCAGCTCCTCTCCCCAGGGAAAAGGCCGTGACGCCCCCTGCTCAAGCTCTCGAACCCCAGGCCTGCCAGTGCCGTCCTGGCCCCACTTGGCAAATGCCTGAGGGCCAAGCACAGGCCCAGGCAGGCGGAGGAGGGTTGGAGCTGGCGCCACAGCCAGCGGAGGAGCCCAAGGCGACCGGCCGCGAGCAGGCAGCCACTGCACTGCCTCCTTCCATGCTCCCCTCGTGGACAGACCCACGGGACGTCCTCAAGGCAGGAGCAGGTGGTGCAGCCAGGAGCAAGCCCAGGTGCGACCCGGGCTGCTGCCGCCTGAAGCGATGGCTGCTTGGAGCAACGAAGGCGCGGGAAGAAGTTCAGAGGCGAACTGGAAAACAAACAGCTTTTTATTCTGATAACTTTTCTCTCTGGCTCTAACAACGACTAACACGCGCCACACACACCACCAAAAAATGGCGCAGACCCGATCAGCAACCTCGGCTCAAGTCACTTGAGATCCCGGGCCAAGTCCTGTGAGACTACGGAAGGCGGCAATGCCCAAATCTCCATGGCCCATAGTCAACCGCAATTTAAGCCATCTCCCCACACAGGGCTCCTGCACCGGGCGGCCACCTCCTCCTGCGCCTCACCGAGGGCCTCGCTCACCTGAGCCACCCCTCATGGGGCCTGAGGGAGAGCCTGCCAGAAAGGAAGCTGGGCGCGGGGACTTGGCTAAGGACAGCGCTGCCCGGCCACAGGCAGGGCAGGCACAGCGGGCCTCCTGCTGGGCGGGGCAGGGCGCCACTTGTGCCTGGGGTCCCTGGCAAGCTGCAGCCCCACGGGGGACATGCTAAGATGCCCATCCACAATCCCCGCGCTGCACAGCGCTGTCCCCAACCCGCCCCACTGTCCTCATGGTGTGGCCTCCACAGCACCCGGGATCAGCCATGGGCCGTTGGGGCCAGAAGACCCAGGCCCCGGGCGTCACCCTAGAGGCCACCCCGGCTGCTTTCCTGGCTCTGTGCAGACCTGGGAAGGCAGACCTGGGAAGGCAGCCAGGGCCTGGTCTCCACGTCCCTGACCAGGACGGGGTGGGGTGGGGGGCAGGGAGGCGGCCCTACTGTGAGAGGGGGGTGGGGGAGGCGACCGCGGTCTAGCGCAGGGGTGGCAGGTTGTGTCCACCAGGACCAAGCCACAGACGTCCTCAGCTCTGAAGGCCTGTCTGACCTCTCCGTCTGCCCCGGGAGCTTAAAAAGCATCACGGACAGTGCGCGAATGTCTCAGCCAGGCTGTGTGCTAATAAAACTTTATCCGCACAGACCAGGCAGTGTGTCACGGGCGGGGCAGTGGCCGCTGACTCCTGCCCAGCAGCAGGCGGCTGAAGCACGCTGGGCCTCTCCTGGGGCCAGGGGTGTGGGTGCTCAGGCTGGGGACAGGGCGCCACTGCCAGGCGCCCCAGCTCTGAGGACCAGTCCTCGTCTCCTGGGGAGGCAGGTGCCCAGGGACGGGGATACAAGCAGCCCGGCGTCCTCTGGCCCTGCCCTGAAAGCCCAGGGGGAGCCTGCGGCGTCCCTGTCCATCAGCCGGGCCGGGTTCCGGAGCAGCCGACGCGCCTCTGCTTTCAGGCCCCCGCGCGTCGGGGAGGGAAGGACACTGGCAGGAAGGACGTGCTGAGCGTGACCGTCGAGCCCCGACGAGCCTCCCAGGCCCTCCTCCACACACCGCGTCCGTGGCCCCCGATCGGGCGCTTCTGGGGTGCCGGTGCCTGGAGTCCCCACAGCTCCGCCACCCCACGAGCGGCCACTGTGCCTCAGGCTGGCCCGGCCCAGGCCTTGGGATCGGGAAGGCCCGCCAGTGCCGAGCAGGAGGCGTGCTCACGCCACGTGACTCCCAGCACACTCGATCCGTTTAACGGAAACCTGCGGGAGCGAGGCTGGCCGTGGCCTGGCCGCGGTGGTGGCGGGGCACAGATGGCGCCAGTGCACTCCCGGCCAGGCCGCGGCCTGCCCGGTGCCGCCGTCAGCAGCGGCTTAAGGGACCTGCACGGAGCAGCTCTGCAACCACTTCGCCTTAAGCAATTAAGAAAAGCGCCTGTGCGCGCCCGCGGGGACGGCCGCCCGCTCCAGCAGCCGCCCGGGCCTGCAGCCGGCCCGCCCCCACCCGGCCAAGGCTGGCCCGGAGTCCGGCAGCCCCCTGCCCACGGCTGCGCCACCCGCCAGGAGAAGCTATGTCACAGCCTGTCTGCAGCAGTCCTGGCCACTGCCTCCAGGGATGGCGGCCACGGGGACGTCCACACAAACGTGTCCCCGTGGGTCTGTAGAGGGGGGACAGGGGACCCGAGAAGGAAACAGTGGGAGGAGGCAGGCCCGGGGCCCCAGGGCAGGGCACAGCCTGTGGGGGCAGGCACCTGGCGGTCACTGTCCAGTGCCAAGCAGTGAGCAGCAGGACGAAGGCCACAGGGCCGTGGCCTGGCTTTGATTGGAAGGTTCTAGAAAGCAAGGCCCTGCGGCAAGCACAAAGATGGCACCTCCTCAGGGACCAGCCCAGCCGCATGCCAGGCCTCGGACACTGCCCCACCTCCCGGCTGGTGGGGCGGCAGAGCCGGGTGTGGGTCAGGCCTCCAGGAGTGGCTGGGGGCAGCCCTCGGGGCCTCAGTGGTGCCCAGTGAGAGGTGCCATCCAGGTCCAGTCACACACCCGTGTGGTCAGTCACGCCGTGGTCCAGTCACGCCGTGGTCCAGTCACACTGTGGTCCAGTCACACCATTTGTTTCATTAAGGACCCCCCCCCCCGCTGCTGCAGGCCGTGGAAGCTGCCATGCCACGCCAGGGCAGTGCTGCCCACCACAGACGTGCCCGCGAGGAGGCTCACAGCAGCCCATTTCTGCTGACCATGGGCCCACACACTCCCTGTCCCTGAAGTGCCTCAGGGAGGTGGGCGGCGCTCTCCCTGCCTTGCTGGGCAGGTGTGGGCCCTGCCCCCTACTGAAGGCCTGCCTGCGCCCACAGGGGAAGGTTCTGCAAGCAGGTAAGGGACGTGCCTGGGACGAGGCCCGCGCTCCAGGAGCCACATCCCCACAGGCCCCGCGCCGCGCAGGAGAGCTGGAGTCCCCAGAGGCTCTGGCCCGTCTCCCAGTGCTGACAGCAAGACTGCACGGGCCTTCAGCTTCCCGAGGTTTTGGACGACCAAAAAAAAAAAAAAAAAAAAAAAAACAAAGAAAAACCAGTTGCAGATGAGACTCTGCGCCTGTGGCCTAAGACCAGGAGCACGAGCTCCCAAACCCCAGCTCAAAGAGCACGCCCCACGCCGCAGCCACGGCACGAGTGCGCAGGAAGCTGGGCGGAAGGCTCCCCGCCACACAGGCCCTGCCCGACGCACCTGCAGCGCGACTGGGGAGACCGGAGCCAGCGGGCCAGGGCACGGGGCGCCTCCCATCACGGGCGCCAGCCCTCCAGGCGGGGTGCAGGGCCCCTCCCTGCGGCCAGGCCACCACGCGTGGCCCACCCTGCCCAGGCCAGATGGGCTCTCTGCTCCTCAGGCCAGAGCGCCAGGGTCAGACAGGAAGGAAGGACAGGGGCGCCTTCTCCTCCCTGCCCTGCCCTGCCCCTCAGGTGACCAGCAGGAGACTTATGACCACTGAGCTCAGGGGCCCAGAGCTCACCTGAGAGCTGCGCTCCCCCGTCGTCTGGTGCCCAGACACCAAGCCAAGAGCTGGGCAGCGGGGTGTCCCCAGCCTGAGAAGACTGACACGTTCCTCAGCCCCCACGCCCATGACCAGTCTCGCAGGACCCCACCGCCGCGTTCCCTGGGAACGAGGGACCAGGGAGGGCTGGGGTCCCCTCGCACGGCGCGGGGCGGAGGCAGCACAAGCAGACCTCTCCTTCCCAAAGCACACAGAAGACAGACCCGGAGGGCGACGGGGTGGGAGTGGGCGGCCGTGCCTGGGTCGCGCCCTGTGCAGGGGCCAGCGGCACCAGCTGGGCCACCTGCCGTGGGGCCCAGGGCAGCGAGCCGCCCGCTGCCCCGCTCACACGGCACAGGAGGGGCGGCGGGGAGCAGGCAGCCCACCAGGGCGCTGCGCTCATTGTCACACAAAGCCCACAGCCTCGGGCAGGGTGACGGAGAGGGTCTCGCCACTTCCCATTTCCAGGGCACCCTGTCCGCTTGGGGCTGCTTCCCAACAAAGCCCGGGAGCCAGGGAGGGCAGCAGGCTGAGGCGGGAAGGGGCACCTCGGGCAAGTGCAGGACCAGGGGGGGCACGGCCCGTGCTTGCGTGTGGGCGGTCCTGCAGCCCCGGCTGTGGAGCCCCAGGGTGGCGGCTCCCCCTCCTCACGGAGGGCCTGTCCTGCCTCCTTGCGTCTCGCCTGGAGGAGGGGCAGGAGGCTCCCGGGGCCCCTCAGTAAGGGCCCAACTCCCCAGGGGGACTCCACCTGGTGACTGCATCACCCCAGAGCCCCCAGCGCCTACACCCATCGGTGGGGTAGGGCTGGATCTGGAGCAGATGCTGGGCAGGTGGACCCTTCTCAGGAGGAGGGGCTCCTGGTGCCCCCGTGCAGGCCCCCGTGGCCGGCTCTGCAGTGGAGAGGCCGCCCTTTCCCAGCCCTGACAGCCTGTGTGGGATCCCCAGAGCCAGGCAAGACCAGTGCGCTCTGGTCAAGTGATCCAAGCAGAGCAGCCGCAGGGCGCCAGGCCTCCCCAGCACCGCCCCGGCCCACAGCACCAGCACGCCCGCCTGCCGCTCCCTCCCGCGGCCTGTCTCATCGCCTGGGTGTGGCTTTGCCCGCTCCACAGGCCCTTGGGGCCTCGCGGGCAAACAGGCAAAGTCTCGAGTGGGGGTGACAGTGCTGGCTGACCCTCAGGAGCCCAGGGAGGAGCGGGGCTGGAGCGCCCCGGCTGCACCTCCCGCGGCAGGCCAGGGCCAGAGAGGGGCGCAGACTCTTCTCCCAAGCACCTCACACAGCCCTAAAGGGACAGGGGCAGCCACCACCCGCTCTGTGCCCTGGCACCCCCATCATGACACACTGCAGCTTGGTGTCCTGTCGCGTGTGGACAACAGCTGCGGTGAGTGTCCGCACCTCCCCTTGGTCACCGGGCACGTCTGGGAACATGTTCCATGCGGGAACCACGGGGCTGCCTCACCCTTCTTCCAAGTCATGTAATATTCCCCAGCCCAGGTGGCACCACACGTGCAGTCTCAGGGCCCCCAGGCTCCTGCGGCACGGGCGAGAGATGGCCACATGGCCCTCAGGGCCCTTTGTTGCAGCTGAGGGTGGACAGCGCGCACGTGGCCTGCAGCCTATGGCTTCACACTCCTCCTCTATGCGCACGCGCCCGGCCCACGCTCTGAGGGAAACCTGCCCGCGGTCCCCTGAAGCTCTCAGGTTCCTCCTTGTGGCTGGCGTCCCCATCTTGGCAGCAGAGGGAACGGTCCTGCAGCAGGGCAGGTGTGGTGACAACATGTCACCTGTCACACAGCTTAGCAACAGAAGCCAAGAGCCTGGGCTGCAGCCCCTGAGCCCGCGGAGACCAGGGTCACGGCCCCTGGGAGGTGGGACCACTCCGCGATGCCGGGGCTGGGCCCACGCTGCTCTGGCCTCCCCCACCAGCTCCGACCTGCCTCGGGGGTCCCGGGAGCACAGGGCCTGCTCCTGCTGCCGGGGAGCGCGAGGGGCCTGCGCCTTGCTTGTGTGGGCTGGGGCCTGCGGCCCTCGGGACCGCACTGTGCACGCTCAGCCCCGCGCAGCACGTGGGTGCCCACTCCCTCGACGCTGCACCTGCCGGGGGGCACTCTTGCCCTTGAAGTGCCACGCCAGGGCCCAGCTTCTGTCCTGCCCTTCCATTAGCGTGGGCGACCCGCCGTCCCCGGCGCTGGCGGTGGGCGCTTGGCCTGCTGGCTCTAGAGACTCAGGGTGTCTGTTCCACGGCTTCAGGGCAACCGGCGGGCCTGCCGAGGTGGCGGGCCGCTGCGGGCTGCCCTCGGGTCTGAGCACCCGCAGCGAGCTCCGCTCAGAGGCCGCCCGAGCCAGCAGGTCGGCAGGCGCTAGGACCTGCTCCCGTGAAGGGCAGAGCGGGCGCGGCGAGGCCCAGGAGGAAGCCACCAGGAGGAAGCCACCAGGAGGAAGCCACCGCTGCAGCTCAGCAGACGCGGCCTGACCGGGGCCTGCGCGTGGCCCTCAGAGCAGAGCCACCTCCCGGGCTGCAGACGAGGCAGGAACCAGGGCGGAACGTGCGGGGCGCCGCCAGAGCAGAGCGTCGGGCGGGGACACCAGCTGCCGGGACGCAGTGTGGCTGTGCGCCCGCCATGGCCGTGGCCAGGCCCAGGCGTCCCTCACAGGCAGCGCGGGAGCCCACAATGGGACATGTGCGCACCCCTCCAGGCTCCCGTGTCACCGCAGCGCCACCACAGAGCTACCGGAGGCTCCGGTCCCAGTGTGCACAGCCTGGTGTCACCACCAGCCCTGCGGCTGTCGCAGCAAGGAGTAGATGCCCGCGCTCGTGTCCTGGGGTGAGCTGGTGCCCGCAGGGACTGGGTGCGACACCCCAGCGCGGCCCAGGCCCCACACGTCTGGGCGACACACGGGCACCCCTGGGTCCTGGCTGTCTTCCCATGGTGCCCCTGCTCCTCACCGAGATGCCCAGTGTCCCCACCACACTTAGGGCCAGGTGGACAGAGCTGTCCTGACCCTGCCACCCTCCCCGGCTGCGCCAGGCTCCTCCCCTGGGGACTCTGAGCTCGGTGCCCTCTGCCCCCACACCTGCCATCCTCCCCCACCCCCTGGGTCCCAGAGGGCAGCCTCTCCAGAGCAGGGTCTCCGGGGATGTGGCTGGTCAGGCGGGGCCATGCCAGTGCCGGGGCCTGCTGGGACAGTGGAGGACGCCCAGGCAGACAAGGCCCGCCAGGGGCCAGGGCCTGCGGGAAGTCAGGAGGGACCATGGACAAGGCTCTGGCCTGGCAGAGGACCCGCCTCAGAGCCTGGACACGGCCTGGGCAACAGGCAGCGCCACTCCAGCCTCCTCCCGGCACTGGCCGCCGCTGCCCCCGCAGCCCTGCCCGTGGCCGCCTCCCAGGGCCCTTCTTGCCCTTCACTGGCTGCCGCCTCTGGACCTCGGTGCCTGACCACCAGCCTGCTCAGTGGGCAGCAAATGTGACACTTACGAGCCACGTCTGGGTGGGCACCAGGCACTGGGCACTTGGACCACAAGGCGCTAAGCTGTGGAGAATGGGCAGGGCGCGAGGAGGAGGCCACGCGTGCCAGCAGAAGGCTGCGGAGTCGGGGGACGTGGCCCCGTGTCTGAGGTGACCACCACGCTGCAGCGAGGGCTGAGGACAGGTCATGCACACGCGCCACGCTGCACAGACGGGACGATCAGGTGCTGCCCAGGGCTGTGTCCCCCCGGGCTGCCAGCCGGCATCCCCAGGCGGGTGCCGTCTCAGCAGGGAAGACAGCCAGGGGGGCAGCAGGCAGTGACCCCTGGCCCAGCAGAGCCCATGCCCTGCTCCTCCTTGCACTGCTGGTCTGCGAGGAGGCTGCTGCCTCCCTTCAGCGGGAGGATGAGGCTGACCACGGGCAGGCGGCCAGTGCGCCTGGGGAGGGCACGGGGCGCTGGAGACCAGGGCTGCAGGGGCAGGCGCAGACCCCAGGCCGCAGCTCCTCGCACGACCTCAAGGGAGCCACGCGCTGGGGAGGCCACGGGAGCCTCAGGGCGGGGCAGACGGGGCCAGGCTGCTGCCAGGGTGGAGAAGGCCAGGCGGCCCCGTGAGGGCAGCAGCCTGGCCCCGCGGGGCACGAGCAGGGCCCAGCCCCCTCGTCCTGCCCCACAGCATGCAGCCCCAGGCAAGACCAGCCGTCCACGCGGGCAGCAGAAGGCCTGGGCAGGGCTCTGCCCATGGTCCCTCCAGAAAAGACCCTGGCACTCCACAGGCCCACCCACCACCCTCGGAGGAGCCTCCCTGCACAGGGGCCCTTACTGGGGCAGCTGCCTCAGAGGACGCAGTGACAGGGCAGGTGTGGGGAGGCGGGGAGGCTGCCTGGCACCCTGCAGTGCCCAGACGGCCACCAGCACAGAGCCGGGCTGGGAGGAGCTGGCAGTGGGGGCTGGCCAGGCCGGGGGCCACCCTCCCCCCACAGCACTGCCTCGGCTGCACGACTCGGCCTGCTGAGACCCTGTGTCCAGCTACCCAATAAGGCTGGCCGCTGCCAACCCTCGGTGAGCACCACAAGGCCAAGCCCAGACTGGGTGCCCAGCCCAGCTCTCCACGCCCAGGATGACCAGACACCCCTGGGGGCCCTTCGGTGGCTGTGCAGCCCAGGCCCTGGCCACACACGTGCGTCCCACTCCTGTAACCAGCAAGGCACTCGGGTCCCTGTCCAGAGGAGCCGGGACCTCCAAGCAGATGGCTGTGGTTGGCGTAGCTGTGGCAGTGGCCCTCCAGGAAGCCGGCCCCGAGCTTCCCTGGCAGACCCCCGTGCGGGGACGCTGGGGCTCTGGGCCTGGACTCCCTGACCTCAGGGCCCGGGCCGGCCTGGGTCCACAGCAGACGGACGCCCTCAGTCGGGTGAAAGCTGACCAGGGTCTGGTATTTTTTTTAAATCATGTTTTCAAAATTGTGATGGTCAGGGTCTCCCCAGGGCTGCTGAGACGTGATCAATTCAGAGGTAATGGGGTGTCCTGCGACAGGTGCCCAAGCCAGTGACTTTCAGAAACACCCAGACCGTGCAACCCCTCACCAGCACGTTCCCAGCACCCTGTCACCACGAGAAGCTCTGTCCCCAGGAGCCCGCACCCGCAGGCGCCCTCCTGTCTCTGCACACTGCTGTCCTAGACTCTCCTGTCACTGGTCACGCTGTGGCCTTGTGTCTGGCTCCCCGCCGCGCCCAGGTGCCAGGCCCCTCCACATGCAGCTGCCCCCGGCTCCTGCCCTGGCCGTGCCTCTTCAGTCTCCCCGGCTGCTGGCAAGGCTGGCAACAGCGCCACCCTCCTCAAGAACATGACCCCTGCTTTCTCCCCGTCCAGCCTCCCTCAGGACTGCGGGCCTCCACCGCCCCGGCTTCCTGCTCCGCCTGCAGCAGGCGGAGGCCCGGGCCCACCAGCCCCGAGGCCCCTGGCTCTCGCCCCGCTGCCGGGTGTGAAGAGCACCCTGGCCCCCCGGGTCCCAGCGGGCCTCCGAGCAAGGGGCCAGGTCCCTCAGGTCCCATGGAGAAGGCCGAGAGCCCGCGTTCCAGGCCACAGACGTCCCCCTCCCCACAGGCCTGGAGGCCAGGGGTGCCCGGGAAGGGGTGGGCGCAGCTCCTGGACAGGCCCCAGCCTGGCTTGCTGGGAGCGCTGCGCGCAGCTTGTCCAGTAATTTCACGCTACGCCGCCTGACAGCGCGAGCGTGGAGGCCCGTCTCGGCTGCACCTCCCAGATGTCACTTGTTTGTGAACACATGGCTGAACCCGAGATTGCTTTTAATGTCGGGCAGTGCCCACTGCAGCTCCAGGTGGGCGCAGCTCCTGGAACAGGCCCCAGCCTGGCTTGCTGGGAGCGCTGCGCGCAGCTTGTCCAGTAATTTCACGCATACGCCGCCTGACAGCGCGAGCGTGGAGGCCCGTCTCGGCTGCACCTCCCAGATGTCACTTGTTTGTGAACACATGGCTGAACCCGAGATTGCTTTTAATGTCGGGCAGTGCCCACTGCAGCTCCAGCTCTGACGCGCCTCCCGACGTGCCCAGGCCCCGCTTACAGCTCAATCTGTGGTAGGCCAGCCGCGGCTCCGCCGGTCCTGCCACCCAAGGTGTCCCCCCGCAGCCACGCACAGCCACACCCCCCACCCATAGGACCACGGCCCTGAGGCGTCTGCTCCTCTGGAGCCCAACAGGAGCCCCGACTTCTGGTCTCGACTCGTCTCGCAAAGATGCGCCCGGGCCACCGTGTCCAGCCCTCTCACGGGCCCCCCCACGCCTGTCCTGCCCGCACCCGGGCTGGGGGCCGCTCGGTGGTGGGCACCGCCCAGCACGTGCGAAGCCCAGGTTCCATCCCCAGCAGTGCCCAAAGAAAACCCCCAAAAATAAAAACAGAAAGACTTCAAACAACACCACCAACAAAAGCCACGCCGTAAGAATGAAGACGAGGGGTCGAGCAGCCAGACAGAGAGGCCGCTTCACGCACACCAGCGCTGCCGGGGACGCGCGCGAGCCTCGCCGCAGCGCCGGCCTCTCTGGTAGCCATGTTAAAGGCAAAGACAGGCCGGGTTCCCCAGGGACACGTTCTGTCTGACCCAGCGTAGCCAGCACGCCCGTACCGTGACAGCGGGGACGCGGTGCCAGGTGCACGAGAAGCACGTGTCACCGTGTCACTGGCTGCACGCGGTGCTCTGCCACCGGGCTACACCCCCAGCCCTTTCTGCCTTTTATTGCAAGGCAGGGTCTCACTGAGTTGCCGGGGCTGGCCTTGAACTTGTGACCCTCCTGCCCTGTTGCCGCCGGAAAGGGATTTGCAGCCCGGAACGGCGGCACCGCGGGAAGGAGCCCGGAGACAGGATGGAAATGAAAGAATTCTTTAATCTTTCTCTCTCTGTCTCTTGTAATTTCTAACACCACACACACTCTCACAAGAAACCAAGGCACCTACTCTTACAAGAAACTACAACACACACACACACACACACACACACACACACACACACACACACACACACGATAGCGTTAACCCTGTCCGTTCTTTCTCAGGTCTCATCTCACGCGACCGAGCAGGAATGGCGCCGGCCCGATCTCAATCTCAGCTCAAGTCTCTCGAGATCCTGAGCCAAGTCCCGCGAGATCCCAGGCCACGTCCCGCGAGATCCCAGGCCAAGTCCCATGAGACTACAGAAGGCGGCAAGGCCCAAACATCTCCATGGCCCGTAGTCAACCGCAATCTTAGCCATCTCCCCAAACAGGGCTCCTGCACTGTCCCAGCCCCTAGCAGCTCTTGATGACGGGCGTGGCCACCATCCTCGGTCCCAGAGGCCTGCGGCAGGCACACTGCAAGGGCAGCGCTGGACCTCGTGGTAAGGCAGAGACCTAGGGAGTGGCGCGGCTTCGGGTCCGGCCATGAGCTCTCCTAGGACTGGGGCGGTCCAGGGTGCCCAGCTCCTCTGGGCCTGGAGGAACCAGGAGGCTGCAGGGTGCAGGCCTGCCCTCGGCTCTGCCTGGACACGGTGGCCACGCGGACCCTGCAGTGCGAGGGCCCAGGAAGAGAGGAGCCCCGCGCCAGGGCCCCGCGCCCGGCCGGCCCTCAGGAGGGGCGCCACGCTCCCTGGTGCTCGGCTGGGACAGGCACCGGGTGGCTGCAGGGAAGGTCCTGGGAGGGGCCCAGCCAACGTCCCCTGGTCTTCCTCCCGTGGCTTCTGTCCCACCGTTGGCATCTGACCGAGGCCCAGCCCTCAGCAGCAGCTCTGGGGACGCCCCAGAGGGCCCCACACACCCTCCAGCCCGTACATGCCACACCAACGGCACACACGGGGCCGAGGGAGACCAGACGTGACGTGTGCGGAGGTCGAGGGGCTCGGGGACAAGCACCGGTTCACATGTCACGCCGGCTGGCCAATGTCAGTGCCCGGACAGGAGTGCAGGTGGCCACGGACAACCACGGACCTTGCTCTTTACCAGGCCAGCAAGAAGGGCTGGGCTGGTGCCGCCCTGCCCAGCACAGCCACGGGCGAGCCCCATGGGGACAGGACGGCAGAGGCCTAGATAGACGCTCCCCAGCCCTCCAGAGAGAGCCCAACCGCCAGAAAAGCTCCCCATTTGGACCACAGACCAGCAGAGCTCCGGGGCAGCCCCACCAGGCCACCAGGCCACCAGGCAGAGCCGCCACAGCCCCGCACCCCGAGGCTGACCGGCATGAACCCGCTCAGGACCCCAGAGCTGAGCCTGGCTGAGCAGCTGCCCCAAGACCCTGGGCCACGGCGACACAGGCAGGTGGCACAGCCGGGCTCCGGGCAGCCCCAGCAGGGCGAGTGCAGCGCCTACCTGCGTGGCAACCTTGCCGTAGTCGATCCACCGCAGGGTGGCAAAGTTGGTGGACTCTGCGCAGTTGAAGCCGTGGTTGAAGCCCCGCGTGGTAGCCGTAGGGGAAGGTGATCATGAACTCCCCGGCCTCCTGCGTGATCTGAGGGGGAAGGCGGCAGGTGAGGGGGAGGCAGGCAGAGGAGGGACAGACCAACGAGGGAGGACCCAAGGCCACCAGGAGCCCACCACGGGCGAGCACAGCAGGGGGAGGGCTCTGGCCCCCCAGCAGCCAGGGGGCTCTGCCGAGTTAGGAGCCCTGCAGCCGGAGGCGCCTGCCAGGCTCCCCAAGGGCAGGGCCGCTGCTCCGCAGCACCCTCTTGGACGCCCGTGGGCCCTGCAGCAGCCACTGCTGGACACAGAACCTCCCGTCATAGGAACCAGCGCAGGGCTTGGACAGACTGTCCCTCTGGGAGCCCCGGGACACAGCGCTGGCCGGGTAGGGGTGCGGGCCCGCAGTGACTGAGTCCCGTGGCTTCCAGAGCAGCCTCCTGAGGGGGGAGAGGGGCTGCTGGCCAGTGGGGGTCACAGCCTCACGCGGGGCCACCCTTTCCCCTCCAGCACGGGGCACAGGCCACCCGGCCCGTCTGCTGCAGACAGCGAAGCAGTGGGAGCCGAGGCTAGGACGCGACCGAGAGCGGAGCAGACGGCAGCCCTGGTGCCCCCAGACCCGCACTGAGCCGGGGTGGAAGTGGCCGCGGCCCAGCGGGCTCCTCGAGGTCAGTGAGCACGCACGACCCGTGGCGGGAGCAGAGCATGCGCACACCCGCGTCCCCCGAGGAGAGGGCGCCTCGGGCAGCCACGGCAGGACGGGCCGTGCCCCCCGCAGGCTCTGCTCACTCTCCAGGCGTCCGCGCACCAAGCTGCGGCGCTGGCCACTGTGCGCAGGAGGGCCTGTCCTGCTGAGGCGGAGCGGTCCTGAGGCTGCGTCGCTCCGTCCTGCCCTTCCCTGCTGACCGCCCTGTGGGTCACCTCCAGCTTCAGGCTCCCGGAGGAAGCCACCAGGAAGGTCCCTGTGCGGGGCTCCAGCAGACGCGGGTCCTCTCTGCCTACGTGGCGCAGGAGGGCACTGCTGGCCTGGGGCTTGCACTTCCTGGAGAGGCCGCCCGGGCTCCCGGCGCCTGTGGCCCGCGTCCTCCGCGAGGCCCTCGAGCCTTGGCCGCGTGCACGGCCGCTCGCCACGCCCCGCGGTGGGATGCGGGTGCTCAGGTGCTCCCTGCGCTCACCCCCAGAGAGCAGGGCAGGAACAAGCAAGGGCGGAAGGCGTGCGGGCTGGGCGGAGGGCCTCGCGCACCGCGCGTCAGTCAAGCCCGAGCAGCTGGGGAAGCGCCGGTCCTTGAGAACACAGTGATATTTTTCTTTTCAAATAATTAATTGCTCCAATCAAGGGAGTCAGTGTGCATTAAGCCATATTTTTAAATTTCTGTCCAAGTGACAGCCTCACGCAACAGGGTGGAGTGTCAGCAGGAAACAGGGAGGGGACAGGCCTGTGTCCCAGAGGCGCACAAGCGCCCACGTGGCCCAGATCCTCCGGGCCAGCCTCTGCCACCTCACTCAGAGCGCCACGTAATGGGAGCAGGCAAAATAAGGCTTGGAACTTTTTAAAAAATGTAATCACTGGCCAGGCGCGGTGGCACACGCCTATAATCCCCAGCAGCTCAGGAGGCTGAGGCAAGAGGATCGTGCGTTCAAAGCCAGCCTCAGCAACTTAGCAAGGCCCTAAGCAACTCAGTGAGAGCTCATCTAAACAAGATATAAAAAAAAGGCTGAGATGTGGCTCAGTGGTTAAGACCCCTCCCTGGGTTCAGTCCCCAGTATGTAAATGAATAAATAAAAATAAAAATAATGTAATTGCTGATTTTTAGCCTGTGGAGCTGACCCAAGAGCCCCTGCTGCCTCCCCTCCCAGCCCCGGCTGGACACTCCGCTCTGCAGGGCTGACCGGGGCTGGGCGCCAGGCCCCGCAGCGCGCCCTGCGGCTCGCCCAGCTTCCAGACCCGCTCTTCTGGGGCACAGCGGGGACCCTGTGGCACCACGTGTGCAGCCTGGACGCGAGGGCCGGCCGCGGGAAGCCAGGCTCAGGTGGACACTGGGGCCTCGTCTGCCCTGGCAAGCCCTCACTTGACCTGAGGCCCAGGACAAGACGAACTGGTTGGCACGACAAAGACCACGTTCTTGTCAAAACATCCACATCCCAGTGGCCGCAGCCCAGCCCGCAGTGTCTGTCCCTATGTCACTGCCCACAGAGCTGCGGCATTTGCCTGACAATAGATTAGGTGGCATCTGACAATGGCAGGCCGAGCAGCAGGTGGTCAGCAGGGAGGGCCCCCCCCAGGACGACCGAGGACGTGGGTGGCAGGTTACAGAAACACACGCTTGTGATCATTAGGAGGCTCCACCATCGGCCTGCTTTTCCCCCTGGAGTGAACGCCACCACGGAGATTCGTAAGTGGAGGGCGGGTGACGGGTGTGAGGGGCCAGGGTGCCGTGGGGACCAGGCTGCTTCAGAGACGGGTGCTGGCGGCTCGTAGGTCACTGGGGGTCTGCTCCTGCCAGCTGGATGGGCACAGGCTCCACGGGCCAAGTCCAGGCCGCTGAGCCGGGGCGAGGGAGTGGCTGTGGTGCTTGGCAGGTCACAAGCTCTGCCCTGGGGACAGCACTGTGGGGAGCGCAGGGCGCAGTGGACAGGCCCTGCTAAGGCGCGTGGGGCCACACTGGGGGGAGACCAGTGCAGACCTCACTGATTCACGACCCCCACCTCACGGCCAGCAGGGCTGGGAGGCCACCTCCAGGACAACTCGCGGCCCTCGACCTTCGCAGGCCAAGGTCCCGGCTCCCTGGCCAGGCCCCTCCCCACGGCGCCCGCCAGCCCATACGCACCCTGCTGAAGGGGATGCCGTACTTCTTCAGGATGATGGGCGAGATGAGCGTCATCTTGTGCCGCAGGAAGGCGTCGCAGCCCTGTGAGCTCCCAGGGAAGAACCCTGGGCGGGAGAGACGGGGTCAGCGGGGCCGGGGTGGAGTGCCGAGCTGGGACACCGTGCGCCCCGGAGGCCGCGGTCGGGCAGGGCCCAGGGCCCAGCTGCAAGACAGGGCAGGAGCAAGACCGAGGGCCACCAGGCGGGCCAGAGCCCTTCCCTGTGGAAGGTGGGGCCACCCAGTGACAGGCCTGGCCCAGGCACACGCTGGTTCCCACACTTGGGCTGTTTCCTGGGTGAGACCTGCTGGGCCACCGTCACCTGGACACAGTCACCCTGCGGACCTGAGGGCCCTGAGGGCAGGACCGCACTCCAGGGCCAGGCCCGACGGGGTGGAGCGCAGCGCTCTGCGGGCTTCCTCCTCCAAGGGCAGAGCCAGCCCAGGCCTGGCCCTGGTGCACGCTGGGTCCTGAGCACCGGGCAAGGCCCGCACCTCCCTGCTGAGCAGGCGCGGGACCAGAGCCACCCTGCCCCAGGGCCCGGGAAGCGGGGGCTCCCCGCCCACCCTCCCTCGCTCTCCAGCCACAGGAAAGAAGGAAAGGGGTGGTCTACCTCCTGCGCGGAGGCGTCCTGCAGAGCCCTCGCTGACCAAGGCCACACTCAGTCAGGACCCTGCACCGCCCCGCAAGCCCCAGACACTCCTGACCACCACCCAGAGCCCCGCGCCACCTCCGGCCACCACGCCTGCACTTGGGGCTCAGGGACAGGGCGTCCGGAGCCTCCAGACAGCATCCGGGCCCACACCCGGGGGGCACAGTCCCCGCTGCAGAAGGGCACCACCAAGGACGCCCAGACTGCCCTCGTGGGCTCGCACACTCCCCAGGGCCAGCACGCAGCTCCGAGCCAGGGGGCAGCGCGTGGGGACAGGCCCCGCAGGCACTTCCTGCTCTGCTCCTGACAAGTGGCGGGAAGCTGCAGCTGCCCAAGAGGAAGAGGCCGAGGGGGTGGGCAGTCGGGGGCAGGGAGGACCAGGCTAAAGCCGGGCCCTGGTCCCAGCTGTCCGCATGGTGCTGGCCTGTCCCAGCCACCGCCCCGACGAGGGGAGGCCAGGCTGCCACTCAGATCAAAGGGCAGGAGGGGGGGGTCATGGCAGCAGCTGACACAGCCCACGGTGTCCACTCCCTGCAGATGGGCCTGCAGCCACTGGCCGGGACCTGGGACCCTGGTCTCCTGGCCAGCGACACCCTGGGGCAGGTGATCAGAGAAGACCCTGGTGCTGGCAGAGGCGGGGAGAGCCAAGACCACGGCAGCTGGGGGGGGGGGGCCATCCCCGCTCCCCCGCTGAGAGCACTGGAGGAGAATTACGGCCGCCCGCCCACTGTGGCCGCTGCCGTTCCTCTTTTTAATGCGTGGCTTAAGTGGCGCTCATTAAAGCTCTAATAAAGGCGCACATTTTAAGTGATTAGCACCAATAATGCGCCACTGCATTAACGCTCTCCCTGCGGCTCCCCAGCCCTCCCTGCGGAGCAGCCCCTCCCTCTCCACGTCACTTGCACACACACTTCACCCCCTCCACCACGGAGCCGGGACACACGCCCGGGACATGGGAGGTCCCAGCCCGGCAGCCCAGGAGACGCTGGCACCTGACGTGCCCTGCCTGCCTCACCGACCCCCCGGCCAAGTTCTGGGGGCCTGAGCCCCACGGAGCCACCTCCAGCTCCCCCCCCCAGCCCTGCGTGTGCAGACACAGCTTGCCCAGGGCCTGGCTCGGCTGCGGGGAGTGGGAAGGGCATGTGCCCGCCAGGACTGCCAGGCCAGGGCCTCTGCAGGTCCCCAGCTGGCCCCCGTCGGCCTGCACCTGCCCAACACAAAAGGCAGACTGAGGAGGGACGGGGACGTGGCTACTGGTCTAGATGTGACCCAAATGTAGAGGAGAGGAGCTGTGGGCAGGATCAGGGCCGTGGTGACCTGGTCACCACAGTGCTTGCCGCTTAGGGTCATTTCCCTCTGTATGTCCACAAGGACACCCCAGGCGTCCACATCCCAGAATGAATGTTCTTACGTGTGGCAAAGGGGACTCCGTAGGTGGGACCAGTGAAGGGCCCTGAGCTGGGGTCACCCTGGCCACCTGGGGCCCAAGGTCACCACGGGGTCCTCATGGGAGGAGGCAGGAGGGGCAGAGCCAGAGGCTGGAAGACGCTGCGCTGCTGGCTCTGGAGCTGGAGGAGGGGCGCAGACGGTCCCTGGGGCCTCGGGCGGCCCAGCCTGCCTCCCTGGCCTCGAGGCTCTGACCTCCAGGACGGGGAGCAGGGTGAGTGCTGTCCAAGGCCAGAGCAGCAGCACGGGGACTCGCCACGGGGACACCCTCGCGCACTTTCAGATTAAAATCATATTTTGTTAAAAATGCAATGGGGGGGCGGGGGCTGTGGCTCAGCGGCAGAGCGCTCGCCTCGCACGTGCGCGGCCGGGTTCGATCCTCAGCACCACGTGAACATAAATGCCTTGCAATGTGTACAACTAAAGCAAATAAATAAATATTTTTTAAAAAATGCAATGGGAAAGAGTCTTGCTGTGCCCTTTGCTGTGGCATGGAGGACGCAGCGCTGGCCTCTGCCGAGGTCTGGACGGCACTGCAGGAACCCCGCAAGGGGCAGCTGCTGGGACCAGGCGTGGCCCACCTCAGCGACGTCCAGGCTCCTAAGAAATGCTCAAAAGTGACAGCAGCCGGGCGGGTGGCCGCTCTGTCACCCCAGCACTCGGGAGGCTGAGGTAGGAGGATCACGAGTTCAAAGCCAGCCTCAGCAATGGCGAGGCACTTAGCAACTCAGTGAGACCCTGTCTCTAATAAAATACAAAAAAGGGCTGGGGCTGTGGCCCAGGGGTCGAGTGCCCCTGAGTTCAATCCCCGGTGCCAAAAAAAAAAAAAGTGACACAGCCGGGGACCTGCTCCTGGGAGGGCCCCTGGCCCACTAGCGTCCAGCAAGCCCCAGGCATCTGAGCTGCACCTTTCAAGGTCGATAACCGCTTGAGCCACCTCCAGGACAGGAGGCCTGTGGCCCAGGAAGCCTGCTGTCCCACGCTCACAGCCAGGGGAAGCAGGAGAGAGTGCGTGCGAAGGAGACGGAGGGCAGAGCGGGTGGCCAGGCACTGAGCGGCTGAGGGCGGGCTTGCAGGCACGCGTGCTGCCCGTTGGGAGGGCGGGGACCCAGGGCCCTCGTGGTGCTCTCTGCAGCTCCCAGAGCAGAGGGTTCTCACTGCCCTCACTTTCTCATTTGCCCCAGGCACCCCAGCGTGGCCCCAAGGCCACCTGCTGGGTCATCACGGGGTTGGCAGCTCTGCTAAGGCAGGCGCTCGACAGGGCAGGACGCTGCAGCAGCTGGGGGCTGCGCCTGCGGCTAAACCCCCACTCAGTGGGGCAGCCCGAGGGGGCGGGGCGGGGGCCGGCCCACAGAGGACACGCGACACCCGGCAGGGACGAGGGGCCCTCACAGACTCCGCAGCTTCGGGGCCTGACCTTGAAGCCCCGCCTCCAGAACCGGGTACACAGTTCTGCTTAGCTCCAGTGGCCCCACAGGCAGGGCAAGACTGGCCTGGCCAGGCTCGAGGAGCCACCCAGCAGCAGGAAACGGGGCTGGAGTTGGGAGCGGGCGAGCAGGCAGTGCCACGGCGGGTGCTCTGGGGACCGCTCCCACCCACCGCCGGGAGCCCTGGGCAGCAGGGCCGCAGGCCTGCGCGTCCCGTCAGCCAGCCGCGTCTGGCTCTTTCTCGGTACCCCACAGCCAGGAGCCCTCAGACAAGTGCTCTGGCTGAGTCCCCAGAGAGGGTATGAGCGCAGGCCAGGGGGTGGGCTGTGGGGACACTGGCAGGGCAGCCGAGCACAGCTGGCCCAGGACGCCGCGGCACGCAGCCTGGTGGTGGCTGCACCAGCTCCCGCACAGGCCAGGCTGCAGCTGCACCAGACGTGCACCTAGGGACAGCTCCTGGGGCGCCCGCAGGAGCAGCAGGCCCGGGGAGCAGGACCAGGGGGCACGCGCACGGTGGGGGGAGGGTCTGTCCCCAGGGAGAGAAAGCCAAGAGCAGGACACCAGTGTCCTCAAGCACACGGCTGCCCCCACCAGGACCCCAGCCCCGCCCGGGCCCAGGCCCACCTACCGATGGCCAGCCGCCGCAGCACACGGCTGCCCCCACCAGGACCCCAGCCCCGCCCGCCCAGGCCCACCTACCGATGGCCAGCCGCTCCAGGCGCTTGCCGTGCTCTGGCGGGATGGCGTACCTACGAGAGAAGGAGGCAGGTCAGGTGGGGCAGGCGCGGCGGGCGGCGGGCACGGGAGGCACCACAGGTGGAGCCCTGGGTGGGGTGGGGGGCAGCTGGAGCAGGGAGCAAAGGCGGGACCCTGAGCCCAAGGGCCAGGTGGGGACGTCCCCAGCTACGTGGCACTGCACCCTGCTGAGGACAGAGGAGCAAAGCCAAAGCCCCGACTGGAAGGGCGGTGGGTGTGCCCCGCGCCTCCCGCCTGTCCCCAGCCTGCCCAGGAGCCAGCAGGGACAAGGAGCTTCAAGGGAGCACTCTGGCGTCCCCACTGCAGGGACTCGTTTCACACACCCGACATCTGACAGACGGCTGGGCCATCGCAGCGAGGAAGACGTAGGGACAGTCTGCAGACAGACGCTGCGGGGCGACGTGCCACCAAGGCTGGCGAGGCCCAGGACGTGCGGCAGCCTCCGCCTGGCAGGGAGCGGCTGCGCAGCCCGCAGCCCGCGGCCTCGCACAGAGCCAAGCCCTGCCCGCCTCCGGCAGTGCCTGGGACACCTGTGTCCTGGCCTGTCGTGGGTGGAGGCCGGGCGCTGCTCGGCACCTGCAGCACCCAGACGCCAGCCCAGAGGACGGCCTGGTCGAGTCCCTGGCACCAGGCTTGAGGCCCCCTCTAGAGTGCCACTCCGTGGAGCCAGGCGGGAGGGGCGGGGCCTGGGGCCTCAGACCCCAGCGGCCGACACGCATTCCATGGAGTATTTTCCTAATAAAATTAAAAGGGGAGGGGGCAGGAGATAAGGCGAACACCACGCCGCTAATCTAAGTGGGATATGAAAATTAATTCCTGGGCACACGCCAGGGCCGCCTCAGGCGACCCAGGCACCTTCACCCATTGTCCAGAACTCATCGCGTCTGGGCTGTGAGGCTGCTCCTTCCTACAGGCCCTTTATCGCTCTCAGAGAGACGATAAAGTCAATCCGGAGCCTAAGCACCGTGCTGGGACTGGCGCCCCACCCCCACCAGGAAGGGAGGCATTCGGTGCCTTCTGGGAAGAGCTGGGGGACGGGAAGGAACTAATTTATGGCTTCAAGGCGGTGATGATTAATGCAATATCCCCAGTCTACAATGCTGCTTTCACTTAATTACTGCCTGTAATTGGGAGTTGTAAAGATAAGATTAATTGAATCTGGTGGATGTTAAAGTCTAACACATTGGAAGGCCGCTCCTCTGTTATCGGGAAGCCCAGGCTGCGGGACGCTGGCCAGTGCTGGGAGCAGCAGCCCCTGGAGACCGCGCACGGCTCCTGGGCGAGAGCGCGGCGGCTGAGGCCCTGGACTGTGCTGTGGAGGCCCGGAGCCAGCTGCGCCTCCCGCCCGCCAGGGGCACCTAGCAACAGCCCTGGGCTCTGGAGAGGCCTGGGGTCTGCAGCCCTCAGACAGAGCCCCTGGAGGGAGGAGGCAGTGGCGGCTCACAGACGCGGAGGCCAGTGTCCTCGCCTTCAGAGCCAGCGCAGCTCCACGCAGCTGTGAGGCCGGACCCACCCTCCGGCCTGCACTGCCTGGTGGCCTGGGAGCCCTGGGTGACAGGCCCAGGTGGCCAGGGCAGATCACACAGGAGGGAGGAGGGTGAGGGTGGCGAGGAAGGGCAGCCAGGGCTGGTCTCGTCAGCGCGCAGGGGACCACAGGGGCCCTGTGGGGACTCGAGCACAGAGCCTCCGCAGGACCCTCCCCCAAGAGCGCAGTCCCCGACACGACAGCCCACACCGGGCATCCCTGAGACTCAGATTGGCTCTGGAGGAGGAGAGACGCAGAGCGGCTACGTGGGCGGAGGCCGAGGCACGCCTGTCTGTGTGGGAGCGAGCAGCTTCTCAGGCTCTGGGCCAGCGCCGCTGCCTTGGTCCCCACGCAGGGGGGTTCGTCCCATCACAAGGTCAGACTTCGTGACCTGACCAACCTGCGCTGCTGCCTGGGACCAGGGCGGCCTGCTCTGGACGCAGCAGCCCCGTCCGCAGCCCTGCAGCCTGCTTCCTGTCCCCTCCTGTGATGGGCGGTTGCTGCGGCTTGTCCCTGTCCCCAGCAGAGCCTGGCCTCCTCTCCCTCCCTCTCCCCAGCAGCACATGGCTCCCAAGCAGCCTGTGTCCCCTGGCTCCTCTGCCCCTCCAGGGCTGGCCTCAGCTCACCCTCCAGAGCACAGGAGGCCACACCTTCTGGACCACACGGGCCCCGTGCGCCTCCCTCCGGGCACCTTCCAAGGGACCCGGACCCTGCTGTGACGGTTGCTCTCCAGCTGGGGACCCACAGGACAGTGGGGACAAGCACGGCCTGGCAGCTTAGCAGTTCCAGAGGCCACAAGGAAACACCGGAAGTGGCAAAAGGATCAGCTCTAGAAGGAAGGTTCCGGAAGGAAGCACCGACACAAAGCTGGGAGATAGCAGGCGATGGCCTGGGGAAGGTGGGTGGCCGCTGGCTCGCGGCCTCTCTGGCCTCTCCTCCCTGACCTCGGTGACCACAGGAAGCAGTCAGCACCGCCCCTCCAACGACCGCCACACCAAGGAGGCAAAGCAGGGACACAGCCGTGGGCCGGGTGCCCAGAACCCTCGCCTGGCGGGCACGAGCCACAGCCCAGGGAGGGCGACGGGCTGGGCGGCACGGAGAGGCCAGGGACCTCAGCAGACCCGCCGCCGGCCATGAGAGCAGGCTGAGGCTGGGCTGGCGGCAGAGCCACCTGGGACACCAAGCACATGGCCCTGGCGGTGCAGAAGCCTCTGCCCCGCGCGGTGCCTGGTGAGTCCCGGAGCTGATGAGGGCGCCCAGGGCGCGGAGCGTCGGAGGCCGGGGTTCAGCGTGGCCCTGTGAGGCGGCTGAGCCCAGGCCAAGGCACGCGAGGGAGAGGCGCCCTGCGTCCCACACCACGGCCGCCTCCAGCCTGGGACGGCCAGCGCCTCGTGCTGGGCAGCCGGGAAGAGGCTGCCGGGCGAGGAGGCGGCTATTAATAGTGAGATTTTCTTGGTGTTTGTTTATCCCCCTGGAACGGCTTGATGGATGTGAATAATTATCAGACTATAAAAGCCAGCAAATGTGCTATTTTCTATCGCTCTAAATCATCAAACAAATAAAGTGTGAAACAGCATTTTTGAATATAATTTTCCCCTCTAATGGCTTAGAATTATTATCAAGAACAATGAAAATAAATAAGCAAATGCCTTGCGAGTTAAAAATTAAATGAGTGTGTCAGGAAGAGGAACACAGGCTGTCTAAGGGACAAGGGCCTGCCCGGGCCATCCGTCAGCACACCAGTGCCACTGCCCGTGCCCGGCTCAGCCTGGCACTGCGCTGCCGAGGCGGGTGCTGGGCTCCCTCCGGGTGGACACGAGGCCCAGGGAAGGCTAGGCCGGAGTTCTGGGCAGGGACACGGCGTGGCAAGATGACATCCCTGAACACAGGCACTAGAGCACCCCCAACGGCCTGTCATTGGTGTGGCAATGACATCTGCCCTCAGAGACCAAGGAGACCAAGGCAGGGTGGGGTCGGACTGGGGCCAGGCCTGCCTCTGTGGCCTCTGCCCTGCTCTTCCAGGCCATGGACAGGCAAGGCCAGGGGGTCAGCCAGGAGCCCACGGCCCTGGGGCAAGGCCTCGGGAAGAGGTTTGTGAGCTGGGGCCTTGGCCCCTTGCAATAGAAATGGCCTGTGCCACCCCATGGTCCCCGTGGCTGAGGAGCCTGGAGCCCAGGGACAGCAGCCCACCATATCGGAACGGCTATCCCTACGACAGGTGTGACCTCCTGCCAGTGACAGCAACAGCCTGGCAGCTGCCAGCATCAGGAGGCCCCTGGCCACCAGGTGCCAGGGTGACAGGCCTGGCCTTGTCCCTCCTCTGCCAAGGACGAGGGTCAGAAGGGCACAGGCTGGAGCCCTTTGGGCAGGTCAGCGCAGCCGACGCGCTGGGGGCCAGGGAGCTGCCCCAGTGTCTGCGCCACGCTGGGCAGACCGCCCCCCCCACACACGCGCCATCAGGGCCGTGGGGACAGGTGCCGGAGCGTGCACACGCCCTGCAGGAGGATGCAGCCCTGGAGGCCACCGTGGGCCCAAAGGCCAGCAGCCCCACGTGATGTTCATGGCGAGGTCCCACCACTGCCCTGGGTCCTGCCCCAGCAGGATGGTCCCAGCCCAGGACGAGCAGGACACCACCCAGTCCCGCCCTGGAAGCCCGGGCAGCCCCCAGAAGCCCAGCTGCCAAGACCCCTCCCTGCCAGGCTAGGCAGCCCCTGCTCAGGCCCTCAGGCCCACACAGGCACGCTGACCACAGACGGCGGGTCAGCGGGATGCCCTGGTGCAGGCGACTCCAGCACGACAGGGACACTGGCCTCAGGAGAGCTGTCCCAACAGCTGGCCCGCATCAAGGACATGGCTGGCGGGCCGCAGTCCTGCCCTAGCAGCTGGCTGGCACTGTGGCCACAGGGGCACACAGGTGTCCTCTGGGCCAGAGGAGCCAGAGCCCCGAGCAGCGCAGCTCACCCGGCTCCAGGGAAGGCAGCCTCAGTGGCCGCCCATGCTCCCTGCTGGACGCTGGGCCACCGCCTGCCGAGAGGACACCCGCAAGCCACCCGGGACAACCTGGCACACTCTCTGGGTGGATGAACGAAGGACGGAAGAACAGGAGACTGTCACCAACAGACAAGGACACAGCGAACGGTAAGTCCTCAATAAAATACACCACAGGGGGGCTGGGGTATGGCTCAGTGGGCAGCACTTACCTAGCAAGTGCCAGCCCCTGGGCTCCATCCCCAGCACAGCAAATAAACGAACAAACAAAACAAAACACCCCCACAGTTGCACAGACGGTCCAACAAACAAGAGCCTACGGAACGTTCCAGGCCATTCAGTGCCAGGTCCTCAGCCAGCCAGGACTGGGGGGAGGCCGGGGCCCACCACGGCCAGCCATCAGCTCCCCACCAAGGGCGCAAGGCACACCAGGGAGACCCTGGCCAGCCTGCCGCGCTCGGGAAGCCCGAGCACCAACAGGGAGGCCCCCAGCTGGAGAGGGCGCCCGCAGACCACAGGCCGCGCAGGTCCCGCGCCTGGGGCTGGCGCAGGAGCCCTGGCCACGGAGGGGCCGTGGTGGACGGCAGCGCCCGCAGCTGCGCACACCCCGCCTGGCTCCAGCCGGCCGCGCACCCAGGGCATGACTGCGGCCTGCAGGAAGCACGTCCAGGCGCCCCGGCCCGCGGTCAAGCCCACGGGTGCAAAAGGGAGAACCAGAGCTTCCCTGTGACAGCAGCAAGATCACGGCGGCCATCGGAGGCTGCACGGGAGGGGACGTGCGGCACAACCACAGTGGCCTGCCACCATGCCTGGTCTTAAAAGGAGTGCCGCTGACAGTCTTTCCAGGAAGACGGTGGCCCCAAGGCCCAGGTGGGGAGGGCAGAATAAAGACTCAGGAAAACATCTGGTGGCGGCAGCTCCAAGGCCAGGATGAACGGGCAGCCCTGGCGCCACCAGAGCGCCCAGAGCCAGGGCCCAGCTGGGAGGGAGGGGGAGAGCTGCCGCCCTGAGGGTGGGCATGGTGGGCGCCCCGGACACTGCAGGGCCAGCTCCTGTGGGCACAGCTGGCCTGGACAGCACAGCCCTCGGGGCCGACAGACCAGCGCCGCCTGCTGCCACAAGACCCCACCTCCCTGCCGAGGAGCTGGCCCAGCTGGCCCTGGCTCGAGACCCCACGAGACAGACATCTGCAGTGCCGGGGGCCAGCTCCAGGGAAGGGCCTTCCTGACCACGGGGGCGTGGCCTTGAATGGACTGCTCCCAGGACAACTGCAGCGGGATCCGAGTCTCCCGGGCAGTACTGATGGCTTCAAAAGACGACACGACACCACCACTGAAACACACAGGAGACCAGGAGAGCTGGCGCGGGGCGCCCAGGGCGTCACCTGGACTGCGGGGCGGGGCTGGGGGTCCGGCGGGGCTGGCCTCCCTGAGGCCCTGAGGCGCTGGGCGCCAGCTGCACCCTGCCCTGCCCACCTTACTAAGGATCGGGCTACAAGAGGCCAGCGTGGGTGGGTGGCCGCCACTAAATACTGCAGTGGAGGGAGCTGGTCCCCAATCATTTTAGGCCATCAGCTATTTTCGCTATGACAAAACCAAAACCCCGCAGTCCAGCGAGTGCGTACCTGTGGGTGTGCTCTCCTGCCACCCCAGGAGAGCTGGCGCCCTCGTGGGAGGGTCTGAAAGGCAGGCATGTGGCCGGTGGCAGGTGCCTGCAGTCAGAGCTGGGAAAGGGCCTCCTGTTGCCATGGAGGGCACCACCACGCTGGGACACAGTGCCACCACACCCCTGCCATTGGCACGCAGCACCTCGAGTCCCTGGTTGGAGTGGCCTGGGTCTCAGCTCACGAGCAAGCAGGAGGCCGCCTCCTGTGAGCCCCCGCGGCACGGTGGCGCCTGACCCAGCTCTTCCTCCAGGAGCGGGGGGGGGGGGTGTGGGGAGGTGTGGGGGTGCCTCGGCTAGCCCAGAGGAGGACCAAGCAAGGGGTCAGGGCAGGGCCACCGAGAGCAAGGCCACGCCTGCAGGGAAGGCCCTCTTCTGCCCAAGGCAAACCCAGAATGAGGGCCTGGGGACAAGGAGGCTCTAGCAGGGGCCAAGCCCAGGACTGGGCAGGGCAGGCAGCAGGGGCAGAGGCAGGGGCAGGAGCCACTCCGGAGGCTCCGTCAGCAGACAGGGTGGGCGATGGCCCAGGCCAGGTAGGCGTCCGGGCCTCTGTGGAGTCCAGACTCGCCCAGGCAGGGGCCCTGACCTCTGCCACCTGTCCCCACACCCACACGTCAGGCCTGGTCAGCCCTGATGGCCAAGGCCCCGGTGAGGAGGAGTTCTAGGACAGTGTGGCCCACTGCTCCAGGGTGGTCCTGGGATCCTAACTGTCCTTAACCACAGGACCAGCTGAGGCACGCGGGTCACGCGCTCCTCTGGCCCCAGGCAGAGGCTGCAGCTGCGCAGGGCCCCGCCGCGCACTCGCAATCAGGTCACGGAAGCTGGCAGCCGGAGCTCGGCGGGAAAGCTGCTCCAGGGCCATCAGCGCCACGTCCCCTGGCCTGTCCTGCGCTGCCCCTCTTCAACAGGCCACCAGTGTCCCTCGGGGAGGCAATGCTCTCAGCATCGACTTTCAAGCAACGACATGAAGGCCCCCAGCCCCAGGCCCCCAGCCCCAGGCCCGCCGTCTCCCAGGCACAGAGCCCGCTGCGGAGCCCAGATCTCTGCTATCCACGGGGACTGCTGGCGGGCAAGTGACTCCAGCAGGTGCCAGTCGTCTAAAGTGGGAGGGTCCCCGGGGCCCACAGCCGCCCCAGGGTGACCCAACCCCCTCTCCGAGGGGCCTGGCGTGGTTAGCTGAAGGCGGCCAGGACGCTGCAGACAGATTGGCGGCTCCGTAAAGAGGAGCGCGGGGCAGAACCGGCTGCCCAGGCCAGGACAGGGGCCTGAGGACGCTGGCCTCCCCAAGGCACGGAGCCCACGCCTCCCGGCTCCTGGGCAGCGTGATGGCGAGCGCCCTGCTGCCGCGCCTCTGTGCACGACAGACTCCCCAGCGCAGGCCACCTGCTCCTGCAGACCCTGCCAGGGCTGGCAACGCCGGGTGACAACCAGCGTAACTGCAGCGGTGAGGTGGGCACCCCGACAGACAGCACGAGGCTCCTGCGGCACCCTGGGCCTGCAGGCCAAGGCTGGGCCCTCCTGGAACGAGGGCCGGGCCCAGCGCTGGGCTCCCGGGTCCCGCCTGGGCGACAGCCCCCGCAGGTGCTCCTCTCGGCTCCGCCAGCAGCCGCGGGTCCCATCTCTACCTTGGGGAGCCCCGGGTCTGGCTGCCAGGCCACGCCCAGACCCCAGATGACATCTTGCCCGGCACGCGCTATGCCAGAGTGGGCACTCTGCCAGGCTGGACGGACCTCCTCCTCCACTCCGAGGCCACTGTGCTGAGCCCCAGGGGCACCTGGCCTGGGCAGCGGCAGAGGTGAGCTGCGGCTCTGCCCCTCTCTCCCCTGGACACAGACACAGACCTGGCCAGCGGGGTGGCAGCAGTGCGGGTGCTAGGCCAGCCTAACTCCATCTTAAGACTGGGCGCCATCCTGTCAAAAAGCTATGAAGAGCCCACTTCAGATTTCCATGAAATGCGAGGATTCCTATTTGGCCTGATTCCATTTTGATGCTTTAAAATTGTCTGGGATTCCTGCCCGGGGCCTGAGCTCCCTCAGGCCTGGCTTTCCTTGACCAGATAACAGCCCTCTGGGAAGTCCCAGCTTCTCCTCAGCAACTTTGATGCTAGAATCTTACTTTGCTCCCTGCCTTGGATTGCAATGCCATTATCAGTTTGCTATCTGCCCTTGAATCGCATATGTCCGCACTTCGTTAGCTGTAAGTCCCCAAGGTTTCCCGTAACTCTTTGAACTGTGAAACCTCGTCTTCCCGGAGAGGAGAGGAGAGCGGCTGATCCCGAGCCCACGGTTTGGGGGGGCAGCCGCCGGCCGACACTTTCTGTGTGCAATGTAAGCTTGCTTTGATTTGATCTGAAATCGGAGTTGGTGGTCTTCTCCTTGCGTCCTGGATCAACACTGGCACCTCCAGAGCACCCGCCACAGCAGCCTCCCCACCTCCCCACCACGGAGGGCAGCCTCAGCAGCCACCATCAAAGGAGCCCCCGAGGCCAGCCCCGGCAGCGACAGAGGAGCGGGGTGCGGCTCGAGGAGCTCCTGGCCCTCGCGTCCTGGCCACCTCACCACCTGGGACGGCCCCGCGGCCCGGCCCCCGAGGACTCTCCAGGACCACGTGTAGGAGAGGTGGCAGCCTGGCTCCCACCCCACCCCACCCTCCCTGGCCTCAGCAGACGCCTGGCCGGCCTGTGCCTCGCCTGGGAGTGAGGACGTGGGCCCGGCTACACCCAGGGGCAGCAGCGAGCAAAGCAGGGCGCAAGAAACAAGCATGGCGCTGCCAGTGGCCAACGGTGGGGCTGGGACAGCCTCCTGCCAGCGCCTCGCTGGGGACGACCTAATGCCCACTGACAGACGGGTGGGACGGCACGATGGCAGAGCCACAGCGGGAGAACAAGTAAGCTGGCACCAGGCGTGTCGGCGGCAGGGCACAGGCAGGACGAGGAGCCGCGAGGGCACGAGGAGCTGCGAGGGCACGAGGAGCCGCGAGGGCACGAGGAGCCCGCGAGGGCACGAGGCGAGGGCACGAGGAGCCGCGAGGGGCACGAGGAGCCGCGAGGGCACGAGGAGCCGCGCGAGGGCACGAGGAGCCCGCGAGGGCACGAGGAGCCCGCGAGGGCACGAGGAGCCGCGAGGGCACGAGGAGCCGCGAGGGCCGCGCCCGTCATCCGGCAGCCCAGGAGGCCCAGCGGGAGGACAGGGGTTCCAGGCCAGCCTGGGCACCTGAGCAGCACCTGCCTGGGGGGCCTGGTCTCCCGAGCAGCCCGGGGTCACAGGTGTGTGCCGCCACCTCCACGGCCCTCAGGTGTTCTACGAGCTCTCTTGTCCCACATATTCTCTCACAACAAGAAATGCCAGAGCAGGGGAGGCGCAGTGACAGGCAGAATTCCAGGTGGCCCCGCCTCGGGCCCGGGCCCAGCCCTGCTCCACCACTCAGTGACTCCTCTTGGCTGCTGGGGGGTGGCTGATGTCATTGAAGACCTTAGTGGGCAGGCGTGAGGAAGGGGGACCCCCAGGGCGGGTCTGGCCAATCTGGGGAACACTTGAGAGGGACGACGGCCCCTCCTGAGTCCCCACCCCCCCCATCAGGTGCCAGGAGGGAGTGTGACGCCCCTGCGCTGGGCGGGAGAAGGGAGCCGTGCGGCAAGACCAGACAGCAGCCTCGTGGGGGACAGCGGCCCCACCGGCAGCAGCAAGGAAGCAGGGACCTCAGTCCGACCACAGGAACTCAATTCTAAGCTGGGTGCGGTGGCGCACGCCTGTCATCCCAGCACTTGGGAGGCTGAGGCAGGAGGATCGCGAGTTCAAAGCCAGCCTCAGCAATGGCGAGGCACTTAGCAACTCAGTGAGACCCTGTCTCTAATAAAATGCAAAAAAGGGCTGGGGATGTGGCCCAGGGGTCGAGTGCCCCTGAGTTCAATCCCCAGTACCACCAAAAAAAAAAAAAAAGAACTCAATTCTGCCACCAGCCCCAAGGAACCTGGAAGGGGAGCCTCTCGCGTCCCAGCCTGCGCCCCTGCCGCCAGCCCCTGGGCTGAGGACCAGCTGCCCGGCTGTGGAGCCACAACAGCAGGAGCTGCCCCCTCTATGGCCACGCGGTGGCAGGAAACCAACGCCAACCTGATCTGATGAAGAAGAGGGGACGAGATGGGACACACCCGGCAGCAGAGCCCGTCCCCGACTGGGCGTCCGGGCGTCCGGGTCCGGGCACCCGGGCAGCAGGCTGCTCACCGCATGCTTCTCTTTGTTTTCCTGATAACTAAAATGCTTCGTCTTACAGAAGGCGACGAGCTGGGCTGGGCTGGGCTGGTGGCAGAGCGCTCGCCTCGCACGTGTGAGGCCCTGGGGGGGGTCCTCGGCACCTCATGAAGAGACACATGGGGACTGTGTCCACCTAGGACTAGAAACACAAAAAGAAAAGGAGGGCGCGGTACGCCCCCACAGGAGTGGACGGGATGACAGAGCCGCACGGCCACCAGCCACTGCCACACCCCTGCTGGGTGTGCGGACCTGCAACAGGGTGACACGAAGGCCTCTGGGACACCAGCGTGTGCAGAGTGCGAGGGGGCCGAGGGCAGGTGGCTGGTGAGCAGCTCTGCGCCGACCTCTCCGACGAGCGCCCGCGGCTGACGCATCCCGCCCTCACGCAAGGGCATCCGGTGCCCAGCGCGAGGCCCGAAGCTCCGCAGAGCTGGAGGCTCTGCCTGAGACCAGGGCCGCTTCTGGTCTCAGAGCCACCCGCTCTCGACAAGCAGAGGCCTGGGCTGGCGGCGTCAGGCGTGACAGAGTGGCTGTGACGAGCACGAAGCCAAGGGCTTGGTAAGGAGGGCTGGGGAGGGGACCTGGGCCAGGGATCACACAGCTGTCCCTCCACAGGCTCCTGCGTGCCCCGGCCCTCCTGGCCACGGCGATGAGCCCCGGGCCAAGGCGTGGCGGTGCCGAGCTCCGCAGCACGCGGCGAGGCCCAGCTGGAGGACAGGCCCCCGCAGCCTGGGCATCGGGGTGGGCGAGCTGCCCTGCCAGCTCGTGGAGCCCCCGCCTCCTGGTTCCCAGAGGCCTGTGTGGGCACACGTGTCCCCACGCAGACTTGGAGGCAGGCACACTCCGGGCAGCCCAGCGCCGCAGGTGGCGGCCTGCTGAGTCCAGGGCGAGACCTGGCGACGCCAAGCCGCAGTGCACTCGCGCCTCTGCGGGAGCCAGGCCAGGACGGCGCGAGGAGTGGCCGCCCAGGCGCCGGCACCTTCCCAGGAGAAGCGCCAGGCAGGGCCTCCTGCCACAGCGGGCCCAGCAGGGGACAGCTCTGCTGCCAGTCCTCACCAGTGCCCTCAGGGGAGCCCCTGCCTGCGTGCCAGGTCCCCTGGGCAGGCGTGGCCGGCTGGGACGACCGTCCTCTCTGGGAAGGACGTTCCTGCTGCAGAGCGGGGAACCCCACGTCTCAGAACGTCCCAGACAGCCCGGGGACAGTGACCACGGCAGCCCTGGGCCGTGGCACGCAGATGCAGGTGCTCGGGGGCAGCGCAGGGGCAGGACCGGGCAGCCAACAGCCGGGTCCAGGCTCCCCCCGCCCGGGCCACCTCCAGCCCTGTTTCCTAGGAGCAGGCCCCGCACCCCGCCACACCCCGCGGCACCCCGCCGTGGCACCCGCCCCTGCAGCAGAGCCTCCGACGCCATCTTGGGCTCCTGGCACCTTGCTCGCGCCTGTGGCTGAGGGAAGAGACCCGCGGGCTTCCCGCAGCCCAAGTCCACGGTGCCTGGCCTCGAGCATCCCAGGGACTCTCCAACTGCACTCCCTGGGGACTTTGCCACCGGGGCCCCCGAGGTAGGCCAGGTCAGGGGGAGCGCGCGGGCGGGGGGGCACGCGACCCGTCTTCACCGCAGCCTGGGGGGCTGGCGCCGCCCTCTGCACAGGTCCCCATCTCTGCCCAAGACCCCGAGACCTCTGTCGTCCTGGCATCTCCGCAGCCAGCTGGGGCGGGGGCCAGGGGCGGCTGGGAAGAGTCACTCAATTTGCGGGCGCGGGCAGCACTTAGGGTCAGAGAATGGGACCCGGGTCCCTGTTGCTGGTAGGGACACAGGTGCAGAGCCCCGAGGCCGAGGGAGGCCCTGTGGCCCCCGAGCACCCGCACCTCCGGCCCTGAGGCCCGTCAGGACTGCCCGAGGCCGAGCTCCGGGAGCTGGCGAAGGGCCTGGGAGGGGGCGTCTGTCCCCGAGGGGGCCTGACCCACCAGTGCCTTCAGACGACCTTGGGCACGGGCAACACGCCAGGCAGAGGCTGCCCTGCCCTGCGAAGGGCCTTGCTCAGCTGCCCAGGGCGTCAGGCCGCAGCCAGGCCCCTGCACCAGCCCGGCCACGCAGCAGGCCGCCCTGGCTCCCCACGCTGGGAACACAGCCTCGGGGGCCCACGCGGGCACCTCACCCCCACGGGCACTCGCGCCCACCTCGGAGGCACTGAGCTGCTGGGACTGGCGTCCCTGGCAGCAGGAAGAGCTGGCCAACCTGGCTCCTGCAAGACCCCCCTGAAATGCCAAGGACGCTCCGGGCTGCCAATCAAAAGGGGAACCCTCCGCGCCAGGGCCGCCCGCCCTGTAAAGGTCAGGGAGTCTCCAGTCCTCCAGGCCGCCCTGCCGCAGCGCGCCCACTCCTGTCCACGGGCGAGGGCTCCCTGTCCCCACACCCACCACCCGCCCTGCGTGCCCCCACGCCATGGCCTGGGAGGCGGCACCAAGGGACATGGCAGCAGGAGAGAGAGCACGCAGCACCAGCTGGGGGAGGGCGCAGGGGAGGGTCGCGGGCAGGCCACGACTGCGGACGGCGGGAGCCGAGGGCACGGCCCACCCCCTGCCTGTCAGGGGTCTCCCCAGCAAACAGGAGGGCCCCCATCCGAGAGCGCGGCCTGCGGGAATGGGGAGACCCTCCCAGCAGGGAGCAGGAACCCCGGGTCTCAGCCTAGAGCTGGGCACACGAGGGCGGCCCCTGGGCAGCTGCTGGCCGCTGTGGAGGCCCAGGCTCTGCGCCTCCTGAGAGCCACAGCCCCATGCCACCCAGACCCCGGCCAGCCCTCGGGCTGTCACCTCAACTTGCTGATGGGTTGGGGGAGACGGGCACCCAAGGCCTTTGGCAGGCCTAGCCTGGCAGGTGGGCACACAGGCCAGACGTGAGCGTACCTCCCCGGGGCAGCTGGGACCCACTGGAGGCCCACAGCCCAAGCGGGACCCCGGCCTGCGACACTGGGGAAGGTGCTGGGCACCCGCACAGGGCAGAGGCCGGGCGGCACCTTCCTCGGGTGCATGGCACGACCCACATGGCACAGACTGCCCCGCACTAGGGCTCCCGGGCTGACCAGGACCCGCTGCACCCCACCGCTGCTGGGGCCCCCTCCTCTGCTCCCGGGGCACGCTATGAAGACACTGGCTGCTACAGCTTGGGTCTGGGGTGTCCCCAAAGGCCCGGGTGGGAGAAGCCTGGTGCCAGGCTCGAGAAGCCACCCGGAGGTGGGGCCTGGAGGGGCGTGCTCTTCCAGAAGGCCAGGGGACCCTGGTGGTACCCTGTCCCCAGCTTCCTGGCCACCAGGAGGGGCGTGGCCTTCACCTGTTCCCCACAGGACACGCGCCTCGCCCGACAGCAGCAGGCCCCACTGCGTGGACCCCAACATCCAAACTGAGCCACAGGAACCTCCCCGCAGAGCTGGCCCGGGGCTCCTGTGAGCGCGCACCACAGTGCACCTGGCCCCTCCTAGCATCAGGCTGCCCACGGCCCTGGGCATCAGAGAAGGCAGACCTATTGTGGCCAGCTGACCAGTGACGTGGGGAGGCCGGGAGGAGAGTGGCCCTGGGCCCGCTGCGGGGCACTGCCTCGGGCTTACCCACTCTGCAGGGGTCGGAGGCCACCGCAGTCCTGAGCCCAGGCTGCCCGGCCCAGCACCCCCGCAGGAAGAGCCCCGGGGCTCGGGGGAAACTGCCCAGCGACCCTGGTGCCCACACCCACTCCCGCCTGCCCTCAAGGCCTCAGAGGGGCCAGGCAAGCGGCTGGGGTGCCGCCAGTGCTCTGCACCCCACCCAGGAGGGACCTGGAGGTCCCCCACTGCTGCGACATCCTGGGCTGGCAGCAGCTCGGGACACTGGCCTTCCCAACCCCTCTATGCTTCCGTGGACACCAGGGTGCTCCCGTCACTTGACACACAGGGCACACTGCCACAGTGGCGCAGACTCAGAAGGCTTGAGGAGACCCGCCAGCCCAGGCACCGGCACTCCCCAAGACGCAGAAGTGGTTGCGATCCAGACCTCAGAGGAGCGCCCGCTAGACCCCAGGCTCGGCCGCCCACGGGCACCACACTCCTGGGGCCTGCACAGACTCCGGAAGCCCTAGCCCAGGGACAGGTGCCCATGCAGCACCCCCAAGAGGGAAGGGGCACTCCTGCAGGGATCCTAAGGCTCCGGGGCCACCGGGTCCCGGCCCTAACGCCCAGCGCCTGCTGGAGGGAGGCCGACGCCAACAGCAGACCAGGGCTGCGGCAGTCACCCGGTCTGTCCCTGCCCTGGACAGGGAGCAGGGGGCACCCCCCAGGACCACAGGAAGGCCCCAAGGCCACGTGCCCCCCATGGGCACCCCCCCTCCAGGACAGGACTGGCGGGACTGCGGGCTGCCCGCGGGAGGGTGGGCACTGGGCAGTGCTCCCAGCATGCTGAGCGCCAGGCGCCACCCACGACAACCCAGGGCAGGTGAGGGACGCGGGAGGCAGAGGGCCCGGCCGGCTGGGGCGCAGGGACACATGCCCAGAAGGCCAGGCCCCAGAGAGAGCCCCCAGGGAGCACTGCCCTCTCGCGGAGCAGCAGGGACTCTGCCCAGCACCAGGACCCTCCAGACGGACAGACGGACCTGCACCCTGAGCCCGAGCTCCTGCTGCTGCCGTCACTCTGGCCTTCAGCGCCCCGACCTCACCAGCGCTGGCCCGTCCTCAGAGCCCCAGCCCTCCATGACGTGGCCACCCTCACGGGCCCACCGTTCCCATGGTGGCAGAGGCGTCTGAAGGCACCGAGTCCTCTCCTGGGCGCTCCTGTGCCCACCGGAAGGCGCCGAGGCCCCAGGGGCTCCGCACGCGCCGCCTGCCCCTGTGCCGTGAGGGCCGCGGCTCCCCGGCTTCCTCCGGGGTGTTCGTGTGGAGAGGGTGGCTTTGCCCCTAAGGCCCCGACACGGCAGGGCATCTGGGGTGAGCAGTCCTCCCCCGCGCCATTCCCGGCCAGGACGCTGCAGGGACAGGGGCAGGCCACGCAGTCTGTAGGAAGGGCTCCACGGTGCGCAGCCCAGAGCGGAAGGGCAGGCGCGCCACCTAGTGGTCCTCGGGGGTAGGACCGGGCCTCCGGGACATTTCAACAGCCACCAGATCCCACCCTGGCCAGCGCCACAGGTCAGACTGTGTCCACACCAACCAGCTGGGCCCGCACAGGCCCGCACACACCGTGGCCTCCGCTGGACGTGCGAGGGCTCAGCAGGCAGCCAGCAGGCCACTGTCTGCACAGCCCCATGCCACCCGCCGTCAGGGACACCCAGTGTGCTGGCAGCTGGCAGGCTGGGCCACGGTGGCCAGGGAAGGGGCAGAGTCACCTCCACCCACGTGGGGGACTCGGGCAGAGCCGCAGCTGCCCCTGCCCGCAGCAGGTCCAATCTTGACCTCAAGGGAGGAGGGCTACGGCAGGGGCCGCTGGGACTGCTGGCTGGGCCCTCCCCACGCAGGACTGCATAGGCCACCACAGGAAAGGCCACCTGGGCACGGCTCGGGACACTAGGGATGAGGCACTTCCATTTCCCCAAACGCAGGCGCTGGGCGGCGGGGGACAGAGCTGTCACCAGCCCACCGACACCTCTGCAAGCAATCCCAGAAATGCAAGCACCTGACCTAGACGTTCCCAGGGCCAGGGTGTGGGCATGAAGCTGTCCCCGTGTCCCCGAGCCCCAGTCTGCCCCAACCCACGAGCACCATCGTCACCATGGTGGCCAAGGGGACTGAGCAGGACTGCCGGGCTCAGCCCTGGAGAAGGCCACCAGGAGGACCCCTGGGGTGCCCTGGGCTCCGCGGCCACACGGACCACTGCACCGAGTCCAGGGCGCCTGGGGCCAGCACGGACGCCACTCCCCAGGGCAGAGGACTGAGGTAGGGTCAGGGAGAGGCCCTGAGCTGGGCTCACCAGGGCCACACGGGTCCTCATGCGAGGAGGCAGGAAGGCCCGAGCCAGGGAGGGACAGCAGGCGCTGGGCGGTGGCTCTGGAGCTGGAGGAGGGGCAGGGCTCTGCCTGGGCCTCGGGCGGCCAGCCTGGCGCCCTGGGCTGCCCAACAGGCGGATTCCAGGGCTCGGAGCCTCCAGGGCTGAGCTGGACCTGTGCTGCTGTGGCCTGCAGGGACTGTGATCTGCCAGTGGTGGCCAGCCACCCGCCCAGAGCCAGAGGAGTGAGCAGCCCCCGCCTCAGCCTCCTCAGCCTCCGGCCCTGGAAATTCCGGTTGTTCCAGCAGCTCAGCCAGGAGGCGCGGCCAGAGACGCTCAGCGGACGGCACCAGGAGGGCCCCGGGCTCACGGGCGTGGGAGGACGCAGACATCCCGAGAGAGCCAGGAGCTCCTGGCGCGGGCTCCCCCGAGCTGGGCGTCCCCTCCCCTGGGGGCAGCAGCCTGACTCCACGCTCCGCAGCCCAGCGTCCACACAGCACCGGACGCGCCTCTGCCACCACTGCACGGCACAGCCTGCTCGTCACAGGCCGCCCCCAGACAGGCCCAAGGCGGGAGCCTGGCGCTGACCTGGGGGAGGCGGAGGCAGCCAGGCCCTGGGGGCCCTGTGCCGAGTCTAGAGAGCCCGGCCAGGGGCAGAACACCCGGGCCTCACGCGCGGCTGAGGCTCCTGCCTAGGACCGCTGGTGGCCAAGTGGCTCAGAGCTTGGAGAACTGTGCGTCCTCCACCCTCGGGGTCTTGGGGCTGGGAGACGGGTGGCCTGGACAGTCGGAGACACGGGGCCACCCGCTTGAGCACGGGGTGTCACAGGGAGCAGCCGGAGCGCATCATCCGCGACGTGGCCAGGCACAGGGAGACCTCCGCGGCCGCGGCCCAGCGGAGCGGAGAGTGGACACGGCCCCTTCAGCACCCTGCCCTGGGCGGCCCCGGTGGGGGCCTCGGGAGGCTTCCCTGAGCTCGGGAGCTGAGGGGACGCCCGGGACGGAGCGCTCATCGTGTCCGAGGCTCGTCCAGCGTGCGCAGCCCACTGGGCCCTGCGAGGGGGAGAGGGCACGCCCTAGGGGCCCAGTCCCAGGCCCGTCACATCTCGGGGGCCTGCGGGGCTAGGAGCCCAGTGCCTGGAGGGGAGGCCTGGCCCCGCCCGCTCCGGGCCCCGGGGTGGCAGTGCTGGACGCCCGCCCTCTCCTGGGCAGATGCACAGCACACCGAGTCACCAGGACACTTGGCAGCTCAGGTGGCCTCTTCCCGCCCCTCTGAGGACTAGTGGGGCTGGGTGGCAAGAAGCTCACTTCCCTGCCCTGGGGCCACTGCCGGGCAGCCAGGGTGGACACAGGCTGCCAGACAAGGCGGCGGCCACGCAGTCCCGCCGGAGAGGCTGGCGGAAGACTGTGCTCCACCCAGCGCCGCTCGCCAGGTGCTGGACAGCACACGGGGTGACCATTTGGGACAGGCCTCAGGGCCATCGCTTGAGATGCAGCCACCATCTCTGGTGTGGCCTGCGGGCTGCGCTCAGCGGCCCAGCCCCGCACACCTGTGAGGAGCCCCGCGAGCCGCAGGCCACTGCTGACCACCCGGAGTCTGGGGGCCAAGAGCAAGGCAGGGGCAACGCGGGGTCAGGCCAAGGCCCGCAGGACAATGCCCGCACGGACCGCCTCCACCTGACAGGACCACAGGGGTCAGTCCCCCTGGCCTGCACACCACAGGCCCAGGACCTGGAAACCCCACTCTCCCTTCCTGACGCAGAAGAGCAAGCCAGGTGCCCTGACGGCTGGGGGCCACCAGCACCCCACCTTCGCCCGCCTCCCGAGCACGGCCCTGAAGCCACAGCTGGCCAGGCCCCAGACTGACCCGCAGGCGGCCCAGGCCCAGCTCGCGGGCCTCCCGCCAGACGGCCCGGAGGCCAGGCTGTGTGGCGGCCACTCACCAGGACTTGGGCTCCCCGAAGTGCAGGTAGTTGATGCTGTAGAGGTCCATGTCCTCCGTGTGCCAGGCGAAGGTGGTCTTCCACATGCCGAAGTACAGGTAGGGCGTGTTCACGCCCTCAATGATGGTGCCGCACTCGCGCTCCACCATGTCCAGGATGGTCCGCAGGTTCCCGATGTTCCACTGCGCCACGTCCTGCGGGGCAGAGAGCGCCCAGTCAGCACGGCCACACCCCAAGGCATCGGCCCGTGTGGCCCTGGCCACCCCGACACCCCAGGAAGAGCGGGAGGGCCACGCCTCGCCGTCTCCGGGTCCGGATGTGACCCTCCGCAGGGGACCGGGGCCAGCTGTGCCCACGAGCCCCGTGCCCAGCCGGGGCTGAAGGCCCACTGGCTGGCCGCGCCCTGCCTGCCCCTTCACTGAGGCCGCCTGCCAGCTCGGGGCCCAGCACTCAAGGCCGAGGCTGCCCACAGAGCTCAGTGCGTGTCACGCTGCGCAGCCACCGCACTGCCAGGGCTGCCGCTTGGCACCTCTAGTGACAGAGGAGGGGCCTCCACGTAGGTGCTCCAGGGCCAGGGCCCACCGCCGTCCCCCAGTCCCTTGCAACAGAGGAGCCCTCACCGCGGGTGGAGCCCTCACCGCCAGGCCCCCTGCTCTCGACTGCACGGGCACGCAGACCCCTGCCGCAGAACGCGGGGAACATGGCTCACCCGCCCCGGCCCTGGGGAAGGCCCGCGGCTCAGGGACTGCTCCCCTGCGTCCCACGCCCACCACGGGCCAGCTCCTGTCCCAGCACCCCAGGCCCTGGCAGGGGCCCAGGACACAGCAAGGGGAGAGCCGCAGACCTCTGGTGGTGACAGCAGGAAACCCAAGGTCTTCAGAAGCAGGAGGTGCCCAGGTCAGGGCAAGGGCACAAGAACCAGGTCCCCAAGCTGCCTCGGCCCCGGCTGCCTGCCCTGCCCTGCCCACACTGTGGCGGGCCGTGCTGCGGCCAGGGGAGCAGCCAGGAGGGCAGGCGCTGCTCTAGGCCCCGAGGAGGCACACGCGGGGCCGACGTCCCGGCTGGTCCTGCAGCCCCAACCCCGGGGCTCGGGGAGCCACAGCCTGCACACAGGTGTGTGGGCGAGAGACCCCCCACGGGGACGCACCCCAGGCTGGCTGGAGGCAGAGGTGCTCACGGGAGGAGGCTCCACTTTTGATTCTTTATTTAAACACAATAATGAGGCGTCCTTAAGGGAAGGAGGGACAAGCCACAGGCCGGAAGGAGGGGCTTGCCGGAGGCACCTGATCAAGGGCTGCCACCCACATGCAGGAAGGACCCTAAAACTCCGTGGGAAGAACATGGCGAGCCCGTCAGCAAATGCGCAGACTCACGCCCGCCAGAGCAGCACGCGGGCACGCGACACGCCAAGGACGCTCCCTCGCGCAGCACCAGGAGCGCACGCCCTCAGAGTGGCGGGGCGCAGGCACCCGCGGCTCAGGCTGGGGACCTGCAGCGGCAGGAGGCCGTCTCTGCTGGGGCGCGAAAGGCGCGGGCACCACGGGGACCGGAGGGTGGCTCTGCAGGAGCGAAGCAGAGCTCCCACCTGAGCTGGCCACTCGCAGCCTCCCCCCCAGGAGCTGCTCAAGTTCACACGACGCCCAGGGAGGGACACCAGGCGGCCACCTGACCGCCCACTCCTGGAACGATGGCCTGACGGTGGCACAGTGCTGGGCACCAGGAGGAAGGGAGGAGCCCCGCCACCATCCCCACAGGACAGGTCAGCCTGGGAAGCAGCCACGACCACCCAACCTCAGGATTCTGCGAAAGGCAGGAGGTGGCACAGGACGTGCCAGCCTCCACAGAATTAGCGGGGGCGGGGGGGGGCCATGCGGGCAGAGGCCTCCAGGGCAGCACGCTGACTCTGTGGTGTGCCACGGCAGAGATATCACACGCATATGCCCAACACGCGGGGCAGAGAGCACCAGTCAGCCCTTAAGGGACTGGGCATTTCAGTGACAGGATGCACCAACACAGGTTCGTCACTGGTCACGGATGCCCCACTCTGGTGGGTGGTAGCCGTGGGCGAGGCTGGGCAGGTGCAGGGACGAGGTTGGTGGGAGTTCTTGGTCTTTCTATTTAACTTTTTCCGTGAAATTAAAACTGCTCTAAAATTGTTAAGTTTACTTTTTAAATAAAAAATAAATCTGAATGTGGGATGCCACCTGGCACCAACACCATTCATGGGGAAAGAACAGTCTTTTCAGCAAATTGTGCAGGGATAATGGGGGCACCGCATGCAAGAAAGAAAATGTGGACCCCTCCTCACACCACACCTGCCATCATCCCAGCGACTCCAGAGGCTGAGGCAGGAGGATAGCAAGGTCAAGGCCAGCCTGGCAATTTAGCAAGGCCCTATCTCAAAATAAAAAACAAAAAGGGCTGGGGTAGAGCACCCCTGGGGTCAAACCACAGTATCCCCCACCCCACATGTGCAAAAAAAAAAAAAAGAACTCAAACACAGAAGCAAAACCATGACACGCTTGGAAGAAAAAACAGGAGTAGCCAGCCATGACTCTGGAATTGGCAATGGTTTCTTAGACGAGACACCAAAGCACAGAGAGAAGAGGAAACAGAGCCGCCCCCCGCAGCAGGCACAGGAGCGCCCGCAACAGGGAAAGGCGCTCAGCATCCCGAGCCGCCCCGGCCGCGAGGCCACTCCACGCGCGGAGAGGCCAGACTTGAGCCGAGAAAGCAGCGGGCGCTGGGCGCCACCTGCCCCCGAAGCCAGAGCCTCGGGCCTGCGGTGGGACGGGACAGGCTGCAGCTGCTGCAGAAGAGACCCCGCCTGGTGGCGGCTTGGCGAGTTCACAGGGAGTCGCCACCTGGCCCTCAGCCGTGGGCCCGAGCAGAACAGCAGTCCCGGCAGACGCGCCCAGGCTCACAGCAGCAGCGGGCGACAGCTGCACAGCAGGAGCGACCAAGGACCACCTGGACGGGCAGACGGCCACGCACACCTGGGCGCCACTCGTACCACAGCTAGAGCACGGAGACGCTGAGGACCTCGTGCTCCGGAGGACCAGACGCACGCAGCCGCAGCGCAGGACCCAGCGACAGGAGAGTGCAGGGACAGGCAAGGACACCGGGTGCCAGGCTGAGGGTCTGCGTGTGCGGGCGGGCTTCCTTCTGGGGTGATGGGCATGCTCTGAGCTTGACAGCAGCGATGGCCCCACGATTCCACCAGCGTTCCACGACCACTGGCTCACCGCCCCGACCAGGGCGCAGAGCCGAGGCCACTGCAGGGTTCCCTGGGGCCTCCAGGTGGGAGGACGGCCGCTGGGCAGGCTGCACACTGAGCCCCCGGCCCCGCAGCAATGCTGCAAGACAGCCGAGGGGCCAGGCCACGCCAGGGCCACACAGGATGGGCTGCGTGGAGGACGGCCGCTGCCCCTGCTGCCCCACCCACGGCGCTCAGCCTGAGCAGAGGCTGCCAGGGACGCGGCTCCCTTTCCTAGTGCCACTAGGGGTGCAGTGGGCAGCGGAGCTATGGGGGGCCACGGCGGGCACTGACCCTTGGCCACCAGAGCTGACCTGGAGTGACAGCTGAGAGGGTCACAGGGCACTGACCCCAACCTGAGGTGGGCAGGGCATCTGGGTGCTGTGTGCACTGCTCACCAAGGGAAGGGCTGGCACTCAGAGAACGGGCGCTGCTGGCGCTGCCCACACACAGGGCCAGCCTGGAAAGTCCTGGAAACATCTCATACCCTATTTCCAGAGCTTCCTGTCACAGTTGCCTGGGAATTCTTCCTCCTGGAGGCGACCAGGAGGCAAAGGCAGCCACCCTGAGCCCAGAGAGACACCGCCGTCCTGCCTGAGACGCGGCCAGAGCGCTTCCCAGCGAAGCTGGGCCTGCCGGTGCCCCACAGTGGTTCTGCCAGGGCTACGTCACCAGGGCCGGAGCAGAGTGTGCCCTCAGGAGGAGCTGCAGCTCCTGCCTAACCCGGGGGACCTGAAGATGCTTCCCGCCAGTGAACCACTGGAGGTAGGACGACCAACTTTGGGGAGCCGTGTGGGACTGGTGGGAGGATCATTCTAGAGTTTCACTGAAATCCCCAAAATGGGCTGCGGTTGTGGCTCAGTGGTAGAGCACTCGCCTAGCACGTGCGCGGCCTGGGTTCGATCCTCAGCACCACGTTTAAAAAAAAGAAAAATGCATGTGTACAACTAAAGCAAATAAATAAATATCTAAAAAAAGAAGAAGAAGAAGAAGAAGAAGAAGAAGAAAAGAAAAAGAAAGAAAGAAATCCCCAAGAACACCTGGATCCCAGAGACCAGCAAGCTGGGAATTTCCTGCCAGCCGCCAGAGCGCTTCCCGGTGAAGCTGGGCCTGCCTGCGCTCCGTAGTGGTTCTGCCCAGGGCTACTCCAACAAGGGCCGGAGCAGAGCGCGCTCCCTTAGAAGGAACTGCGCTCCTGAAAATTCCCCAAGAGAACAGGGAGGCCCTGCCCTGACCGGGAGGGCTGCTGCCTGAGGTAGGAGATGGGGGCCTGGGGAGGTGGCCCCTCTCACTGGGCCCACAGAGAAGAAGCAGGGGTAGCAAAAAGATGCCCAATTACCACCACCACCACCAAGTGGCAGGAAACACGGTCGCAGGAAGCTCCAGGAACACAGTGGCTGGCCCGCAGTGAGCTGCCCTCGGGCCCGACTGCCGACCCGCAGGCCACCTGTCCCCACCGCAGGGCACCAGGCACAGGGCTGGGGGCTGAGGGACGTGCTGGGCCTGGAGGGGGTGGATGTGGCAGGGGAGCCCAGTTTCTGGACTTCCCATGCAGTGCCACTGTCACCAGCTCCGTGGTCCCCCCTCACATGTGTGCCAGGGTCGCAGCACGTGCCAAAGCTGGGCCTGACAGGGAGCCGCTGGCCTCACGGGCCGAGAGCCTCCGCGAGCTGCTGCCTGCTCTGGGCTGGGAGCGCGCAGAGGCTCAAGGCCCCGGAGGCTGCTGTGCTGCCTCATCAGTGGGGACACCATGGCCCCGGGAGGCAGTGGGGGCCGGGAGCCTGAGCCCAGAGGAGGGCGTCTCCCACAGGTCTCCTGGGCGTCCCCAGGTGAGCTCACCTCCGGCCTGTGCCCTCTTCCTGTGCACAGTGCTCAGGAGTCGACAGACCCCGGCTGAGGTGGACCCCATAGCCCAAGGAGGGCAGGCCACGGGCCACACAGGCAGGGGTGAGGCGTGGCACTGGCCCAGGGCTGGGGAGGCCCAACTGCCCAAGGCCCTCTGCAAACCACCTGCGCATGCTCATCCTCGGGCGTCCATGGCCGGGAGCCTCCTCTGCAGGGCCTTTCTCCCACCCCAGCCCTGCCCAGGAGCAGGACTCAGGTGGCACATCAGCTGCCCGCACAGAGCTGGGCAGGGCAGTGGAGTCCTGGCAGGGGCACCCTGTGTGTGAAGGCTGGGGCAGGGCCCGGCTTCAGCCACGGTCCCCGCGCACCAGGAGAAGGCCAAGCACAGACAGACCCGCAGACCCCGCAGCTTCATGCCAGGGGCTCTGGTCACCTGCAGCCCCTGGACGTTCCTAAGCCAGCCCCAAAACACAGCCCCCGCCAGCCCTTCACCTGCCCTGGTCAGCGTGGCCCCGTCTGCTCTACGCCCTCAGGTGAACCCCGGCCAGTCAGGCCTCACGGCCAGGGAGCACAGGCCCTGCCTTGCCCTCGGTCCCAGGGAGCCCCTGGCCAGGGGCAAGGACCACTTGGAGTGACGCCAGCAAGTGCCTCGCATCTCAGAGCCAGGCCCAGGTCTGCGGGCAGCAGGGCGGCACCACCAGAGAGGGGGGCTGGAGTCGCAGAGTGCAGGCAGGCCTGGAAGAGGCACGTGGACACGGCCTCCACTGTGCTGTGGGACGGGAGGGGCTGGCACCGGCGGGGTCCCAGGGCCTGGTGGGAGCGACGGGCAGACCACACGCCGGGCTCCCCGCCAACCCGGGTTGCAGCGTGTCGCTGGAGCCTGCGCGACAGCAGGGCACCTTCCCCGGCCGGCCAGCAGCCCCGCTCTGCTCCTGCCCAGAGGCCCTCCCCCGGACCCCAGGGGCCTCCCGCCTGGCACTCACGTCGTCGTACAAAGAGCCACTGATGTCCGCCCCGTAGATGGGAGAGACGAAGGTGAGGTTCTTCCAGTACTTGCGCTCCAGGTCGTCGAAGTCCTGGTGCCGCGGGGTGCAGTACCTGGGAACAGCACCCTCGGTGAGCGCGGGCCAGCCACACCACCCTCCCTCCAAGGGACACGGGGAGCCCGGATGTGTGGCAGGCACACAAGGTGACGTCCACGGTGGGGCCCAGTGCTCAGCCTCCCCTCCCCTCAGGCGCTGGGCTGGGACCTAAGTCGGGACACCCTCCAGGGTGGGACACCCTCCAGGGTGGGACACACTCCAGGGTGGCTGGAGGCGGAGCTCAGCCCAGGTGGCTCCAGGTGACAGACCAAGGATGGGGCCCGGGACGCTGGGGCAGTGGGTCCAGGCTACGCCCTCACAGGACACCGACAGGACCCAGGACCCAGCCACCCTAGAAACAGAGGCCTGGGGGTGGGAGGCGGGCCGAGAGGCGGTGACCCGCCACCAGGTGGGGGGACACCTGGGGCGCCGGGGCACACAGCTCACGCCAAGGCGTGTCGGGGACCTTCTCTGAGGGGCCATCAACCGGCACGTGAGGGCAGGGGAGCAGGCGTGGCGGCAGCCTTGCTGAGGGTGGCCACGAGGCCTGGGCGGGGCCTGGGCCACGCACTTGTCGCTGTTGGCCAGGCGGCGGTACTCCCCCACGGTCATGGCCTTCTTCTGGATGTTGTACTGCGTGAAGAGGCCAGACTGCCCGGTCACCACCTGCTGGATGGGCGCGGGGATGACCACATCGTCGATGTCGTCGTAGGTCTGCCGCGGCTTCCACTCCTTCGGGGGGATGATCTGCAAGGCCAGGGGGGTCACTGGCGTCCTGGGCGGCCGCTGCGCTCCCCCACCCGCGGCCGTGGTGCTGACTGGCGGGGCCCTGCACGGCCAGGGTGCTGTGGCTCCTCTGGCTCGGCACGAGGGAAGCGGGAAGGCCCTGGACCGCCAGGCCACCCCCACGCACTCGCGGCGACAGCTGGAGAGCGGGTGGGCGGGGTGTCCGCACGAGGGGCCACATCTGGAGCCGCCAGTGACCACTCCCGAGCAGGCTGAGCCCAGGCCTGCGGCACTACGGGGGCTGCGGAGCTCCCCGCCACCACCTGCGAGGAGGCCAGCTTAGTTCTGGGGGCAGGGGGCACTGGGAGACCAAGTCCCCAGCCCACTGGGACCAGTGGGAATTCCTGGAGGAGGGGACGGGCAGGGCTGCGTCCGCCAGGGCCCGAGGTGTCTGCTCTCTGCGACACCCGTGGGGGTGGGGACAGCCTGCTGCTCACAGCTGGGGACAGGCAGAGGGAGGCCCGGCAACCTGAGCCGGGCACCCACGGGGACAGTGCACGACGTGGACCAGAGTGCCTGGACTCACGGCCAGTGGGCTGGCACCCAGAGAGGCCCCGGCCGGCCAGACGGCAGGACGCACGGGGAGGACGCGGAGGAGGGGGCCTGAATGGCGCAGGGGCAGGAGCTCGCTCGGCCTCCCGCCTCCCCACGAGGTGCGGCCGAGGCTGGAGGAGAGCTGGGGCGCGGGTCTGCGCCCAGGTGACAAGCCGCAGGCCCCCGGGCCCCTCTCCTGGTGGACTCGTGCAAGCCCCACACCAGCTTCCAGGTCCCTCGGCCCTGGGGGTAGGCACTGAGCCTCCTGGTCCCCTCTCAGCCAAGAGCCCTGGGCCAGCAGCGCCCACTGGGGGCCAGCAAGGGGAGGCCACTTGCTGCTGTCGGCTGACAGCTTCCAGAGCTGCCAAAAGCCACTGACTGTGCCCCAGGACGCTGCTGTCACCTGGTCCACTGAGCCACGCCAACGCCTGACAGCAGAGGCCCCGGAGTGGGCAGCAGCACACGCCACCAGGGCAGCCAGGACTGGCACCAGAGGGGCGAGCCCAGCCCGGGGCCTCTGCGGCTGTCGAGACCGGGGGTGTCCTGGCCTGGAGTGCGGAAGCCAGGGCCGCTGCCCAGCACCGGGACAGTGTGGGAGAGGCCTGAGGTGGGGACGGCGGGGTCCTGAGCAGGGTCCTGAGGCTCCTTCAGCCCACCCTGCGCAGGGCGCCACTGCTGCTGTGGGACCCTCTAGGACCTCAAGACAGCAGCTGCGACACTCGAGGCAGGAAGAGCAGAAGGGAGCGGGCGTGGCCGGCCCGGCGCTCGGCTACAGCCCCTGTGCCCGGCCCGTCGCCCCAGCTGCCGTGGATTCACGCCGGTGACGCCCCCTCTGTACAGGACCAGTGTCTTCCACTGCAAGGAGGCCACCAGCCAGGCCAGGCCAGCCCTCGCCAGCCGGTGACCCACGCACACAGGAGGCTCCGTGAGCCAGCCGGCCACCCACCAAGAACGCTGTACCCCAGTGCTGCACCCCAGGGGTGGACAACAGGAAGGACACTCCAGGTGACGCCTGGCCTCGCTCGACAGCCGGAGCAGGGACTGGCTGCAGGAGGTCGGGGCCGGCAGAGCCTCGGCCGCGGGGGGACGCCCCACCACACCTCCGAGCCCTGCCAGGGCGGGACCCGCGAGGTCTCGGTGTGAAGAGGTCAAGGAAGTGCCTGGAGGACACGGTCCTGGTGCCACCTCAGCACTTCCAGGCTGGCATGGCCTCCACTGGCCCTTCCGTGCAGCGGGCCAAGGCCGGGAGGAACGGACAGCCACACAGGGAAGTGCAAGGAGGTGGACGCGGCGGTGGGCACTGTGCCCGCTGGCACACGGCCTGCCCTGACACCATGCCCAGGCACCCAGGCATCGTGGACGCGGAGGTTCAAGGAGGAGTCTCAGAAAGACCAGGCCGGCACCCACCTCTCGCCAACCAGCCCAGGCGGGGCCACACGCCAGGCCCTGGGGTGCAGCCCGCGGCACTTCCCAGCAGGGCTGAGGAGGCCGCCTCTGGCCTCTGGCATGCCCGATTTGCTCTCAGAGCGGCTGAGGCTCCCTGCCCGGGGCTCCCGTGCCCAGGCGTCCTGGACTGGCTCAGGCTGGACCTAGGAAACCTGCAGGCCTCGGGGAGCAGGGAGGCCCGGGCAGTCCCAGTGAAGCAGGAGCCCAGGTGGTCGAGGCCCATGAGACTCCGCTGAGGGGACACCCCCCGTCCCCAGGGCTGGAGCAGAGCCGGTGGCACACTGTGTTCCCCTCCCAGAGGCCGGCAGCCCTGAGAGCCAAGGCCCATCTGGAAGGAGCGGAGGTGCCCGGGGCCAGAGCAGACGCTTCCCTGAGCCCATCTGTCCCCAGAGTGGCAGGAAGAGGGACGCATGTGCGTGGTGTGCCACACGTGGGTCCCAATGTGACTGCGGCTACCAAGAGCTGGGCGGGCACCAGCCGCCTCCCTGCACCCACTCTCCAGGCACCCACGCGTGGCCGCAGGACCCAGGCCCGCCCTCCACACGCGAGGGCCACCGGCGGCCGGAGAATGCAGCCCGGGCCGGGAGCAGGGGAAGCACCCCACGTGGGGACGCCCCGTCCACGGCTCCAGCCACGGAGAGCCAGCCCATGAATGGCGAGCGTGAGGCTGCGGGACAGGACGCGAAGGGGCTGGAGAGGGAGGGGGCAGGCTGCGGGAGGCGGGTGCCGAGGCGGCCTGGGACAGGGCGCTGGGAACGGGCTGGAGAGAGGTGACGAGAGCAGGAAGTGACAGGTGGCATTTAAAGGAGTCTCAGAGGAGAGAACAGGACGGCCAGTGGCGAAGCCACCCCGACTCCACTGACAGAAAGGGTGGCCTGGGTCCCAAATTAGGAAGGGCTGCGGTGCCCTAGCAAGACGGAGTGGCCAGCCACAGGAGACCAGGGCTGGCGGGGCTGGGAAAGGCCACGGCCACCTGCCCAGCTGCCTCGGGGACGAGGGGAAGGCAGGCCCCAGGACGGGCACCAGACAGCCCAGGCCAGCCACCTGGTCGGCCGGGGCAGCCCCGCTCCGGAGCCTTCCTGAGACGGCAAGTCCCAGCCACGTGAGGCTGGGAGGCTCGTGGAGGAGGCGGGGAAGGCCGGAGCCATGTGGGGGCACGTGGCACAGAGGTGGCAGAACTGCCACCTCGCCTCACCGGGGTGTGCGACTAAGGGCAGAGGCGTGGGGGCACTGCCAGCACGCAGACCCCACCTTCCAAGGATGCGAGGGCGGGAGTGTCGCGGAGGACCACCAGGAGGGCGGGAAAGCCAGCAAGAGCCCCAGGCAGAAAGGACAGGCGGGACCCCACTCACTGCAGGGGCAGACTGAGGCCAGGACCAGAGCTGCCCACTGCCGGCTCCTGCCAGCCTCTAAGAGCCTTTTCTTCAAGATGGTTGGAAGGAAAAACAGCAAGAGGGGTGGGCGTCCGGCAAGTGAAGGGACGTGAGGGTCACATTCCAGCGTCCACTAAAAAAGGTCTGTGGGCCCGCCCCTCGCCCCTCACGCGCAGGCCGTCCTGGCGCTGGGCTGACGGCCTTCCCCGTCTGGCGCTCTGCAGTGACTGTGCACCGGGCTGAGTGACAGGAGTGCCTGCCACATGCAGCCACGGCCGCGCAACTAGCACAACCCCCACACGGCAGCTGGGCCACGCCAGCACGCTCCCACAGCCAGGCCACAGGCCCTCTGCCGCCCGCGGCCACCAACACTCAACAGCAGAGGGTGTGTCTGTCCTGCCCCCCACACACAGCGTGCTGGGAAAGACGCCAGCAAGCACTACAGGGGCGCCTCCAGCAGAGGGGCCGCGGGAGGGGCTCGGTTGCCCCGCACCTCCCGCCTTGGCCTGTGCACGCGGCCTCAGATGGGAAGCTGTTCCCCCTGGCCTGGTGCGCACCTGCAGTCCAGGTGGCCAGGCCAGGATGCGGCGCTCCTGGTTCAAGCCCTGCCTACGCAGCACAGCGAGACCTCGTCTCAAACCGCGAATTGTCCAACCAGGAACACGGAGGGAAAAGTGAGGCCTCCCAGCACCGGGGCCTTCTGGGCAGCGGGTCCACAAGCCCTGAGAGCGCCGTGAGCAGCTGACGGCCACGGCAGGAAGCCCCCGACAAGCCTGGGTGTGCGGGGCCACCTGCAGAGGGAAGGGCAGCCGGGCAGTGCAGGCTGATGGCAGCTGTGCCAAGATCAGGTCATCACCCACCTTGGCCAGGCCCGCCCGGTGGGCTCCCTGCGATTCTATGTAGGCCACGTATTTGTTGAAGTCCTTAAATTCTTCCATGGTTGGGCGAAATGTCATGATCTTACAGCTGGGGTTCTGGGCCCCGTGGTCCTCAGACCCCATTGCGGCAGCGCTGCGGCGGCTGCACCTGTGGGGAAAGCAGAGAGGAGAGCAAGTCAGCGCCGCCCCCGCCCGTCTCCTCTCCCCGCCATCACTGAAAACACCCAGGCCACCGGAGGGCAGGGCAGCGGGCCCTCACAGCCGAGCTGGGGGGCGAGAGGGCTGGGCCGGGCGCCCGTGCGGCTGTGGCGGCAGCTGACCAGAACCAGCAGCGCCTGGTTCCAAGGCCAGGCGAGGTGGGAGCAGCGCGTGCGAGCAGAGCCCAGGAAGGAAGGGCTGCCACTCAGCCACTCCGAGCCTTCCTGGTGTCAGCTTCAAATAAGGACACCCGCGTCCCAGCGCCCTGTGCGTGACACAGCAGGGCCTGCCGGGCTTCCGGAGGTGAGGCCGGGCGTGGGAGGGCGTCCTCCCACACACTGCCATTAAGGGCCCGGCAGCGTGGGGCAGAGCCCACTGCCAGCAGCCTACTGGGCACTCTGGCACTGGCCTGCCGTCAGCAGAGCAGGACCAAGCAGGAGCCCTGGCCAGGAAACAGAGGTCTGGTCCACGAGTGTGCTCACCACACCGCTGGCCACTGGTGCTGAACTATGGGCACTGGGCTGCCCTCTTACCAAGGAGGCCACAGGCTGGGACAGCCCCTTCCTGTCCCAGGAGCTAAGGTGACCAAGGGGGTGACTGGCAGTCCACCCAACCAGGAACAGGTTTTAGTCAGCCTCGGGCAAGGGTCTTCCTTGGCAGATCAAATTCTCCAAAAGCAGGTGGAGGAGGCAGAGGCCGTCTGGCCGGAAGAGGCAGGAACCCGGGGGACCTCACCCGAGGGCTGAGGAGAAAAGCTCCAACAGTCCACCTGTGCGTTCCAGGAGCCCCAGTGACCAGGAGGGAGAGAAAGGCAAGAGGCCCTCTGGAGAGGGCTCCAGGTCACCAAGACGCGCCCACCACTCCCCAACGGCGCTCCCTGCAGTGGGCACTAGAGGGCAGCAGGCACCCAGGAACCCTGCGCAAGGCCCGACCCGGAAGCCCAGTCAGCTCCCAGCTCACGGGGCGGAAGCAGGGCCGGGCGACCACTGGCCTCCTCGGCACCTGCCCTGTCCACCACGTGCCCTCAACCACCCCCACTGCCACCTGGGGTGCAAGGGCCTGGGACCTGTGGACAGCAGCTGAGACCAGCTCTGAGGGACACCTCCCACTGGGCTGGCGAGGGGCCTGGTAGGACGGGCCCTGGCCACAGGCCACGCCCACAGCCGTGCTCTCTGCACGGGGTCCTTGGGCTTCCCTGGCGACCAGAGCTGAGCCGGCCAGGAGGCCACAGGTGTGCTGTGGGCGTGTGGGTGGCCACTCGGGGGGCAGCACTGCCCGAGTGCTGAGGCAGTGCTGAGGAAGGAAAGGGGCCGTCACAGCCACCCCCCAGAGAACAGGCGCCAGTGTCCCAGGCCACAGAGGCTGGCTGCCCAGAAGGCCACCCCGCAGGAGCTCTGACCCAGCCCTGGAGTCCCAGGGACCCCAGGCCACCGTGCTGTCCAGCAGACCCTCGCCTGGCCCCACAGCCCCGGGGACCCCTGGGCCTCCCTACCCTTCCGCCCGGACGCTTTTTGCCATCCGGGACGTCATGGCTGGTCCTCAGGAGCCTGAGGGCAGCAGAGTTCTTGACCAGGGCATCAGCAGCACAGTGATGGCAGGGTGGCAAGGGAGGACCCACAGGAGGCTCAGCGGGCCACCTGCCCAGCAGGCGGGGGGGGGGCCGGGGAGGGGAAGGCAGGCCAGACCACCCCCCTGGTCGCGCCTGGTCCTGAGCTCAGGGGCCCTGAGTGGGCAGTGGCAGTGGCTGGCACACCGGCCTCCTGGTCTCAGCCTGTCCTGGACGTCCACGCAGTGAGCGCCAGCAGCCTACACAGCGGCTCCTCGCCCACCACTGGCCACAGGCCACAGAGGTGGGCAGGCCATGGGGTCAGGTGCCCGACCAGGTTCTGCTGCCGTCCCGAGTCTCCAACCCATGTGGGAGGTGCCAGGGCCCACAGGAAGCCACCAGCTCCCATCCCCTGGCCCCTCTCCCCTGGGCTGGTGCTTCTGCCCCCAGGTGGCCACAGGAGAGGGGTCTCCAGCCCCTGGGGCTCCTGCAGGAGGGGCGCCTCCCCCACCAGGCCCGTGTCCAGGCCCGCCTCAAGCTTGCCTCCGGCCCCAGGCCAGTGTGTCCAGAGCAGTGTGCAGGGGCCAGGCTGGGAAACCAGGACAGCAGCTACAGGTCCAGGGGCGCCAGTCCACACCCCAGGCAACGGGGAGCCCGTGCCGCTGACACCACTGTCGGCAGCGCTCTGCTCTGGGGGGATGGAGGGACCCCAAACACGACCACGGTAACGCAGGAGACGAATCCCGAGACTGAGGCTGTGACCTCAGCAGGGGGCTGGCCCACGTGATGGACTGGTGATCTGACTGGGTCACAGGGGAGGGACTGCAGGCAAGTGGGTGTGGCTCTAGAGGAAGCAGGTCACTGAGCGTGGCCCTTGGAGGTCACAGGTCTTTTTTGTTTTGGGGGTTCTTTTTGGTACCAGGGATTGAATTCAAGGGCGCTTAACCACTGAGCCACATCCCCAGCCCTTTTTCATCTATTCTGAGTCAAGGTCTTGCTGAGCTGCTCAGGGCCTCACTAAGTTGCTGAGGCTGGCTTTGAACTTGTGGTCCTTCTGCCTCAGGCTCCAGAGCTCCTGGGATCACAGCACGGTCAGCACGATGGGCAGGATCACATGCTGTCCCTGGCCCCTGGCTCTCCTCTCTGGCCACCACAGCTGGGCAGCTTCCTCTGCCACCCTCCACCACGACGCTCTGCCCGCCTGGGCCCGCAGCTCGGCTCGGCCACCCGGCCGTGCCTCTGCGACAGCAGCCAGACGCGCTCTTCCTCCTCTCAGCGGCTCCTGCGCCACAAGGCGGGCGACCACGTGCCCTCGCCTGGAGACTCGCCCCGGGACAGGCCTGCCACCAGGAGCGCGAGCAGGCCAGGGCGCTGGCAGTCTCTGCGCGTGCCTCTGGCAAGGGACACGGTCCTCACACGGAGGATGCGGCTGCCTCACCCGGGCGCCTCTTCAGATGGCTCTCTCGGCAGCTAGAGTGTAAAGAAGATCTAAATGGCTCACGGTCTCCACGATCCGGAGCACTCGCCTGCTTCGTGAAAGAGGACCTCACAAGCCAGGCGTGTGCACGCACGAACAATGAACAGCGAGCGTGGCTGGGCGCGGCGGCCGTGCTGCCCCCCAGCGGCTCAGGAGGCTGGGGCGGGAGGGTGCCAAGTTCCAGGTCAGCCTGGGCAACTCCGCGAGACCCAAGCCTCAAAATGAGATCCAGAACGGGCTGGGCGGCAGCCCAGTGGAGGCACTGCCTCCGTGTGGGCCTGGGGGCTCCCGGTTCTGAGGACAGTGACTTGGCTGAAGGCTAGCCCTGGGCCGCCTCCAGCTCACCAAACCAGCCAGGGCAGGGCAGGGCCGCGGGAGAGTCCCCAGGAGGGCCACACAGCGTCTAGGGCGAGAGCGCCATGCCCGCGCCTCACCAACCCGAGGACCAGAACCAGGGCCCGTCAGAGGCCAGGCCAGCGTCCCGAGCAGCAGTCCCCACACAGACCCCAGGGGCCGCGGGCACGGCCAGCAGGTGTGCGAGTCAGGACCACAGGAGATGCCCGCACCTGCCAGGTGCCAGAATCAGCAAGAGACAGGTGTTGGCGAGGACGAGGGACAGCCAGGCCCTCACACCACGGGGGGCGGAGCTGGGGCAGAGCGTAGCTGACGTGCCCAAGGGCAGTGAGGACACGCCACACAAAGGCTCCTGTGCCCCACGTCCACCACAGTGCGACCCACGGCAGCCTGAGCCAGAACCACCATGGGTCCCCAGCCCAGGAGCCGGCCAGCGTGGCCAGCCACGTGAGGGTGCCGCTCGGCCTCACAGAGGACCGGGGCTTTCTCCGGGCACGGGCACGGGCACAGAAGGGCGTGCGTGGCACCGCGCTCAGCAAGAAGCAGACACCAAAAGCCTCGCGCCTTCTCCCTGGGCAGGGAGATGAATGTCCTGAAGGTGACAGTGTCTGTGGAGGCACAGCTCAGCGGGGACGCCAAGGCCCGGGGCCATGCACCAGTGGCGAGCTGCTCCCGTGGCCGAGCTGCGGGTGCTGTTTGCAGAGGGGGCGGGGGTCAAGCTGCCGGTGCTGGCAAAGGACAGGGGCTCTTCCCAGCCGCAGGAGAACAGAAGCCTCACACGCCTGGGGCAGAGGGACTAGCGGCGGCTGGGGTCGGAGGACTAGAGTGCTGACCGGCCCTGGCCAGGCAGAAACGCCCTCAGGACGGGGCTGGGTCCCTGGGGGCGACGCTGATGCCTGGACTGCACTTTGAGCAGTTCTGACCCAAGGGCACTGTGGGCGCCACCAACCTCTGCCCACCCGCCTGATGGGCACCCTTCACCGAGGGCCCTTCTTCCATCTCCTGCTGGAGGGTGCTGGACCACCACTGGGCCCAAGGAGGCAGTGGACTCTCCCAAGCCCAGTCACCTGCTGGCCACCAGGCAGAGCCCACCCAAAGTAGACCCCGTGGCGTGGGGCCCAGGCCCAGCTGCCCCATGCAGAGAGCACCAGGTGAAGGCAAATGCTCGGGGAGGAAGAGGAAGAGGAAAAGGAAGAGGAAGAGGAAGAGGAAGAGCAAGGTAATCACTTCCTCTGGGGAGGGAGGCGGGAAGTGAGCAGGCCCTGCAGCCCGGGAGGGAGTGCTGTCTCCCCAGGCCACCTGTCACACAGCCCCGTGCTGTGGAGCAGCTCCACTGTGAAGCCGTGACACTGGCCGTGCTGGCCCAGGGCCACCCCACCTGGACCCAACACAGGGCTGTCCCAAGCTGCGGTCTACTCTAGGCAGCTGGGACCTCCCCTGTGGGGCACAGCCAGGCCCCGGGCGCAGGTGGGCCCCACCGAGAGCAGCCAGCAAACTCCCGAGCGGGAGAGGCCCGAGCCAAGGCAGGCCCAGGGCAAGAGAGGCCCAGGAGGCAGAGACAGGGACTGCGCGAGAGGTCAGACAGACCCAGGAGGAGACACTGCAGGCAGAGGGGACACAGGTGATGCAGGGAGAGCTGAGGCAAGCAAGGCGGAGTGGCCAGGGGAGGCCAGCTGGGCAGGCGGAGGGGCCAGGGGAGCCTGCGTCCCAGGTGGGAGTGGCCAGGAAGCTGAGGCTGGGGCCAGGAGAGGCGGCCCAAGGGACATGATAGAAAGCTTCCTCTACTGTGGGGGACGGCCACAGGCAGGGCCAGCACTGGGACCTGGGACCTGGGACCTGTGCAGAGGCCCCAGGCAGCTCAGTGCACACATACACCCCAAAACACAAATACATGCGTGTGCGCACACCCACGCACACCCGCACACCCGCCCGCACCCGCACACACACCCGCATCACCCGCGCGCCCGCACGCCCACACACCCAAGGACCCAAGCACCCGCATCACCCACACGCCCGCACGCCCGCATCACCCACACGCCCGCATCACCCGCACGCCCGCATCCCCGCACGCACCCCACACACCGCACACACACAGGATGCCCGCTCTTGTTCTGGTCCCGGCCGGCCGGGCTGGGCACTCCTGGCAGTCTGAGAACACAGCCCTGCGGCTGCATGCTCCCCAGGGCCCGCAGATCCGCGCTGGTCCCTCTGCAGGGGCCAGAGAGGAGCCAGGCAGCCAGGGTGGGCGAGGGGACAGCTGGGAGGAGGGGCAGCACCCCCCGACCTGCAGAGGGCGGAGGAAGGGGGCCGGGGCTGACTTCTGGGGGGCAGAGAGAAGAGGAGTTGGGGTGGTTCACACAAGGAGCAGAATGATGGTCCCCAAGGTGGCTGTGTCCTCAGTCCTGAAACCTGTGGGCATGTCACCTCACAGGGAAAAGGGAATTTGCAGACAGGATCAATCTAGATGGAGCGCTGGGGCGCGGCTTGTGCGAGACCCTGGGTTCCCTCACCATCTCCTGAAGGAGAGCACAAAGATGGGCGGTCACCTGGAGCGTCCACAGGCCCCGGGCCCTGCGCAGGCAGGAGGATCGGAGCCAGGAAGAGGCCGGGGGCCGAGTCATGGCCGGGAGCACAGGCAGCCTCAGGGGCAGGCACAGCGAGAGGACTCCTGCAAACTGTCCGCGACACCTCCCTTCCTGCCCCGTGGGACCCGCTCCACCCCCACGCCAGAGCCGTAAGGGATGAGCACGTGTTGTCACAGCCACCAAGCCTGCAGCCATCTGTTACAGCAGCCACGAGAGACGCTTATGGCAATGACGTGTCACCGAAAAGCTGCTAGGACACAGGCAGCCCTGCCCTGGTGTTGGGGACTTCAGATAGAGAACTCTAACTCTTTGGCTGCTTCCCAGTCCCGGTTACGGACCTGGCCTATTCAGGAGGCGCTCCCCTGCCGTGTCCTGGGAACCGAAACTCCCCTAAGGATAGGGCAGGGGCTCCGCCAATGCCATCTGCCCATGCTCCTTGTGTCCCTGCACTCCTTCTGCTGATTGGCCCATGTCTTCTATAAAAGCTGTGCAACTTCCTCAATAAACCTGGGTTCCAGCTGACCGGGCTCCCTGGCAATCTGCGGGTCTTCTGAAGGCGGGTGGGTTGCCAGGGCCTCTCCCTTTCCCAGTCTCGCCTCGCTGTGGCGCGCTCCCGGCCTTCCCTGCTGGCCAGGCAAGTTTGCCCCGGGCCCCAGGAGCGTTAGAAACCGCAGCAACCCTAAAAGTTCCCAGCACCCTGGGCTGGACTCCTAGGACTGGGCACCTCCCCGGGGCCGGGCAGTGGGGCGACAGGCCTGGCCTCCCTACCCCTGGGCGGCGCCCAGAGCTGGACATGCCGCGGGGCTCCGGCCCGCGAGCTGTAGCTCACCCGCAGCTCCTGCCCCCTCCTGCCCCCTCCGGTGGGCAGAGCCAGGCCCTCTCGGGCTCTCATTCGGAGGCCTAGGAACCGCCATTCGCATAAACTGCAAACTGCTGAATGAGACCCGTCAGGCGGGCACCGCGGCGTGGCACAGCGAGCTCCTGTTATCATAGACAGACAGACAGACAGAGCAGCCGTTGCGCGGGCTGCACTCGCCCCGGCCGCGCCTGGCTCCAGGGGCTCCTGGCAGCCCCCAGCCGGGCGGTCTGCTGTCCTGCGCCGCACGACCACCTCTTACAAGCGCCGTCCCAGGCTGCCTGGCCAGCCCCTCCACACCCTGGGAGAGTAACCGGCTGGGACGGCCAGAGATGTGTGACAAGGAAGGACACACCAGGCCAGGCTGAGCAGAGCCACCTGTTGCAGTTGGGCCATTCCCTTGGTCACAGCCACACCGGCCTGGGGCACTCTTCCGGGCTCCAGCCCTGCACAGCTTCTCCCCAGGGGTCTTCAAACACAGGACTCGTGACGGGGCTGACACCCAGTAGCCCTGGGCAGGGCCAGACGAGGACCAGTGTGAGGCCCCGCCCTCGCAGCAGCACGTCCTGGCCAGGCAGCCTCCCGCCCACCTCGCCCACCCACCGCTGCCCACGCACGCCCACGACCAGACAGCTCTCCCCTCTGGACACCGGCCCTGGGACGGAGTCCCTGGTGGCAGGATGCATGGAGGGTGGGCTGAGTCCCAGGGCCACCGTGAGGCGGGCTGAGAAGAGGCGAGGCCACTCTAGGCGGCTCCACTGTGTCAGGTGAGCGCTGGGAGCCCGCCGGACGCCCCGGCCTCGGTCAGCGCACACAGCGGCTGGCGTGAGGAGGGGACCTGCGGGATCTGACGGGCAGGGGCTCAGATACGGCAGGGGCAGAGGCCCCGGGACCCCAAGGGCCACCCCCCACCTCCACCTGCTCCGGTCGCTGTCCCGGAAGTGAAACCCCAAACGCCCAGTGAACCCCAGGAAGCACAGAACCATCCGTGAGGTTCCCACTGAAGCACCCCACAGGTGGCCAGGCGGGAGGAGCGGCCTCCAGGCACGGCCCTGCAGAGGCGGCCCAGAGGCCAGCCGTGAGCCCAGCAGGTGGCCCCCAGCAGCTCCCGACGCTGCCTAACAGGAGCGGCCCTGCCTGTGTCCTGTCTGTGCGAGGAGCCCTCGTGCAGGGAGGAGGCAGGGCTGGCGCCAGGGCCCCGTCTGCTCCGCTCACCCCACCCCACGGGGCGCCACCTGTGTGCCAGGTCCTCCGCGGGCCAGATACACTCCCCTGCTGCCCAACCGTCCCCACAGGGCCCGGTGTCAGAGAGGCCCTGGCCCTGCGCCCCGCCCACTGAGCCAGACCCCCGGCTGCCCAGCGGCCAGCTCCTGCGCTCCTCTCGACCTGACCCAGGGCAGGGCCAGCCCGCAGGCGCACGCACTCGGAGTTGCAGGAGGGTGCACGCTGAGCAGAGGTGCCCGGGGCAGCCTGGGGCATGCTGGACGCTGCAGGACTGGCTGGACGGTCAGAGGGACAAACAGGAACACAGGCGGCCACGGCCAAGAGCTCAGGGGAACCGCAGTCCCAGAGGCCTGGGAGCGGGCGCCGCTGACAGGGGCTCACAGGGCACAAGGGACGAGCGGGGCGGTGGCCTGCAGCCCTGGCTGACGGGAGCACCGTGACAGGGAAGAGCAAGGCCCAAGAGCAGGAAGGGCCACCACACGCCTGGGCGCTGTGACACCGTGGACGTCGTCTCTCACAGCTCTGGGGTCAGAGGCACGTGGACCTCACTGGGCCCTGCTCCTCCAGCAGGTCCCCTGCCGTGCCAGCCCTGCTCCTCCAGCAGGTCCCCTGCCGTGCCAGCCCTGCTCCTCCAGCAGGTCCCCTGCCGTGCCAGCCCTGCTCCTCCAGCAGGTCCCCTGCCGTGCCAGCCCTGCTCCGGCTCCAGGGCCGGCAGCGCAGCGTCTCCAGCTTCCGGCCCTCCTGCCTCCTCCCATGAGGACCCTGCGGTGACCCTGGGCCCCAGTGACCAGGGTGAGCCCAGCTCAGGGCCCTTCACTGATCCCGTCTGCAGAGCCCCTCTGCCATATGAGGTGACACAGCCACAGGCTCAGGGATCAGTGTGTCCCTTGGGACGATTACTCAGTCTGTCACAACTGCCACCTGACGAACGCAGCACCCAAGGAGCAGCAGATCACCATTGGCGCTGCCCTCCTCAGGCCCCGACCAGCGCCTGCTCCGCCTGGGCCTCTGGGAGGAGGCTCGCACACAACGCGGCCTCTGCCGGACAGAGGAGCTGCACGCAGCGACCTGCAATCCCGCCCTCCAAATCGTCTTGGCCACAGGGTGAACGTACAGGGACAGTCAGTGGCCTAAAAGCTCAGCAGAGGGACGCTGGTGCCCACTGTCTGCTGCCACTTGCATCCTGGGCCTGTACTTAAAGCTGGCGGCATCCCTGGAGGCCGGGCCCTGAGGTTCCCGCCTTGCCATGCCTGTGTGAGGCCGAGGCACCGGGAGCCGGGAACACAGGCTGCCCGTGCTCAGACGGCCCATGACCAGTGCTCGCGGCCAGCCTGTCACTGACCCCCAGGGCCACACCCTCAGAAGGTGCCCAGACTCAGGCCTAGGCAACAGCCCCGGAGGGAGAAGGGGCAGGAGCGCACAGGGCCAAGAGCCGCTGGGGCTCTGGGGGCCTCTGCTCTGTCCACCCAGGGGGCTGGCCTTGCTCACGCCCCATCCCCCACCCAAGCACCCCAAACTGCAGAAGAGAAACCCACCACCATCACGTGACCACCGCCTGGCCCTTTCTGAAAGCCAAAGGAGGCAGACGAAGGGCGCCGGGCGACGGCCAGCTCCGCCCGCCTCCAGCCTGTCACCTGCGTGTGCTTTGATGCTTAAAAACTGCAGTCCTTTGGGAGGCTGAGGCAGGAGGATCGCGAGTTCAAAGCCAGCCTCAGCAATGGTGAGGCACTTAGCAACTCAGTGAGACCCTGTCTCTAATAAAATACAAAAAAGGGCTGGGGATGTGGCCCAGGGGTCAAGTGCCCCTGAGTTCAATCCCTGGTACCACAAAAAAAAAAAAAAAAAAAACTGCAGTCCTGCCACGACAGCACAGGACGTGCCCCAAAGAGCCCGTGGAGTCACAGAAGGCGCCCCCAAGTGGGAGCACACACCGCACGGAGCCTGGACTCTGCGCAGGTGCACAGGCGCAAACTGGAGCCAGAAGGGCGCCTTGTCCCTGTGCAGGAGAGCGCGAGGCCTGGGAGCCAGCTCTGCCAGGAGGAAGGAGCGGTGCCACCGAGCAAGTCCAGGACTGCGCCTAGGGCCAGGCCGGGGCACGGGCTGAGAGCAGCTGACCGGTGTGCGCCTGCTCGGCTGCTCCCGGCGTGCAGCTGTGCTGCCCAGGACAGGGCCAGGGCCGCCCCAGGGCCTGGAGGAGAACGGCTCCGGCAGCTCAGCTGAGCGGGGGGTAAGCTAGCGGGAGGCCAAGGGGAGCCCCTGGAGAGCAGGAGGCGCACCTGAGAGCCAGGCACCCGTGCACGAGGCTGTCCCAATGTGCGCAGCTGCACGTTCACGACACCACGTGCAAGAACAGCCTGAGCGCCCGCCGAGGAGGAGGCACGCGGCACACCTGTGCACGCCCAGAGCGCCACACGGAAGGAGTCAGCCGCAGTGGGGAGGGGCCTGGGGACCTCGTGCTCAGTGAGACCCAGGACAGGAGAGCCCAGAGACAGACGTGGACGCTGGGTGCAGGGCTGGGGGGACGGACCTGACTGTTCATGGGCACAGGGTTGCTTCTGGGGTGGTGAGACTGTTCTAGAACCCGACAGTGGTGACGGTTGCACAACACTGCGAACATGCTAAAGACCAAGTCACACGTGTTAGAAGGTGGATGTTGTCTATGTGACTCCGTCACGAAAAATTTAAAGATTGATTTTTACAAAGTCCAAAGCAGCCCATTTGGGGACCTGCCAAACCACAGCAGACCAATTTTGTCTGTCCTCAAGACTTGGACTGGGACATTTCACACGCAGACCTGTGGAGAGGAGCCTGGGTGGCCAGGCTGCTGCCCGACCCCACGGCCTGTGACAGCTGCTGCTGCGCTGGCTTCCTCAGATGGAGACGCGGGCGAGGGGTCGGCCTGGAAGGCGGCGCGCCACGCAGCCAGGCTGCTGCCCTGCTTTGATTCTGTTACTGGTGCTGGGATGGGACCCAGGGCCCTCAGTGTGCTACCAAGTCACTGCCGAGCCACACCCAGCGCCTGCCTGCTGATTCCACGCAAAGAGCCAAGTCGGAAGCAGTAGCTGTCCCGGAACACAGTGGAGTCAGCGGCCCCTGGGCAGCCAGCACGGTGCCCACCTAGGCGGGGTCCACGGGCTTTTCTCTACAGGACCTCACAGGAAACAGCTTCGCTGGCACATGACTCCAACCTGCTGCCGTCACCACCACCTAAAGGAGCAGGCACAGCTGTGCCAATGCAAGACCAGACAAGGGGCCAGGTCTGGCCCACAGGCCCCGCTGGGTGTCCCTGACACGGACACCTGCAGCCTCTTGGTTAACTTCAGCCCTGCCAAAGTTCCAGGGTCCACCTTCAGTTCCCAAATAGTGGCAGGACAGAGCAGGCCTCCACGAGGACACAAAGGCCCAGGTCTAGCCCACACGGGCCTGACCACCTACGCGCCTTGGACAGGTGCCTGCGTGGCGCTGGGCCTGGGAGAACGCAGAGGCCTAGGCAGCGTGTCGCGGTGACCCCTGCTTGCAGCCCCTCACTGCCGGTCCCCACTGTGCCCACAACACAAAACAAGCCGGCGCATCCTGAGCGAGCCTGACTGCAGCAAGTGGCAGCGTGCCCAGGAGGAAGGGCAGGCCTTCAGAGACGGGAGGCAGAAGCCACCGGGGCCAACCAAAGACACCCAAGCGCCACCTCCCGCCCCAAGGCGGAGCCTCCCGTGTCTGAGGATGCCCAGAACCAGGCGGGCCACCCCTCCTCCCACGCACGGTGTGCAGCCCAGAGACACCGCCCAGGGCAGGCGAGGCGACCAGGCCACACTTACCTGCTTCAGCTTCCTGGCGAGTTCCGGGGAGCAGAGGTGGTGGTGGGGTGACAGGTGCTCCGGGAACCGCAGGACTCCTTCCCGTTGGGCGGCTGCAGTAAGGCGGCAGCTCCTGAAACACACGCGACACCAGGGTCACCTCACCCGCGGCTCCGCCGTCCTCTGCTCCCGGGTGGGGGTCAGGCGCAGCAGCCAAGGCACCACCCACCTTGCTCAGGCTCTGTTGGACCAGGCGACGGTCAAGACCGCGAGACGTGTGCCCACAGCCCTGACCCCACGTGGCTCAGCTCCTAAGCCAGAGAGAGCCGCCGGCAACCGTCCACTGAAAGCCAAGGAGCTTCCGCAAGCCTCAAGCCAGACAGCCAGGGACAAGCCTCGCCTCTGTGAGGCTCCGCGGTGGCTCTGCGGGGCCCAGTCAGAGGGACAGCCACCCACCACCACGTTCCCACCAGAGCACAGGCAGGGCAGGGCAGGGCAGCAGGGGACTCTAGCCATGGGCCCCGGCCCTGGGCAGAGCCTCGAGCCCTGCACACAGGCCAGCTGCAGACAGGACAGGCCCTCAGCCTTGCTGACCCCGCAGCCCCCTAGCATGGCCGCAGCAAGGGCCCTGCAGCACACAGGTGGCCGGAGCTGTGTTGCCGCCTGAAGCGATGGCCGCTTGGAGCAACGAAGCCGCGGGAAGAAGTTCAGAGGCGAACTGGAAACAAACAGCTTTTTTTTTTTTTTTTTTTTTTTTTTTTTGTGGTACCGGGGATTGAACTCAGGGGCACTCGACCACTGGGTCACATCCCCAGACCTTTTTTTGTATTTTATTTAGAGACAGGGTCTCACTGAGTTGCTAAGTGCCTCGCCATTGCTGAGGCTGGCTTTGAACTCGCGATCCTACTGCCTCAGCCTCCCAAAGTGCTGGGATTACAGGCGTGCGCCACCGCGCCCCGGCTCAAACAGCTTTTTATTCTGATAACTTTTCTCTCTGGCTCTAACAACGACTTTAACACGCACCACACACCACCAAAACCAACACACCAAATGGCACAGACCCGAATCTCGACCCAATCAGCAATCTCGGCTCAAGTCCCGCGAGATCCCGGCCCAAGTCCAAGGAAGGCGGCAATGCCCAAACATCTCCATGGCCCGTAGTCAACCGCAATCTCAGCCATCTCCCCACACAGGGCTCCTGCAGGGCTGCACTGCCCTCATCTTCTCTTGCTTCACCAGTGCCAACTCCTGCGCAACACGTGACTCCAGGGTCCCCTCTGCAGACCTGAGCTCCTGCAGGGACGCCGTCCGGGGCCCCTGGCCGCGTTAAGCCCCGCACACTTTCTATGATGCACCAGGAGTTTCAAGTGACGAAGGCTGACAAATGCCCTCACAACGCCAGCCACCAGCACACACCTGAAAGGCGCAGAGGCCACCAGGACCAGAGGGTCTAAGCTGGCGCAGAGGCCACCAGGCTGCCAACACCACGGCACCCCTGCTCTTGCTCTCTGGGGCGATGAGGCCAACTCCAAACTGGGCGGCTGGCAGCTCCAGGGCTGAGGTGAAGCCCAGTGCTCAGGCCCCGCCCAGGCCTAGGCCGCTGTCCACCCTGACCCCATCCACAATGAGTGAAGGGCCACGGCCCCCTCAGGAGGCAGAAGTCAGGCCCCACAGCTGGTCAGTGGCCACTCTCGAGGGTCTGGGGTCCCGAGGCCTGGCCCCAGACTCCGCCACAGGCTCTGCTCAGACAAGGCCACGGCGGGGGCAGGCGGCCTGCACTGCGCCCACTCCCTCAGCGCAGCTGGACGGGAGGACTCCAGGAGCACGGGAGAAGCCGCCTCACAGCGCAGACTCCTGACCAAGACGACTTCAGCCACGGGGACCAAACCCCCACGCAGAGGGCAGTGGCCTGGACGGCACGCTGCGCAGGGGCCTTCACCTCTGCGTCCTGCTCCCGACCCGGCCACGAGGAAGACTGCAGACCAACCCCGGGCAAGGGGCCCGCCACCCACCCCAGCCCTCCTCAGACCGCCCAGCGCGCGCGCGCCTGGAGATGCCACAGCCCAGAGTCCAGGGAGACGGGACAGCTGGTGGCGTGTGGGACCCTGGTGGCCTGGGATAGGAAGAGCGCACAGGAGCAAGCAGGAACCAGAACCAGGCACAGGGGAGTGGGCCCAGCGGCGGCCGGCCTCGCTCCACTGACCCCAGACACCCGCGCGGCGCACGAGGCCTGACCGACGAGGGGACAGCGGGGAGGCGGGCACAGGAACGCGGGGCTCTGTGCCCAGTGTCCCCGATCCAGAAGTCAAGCCTGCTCACACAGAAAGGCCCAGGTCGGCTAGGTCCGCTGCGGCCTGCCGCCCGCGGGCCTGCTGACCTCGCTGTGAGCTCTGGGCAAATCTGGGGCACTAAGAATAGAACTGGCAAGGGGAGCAGGCTGCGGCACTGCGGAGCCCACGGGAGCGGAGCCAGGCAGCACGGCCCCGGCAGGGCGAGCCCCGCCTCCGCACGCTGGGCCACCCGCACGTGCCGCCAGGCGGGCCCTGGGCAGCAAGGCCTGTGCTGGCTCCTGTCTCACTCCTGTGGCCCCGCCGAAGGGCCAGGTGGTGGCCAGTGACAAACATGCAGCAGGAACCAGTAGAGAGCCAGCAGCAGCACCATGCCATGGGCCCACCACCCACAGACGCTGCCCCGGGGACCCCAAGGACCACCCCAATCCAAGCAGAGGTGTTCTTAGCTACCAGACAGCCAGTCACCCCAGCGCCCAGGGCTGGCCCTCAGTGTGACCGTGCCCTCACCACACCAAATGCCTGCCTCTGGCCACAGGCTCGTGCAGTCCCGAGGGGCAGAGAGCTAACTGGGCAGCCGTGGCCACAGACCAGGATGCCCCCGCCCACTCCATCCAGGCCACCAGCCTAAAGCCACCCTCAAAAAGGATGAGCCATTTCCTGCCTCCACCCCACAGAAGGTGACCTTTCTGCAGGGGCCTCTGTGCACCCCAGGCCTCAGAAGGGCCTGACGGCGTCAAGGCTCCGCAGCCCGTTACGGGAGCTCATGGCCCAGCACCACGGGCAGAGTCCGCGCCGCCGCACAGGCCGCGGCCCTACTCCACACTCTGCCCGCTGGGAGGGCCTGAGCGGTGACCCCCCGCCCTGGGTCATGGCTTCCGGCTCACCCTGGAGCCCTGGGAAGAGGCAAGGGGAGCCTGGGCATCAGTGGAGCAGGGAGAGGGGTGTGCCCAGGACTGGTGGGCACGCAGAAGGGATGAGAAGCAGGTCCCGGAGGACCACCGCACAACCAAGAAGGGCAGGTTCAGGTACGAAACATCTAAAGACTCCACAGCAGGCAGAAGGGCGCTCTCCTCCCCCAAGGCCCCCAGCTGCCCAGTGCAGGGGGGGGGTGAACTCGGCAAGGACACATGACCAGGAGCGCAGGAAGTCAGGGGCGACACCTCGGGAGGGGTACAAGCAGGGCTTTCAGCTCACGCAGAGCAACTGTCCACTGGGAACCCGGAGCCCAGGGGCAGGCCAACATCCCCAGTGATGCGCAGCGTGGCCCCATACACCTGCTGACACCCCGCACGTCACCTCTGCCTTCCCTCCCGAGTCCCAAGTCCGGGCTAGTCAGGGACGTGCACCTGGGCCAGGCAGGCGGCCACAGAAGCTCTGACCAGCGCCCTTCAAGAGCGCCAAGGCGGAGGCCAGAATGTGGACCCTGGCCCCCTCCCCAGCACCAAAAGCAAAGTGTCAAGGTCATGAAAGAAAGACAAGGCCCGCCCATCCTGTGGCCCAAGGCCACGTGGGCCTGGACCAGGCGAGGCAGGCGGAGGCACTGGTGGGACCCTGGTGTCTCTCTGGGACTCACTGGTTTGGAGATCTCTGCTGGTTATGTAAGACGCTGGCAGGGGGCAGCAAAGGAGAGGCACAGGAGCGCTCGGCACTATTTTGTGACATTTCTTTAAGTCTAAAATTACTTCAAAATAAAAACTTTAAAACAAACTGCCGCTTGGTCATCGTCAGAAGCCTAGAAAGGGCAGGTCCCAGTGGGGGGGACGTGCCGTGAGCGCCCGAAGTGGGGCAGGGGCGACGCTCAGCAGACCGTCACCGGGAGCCAGCCTGTGGGACTCGGGCGCGGCCCCGCCGGGAGGGACCAAACCCCACATCTCATCAACGACCGCGCACTGGGAAAGAGCTTCTTATTGGCCAAATCGTTCACACCCTGTGACCCCAAAGTCCAGCTGAGGGGGCTGCGGTGGCTCAGCCAGGAGGCGGACGAAGCGGTTGGCACCCCAGCCAGGAAGACCTGTCCCCGGGGCCAACCACGTCCTAACGCAGAAAGTGCAAGGTTCACACCATTCTTCCTCAACATCACACCCAGGACTAGATACAAAATGACTCAGGTGACGAACCTGAGTAATAAAGAGGACAGAGAGACAAATGGACGAGAACCAAGTCCAGAAATGAACCCAGACATTTAAGATCAGTTGGTTTCCAACAGAGTGCCAGGGCCACTCGACGGGAAAAGAACCTGTCCGACCAAAGGGCCTGGGACAAGGGCATACCCACACGGGACAGAGAGAACCCAGACCTTCCTCACGGAATGTTCAAGAATTAAGCCGGCTGGGCGTGGTGGCGCACCTGTCATCCCAGCACTTGGGAGGCTGAGGCAGGAGGATCGCGAGTTCAAAGCCACCCTCAGCAATGGTGAGGCACTTGGCAACTCAGTGAGACCCTGTCTCTAGTAAAAACCAAAAAAAGGGCTGGGGATGTGGCCCAGGGGTCGAGTGCCCCTGAGTTCAATCCCTGGTACCAAAAAAAAAAAAAAAAAAAAAAAAAAAAAAAATCAAGCCGGGCGCAGTAGCGCACACCTGTGATCCCAGTGGCTAGGGAGGTGAGGCAGGAGGGTCGCAAGGTCAAAGCCAGCCTCAGCAACCTAGCAAGGAGGCCCTGAGCAACTCAGCGAGACCCTGTCTCTGGATAAAATAAACAAATAAAAGGACGGGACGTCGCTCAGCACTGGAGCAACTCCCAGTTCCAGAAAAAGAAGCGGCACTGACTCCACAGCCCTGGAGCCCAGGAGCAGAACGCGGGCCAGGACCTCGCGGAGTGGGCTGGACGGGCCTTCCGGAAGCCTGGCCCAAGCCCCGCACGTCAGTCCTGGAGGGCCAGGAGGAGACGAGGGACGCAGAACAGGCCGCTGCCCCACGGGGCTGCAGAGCAACGTGGCGGCGAAGCCAAGGAGGCCTCAAGCCTCGAGTAGGCTCTGGGACAACCGAGGCCAGCGAGGTCAGGGAGCCCTGGAGAGCCGGAGCGGCCACCAGGCAGCTGCCCGAACCCCACCTGCCCACAACCTCCGCCCCTCCCAAAACTCGCACGGCGCCAGAGACAGAGGGAGCAGGTGGGCAGCGGGCGCCACAGGCCCCCGAGGGCCGGCGAGCCGGGAAAGCGGGGCTAGGACCAGGGAGGAGCCAGCGCCCGGCCCGCGGGGCACCCCCCGGCTCCCTGGTGCCTCTGGGCAGGCTCCTGGCGGACTGGAGGCTCGGGGCTGGCCTCGGAGCCGCGGGCCGCAGGCTCACTCGGGACCGCCTGAGGGGCTCGGGCAGCCCCTGGCACCTCAGCAAGGCCGACACACAGCCATCTCGAGGCAGCCGCCATCGTGTCGGGTCCCTACCTCAGGACAGTGAGATGAGATGACCAGGGGACAGGCCAGGTGGGAACACCGAGGTCCTCCCTGACAGCCTTGCCGGCAGCTGGGTCAGTGGAGGCTGCGCACGAGGCGGGGGGCGCAGAACCCTCCTCCAAGTTTCCTCCAGAAGGTTCCAGCCCCACGCGAGCCCCACCCAGGTCCCAGCCCACCTCTTCAGGAGCTGTGACTGTTGGGGAGGAAGGTGGTCAGGGGCACGGGACCTGCCAACCACCCGCGACAAACAGGCGGGCGCCAGGAGTCGGGGCGAGCAGTAGCTTCTCAGGTGGCAGAGCTGAAGACCACGTCCAGAAACACGCTTGGTAGGTGACAAGGGTGGCCTCTCCAAGCACTGGGTAAGAATGGGCCCTCGGTGCTGGGACAACTGGTGGATGTGGAGACGACCCGGCCCCACCTCACACCATTTGGAAGACGGACCCTAGAAGGACCAGGACCTGGGCAGCTAGGAGACCACCAGTGCCAGGAGGAAGCCCGGGAGAGCCCTTCCAACCCCCTGACTGCTGCGACCCAGCGCGGGCCAGCACCTCCTGTGTTGGAAGCTTGGTCCCCCAAGTCCTGTGCGGGTGCACTGGGGGCAGGCCCTTTGGGAGGTGATCAGGACCAGGTGAAGTCTAATGAGGAAAGTCCAAGGCCCCCATGATGGCGTCGGTGGCTTCCTAGGAAGAGGAAGAGAGGCCCGCCACCAGCTGTGCTATCTCACCGTGTGGTGCCTCCACCACACTGTGAGACTCGTCGTCTCTGGAACCAAAATCCAAATGAACCTGTATTCTCCAAAACTCACCCGCGTCTCAGGTATTTTATTTGTTTTGGTACCAGGGATTGAGCTCAGGGGCACTCGACCACTGGGCCATGTCCCCAGCCCTTTTGTGTATTTTATTAGAGACAGGGTCTCACTGAGTTGCTAAGTGCCTCGCCATGGCTGAGGCTGGCTTTGAAGTCGCGATCCTCCCGCCTCAGCCTCCCAAGTGCTGGGATCACAGGCGTGCGCCACCGCGCCCGGCTGGCTTCAGGTATTTTGTTATGGCAACACTCAAGTCCAGAGACAAGGAGAGAAAACAGTCATAAATGTGCGTAGATCAGGAAGAAGGGAAGAAAGCGGGGACAGAAAGAAACCTCTCTATAGGCGGTTAAAAGCGCCATGACAACAGAGACCGAGAGAGCGCACACCTCGCAGGTGCATCTCCTAACATCCGGCAGAACACTCAGTCAGGGGGAAGGTCAAAAAGCCCACAGAAAGCCAGGCGCGGTGGCGCACGCCTGTAATCCCAGCACTGGGGAGGCTGAGGCAGGAGGATCGCGAGTTCAAAGCCAGCCTCAGCAATGGTGAGGCACTTGGCAACTCAGTGAGACCCTGTCTCTAATAAAACACAAAAAAAGGGCTGGGGACGTGGCCCAGGGGTCGAGTGCCCCTGAGTTCAATCCCCATACCGAGAAAAAAAAAAAGCCCACAGAAAAACGGGCAGACGGCAAAAAGAGGCAAGTCAAATCAAGATGCGAAGACAGCCTCGCTGCTCCCACAGGCGCTCTAGCCTCGGTGGCCACAGCAGTGCTGCTGAAAGCCCCTGGGGGCCTGAGGCTGGCGCCAGGTACTCCAGAGGGGAACAGGAGCCCTGCTGTGAGGCCTGGCCCGGGCCCTGGAGAGCTCCCCGCTGCAGGCTGTCCCCAGGCCAGGACACGGGGCAGGGCCACGCTGCCGCGCAGTCTGCAGCTGCAACCCCGCACCGCAGAGGAGCGGAGGCTGGCAAACAGAGCGCGGCAGGAGCCCAAGGGCAGCCAGGCGGTGGCAGCGCCTGAGGGACACGGGCCTGGGACACTTCTGCACACAGGCCGTCTGAACTCTCCCCGCCTTGCCGAGGACAGGACCGCTCTATGCTCCCAGCGAATCGACAGGCAGAAAATGCAATAAGGCCACCAGCGCGGCCCCGCGAATGCCAGCACGAGCAGAGGCAGGCGGCCACCAGCGCGGCCACAGGCAGGGCGGCCACCCGGGGCACTCTCACCGCCCTTCTAGAGCCTCGTGTCCTCAAGAAGGGACGAAGACGTGCTGCTCCCGCTCTGAGGGCGGCCCGTCAGCCAGGGGCTCACCAGCGAGGAAGGGGAGGGCGCAGCCCGCTGTGGCCCAGGCTGGAAGAGGGGGCGGCTGGGCCGGGGCAGGTGGCTGGACAGACACTGAAGTACAAGTGGACACGGAGCTCGAGTGCGACAGGCGGGTGCAGGTGGACACTGTGTCCCGGGACACACTAACGCGTGCGCAGGCGCACACCTCCACCTGCCAGTCCAAGAGGCCTGGAGGGACCGACGGAGCCAGCCATGCAGGGCACGACGCCCCGCACCACTCCTCAGGCCCTAAGGGCACCCTCCAAACAGGACCGGCGCCAGGGAGGGAGGCCAGCGCCAGGAGAGGCTGCAGGAGCGGCTCCGAGCGGAGGTTGGGAGTGCAGAGAAGGGCGGGCGCGAGCAGCGGCACCTGGCCCAGACGCCCGCGCGCGACCCCTGGACAGATCTGGGGCCCAATCAGCACCAGACTGATGACACCGTGAAGGAGCCCTAATTAGGAAGGGCTGTTGCAGCTAGCTGGAAGCCATAAGTTCCACCTGATATGTATGTGACGCACCTGTAGGCACCCGCAAAGCTGAAGGTATATAACCGGGTGAAAGCGGTCCGAGTTAGGAGAACGGAGAATTCATTCAGTCAGTCGTGCAGTAGCTCGGTCGGTCAGAAGAAGAGTTCGGGTCGGAGAAAAGAATCAGAACGGCCAGAACGTAGGCAGAGCGGTTACAGAAGAGAAGCCAGATAGAAGAAGTAATGACTGGTCAGAGTTAGGCCGAGGCTCCCGAAGAAGAAAGAAGCAAGAAGAAAGAAGCTCTAAGCTAAGCTCTCTCTATCTTTCTTTCTTTCTCTCTAAGCTAAGAAGACAAGAAGAAAAGCTCTCTTTAATCTTTCTCTCTAAAACTCTTTCCCTCTCTAAGCTCTCTCTAAGAAAGTAGAAGTAAAAGTAGTTATAGCTTTACTCTGCCTCCAAGTTTTTCTCCCGTGGCGCCGTGGCTGGCCATGACAGGCAGCTTACAACACCGGTGCACGACAGCCCGCTCAACAGAGTCCACATGCCCACGCCAAGGGGCATCCTCACAGCAGAGGCCAACAAATAAATGCCCAAGGCGCAGTGAAGTGAAGCACCCAGCAAGAGCGGCAGTGGCGCCCACGTGCGGGCATGCAAGCCCAGGCCGAGGGGGCGCACCGCGATTCCAGGCTGCCCAGGCAACTCTGCCGGACCCTGTCTCCGAATCAGAACAAGAAGAAAAACACTGGGGCTACAGCCAGGGGTGGAAGGACGGGGCGGGGGGGACAGTGGCACAGGGCTGGCGCGGGGGCCTGCACATCCCACAAGACACTGGGTGGGCAGCACTGGCAAAACTGCACTGCCCGGCAGACAAGCTCGGGCACCACCTCAGCAGAGGGCTCAGGGTGCCTGTCAAACAAACAGGACCCACTGCCACCATGGCCCTGCTGCCCCCAGGCAGAGGAGGGCACAGGCTCTGGGAATTCCTGCCCACAGACGGCGAGAGCCCACCCAACAGGGGACTCGTATTCCTCAACAAGTCAAAGCCACAGAACCCAAGGACAGCCTCAGGCAGGGTTCCAGATGAAATGGAGGGACAGCAATGGCAGCCTGGGGCAGCTGGACCCTGGATCTCTTCCGAGGCCCACAGAGGCCGCTGCGGAGCTGGAACGGGGTCACAGGTCACAGGGCGGCGCTGCACAGGTCCACGTCCTGATTTTGACAACTTGATGAGAACTCAACTGGGTCCCCTGCCCCGTATTTGGTGGTGAAGGGCCTCAGACAGCTCAGGAAACAGAGAGCAGAGGTCAAAGCAGGCCCAGTGGGCGGCAGCCACCTGCAGGCCAAAGGGACCAGGCACTGTTGGGAACTTTCTGGTCAACCAAAAAACACGCCCAAACTAAACTAGATACAGCATGCGTGCTGGGGCATCCGCCTCATCAGTAGGCACTGGCCTGGCACGTGAGGCAGGGGCTCCATCCCCAGCACAGAGAAGGTAAAACAGAAAGGGCGCTCTCGGGCAGAGCCAGGGCACCCGGGGCGCGGGCCTGGCCACTTCTGGAACCTCACGCCGCGCTGGGGTGGGGCCGGGCCTGCCAGCTGCCTAACTCTTCAGCAGGCCAGAGGCCACTGGTCTAAGCAGGCCCGCGGGCTGGGCTGGGGGAGGCCAGGTCAGCCACCACACAGCCCTCTGCACACAGCAGGTCTCCAGGTCCCAATCAGCTACTTGAAACCACAGTCAGGAACAAATGACCTTCCCACTTACCTGCAGATTGCCTTGTAATTCAGGTGGGTGGGCCCAGGGCACAGAGGAAGCACCCCCTGCAGACCCCTGGGAGCCAGACAGTCCCCAACTTCCTTCAACACTCTGCCAAAGAGCACTCCTACTGTCCTGGAGCCACGGCGGGGCCAGCCGCAGGGGCCTGTGGACACCTACTGCCCACCCACTTCCAGAGGAGGAAGGCGAGGCGCTGGCCGTGGAGCGACTTGCCCAAGAGCCCATGGCTCGTGTCCAGCGGGCAGGTCCACCCCCGGGAGCCCCGCAGCCACGCCGGCAGGGAGCAGGCCGGAGCACACAGAGCCTCAGCCGCGTCCCTGCTTCTAGGGTGACCTCCTCATGAAGCCCGCAGCAGCCCAGCGAGGAAGAGAGGCCGCTGTCCCTAGAATCCTAGGGAGTGGGACCTCTCTAAACGGTCCAAACCTGAGGCCTTAGAGGAAAGGACAGATTTGGCAATAAATTTTAAAACTTCTATGTAACAACACATCAAAAATAAAACTGGGGGCTGGGGTTGTGGCTCAGCGGTAGAGCACTCGCCTAGCACATGCACGGCCCGGGTTCAACTAAAGCAAATAAATAAATATTAAAAAAAAATAGGGCTGGGGTTGTGGCTCAGCGGCAGAGCGCTTGCCTCGCACATGCACAGCCCGGGTTCGATCCTCAGCACCACGTAAAACATAAAATGCATTGCACTGTGTACAACTAAAGTAAATAAATAAATATTTTTTAAAAAATAATAAATAAAATAAAACTGAAGATAAACAAGGAACTGAGAAAAAAATAACACAAAAGGGTGTCAATAACCCGATACAGAGGTCATTCTAAACCAGGGATCTCCGCTCGAGTCTGCCCCGGGCCCTGGCAAAGGCTGCAGACATCTGTGGCAAGCCAAGTCCTGGAGTGGACGGAGGCCAGGGGCTGCTCAGCACCCTGTAGTGCCCTGCACACCCCCCAGGCCAGGGGAGGACCTGGCCCCAAATGTCCACATTGCCAAAGGGGAGAGACCCTGTTTTAAGTCAGAAAAACTATGAACCCCCAATTCAACAAGTGGGGTTAGAAATTCAATGCAGAAGTAGGGAATGACGGGTGAAAAGGGGGGCAGTGGCCACACCTGTCATCCACTCAGGAGGCTGAGACAGGAGAGCTGCAAGTTCAAGGCCAGTCTTGGCTACTTAGGGAGGCCTGTCTCAAAGGCTGGGGATGTGGCTCAGTGGTAGAACCCCCCTTCACCCCCCCCCACCCCCATTCAATCCTCAGTACCCAAAAAAAGGGGGAGAGTGAGGGGGAGACAAACTGTGGCTGGTGCAGTCCAGTGACGATCCCCCAACAGGGCAGAGGCGTCAGTGCAGAGCACCTCCGCCAGGCCCGGAGCAGCTGCTCAGGGCTGAGGCCGAGTCCCCAGTTGAGACTGGCCTCAGCTACGCAGCGAGTCTCTGTCCCAGACTTTTTCTTTTTGATTTTAAAGAAGAATTGGGGGCTGGGGCTCAGGGGTGGAGCGCCTGCCCAGCACCTGTGAGCACCGGGGTGGACCCTCAGCACCACTTAAAGTAAGAATAACATAAAGGCATGCGTGTCCACCTACAACTGAGAAACACTAAAAAAAGAAAGAAATGTAAAGATCTACATTATAGGAGCCCTGTTTGGGGAGATGGCTTAAATTGCGGTGGACTACGGGCTTTGGCTTTGGACATGTTTGGGCATTGGCGCCTTCCGTAGTCTCATTGGACTTGGCCCGGGATCTTGCGAGACTTGGCCAGAGATCTCGAGGGACTTGAGCGAGATTGCGGAGGAGGTCTGCGCCATTTTGGAGGTTAGAGGAGCGTGGACGGCGTGTCGGGGTGTAGTTAGAGCCAGAGAGAAAAGTTATCAGAATAAAGAGCTGTTTGTTTCCAGTTCGTCTCTAAACTTCTTCCCGCGGCTTCTTTGCTCCAAGCGGCCATCGCTTCAGGTGACAACACTACATCAGCCATCGGGCAACAACCAGATGACCAAAGGACTTTTGCCAAACCATCAAAAGTGGGTTCTATTGTGGTGGTGGGGTGGTGACGGTGGGGTGGTGATGGTGGTGGTGACGGTGGGGTGGTGGGGTGGTGACGGTGGGGTGGTGACGGTGGGGTGGTGACGGTGGGGTGGTGGGGTGGTGACGGTGGGGTGGTGACGGTGGGGGTGGTGACGGTGGGGTGGTGACGCTGCTGCTGGGGGACGGAAGCCAGGGCCTCAGGCACCAGGCCAGGCGAGGGCTCCACCACCGAGCCACGCCCCCAGCCCTCCATATAATTCATAGTAAAGTGCCAAACCACGAGGGAACTCTCCCGAGTGGTCGATGGAACTGTACAATGGTGCAGCCACTCTGCCAAGGCCCTGGGGGTCTCCCGCAGCATGGCACATGGGTACCACGGCCACTCCGCCCTAGACGCCTGCCCATGAAGCACGGCACACACGTCACTGAGCCTGTGCCAGCGGCACCTTCACACCAGAGAAAACACAGACATGGGTTAGCACAGCTCATGACCACTTCAGGGGACCACCTAAGGGCCACAGGCCATGGTGTGCCCCGTGTGACCGTGTTCGTAAAGCCAGCCGGGCACAGCAGCGCACACCTGTCATCCCAGCTCCCGAGGAGGAGGAAGCAGGAGGCATTTCTGGGGTGAGGAGAATATTCTGGAAGAAGATCGTGGTGCCGGCGGGTGCACAGCTCTGTAAACACACTAGTGACACTACACTGCGCCCCTTCACGGGGTGGATTACGTATGGCAGCAAACTGTACTTAACCAAGCTGTCACGGAAAAGACAAAAACAGGCAGGAAATCAGCGTAAGGGTACACCTCAGAGCCCTGACCAACTCCGCGCCGCGGCCCAGCAGCTCAGCTGAAGGGATCCAGGCACCTTGTGACTCGGGGCCAGGCAGCAGGGTGGCCGTCAAGGCCAGCCTGGGAGACGTAGGGAGACCCTGTCTCAAAATGAAAGATCAAAAGGGCTGTGCACATAGTCAGCATAGAGCGCGCCTCGGTTCCATCCCTGTATTGCAAGGAAAAAATGGTGTCCAGGCGACCACGGCTGCAGGCTCCTGGCCTGCTGCCCTCCACATTCAGGTCACAGTCCTCGGCTCTCACCAAGAGGGTCACCACCGGGGCTGGGGTTGTGGCTCAGAGGTAGAGCGCTCGCCTAGCACGTGCGTGGCCCGAGTTCGATCCTCAGCACCATGTAAACATAAATGCACTGCATTGCATACAATTAAAAGCAAATAAATAAATATTAAAAAAAAAAAAAAAGAGGGGCTGGGATTGTGGCTCAGCGGTAGAGCGCTCGCCTGGCGCGTGGGCGACCCGGGTTCAATCCTCAGCACCACGTACAAATAAAACGCATTGAACAAAACGCATTGTGTACAACTAAAGCAAATAAATAAAAATATTTAAAAAAAAAGAAAAAAAAGAGGGTCACCACCACCAAGCAAGTCACAATGCCACTGCCCAAACTGCACTGCCCCAGTGCCCTCCATAAGCTGACCTCTAGACCAACCTGGGCTTTCTCGTCCTGAGTGCTCCTTGAGGACCTGCCTGCAGGTGGCCTGGCACACGGACCCAGACTTGGAATTTCGCACCAGGATCGGGGCCACAAACCAATCAGCCCTGGGGGGTGGCACGTGGGGAGCAGGGACAGGGAGGAGGCGGCACCCCCCCGTTCCCCAATCCTGAGCCTCACGAGTAGTTCTGATGAGCACGGGCGGCGAGGGCTTCCCACGCCCACTCAACCGCCTGTAAGGAGGCCACGCAAGGGAGGCGTTCCCAGGCGGCCAGGCAGAGGGGACCCAGAGCCAGCAGGCTCACAGGCACGGCACAGGAGCGCGCCAAGGAAAACGGGGAATCCGAGAGGTGCATATGATCCAAGTGATCCTTAGAAACCCTCCAAACAATTCATGAAAAAAATCATGAAAGGAATTAAAGTGTTAATTAGAAAATATCCATAGAGTGCGAATAAAAGCAGTGGCGGGCAGCAGAGGACCAGGAAGACAGCCACAGCAGAGAGGCCCCAGGGCACCAGCCTACAGAACAGCAGCAAGACCTCCAGAAACACACTCCAGAGTCAGCGACAGAAACAGACTGAAAATAGAGAATGAAAAGCAGGTGTTCACCCAAACAGCAACCACGGGAAGGCTGGAGGGGCTGCAGCAGCGCTGCACGGGGCAGACTCAATGCAAAGAGGGCTCTCTATGCCGGGCGCGGTGGCGCAGAGCACTTTGGGAGGCTGAGGCAGGCAAAGCCAGCCTCAGCAATGGCGAGGCACTTAGCAACTCAGGGGCCCCAGTGGTTGAGTGCCCCTGAGTTCCGCGTACCCGTGGGGGCCGTGGGGCCGCGTACCCAGCAGGCGCCAGCACCACAGGATAAATAAATGACCATGTTGTATGTGGTGGCGCACGCCTAGGATCCCAGCAATTCATGAAGCTGAAAAATGGGATCACAGCTCAAGGCCAGCTTCAACAACTTAGCAACACCCCATCTCAAAAAATTAAAAAAAAAAAAAAAATTTATTTAAAAAAAATGGGGCTAGGGGGTGTAGCTCAGTGGTAAAGAGCCCCTAGGAGCCGGGCGTGGTGGCGCACGCCTGTAATCCCAGCATTTGGGAGGCTGAGGCAGGAGGATCGCGAGTTCAAAGCCAGCCTCAGCAATGGCGAGGCACTTAGCAACTCAGTGAGACCCTGTCTCTAATTAAATACAGAAAAGGGCTGGGGATGTGGCCCAGTGGTCAAGAGCCCCTGAGTTCAATCCCCAGTACCAAAAAAAAAAAAAAAAAAAAAAAAAAAAAAAGTTACTAGAGGTAAAGAGGAACATTTTATAATGATGAAAGGACCAATCCATCAGGAAGATTTAGCAATTATTAACACATATGCATCCATTAACAGGCCCCAAAATACATAAAGCAAAAACTGACAGATACAAAAGGAAAAATAGACAATAATAGCTGGAGAAATTAATATCTCACTTTTAATAAAGAATAAAAGAACTTGGCAGAAGAGCAACAAAGAAAGAGAAGAAATGAACAATAGACATCTTTAGACCTCTTCACCCAACAGCAGCAAAATACACTTTCTTCTCAGGATATATAGAACATTCTCCAAGATAAACCATATAAAACAAGTCTCAATAAATTAAAAATGATTCAAATCACACAAAGCAGTTGCTCAAACCATAGTGGAAATTAGAAAACAATAACAGAAAGAAATTTGGGGACTTATAAATCTGCGAAAAGTAAACAACACAAAACCTATACGATCAATATTTCAACAAAGTAGTCACAAGAAAAATGAGAAAGTATCTTGGGGTAAATGGAAAATACAACAAAACAAAACTTATATGATGCAGCTAAAGCAGTACTTAAGGGAAAATTTATAGCTACATACAATTTAAAATAAAAGATCTCAAATTAATAATCTGGACATCACCTTAAACAACCACAACACCAGAACCCATTAAGAGAAGCACCTGATGTGTCAGAGCCCACCTGTCTCCAGGTATCCACTGACTCCTGCCCCCTGCAGTGGCCCTGTCAGGGAGCTGCCCGGAAGTCATCTCACAGAGAAAGGAAGCTGAGGCTCAGAGGGGACCTGTGCAGAGTCACAGCTGGGGGTGGGGGGAGTGGTGAGCCAGGGTGAGCCAGAGGCTACCTCAAGCTGAAGTCAGCAGGGAGCCCCTCCCTCACATCCACCCTTCAGCAAGGCCTCAGGTCTGCCTCCAAACCCCACCCACCTGCCCAGGCCTGTCACAGCCAGACTTCTTCGGAGGCACTGTCATTGCTCTGCACGAGGGGTCTCCCGACTGCACTCCTGACGGCCACCAGCAAAGCCACAGAACACAGACCTCTGGTGCCAGCGGCATGCCAAGCATCCTTCCTGTCCTTTCCTTGGGGCCACAGGCCCTGAGGCTGGGCCACTGCTCTTCACAGCGGGCCACACCGAGCCCTGCAGCCTCCTCCTCGCACGGGCCCAGGTTTGGTTCCCAGTGCAGGACCTCTGCGCTCTGTTTCCCCACGACTGTCCTCTCCCTGGTCTTGAGGGCCAGCGCTGGGGCTCTAGGGAGCTCTGCCACCGCCAGCGGCTGGGCGAGGCGGCCAGGCAGGCCCAAGCCGCTAAGGCGACGCCCTAGAGCTCCGGCTCACAGGCCCGTCTTCACTGGCTCCTGGCTGTCGCTAAGCACCAGGCAGACAGGGCAAAAGGGGGTGTCTAAGGATGACGATTTTTATAACTAAGCTGATTTTAATACCCTGAATTATTCTCACATCAAATCGTCTCTAGGAAGCGAGGTGGGATAACAGCCTCGTGACCCCGCTGATCCCAAAACTTGCAGCCCTCCTTTTGGCTAAGGGCCAAACTGATGACCAAAGGGAGACCCCAGGTGTCCTGAAGCAGGGCTAGTGTCCTCCCAGCAGCACCCTGTCCCCCGTTCTAGGGGCTGCAGGAGAACTCCTGCGCCCGAGCCAGGGGACAGCCGCGGGGCAGGGAACCTAACCATGCTGTCTTCCCAAGGGCACAGTCCACAGGACACGCTGCCACACGGCCAGCCCCCAGGCCTGACCACCTGAGGGAGGGGCAGGGCAGCACCCTGGGACAGGGAGCAGGCAAGACTCAGGCCAGCCCAAGGGCCAGCGCGGCCTCCCCCCAAAGCACACCCCTGCTGGTCCACCTCTCCCTGCCCCCTGAAATCCAGAGGCAGAGGGACGAGGACCTCCCCGGGGTCCTGCACCACACCCCGCCCTGCATCTTTGTCCCTGCCCTGGGTGCAGATACCCAAGGCTGCAGGCCTTGGTCTCACTGAGTTGCTAAGTGCCTCACCACTGCTGAGGCTGGCTTTGAACTCGTGATCCTCCTGCCTCAGCCTCCCAAGTGCTGGGATCACAGGCGTGGCCACAGTGCCCAGCTCACCTATTTTCTGCCTTTTAATGTGGCTACTAGAAACTTCGCCACCACACACAGGCTGGCACTGCTCTTCCCTGGCACCTGCCATCGCCGGCTTGCCCTCCAGGGAGCCGTGGTCTGGGTGCCACCCGCAGGTCTCCCACCCACTTGGGGCTAGCCTTTGTCCGAGGCGTGAGGGAGCCCCACGGCCTGATGGGTGGCGCGTGCTCCTGAGCACACCTCCCTCCCCGAGTGCAGATGGCAGCTCCAAGGCACCCTAGGGACACCCGGGGTCACCTTACACTCCCAGTTACACGCCCAGCACACCTTAAGGTCCCCAGGGGAGCGGGCTGCCAGGAGGGTGGGCAGGGTGAGCCTGGAGCCCCCCCCACCCCTACCTCCCTGGGGAACCCGACTACATTCCCAAGTCACCTGATGTGGTGACAACACTGCCCGGAGGGCAAGGGGACAGCTATCTGCCTCTTCTGCCCCTGGGGGATGTCTGGGCAGGGACTGTGACCCAAGAGCAAGACTCCACTCAGAGACTGGAGGGCATCACCGTCACCGCGGCAGCCACCCGGCAGCCACCCGCCGCGTTCTAGGAGCTGCTGGTCTCGGGGTCAGCCAGGCTGGGAAGGGAAGCGGCCCAGGAGCAGCTAGCTCCCTCTTCCTCTGGCTGGCAGACACACGGGAGAGCTCTGGCAGGAGCCCGGGGCTGCTCCTGCACCCACAGGTTCTCAGGGAGGCCTGGGCAGGGCTCGGACACAGCCGGGAGGGGGCAGCAGCAGGCTGTGGCGGATGCCAGGGCAGGAAAGGCTCTGCCTGTCCACGAGGAGGTGGGATTACAGGACACGAGCGATGCATGAGCCAGGCCTGTAGCCAGCCAGGGCCCCGGGGCCGCAGAGGGAGGGCATGACGTCCTGCCAGCTGAAGGACCCGCCGCCACGGCCTAAGGACGCCTAGGCCCCTCGGGGACCCTGGAGCTCAAGCCGAGCAGAGGGAGGCGTGCGGAGAGGGCTGGGACCCAGGACTCCCGCTGACACCCCTGTCACCTAAGCCCAGCCCCAGCCCAGCCCACGAGGCTGACCACCTGCCCTCCTCGCCCCGGGAAGCTGACAAAGGGCTTCATGCTGGCCCTGCCCAGGGCTGCCTGGGCCTGCAGGCTCCATGCATGGTGCAGGATTCTGGATCTGTGACAATTCCAGGGGAAAGAGGCGGGAAAAGCGGGAAGTAAGCTGGGCACAGCGGCTCGCGCCTGTCACCCCCAGCTACTCGCCTGGCTCAAGAAGGGCCACAGACCAAGGCCACCAGACCAAGGCCACCATGGACAACTGAACGAGATTCTGCCTCAAAACTTGAATGACAACCGGGGCTGGGGTGGCTCCTGGCGCAGCACCCCGGCTGACCCAACCCCAGTCCCACAGGGGCACGGCGGAGGTGCCCGGAGGTGCGTGTGCCTGAGGACCACGGCCAGGACCTGGAATGTCACTCAGCCACAGCGCGCTGTAGCCTGAGGGTGGCGCTCGCGGGTCAACCCGCAGCCGGAGGGTGGGTGTGGGAGCTGCTGCTCATGGGCAGGGACCAGAATATTCTGGAATCTGACAGTGGTGATGGTCGAGCAACTCTGGACACACTGAAACTCGTTAAAAGGGTGAGTGACTGGTAACTAAAATAGATCTCAATGAAAATATATTTTAAAAAAAGACCAGGAGAGCTGGGCGCGGTGGCGCACACCTGTCATCCTAGCACTTGGGAGGCTGAGGCAGGAGGATCGTGAGTTCAAAGCCAGCCTCAGCAATCAAGAGGCACTTAGCCACTCAGTGAGACCCTGTCTCTAATAAAATACAAAAAAGGGCTGGGGACGTGGCCCAGTGGTCGAGTGCCTCGGAGTTCAATCTCTGGTACCAAAAAAAAAAAAAAAAAAAAAAAGGAAAAAAAAGACCAGGAGGGCTCATTTTCAAGAGGCTGGCCCAGAAACCTCATCATTTAGCCATGCACCAAAGTCCACACTGGGCAGCTGAGGCAGCTGTCCCCATGCTGTGGTGGCTTCCAGACCCACCAGCCCAGCCCCAGGCCTCCTGATGCCAGAGATACTGCCCCTTCTCCCCAGGAGCCCTTGGTGCCTGCAGAGGGGGCCCTCCCAGAGACACCCCATGGTCTGGGGGCCCAGCCGCCCTCAGGCTCCCCTGGCTTCTCTACCTCCTCCCAGGCCACGGTCTCCCAAGCCATGGCCCCAGTGTCCCTTCCTCTGCCCCCAACTCACAGTGCCCCAGGACCAGCAAGGCTGGGCTCCCGGGGCAATGGCAAAGCCTCCCTGCGTGCCACGCAGGCTTGTTTTCCCGCCTTACAGAAGGGCCGTGAGCCCCTGTAGCCAGGAGACTGGCCTCCGGCGCCCCCAGCACCTGGCCAGGCACGCACGAGCCTGACCAGTGTCACCCTGAACTAGACAAGAGCAGACACTCAGACCCAGAGCAGTCACTAGGACCACTCCCCCAGGGCTCCCAGTGGCCACAGCCCATGGCTGTGACTGTCATCAGCTGTCTCCAGTCCCCCAGGGCTGGGCGATGGCCCCAGAGCCAGTTTCTCTGCTGAATCAGGTTCCTCTTAAGACTGGGCTCTCCTGAGCCCGGGTCACAGGCAGGCTGCAAGGAAGCGGGAGCCCAAGAGGAGTCTACGGCTTCCACCAACAGCGGCCCGGAGGGACAGTCAGGGAGATGCTGAGCTTGCACAGGCGGCAGGATTGCCCGCCGCACTCCCCACCTCCCCAGAGAGCAGCTGCCCCTCTCGGGACCCAGAGTGTAACCCTCAGGGGCCTCGCTGCCCTGCAAGCCGGGGCGGGAAACCCCTCCCAGGACCACGACAATCAGAGCCAACAGCCCCCACTCCCGGATAGGAAACCGCTCGGCTGAGGGCTGACCCTTTTGGACACAGGACATTAAAAAAAAAAAAAAACAGAGAGAGGCCACAGGAAGTTGAAGAGTGAGACCAGTCACAGGGGCGGCAGCAGAACTGCATGGCTGTGCCCTCCTGTGGGCCCCCACCCATCCAGGGAGCCCAGGCATGCAGACCCCCTCACTGGGGTCACCCGGCCAGCAGGTCGAGGCTTGCCCCGCGCGGAGGCCAGGGCAGCCAGCGCCCAGCTGCTGCCTTCCCAGCAGGCTGCGCGGGCACACGGGCGTCCTGAGCCCCGGTTGAGGACGCAGCCCGTCCCCACCGCACGTGATCAGAGGGTGCCTGGAGTGTCGCTGCCCCCACTGGCCGCCTCAGTTGGCTCTGTGGTCAGAGGGGACTCCGGGACCCATTTCCACACTTCTCACACAAAGCCCGCCTCAACCTTCTGCCAGCTCAAGAGTCACTCTCACCCCGGCCTCTCCCGGAGTCGGGCAGCCGCGAAGACAATGGGGCCCACCCCTACGTGGAGCTGCCCAGAGGGTGCCCGGCCTGGGTCCAATGCAAACATGGAAGGCAGCAGGCTGGCATGAGCTGGGCCCGAGCCGGCCATCCACGGGGCACAGCTCCTAACCAGAGGGCCTGGCGCCGCAGCCCCTCCACCGGGACTGGAGAAGGCCGGGGCCACTGCTCGCCTCCCGCCGAGAGCCACAACCCACACAACCCCCAACCCACCCCCCCCAATGGGTGGCGGCCACCAGTGTCCCAGTGATCACTCTTGTCCGGACAAGCACAGCCCCAGGCCAGAGTGACGGGCCACCCCTGAGCTCAGACACCGTCAGGAGGCAGACGCACACTGTGTCTGCCGCGTGGCACGCTGGCAACGGAGACGGATCGTCGGGATGCCGCGTCTACCGTGTGGCCCTCACCATGGCCCAGGTGCCTGTCAACTCGAGCCCACGGGCCCAGTCCTGCCCGTGTTCTATTTTTGTGCAGCCTGTGGAGTAAAAATGGTTTTGACGGGCTGGGGCTGTGGCTCAGCGGCAGAGCGCTCGCCTAGCACGTGCGCGGCCCGGGTTCGATCCTCAGCACCACGTAAACATAAATGCATTGCATTGGGTACAACTAAAGCAAATAAATAAATATATTTTTTTAAAAAATGGTTTTGACATTTTTAATTGGGGGGATGCAAAAGAAGAGAGATGCTCCAGGAAGTGCTGCTGTGTCGCTGAGTCACTGCAGACCTGCTCGCTGGGGTGCAGCCACAGTGGCTCTCTGGCCACGAAGGCGGAGGGGCTCAGGAAAGACTGGCTCACAGACAAGAACATCTCCTTTCTGGTCTTTTACTGAAACAGCCCCTGCCCGAGTGGACGCGACAGACCACAGTCCACGAGGAGACGCACACGCACTCTGGCTGCGCTGGCGCCAAGGCGCCAAGGCAGCGACAAGGCAGCGGGCAGGAAAGGTGGCTGGAGGGCAGCCTCAGACCCGGGGCAGGGAAGGCCACTGGCAGGCCGAGCTGACTGGGAGCCCCTGCAGGTGGCAAGAGGGAAAGGCCCGGAGCAGGTGCAAAGGGGCAAGGGCAGGGAGGCGGCCACACCTGAAGTGGGCAGCCAGGAAGGCAGGGCGGGCCTGGAGGCCAGCACAGCAAGGAGGCCGCAGGAGGGACCTAGAATGTTCTCCAAGGGCAACAGGAAGCCACCGGAAAGTTCTGACCAGGGTAAGATCATTTTGTTTTTGTTTCTCTTAATTTTTTAAAACAGACTATTTTTCGGAGCGATTTTAGGTTGCAGCAAAACTGCGCAGAAGGAAGAGATTTCCACATATTCCCACCCCACGGGGAAGGGCGCTTTTAAGAGCCCATCAAGGGAGCAGGAGGGAGAACTGGCAACCAGCTGGGACCCCTGTCCCAGCCAAGAGGAGGGTCCCAGCACAAGCCATGCCAAGCAGGACAAGCCCAAAAACCAACTCACCCAAAATTAGAACCTCAATTCAACGAAATGACAATTTTTTTTTTTTTTTTGGTGGTGCTGGGGATGGCACCTGGGGCCTCCCACGGGCGGAGCAAGTGCCACCACGGGGCCAGACACCAGCCCTCAACACAGCCAGGCAGCTCTGCGTGTTGATAAGCACGCAGCCAGCACCCCCGCCCCCACTCCAGAGCATTGCTATTCAGGAATAGGCAAGATTAAAGGAGTGAGTCACCCCAAAGTGACTTAAAAAAGTGCTAATCAAGGTGACAGGATGGGGTACAGCAATGGAAGGGCATGGCAGTCCACCTCCGCAGGACGGCAGGCTCGCCCAGAGCCGCGCAGGAAGACCTCCCCCAGCATCTAGGGGTGGGTGGGCGTGGGCGTGTCCCCTCCGGGGTGGAAACAGAGACGTGAGCCACTGTGGCCGAGGGAGGGGTGGGAGCGGAGGGAGCGGAGCATCCAGGCGCTGGGTCTGGCCCATCTGCTGCTGCGGCCCTCACACGGGGCGACTATGACCCCAGGGAACACTGGGCAACCTCTGGGGACATGTGCAATCGCCACAGCTGGAGCTCTCCAGACAGAGTGGCAGGAGGCCAGGAACACTGCTCCACCACCTGCGATGCCCCCGACCCCAGCCAGACTGCAGACAGGACAGGTGAGAGGCCTGTGGGCGGAGCAGGCGCCCGAGCTCCGGGAGCGCGGCAGTGCACTCCGTGCCCTGCTCCTGAGCCTCACAGCCTCCCGTGCTCAGGGACAGGTGAAGGGGCCTGCCCAGGGGAGGCGGCTGCACCAGTCTCTCAGCCCCCACAGACTGCAGTGCATGAAACACAGGCAGAAACCCAGGCTGCCACCAAGCACTCCGGGGCAGGCCGACCATGTGCAGTCCCTCCTCCACTGCCCAGTGTCCTCAGCCAGAAGCAGAGGCCCCTGGGGAAGGACAGGTCTGAGGGCCCCAGCAGGCAGCCATGTGGCAGGTCCGTGGAGGCTGGCCAGGAGGGGGGCTGTGTGAGGGCTGGCCATCTGTCAGGCCTGCCCAGCACAGGCCTCCAGCCCACAGTTTTCGAGCTGTCCACTGTCCTCCTGCCAGGGGCCTTGGGAAGAGTTGATGATCCCCACTTTGGCCTTTGAGCAATGACTGGCCCAAGGTCACACAGCTCTGAGTCTGGGACCACATGTCCAGATCCCAGGAAGAGCCACCCAGAAATGTTCTTTTCTTATTTGGGGAGGGGGATGTGTCTGGATTGAACCCAGGGCAACACTACCACAGAGCCACAGCCCAGCCCTTTTTTTTTTTTTTTTTTTTTTTTGGGGGGGTGGGGGGAGAAGGTGCCAGGGAATGAACTCAGGGGCACTCAACCACTGAGCCACCTTTTTTTTTTGGTGGGGGCAGGGTAGGGGGTGGGGGTAGGACTGAACTCAGGGGTACTCGACCACTGGGCCACATCCCCAGCCCTTTTGTGTATTTTATAAGAGACAGGGTCTCACTGAGTCGCTAAGTGCCTCGCCATTGCTGAGGCTGGCTTTGAACTCGCGATCCTCCTGCCTCAGCCTCCCAAGTGCTGGGATCACAGGCGTGTGCCATGGCGCTGGGCTCCCAGACCTTTTTTATATTTTATTTAAAGGCAAGGTCTCACAGAGTTGGTTAGCACCTTGCTTTTGCTGAGGCTGGCTTTGAACTTGCGACCCTCCAGTCTCAGCCTCCTGAGCCACTGGGATTATTGGGATTATAGCCACGTGCCAGCACACCTGGCCCCAGTGTTTTATTTTTGGAGAGACAGGATCTTGCTAAATTGCTGAGGCTGGCCTCAAACTTGCCATCCTCCTGCCTCAGCCTCTAGAGTCACTAGAATCACCAGCAAGTGCCACCACGCCCAGCCAGAAATGTTCTCTAGCCCACTTCTCAGTCCCCACTACACAAGGCTCAGTCCCAGGGTTAGGCCTGGGGCAGCAGGCCTCCTAGCCCACCACACCCTAGGGTGGGTGACCTTTAATGCTTCCCCCACTAAAACCCAAGCCCCCAGGGGTTAAGGACCCCTCCCAATCAGCCTGGGCTCCACACCCAACCTCCCAGGGCTACAAGAGCCCTCCAGGGTCAATTGGAGCCAAAGGATAGATGGCCTTCCAGGGGCACCGGACAAATGGGGAGGGCAAGGGGCCCCTGGACACCAGCAGGGAGGCAGAGAAATCAGGCAGGGTGGGGGGAAGGGGCAGACTGAGGCTGGGTTCCTGCAGGAAGCCATGGAGACTGAGGACAGGTCTTTTCTAAGAGACAGTGAAGTATGACAAAGGAGGATGTCGCCACACCAATAAAGACTGAGCAGCGACACCTTAAGCTCTAGGACTTACGGTCTGCTTAGCAGCCCACTCCCCGTAGAGGAAAGGATTAGGAAACGCAGGCAGACAATCAATCGTCGTCAAGACGGGTGTCAACTCTCAGCGACCACACACGTGTGCACGCACTCACACGCACTCCACGGGCCCTGACACGGCACACACTTCCACACAAAACACCAGGCACCCTGCAGCCTTTGTGCAACGGAACCTCCGCCACTTCCTTCCCTCCCCCAGGGCGACCTCCACACGAACAGAAGGTCTGACCCTCCCGGTGTCCCTGGCACCCAGGGGGAGCACCAAGATTTTGCAAGTGTCCAATCAGAGGTGCGGAAAGAGGGCCGGCAAGTTTTAGAAATCCTTGCTCCACAAAGAGCATCAAAAGTTGACTCTACCAGTTTACACTCTGTCCTTCGAGGATTTCATAAAATAAAAGGCAGAGAGGCAGCCTACTGCTTTAGTAGGTGGCAGGAGAGGGTGTGGAGCCAACCCCACGCCCAGGAGGCAGCTATTATTTGAGAATTAGGGGAGTCATTAGCCCTTGCAAAGCTCCGGTAAAAGCCCACAGGAGTCATCTAATGAGCAGCCCATTTTAGGGCAGGTGCTGTTTTTAGACTTCGCCAACCTGGAGACAGTGGGATATATGGCTGTTGGGACGGAGGGGTGGGGCACGACACCAAGCCCTAGGCATCCCACCATCCTCAGACCCTAAACAGCGCTGGCACGCGAGAGGACCCAAAGGGGCGCGCTCAATAAACGCCGCTGACAGAATCACATGGAAAAAAGGCACTCTTCCCATATTGCAAGATCGCCGAGCTCCGCTGAGCTGAGCCACCTTTCCCCGGTGCCCAAGTCGACACAGACCCCCACCCCGCCTGATGTCATCGCGCCCACCGAGCAGACCCAGGCCCTGGCAAACCCCAGGACGAGCACATTTCAGAACTAATCCGTCCCCAGCCGCCACGGGGATGTCCACGGGGCACCACACCAGGGGTGGCCGCGGGGAGAAGGGGCTTCCTAGAGATGGCGATCGGGCAGCAGGGGGAGGGACGGGGACACGCGTCTGGAAGCTGCGAGCACATAACAAGTAGATTCCTTTTTTTTTTTTTTTTTTTAATTAAAAAAAATAAAATAAAATAAAGAGCCCAGACTGCAAGCCTGCCGGGGGGACCGGGGCGCGGGGGGCGTGCTGGGAAGCCGGACGGCACAGCAGGGCGACTCGCGGGGGGTGGGAGCGGTGACCGGCAGCTCCGGGCCGCCGAGTGTCCACGCCGGGCGCTTCCCCTCGGCCTCCCGGGAGCCCTGAGGCCGGAAGCGCCGGCGGGCGCTGCGGGGCCTGGGGTCTTTTTTTCCCTTTCCTCCCTTTTCCTTTCTCTCTCTCCCTCTCTCTCTCTTTCCTTTTGTAATTTTCATTAGGATCACTTTGAATAATAGAGGAGGAGGACCGGCGGCCCGGCCACCCACGCTGTCACCTTTTGTGCCGCCCGGCCCGGCTGTCTGAGCCCGGCCCCGCGCGCCCCCGACCCGGGAAGGGGCGCCCCCGCCCCCGCCCTGGGCGCGCCCCGCCTTTGTCCAGCCCGCCACCCCCGCCGAAGCCCCGCGGGCGCACGGGGCCGGGCGGTTAACGCCCCCAACCGCCTCGCCGGCCGGGACAAAGCGCGGCGGCCGGGCCGAGCAGGCCGCGCCCGAGGCCTGGGCCTCGAGTCCCGGGCGCGCCCGCAGCCCCGAGCCGCGGCGCGGGGGCGGCATGGCGGCGGCGGGGCCCGCGCTCGGACGCAGCCGGCTGACGGCCTCCCCGCGGGCTCACCTGAGGCGGCGCGCGCGGCCCGGTCCGGAGCAGCGGCGCGCGCTCCCCCGCCCTCGGCGTCGCACCCCCAGGCCCCGCTCGGGCCGGGCCCCGCTCGGTCGCTGGCTGCCGAGCCCTCCGCGAGCGCCCTGGGGGGGCTTATGAGGCGGTGCGCCAGCTCCGCCCCGGCTGCCATTGGCCGCGGAGCCCACGCCCGCGCGTCCATTGGCTGCTGCTGACAGCTCCGCCCCTCCCCTCCACCGGGCCCATCAACACCGCAAGGCCCGCCCGCCGCGCGCAGCGATTGGGCGGGAGAAGGTACCTGCCTTGCCTCGTCATTGGCTGTGTGGCAGGGACACGCCGGCTCCCACTCACGTGCCCACTGACCGGCTCTGTTCTCATTGGATACGGCACACGCCAGCCAAGGCGGCCGAGACCTACCGAATAGTGGCTAGGCCTCGGATTGACAAGGGCGCCTCAGGGACCGCCCCACGACGGCGCTGAGGGAAGCAAGTATTGGCTTGCGGGATCGGCCCTAGGCGCCGACTGGCTAGGGTGGGTGCCAATCACTGTCCGATCGCTCCGGATCCCGCCCTGGTTATTAGGCGGCGGTTGAGTACGTGAGAACCAGCACAACATCAGCACCGGGCCCGGAGCGCTTCGGAGGGGGTTCGAGAACCGGCGCCGGAGTTAGGCGCCGTGTTCCACAAACTTGAGACGTGCTGGACACGGAAACAGAGCACCAAAAGCAACGTATTTTGCAAAGGAGGAGGACTGAGGACTAGGAAAATATAGGGTCAACCAACAAGCCTTCACACCCCGCAGGGCAGGTCAGCAAACCTTTGCAAAAAAAAGGGGAAGGCCGTCGGAATCAGGTTGGGCGTCCTCCCGACTAGGTTCCTAAGGCGTAGGGGAGGAGACGAGTTTGGTGCTTTTTTACCTGGGTGGAAGCTCAGCCGGGCCCCGTGCCTCCCTGGGGTGGCGTCCCGCCGAGTAAACTCGCTGTCGGTTTCCTCAGTGAAATGGACTTGACAGCATCCACATACTGCCTGCTCCCTTTCTGGGGATGATGTAGGAATTAAGTGGAATGAGGCATGCATTTCTCGAGTTCTCGGTTGTCCTCCTTTGCAAAATGGGTTGCCTTGGGTGGTATTTCTCAAGCTTGGCCCTTTGCAATTTGGGGAACTCAGTACCCAAGTTCCAGGGATGAGCCTGGAATCGCCCTTCCTGCAAATTCCAGGCCAGAGTGAGATCTGTGCCTTCGTATATAGCCAGCGTTTAATAAAGGTTTGCCATCGTCATCATTGTATGCTGAACCAAGCAGGCGTGTGAACATGCTCCCGTTTCGCTGGTAAGGACAGGGGTGTAAATGGGGCATTTTGATTTTTTTCTAATAACCCAGCAAGCAGTTCTCCCTGAAAGTGGTGCCACTCTGAGACATTTGCACAGTGCCGCTAGCGGCTAATATTGTGCTTTAAATATCCATCCGCAGGGGATTGGATAAGTAACTTGGGGCACCGGGTACTCTGGGGGTGGGGGGAATCTGCCGTCACACAGCACTGTCGCATTGTCCTGGAATACCTCCTGCATCGTCACAGCTGCGGGATGGCTCTGTATTCAACCAGACGCATCATGGAAGCCGGGAGACCAGTACCAGGGAGTTTCAAGAAGTACCCTTGTGTCAGTGCCCAGAAAATGCACCCCAAGCTGAGAAGACTGTCTTTGGGGAGAGGAAGAAAGTTTCCTGCTTGGTAAAGTCAAAGGGGACTTGAATCTGTTCTGGGTCTTTAAAATTCCTATGGGACCATATTCATATAGTCCTTGTGGAACTTAAATTTAATTTTAAAGGGCTGGGGTTGTGGCTCAGCGGTAGAGCACTCGCCTAGCTTGTGCACTGCCCGGGTTTGATCCTCAGCACTCACGTAAAAATAAAATAAACGCATTGTGTACAACTAAAGCAAATAAATAAATGGTTTTTTTTTTTTTTAAGCCGAGCGCGGTGGCACACGCCTGTCATCCCAGCACTTGGGAGGCTGAGACAGGAGGATCGCGAGTTCAAAGCCAGCCTCAGCAATGGCGAGGCACTTAGCAACTCAGTGAGACCCTGTCTCGAAATAAAATACAAAAAAAGGGCTGGGGATGTGACCCAGTGGTCGAGTGCCTCTGAGTTCAATCCCTGGTACCAAATAATAATAATAATAATAATTAATTTTAAAAACAGCAAATGCCTTTGAGAAGCTTCCAAACCAGTGGGAAACACAGGCGTGGGACAGGATGGTGTCACAGGCAGCCTTTCTCCTGACTCCAGGTGTATCCTCTAAATGTTAAGTCCAGATGTTTTGGAATTCAGACTCTGAAATTTTTTTTTAATGTTTATTTATTTATTTAGTCGTACACAAACCTTTATTTTTACGTGGTGCTGAGGACCGATCCTGGGCCTTGCAGGTACTAGGCGAGCGCTCTACCGCTGAGCCACAACCCCAGCCCTGAATTTTTATTTCTTAGAGGAACTTATATTGTCAGTTTTCTGATTTTGCTTAGTTTTAAATACCATCTCATGTGTGAAAAAAAGTTAGCATTAAAAACTGTTGAATCTAGCGAGGGGGTGTGTTTGAGGAGTTACTAAATAATTCTTTCAATTTGTTAGAAAGTTTTCATGTTAGGAAAAATAATCATTGTTTAATTAGGTGTTGTATGCAAAGTAGGAACAACGTGCTCCAGAATTTCTGGACAGACTGGCGTGGGGAAAACCCACCGAATCCTGTCTTTTTTCCACTCTTTGCAGACATGCTAATCTCCTGGCAGGCTGGGGCCAGGAATTGGGCTTGGAGATCTCTCCCTAAAAGTGGCATGAGGCCCTCTGGCCCTGGTCCTGAGACGTCATAGTCAGCAGAGACAGTGCTCAAGTTCCAATTGTCTCCATCCTTCATTTCCCAAAGAGTGGAGCCAAGAAATGGCCACTGCTTTACAAAGATTGCTCCCCCTATGGGTTGATTTGTTGCATTAAAAATAAAAAATAGGGCTGGGGTTGTGGCTCTGCCGCAGAGCGCTCGCCTAGCACGTGCACAGCCCGGGTTCGATCCTCAGCACCACGCAAACATAAATGCATTGCCTTGTGTACAACTAAAGTAAATAAATAAATATTAAAAAAATAAAAAATAAAAAAATAAATAGCCAGGTGTGGTGGTGCACGCCTGTCATCCCAGTACTTTGGGAGGCTGAGGCAGGATGGCAAGTTCAAAACCAGCCTCAGCAAGGGTGAGGCACTTAGCAATTTAGTGAGACCCTGTGTCTAAATAAAATACAAAAAAAAAAAAAAAAAATGGCTGGGGATGTGACCCAGTGGTCGAGTGCCCCTGAGTTCAATCCCCATACCAAAAAAAAAAAAAAAAAAAAAAGACTAAAAATGTCTGGGCGCAGTGGTGCACGCCTATAATCCCAGCGGCTAGGGAGGCTGAGGTAGGAGGATCATGAGTTCAGAGCCAGCCTCAGCAACAGCAAGGCACTAAGTAACTCAATGAGAACTTACAAAATAGGGTTGGGGATATAGCTCAGTGCCCCCGAGTTCAATCCCTGGTACTCCCCCCCGCAAAAAAAAAAAGGACATTTAGAGCCCACGTTTAAAATATAAATTTTAAAAATATACTAGAGTGAAGCATGGTGCTACAGGTCTATAATGCCAGCTACTCAGGAGGCTGAGGCAGGAGAATCACAAGTTCGAGGCCAGCCTCAGCAATTTCGATACCATGTGTCAAAAAGGTCTGAGGTGGGGCTGGGGTTGTGGCTCAGCGGTGGAGCGCTCGCCTAGCGCGTGCGCGGCCTGGGTTCGAACCTCAGCACCACATAAAAACACATTGTGAGCCGGGCGCGGTGGCGCACGCCTGTAATCCCAGCACTTTGGGAGGCTGAGGCAGGAGGATCGCGAGTTCAAAGCCAGCCTCAGCAATGGCAAGGTACTTAGCAACTCAGTGAGACCCTGTCTCTAAATAAAAATACAAAAAAGGGCTGGGGATGTGACCCAGTGGATGAGTGCCCCTGAGTTCAATCCCCGGTACCACAAAAAAAAAAAAAAAAAAAAACACATTGTGTATAACTAAAAGCAAGTGAATAAATATTTTTAAAATATATATTTTTTAAAAAAGGTCTGAAGTTAGGGGCTGGAGCTTGGTGATCAACTGCTTGCCTTTCACGTGCGAGGCACTGGGTTCAATTCTCAGCACTACATGTAAATGGATATATCCATTGAAAACGTGTATATATTATATACGCACATACACACATATATGGTTCTGAGGTTACAGCTCAGTAGTAAAGAACCCCTAAGGTTAAATCCCCAGCTCCCCAGTATGGTGCCAAAAAATAAGGTCCTGAATACACACACTTGTGTGGGTCCCTGGGAGAAGCCCCTGCAGGGTTGATTCCCTACCAGACTGCTCTGGGACACCAGAGGCTGGTGACACCCACTCAAGGCAGAGCTGGTCCCCCTGGCATCCTGCCCTGCTGTTGCCTAGGTGAGGACAGGGCCCGCTGCAGGAGGGAGCAGAGCAGGCCCACCGCTGCTTTGCTGGAGACCACAACCCTTCCCAGCTGCCCAGTGCTGAAACCGAGGCAGGCCTGGGGTCACAGGAACAGAATGGCTAGGAGGCAGTGTGACCGCTGGACTCTACTGATACTCTTCCCAGACCCTGGGGCCTGGTTCTTCCTGGGGGCTCTCCTCGCACTGCTACTGCCCAAGGACAGCAGTGTCCCCCATACTGCAGAACGTTCTGGACGAGACCATTCCAGGTCTGAGGCCAGTGAGCTGCCTGGCAGGGTCCAGTAGTGGACACTTTCAGCTTGGGGACCTCGTGGCTTCTGTCACAACTACTCAGTTCTGGTTGCAGCATGGAAGTTGCCACACGCAGTGCACGTGTGATCAGGTGTGCTTGGGTCAATAAAACTTTTAAAAGCAGGCAGTGGGGGCTAGGGTTGTGGCTCAGTGGCAGAGCGCTCGCCTCGCACGTGCGCGGCCCGGGTTCGATCCTCAGCACCACGTAAACATAAATGCATTGCATTGTGTACAACTAAAGTAAATAAATAAATTTTAAAAAAAAGCAGGCAGTGGCCGCTCTGGTCCCCGCGGGCACTCGCCCAGCTCCATTGAGAACTGGGGGAGACTGCCCACCACCCCGAGCTGCGGCCAGATGCGTGACTGCCGCCTTCAGGGACTGTTCTCTCATCTGCAAGGTGCTGGTGACAGTGCAGGCGACGGTTCCTGCCTGGCCTTTTCTCCAGGCGTTTTGTGAAGAGAGAAACGAGATCACTGGTGCAAAAGCCCACGGAGTGAGCAAGAGGACGCAGGGTCAAGTGCATCTGCAGAGAACGTTTATTCTGAGAATCTACAGTCTGGACAAAGAATAGTGAACTTCAGAAAAAGCCTACACGGGATTTCGTTGCTTCTTCCCTAACACGTTAATCTAGCAAGGAAAAAAAGCCCTTTTAAAAACACTCTTGCTCCAGTCTGTCTGCAGTTCTGATCGAAAACTTCCCAGTTCTATTGAGGTATAAGCTGCAAACTTTGGTAAAGTTAGAAAAATTAACAATCCATTCCAAAAAAAAAAAAAAAAAAAAAAAAAAAAACACAAACCCTAAGTTATATCTTTCTTGGTACATATACAGTAACTACAAAAAAAATTTCATTTAAAACTATGTTCTTAAAAAAAAAAGAAAAAAAAAAAAAAAAAAAGAAAAACCCTCTCATAATTCAATTGCCAAGTTACAAAAAACAAACTGAATTTAAATGGATAAAGCCCAGCCGTGCCCAAGCACCCAGCCCGGGGTAGGACTGGAGCCCTGGGTGTTCGGAGCCTGGTCGGCGTTTCCCGTGGTTCAGTGCTGAAAGCGAAGGCCCCGTCTCTAGAGAGCAGGAGCCCAAGGCACTTGGAGGGCATGGCTTGGGGGCGGCCCCCACCTGTGGGGAGCAGAGTCCAGCTGAGGTAGCTCCTGGGACAGGGGACTCGCCAGGCGGATCTCAGGTGCCCCGGTACGGCTCGGAGGAGTCTGCATGTGGCCAGGGAGGTGTGTCCTCTTTTCTTTAGGACTTCTTGCCAGTCGGCTGGGCCACCGAGCCTGGGGCCAGGGCCACCATTGGAAGGGCCTTGCTGGCAGCTGGAGACGCGCTGGCCTTGACCTGGGGGCCACACCCACAAGCCTCACAAAGAATGTTCTAGGCAGCCCGGACCTCACAGGTCAGTGGCGGGAGCCTCTGAGGACTTCACAGCAGTGACCGACGCAGCTCCCGGGCCACGCGGTTGCCAAGTCCATCCTCAAAAATTGGGGTGGTTTTCCTGTTGTGCAGATAAATTGCAGGCTTTATATATTAAAAACTGAACAGAACACTGAAAAATCCAACTTTCAGCCAGAACATGGAGATTCCTGACAATGTCTGTTTTACAAAATAAAATTAAAAAAAAAAAAAAAAAAAATGTGGGGGGCGGGGGGACAAGCCTGTTTAGGGAATGGAGAATGAACTACGTGTTTAAGTTAAGCCCACTAAAACAAACTCCAGGGCGGGAGAGGCCTCCGCAACTCGGGCCTGCAGGAAGTGCTTGGGCATCACCGGCCGTTGCCGTAGCCGGGGAAGAGCTGGTGGAGGACGGCCTGCAGCGGCTGGTTCACCTGCATGGCGTAGCTGCGGCCCAGGTCGTGGCGGCAGGCCGGGCAGCTGAACACCTGCGCCCGGAAGGACCTGTCCAGGCAGTCCTGCAAGACACGGCAGCAGCTGAGAAGCTCGCCCAGCCCGCCCCGGCCGGACCGTCCTCCAACACAGCCGCGCGGTGGCCGCCCTCACGAGGCGCAGAGGCCCCTGCTGCCCAGGCCTGCTGCCCGCTCCCACCCAGCCTCGGGTGCGCGGACTCCACGCCCTGGCACTGCAACCTGCCAGGCTTGTCTGTCTCTTGTCACGGCCTCACAGGGGCTTTCCCAGACGCCACAGAAGGTCAGCAGCAGCCCCGGGGCCAGGCCTCCAGCTGCCCTGTCCGCCTTCACAGCAGCACCACCGACCCCGGCGGCCTCCTGCTCCGGGCTGTGTCCCGTGGACCCTCCCACAGTGCTGGCACTGGAGGTGCTGGCCAGGAGAGGCGCGCTGAGCCCACCTGTGGGCCCGCTCCGCCTGCCCGGCCCGGCCCGGCCCCCACAGCTTCACAGCTGAGGACCTGGGCAGCTGCCCCGGGCCACTCCCTGTCTAGCTAAAGCCACCTCCTCCAGAAAGCCTCCCCTCTGAGACCTCAGGCAGGCCTGCAGCCCACCTGACCCTGGCCTCGACCCTCAGCCAGACAAAAGGGCAGCTCCGAGGCTGGCTGGTGAGGCGGGGACCACCAGGGCCGGGGACCACCAGGGCCAGAGCTACCAGGACCGGGGACCACCAGGGCCAGAGCTACCAGGACTGGGGACCACCAGGGCCGCCGCGCCAACAGCAAGCCCGGGAGAGCGGAGCTGAGCAGCGGGCCGGGGCGGAGGTGGCCGCCCGCCCGCCGGGCCGAGGGCTCACCTTGCACACGTTGTGCTGGCACGTGGTGGTGACCGGCCGGAACACGAGCTCCTGGCAGCAGATGCACTGGAAGGTCTCCTCCACCTTGCTCAGGAAGACCTGGGGGCAGAGGGCGTGAGGCAGGCGGGGCGGGCTCTCGGGACGGGCAGCACCGCGCGGCACGGGGCAGTGGCCAGATCTCCGGCGTTCCGAGAAACAGGCCCAGAGAGGGAGCCTCGCCCAGGCCCTGCACCGGGGGCGGCCGGCTAGCTGGCCCCCAGCTCGGCAGGTGCTGTGGAGGCAGGCCAGGGCTCAGAGGCCCCCAGCCAGCCCGACTCCTACGAGGGGCAGTCGCTGAGGACCCGCCATGGGGCCCAGTTCCAGCCGTGGACAAGACACAAGGGAACCCGCCCCCAGTCAGAGCCTGGAGGTGACTGGCAGAGACCACAGCGGGCAAGGGGGGCTCAGACACGTCCGGGGGCTGTGCGCAGTGGAGGACGCCCCTGGAGGCTGGGAACAGTCCACAGAGAAGGCAAGCCCTGTGCTACCATGGAGGCCAGAGGACGTGTGGGAAGAGGGCGGGACCTTCAAGGTATCCCAGGCCAAGTCCTGGGGTCTGCAAAAATGTCACCTTACAAGGCAAAGGGAGCGTGCAGATGGGCCAAGTGGGATCAGCCACTGGTGCGGGGGGCTCTGCGGTGCTGGGGAGGGAGCCCCAGCCAAGCATGTCCCCGGGGGAGCAGAGGCACCTGACCACACAGAGGCCACGTGACCACACCGGCACCTTCAGAAACGGGAACAGGAAGAAGGGGTCTGCGTTCTCGCCAGAGCCACCCAAAGAACCAGTCCTTAGCCAGGCGCGGTGGCGCACGCCTGTCATCCCACGCTTGGGAGGCTGAGGCAGGAGGATCACGAGTTCAAAGCCAGCCTCAGCCATGGCGAGGCACTTAGCAACTCAGGGAGACCCTGTGTCTAATAAAATACAAAAAAGGGCTGGGGATGTGGCCCAGGGGTCGAGTGCCCCTGAGTTCAATCCCCGGTACAAAAAAAAAAAAAAAAAAAAAGAAAGAACCAGTGTTGGGCTGTGGCTCAGTGGCAGGGCACTTGCTGGAACGTGTGAGGCACTGGATTCGATCCTCAGCACCACGTAAAAACAAATAAATAAAGCAATTTTGTCCATTAAAAAAAAGAAAGAAGGAAGAACCAGTCCTGCGCACACCCTAACCTTAGCCCTGATGGCCAGTGACCTCCGGGCCTGTGGCAGTCACAGCAGCCCAGGAGGCGAGGACGGACTCCCAAAGGGAGCCCCCAGGCAGGTCTCAGTTTGGGGGCAACGCCGAAGGTGACCCAAGGACAGCCAGCTCCCGCCAGGACAGGGCAGCGGCCAAGGACACCCTGGCACTCGCTCACAGCCCCCCTCCAGGTCACCAGCCCCACAGGGGGCAGAGCGAGCAAGAGGGACGCCCCTGGCTGGGCGGCTCCCGGGAGCTGCAGGGAGGTCAGGCGCAGCAAGTCCCAGGTGCCCCTCGGAGCCGAGCTGGGCCTGCGGCCTGCTGGGCAGCCTCCCCGCAGGAAGGGCCACGTGGAGCTGGAGGAGAGCACGACAGGGCGGGGCCCACCAGTGCCCGCGGCCCGGCCACGGCACAGGGACCGAGGACACTGCAGCCACGTGCGCCAGACCCAGCAGGACACACTGCCGGTCACCCGCGGGACGTCCCCGAGGCTCAGAGCCAGAGACGGAAGAGCCTGGCGGGGCCGGGGGTGGGGGCTGGTGTCGGGGACAGGGCTCTAGTGGGCAGTTGGGAGGCCTGGGGACAGCTGCAGGTGTCCCTTGGCTGCAGAGGACACATGTCCTCACCGTCCCCAAACGGTGTGCTTCAGCACGGCCTGGGGGGGCCTGGGGACGGCCGCTGTGACGCGCTCCTAACACAGCAGAGGGGCCGGGCGGCAGCTCACCGGGCCGTCCTTGAGGGACCGGAGGACCTCGTCCCACAGCTTGGCGTTGCCCTTGTCCTCGCGGATGAGGCTGCTCTGCTGCGCCGTGAGGCTGTAGGGCTCCAGCTTGGTCTTCTTGGCCGTCCGGGTCTCAGGGCCTCCCTGGCCTGGGGGAGCACAGCGGTGAGGGAGCGGCGGGCACCCCTGCGGGCCGCGAGCCGTGCGGGACCCACCTGTCGGCTTCCGCTTCCACTTGCCCTTCTTGGGGGACGCGCGGTCCTCCGGCTGCGGGCCCGCGGCGTCCCTCTTGCTGTTCTCTTTCTCCCTCTCCCTGTTGGCCAGGGCCTCCAGGTAGCCCTCCGGGTACTGCGAGGGGGAGGAGGGCCAGAGGCGGCTTCAGGCTGTGGACCCTGGCACGGCCACGGGCCGATCAGAGCCAGGCATCCCCCCCAGGGCCTGCCCCCAGGCATCTGGTGCCACCCCCAGGAGCAGCTGGGGTGGATGGGGCACGGCTGCCCATGGGCAGCTGGGGTGGGTGGGGCACGGCTGCCCAGGGGCAGCTGGGGTGGGTGGGGCACGGCTGCCCAGGGGCAGCTGGGGTGGGTGGGGCACGGCTCCCAGGGCCCACACAGGAGCAGGACATGGACGAGCGCTCGGGCACTTCACACCCGCCCCACTTGGCCCTGCCATCCTGTGACCTGGTGCCAGCAGGGAGCCTACCCACACACCCGCAGCCCCGCAGCTGGAGCCAGCCGGACCAGGCTCCCCACTCCTGGCTGGACGGTTGACGGTCACCCTGTCTCCAAGGCCACCCGCTCACGGCTGACTCCCCAGTGTCTGTCATCAAGAAATCCTCAACCCTAACCCCGAAGCCGCAGGCTTTCAGTCTGGGACTATCTCAATGCATCGAGGCGGGCATGAGGCTGGGACAGGCTGGAGCCCAGGAGGTACGGGCCACCGCCACCGTCACTGTCCGGACAAGCACAGCGGCTCCGCCCTCTCCAACACGCTTGGGTCACAGCAAAACCAGTCCTAAGCCGCCTGCTCCTGCCAGAGGCTTAAGTCCCCTCCCCACCACTGCCATTCCTGTCCCCAGCTCCCGGGCTTCTGAAATTCCCCTGCAGCACAAACATGTCCAAATGACACCCCTTGTGACCCCCAGGAGTAGGTGCTATCAGATTCCCACTGGCAATTACGATTCCTTAAATAGTCCTCGGCGCTTGGCTGTGGTAAAGCAGCTCACGGGCAGCAGAGCCCGCCCAGGGCCAGCTCACCCAGGCCGCCCGAGGCCAGCGGCAGCCTCCCTGCCTCCCCCAGGTCTGCTGTTCGCAGAGGGGTCGAGGGAGATCCCAGGAGAGACGGGGCCCACTCCTCCCCGCAGCTCCCAGTCTCAGGTCTGCTCTCGCCCCAGGGTTGACGCACGAGGATCAAAGTGTCGCCCGCACCTTGGGCCCTGCCGGCCGGGACGCACAGGTGCTCTGGCCAGTGGGTGCAGCCTGGCTGGGAGCACGGTGGGCCGCAGAGCGTCCTGCGCTCCGCAGTCCCCAAAGAGCTCGGCAACAGACTCGAGGTGTGACGGCCCCAGCCACAAAGGCCCCAGCCAGGCCCCACCACACCAAGCAGCCAGGACGCACCTGCATGGTCAGCCCCAGTTTCTTGATGCGGTCCTTCCCCTCCTTGGTCCAGGGCCCGGGCTCATCGTCGTCCCTCCGCAGGAGGTAGCGCCACACCAGGAAGCCGGACTTGCCCTTCTCGGGCCAGTACTTCACGACCTACGCAGGGGGGCGTCAGCGCCGACCGAGCCGGGCACAGCTCTGCTGGGGCCAGGGGCGCGGAGCCCGCGGGCAGGGCGGCTCACCTTGTAGATGCCATCGTAGCGGTTGCCCTCGGCGGGCGCGTACTTGCTGTGCTTGCCGCCCTTCATGTTCCGCACCACCCTGACCGGCTTCCCTGACCGCCAGTCCTTGGCCTCCGCCCCTTCTTGGTCGTTGATGGGGGCAAAGCAGTTGAGAGCCAGTGCCCTGCAGGGACAGTCGGGCTGTAACGCGCCCCCAGGAGGTGCAGGAACCCCTAACCCTGCCCGGGCGTGTGCGAGGCCAGCGCTGCAAACCGGGACCTTGCAGGTGGGTCCTGCTCAGCTGGGTCATGCCGAGCCCGGGGGCCCTGGTGCGGTACACGGCCATCCTAGCTCTCGGGAGGCCCAGGCAGAAGGATCTAAAGTTCAAGGCCAGCTTGGGCAACTTAGAGGCTACCACAAAATAAAAAGGGCTGGGGGTGCAGCTAGGTGGTAGACTGCTAGCCGAGCAAGTGCAAGGCCCTGGGCTTGTCCCCAGGTCCCTTTAAAAAAGAGAGGGAGGGAGGCTGGGGTTGTGGCTCAGAGGTAGAGCGCTTGCCTAGCACGCGTGAGGTCCTGGGTTCAATCCTCAGCACCACATAAAGTAACATAAAGACATTGTGTCCACCTATAACTAAAAAAAAAAATCTTTTTTTAAAGAAACCGAGACGTGAGCTGCACAGTGTGGACCTGCAGTGCCCCCTTGCAGTGTCCCCCCAGGCCCACGCCTCGAAGGCTTGCTCTCCCAAGGGGCAGCCAGCCCCTCCCCTCCTGCCACCAGGGGAACAGCTCAGTCCCTCCATGGGCTCCTCCCACCAGAGGCCCAGGAATGGGCCCACCCAACCAGGGGCTGGCACCCCCGGGAACGAGGGCCAGAACTTCTTTTTTTCTTTTTTGCAGTCACAGGTGGACAGAATATCTGTGTTTGTATGCGGTGCCAAGGATGGAGCGCAGGGCCCCACGTGTGCAGGCGAGCGCTCTGCCTCTGAGCCACAGCCCAGCCCAGCCCCTTTCCTCTTTGTAGGCCATTTCTGAGGCCTTTGCTACTGCGACAGAGGGCAGAGTGACATGCTCCACCACCACGAACTGGAATGGCCACGGAGAGCTCTTCCCCGGAGCCCACAGAGCAGGCATGGCCCTGTCCACCGGGGCCCCCCGGCCTCCAGCTGAGCATGAACAGCCCCGCTGGTGCATTTGCTGCTTCACTGGCCAGGAGGTGCAGACACAGGAGGCCCCCCTGGCGGCCAGGGTGGGGCTGGGGACTGCCAGGGCCAGGAGGCCACCTCATCAGGTTGGACAGAACACAGCCGCCAGCCCTTTAGAGACAGCACTGTTCTCAAACAGCACTTCAGAGGTTTGTGCCCAGATTTCCCCCACGTGCAGGGCTGAGCAGCGCCCCACACCCTGATTTTCTGAAAACGTGTTTAACAGTTACTGGAATTAAACACTCCACTAGGCAAAGTGTGACACACTGCTCCCCACGCTGGATTCCTAGTAACGGTGCTTCGCTACCTTAGGTGAGACAAAGGTCCCCACACCCTTCCTCTTGAGCCTCTACTGGTTTCTCAAAACAGCATTACAGGGCCGTGAGGAATATTAAGGCTCTTCACACAAAGAGCTTTCCAGAAATTTGGTACCGATTTGTATTTCTACTAAAAATGGAACACCAGCCTCTGCCTTGGCACTTGCCACTATTTTGGACTTTGAAAAAACAAAAAATATTTTGGGCCAATTTCGCAGGGAAATAACTGGGGTCTCGCCCGTTTCCATCCGCTGTGCCCTGACTGCTACAGGGAACACTTCCTGGTGGCCACTGGGCATCTGCATTTCTGAGTTTTTTGCAAGTCCTCTGCTTTTGCTGGGACAGGGTCACACTAAGTCACCCACACTGGTCTCAAACTTTCAATCCTCCTGCCTCAGCCTCGTGGGTACTTGGGATTAGAGGTGTGGGCCACCACCATGTTTTTTTTTCCATTAGTTTTTTTTTTTTTTTTTTTGGTGGGGGAGTGCCCGGGATCGAACTCAGGGGCACTCGCCCACTGAGCCACATCCCCAGCCCTGTAGGAGCCCTGTTTGGGGAGATGGTTTGAATTGTGGTTGACCGTGGGTCATGGAGATTTGGGCATTGTCGCCTTTTGTAGTCTCACGGGACTTGGCCCGGGATCTCGAGTGACTTGGCCGAGATTGTTGATCGGGTCAGCGCCATTTTGGTGGTGTGTGTGGTGCGTGTTAGTCGTTGTTAGAGCCAGAGAGAAAAGTTATCAGAATAAAAAGCCGTTTGTCTCCAGTTTGCCTCTGAACTTTTTTTCGCGGCTTTGTTGTTTTAAGCGGCCATCGCTTCAGGCGGCAACAGGTGGTGGCCCGTACGGGGACTTGGGAGCAGACAGGTAAGAACTAAAAGGTCTCTAAAAATAAGTTCAAATAGCCGGGCGCGGTGGCGCACGCCTGTAATCCCAGCACTCGGGAGGCTGAGGCAGGAGGATCGCGAGTTCAAAGCCAGCCTCAGCAATGGCGAGGCACTTAGCAACTCAGTGAGACCCTGTCTCTAATAAAATACAAAAAGGGCTGGGGAGGTGGCCCAGGGGTCGAGTGCCCCTGAGTTCAATCCCAGGTACCACAAAAAAAATAAATAAATAAATAAGTTCAAATATAACTAAATCCAAGTGATAGAGGATATACAAAAACTCCTTGATATACCTGACTGTTCTCAGTGAGGAGGATATAAAAAAAAGGGAAAGTGATCAAAAAAACGTAGCTTCCACTGGGCCAACTAAGACCAGTAAAGAGAGTATTAAAGTCCCAAAAATGACAAAAATCCAAGCTGTTAGAGCTATTCGGGAGTTATTAGAGATAGCTAAAAGATACTTGCGCTTAATGAAACCTGGGCCTCAAGATATTGCTGTCAGTGAAATTAACAGTGGTGAGGAATCTAGTAAAAGTGATCCTGAGAAAATGAAAAAAAAAAAAACTAAAAAAGACCAAGAAAAAAGACCGTCCAGTAGAAAAACCACTTGTGTCCTCTAATCCCCCATGGGTAAAATCCATTACAAAAAATATAAAAGATATTACTAGACATTTACATACCCTAAAAACAAAAATAAAAAGTCTTTCTGATCGCTTATGCGCTCTCAAAGACAACTCACAGATACATTGAGAACCGCCAACATTAAAAAAAAAAAAAAAAAATAGCCGGGCACGGTGGCGCACGCCTGTAATCCCAGCACTTTGGGAGGCTGAGGCAGGAGGATCGCGAGTTCAAAGCCAGCCTCAGCAATGGTGAGGCACTTAGCAACTCAGTGAGACCCTGTCTCTAAATAAAATACAAAAAAGGGCTGGGGGTGTGACCCAGTGGTCGAGTGCCCCGAGTTCAATCCCCGGCACCACAAAAAATAAATAAATAAATAAAAAATAAACAGAGGGTCCATCAGTCAGTAAATTCCAAAACAATAAAAAATCTCAAAAAGACAATAATGACTTATAAAGCCCCAAGCTCCTTTGCAGGAGCCCTGTTTGGGGAGATGGCTTGAATTGCGTTTGACTATGGGCCATGGAGATTTGGGCATTGTCGCCTTCCGTAGTCTCACAGGACTTGGCCCGGGATCTCGAGTGACTTGGCCAAGATTGCTGATCGGGTCAGCGCCATTTTGGTGGTATGTGCGGCGCGTGTTAGTCATTGTTAGAGCCAGACAGAAAAGTTATCAGAATAAAAAGCTGTTTGTCTCCAGTTTGCCTGTGAACTTCTTCCCGCGGCTTCGTTGCTCCAAGCAGCCATCGCTTCAGGCAACAACACAGCCCTATTTTGTATTTTATTTAGAGACAGAGTCTGAGTTGCTTAGGGCCTCGTTAAGTTGCTGATGATGTCTCAGCCTCCCAAGCCTTGGGTGATCACAGGTGTGGCCACCGCGCCCAGCTCCTAATAGTTTTTTTTTTTTTTTTTTTTTTTTTTTTTTTAGTTGTAGAAAGACGGTTCCTTTATTTATATATTTTTGCGGTGCCGAGGATCAAACCCAGGGCCAACATGTGCTAGGTGAGTGCTCTACCTCTGAGCCCCAGCCCCTATTAGTTTTTACATTTGCAATAAATAAGAAATGGACAAGGGGTTGGGGCTCAGTGGTAGAGCACTGGCCCAGCACATGCAAGGAACTGGGTTTGATTCCCAGCGCTGCATGTAAATAAAGTGAAGACCCAGAGACAACTAAAGATGTATATAGGAAACATACATTTAAAAGAAATCCATATGCAAGGCACTGGCTTCAATCCTCAGCACCAAATAAAAATAAAGATATCGGGCTGGGGTTGTGGCTCAGCGGCAGAGCGCTCGCCTTGCATGTGCGAGGCCCGGGTCTGATCCTCAGCACCACATAAACATAAACACATTGCATTGTGTACAACTAAAGTAAATAAATAAACATTTTTTTAAAAAAATAAAAAAGTAAAGATATCAGGAAGAAACACCTCCAACAACAACCCTGTATCTACAGGAGAAACAACAGTCTCACGTCGCCACCTTCCTCAACGGCTATCGGCCTTTTGTTCGCAGGTGGCACTGTGGCATTCTACTGATCTAGGGCGTCAGAGTTCTCTTTTCCTTTAAGTTTTGCAACGCCTTTCACTCGGAGAAGCCCCCCTGTCCGGTGTTCAAGGTGGCGACCCCCACCTGCTGCCCGGCCCCCCCCCTGAGAGCTCTATGGGCACAGTCCCTCAGACCTGTGACAATGGCCATCAGGCCATTTATGGAAAGCGTCCACTGTCCCTCTGACCGGCCCAAGTCTCCAGCAAACACAGGAGACGGCTCCTGGTGCCCCACATTCCCCGTGGGCGCAAACCAGGACCAAGGACGGGGGTAGAAAGCCGAGGCGCCCACCTGTTGGTGTTGGTGAGCTTCTGGTCGCACGACTGCTCCGCGGTGCGCTTGTTGCCGGAGAGGTCGCGGCCGCCGCTGCCCGTGTAGGTGAAGAAGTTGCCGTGGTCCTGCAACAGGCCGCACGTGAGCCCGCAGGGCAGGAGGCCCGGCCACCACCAAGCCTGGGGCGGACGCCAGGACCCAGAACCCTGCTCAGGGACACGCGTGGGCCAAGCAGCCCTCAGAGGCTGGGGCAGGGGTCCCGAGCCCCAGGCCAGCCCCCAGGATCCAGGGGGCCCAGCGAGCCCCCAGCTCCCAGTCACAAGGGCTGGGTGGGCCCCGCGGTGGAGCAGCGCTGGGCTCAGTTCCCAGGACCACGGCAGGGCGGCGACGCCCGGATGGCCACGAGACCAGAGCAGCAGGTTCACAACGGGCACGGCGGGCACGGCCAGGGTCCTCCACAGACAGTGCCCCCGCGATGGAGTCACTCGACCACGAAGAGCAGCAGGGCTGCAGGGGCACAGCTTGGGGACACTGTCCCTGAACCACGTCTCCCACGGGCACACGCCACAGGCTCCCGCAGGAGGCCCCGGGGCTCCACCGCAAGGCAGGGCGAGGCGGTGGGGACGGCTGGCGGGGACGCGTCCAGGGGACAGGCTCAGGCTGGAGGAGAGGGACTTCAAGAGGAGGCAGTGGGGACACTCAGGGCCACGCGCCTGGGCTGAAGGCCACCGCAAGGCACAGTACCCTCCGACACCAGGCTCCGAGACGGTCAACAGGAGGCGTCCCCAACAGCCCCGTGTCGGTGCGGGCACGTCCACAGGCCCAGTGACTGGGCAGGGAGAGCCGTGGCCTCGGCAGGCCGTGCCCACCTGAAAGGACCGACTGTAAGGCGAGCAGGTGGGCACGGGGCAGGGGCGGGCAGGGGCGGGCGCCTCTTCCCATGGCCCCTTCTCCCTGGCCACCAGGGGCTGAGCAGTCGGTTCTCCATGGGGCCCTTCCGCCATGACGCCTTGGGCCCAGCGCAGTGGGCATGGCTATCTGAGGACTGCGACCTCTGACCCCAAGAGCCCAAAGCCTCCAAGTTGTCCTTGTCAGGTACTTTGGTCACAGAGACACAAAACCTGACTAAAGCGCGTCCCAAGACCTCCCGTGGACACGCAGAACCTAAGACTGGGCCAAACACTGGCTGAGGCCTCTCCCTGCAGCGGGCACTTGTCCCCACACCGGCCGTGACTTCTGCAGCTGAGATGCTACAACAACTGTCCCAGCCTTCCTACTCCCTGCCCAACGCCACAGCAAACTCAGGACACCATGTCCCCTCCTCTCCCCTCACAGAGGGCACCCTGGGGCCTCGCTGGGGACACTCATGCCACGTCGCTGCTGTGGCACTTCAGGGCCTGAGTGGGGATAAGGGCGACCCTAGCACAGGCACCGCCGCCTGTGACAGCCAGTGTGCCAGCCTCGACAGTCACCAGGGACTGACAGGAGGGAAGCACATCCGTGTGACAGCCTGGACAGGGGCTTGCCTCGGGGCCCCGTTTACAGTGGACATGGGGCCGGTGGGCGGCTCAGCGGCAGGGCGCGTGCCTAGCACATGGGAGGCTCGGAGGACTCTCAGCACCACGGGTCAATAAATGAATGAGGTAAAGGTCCATCAACAACAAAGAGATACTAAAGCCGGGCGCGGTGGCGCACGCCTGTCATCCCAGCACTCGGGAGGCCGAGGCAGGAGGATCGCGAGTTCAAAGCCAGCCTCAGCAGTGGCGAGGCACTTAGCGACTCAGGGAGACCCTGTCTCTAATAAAATACTAAAAAGGGCTGGGGGTGTGGCCCAGTGGTCGAGTGCCCCTGGGTTCAATCCCCGGTACCACAAAAAAAAAGGTTAAAAGATAAAATGGAGGGCTGGGATTGTGGCTCAGCGGTAGCGCGCTCGCCTAGCACGTGGGCGTCCCGGGTTCGATCCTCAGCACCACGTACAAATAAAATGTATTCAATAAAACGCATTGTGTACAACTAAAACAAATAAAGATATTTTAAAAAAAAAGATAAAATGGATTTTTGGGTTCTGAAATTCTCAGTTCAATGCTTGGACCACAGTTGACCCCATGTAGCTAAAACTCTGCATAGTGAGACCACACGTAAAATAGTCAGAGTTGTGTATTTCACAGCTTAAAAACAAAGCAAAGGGCTAGGGACCCCGCTCGGCTGGCAGCGTGCTGGCCTCCTCACGTGCACAAGGCCCTGCCGGGGTCTGACCCCGCACTACACACACGAGAGAGAGAGAGAGAGAGAGAGAGAGAGAGAGAGAGAGAGAGAGAGACGCCCAGCCAGGCAGCGCGCGCTTGTGGCCAGCTCGGAAGGCTGAGGCGGCAGGGCCGAGACCAGCTCGCAAGGCGGAAAGGCCCTTTCTCAAAGTAAAAAGGGCTGGGACGTGGCTCAGGGGAAAGCACCCCCGGTTTCAATCCCCATTACCAAAAAAGTAAGCCAAAAAGCAAGCCCCCACTCACCACGTCGTCCTCGTAGCCCCCAGCCAGGACCAGCGAGTAGGCCCCATCGTTGCTCCGGCCGTGGATGCCGGCCACGTGAGGCCGGTGCACGCCCGACTCGCTGACCTGCGGACACACCGACCAACCAATGGCACCTCCTGTCCCGGCTGCGGCCGAGACCCGGAGGCCCAATGCCCGCAGGAACGCAGCACCCGCTGGGAGCTCCCGGCCCTGCCCGCCTGTGCCCAGCCCTGCGGGGCGCCCACTCCACCCGGGACAGGAGCAGGAGTGGAGCTGGGGCCTGGAGTGGAGCTGGGGCCTGGGGCCGAGCCTCGAGGACGGTGCTAACGGCCACCCTCGCCGGGCAGGCCGGCTCAGGCCCCGCTCACCCCACACGATTAGGACCGTTGCTGTGCGGGCCTGGCTGGCCGCCGGGGGTGGAGGAGGCACTGCCCTGGAGCTGCTGGCCTGTGTCTGGCCCTGCCAACGGCACGGTGGACGCCCTCCCGCTCCACCAGCTCAGTGGGTCTCATCCTGGCCAACCCCACCCCAGCAGGCCCGGGACCACGTCTGGGGACATCTGTGGCTGTCACCAGTGGGCAGCTCCTGCATGGAGTGGGTGGCGGCCCAGGACCCTGGCCCTGACCCCGCCCAGCCTGGTTAGCAGTGCTGGGCAGCTCCTCCTCTGCCTGGCACACGTCTGAGGGTGACAGGCCCCGGCTCTGCTGGAGCCAACAGGGTCTGGAGCCATCACCACAGACCGACCTGGGCCAGGGCAGGCCCGCGTGGAGTGGCGCACGCTCTGCTGTGGCGAGAGCAGCGGCTCCTCGGAGGCTCCCGCAAGCCTCCAGGAGTGGGCGACGTGGCACCGGGCACCGGGCACAAGACCCCAGGCTCTGCCTCCCCACTAGCCATGGTGCCCTCGGGGCCTGTCCCTGCCTGGCCACGGCCACCAGAACTGCCCGGCACCCCCCAAGGGCTCTGGAAGCCTGCAGGCGGGGGGGCCTGCGGGGGGCCTGCGGGGGGCCCCCGCGGAGACCCGGGGGGCCCGCGGAGACCCGGGGAGCCCGCGGAGACCCGGTACCTGGACGCGGAACCGCCACATGGAGCCCACGGGGACGCCCGGGATGGGCCCGTAGTGGTTGGACGGGACGATGGTACACTCCTTCGTGCGCCCCACGCACGCCATGCCCTGTCCACGGGAACAAGGAACAGCGTGAGCGCCCGCTGCAGGGGGCGGGGGTGGCGGGCCCCCGCGCGGGGCACCTACCTTGCCCCAGTCCCGCTGCGAGGAGGATGTGGCCGAGGCCATCCTGGCCTTCTTCTTGCTCTCCCTCAGCCGCTCCCCGGCCAGCACCACCTCGCTGGCGTCGTTCCGGCAGTCGGGGCAGTACCTGTGGCCACGGGCGTCAGCGCAGGGAGACGGCAGACGCGCCGCCCCTCCCGCCAGCGCCGGGCCACCTGGGGTCACGCCACGGGGGTCAGACCCGGACCCCACGCGGGGTCCCTCGGGACCCTCAGCAGCCACCGCGGTGGGGCCCTCTCCACAGCAGGCCCTGCCCCTGCTGCCGAGGGTCCCTCCAACAGGGACAGCAGGGCCTGCACACAGGAAGGGGGTCCCGGGGCCAGAGCCCAGCAGGCGGCCACCCCGCCGCCTGGTCGCAGCCCAAGCCCCAGGACGCAGTGCCCGAAAGGCTGCTTTGGCAAACACCAGAACGCTGAGCCCCATGTCCCCCGCCCGAGTCCCCTCCCTCAGCCACCCTCGTCACTGCCCCTCAGGCTGCTGGTGACCAAGGCCAGCGGGCAGCCCGCCCAGTGCTCACCACTCCTCCTCGGTGGGCACGCTGCTGAGGGGCGGGCGGAGGCAGTAGAGGTGGTAGGCCATGTCACACTCGTCACACATCAGCTGCTTGTCGGGGGCCTCGCGCCCCCCACACTCGTGGCAGGCGCAGACGCGGCACAGCTTGGTGGTGTCGTCCTTACAGTACTTGCAGGAGGGGCCGCTCTTCCCCTGCGCACGGGGGCCAGGTCAGGGCGCGGTGCAGGGGCAGGGCAGGACGCAGGGCTGGGGCGCAGGGTCAGGGGCGTGGGGTCAGGGCACGGGGCAGGGAGCGGGGTCAGGGAAGGACGCAGGGTGGGGCACAGGCGCAGGGCCAGGGCACAGGGTCAGGGGCGCAGAGTAAGGGGCAAGGAAGGGGCACAGGGGCACAAAGACAGGGGCGGAGGGTCAGGACGCAGGGTCAGGGGCGCAAGGACAGGGGCGCGGGGTCGGGGGCGCAGGGTCGGGGCGCAAGGTCGGGTCGGAGGGTCAGGGCGCAGGGTCGGGGCGCAGGGGCAGGGCGCAGGGGGGCAGGGGGGCAGGGTCAGGGGGCAGGGGGGCAGGGTCAGGGGGCAGGGTCAGGGGGCAGGGTCAGGGGGCAGGGTCAAGGGGCAGGGTCAAGGGGGCAGGGTCAGGGGCGCAGGGTCAGGGGGCAGAGTCAGGGGGCAGAGTCAGGGGCGCAGGCGCGGGGCGCAGGGGCGGGGCGCAGGGGCAGGGGGCAGGGGCAGGGGCACAGGGGCGGGGCGCAGGGTCAGGGGCGCAGGGGCGGGGCGCAGGGGCACAGGGTCAGGGCGCAGGGTCAGGGGGCAGGGGCACGGGGCAGGGTCAAGGGGGCAGGGTCAAGGGGGCAGGGTCAAGGGGGGCAGGGTCAAGGGGGCAGGGTCAAGGGGGGCAGGGTCAAGGGGGCAGGGTCAGGGGGCAGAGTCAGGGGGGGCAGGGTCAGGGGGCAGAGTCAGGGGGCAGAGTCAGGGGCAGAGTCAGGGGGCAGAGTCAGGGGCGCAGGGGCGGGGCGCAGGGGCGGGGCGCAGGGGCGCAGGGGCGCGCGGCGCAGGGGCGCAGGGGCGCAGGGGCGCGCAGGGGCGCAGGGGCGCAGGGGCGCAGGGGCGGGGCACAAGCCACAGGTCCAGGCCCCTCCTGCGCGACACCATGGCCGACTCACGCCTCATGGGGTTCTCCACCACTGGGCTGGACTCGCCGGGGCGCTCGATCTTGAAGACTTCATCGACGAAGATGATCCGACAGTCGTTGAGCGCGTCACCCCTGGGGGACAACATTCCAGAACATCAGAACGTGCCGCTGAGGTCCCCGATGGCCTGCTCCAGCGCTGCGAGCACCGCAGCCTCCCAGGCAGCGGAGGGCACGGGAGGGCACGGGAGGGCACGGGAGGGCCTGGCGCCCTCCTGCAGGTCACAGCCCCACGGACGGGCACGCGAGGAGGACAGGAGCCTCGGCGTCCTCCTGGGATCCCCAGGAGGGCGGCGAGCACGGTGGGCACTTGGCCAACTCTGAGCCACCAAGGAGAGCCCGACCAACCTGCCCACGAAGACACCCAAAGCCCTTCTGTCCAGTCACGACGCAGGCCCACGCTGCCGCCGGACACGTCCAGGGAGACGAGGCTCGACACCGACATCTCCAGGGCCACGTTCAGACAGGAACACGGGCCAGAAGACAGGCGTGCAGCTCCGGGGCCGAGGCTCACCTGGCACTCGCAGGCCCGCCCCGCCCCGGCACCACGCCACCCGCGGGCTTGGAGACGGACGTCGCGTCCCGACAGGGGGCCCACTGCCAGGAGGACACTGGCCACCAACACGCAGGCACTGAAGAGCCGCCGCAGCAGGGGCTGCCTGGGGATCAGAAAGACCCACAGACACAGCCAGGCACCTGGAGACCCCTCGGCCACCGACAGCCAGAGCCAGAGCCAGAGAGAGCACAGGCCTGAGCCCCAGCCGGGGACCACGCGAGAGGAGGGCAAGAGAAGGGTGTGCCCGCCTCGGCAGCACAGCGCTGTGGCTTCCACGTTCCCAAGCAGCCACAGAAGAGCCACCAAGAGGGTCACGCCCTGGGCCAAACACACTTCAAGGACTTAAAATCGTACAGAACATGTTCTCTGACCGTAAGGGAGTCAAACAAGAATCACAAATCAAAAGACAATGGGAAGCCGGGCAGGTGGTGAAGGCCTGTAACCCCAGAGGCTCAGGAGGCTAAGGCAGGAGGATCACCAGTTCAAGGTCAGCCTCAGCAACTTTTTTTTTTTTTTGGTATTGGAGATTGACCTCAGGGGCGCTTGACCACTGGCCACATCCCCAGCCCTTTTTTGTATTTTATTAGAGACAGGGTCTCACTGAGTTGCTAAGTGCCTCATCATTGCTGGGGCTGGCTTTGAACTTGCGATCCTCCTGCCTCAGCCTCCCAAGTGCTGGGATTACAGGCGTGCGCCACAGTGCCCAGCAGCCTCAGCAACTTATCAAGACCCTAAACAAGTTAGCAAGACCCTGTCTTAAAATACAAACTAAAAAGGGCTAGGGATGTGGCTCAGTGGTTAAGTGTCCCTGGCTTCAATCCCAGATACCAAAAAAATAAATAAATAAAGGGAAAATCTCGAGGCAACAATCTAATCTTCAAAATCAGCCACAAGTCAGAGAGAGTCTCAGAGATTATAAGATGCAATTAAGAAAGTATGTTGCAGGCTGGGGTTGTAGCTCGGCGGTAGAGCACTTGCCTCGCACGTGCGCAGCCTGGGCTCGATCCTCAGCACCACGTAAACATAAATGCATTGCATTGTGTACAACTAAAGCAAATAAATAAATATTTTTATAAAAAAAAGAAAGAATGTTGCGAAGCAGCAAAAGCAGTGTGAAGAGGGAGGTCCACAGCACTGGATGCTTTCATTAGAAAGAACACTGGCGGGGCGCGGTGGCGCACTACTATCATCCCAGCACTGGGGAGGCTGAGGCAGGAGGATCGTGAGTTCAAAGCCAGCCTCAGCAATGATGAGGCACTTAGCAACTCAGTGAGACCCTGTCTCTAATAAAATACAAACTATGGATGGGGAGGAGGCCCAGTGGTTGAGTGCCCTGAGTTCAATCCCTGGTACCAAAAAAAAAAAACAACCAAACCACTGTTCACTCCATGGTCTAAACTCCTACCAGCAGCAGCTAGAGGAGAGCAAGGCCACCCAGGGCAGGTGGGAGGAGGGCTGCAGCACAAACCCCATGAGACCAAAAGAAAACAGAAACCACTGGACCAAGTCGGCCGATTCCTCAGAAACAGCCAGGAGAAGTGGCGAACCTCAGGGAAAGTGACGAAAAACAAAGAGAAAGGCAAATCGCGGAGAGCAGGAATGAAACAGGCCCTCATGACGGCCAAATGAGGGGCGCCGGCCACTGCTCAGGAAAGGGGCGACTCCTTCAGAGCTACAGACAGCCCCCCTCAACCTTGGCAGGACGGCCTGGACAGCCCCACCACCACTCAAGAAGCTGCTGCCTAAACAAACCTCCAACAGTGTCCAGATGCAGACGGTCACACTGTGGAGTCCACCGGACGGAACCAACGGCCACCCCCCCCATCTCCAGCAGAAGCTCACGTCGCGCGGCCACTGCCGACCAGACCAGAGGCCACGCAGAGGGAGCGCCACAGACCCGACGGCTGCTCGCCCTGGCCAGCCTGGAGACGGCTGCCCGCCAGGCAGGGCCTGGGCCCCAGCCAGCACCACGAAGACGAGCCTCCAGACACCACAGGCCCCTGGCCGGGAGACAGCCGAGCCACTGGTCCTCCGTGCCGCGGGACGCTGCTCAGCGTCCCCAAGAAGCCACGCAGACAGGGAAGCTGCCCCCAGAGACCACCTGCCACCACAGCCCCCCACGTGACGCCATCAGCACAGACGGAGAACCTGACACTGGCCTGGAGGGGTGGGGACGACAGGGCCAGGTGCCACGCAGGCCCTAGGGTCCCAGCAACAGAGGCAGGGCAGGAGGACCCCTCCAGCCTAGGCGTTTGTGGCCAGCCTGAGGAACGAGCGAGACCCCGTCTCTTTAGAACGAAGATCGAAACGGGGTGGGCAGAACGGGTGGGCGTGTCCCACGCTCGAGGCGGGCAGAACTGGGACCGCCTGGCCAGGCCCTGGGAACAAGCAGGGAGGGGTTCGAGACCCGCTGGGCCCGCGGGCCCGCCGCGCTCACCCGAGCTTGACGTTGGCGTACAGCTCCCGCGCCGTCCGCGTCTCCCGCTTCCTGGTGATCTCGGCGTCGTACCAGAAGCCGCGCTCCTTGGGGTGGTCGGGGTTGTAGTTGAGCATGACCACCTGGCCCACCTGCAGGTCCTGCCACTTGATGATGGTGCGGGCGCGCGCGCCCGGACGTCCCTGGAGCTCATGGTGACCACGCCGTTCTCGGGGTAGCTGCGAGGAGAGGGCGAGCCTGGCATCCTACAGGACCCGGACCCACGGGGTCAAACTCGGCCCCCAGCCACCACCGCGGCCGGTGCCGAGCAGGAGCACCGAGCAGGAGCACCGCCTGGCCGCGCGGGCCTGCGGGCAACGGCCCTCCAGGAGGCCAAGCCCCGACAGGGCTCAGGGCCCGTCTGGGAAATAGTGCGCAGATGTCATCACACCAAGGTGAGGTCACACTGGAACAGGGACACGGGGACACGTGCTGGCCCAGGACAAGGACCGCCGGGCAACGGGGCGAGCGGGGCGGGCATTTCCTCCAGACCCTCCAGGAGCCCGCCCTGCCCAATACCCTGACCTCACCCCAGCCAGGCTGGGCCTCCTCCTGGCCGCCCAGGAGGCGAAAAGCGGGAGGAGGCCAGGCGGGCCCAGGCTCTCCTGTGCGCACCGGGAGGCCCCGCAGGGAGCTCGCGCCCTTCTGCGCAAAGGACGCGCTGCCCGTGAAGGGGACAGTCCCCACCGCAGACGCGGGCCTCCACTAGCCACGAGGGCGCACCCGGCAGTGCAGCTCGAGGAAGCCGGAGACACGCAAGGCCGGGACCCGGGGACGGCCGGGACCCCGGGACGGCCGGGGTCTGCCTGGCCCTGCGGGAGCTGACGCGTGCCCACGTTCCAACAGAGCTTTGTTCACCCGAACAGAACGGGCCAAACAGAGCAGGCCGAGGCGGCCCCCGGTCAGTTTAGAGACCCCCGACAAGAGGACCGACTCCTGCTCCCAGCCACAGCAGGCCAGGAGCTGCCCAGGGCACCAAGGTCAAGGTCAGGCGCTCCCTCACATGAGGGTGGGGGGGCGCTCGCCCAGCAGCCTGGGGCCCCTCAAGCGAGGGAGAAAGCCACAGTGGGCACCGGCGAGAAGACTGCCCAGGCAGGAAGGGCCTGCTGCAAACCCGCCCTGGCTCCCCGCCCTGGACTCCAGCCTCCAGGCCTGGGGCAGGTGGAGGCCCAGAAGGCAGCCTCCAGGAAGACGGCATCGCATCAGGTGGCTGGCTGAGCGCGCCAGGCGGCCCAGCGTCCCTCACGAGCGACCCCTGGGCGTGCTGGGATCCGCGCAGGCAGCAGGGCTCCTGCGAGGGGAGGGGACACCAAGGCCACCAGGCGGCTCCTCCCACTAGGCACAGTGTGGGTGGCCCCAGAGGTCAAAGGCAGCCTGGACCCGGCGGCGAGAGGGCAGGTCCACTGCGAGCAGCCTGGGGCGGGGCGGGGCGGGAGACTCACTCGTCGTACTTCACGTGGTAAATGACGTCCTCCTCCGGGGTCGGGCTGGCGGTGGAGCTGCTGGGCTCGTCCGCGGAGGGCGGCTTCCGCAGCACCCTGACCACCTGGGCCTCGAACCACGCTCCCATGCTGGTGTCGCGGGCGTCCACGTACTCATTGACCTGGGGGACAAGGACACTGACCTGCCACAGCCACGTGGGAGGGACGCTGGGCTGGGCTGCCCCCTGGGGTGGGCATCCTGGCAGTGTGGAGTGCTGGGCAGTAGCCTGGCCTCTGCCGCCCCTCGTCAGGACACCCACGAGTGGCCCAGACCCTTGCCAGGGCCCTCGGGGCAGAATCCCCCAACGGGAGAAACCCTGGCTTCTGAGGCCAGGGCCGGTGGGCCACACGGGCGCCCCCGGCTTCCGTCCGGCTGCAGGTGGCCCAGGGGGCTGCAGGTGGCCCACCCACCTCTTGTCAAGCAGCTCTAGAACTCAGACCTTCCTGGGAGACCCTTCCCGACCCCAAGAGGGCAGCAATGTCACAGCCACCACGCTGGCCAGAGGTGACACCTCCGGCCCCAGTGCCAGGCTCCACGCTTCGAGGGTCACCAAGAAATCCCCAAGACCATGGTCGCCTGCAGGAGCACGAGGGGACCAGCAGAGCAGGGCGGCCGAGGGAGGGACAGGCTGGCGCCACCGGCGGCCCCCACACAGCCTCACCTTGTACAGTCCCAGTTCCGTCTCGTCCCACGCGTCCCCGCCCTCCGGGCCAGCGGCCGCCTCCCCGTGGGTGGAGGCCTTGTCCGACTCGCCCTGGCCCAGGCAGCAGCCCGAGTCGGTGTCCGAGAGCTCGGGGTCCCTGTCCTTGAGGCTGGGTGGCAGCAGGGGGCTCTGGCGGGCCAGCAGCTGGATGGTGTCGTTCAGCCGCACGTCGTAGTCGAAGAGCGTGTGGCCGTCCTCCATCTGCAGGGACAGGGCAGGCTGCAGCCACGCCGCGCCACAGGCCTCCCGCCAGCAGGGGAGCCCCTGGGGCGTGGCCCACTCGGGCCCCACCTCCTCCGGGAGGGCTGCCTGGACTCGGCCCTGTGGCCGCTGGACACACGCTGCCCTGCCCGGAGCTCCCAGGACCTCGCGGCACCTCAGAGCACAGGCCACCTCTGCCACGGCTCCTGAGACTACTCTGGACGCACCTGGCCACGACCAGGGCACGTGGCACCGGGGTGTGCTGGCCACGAGTGGTGGAGCCCGGGGCTGCTGCCCAGCAGCCTGCAGGGCCAGGACACAGCCCAGGAGTCCGTGACACGTGTCCCCAGATGGCCCCCGTGGCCGTGAGCCCCCAGCCCCAACTCCACAGGTCCCTGGGAGCCATCTCTGGGGACTCTGCTAGAGCTGGCCGCAGCAGCCCACCCTGCCCACCACCGCACATCCCGATGCCCCGCCCAGACTGACGGTTCCCTGCGGACGGCTGTCGGGTGGCGTCCAGGGCACTGCAGGGCGCTGAGCCTGCACCCACTCCCTACCAGGGGCATCCCCACACCACAGACGGCCCCTGCTGGCAGATTCGCCTGGGGCCAGAGCCAGAGCCCTGAGGGAGAGGAGGGGACCGGCTTCCCTCCGCCTCTGCCCCCGGCAGCCCAGGCGGCGGCTCCTGCCAGGCAGCACACCTGGGCAGGGAAGGCCCGTCCTGCGGCAGACACCTGCTCCCCCAGGAGCCCGAGAACCCGGGGGACGCCCCTGCTGCCCACAGCAGGAGGGCCTCGCGGCCCATGCCCACCCGCCCACGCAGGCCACCCCAGCCCTCCAACGCAGGAGCAGCTGGCCTAGCTGCCAGCAGAGGAGGGGACGGGTGGACAGTCAGGAGCGTGGCCCACAGCGGCCAGCACCACCAGCGGTGGAGGGACACCCCGGATCCAGCCAGACTGAAGGGACACGCAGATGGCCATCCACACCTGGCGCCTCCGCGGCCACCGCCAGGAACAGGTGACACTGCAGCCTGGACGGACCCGAGGACCTGGTGCCCAGCGAGAGCAGGCAGAAGTGGCCAGCGGCCTGCGACGCCAGCAGGGCGAGTGTCCGCGAGTGGGGGCAGCCCTTGACCTCCCCTGCCCCTGCCAGGGCCGGCAGCACAGGAGCGTCACGGCTAACAGTGTGACACAGTCCCCTCGTTCAAGCCACAGAACACTGCACGCCCAGGCGAGCCCAGGTGAGGACTGGCCTCCAGGGATGTCGCAGCTGGGAGGCCACCGTGGGGCGGCCGTACGTGGGGCCCAGCCAGCTCTGAAGCATGAAGTGTGTGCATTAAAGAGAAGTCACGGAGCCGGGCGTGGTGGCCACGCCTGTAATCCCAGCACTCGGGAGGCTGAGGCAGGAGGATCGTGAGTTCAAAGCCAGCCTCAGCAATGGCGAGGCACTTAGCAACTCAGTGAGACCCTGTCTCTAATAAAATACAAAAAAGGGCCGAAGATGTGGCCCAGGGGTCGAGTGCCCCTGAGTTCAACCCCGGTACCAAAAAAAAAAAAAAAAAAGAGAAGTCACAGTCCCCAGCCTCACTGTGAAAAGGCAGCCCACGGAGGGCCGGCCAAGGGCGCCAGGAGGAAGGCCAGACGGCGCACCCTGCGCTCAGGCAGGCCCTGCCCCTCACTGCTGCCGTTTTCTGGGGCGGGCGTCCTGGGCAGAGCAGTGTCCCTGGCCAGGAGCTTCCCTCCCCAGTCGTGACCATAGCGTCCCAACACCAAGTGTCCCCAGGAGAACCGCTGAGCAGAGGCCCTGGCATGTGGGCGGCCGTGGCCTTCCGCACCCCCTGCACACCAAGGCCCGCAGCCACGCCCAGAGACGCGGGCTCCTGCACCAGGGCAGCACGGCCAGCAGCAGGCGGCGCCAACCGTCGCCCACTGGGGCCAGCAGGGTAGGGGCAGACGAGGCGCCTGGCCAGCTCAGCGCTGAGGACAAGACGGGGGAGGGACCACAGCCAGGAGCAGCCACGAGGCCACGCCTCCTCTGTCCATCCAGACAGGCCACGCAGGCCAGGGCAGAGGCCAGCGGGCCGCAGTGGCGCCCCATCTGGGGGCTCCCACGCTCAGAGCAAGGGGGATCGTGACAGGGCCTGGCAGCCAGAGGGCAGGGCTGGCCCAGACGCCGGGCTGGGGATCCAGCCTGCACCCGGTCCCCACCTGTCCCCTCAGGTTGTCAGTGTCCCCAGAACACCCACACGCCCCTCCCAGAGCCTTCCCGCATCAGGAAGCCGGGCAGGGGACGCCGCCCAACCAGCCAGGTCCCGGCCAGGAGCATGGCCCTCTGGGCAGAGAGCAGGCGCAGGGAGGGGGGACAGACTGGGACCAGGCTCCAACTCCTGGACACAGCCACCAGCCGTCAGAGGGAGGCAGTGCAGCCCCCACGCACACCTGCAGGGCCAGATGCCACGGCTCACGCGGGGCCCAGGCCCGCGGCAGATCTGGTGACCTTCCCGCGGCCACCTCTGCCACCCAGGATGAACCCACAGGGAGCTGAGGCCACAGCCCAGGCAACACTGAGAGGAAAGTGCCTGATGCGTTGTCACGCGGGCCAGCTGTGGCTCCTCAGTCAATGTCACAAGTTGACTTTTAACTATTGCTGCAACTTTTCAACGTTAGTGGACAAACTAGCTTGAACTTGAGGAAACTGCCCCTGCGTCTGAGACCCAGCACTGCAGCCAGGCCCTCTCCACCTCTGCTGTGGGGCGCGCGGGCAGCATGCACCCCAGGCCGCCCGGCCTCCCTCTGGTACCTTGTGGCTCCACCCCGGACCCCACCAGGCTCTCGCGGGTCTTGACTCTGCAGTTCTAGGCACTGAGCCACACCCCAGCCCTTTTTATCTAGAGACAGGATTCCCTCTCGAAGCCCAGACTGGCCACCAACTTGTGACCGTCCTGCATCAGCTGGGACTGCAGGCCTGGCCACCTGGGCCGCCAGCACCCATCCCGTTACGCTCTCCAAGGAACCAGCCTCTACCTCTGCTAAGTCTCCACACTTTGTTCCTATCTCATTAGTTTCTGTTCCAATCTTTACTTCCTTTCTCTTTTAAGTGCTTTGGAATTACTTTTTTGACCTTTCCTAACTTCTTCACATACTTATTTCACTAACTCTAAGCGCATCTTCTTTTTAAATACAAACACAATGAGGCTAAAAAATTCTCTGAGTTGGGCGCTGTGGTGCACACCTGTAGTCCCAGCACTTGGGAGGCTGAGGCAGGAGGATCGCAGGTTTGAGGTCAGCCTCAGCAACTTAGCAAGACCCTGTCTCAAAACACAAGGGCAGGGGACGTGGCACAGTAGTAGAGCAAGCCTGGGTTCAATCCCCAGTACCAAGAGGGTCCCTCAGAGGGCGTCCTCGGGGCACCTGCGGGATGGGTCTAAATCGTCATTCAGTCACATTTCCCCCCACCAAGTCACTTACACGCCTCCTTTGTCATTTCCAAACACGAGGGGTTTGGTGGCCTCTGGCTATGGTTCCATTGGGCTCCATGGGCTGGCTGGGGGCTACTGTCACTGGGGCTGGGCGGAGCCAGCAGGGGCCCTGGCTCCGTCCCCAGCACACCCAGCACCATGTGTCGCACCTGCCTTCCTGCGGCCTGCCTGCCCCACTCCACAGGGCCAGGAGGCCTCTGTTCTCTCTGCTCTTGGCTTCAGGCTCAGTCGGGGCCACTGGAGGGAGCCCCATGTCATCCAGAACTTCAACGTCCCCAAGTCCTGCTGCCTGACCCATGAACCCCCAGGAAATAGGTTCAACCCCTACAGATCCGTCTGTGCCGACTCCGCTGTTCTCGTGGCCCCCCAGATGACCAGAGTGGGGGGCAAGCTCTGCCCCCCACCGAGCACTGCTGCAGGGGGCCGCACAAGCAGGGCCACCCTGCCTCGGGCTTTCTTAGTGTGTGACCAAGGGAGGAGGAGTTTCCATAATGGCTAACTTCCTTAACCACTCTTCATCAAGTCCAGTGAGGCTAAGTGTTCCTACCAGATGTCACCACCCAAGTCATCCCGAGGCTCAGGAGGCTGAGGCAGGAGGACAGCAGGGTCAAGGCCAGCCTCTGCAACTTACTGAGATCCTATCTCAAAAAACTGTTTTAAAAAAAAGGGCTGGGAGCCAGGTGCGGTGGCGCACGCCTGTCATCCCAGCACTTTGGGAGGCTGAGACAGGAGGATCGCGAGTTCAAAGCTAGCCTCAGCAATGGCGAGGCACTTAGCAACTCAGTGAGGCCCTGTCTCTAATAAAAAAAACAAAAAAGGGCTGGGGATGTGGCCCAGTGGTCGAGTGCCCCTGAGTTCAATCCCCGGTACCACCAAAAAAAAAAAAAAAAAAAAAAAAAAAAAAAAAAAAAAAGGGCTGGGAGCCAGGTGCGGTGGCGCACGCCTGTAATCCCAGCACTTGGGAGGTTGAGGCAGGAGGATCGCGAGTTCAAAGCCAGCCTCAGCAATGGCGAGGCACTTAGCAACTCAGTGAGGCCCTGTCTCTAATAAAATACAAAAAAAGGCTGGGGGTGTGGCCCAGTGGTCGAGTGCCCCTGAGTTTCAATCCTCGGTACCACAACAAACAAAAAAAAAAAAAAAAAAAAAAAAAAAAAGGGCTGGGGAGCGTGCTGGGGTTGTGGCTCAGCGGTAGAGCACTCGCCTAGCACATGCGTGGCCCAGGTGCACGTAAAACTAAACTAAAGGCATTGCGTACAACTCAAATAAATACTAAAAAAAAATTAAATTAAAAAAGGGGGAGCCGGGCGCGGTGGCGCACGCCTGTAATCCCAGCACTTTGGGAGGCTGAGTCAGGAGGATCGCGAGTTCAAAGCCAGCCTCAGCAATGGCGAGGCACTTAGCAGCTCAGTGAGACCCTGTCTCTAATAAAATACAAAAAAGGGCTGGGGATGTGGCCCAGTGGTCTAGTGCCGCTGAGTTCAATCCCCGGTACCAAAAAAAAAAAAAAAAAAAAAGGGGCTGGGGGTTGTGGCCCGGTAGTGGAGCACTCGCCTAGCACGCGCACAGCCCGGGTTCTATCCTCAGCACCATGTAAAACTTTTTTTTTTTTTTATATTTTATTTATTTGCTTTAGTTATACACAATGCGTTTTATTCAATGCATTTTATTTGTACATGGTGCTGAGGATCGAACCCGGGTCGCCCACGTGCTAGGCGAGCGCTCTACCGCTGAGCCACAATCCCAGCCCAACCATGTGAAACTTAAAAAAAAAAAAAAAAAAAAAAAAACGCATTGTGTACAACTAAAAGCAAACAAATTTTTTTAAGAAGTGGGGGGGCTGGGGTTGTGGCTCAGCGGCAGAGCGCTCACCTCACACGTGCGCGGCCCGGGTTCGATCCTCAGCACCACGTAAACATAAATGCATTGCATTGTGTACAACTAAGTAAATAAATAAATATTAAAAAAAAAAAAAAGCGGGGGGGGGGGCTGGGGATGCAGCTCAGTGGTGGGGTGGCCCTGGGCTTAATCTCCAGGACCAAACAACAAAAAAAACAAGAAGCGCCTCTGCCCCGACTCCTGTCCCAAAGCACTTAGCCTGTCACTCTCTGCTCAGTCAGGTGGGGACACCCGCACAGGGGCAGCCCTGGAGACCTGCATCTGATGGCAACCAAGAAGCCCAGGAGCGTCCCGTAGAGTGAGACCCGGGTGCGCGCGCACGGGGGCAGGGGCGGGGCACGTCTAGCGCACACAGGCCAGCGGGCTAGCGAGGAGGTGGCCGGGGACCACGTCGGGCGGATCTGCTCCCTGGCCTGTGACCAAGGAGGACACTGTGTGCTCCAGGACCCCACCAGGAGGGACTGATACACCTGATACAGCCACGTGCCATCACAGGCCACCCCGCCTCAGGGACAGTTGGTGCAGCCTGTCCTCACGGGGACTCGTCACAGGCATGTGACCGTCCACGACTGCCAGCTCCTTGGGAGAAGAGTCACCTCCACGGAGAAGTCACGGAGGAGACAGTCCACCTGACGCAGACGCCTGCGCGAGCCACCCTAACGCGCAGTCCCCACGTGGCAAGCGCCACCTGGGGCGGCTTACCCTTGTGATTAAGGAGAGGACACTGAGGGCTCGGGTGCCCCTGCCTGCCGCCCGCCGCTTGTGCCATTTCCTGGGTTTTCTTGGGGACCATGAGTGACACCACCCTCCAGGGGCCTGGAGCAGGGGACAGAAACCAGGCAGCATGAGCTCTGGGCCGGGGACCGTCCAGCTGAGGAAGAAGCCCCGGGAAGGGCCAGGAGGCTGGACCTTGGGGGCAAGAAGCAAGCTGGGACTGCTCTGGCCCCAAGTGTCCCATCAGCCTGGCCACGAGGGGCTGCAGGTCCTGCGACGGCCTGGGCTGTGACAGCTGGCTGGCTGGGTGGGAGGCAGGGGAGGAAGCCACCAGGAAGGTCCGCACGGCAGAGGGGACAGCGGCAGAGGGGACAGCGCAGGAGGGAGCCGTGCGGACCGCACCTCAGGGACAGGCACACGCTGGGCACAGGGTGGCCCCGCTGACAAACCCGCCCAGCCCTCACAACTGGGCACAGCGGAGGCCGTGCCTGGAGGTCACTGCAGGGACAGCAAGGCCCAGAGGACTGGCACAGAGGTGCCCAGATGCCAGTGCCTGCCGCTTCACAAGGGCCTCGCGAGGACCCAGGAATGCACAAGGGCACATGGCGAGGGACACGGCTGCGTGCGTCCAGCCTTGGCATTTCTGAGCTTTTGGGGTCTCTTGGCACGGACAGAATCTGCACAAGCAAAAGCTCCCTGGGCTCCTCGATCACCCTAGGGCATCAGGGGCCCCCAGGGCCAGGCAGCCCCAGAACCCCAGCCTGGAAGAGCTCCTCCTGCACAGCAGCCTGCGACCCGCTCCACTGGGCAGCCATGCCTGGTCACGCCTGGGCCGGGAAGCTGGGCCTTTGGGGCTTGTCTGAGACCGGGTCTCTCTGTGCTGCCCAGACCAGCCTTCAACTGCTGGGCCCGAGCAGTCCTCCCGCCCTGGCCTGGGGCAGCGGGACGCTGTGCCATGGGACACAGCCACGCGCTCTGATGGTGGATGGGAGGGTGGTGCCTGCGGGCAGGGCAGGGCCGGGCGAGGTCTCAGCAGAGGCCAGCCCATGGGCCACCCCCATTTACACTCCCACACTCCACAGGCAGCTGCGGGCCCTGGCTGAGGGGACGGGTCCCCAAGAGAGGCTCAGACTCAGGGACAGGCCTCTGGTCTCCAAGGAGGTGTCACATTTGCCACCTGATCCTCCTGTCAGAGAAGACGGGGCCACGCCAGCTGCAGCATGGTGACAGTCCCCTTTTCAAGTCCCCCGGAACCAGGGCCTGGCACAGGCCAGCACTGTCACTGCCAGTAGGGCTGGTTTCTCTGTGGATCCAACCAGTGGCCGCCATGGACCTCTGTCCCCAGCCCTTGTCCCCAGGCCATCTTGAGTGATCGGTCACATGGACCTTTATGTGGCCGTGCAGGCTGTGTGGCAGAGATGGCTCTTGTCCTAAAGCAAGTTCTGCACTAAGTGAGCAGTTTTCCAGCCCCCGGGAGCCCTGGGATGCTGTCTGGGGACATGTGTGGCTGTCACAATTGGGGAGCTCCCGGCTGGAGTGGTGGAGGCCAGGGACGCACTCAACACCTGCAGTGCCCAAGCAGCCCCCAGAGAGCCACGTGCTCCGGTGTCCTTGAGCCTCGAGGGTGGGGCTGGCGGCTGTTGGGCCGCTCCTGTGAGCCAGGCTCAGTCAACCCACGTCCACAGGCTGCCACGCAGAGAGCCACGTGCAAAGGGAACATTGTGGAAAGTGAGGAGTGGCTGGGCCTTGGGAAGCCGCGGGGGATGCAGGCGCCCCTGAGCAGGCCAGGGTGTCAGTAATGGCCGCTATTGTCATTTTTATGGACATTTAAAAAAATAAAAATAAAAACACTCTTCCAGAGCCTCTCCCAGGCCCAGGCTGAGCCCCCACCCAAAGTCCCCGGGTGTGCAGCCTGCAGGGCGGGTCCTGTGTCTCTGCCAATCAAGCAACCTCATGGCTGCCCTCTCCAGCCCCAGGCGACCACCAGGCCACCCCCACCAGGAAGCAGGGGCTGCTCTGGTCTCCCCACTCTCACTAGGGGCCCCCCGCTGCCACGCCATGTCTCCTTAAAAAAAAATGGAGAGAAGATGGAAAGGGGCGTGGCATGGGCCTGGCAGGGGTGGAGCGCTGGCGTGTGCCAGGGCCTGGCTCCAGCCCCAAAGTTGTGAAGGCCGAGAAAAGCCCGCCGGCAACCCGCAAGCAGGGCTGGTTTCTCTCCCTGGGTCACGCCATGGACCTTTGTCCCCTCCCTCCTGTCCGGGGCACACCTCCCCGGCCACTGCCTAGCTGCTGCCTGCTGCGTAACCTGGGAAATTGCATCACTGCCGAGGCTCCACCTCGCGCGGGAAACAAAGCCAGCTCACATTCTCCAACAATGCTGCTGCAGGGGACGAGCCCTGGACAGGGACAGTCACAGGGACACGCCCCACCTAGCAGAGGAGACAACCCCGAGGTTCGGGCTGTGTCGGGCCAGCTCCGTCACAGGCAGGAGGGAGGGGTGGGAGGCCACCCAGCCAGAGCCACACTGGTGCGGCTCAGATTGCACACAACTAGCGGGGAGGTCTGCCTGGAGGGGATGTCCGGAGGTCATCAGTCGCCTGAAGCCATCAACAGTCGGCCAGGAGGGCAGGCCAGGTGTGACCCACCGAGACCAGACGTGGCCTAACACAGGAGGGTAAAGGACGAGGGCAGCGTCACAGATACTGGACTCCAGTGGCAATGGGCGTCAAGTTGGGGGTCGGCAATGGACTTTGAAATGCGTCCCAACAACAAGCTGGGCCTGCAGGCCCCGAGCCCTGTGACAGAGCGGCTGGCACCGGGCAGGCCCCGAGCCCTGTGACAGAGCGGCTGGCACCGGGCCGTCCACGTGGCGGGTCTTGGCCGCGCCAGGCTCCTCCACCGGCGCCTCCACCTCAGCTGAGCTTGGAGGCTGACAAAGAGCAGGCGCCTGGCCACCTCCAGGCCCTGCGTGCAGCCAGCTGCCACGCACTCAGAGGGACACAGGCCTCAGGAGACACCGTGCTCAGACCACGAGGCCTCGCCGCGAGACGCAGCCACCGTGGGAAGGGAAGGAGGGGTGGAGGAGCACGCACAGGGCACTCCACACATGCGTGGCCGCCCCGTTGGCCCCAGAGTCCTCAGGGCCTGCTCTCCTCCCTGGGTGGGACTGCCAACGTGACTCCTAGAACACTCACGTCACCACCGAGCCTCCACAAGGAAGGAGGCCAACCCGGGCCTCCTAGGGCGCCAAAAGCCCAAGAAATACATCACCACATCCCGTAAGCACGCAGAAGCCTCCCAGCCCCACAAGGCCTGGCCGCGCAGCAGCGAGTGTTTCCAACCTAGACAGCAGATGGCAGCAGCCTCCAGCCCAAAATCCCACAAGTGGGGCCCACGCTGCCCAGCTGGCTTCCATCCACTTCAGTGGTCTCCTTACCAAGGTCCACCGACTGCAGGAGCCCGGCAGATGGACCCGTGCCTCCTAGCATACCTTCCTACCCACCTGCCACCTCACGGCCAGCCCACGGTCCCCCAAGACACCAATCAAAGCAGAAACCCCCCCAGGTGCCAACAGAAAAGCGCCCCAAATGCAGGCAGTTGCTCGCAGGAAGGCGGCCACTTTAAGTGCTATAAGGGACTGGGAAGGGAGCCCGCGGAAATGAGATGAGAGGAGACCCCCGCAGAGACCCCCTGGTCAGCCCAGAGTGGCGGAAATTCCTGATCAGAAAGCACCATCTCCGGACTTTGAATAAGCTCCTCCAGATTCATTCCAGAAAACACTCAGGGGTCTGCCGATTAATGGGCACGGGTGCAAGCTGCAGGCTATCAGGATGTTCCAGAAGAAAAACCTGGTCCCCTTTGTCCTAATTGCACTGTGCATCTAGGCCCTTCTTCAAACTCGCAAAGCTGTCGGTCACCTCCAACTTCTTGCTCTAGAAAATATCTTGAGAGAAGCCTTAAAAAAATAAAGAGTTTAAAAGCCCAGATGCTATAAATTCAAGAGCCAGCTGCCTGCCTGGTGTGTCAACGTGTGAGTCCGGCCTTTGTTCCTTCCCCTCACAGGCATCTGAGGTTTCTCTAAGACTTCTTCCGGGAGACGTGAAGCGGGACCGGAGGGGGGGAGCTGTATCTGCTGGTGGCGGCAGAGGCGGGGTGCCTAGACCAGCAAGAACAAAGGTGGGCCAGCGGGCAGCGGCTGGCTTACCTGCTTGCCCCTATAAAACAGCCTCTGCAGGCCTGGCTCCACGTGAAACAGCTCTTGAATCTTCCGCCTCAGCTCCTCCACCTTGGTCAGCCTGGACAGCGAGTCCACGGTGTGGGTCTCCTTCCCGTCCATGGTGCGCACCTGGACCCACATGGTGTCAGCGCTGATGGAAAGAGAGCAGGACCAGGGGTTAGCTGTGCCACCAGGCCATGTCAGGCTACACTGGGATCATGGTTACTTTTGTCCAGTTGGTGGACAGTATGAAACTCCCAGAATGTCCTCTGGGCCTCCTGGTCCCCATGGACTGCCAAGTCTCAACGAGGGCCAGGCAAAGTAAATTAAGGACTTAATGTCTTAATGACCAGCAAGTGTTGAGGATTGAGCAGGGACTGCAAACGAGATCTCAGGCCATCCGGCGCAGCCCACCACCCGTCCACAGGAAAACCAGGTCCGGCGCTGGGGGGCCCGGGCCGAGGGCGCGCAGCCACCCCGAGTGGCCGCGCCGGCTCGTTCATTCATTCCCGGGATTCGTGTCTACACACAGGAACTTCCCAAAGTCCGGAGTGGGTCGCAACTTGTGAAGTCCCGGGGCAACTCCACCAAGAGCGACCGAGGAGGCAGGACCCCACCCGCGACCCGAGTCCCGGGACCCCCTCGGTGCCCCCCGCGCGCGTGCGCGGCCAGCCCCGCCGTGGCCATGGCAACCGGCCGCCCCGTCCCGGCCGCCCCCGCGCGCGCGGGGCGACTCACCTCGGCCCCGCGGCGGCCTGCGTCCCCCGGACTCCCGAAGCGCGGCCCCAGCGACCCTCCGGCACTCTGCCCCGGCCGCGCGGGCCGCGCCAGCAAACCCACGCCCACCCCCACCGCCCGGTCCGACCGAGGGGCCCCTCTCGCCAAGTCCCGCCCCCCTTCACTTGAGCCGCCTTTTATTGGCTCCGCCGCACCCGGACGCCGCGCCCTGCTCGCTCCCTATTGGTCAAGACGCACCCGGGGAACTCAGGGCGCGCGAAATCAGGCTCGGGCGCGACAATTGAATCGCGGGGCGCCCCGCGCGCAGGCGCGGAGCCTGACATCCTCCCCCGCGGCTCGCCGGGCCCTCCCCCACCGGGCCCGCGCGACCCCGGCCCAATCCCACGGCTTACCGCTCGCCCCAGCCCAAGCCGGTGTACCAGGGTGAGGCGTGGGTAAAGCGTTTGGATCCCGGGACCGCGAGCAGGGCAGCCCCGGTGCGGGCAAGAGTGCGCCCATGCTGGCCGCGCGTCCCGGTCCACGCGGGAAAGTTTTGCAAAGTCCCGGATCCCGGAGCACCCAGTGCGCCCGGGCCGGCCTGGCAGCCGAATCCGCCCTACAGCTCACCTCTCTGGCCGCCGCGATCCGCTCTCCCGCCTGCGCGCCTGGCCCGGCTGGGGATGGCGATGGAGCTGCGTGCGTGGCTCGGATCCCGCGCAGACCTGCGTGGCACCCGGAGCACCCGCTCGGCCAACGCTGCCCGCCGCGCTGCCAGCTGCTCTGATTTTTTTCCCGCGAAAATGGCATTTGGGAGTTGCCGTAGGCCGTGCTGGGGGCGGGTGCCTGCCTCTTGATTGGCCACCACAGTGGCGGGAAGCAAGAAAGAGGGTGGGGGGCGCCCCCCCATTGCCTTGATCCACCTCCCTCAACTCCGCCCAGATGGCCATGGCCCCGCCCTGCCCTTCGTGCTCTTAAGGGCGCGCCCAGTGCCCCAGGGGTCCCTGTGGCAGGACTCTGGCCTCCCCACCACGTGTGTCCACAGGAGCCCTAGGGGGACCCCCCCCCCCAGGACAGAAACCCCCAGAATAGAGACCCGCTGACCTACTAAGTCCGTTGCCTTGCTGCAGCCCCCTTCCCCTGGACACCCATTGACCAGTAGGGCTAAGAAGGCCGGAATCGATATCTCTACACTGCAGAAGAATGTGGGGACCCCCAGAAGACAGCCTGTACCCCATGGCTGCACCCCATGACAGCCCCATCGCCTGGCGCCAGCACTCCCCCACCTCCCCACCCGCAGCGCTTGTTCACAGCTTCTTCCAGCTTCCTTTCCCGCCTTCTCTGGGCTGTCCAGTCGGGCAGGGCTGCCCTGCCCCCTCCGCCTGGCCCGCTCCATTCTGGCCACTGTTGGCAGGCACACAAGTGACCTGTACTGGGCACCTACCAAGTAACTGGACAGGGTACTCAGAGCTGGGCAAAGCATACCTCCCAGGTTGGTGGTCTCTGGTCTGAGGGAGAGTGAATTCTTGTCAGGGAACCCAGACAAGAAGTGCAAAAAGTAGGTAATTTCAGTTTGCACCAAGGACAGTGAAGCCAGCGAGGAGAGTCCGTGGAAGCTGGGGAGCCACCAGCAGCCACGGAGGGCCTGGGAGAAGGAGCTTGGCTCAGGGTAAAGGCTGTGGGTCTCAGCAGATGATGCTGAAGCTGGGGTCCAAGGCCAGACTCCCCAGGGCAGATGGAACCGCCACAGTGGTTTGGGGAGCAGGAAGGAGGCCCTAGGAGCAGCAGGCAGGCTGAGGCAGGGAGGAGGGCACAGATGAGGTCACAGGGGTGGCAGGGAAGACCGGGGAGGCCACAGGAGGCACTTGAGTCTATCTCTTACAGCAGAGTAGCACAGAGGCCTGTGAGCAGAAAGAGGTTTGTATCAGATTTGTAGCACAGAGCAGAACTTCCATTCTGCCCGAGATACTTCCACTGTTTCCCAAGTGGTAACAGAGCCGTGGCCCCAGAAGAAGTCCACCTCCTCGTCCTGAGAATCTGTGAAAATGGCAACTCCCGTAGCAAAGGGTCCTAGCCACTGTCAGGATTTTGAGATGGGGAGGGTACCTGGGATGATCCAGCTGAACCCAATGCCATTATCAGGGTCCTAATGGGTGGAAGAGGGAGGCAGGAAGGCCCGAGTCAGAGAAGAAGATATAATACTAGAAGCAGGTGAGAGTCAGGAGGACGAGAGGCTAGGTATGCCGGTACTCCCCGAAGCTGCAAAGGGCAAGGAGTCTTCACTAGAACACAGCCCCAGCAATACCTTGATTCTAGACTCTAAGACTCATTTTGGACTTCCAACCTCCAGAACTGTAGGAAAATAAACCGACCTGTGTTGTTTCAAGCCACTGAATTAGTGACCTTTTGTTACAGCAGCCATAGGAAACTCATACGATCTAATATGTATAGTCCAGAGGTTGCTGTTAACTATCTCCACCTTCGAGACTCCTTCACTGCCACTGAACACAACTTTGGATCCTTGGCCACAAGCCATGTGTTGATACCACCACAGGTGAGCAGAGATCAAGCACACCTGCCCAGGTTTGTGAGATACAAGGGATCTTCCAAAGGAACCTGGCCTATTCCATGCCGCCATGTCCTCTGTGGGTGCCGGCCCTTGCAGAAACAGCTGAAAGGGGAAGTATTCCCAATGTACACTCCGCGCAGGAACATGCCAGGCGCTCGGTCATCTGGAGTTAACACAGAAAGAGACGTCCAGCTTTCTCTGTGTGGTCCTACAGGACTCTAATTCCCTGATCATTTTGAGAACGTCAAAATGCGTGAAATTAGGGGCTGGGGTTGTGGCTCGCCTCGCACGTGCGCGGCCCGGGTTCGATCCTCAGCACCACGGAAACATAAATGCATTGCATTGTGTACAACTAAAGTAAATAAACAAGTATTTTTTAAAAAAATGCGTGAAATTAGGGGCTGGGGTTGTGGCTCAGTGGTAGAGCACTCGCCTAGCACGTGTGCGGCCCGGGTTCGATCCTCAGCACCACATAAAAATAAAGGCATGTGTACAACTAAAAGCAAATAAATAAATATTTTTTAAAAATCCGTCAAATTAGCTCAAGTGCATAATTGCTGAGTTTTAAAACCCAGAAACACACAAAAAAAAACTATTCCAGGCATCTCAGAAAGAAGTTCACAAATCATGTTGGGTGCGGTGGTGCATACCTGAAATTCCAGAGGCTCAGGAGGTTGAGGTAGGAGGATCTGGAGTTCAAAGCCAGCCTCAGCAAAAGTGAGGTGGCTAAGAACTCGATGAGACCCTGTCTCTAAATAAAATACAAGACAGGGCTGGGGATGTGGCTCAGTGGTCAAGTGTCCCTGAGTTCAAGCCCTGGTACCAAAAATAAAAAGAAGTTCACAAACCTCGGGCTGGGATTGTGGCTCAGAGGTAGAGCGCTTGCCTAGCACGTGGGCGACCCGGGTTCAATCCTCAGCACCACGTACAAATAAAACGCATTGAATAAAACGCATTGTGTACAACTAAAAGCAAATAAATAAAAATATTAAAAAAAAAGAAGAAGTTCACAAACCTATAGGCAGACGTTAATGTCCCCAAAAGCTGTCACATAAAATAAAGCAAAGTACAGCAAAGATAGTGAGGTCTGTCACCCTGAACAGTGGGTACAGTCCGCCAGCGTTCCTCCTGCTGAGCACCGGCCCACGTGCAGGCAGACATAGGGAGCAAAGGGCCTCGTTTCCCTTTTGCAAAATGACCCACTCTCGGCGGCTGTTAGGTCACTCAGCAAACTTTTATTGACACCGCCATTAACCTTGCCCAAGTCAGACCCTGGGTCCGGCAGATGCTCGTGGGTATGAAGCTCCCTGACACCGTCTCCCTCTGAAGGGACTTACCAGTGGGGCAGGAGCAGGTGTAAGGAGAAACGTCAGCCGGGCAGGAGGACGGGCTCGAGATGGTCTGGGTGTCCAGGGTGAGAACCGGGAACCTGGGCATCTGCAGACACATCAGATGGCCTGTGCCATCCCCATCGATAGATTTTTTTTCCAATATAGACTAGATAACCACGAGCCTTTGACAGGAAAGTGAGCCCATGTGGCACCAAACCTGAGAGGCGCAGGTAGCACCCTGGGGGGCACCTGGTAGGACAGCAAGTGGCTTCAGGCCCATCCTCTGGGCTCTCCTTCTGCCTGTGAAGGGAGCTGGGGATGTCTCCCGCACCAGGGTGGCTGGAGGACTTCTTCCCTACCGAGCCCCCAACTCTCAGGTCTGACGACAGGCAGGAACGGTGGCCTCTGGATTTTGAGGGTCTGGGTTTTTGCTACTCCCTAGGGAAAGCGGACAGGCCACCAGTGAGGAGGACCCAGTTCTTGAGCCACAAAGAGCTTGGCCTTCCCCGCCGGCCTCTGTGTCTCCCTGCCTGGAGTTCTGGGCCCAGCGATGTCACAGACAGGTGATGTCACTATAGCCAAGGAACCCGGAATCTTGGTGGCCTGGGGGAGGGGAAAGGATGTTTCCCCACCACCCCAACCCCCATGTCTATGGTGAAGTCCATCGAATTAGTGCTGCCCAAGGATGCAATCTACCTGGCTGGTTCCAGCATAAAAGGGCAGGTGGTTCTCACCCTGAATAGCACGCTGGTGGACCCCCCGTCGTGAAGGTGGAGCTCGTGGGAAGGGGTTACGTCGAGTGGAACGAAGAGATAGGGGCGTCCCGCGATTATAGCAGAGAGGTGATCTGCAACAATAAGGCCGACTACGTGCATAAGACGAAGACCTTCCCTGTGCCAGGTAAGGAGAGGCTGGCAGCCGCCATGACCCTGTAGGAACCCGGGTCTGGAAGGTAAAGACAGCAGACAGTAGACCCCCCCCCCCCCCAGGGGACTGGGGACAGGAGGTTTCCGCCCCAGGATGAGCCAGGCAGAACAGCGACCATCAAGCCAGGAGCACTGGGGACACCTATCCCAGCCACTTGGAGGCTGAGGCAGGAGGATTGCAAGTTGGAGCCTGGGCAGCTTAATGAGACCCCATCTCAAAATAAAATAAAAGGACTGGAGGTGAAACTCAGTGGGAGAGCGCCCCTGGGCTCAATCATCAATTAAAATATAAAAAGTAGCCAGCCTGGTGGCGCACTCCTGTCATCCCAGCACTCCGGAGGCTGAGGCAGGAGGATCCCGAGTCCAAAGCCAGCCTCAGCCATGGCGAGGCACTTGGCAACTCAGTGAGACCCTGTCTCTAATCAAATGCAAAAAAGGGCTGGGGATGTGGCCCAGGGGTCGAGTGCCCCCGAGTTCAATCCCCAGTACCAAAAAAAAAAAAAAAAAAAAATCTAGTATGCCGGGCGCTGCAGGTCAAGCTTACTGAAGGCGAGGAGTTGTATCTGTATTGCCTCTGCTATATACACACTGCCTAAAAACATCTCTAGCATACAGTAGGTGCTCAGCACATCCTAAATGAATACTGAGGGTCGGAACTCCACTTTCTTTCTTTCTTTTCTTTTTTTTTGGAGACAAGGCCTTCCTAAATTGCTGAGGCTGTCTCACTTGTGATCCTCCTGCCTCAGCCTCCCAAGTGCTGGGATGACAGACACTCACCACCACCGCATCCAGCTCCGACCTCTGCTTTCTCAAGCCCAGAGCTGGGGCGCTGAAGTCCACATCAATACTTTGGGGTAGCCAGGCACGGTGGCGCACGCCTGTGATCCCAGCACTAGGGAGGCTGAGGTAGGAGGATCACGAGTTCAAAGCCAGCCTCAGCCATGGCGAGGCACTTAGCAACTCAGTGAGACCCTGTCTCTAATAAAATACCAAAAAGGGCTGGGGACGTGGCCCAGTGGTTGAGTGCCCCTGAGTTCAATCCCCAGCACCAAAAAAAATAATAATACTAATAAATACTTTGGGGTGACCATGCCAGCCGCGTCCCTCTCCAGTCCAGTCAGGGACGGCTATTGGTAGGCCAACAGAGCGAGTCCTTGAAGGTATAAGAGATGGGTTGAGCTCAGGACAGAGGAGCCACCCCCAGAACCTATACCCCCCTGTCCAAGCACTAAATAATGGGGGGAAATGAACAAAAAGAAGAAAACAAGATTGGAGAACCTTCTGATGGCCTTGGTGTGTTTTGCTTTCAGATAATTGGTTAAGTGCAGGCAGCCACACCTTTGACTTCCATTTCAACTTGCCTCCCAGGCTCCCCTCCACCTTCTCCAGTAAAACTGGCCACATCTCCTATTTCGTGCAAGCCTCCTGCATGGGCCGCGAGCACATCCTGGCCAAGAGGAGGGTGTACCTGCTGATTCAAGGCACTTCGGACTTCCACCCGCAACAGTCATTCCAGGTGCTGAGGGCCGTGGGGCGGCCTCCAGGAGGCAGGGAGGAAGGGGGCCCCCGGGGAGCCGCAGGGTGCTGGCTGGCAGCTCCCCAGCCCAGAGGCCTCACAAAAGGTGAGCCACCAACCAGGCCAGGAACTAGGCCAGGGTGATTCCCCTCCCTGGGGACATCATGGCCAGTGCAAGTGGTACGAGGCCAGGGACAGCCCTCTACAACCCCAGAAGTCAACAGGGGCCTTTAGAGGAAAAGAGGAGGGAAAGCATTTGGGTCTTGCAGGGGACAGTTGGCAATTTGGGGACATTGGTGGGTGTCACGACTGGGGAGTTCCAGGCACTGAGCCAGGGGAGGCTGGGGCACTGCTCAGCACCCCGCAGTGCCCAGGACACACCCAGGGAAAGACGCACAGGGCGGGGCCTCAGGACCTCCAGCGAGCAGAAGCCCCCAGAGACCCGCTGGTGGAAGGGAGGCCCCACCCGGCGCCGCCCCCATCCTGGAGCCCCCAGACAATGAAGCTGATGTCCCTAAAAGGCAAATGAAGGCACTTCAGTCCCAGGAGGTGGAAGGACAGGGAAGCTCAGGTCACCTGAGCATGGGAGGGGGGCTGTCCCAGGTCCCTTCTGGAGGAATGGCCTTGGTCAAGGTCACCTACCTCCCCAGGGAGTTCCGCGTCACCCTTGAGGGGACGGAGGCCGCCGGCGGGCATTGTGCTTCTCAGGTGGGGCAAAATGGCGCAGCCCTCCTCTGCCTGCGGGCACTCCCCCTTCCCGCCTCTGTGGAATGGGCAGGCAGTGCTGCCTCCAAGGCCAATCCAAGGGCGGTGCCGGGCTCCCGGCCTCCTCCCTCCTGCAGGTGTGACTCTCTGGGTGGGGAAGAGAGCCTCTGGAGCAGCCCACAGCGAGGCCGGCCTCCCTCCGCAGCCTCCGCGTTGGGAGGTGTGCACGGGACCTGGGACCCGCAGCCCCGAGGTCAAGGCCTGGCTCCTGCTCCCAGGGTGACCTTGAGCAAGCCACGTCCCCTCTCTGGGCGCCCATGGGAACTAAGGGGGACCCAGGTGGGCATCACAGCCGCGACTCAGACACTCCAGGGCACCCTCCATTAGCCGCGAGGTGACCAGTTCCACCAAAGCATCCCCTGCACACACAGGGCTCCTGGCCGCAGGCGTGGTGGCAGGCGCAGGAGGAGGTGGCTGACAAACGCAGAGCTAAGCCCGAACCCCAGCCAGGGGCTGGCCACAGGCCCTGGGGGCCAGGAGGCCACTCGCCACACCACCCTGGAGGCCTTCGCTCTTGTGTCTTCTTCTCCTTCTTCTTTGTGGTGCTGGGGACTGAAAGGAGGGCCCTGCACTGTGGCCGGCAGGTGCCCTGGGTGCCGCGGCGCCCCCACAGGCCCGGGGCAGTACTGCAGGCTCCTTGGGCCTCAGGTTCCTAAGCACTGCAGGGGCCTAACGCATGCGCGAACTCTCAGCAAGCCTCCAGCTCAGGGGAAGCTGCCTGCTGAGGCCAGAGGCTTTAGGACAGGCAGGGGTCTGAGGCCTAGGGTGGAAGGGAGGTCAGAAGGGGTCAGGGGTCAGCCTGCTAGATGCAAGCACCTCCGCCTGCAGAGGACCGGGGGACCCAGGACGGGGTCAGAAAAGAGCCATTGGGTGGGTTTCCAGCATTGTGTTTTTTGATAAAGAAAGGAATAAGACGGGTGTGATGGCCCAAGCCTCTCCTCCCAGGTACTTAAGAGGCTGAGGCAGGCCGGGCGCAATAGCACACGCCTGTCATCCCAGCACTTGGGAGGCTGAGGCAGGAGGATCGCGAGTTCAAAGCCAGCCTCAGCCATGGCGAGGCACTTAGCAACTCAGTGAGACCCTGTCTCTAATAAAATACAAAAAAGGGCCGGGGATGTGGCCCAGTGGTCGAATGCCCCTGAGTTCAATCCCTGGTACCAAAAAAGAAAAGAAAATGAATGGTACAATTGAATAAGTAGAATAGAAAATAACAGGAAAATGAGTTCAGGGAGTTGCCACCAACATCTTGCGAATGAATGGAATACATGGAACAGAAGGTGGAGTCTGTGCTCAAACAGTCGTGGATGGGGCTGGGGTCGTGGCTCAGCGGCAGAGCGCTCGCCCAGCACGGGCGCGGCCCGGGTTCGATCCTCAGCACCACGTAAACATAAATGCATTGCATTATGTACAACTAAAAGTAAATAAATGAATATTAAAAAAAAAAAAAAGTCGTGGATGTCTGAGCATTTCAGATCTTCAGATTAGAGATACTCAATAAACCAAGTCTATGCAAAGACCCCGACTCCCAAACAGGACCCACATCTGGTCCCAGGCGTTCCCTGGGAGGCCCTTCCACCTGCGTTATTTCATGACGCTGAGCTCTTTTTGTAGATGTACCTGTAACTATGGCTGTAGGATGTTTTTTTTTTTTTAATATTTATTTATTTACTTTAGTTGTACACAATGCAATGCATTTATGTTTACATGGTGCTGAGGATCGAACCCGGGCCGCGCCCGTGCTGGGCGAGCGCTCTGCCGCTGAGCCACAACCCCAGCCCGGCAGTAGGTTTTTTTGTTTTTGTCTTTGTTTTTTTTGTACTGAGGATTGAACTCAGGAACACTGGACCACTGGGCCACATCCCCGGCCCTTTTTTGTATTTTATTACAGACAGGGTCTCACTGAGTTGCTAAGTGCCTCACCATTGCTGAGGCTGGCTTTGAACTCACGATCCTCCTGCCTCAGCCTCCCAAGTGCTGGGATGACAGGCGTGCGCCACCACGCCCAGCTAAGATATTAAAATCTTTTTGCTATGAGTTGCAGGAAAAAAGTAACAGACAGCAGGCCTCACTCTGTGGTAGGGCCCAGTATCAGTATCGTGAGAACCAGGTTCCATCCCAGCACTGCAAAAAAAAAAAAAAGTAGAAGATGAAAAATACTAAGTGCGGTGTGCAGAGCTTACGGTATTTCCTAGCAGCCCTTGCAGAAGCCCAGCATCCCCTGCCACAGAGCAAGCCCCGGGGAGAGCAGGAGATGGGCGTCTGCAGGGTGCTTTGCAGGGACATTGGGAATGGATGGACAGGTCATTTTGCAAGGTGCCCAGCCACTCTCATGGAGATAAATGAGACAGAATGACAGGCAGGGACATAGGTGAAAAAAATTGGGGGGAAGGGGTACCAGGGATTGAACTCAGGGGCACCTGACCACTGGGCCACCTCCCCAGCCCTTTTTTGTATTTTACTAGAGACAGGGTCTCACTGAGTTGCTAAGGGCCTCGCCATGGCTGAGGCTGGCTTTGAACTCACGATCCTCCTGCCTCAGCCTCCCAAGTGCTGGGATGACAGTCTTGTGCCACCGCACCTGGCACACGGATGAATTCCAACCCAGGATGTTGTGTTCTACTCCCTAAGTGATGCATATTTAAAATTCAAAATAGAGTTTCTAGTGAATGCATATCACTGGCATAGTTGCATAAGCCCAGGGTCTTGCTCTTTGTAGAATATTGTTCCATCTTCCAGAAACACAATGCTCAGAGAAGTCTAGCCACTTACCCAAGGTCACACAGCCAGAGAATAATGGGAGGAGGGGGGTTCTGTGGATTTCTTAAGACTGTCTTACAGAGGAGGCCGCTGATATTCAGACCAGTAGTAGCCTTGGCTGAAGGCCGATGGGAGGCCACTTCAGGCTTCGGGGCACCAAAGCATCCAGAGGAGTTCTCTGGATGGGGTGTGGGTCAGCCGAGTGGGTCTCCCAGCACGGCCCTCACACCGCCTCTCCCCTCGCCCCTCAGGACCCCCTGTTTGTGCAGGCCGAGAAGAAGGTGTCCTACAGCTGCTGCAGGCGGGGCAGGGTGTGCCTGCAGATCCGGCTAGACAGGAACTCCTTCATGCCCGGGGAGAAGGTGGTCTTCACCTCCGAGATCCACAACCAGACCGGCAAGCGCATCCGGACGGTGGTCTTCGCCCTCTACGCGCACATGCAGTACGAGGGCTTCACGCCCGCGGCCGAGCGGCGCTGCCGCGGGGACAGCAGCGAGCTGCTGCGGCAGGAGGCCAACACCCACATCCCGGCCTTCAGCAGCGCGCAGGTGGTCAGCACCTTCAGCCTGCCGCTCCTGCTCTCCGTGAGCAGCGCCCTGCTGGGCGACCAGATCATGAGGTCGAGCTACGAGCTGGTGGTGACCGTGCACCTGCCCTGGTCTCTGGCCAGCGTCAAGGCCAAGGTGCCCATCGTCATCACCAGCATGCCCGCGGACTCCTCCAGCTGCCAGCTGTCCCTCAGCGGAGAGCCAGGACCAGTGAACTAAACGCCCAGACTTCTACATAGTAAAAGCTTTATCTGACTCTACCAGGGCCCGTTGTCTTCTTGTGTGTTTTTTTTTTTTTAATATTTATTTATTTACTTTAGCTGTACACAATGCAATTATTACCTCTTTTAAAACAAAAAGGGGGAAATGCAGGAGCCCTGTTTGGGGATTGACTTGAATTGTGGTTGACTATGAGCCGTGGAGATTTGGGCATTGTCGCCACCCGTAGTCTCACGGGATTTGTTGCGGGATCTCGAGTGACTTGGCCGAAATTGCTGATCGGGTCAGCGCCATTTTAGTGGTGTGTTTGGCGTGTGTTAGTTGTTGTTAGAACCAGAGAGAAAAGTTATCAGAATAAAAAGCTGCTTGTCTCCAGTTTGCTTCTGAAGTTCTTCCCGCGGCTCCGTTGCTCCAAGCGCTTCAGGCGGCAACACTGAGGATCGAACCTGGGCCGTGCATGTGCGAGGCGAGCGCTCTGCCACTGAGCCACAACCCCAGCCCTGTCTTCTTGTTTCGTACTGGGAGTGAACCCAGGGTTGCTGGACCTCTGAGCCACATCCCCTCCTTTCTTATATATTTTATTTAGAGACAGGGTCTCACTGAGTTGCTTAGGGCCTCGCTAAGTTACTGAGGCTGGCTTTGAACAAAAGATCCTCCTGCCTCAGCCTCCCGGGCCACTGAGATTACAGGCCCGCACCACCACGCCCAGCACCAGAAGGCCCCTTGTCTTGCAGGGTAATTCCTTGCTGGGTCCTGGTGGGATACCACCATTTTTCTGCATTCCTGCAGTTTAAAACATACACCTTTTTTGTTTTTGTTTTTTTGGTACCTGGGATTGAACTCAAGGGCACTCGACCACTGGGCCACACCCCCAGCCCTTTTTTGTATCTTATTAGAGGCAGGGTCTCACTGAGTTGCTAAGTGCCTCGCCATTGCTGAGGCTGGCTTTGAACTCACGATCCTCCTGCCTCAGCCTCCCAAGTGCTGGGATGACAGGCGTGTACCACCTCGCCCAGCTCAAGCATACACGGCTTAAGAAAGGTCCTCAGAACATCTGTAGCAATTAGAGAAATGCGAATCAAAACCACACAGAGATTCTATCTCACCCAAGCCAGAATGGCAATTATCAAGGATGGAAGTAACACTAAGTGTTGGCGAGGGTGTGGGGAAAAGGCACATCATATGTTGCTGGTGGGACTGCAAATTGGTGCAACCACTCTGGAAAACATTAGGGAGCTTCTTCAGAAAACTGAGAATAGAACCCAGTATTTGTTTTTTGGGGGTTTTTGGTACCAGGGATTGAACTCAGGGGCACTTGACCATTGAGCCACATCCCCAGCCCTTTTTTGTATTTTATGAGAGACAGGGTCTCACTGAGTTGCTAAGTGCCTCGCCATTGCTGAGGCTGGCTTTGAACTTGAGATCCTCCTGCCTCAGCCTCCCAAGTGCTGGGATTACGGATGTGAGCCACCGCACACATCTAGAACCCACTATTTGACCCAGCTATCCCACTCCTCAGTTTATACCCAAAGGACTTAAAATCAGCATACTACAGTGGTGCAGCCACATCAATGTTTATAGCAGCTTCATTCACAATAGATAAGCTATGGAACCAACCTAGGTGCCCTTCAACAGGTGAGTGGATAAAGAAAATGTGGTATGTTACACAATGGAGTATCAGTCACAGGAAGGACTTTGTGGGCCGGGGCTCAGTGGTGGGGTGCTTGCCTAGCACAGGTGAGGCACTGGGTTAGATTCTCAGCGCCACATAAATAATAAATACATTCATGAAGAAAGAGACTTTATGACTTTTGCTGGTGAATGGGTGGTCTGGAGACGACCGAGCTAAGCGAAATAAGCCTGTCCCAAAAAGGCAAAGGCCGGATGTTGTCTCTGATATGCAGAGGCTAACACTGCACAGGGCCCCAGGGAACAGTAGAAGGTCCCTGGGTGAGACACCCGGCAAGGGAGGGAGGGGGATGGGAACAAGTGAAGGTCACTGTCCTGAGTTCTCGAGTGAACACGCCACCAGTGAGAAGCCACGCTCCCGCGTGTGCGGCACGTCGGATGCACTCAACTGCCACGGAACAGACGAAGCTGCCGGGCGGGGCATGCCCAGGGGTGACGTGCTCACCTGGCACACACAGGCACCCTGGGTGCCACCAAAACAGAAAAAGGACAGACAGACCCCGGGGCGGCCCCGCCTAGCAAGCACAGGCTCCGCCCTCTTCCCCAGCAGTGCAAAGAAAAGGGGAAAAAAGAGCTTTCTTTAACCTGAAATTCAAGTTTCGCAGGGCCCCCTGGATTCTAACCCTAACCCTAAAACAAGGGCAGGCTCTCAGCGTGAGCCTGGCCCCTCATTCCTGTCCCCCAAATCTCCAGCAGGTCATCCTACAGGCCCTTCTGGGCCTGCAAGGGCCTGGCGCAGCAGGGGCGGAGGAGAGGGCCCCACCCTATCCCTCCTCCCCTCTCCGTCCCCCTCTTCCTCTTCATTTCGGGGGTGCTGGGCTTCCTGAGTACCAGGGCATGGTCATCCCTTCTGGGGAATGGCCACCTCCGCGGCGCACCCACTGGGGCAGGGGGACGGGGTCACCACAGGGGCACTGAGCTGCGATGCAGACCTTTTTTTAATTTTGAGACAGGTTCTGGCCACGCTGCCAAGGCCTGGCAAAGCTCCTGCCTCAGCCTCCCGAGTGGCTGGGATGACAGGTGTGGCCCCGGCCGTGGCAGGACAGTCTGAGCGGCTGCGCCGGTCTCATCTCTCACGACCTTTCGGCCGATCTCCGTGTCACCCACAGACGCTTCTGGCTTGCCCCCGACATCAGGGTCCCGGCTGCAGAGCTGCGGTCTCTCTGACCCTGCTGACCTTGTGCGCTCCCCCGGTGCTGGCCGCCCGCCCTCCTGGCCTGCAGGGAGGAGCTCGCCCTACCCACCCCTTCCGGCTTCCTGGTGCCCCTGCAGCGTCCCCTACAGCTGCTGCTTCCTCTTTGCTCCACGCGGCTCCCTTCATTTCTCTGGAGCCACATGTTCCTCCTGCCTCTCCTCAGCTTTTGACTTTTGACTCTGCTTTCTTGAAAGCCCAGGTGCCAGTGCCTCCTCTTCCGGGAAGCCCTCCAGCTGCACCAGGGGAGATCTCAGCCCCCACTCGTCTCCTCTGCGGGGGCTGGACTGTGGAGGATCCCCCAGGGTCACTTCCACAGACACCCAGAGCCCACTGCCCGCTCCTTACCTTCATCCAAAAATGACAAGGGCAGGGGTGTTGGACTTGAGCCGTGGGGTTGTGGGAAATGTTTGCAGTTGCTTTCTCTCTTTTTTTTTTTTTTTTGGTACCAGGGGTAGGACCCAGGGACACTTAACCACTGAGCCACCTCTTTTTGCTTTGAGACAGGGTCTCACTGAGTTGCTTATGGACTCATTAAGTTGTTGAGGCTGACTTTGAACTTGAGATCCTCCTGCCTCAGCCTCCTGAGCTGCTGGGATGATAGGTGTGCACCACAGTGTCCAGCCCTGTCCCACCCAGTAAAATCTGCCTCTGAGACGACTCGAGGTAAGCGTGGCCCACCTCAGTGGTGCACGGCTAGAATGCCCGTGACTTGGGAGACTGAGGCAGGAGGATCATAAGTGTGAGGACAGCCTGGGCAATTTAGGGAGACCCTGTCTCGAAATAAAAAATAAAAATGGCTGGGGATGTAGCTCAGGGGTGAAGTGCCTCTGGGTTCAATCCCCAGCACCAAATACAATAATAAAATGAAATAAAGAATGATTGACGGGGCGGGTGCGGGGCAGAGATGCAGAAAGACAATCATGGAGGTTGCTTGGATCCCTGAGTCACCGTGTGGAGGAGAGCAGTGTGGGTAACTCCGGGTAATTCTGGGTAATTCCGCCCTGCCCTGGACTGTCCCAGACACAAAGAAATGAAGCTCAATGAATGGAAAAGCCAGTGACAGGGGACCGCCTCCTGGGGATAGCTTCCTGTGGGCCTCAGTCTACCCCACGATGCCCCCACCTCAGTACTATTGACATTAGATCCTGGTAGCAAGAAGGCCTCCCCTGGCCCTTCCTCTTGTGCCCCGGCTCCAAGCCAGGTGTGGAAGGCCTCCTGGTCCTTTGGTGGCGACCTCTGAGCAGTGGGCAGACCTCCCCGGTGGTGGAGGACAGTCCTGGGCACAGGAAGGTGTTGAGCAGCCCCCCTGGCGTTTACCCACCAGGAACGCCCCCCCCCCCAGTGCCACGTGCCCCCTGGGGGGCAGAACTGCCCCCTTGAGAGCCACTACTCTACCCTGAACCTATAAGTAGCTACATTTCCGGAGGCCCCTGGACACTTTAGGCACAGGCAGTCGGTGTGGCCCCTGCCAAGCCTGCCCCTCCCCCCCGCTGGCCCGTCCTCCCCTCCACTCCAGTGAAGGCTGCACCCAGGGCCCTCGCAGCCCCTGAGTCTCTGTTGATTTCCAAAATGCTTGGTCACTCTCACCTGTTGCCGTCCTGGTGGACGCACGCCTGCGCATCCCCGGCTCATCTTTGTGTTGGTGCTGAGGATCCAGCCCGGGGCTCACCCGTGCTAGGACAGTGCTCCGCCACTGAGCCCCCCATACTCACTGAGCCCTTCCCACCACCTGGGGTCGCAGGTGGCCTGGCAGCTCCAGGGTGCAGACTTCCTGGGGGAGCCCCTCCCCTGGCCCCCCTACCCGGGTTGCTCTCAGTGGCCTGGTTTAGGAGGAGGGCTGTCTGTGTGTGGCTCTGCCCACGCAGGGGCCGCGCTGGGGTGGGCGTGGCTCAGGCCGGGGGCTCGAGGAGGAGTCCACCTCCATCTCCCCTGGGCCGTGGCCCCTTGCTGGGGGCTTACGGGCTGCTAGGAAGGCCACCAAGGGCGACAGGGCCCAGGAAGCCCAGGGCCACGCGGTGGGTCTCTGACTCCTGTGGTGCATCCCGCACAACAGGGATGTGTCCCAGGGACGTGTCACCACAGGAACATCACAGAGCCCAGTCACAAGTGCCCCTGCGCAAGCCACCTGCACGAACAGGATGGCGGGTCACTAGCCGCAGCCCCTCTTGTCAGTTGAGAGCCTGCTGCTGGCGGGAGGTGGCAGGCCACTCCACCACCTGGAATGACAGCAGAGCTGGGTGACCCAGTGGTTAGTGCCAGCCTAGCAGGCGGGCCGGCCCCAGCGCCACAAGGTAAATAAATGACAATAAAAAGAGCAAATACACAAACTCAGAACAGCTGTTTATTGTCATTACCAAATATCACATTTAGTGCTGTCACTGCAGTTATTTTTTAGGTGCTGGGGATGGGCCCAGGATGCTCTGCCACTGAGCCACATCCCTGGCCCTTTATTCTATTTTGGGACAGGGTCTCACTAAGCTGCTGAGGCTGCCTGGAACTTGCCATCTCATGCCCCAACTGCCTGCGCGGCTGGGTGTCAGGTGTGGCCACCATGGTGCTGCACAGGTCTGTTTGTTGTTTTTTTTTTTGGTACCAGGGATTGAACTCAGGGGCACTTGACCTCTGGGCCACATCCCCAGCCCTTTTTTGTATTTTACTAGAGACAGGGTCTCACTGAGTTGCTAAGGGCCTCGCCACTGCTGAGGCTGGCTTTGAACTCGCGATCCTCCTGCCTCAGCCTCCCAAGTGCTGGGATTACAGGCGTGCGCCACAGCGCCCGGCTCTGTTTGGTTTTTTAAAGGTTTCTTTCTTTTTTTTTTTTAATATATTTATTTATTAGTTGTACACAATGCCTTTATTTATTCTTTTTTTAAAAAATATTTGTTTAGTTATAGATGAACACATAGCATCTTTATTTATTTATTTTTTTAAAACATTTATTTATTTACTTTAGTTGTACACAATGCAATGCATTTATGTTTACGTGGTGCTGAGGATCGAACCCGGGCCGCGCACGTGCGAGGCGAGCGCTCTGCGGCTAAGCCACAACCCCAGCCCCCAGCATCTTTATTTTTATGTGGTGCTGAGGATCGAACCCAGTGCCCCGCACATGTGAGGCAAACACTTTACCACTGAGCTACAGCCCCAGCCCCTTTATTTATTCTTAATGGTGCTGAGGATTGAACCTGGGCCGCGCACGTGCTAGGTGAGCGCTCTACCGCTGAGCCACAACCCCAGCCCTTTTTTTTTTTTTTTAATATTTTTATTTATTTGCTTTTAGTTGTACACAATGCGTAATGCGTTTTATTCAATGCGTTTTATTTGTATGTGGTGCTGAGGATCGAACCCGGGTCGCCCACATACTAGGCGAGCGCTCTACCGCTGAGCCACAATCCCAGCCCCTCCCCAGCCCTTTTTTATACTTTATTAGAGACAGGGTCTCACTGAGTTGCTAAGTGCCTCGCCATTGCTGAGGCTGGCTTTGAACTCAAGATCCTCCTGCCTCAGTCTCCCAAGGGCTGGGATTACAGGCGTGCGCCCCCACGCCCGGCTTCAACCCCAGCCCTTTTAAAGGTTTCTTTATTTTTATATTTTTGGCTGTAGGTGGACAACACCTTTATTTCATTCTATTTATTTTCGTGTGGTGCTGAGGATGGAGCCCGGTGCCCACAGGTGCCCGCCCAGCCCCACACCTGTGTTCTGACCGCGCTGGTCTCTCTCTGCCTGAGCACGGAGGCGTGCTGGAGCCAGGCCGTCACTCTGGGGGTGGTGGCTTCCCTGGGCACTGCAGGGCTGAGCCACCAGGCAGGAGTTCCCACCTGAGTCCCCAGACCTGGCCTTGGGCGTCCGGGAGGTGAGGCAGGATGGCCCTGGCGGGGAGCGGCTCGGAGGCCTCGGTGGAGGGGAACCGGTTCTGCCGAGAGCCTGGGCCGGCCTGTTCCTGTCTCTAGCTGCCCGCTGGGGAAGGCGCTGGACTGGGTGGCGGGTGCACACAATGGCCGCTGCCCAGGGGGACTTCTGGGGGGTTCTGGCCAGCTCGGCAGCCCCAGCAGCAGGCCCTGCCCTGCCCACAGCTGCCGCCCTCAAGGCCCGTGGGCAGGCAGGCGTTGGGGACACTTCCTGTGTGGCAGCCGCACCAGGTGGGCCAACGGGAGGGCACAGCTGGGTGCCGCTTCCTGCCCCTGGAGGGGCCACGCGCCCCTGCGCCCACCCCAGGACGACCTCAAGGGCAAACAAAGCCACCGCAGCAGCTGCAGCCTCTGCTCCCGGGACCAGGACAGGCAGGGGCAGCAGCTGCCACCACAGGGCCCGCCCCCTGGGAATGTCCACCCCCACCCCCGCAGCCACCTCCGGCATTCCAGCCCCAAGGGGTGACCGCCTCCAGAAATGACCCTCCCCGGTGGCGGCAGGAGCTGCAGGGCCCCCGGCCGCTCCAGGTGGCCAGTCCTGGCCAGAGCCCTGGGCCCAAGCTGCCCCCAATTCTTACCTCAAGTAACTGTTTTGGGGGGGGCGAGGCTGGTTGCCGGGACAACAGCCCCCCACCTCCGCCTGGGGACAAAGGGGCAGCTGGGTGAGCCAAGGACGGCGGGTTCCCTCCCCGCCAACGTGACAGGCACATCCTGGCCGCTGGCACTCAGAGGGCCCTGCCCAGAGCCGCTGGCCAGGCCACCCTGGACAAGGCTGCTCAGTGCCAGGTGCCGGGGGCGGCCGCGGCCCCATGGGGCTTCCTTCCCGGCCAGCGGCCTCCGGGCTTCCAGCGCCCTCTCTCAAGGGCCAGGCGGCCACCAAGGGCCAGGCCTGCAGCACGCGCTCAGAGCTGGAGCCGGGCCGGGGCCTCTCGCCAGGCCTGGGGTGACCTAAGCGCTGCCCAGAGACCTGAGCCAGCGCGACCCCCTGCCCTGGAAGGGGCTGAGGAGGGGACAGAGGGCCCCAGACCGCTCCCATCCCCCACGCCCGCCAACAGCGGCGCCTCCCGAGGGCAGCGGGCGGCTGGCGCCAGAGGCCGGGCGGGCGGGCCTGCATGTGAAAAGACCCCCGGCTTCCCGGGGCGAGAGGGGGCGCATGGCCAAGGGCCGCCCTGCAGCTGCAGCCACCTGGCGGGGCCTGGGCCAGCGCTGGCCGGCGGGCGGCCGGGGAGGGGCGCTCAGGACGGCTCGGGTCAGAAGCACTCACTGTGCGCAGGGTCAGAAGCACTCACTGTGCGCAGGGTCAGAAGCACTCACTGTGCGCAGGGTCAGAAGCACTCACTGTGCGCAGGCGGGCACCGTGGCCCCGCCAGCAGCGCTGAGGCGGCCAGGACTCAAGGCCTCGCAGCCCCGGGCAGGCCTCAGAGTGGACCCCAGAGAGGGCCGGGTGCGGGGTGCGGGGTGCCGGGTGCGGGGTGCGGCGCAGCCTCCAGTGCAAACACCCCCAAAGAGCCTCCACTGCGCCTGAGGTCCCCGTGAGCCCCCGAGGTCCCCTTGAGCCCCTGAGGTCCCCGTGAGCCCTTGAGGTCCCCTTGAGCCCCTGAGGTCCCCGTGAGCCCCTGAGGTCCCCGTGAGCCCCTGTGGTCCCCTTGAGCCCCTGAGGTCCCCGTGAGCCCCTGAGGTCCCCTTGAGCCCCCGAGGTCCCCTTGAGCCCGTGAGGTCCCCGTGAACCCCCGAGGTCCCCTTGCACCCCTGAGGTCCCCGTGAGCCCCCGAGGTCCCCTTGAGCCCCCGAGGTCCCCTTGAGCCCCCGAGGTCCCCGTGAACCCCCGAGGTCCCCTTGCACCCCCGAGGTCCCCGTGAGCCCCCGAGGTCCCCGTGAGCCCCCGAGGTCCCCGTGAGCCCTTGAGGTCCCCTTGAGCCCCCGAGGTCCCCTTGAGCCCCTGAGGTCCCCCGTGAACCCCCGAGGTCCCCTTGAGCCCCTGAGGTCCCCGTGAACCCCCGAGGTCCCCTTGAACCCCTGAGGTCCCCGTGAGCCCCCGAGGTCCCCGTGAGCCCCCGAGGTCCCCTTGAGCCCCCGAGGTCCCCGTGAGCCCTTGAGGTCCCCTTGAGCCCCTGAGGTCCCCGTGAGCCCTTGAGGTCCCCTTGAGCCCCTGAGGTCCCCTGGAGCCCCTGAGGTCCCCGTGAGCCCCTGAGGTCCCCGTGAGCCCCTGAGGTCCCCTTGAGCCCCTGAGGTCCCCGTGAGCCCCTGAGGTCCCCGTGAGCCCTTGAGGTCCCCTTGAGCCCCTGAGGTCCCCGTGAGCCCTTGAGGTCCCCTTGAGCCCCTGAGGTCCCCGTGAGCCCCTGAGGTCCCCGTAAGCCCCTGAGGTCCCCATGAGCCCCGAGCTCTGTGTTTGTGGCCCACCTCCCACCTAGGCGGGGCTGTGGGAGGCTCCCCAACTTGCTCCCACTGTGGGTCTCTGCCCCGGGCGGCCCTGCTGCCTGCACCAGCCTGTCCTGTCCACCCTCCCTCCCTGGGCTCCCAGTCCCACCCCTCAGGCCCTGCCCCTGCAGACCAGGCCCGGCCACCCCTGTCAGTCCCTGCACCTCCCAGGTCCCAGCCCTTCCTTAGGAGAGCCGGAAGTCCCTCCTGTACTCTGCCCACTACTTCTGTGATGAAGCCCCAGCCCTGCTCCGGCAGCCCCGGCCCCCTCCTCCGCGGCTCTGAGCTGTGGTTTCACAGGTGTCTGGGGCTTGCCCAGGTGCCCACCACGGCCCTGCCCGCAGCTACCTGAAGGGCAGAGTCAAGCCCTCCATGTGCACACAGGCTAGGCCTGCCTCAGGGCCTTTGCATGAGCTGTGACTGTCCCTGGCCCAGACCACGTTGCCCCAGAGACACTAGGTTCAGTGCCTCCCTGCCCAGGCCTCGGCGAGGTCTCCCTTGTTTGAGCCACCCTGAGGCCTGCCCTCCCCGCTCAGAGGGGCCTGGGGAGCAGTACCTACACGTGGGAGCGTGGGGGGCCTGGGGTGTCCTGTGCTGGCCCCTCCCCTCACCCCCTCTTTGCCATACCTTGTCTTCAGGCAAGGCGGAGCAGGTGGGCTCCCTCTCCTCCCCCAGGTTCCCATCCTCCAGCCTCCACCCCTCTGACCCTTCACCTACACAGCAGCCCAGGAAATCTTGCCAATGCTCCAACCTGCCCTTGCCACTCTAGCTCCATAACCTTCAGTGGCTCCCCAGTGCCCTCAGACTGTGGCTCCCTGGCCCTTGCCAACTGCTTGCAGCGCTCTCTGCTCCCTGCCTCCCCCCCACTTCTGCCCTCACCCTGACTCTGCACCTCTGCATCCTCGGTTCCCCTGTCAGGAACGCTGTTCCGCGCCTTTCCTACCCCAGCCCTGCTTATTTCTAGGCCTGGGAGGAGAGGTGGCCCCCGCCCGGGCCAGAGGGCAGACGGAAGGACACCTGGGCTAGGGAGGGGCCCATCCAGGACAGAGGCGCCACCTTGTGGCACAGCAGGCCCTGCCTCTCCTTCTCCGCTCCAGGGGAGGACTGGGTGGCCTTCACAGCCAGCCTGTGGGAAGCGGCTGGGTGGGGGAGGAGAGAAGAGGAGACAGCCTCAGAACCCACCACCGCGGCCTGACCGCTCAGGCACACCCGGGGCTGTGGCGCTCTGCTGTGTGATGCTGCATATGTTACCTGCCTCTCTGATCCTCATTCAACAAGCTGCTGAATCACCTAATGGAGTAGCTCAGGAAGCCACTGTGGAGGCCGGGAGCGGCCAGGGTGGGAGGTGTCCTTAGGGAGCCTGCCACGCTGGGGAGGTGACCTGGGAAGGTGACCAAGCCTCCGCGAAGAGTAGGCCCCAGCAGAGGACCGGCACACTCGGCACTAAGAGAAGCAAAACACTGCTACAGCCGTGCCCAGCGAAATCTGAATTTCATATGGAAAGTGAATAATGTCCAAGTGTAAACATCTCCTCGATATTTTGTGGGGTACACTCAGGCCCCGGAAATGCGCTTATTGTCCCCCTGAAATTCAGATGTACTGGGCCTCCCAGTCTCCAGCCCCAGCGTGGAGCAGTCTGGGGGGCAGCAGGGAAGGCCCTGGGGGGCAGCAGGGCTGGAGGGGGTTCTGGTTGGAGCCGGGCCGGCCAGTCAAGGACCCTGCCCTCCCCCACTCGCACACATGCGCAGGGACAGGTGCCCCTGACCAGTTCCACAGGACAAGGGCTGGTGAGGAGGCTGGGGCCCACCACACCCTGGGCCCTGAACCATCCGCCCCCAAGCGCGGCTCCCTGCTGCACCCCTCTCCCTCCACGCGAGGCCCCGCCGCTATCCTGAGATGGGGGAAGATCGCCAGGCTGTATTTCCCAAGTCATAACTGGGTCACAGTCCCCTAGGCCAGAGGTATTCAGTCCCCGGAAAGCCAAGGCTATCAGGCAAGCCTCCCAGTGACCTTCGAGCTCCCAGACCTTGAAAGTGCCACTCCACCACTCTGAGCCCTCCCTGGTTCCCCTCCTCCGGCCCCTCCAGCTCCTCACCTGCCCCAGGGCCTTTGCACTGCTGTGCCCTCTGCCAGGCCCTCTGCCAGGCATGCCTTCCTTCCCCACCTCTGGGGTTCCTCCAGAACCTGCCTTCCAGGAAGGGCTCACTATCACCTGACTCCTGATCAGGTCACAAGCTTATCTGGTTTATTGTCCTTTCTCCCACTCGGCGCTGAGTGTCACTAGGGCTGGGCTTTTGATCTGTGTTCCTGACTAGGCCCCTGGCCCCAGCACCCAGATTCCAGGAATGTGGCTGAATGAAGGGAGGAGCGGGAAGGGCCCAGCCGCAGGTGGGGACTTACATTGGGATGTTCTGGTTCTGCGGCCCAGTGGTCACCCTTGCTCAGCGAGCCTGAGGCCCGGGCACCGTCCCAGGCCTGCAACAAAAGCCAGCAAAGCCCAGTTTCTGGGTGTCCCACGGTCACAAGGTGCCACCGGCCACCATATCCATGAGGCAGAGTCCTAGAACCTTCCATCCCAGTGTCACAGATAGGTCTACTGCACATGCTGCGCTGACCTTGTCCCAAACAAGGCACGCGGGTCGCCAACCCCCCCTTGCTCTTCTGAAGGCTCCCGCAACACATGTGATAGCCCAGTGGCGGGCCCAGGGCCTGGCCCGGGGACGAGCTGGTGTTTGTGACAGCAGTTTTCTGAGAGGCAGGACACTCTCGGTCTCAAGTTCCAGATCTTGGAGGAGCTCCAGGGAGTCCCCAAGTGGGTCTCCTCCTTCCCGCAGGGCTGCCACTCCCTCAGCCGGGCAATCACCTCCCACCTAGCCCTGTGGCCTTCCTTGGTTCACAGACTTGGGTCACAGCAAAGGAGACTGAACCCAGGGGTGCTTTGCCACTTAACTACACCCCCAGATCTTTTCTAAAATTTTCATTTTGGGCTGGGGTTGTGGCTCAGCGGCAGAGCGCTCGCATCGCATGTGCGCGGCCCGGGTTCGATCCTCAGCACCACGTAAACATGGATGCATTCATTGTGTACAACTAAAGCAAATAAATAAATATTAAAAAAAAAAAAAAAGAATATCTAGGGGAGCCAGGCGTGGTGGCCACGCCTGTCATCCCAGCACTTGGGAGGCTGAGGCAGGAGGATCGCGAGTTCAAAGCCAGCCTCAGCCATGGCGAGGCACTTAGCAACTCAGTGAGACCCTGTCTCTAATAAAAATACAAAAAAGGGCTGGGGATGTGGCCCAGGGGTCAAGTGTCCCTGAGTTCAATCCCTGGTACAAAAAAAAAAAAAAAAAAAAAAAAAAATATCTAGGGGAAAGGGGAAATCCAAGTGGCATAGCTTCAGGAAGCGGTTGATCCAGGAGTCAGAGAGCCCCGAGCCTGGACCTGCACTGCCCTTGGCTGACGGTCTCTGGGCTTCCGAAATCTCATCTGTTAAATGGGGGATAATGAAGGGACAACAGCGTTGGGAGAATTAAGAGGCTCCATTGGGGCTGAGCAGGCAGGAAACTCGTGGCTGGGTAGGACATCACCCTGGCGCCCAGGGAGGAGGGCGTGGCCCCCGAGAGCTGAGGACCTCACAAAACCATCCCTGGGGACCTCTGGGGAAATTGGGGACTCGGGACCCCGGCAGCGCGCCGTGGTTCTCACTCACCTGCCCGGGCTGAGTTCATCGAGCCCCCAGGCGAGGAGGGGGCGCCCCTTTTCGGGGTCCCGGCGTGGCACAAGCGCGCCACCCGGCTCCAGGGGCAGGGCGGGGTCCTACGGGACCTCGTGAGTGGCCACCGCTACCGCCCCCCCCCGTTGCAAGGGCAGGGCGGGGCCAGGGCCAGGGCGGGGCCAGGGGCGGGGCGGGGTGCCCCGCCCTGATTGGCCCTCGCCGCCGGGCCCGCCCCGTGGGTGGAGCCCGCGCCCCGCCCGCGGCCCGCCGAGTCCGAGTGCTGGCCGAGCGCAGGACGTCCCGGGACCGGACCGCGGTGAGCAGGGGCGGCCGGGCGGGGGCGCGGGCCGGGCCTTCCCGGGAGGGGGCTGCGGGCCGGGCCGGGCACCCCCTGCCCGCAGGAAAGCCCAGCTCCGGACGGGCAGACCCGCCAACTCTTCTCTGACCCGGGCTCCTGAGGGGCCAGCGGTGGGCCAGTCCTCGCCCGCCCCAGGACGCCCGAGACTTTGGAAGCCGGGCTTCGCCGCGCGGGTGCGCCGGGGCTCCGCCCTCCTCCCGGGTCTTCAGGACCCCCGGGCGGGCACCGGGGGTGTCCGCGGGCCTCGCGAGGCCGCTCTCTGGCAAAGGGCGTGGCCAGCGGTCGGCCGCCCCGCCCGGCCCTGGCTGGCGCTGGCGGAGCGGGTCGGGGCACGTTCCCCTGGAAGGTGCGTCTGCCCGGGCTCCGGTCGGTGCGGGCCGGGACCGGGTCCTCCGGAGTCTCCTCTGTCCGCTCTCCAGCCTGCCCGCGGCCGCTGGCGGCCCTGGGTCTTTGGGCCAGGCCCTAAATGAGGAAGCGGAGGTCTGGAGCCGCTCTCTCCCTGGCGGGCAGGACACTGAGCCCTAGGTCGGTAGTGGTGCTGTGGCCAGGAGGGCTGGAAGGAGGAGGAGCGGGAGAAGCAGCCCAGTCCTAAGCAGGACTTGGGGGTGAGAACAGCGGATCTAGGTCCGACACCCCCACCCCGTCTCCCGCTAGGGGCTTTGTAACCCCGGAGCGGGGAGGGGGCCGTGGTCCGAGTGAGGCCATCTGGTGATCTGGGCCATAAAAACCTAGCACACCTGTGGCTCAGGTGCCACCTGGGCAGTGTGCTGGGACCTACCTTGGGACCCCGTCCTCTCCTGCCCCGACCTGATTGAGCTGAGGTGGGGATCAGGCATGGCCTCTCACTTTTAAAAACTTATTTTTTTTGTTTGCGGGGGGAGCGCTAGGGATGGAGCCCAGGGCCTTGAGCGTGGAGGCAGGTGCTTTACCATGGGCTGCACCCCCAGCCCAGCCACCTGATCCTCCCTCCTCCCTGAAGGGTGGCCACTGTTAATTTCCCTGTCTCTAAATTTCCGTGCAGAGCAAGCAAGGCATTTTGCACTATTCAAAACCTGTTGTCTCTTAACGGTGCCCGTTAGCCGCCGCACCGAGCGTGTGCTTTATTTTTACTTGATCCCCTTCTGCTGGGCATCTAGGTTGTTTCTGACGTTATCCAGTGGCCCACACAGGCACTCCTGCCTCTGGCCAGGTGGCAGAGCAGGTGAGGGTCTTTCTGGGCTAAAGGGAGAAGGGCCATGGAGCCTGACAGCAGCGGGCAGTCGCCCTGGCCAGAGGCTCCGGAGCAGTCCCACCTCCTGGACAGCGGGTGATGCAAGCAAACCTCGAGGGGCTGCTTTTCCAGGTGTGGCCCAGGAAGCTGCTGCACGGCCAGTACCTGGGAGCTGTCAGAAACGCAGCCGCGCAGGGTGTGGCTCAGTGGTTAGCACTTGCCTGGCTTGGTGGCCCTGTGTTCACCCCAGCAAAGAAAAAAGGAACCCAGGGTCAGGTGGGCACCTTGGACCCGAGCGCGGCTGACTAAGCACTGCTGATAAGCGAGGCCCGCAGGCCACCCTCCTGCTCTAAGGGACGAGGACGGGGTGCAGGCGGCGGCCGGGGCTCGCCCTCACAGTCTGCTCTGGTCACAGACAGCATGTCTGCCAACGGCTCGGGGACAGAGGCGGCTGCTGACACCCAGGTGACTGCGGAGGAACCAGGACAACAGGTGAGGGAGGGCGGGGCTCCTGAGGTCAGCAGCTGCCCCTCAGGTGGGTGCCCACCACCCGGGTGTCCCCGCTGTGGGGGACCTGGGACTCTGGGGAAGCCCTGGGGGGCACCATCTGAGGCCCCCTGCCCCTCCCTCAGCCAAGCTGCCCCTGCCAGAAGGTTCCCTGGGGCACCCCTGGGAGGAAGTGGGTCCCTAGTCCGCCCCCCACTCCTGCTGGGGACGGGAGCCCCGCAGGCGCTGGGCAAGGCCATCCCCAGGCTCTGAGCTTAGCAGGTTCAAGGAGGCAGGTGGCGAGTGGCCGCCCCGTTGGAGTGCAGGTGCGGCACGATCTCCCCTGAATACCCCCCAGAGTCCTGCTCAAGCCTGCCTAGAGGCCCCCTTCCCCAAGAAGCCCCCGCGGTGTCGCCAGCACACCCCCTTAGTGGACGCTCACTGGTCACCTGGCCCAACGTGCCCTTGGCTTGCGTCAGAGGTCAGCCCCTGTCTGTCGAGGGCCCTGCAGTGGACTCAGCTCGGTGGGGTGTTAGAGTATGTCCCCGCGGCCCACCTGCTCAGCCATAGCTCCTGTAAATGCAGAGGCACGATGGTTGCCAATAAAACTTTATCTGTGAAGCCAGGCCGCCTGGGCGTCACTCAGCTACTCAGGCCTGAAGCCCTGGCACAGGCTACTCGGATGGGCGTGAGGACGTGGTACACTGTGACAGGCACCAGACACGGACAGACACGCGCCAGGACCCACCCGCGGGGGTCCCTGGACTCTCAGACGAGAGACAGGAAGCAGCTGGAAGGGGGCCGTGTGAGTGGGCGGAGCTCAGGTGCTCCCCTTTAGTCACTCCTGTTTACCAAATCTGGAGACCCCGACTCCGACCCATGCTCGTGTGGTGGCCTGGAAGGCATCAGTCAGGGGACCACGAGGACCCCCTTGGGCGAAGCTGTGCAGGAGCAAGTTCATGGACAGCAGGGTCAGAGGGGTGGACAGGTCCAACAGGCCAGTGATGGCCTTCGAGCTGCAGTTCTGATGCCCATGGTTGGTGTCCACTCCATGACGGAGGGACAGTGGTGATCTCCTGCCTTGTCACTGCCTGGGCGTGGCTGGGGGTGGACGTTGCAGTAAACCAATTAAACAGGAAGCTCCAGTTCCTGTCTTGGGGGGCGCCAGGTGCCCGGTGCGGGAGGGCTGGGCCAGCGTCAAGCACCTGGGGCTCCGTCCCCAGCCTGGCCACCTGAGAAGCCCGCCTGAGCTGCCCCTCGCCCCGCAGCCCAGCGTGGTGGGCCGGGTGGCCAGCATGCCCCTCGTCAGCTCCACCTGCGACATGGTGTCGGCCGCCTACGCCTCCACCAAGGAGTACCACCCGCACATCAAGACCGTCTGCGATGCGGCCGAGAAGGGCGTCAAGACCCTCACGGCGGCCGCAGTCAGCGGGGCCCAGCCCATCCTGTCCAAGCTGGAGCCCCAGAGTGAGTGACACCTGGGAACGTCCCCCCAGGCCACCCTGGTGACCTTCCCAGGCCCCCGGGGACAGTGACAGTGGACTTGTGCTTTGTGCCTCCTGCAGTTGCGTCAGCCAGCGAGTACGCACACAGGGGCCTGGACCGGCTGGAGGAGAGGCTGCCCGTCCTGCAGCAGCCCACGGAGAAGGTGAGCCGCGGGGCGCCGCGGGAGCCCTGGGCCTGTGCTCTGGGGTCCCAGCCTCCCTAGCAGAGGCCAGAGTCGAGACCCACAGCCCCACTTTGCCCAGAGCAAAAACCACCCAACTCGCTGGCTTCACCCCAGCCACATCAGCCTCTGTCCCCTCAGGACTGTGTCCCTAGAGGTATAAGGCACAGTTTAGATTTGGGGACGTAGTGATGGAAACAGCGCCTGTCCTCACGAGAGGAAGCTTGGCGCGGGGGAGGCAGATAGAATCGATAGGCCCACCTGGGCCCTGCCCCAGGGCCTTTGCACAGCTTCATTTTTTGCGGGGTAGGGATACCAGGGATCAAACCCAGGGCACTCAACCACTGGGCCACATCCCCAGCCCTTTTGTGTATTTTATTAGAGACAGGGTCTCACTGAGTTGCTAAGTGCCTCACCATGGCTGAGGCTGGCTTTGAACTCGCGATCCTCCAGCCTCAGCCTCCCAAGTGCTGGGATTACAGGTGTGCGCCACCGCGCCGGGTGCCCTTTGTATTTTTTATTTAGAGACAGGGTCTCGCTAAGTTGCTGAGGCTGGCTTTGAACTCGGGATCCTCCTGCCTCAGCCTCGCGAGCTGCTGGGATTACAGGTGTGCGCCACCGTGCTCGGCTCCCCGTTGCACATTTTCCGAAGTCTCTGGTCCCCAGAGGCCTTCTCTTCCACTTGAAGAAGGTCCTGGCGCTTCGCCAGTGGCCCGCAGACTTTGTTGCTGCGTCTTTTCTGTCCCTGCCGTCCATCGCGGGAACCGCCAGCCACACTCCCTGGTTGAGCCCTTGGGACGTGGTTTCTGCCACCCAGGAAATGGGTTCCTGATTTTAAGTGCCTGTTCAGTGACGTGTGGCTACTGGTGGCACCCAGGTGGCCTGGTCCCGTCAGTGGCACTGTGGGCTTTTCCTGCTCAGCAGCTGTTCCAAGATGTGACTAGATGAGGCCACAGGGTCCCCCACTGGACACAGAGCCATGTCTTCAGACGCGTGTGCTGCAGCCGTCCCCCTTAGCTCCAGAGCGTTCCATCGTCCCGTGGACCCCGCGTCCCTAAGCGTCCCCTGCTCACCTTCCCACGCGACGCCCTGCCCTGTGACCCCGAGGCCACGTCCATCTCTGGGCTTCCCTGTCACTGGTCACATGCTGTGGCCTGTGCGTCTGGCTCTCACTGATCACCAGGTCCCCAGGCCTGTGCACCTGCAGAGGGGTCAGCGTGACCTTCCTGGTGGCTGAGGGACATCCTGCCGTGCCCACGGGCCCCATTTTCTCACCGTGCTTCTGTGGACGGCCCCTTGTTGTCCCACCTCTTGGCTCTTACGCAATGTGAACATTTGGGTACAGTCACACTCATTTTCAACACACTTTGGATGGCCGGGCGCAGTGGCCTCGCCGGTCATCCCAGCACTTTGGGAGGCTGAGGCAGGAGGATCGCGAGTTCAAAGCCAGCCTCAGCAACTTAGCGAGGCCCTGATCAACTCAGTGAGACCCTGTCTCTAAATAAAATACAAAATAGGGCTGGGGTGTGGCTCAGTGGTCGAGAGCCCCTGAGCTCAAGCCCAGTGCCCAAACCCACTTCGTATAGCGTGACACCTGACGGCTGCCCCTCGTCCCCGCCCCTGGGCAGGAGCTCCTCCCTGGAGCCCGTCCCCCACCCCAGCGTCCTGAGGTTTTCCACTGTGACTACCTGTGTATACATGCAGTGCACTTGTCTGCTTCCTTCTGACCACCTGCTGTATACCAGACACTGCGCCTCGGGCACACTTCAGCTCGCTGTGGCTAGGGGAGGCCATCCCGGGGACAGCACAGCAGGCGTCCGACCCCTGCCAGCCTCACAGTGCCCTGTGGGACGTGGCTGGCGGCTCCTGCCTGGCGGGAGGTCCGGTGGCAGCTGCCGAGGCCCAGCACCAGAGCAGACCCCGGGGCCTGTCCCAGCCGGCGCAGGCACTGTCCCTCCCACTGATAGCAGCATTCCCTCTGCTGTCCTTGGGGCCAGTGTCCCTTCTGTTTATAGAAGGGAGGGAGGAGCGCAGGGTCAAGTTCCCCAAGGTCGTCCAGCAGAGCAGCTGCTCCCGCTCCAGGCCCCACGAGGTGGACTTTCCTCTGGGGAGCAGTGACTGTCCCAGGGCCCCTGGGGCAGGCGGGCGGCCAGTGCTGGGACGTGAACCTGGGCCAGCCCGAGAACCGTGCACTCGGCCAGCACGGTGCCCAGGTAGCCCTCACCATGAGCCCTGCCGCAAGACGTCCAGGAGGCCGGGAGAGGGGCAGCGACAGGAGGCGGGCAGGTGGCTGGGCAGGGTCATCGGCTGGGGAGAGTCCTCTGCGTGGAGGTGTGCGTGGGACACAGATTGCGGGCAGCTCAGAGTGGGGCGCTTGCTACCCAGCACCTCAGGAACAAGAACTAACGGGACTGAGAGCGGTCACCCCCAGCCTCCACTCAGGGTGAGCCCTGGGCGGGCCCCGGCCCTTGGCCTGCTGTGGACAATAAAGTTTTTTTTTTTTTGTTTTTGTTTTTGGTACCGGGGATTGAACTCAGGGGCACTCGACCACTGGGCCACCTCCCCGGCCCTTTTTTTGTATTTTATTAGAGACAGGGTCTCACTGAGTTGCTAAGTGCCTCGCCATGGCTGAGGCTGGCTTTGAACTCGCGATCCTCCTGCCTCAGCCTCCCCAGTGCTGGGATTACGGGCGTGCGCCACCGCGCCCGGCTCAATAAAGTTTTATTGGCACGTGGCCACGCCCACTCACTCACACACCCAGGATTGCTTTCTCTGTGGGGGGCAGAGCTGAGTGGTGCAGAGCCACCTGCTGGCCCTGCACAGTGAGGGTGGGTGACCGGTGACCCGTGGAGCCCTGCCAGGGTCCAGCCAAGGTCTGCCCTTAGCACAGGCAGCCGGGCACCCCTGGCCCCACTCCTGCAGGAGGGGCCGCCTGCGCCCTGGGGCTGGCCGCTGGCTGGGCTGACCCGCGTGGGGCTGCCGGGCCCCCGGGGGCGCTGGGTGCCCTACACAGCCCCACCCCCAGGGAGTGGACGCTTGAGGGCCTCGTGGGCGGAGGAGACGCTGATGGTGGTCTGTCCCCTAGGTCTTGGCGGAGACCAAGGAACTCGTGTCGTCCAGGGTGTCCGGGGCCCGGGAAATGGTGTCCGACACTGTGTCAAGCGCCAAGGACGCCGTGGCCACCCGTGTGGCGGGGGCAGTGGACGTGACCCGCGGGGCCGTGCAGAGCGGCGTGGACATGACCAAATCCGTGGTGACCAGTGGTGTCCACTCGGTCATGGGCTCCCGCGTGGGACAGATGGTGCTGAGCGGGGTGGACACGGTGCTGGGCAGGTCGGAGGAGTGGATGGACAACCACCTGCCCATGACGGATGAGGAGCTAGGTGAGTGTGGCCGCGGTCGGGGCCTCCTCAGCAGCCTGTCACCTGCAGCCACCTGGGCTCACCGCTGCCTTCCCTGCAGTAGCCACCAGAGGGCAGCGTGAGCACTGAGTCAGGCCCTCCCTCTGCCCACAGCCCTCTATGGCTCCCACCTCCCTTGGGGTCAAAGCTCAAGCTTCCCTGTGGCCCTCGGCCCCTGCCCCATCCCCTCCCTGTCCCCCCCCATCTGCTGCTCGCCTGGCTCCAGGTCCGTCCCCGCTGCCTCCCTTTGCCCTGACAGGCCGCTCCCTCCGCCCATCTGGCCCCAACTGAAGTCCACCTTGGAGGCCTGCCCGCCCCGCCCCATCTGCTTTCTTCAACTTGCTCTCGGTGTGCTGAGCTGGGACCACCGCGAGTGCCCAAAGCCTGGGGTACAGCTGGCACTCGGTGACAATTTTTGTCTCTTTTGTGCTGCTGGGGACGGAGCCAGGGCCTCCCGTAGGCCAGGCAAGTGCTGACCCCTGGAGCCTCCCCCGCCCTCCATGGACGCTCCAGGGGCTGGAGTGCCTGGGGGAGGGGCAGAGCAGGGGCACAGCACAGAGGCTGCGTTTTGTTTGTTTTGGGGTTTTGTGTTTTGGTGGCAGGGATTGAACCCAGGGGTGTCCCATCACTGAGCCACACCCCCAGCCCTTTTTATTTTTTTATTTTGAGACAGGGCCTCGATAAATTGCTTAGAGCCTCATTAATTTGCTCAGGCTGGCCTCAAACTTGGGATCCTCCTGCCTCAGCCTCCTGAGCTGCTGGGATTACTGGTGTGGCCACAGGAGGAACGTTTTTATAGGCTTTTTTCCTTTGTGGTGCTGGGGACGGAGCCAGGGCCTCCCGCAGGCCAGGCAAGCGCTCCACCACCCGCTGCACCCTCTGGGGTGGATGTATTCTAGGATCCCAGCACCTGCAGTGCCGGGCCCCGCCTGGACTTGGGGACATGCCCTACCTCTGGTTGGAGCAGTGGGTGACTGCGGGGGACAGCGTGTAGGGGAGTGGGACGCAGTGGGGGGGCGGGGGCTTTGGATGCCCCCTGGAGGCGGGAGGCAGCCCCAGGCCTAGGTCCTGGGTGGCCAGAGCAGGGGCTCAGAGGCCTTGTCGGTGGTGGCCTGGGTAGGAGGGGCAGAGCCGGGCTGGGTGGCAGGTCTTGAGCACGCGGGCGGCGACCTGGCCCCAAGGCTCAGACCCCATCCCCTTGCTTGGGAGTGTCCTGAGCCCTGTGGTTGGAGCCGCGTCTCCTCCCCTCGCCCAGGGCACCTCCCTGTGCCAGGGCCGCTGCCTTTCCCCGGCGCCCGCTGGCCCAAGAAACAAAGCTGCTTTCACCATCCATAGCAGGGCTCCTGGCTGGGCTCCGGGGCCACAGGACGGAGGGGGCAGGGCCCAGCCTGGCGAGGCTGTGTTTGTGAGCCTGCCCTGGTGCGCCCGGGCGCTCCCGCCTCAAGACGCAGGCTCTCCTTCCTGCTGCCTGTGGCTGGCCCCGCGCTGGTGGCTTTGGTTTTCTTTTTCATGCTTATTTGTAGTTTTTTACAGACACGTATATATCCACATACGTGTTTGTCGTTTTTTCTTTTTTAAACCCAGGGGCCCTGTGCCAGAACTGGGGATTAAACCCAGGGGCCCTGTGCCACTGAGCTGTAGCCCAGCCCTTATTTTTTTTTTTTTTTTATATTTATTTATTTGCTTTAGTTGTACACAATGCGTTTATTTGTACGTGGTGCTGAGGATCGAACCCGGGCCGCGCACGTGCTAGGCGAGCGCTCTACCGCTGAGCCACAACCCCAGCCCTGAGCCACAACCCCAGCCCCAGCCCTTATTTTTTTATAGGTATAGATGGACAACATGCCTTTATTTATTTATTTAATCATTTATTTATTTATTTTTTGGTACCGGGGGGATTGAACTCAGGGGCACTCGACCACTGGGCCACGTCCCCAGCCCTTTTTGTATTTTATTAGAGACAGGGTCTCATTGAGTTGCCAAGTGCCTCACCATTGCTGAGGCTGGCTTTGAACTCGCGATCCTCCTGCCTCAGCCTCCCGAGTGCTGGGAATGCAGGCGTGGCCACCGCGCCCGGCTCTATTTATTTTTATGTGGTGCTGAGGATCCAACCCAGTGCCTGCGTGCGAGGCAAGCGCTCTACCACTGAGGCTACCCACCAGAGTTGTTGCGGTGTAGGGAGCATGCGTGTGGAGCGCCTGGTCCGTCCCCGGGGTGGCCCCTGTGACCAGCCCCCTGCTTGCGGGGGGATATTCGGTCTCTGAACCGGGAGGCAGGGGCTGCAGCCCGGCGGGTTCCTCTGCGTGGACTGAACCGCCCGCAGCTCAAAGATGTGGGAACACACCTTTGGGTCTACACCAAACAGGCACACGTGTCCTTGTCCTCGGTCCCCAAAGGACACGGCCTGGCCACTGTGTGGGCAGCGCGGAGGCGTCGCGAGCCCCTGGGGCGGGCACGTCCGCGGGGCTCCGCGGGTGCCAGGCTACGCGGGGACTCCAGCATCCGGGGATCGGGCACCCTGGGGTCCTGCGTCCCGAGGGACCGTTAGCGAGTCCCGGGAAGCCAGAGGCGGGCTGCCCGCGGGCCAGCCGGGGCCTCAGTGCCGCAGGGTCTGGGCCCTCCTCCTGCGCAGGTGGCCAGCGGAGGCCGCGGCCGCATCCCCGGGCCTGGCCGGTGCCTGCACGGGGTGGTGCGCCCGCCTCACCGAGCCCCTGTGCCCGCAGCGCGCCTCGCCACGTCCCTGGAGGGCTTCGACGTGGCCTCGGTGCAGCAGCAGCGGCAGGAGCAGAGCTACTTCGTGCGCCTGGGCTCGCTGTCGGAGCGGCTGCGCCAGCGCGCCTACGAGCACTCCCTGGGCAAGCTGCGCGCCACCAAGCGGCGCGCCCAGGACGCGCTGCAGCAGCTGGCGCAGGCGCTGGGCCTGGTGAGTGGCGGGCAGGCCGGGCGCGGGCGCGGGCCTCCTCGGCTGGCAGGCGCGTCTTCTCCGTCCTCAGCGTTGTCCCTCCGTGGGCAGCTGTCCAGTCCCCTCTTAGGAGGTCCTGGGGAATCCAGGCCACCAGATGACTGTGTGCCCTGATCCCCTCTTTAAAGACCCATCCCCAGGCTCAGCCCCATCTCGAGCTCGGGGGTCTGGACCGCAGCTTGGAGTCTGGGGAGACAGTGCAGCCTGTCGGGTGGCTCGGGCTCGGGCCTCCAGGGACCTCTGGGGGAGGACCCCGTGTGTCCTGTGACTGGTTCTCACTGAGCATCATGTCCTAAGGCCCCCCACCTCGTGCCAGCTGCGGCACTGTCCCTGCCCCCGACCGAATAGCATTGCAGCACGTGCTTTCCACCTGTCCCGCCCCAGCCACCAAAGCCCGTCCCTGGCCAGGTCTGGCTGCAAGGGGAAGAAACAGTAGCTGGGTCGGGGCCACCACAGAGCACTTGAGGCCACTTTGTTCACTGCCCCTGACCACATGGGGCACAGGGGTCACGCGCACACTGAAGTCCCCGAGCCCCCGTAGCCACAGGAGCGGCCTCCGGCCCCCCTCTCCGGACCATCTCAATGGTCAGAGGGAGCAGGGGGTCCCCGGGGCACCCTCTGCTGTCCCCTCCTGGCTGTGCTGGGGCGGGGCCGCGTCCCTCCCTCACGGCTCTGTCCTGCAGATGGAGACGGTCACGCGGGGCGTGGACCAGAGGCTCGGGGAGGCCCAGGAGAAGCTGCACCGGATGTGGCTCAGCTGGAACCAGAGGGAGCAGGACCTCCAGGGCCCTGAGCCGGACCCGGCCGAGCCAGAGGTATCCGGGCGGCCTGGGCGCGGGGCGCGGGCCTCGTGTGGGGTCAGGCCGAGGACTCGAGCTGGGCCTGCGTGTCCACTGCCCACGGCGGAGACGGCTCCTGCCCGGGACAGACACAGGACCCGTGGGAGGTGCCCCATCCCCGTGAGCAGCCCCTTGGCCACCGGCAGGAGCCAGGTGACACGCTGCAGTGTGGCCAGACGTGAGGACCTTGTGAGGACAAGGCCACACAGAGTGACTGCAGAGACAGGAGAGTCCAGAGGCAGGGTGTGGCTCCCAGCAGGGACAGGGCTGGCTCTGGGGACGGCTTCCTTTTGGAGAGGTAGAATGTTCTGGAATCAGAGGCCCTGGTCACACCTCATGCAATAGACTAGCTCAGTGCATGGCCCCCTGCAGGGGGGACTTTGTGGTGACATTCCTTAGATTCCAAAAAAAAAAAAACCGACTAAACAGGAGATGCCACCCGCATGTCATCAGCATTCCTTGTGCAGACCTGCACCACCTAGGACTGTCCCCTGCCCCAGTGCCGAACATGCAGCCAGAAATGGTTCCCCAAACAAGCACAGCAGATCTGTCTCCCAGGTGGCACCGTCCCCAGGTCCAAGTCCAGAGTCCCAGCTGCCAAGGCCACAGGCAAAGTCTTCCTGGCTACTCTTATCTCCTCACAGATGGGTGTTCAGTGACCGGTCACACCGTCCTCTCTGCCTGGCCTGCGACTCTGCCTAGAAGTCTCTTCCTGGCTTCTCTGCCTGGCTTTTTTTTTTATGTACCTGGGATTGAACTCAGAGGGCACTTGACCACTGGGCCACATCCCCAGCCCTTTTTTGTATTTTATTAGAGACAGGGTCTCACTGAGTTGCTAAGGGCCTCACCATGGCTGAGGCTGGCTTTGAACTCGTGGTCCTCCTTCCTCAGCCTCCCCAGTGCTGGGATTACAAGCGTGGCCACCGTGCCCAGCTTCTGCCTGGCTTTTGTCACAAGCAGGGTGAGGTTCAGAACGTGCCTGGCGCGCAGTGACGCCTGTGCTGGCCTCCTGAGCCCGCGGCCACCGTCCCTGTCTGCTCTTACCATATCCATCACCCCATAAGGTAACCCTGTCCCCAGAGCAGTGCCGTCCCCCCAGGCCTGCACCCCTGAGCCTCTTCCTGTCCCTGGACCCCCGCTGTGGACTGTCCTGCCAGGGGAGTCACAAGTCAACCCTGGGCCTGTGCTCTGGCTCTCACTGGGCACTGGGTCCTCAGGTCCACCCACACTGCGCCACGTCACCTCCACCCTGGTGATGGCCGAGGACGCGCCAGGTGTGCGTGGCCAGGTGTGTCCACCGCTCCTGCAGCTGGGGAGGTGGGCTGCGGTCGTGCCTCCTGGAGCCTGCGTTGGCGCACCCTCGTGTGGTGCCCGTTGGCGTTTCTCCTGGTCACTCGTGACCGTCCCTCGGTGTCCTGAGGCCGGTCCTGGGGCCCCACAGACACTGGAGCCACAGACGGTCCAGGCACTTCTAAGATGGCGCAGGGTCTGGTAGGAGGCACCCAGGACCTCGCACTGCTGCAGCTTCTAGGTGGCTCACGGTGCCAGGCAAGGGTCGCCACTACTGTGCCATCTGGGGCATGATAACAAGAGGAAAAGGCCTGTCCGTGCGCAGGAAATACGTTTTAAAAGTTCTTCTGGGCCAGGCGCGGTGGCCCACGCCTGTACCCCCAGCACTCGGGAGGCTGAGGCAGGAGGATCGCGAGTTCAAAGCCAGCCTCAGCCATGGCGAGGCACTTGGCGACTCAGGGAGACCCTGTCTCTAATAAAATACAGAAAAGGTCTGGGGTGTGGCCCAGGGGTCGAGTGCCCTGAGTTCAATCCCGGTACCAAAAAAAAAAAAGTTCTTCTGGTCTGCTGTTGGCTGAACCCACAGCCACGGAGCCCACAGATGCCACCGCGCGTGCGCAGGTGGAGCTGCCATCCCTGGGGAAATCCTGGGCCACTTTTTTCCTTTCTGCTTTTGTCTTTGTGGTGGGGACGGGCCCAGGGCCTTGCGTGCCAGGCAGGTGCTCCACCAGGAAGCCTCCTCCGCCCGCCCCTGCACGTCCTGGTGAGACGCCCCACCTGAGGCTGGCTGCGGCACGGCACCCGAGGAGATGGGCATGGGGACCGGCACCTGCAGGGCTGGAGTTTGCCCCAGCAGCCCGTCACCAGCCCCACCAGTGCCTTTGTCCTCTGGCCCACCCAGCAGCCCCGCCCTCCCAGAGCAGATCCCTCTTTCCTTTTCCATCTTGTTTATTTACTGGTACCTGGGATTGAAGCCAGGTCTGCTCAGCCAAGGAGCCACGTCCCCAGCCCCACCCCTTTTTTTTTAATGTTAATTTTGAGGTAGGGTCTCCCTAAGTCCCAAGGGCCTCACTAAGTTGCTGAGACTGGCCTCCACCCTATGATCCTCCTATCTCAGCCTCCCCAGTTGCTGGGATCAGGCACGTGCCACTGTACCCAGCCAGCGAATGTTCTTGATGGTGCCCACTGTCCCCTCTCAGCAGGTGGAGTTGCAGGCGCTCACCATGTTCCGGGGCCTAACCCAGCAGTTGCAGGCCACCTGTGCCTCCCTGGGGTCCAGCATCCAGGGGCTGCCCACCCAGGTGAAAGACCAGGTCCAGCAGGCCCGCCGCCAGGTGGAGGACCTCCAGGCCACCTTTGCCAGCGTCCACTCCTTCCAGGACCTGTCCGGCAGCATCCTGACCCAGAGCCGCGAGCAGGTGGCCAAGGCCCGAGAGGCCCTGGACCGCACGGTGGAGTTCGTGGCGCAGAACGCGCCGGTCATGTGGCTGGTGGGGCCCTTTGCCCCGGGGCTCACTGAGAAGGCCCCCGAGGAGGAGCAGGCTGGGAGGGAGGCCAAGGCTGCCTCCCCGCCTGAGGGGCACAGCCACGTGGAGCCCGCCCCCGGCCGCTGAGGCCACCACAGGTGACACTTCCAGCTAAAAAATTTTTCTAAGCCGGGCGCGGTGGCGCACGCCTGTAATCCCAGCACTTTGGGAGGCTGAGGCAGGAGGATCATGAGTTCAAAGCCAGCCTCAGCAATGGCGAGGCACTTAGCAACTCAGTGAGACCCTGTCTCTAATAAAATACAAAAAAGGGCTGGGGATGTGGCCCAGTGGTCGAGTGCCCCTGAGTTCAATCCCCAGTACCACAAAAAAAAAAAAAAAAAAAAAAAAAAAAAAAAAAAAAAAAAATTTCTAGACATTTCCAAAAATGTTTTTTCTTAAGAATCAATTGTGGGGGCTGGGATTGTGGCTCAGCGGTAGAGCGCTCGCCTAGTGCGTGGGCGGCCCGGGTTCGATCCTCAGCACCACGTACAAATAAAATGCATTGAACAAAACACATCGTGTACAACTAAAGCAAATAAAGAAAAATATTAAAAAAAAAAAGAATCAATTGTGGGGCTGGGGTCGTGGCTCAGCGGCAGAGCGCGCGCTCCTGGCACATGCGGCCCGGGTTCCATCCTCAGCACCGCGTACAGAGAAACAAACCGTGTACAACTAAAGCAAGTAAATAAATATTTTTTAAAAAGAGAGATCAGTTGTCAGATTGTGCGTCCTTTCCTACATGGAGGCCCCGTAAGTGGACGCAGACTCCTAGTCCAAGAAGCTGGCCTCCAGGACATCGGGTGGCCACCTAGCTCCCCAGACTCAGATAGCCTGCTGTCCCTTGTCGCCTTAACAAACACAGCCTGGGACGAGGATGCCGCGTGCCGTAGTGTGTTTGTTCCTGCTGTCCCGAAAAGGCCCCCTTGGCCGCGTCCTTACTGTCTGTCTGTCTGTCTGTCTGTCATCTCTGTGCTGCTGGGGACTGAGCCAGGGCTCCCTGCACTGTGCTGGGCAGCGGCTCTACACTGAGCTGTGCCTCCGCCACGTTGCTTTTCTTTCTTTGTTTTAGTTGCAGGTGGACACAATACCTTTATTTTTTGTTGCTGTTGTTGTTTTTTAATACCTTTATTTTCACGTGGTGCTGAGGACCGAACCCTCACGTGTGCGCGGCAAGTCCCTGAGCTGCCACTCCAGCCCGTCTGTGTCGCTGCCTCTGCAGGCTGGGAGACCAGTGGACTGGGAGCCTGGCGAGGCCCGGTCTCCTGGATGAGGACTTCTTGTCTGTTATTTGGTACCAGGGATTGAACCCAGGGGTGCTTCACCACCGAGCCACATCCCGGCCCTTTTTGTTTGGTATTTGCAGGCGTGAGGCCTCTTGCTGTGTCCAGTTGCTGTGGAGGGTGAGGCAGCTGCCACCAGCCTTCTCTAGAAGGACACTGCTCCTGCTCCTAAAAGAGAGCCCTCTTGACTTCATCGCTTCCTGGAAGCCTGCGCCTTTCGGGCGCCTCCCCGGTGCTGGGTTCCGACATGCTTGGGGCACCCAGTCCAGCATAGTGTCTGCCACGTGCCGTCTCTCCAGCCGCTGAGCAGAGCCAGGGTGGCAGCCCTCTGGCTCATGGGGTCCGCTCTGGGCTCCCGGCGCCTCACCAGGCCGCCTGGGCTGTGGAAGGGGCTGCCGGGAGGCGTGGCTGAGCCTGCCGCCTGGGTTGCGGGAGGGGCTGCCGGGAGGCGTGGCTGAGCCTGCCGCCTGGGCTGTGGGAGGGGCTGCCGGGAGGCGTGGCTGAGCCTGCCGCCTGGGTTGCGGGAGGGGCTGCCGGGAGGCGTGGCTGAGCCTGCCGCCTGGGCTGTGGGAGGGGCTGCCGGGAGGCGTGGCTGAGCCTGCCGCCTGGGTTGCGGGAGGGGCTGCCGGGAGGCGTGGCCGAGTCTGCCGCCTGGGTTGCGGGAGGGGTTGCCGGGAGGCGTGGCCGAGCCTGCCGCCTGGGCTGTGGGAGGGGTTGCCGGGAGGCGTGGCCGAGCCTGCCGCCTGGGCTGTGGGAGGGGTTGCCGGGAGGCGTGGCCGAGCCTGCCGCCTGGGCTGTGGAAGGGGCTGCCGGGAGGCGTGGCCGAGCCTGCCGCCTGGGCTGTGGGAGGGGCTGCCGGGAGGCGTGGCCGAGCCTGCCGCCCCCACACCTTGGGGCACTGCTGTGGCAGGACCCCGAGGGCCACGCCCTCTCCCACACCTGTGGGGGGTTGGAGCTCCCTGGCAAAGGGGAACCCAGTCTGAGCTCTGGCCCTCTCCTCCTGGCTCGGGAGGTGGCCAGTGGCAGCCCACATCCCACCACGACGACCACCCTCTCCAGAGGCCAGGCCAGGGGTCCACGGCTCTGTTCTGAGGATGGAAGCGGGGCCTTGCGCACAGCTGGAAGGAGGACCTCGCGTCGTCCCGCCCACCGCCTGGGAGGCCCCAAGACTGGTGACGTCCTGGGCCTGGGGCTGCCTGGCACACAGTAGGTGCCCAGTGAGGTCTCCCCGGCACACAGTAGGTGCCCAGTGAGGTCTCCCCACTGGAGAGGCCCTGCATCCTGGGCCTGGCGTCCACGCACCCTCCCCTTGAGCCCCGCTGGGGCCTCCGGGTGGCAGGTCAAGGACCCAGGGGCCCTGACGGAGTCGGGGGTCCCTGGGCTCTGGTGGGGACAAGCTCCAGCTGCCCCGCCACGTCCTCAGCCACCCCCAGAGTGCCTCAGGACCTGCGCGGTCCCCAAGGAAGACAGAGCTGCCCTTGCCACAGTCCCGTCACCGCAGGCAGGGCCACATATGCGCATTGGGAAAGACCATGGGGGGTGATGGCGATCACACCCCAGGCGCCTCGGCTGCGGTTGACCCTGCGGTTGACCCTGCCACGCGGTGGCTGGCCGCGGCTCAGTGGTGAGGGCAGGCGCTGAGGCCCGGGCGCCACCCCAGGGCGGCCAGACACCAAAACAGAAAGGCCACCATCCCGCGGTGTCAAGGTGGTCATTGCTCCCTTTGCCCTGCGGTGGCTCTCTGACAACACCACCCTAACTTCCGCGGGCCCTGCCACTGAGCCACACTCCCGCCGCCCCTCCACGGCCACCTCCTCGCCCCAAACTGAGGCGGCCCTGGCGACCCTGCTGCTTCCTGTCTGCGAGGTCGCTGGTACAGGGACCTCGGTGACAACTCCTGCAGGGTGTCTCCCTGTGACGGGGAAGCCACTTATCATTGTCACTGAGGCGTGGGCTAAATGGTCAGCGCCTGCAGCACAGGTGGCTTCCTCCGCCCCGCGGCTGGCTCCCGGCCAGCCCGTCCAGGTCCCCTGCCGGCCGGGCGGGTCCACGTGGCGGTGCAGGCTGGGGACTTTCCTGGGACGGCCGCGGGGGCGGGCGGGCACCCCGCGCCGGGAGCGGAAGGGGCGGCGCCTCTCCGAGGGCGGCCACCAAGGCCAGCGGGCCACCACCGTCGCTGCCGCGAGGACCCAGGACCGGCGCCGGGCCCGGGTAGGTGGGGACGGGGACCGGGACGGGGACGGGCTGGCCGCGGGGCTCCGGGACCCCACCAGCCCCGGGCGCCACCCGCCACGATCGTCCCGCCCAGCGCCCTCGAGTCCCCAGCCCAGACCCGCCCAGCGCCCGGGGCTGCCAGCCCGGGCTCCCGCTGCCCTCCCGGGCCGGGTGGAGCCGCCCAGCCTCGGCCTGGCCTCCTCCTTTCCTGCCTGTGGCTACCGTGGGTGCTGGGGGAGGCCCGCGGTGGGGGCCAGGCCTGGAGGCCGGCGCCTGGGGTCCCTGGTGGACGGGACCCTGTCCCTGTCCCTCCTGGAGGAAGAGGCCTCCCCTCACCCCCTGCACCTGCTGAAGCAGCCGGGAGCCAGCTGGGCACAATGGGTAGGGACAGTCACGTGCCCTCGGGGGACCAAGGTCCAGACAGTGAAGGAGACCAGGCCACTCTGGGGGGCGGGTGTCCACAGCCTCCCCACTGGCCGCCTGAGGAGTCCTGGACCCAGCACTGGGAGGAGCCTGAGCTTGGCAGGCGCCAAGCAACGCAGGTCCCTGGGGCAGCCCCCCAGCCACCCTCTCTCTGCGGGCAGAGGCTGGGCCACTGGCTTCGTTCTGTCCTCTGGTCCCCTCTGTAAGTGGGCAATTCAAAGAGCCCAGCTCAATTTCACTTGCTGCGCGGGGGGCCTGCATGTAGTAGGTGCTTAATGAATTTGTGCTGAACAAATGTTGCAATTTTACACATCTCGGGTGACCGGCCTTGTCCACAGCCCGGTCTCCTTGTAGTTTTTTTTTTTTTTTTTTTTTTTTTGTACCAGGTATTGAACTCGGGCACTCGACCCCTGGGCCACATCCCCAGCCCTTTTTTGTATTTTAGTAGAGACAGGGTCTCACTGAGTTGCTCAGTGCCTCGCCATTGCTGAGGCTGGCTTTTAACTCGCAATCCTCCTGCCTCAGCCTCCCGAGTGCTGGGAATACAGGTGTGCAGTACTACGCCTGGCTTCCACTCACCGTCTTGTTGGGGAGGGAGGATCCAGAAGAAGGAAACACGTATTGAGTGCTTACTGTATACCCGACACCCCCCCGCGTAGTCAGCTGATTGGATCATTGAGTACTCTGTCAGTGTCGATTCACTCACTCAGCATTTATTAAGCACCTACTATGTACCAGGCTCTGTTTGGTTCTTTTGCTGATTTATCTGGCCAGCATCTATAGAGCGCCAAACAGCACTCTGTGTACAGCCATGAACGAGGCCCAGCAATGTCCCTGGTGGCTCCCTGGGGAGTCTCTCCAGTAGGAAAGGACAGCCACTCTCCAGGGCAGATAGGTAAAATGTGAGGGTCCCTGGTGAGAAGTGGACACAAGAAAAGTGAGGCAGGGAGCGTGCGGGGTGGGTCTGGTCAGTTCGGCTGAGGGAGCAAGCTGCCCTGTGGGTACTGGGGAAGGTGCTGAGGGACAGCCTGTGCAAAGGTCCTGAGGCAGAGCCGCGCCTGGGACAGTGTACCAGACAGAGAGCAGGAGGAGTGGGAGGAGACAGCGCCCAGCGATCGTCCTAACGCACTCTCCATCTCTCCCTCCTGACCCCAAGCCAGCGCGCCACACCGCCCACCCCAGTCCATCCACTTCTTCCGGTGGGCAGCAACCCCCACCACCAGCAGCACTGCCTGGACGGCACGGCCTCCACCTGGTCCCAGCCTCTGCCCTTGCCCCACAGCCTGTCCTCCCTGCGGCGGCCAGAGGACACCTGGGAACAGGTCCCTCCTCCCGGTGCCCACAGCCCTCCACGGCTCCCACCGCCCTCCTGGTCGGAGCCTGAGGGCCCTGCACAACCCAACGGTCCCCCCCCTCCTCCCCCTGCTTCAGCCACAGGACTCCACTGGCCAGGCAGGGCCCACCTGCCCCAGGGCCTTTGCACGGCTGTGCCCTCTGCCTGAGCACCTTCCCCAGGCCTCCATCTGACTTGCTGCCTCATGTCCTCAGGCCTCAGCTCAGATGCCACCTCCCAGGGCCCTCCCTTGAGCCCCGTCCCCTCTGTCCCCTTCCCGGGCCCCACGTCACCACACTGCACTAGCTCACTTCCTTCAGGGCACTTTCCGTTCTCGGTGTGGTCTCGGGCAGTCTCCTCACTTCCTGCTGGTCTCCCTGGAGTGGCGTGTGCGCGCGGGGGGGTGGAGGTGCCTGCCCCGGCCTGCAGCGGCTCTGCAGCACGCACACAGTAGGTGCTCAGTAAATGCTCGCTCTGTGGGAGGACACGTAGAGCCCGTGGGGCTCCCAGGAGACCAGGAAGGCGCGTCCCAGACGCAGTCACCAAGTTAAGAGGAAGCGAGACGGGGTCCTGCCGGCCCCGGGTGACGGTGCCCGGCCAGCCGAGTGTCCAGGGCAGACCCTGCGCCCGGCCTGTGTTTTTTATTTGGAGACAGGGCCTGGCTGAGTTGTTGAGGCTGCTTCAAACTCGCCCCCCTCCCTCCTCCGCCCCCCAGCTGCGGACTTGGCGGGCGGCGCCGCCTCGCAGGGAGCGCAGGCTTCCTGTCCCAGGGCACAGCCCAGCGCTGGCCACTGAGGGCCGGGCCCCGAGGCCTCTGCGCCCTGGTCGGTGCTGCAGGTGACGCGTCTTAGGCAGGCGCCTGGTGACCGGAAGCCCCCAGCCCTGGGGACCTCTCAGCCTTGGTCCCCCTGTGGGAATGGCCGCCCAGCGCCGTCCCCTGTGACGCTCCTTGAGAGTCCGCGTCGGACTCCACACACAGCCTCCTTTGTTTGTTGGCCTCGAACTCGCACAACCGGATTCTCGGCTGCCGGAGGGCTGCCGCGGGGGGCTGCGAGCTTGTTTTTCCCACATTTCATGGAGGTCCCCTGGGTTCAGAGGAGGGCCTCCTGCCCTTGGCGGGGGCTGCAGTGGACACCAGGCTGCCCCTGCCGCGCCGCCAGTTGGGAATTGAGGACTCACGCCGACGCCGTTGTTTTGGGTCTTGGTTTTGTACTGGGGATTGAACCCAGGGTGCTCCACCACTGGGCCACAACCCCAGGCCCAGTCATTTTGACTTTGAGACAGGGTCTCAGTAAGTAGCCGAGGCTGGCCTTGACCTTGCCATCCTCCTGCCTGGGCCTCCTGAGTTGCTGGGATGACAGGCATGGCACCGATGTGTGTCTTGGTCATCTGGGACCACTGGGGTGGGGCAGCTGGCCACGCTGTGGAGGACGTGTCAGCAGTCATCTTGGTGATTTCAGAAACTTTGGACTGGCTTGTGGTCCCACCTGAACATAAGATCCTCGTTTCCCTCCTGTTTCGTGCTGAGTTCGGCTCGGGAGGGGGCTGTGAGCCCCGCCCCCGGCACCCTCAGGCTCTGGTGCGGGGACCTCTCCTCGCCTCCACCCCTCTCAGGAGGGCTTGGGTTTCGTGAAGGTGAATGCAACCCAAACTAGTTAGTGGGGTTTCTCGGGCCACGTAACAAGGTGCGCATCAGCGGGACTCTGTGGTGACAAGTGGCATCACAGGCCAGGTGGGTTCCGGTCCAGCTGTGCTCCGGCGAGCTGTGTCCCCAGCCACTTGTTAACCTGTCTTCGCCCTGTTTCTTGTGACAGTGACCCCAGCATCACTGTTCACTGCGGACATGTGTAACTAGGTGACAGAAACGTCACCGGAGGCCCTGGGCCCTGTGTGACTCAGTGCCCCAGCAGCCAGGTCCACGGAAAGAAAATGAGACGAGAGAAGTCAATGCTGGGTCAGTCCTGGTAAGACTTTTCATTTAACCCAATTTTTCCAACACAGAATTAACACAAAACCGTTTTCTTTTTTTCTTTTTCTTTTTTTTTTTTTTTTTTTTTTTTTTTTTTTTGTGGTACCAGGGATTGAACTCAGGGGCACTCGACCACCGGGCCACATCCCCAGCCCTTTTTATATTTTATTTAGAGACAGGGTCTCACTGAGTTGCTAAGTGCCTCGCCATTGCTGAGGCTGGCTTTGAACTCGCGATCCTCCTGCCTCGGCCTCCCAAAGTGCTGGGGTTACAGGCGTGCGCCACCGCGCCCAACTTCTTTTTTTCTTTCTTTTTTTTTAATTTCACGGTGCTGGGGACGCAATCCAGGGCCTTGCGTGCCAGGCAAGTGCTGACCGGTGGGCCGTACCCAGCCCTCACCCCTCTTCTTATTCCTATTGATTTTTTACGTGTTCATTCTGTGGTGCTGAGCCGTGCCCCACGCTCTTCGTCTTTTGTTCTGAGGCAGGTCTTGCTAGGTTGCCCAGCGTGGCCTCCACTTGCTGTCCTCCTGCCACAGCCTCCGGGTAGCCGGGAGGAAAGGCTCGGCCACCGCGCCCTGTGCCGATCTTCTCTTCTCACCAGGCCTGTCCTGGGCTGGGCCCCCGGGCCCCACTTCAGCTCAACTGACCCCATGAGGACGGTCTTCCCTAGGGTCCCCTGTGAGGTCCGGGGCCAGGCTATGACAGTGCGACCTCAGGGCAGTTGTGCCCCTGCTGATGACACCCGGCAGAGACGCCAGTACCTGGTGGCACGAACACGGGCACTGAATGGCCGCGGCCCGTCACTAGCCGCGCGATCTCGCTCAGATTTGCCCACGGAAGGGAAAAGACAGCCTACAGATGCCCTGGCCCGGGTGCGACAGCCGTCCTCTGTCCAGGGCCAGACGGTGCCTGCTGCAGCCCCGGCCTCTGCCCTGGAGCCTGTGTGGCGAGGAGCGTGGCAGTGTTCCAATAAAGCTTTATTGACAGCCACAGCTGGGGGCCGCATCGCGTGGCCCCACCGCAGGCAGCCCTGAGGTGCGATCGGGCGGCCTGACCAAAGCCCTGGAGGAGGGCAGGGGCCGGGCTGTGGCGAGGCCTGGGACAGCTGTGCTGCAGGCAGAGAGAGAGTCACACAGGTGCCGCGGCACGCGCCTGCCATCCCAGTGATTGTGGAGGCCCAGACAGGAGGACAGCCAGTTTGAGGCCAGCCTCGGCCACCTAGCAAGACCCTGTCTCAGACTAAATCAAGGAGGGCTGGGGTGTGGCTCGGGGCTGGGGCACCTGCCCAGCATGTTCAGAGGACCCAGAGTTCCGTCCCCAGCACAGCAAAAATCAACAGAAGAATAAAGGCTCGGGGTGCGAGGCCGACCCTCTTGCTCTCTCGACCTTCCGCCCACAGGAGGAGGCCCTCAGCAGAGGCGGCCGGACCTCAAACCTCCACACCGTGAACGTGTGAGGCCGTCGCAACTCACCTGAGCCCGGGCTCTCTGCTACAGCCGCACAGAATGGACACAGCGCCTGGCCCCTCAGGCGTCCGCAGACGTGCCGGCCCGTGGGCCTCCTGACACAGTGGCCAGAGGTGAGTGGCAGCTGCGGGGTCTAGGTCCAAGCGGCTCCGTGTTCCTAGTCCCTCCCTCCTCCGCCCACAGCCTGCCTTGGCTACCGCCTCCCTTGGGGTCAAAGCCCAAATCCCCCCCCAGGGCCCTGCAAGCCTGCCCCGCCCCTTCCCTGACCCCTCTCCTTCCCTTCCCCTGGCTTCCGCTGCGCCCCTGCCCCAGGGCCTTTGCACCGCTGTGCTGGCTCCCAGGGACTCCTGGGCTCCCTCCCACTTCCATGTCTCCTGGCCTCCTCCTCCCCTCGAGGCCATCTCGCCATGCTGCCCACGGCCCGGCCCAGGCCCGCGTCGCACGCTCTGGGAGGGTCGCTCTGTTCCCAGCTCCAGTCCTGCCTCTGCCCGTCCCCTCCCCGCGCCTTCTCCGGCCAGGCCGCCTCCACTGTGCAGACCAGCCCCCGCCCAGCGGCCACTCTGCCGCCCACTCCTGCCCGCGTTCCCTCCGTCCTTCCTGGACTCCCGCCGGGCCAGGGCGGGCAAGATGGAGTCCAGCAGCCCCGCCTCACTTCCCGGCGCGTGGCCTCGGGTCTATGCCGTGGGCCGGGGCGGTCATTCTCGGGGTGGACGTCCTGGGTGCCGCAGGGTGCCCTCCCCCTGTCGGGGCCCGCCTCCCTGCAGTCGTGATGGCCACCAGCCCTGGGCCAGGGTTGAGGAAGGGCCCGGGCAGCCGGGGCAGCCTGGCGCCTCCCCACGGGGCGGGCTCGGGCTCGGCGGTGAAGGCTCCCAGCCCGGGGTGGGTCCCGAGGCCGTTCCTCCCGTTCCTGCATGGGGACCTGGTGGCCCAGGGCAGGGCTTGGGGCACCGTCCCCAGGCTCACCACAGCGCTGCGTCCTCCCCCGCCCGGCCAGTCCTGGGGGGGTCAGTGCAAAGGCCGCTCCCCGCAGCCACTGCCCGCTGGCGGAGTCCCCGTGCAGGAGGTGACAGGGAGGGGTGGCCCAGGGCTGCAGGGCCCCTGCAGGGGTGCATGGTGGCTGAGACCTGGGTGGGAGACTGAGGTCGGCAGGTGGCGGGGACAGAAGAGGCCACAAAACGCAGGAGCCACCAATGCAGAGAGCCGGGGGGACCCAGGGTGGCATCTCGGGGAAATGGGGAGCAGAGGCGGTGGCTCCCGTCAGGTGACCGTGGTCCCTGCGCCCCTGCCCCGGGCCTGGCTGCACGCCACACCCCCTCCCCTCTCCGCTCTGGTGGGCCGGGAGTTGGGGAGCTGCGCTGGGGACACTGCAGTGGGCCATCGCAGAGGTCGCCCTGCCTGGGCTCCACCGGGTCACAGGAGCAGCTGCCCAGGTGGCGGGGCGGGAGCCCGGGCCTTGTGGGGGCCGCGCTAGGAGGGCAGGCGGCCAGGAGGGAGCCTCCTGCAAGTCCCTGTCCCCCGCCACCTTCCCGGCCAGTGGACCAGCCCCGCGCAGCACTCCAGGGCCACCCGACCCTGTGACACCAGATCGCGCATTCTGGGGGCCACGCAGGTGGCTGACCGGCTCCTGGTGAGCTCGGCCCAAGGGCCAGAAGCTGCCGGTATCAGGGCCACCGACTGGAACAGGCCCTCGGCACAGCCTCCGAGGCCCTGGTGGGTGCGTGGACCCAAGGCTGGGCACACGGGCTCGGGAGGCAGGCAGCCCGGCCCTAGCCCGGTCCCTCTGCAGCCGTGTGGCTTCGGGCCACTGCCCTGGCCTCTCTGTGGCTCCCGTCGGCCAGAGCCACGTCCCCCTGCGCCCCGCGTCCCCCTGTGGCTGCGCCTCGCAGAGGAGGAAGGGGAAGTCGGCGGGGGTGACCCCGGTTAGCTGCCCCGCGTGACGGCACCCCAGGGGAGGGAGGTGGGACGCCGGGTGGCCTCCGGAGCTGCCGCTCTCGGGTGCTGACCGCGGCCCTCTCCTGTCCCCGCAGCAGCCCTCCAGGAACCTGGCCCGGGGCGCGGGGAAGGGCCGCCGGGGTCCGGAACATGCCTCCCCCAGCCCCAGCTTCTGCCGCCTGCAGCCGCACCCGCCCGTGCCCATGGCCCGCCCGGGCCCGTCCCTGCCCGGTGCCTTCGCCCTCCTGGGCGCGGCAGGCCGGGACAAGCTGGTCTACCTGAAGCACAAGCTCCGGACGCTGCGCGCAGGCTGCCGGGGCGCGGACCTCCTGCTGGCCATGGTGCTCCTGCAGCTGGGCCAGGAGGCCGAGGCCAGGGTCTCCCTGGAGGCCCTGAAGGCCGACGCAGTGGCCCGGCTGGTGGCCCGCCAGTGGGCGGGCGCGGAGAGCACTGAGGCCCCCGAGGAGTCCCCCGACGTGTCCTGGGCCGTCGCCCGCCTCTACCACCTGCTGGCCGAGGAGCAGCTGTGTCCTGCCTCCCTGCGGGACGCCGCCTACCAGGCCGCCCTCCGCGCCCACAGCGCCGGGGACGGCCACCAGCTGCGGGAGCTCCGGGACGAGGCCCGGGACCGGTGCGGGTGGGACGTCGTCAGGGACCTGGGGGGCTTCCAGCCCCTCCGTTCCGATCCGGGTCGCCTCCCGCCACCCTCGGCGTCACCCTCGGGGACCAGCAGCCTCCCGCGCCCCATCCACAGCCAGCTGGACTGGAGCCGGGGGCGCTCCCTGCGGTCCACGGGCAGCCCGGGCTCGCTGGGCAGCAGCCTGGAGATCAGCCAGTCGCCCACCGTGCCCCTCGGGAGCCCGCACCGCGGCCCGCCCAGGCCCAGCAAGCTCTGCCAGGGGCCCCCGGCCAGCCCAGCGCCTGAGCCCGTCCCCACGGGCTGCCAGGAGCCGCAGGAGACGAGCTGGCCCTCCTCCGTGGAGACGGCCGGCTCCCTGCGGCGGCCACACTGCCCGGCCCCCGATCCGGCTCCCGCCCACCCCCACGACGCCCCTGCGGCTCCAGAGACCAGCAGCCACACCCCAGTGCAGTGCGCAGAGGTGTCCACAGGCCCTGAGCCTCTGCCCCGGCCCGCCGTGGAGGCCACCGCAAGTCCTGGCCTTGTCACAGACAGGACCCCACCCCAGCTCTCTGGAGAAGAGGCCACACCCCAGAAGAGCAGGCCGCGCCCACCCAGCCCCTCGGCCCCAGCCTCAGCCCCCGCGGCCTCCCTGCCATTTCCTGGGCCTTCTCCCCTGCCTTGGACCCCAGCCTCCCCGTCCCCCGGCCCCCCCTCCTTTGGGTCGGCGTCATTGGAGCAGAAGTTCTATAACTTTGTGGTCCTCCACGCCAGGGCAGACGAGCAGGTGGCCATGCGGGTGCGGGAGAGGCTGGAGGCCCTTGGGGTGCCCGACGGGGCCACCTTCTGCGAGGACTTCCAGGTGCCCGGGCGCGGGGAGCTGCGCTGCCTGCAGGACGCCATTGACCACTCGGGGTTCACCATCCTGCTGCTGACCTCCAACTTCAACTGCCGCCTGAGCCTGCACCAGCTCAGCCAGGCCCTGATGAGCAGCTTCACGCAGCAGGGCAGGCAGGACTGCGTGGTCCCCTTCCTGCCCCTGGGGACCTCCCTGGAGCAGCTGAGCCCCGACACCGCCGGCCTGCTCGCTGGCCTCGTGTGGCTGGACGAGAACTCCAAGGTCTTCAGCAGGAAGGTGGCCAACACCTTCAGGCCCCAGAAGCTGCAGGCCTGCAGGGCCCGCTGGAGGAAGGAGCAGGACGTCCGGGCCCTGCGCGAGCACAGCCAGCACCTGGAGGGCGAGCGGCGGCAGGCGGCCGCCGTGGGCGCCGCGTACTCGGCCTGCCTGCAGAGCTACCTGTCCTGGCAGGCGCAGGTGGAGAAGCTCCAGGCGGCCTTGGGCAACCACCTGTCCTTCGGGACCCAGGTGCCCTACCCGCCCCAGGTGCCCTTGGGCGGCCAGGGGCCCCTGGGCGGGCCGTCTCCCTTCCCGACCTGGCCGGGGTGCCCCGGGCCACCGCCGCCCGCGGCCCCGCAGGTCCCGGGCGTGCAGCCCCTCATCATCCACCACGCGCAGATGGTGCAGCTGGGGCTCAGCAACCACATGTGGAACCAGAGAGGGGCCCAGGCGCCCGAGGACAGCACGCGGGAAGCAGAAGGGCGCTGACCAGCCCGGCCCGGGCAGGGCCCCGGGGACCCCGCCGGGAGCCGTGCCCACGCGGGCACAGGGTCGAGGGTCACGGGAAGGCGGGGCTCTCGACGGTAATAAATATTTATTGAACGCTCCCTCGCAGCCACTGTCCTCCGGGGCACTTCCGCTCGGCCATCGGCGGCGAGCACGCGGCCACCCCCCAGGACGGGCGGCGGAAGCAGGAGCACGCGGGCGTCCTCGGAGGGCAGAGCAGGACGTTGCGCAACCTGCCCTCACCCCATTGGGCCTAGTGCGGTCACATGGCTTCCGCTCCGGTTGCAAGGGACCCTGGGAAGTGTAGTCCTTAGGGGCGGCCACGTGCTTTTCAGAAAGGCTGGGGTCTACCAGCAGAGAAGCGCAGACAAAAGAGGCTGGGAGCCCGGCTTGGTGGCGTGCGCCTGTGATCCCGGCTCTGTGCGCCTGAGCAGGAGCATCGCGGTTTCAAAGCCATCCTGAGCAACTTGGCGAGGCTCTAAGCAACTTAGTGGGACCTTGTCTCAGCAAAAATGTAAAGATAAAACACACGGGCCGGGGATGTCGCTCCGGAGTTGAAAGCCCCGGGGTTCAATCCCCGGCACCAGACATTGGTAAACATCTGGCAGTTTTGTCCGCGATGCCCCTGCCAAGTTTGGGCTCGGATCTTACTGTGTGACCTTAGGCAAATGCCTTCACCTCCCTGAGCCTCTGCTTGCTCACCTGAGAAGTGGGTTTAAGATGCTGTTATTACCGGGCAAAGGGGCTGGGGATGTGGCTCAGTGGTCTTGTGCCCCTGAGTTCAACCCCCGGTACCTCCACCCTCTCCCCCCAAAAGATGCTGTTGTTTCGGAGGTTGTCTGGGGCGACACACAGGATCAGTTCACATCCCAGTGCTCATTAAATGCGTCCCTGGCACGGATTAACACACACCCCCAACAGGGCGACTGGAGAAGAGGAGAGGCGCGAACATCGCTGAAACACTTACCATCAACAGACTTTTTTTTTTTTTTTTTTTTTTGGTACCGGGGATTGAACTCAGGGACACTCGACCACTGGGCCACCTCCCCAGTCCTTTTTTGTATTTTATTAGAGACAGGGTCTCACTGAGTTGCTAAGTGCCTCACCATTGCTGAGGCTGGCTTTGAACTCGCGATCCTCCTGCCTCAGCCTCCCCAGTGCTGGGATTACAGGCGTGCGCCACCCCGCCCGGCTACATTGACAGACTTTTTTGAGACAGGGTCTCGCCAAGTTGCTTAGAGCCTCACCAAACTGCTGAGGCTGGTTTCGAACTTGCCATCCTCCTGCCTCAGCCTCCCCTCGACGGGGATCACAGGCCTGGCCACCGTTCCAGGCCTCCACGTGACCCGGACGGGAGGGCGGAAGGCCCGTGTTACAGATGGGGAAACAGGCCAAGGGAGTGGATTGTGGCCCAGGTCAGGAGGGAGTTCGCCACCACGGCAGAAGCGAGGTCCCCGGGAAGGGCCTGAAAGGAGGCCGGGAAGGGCTGCTGAGGTCGGCCCAGGGCTGCTGCCCGCGGAGGTGGGGCTGGGGTGAGTCACCCGCAGTCACGCGCTGCTGACTCAGGCTCGCTCACAGCGGGTTCCCCGCGGCGGCCCGAGGTGAAACCGGGGCGCGAGCCTCTGAGGTCTGATTCTGGGGCGGGCCCAGGGCTCCTGGAAGGGCTCTGCCGGTGGAGGCAGGCGCCGGTGCAGATCCCTCGGCGCGTTTGTCTGCTCGGTGGAGACCTACTGTGCGCCAGGCCCTCTCAGGCCCGGGGCGTGGCGGGGCGAGAACACAAGGGTCATCCCTTGCTTGAAGCTGGTGGGGAGGGAACTATAAAGAAGTCACGCCGGGCGTGGTGTCGCACGCCTGTAATCCCAGCACTTTGGGAGGCTGAGGCAGGAGGATCACGAGTTCAAAGCCAGCCTCAGCCATGGCGAGGCCCTTAGCAACTCAGTGAGACCCTGTCTCTAAATAAAAAAATACAAAAAAGGGCTGGGGATGTGGCCCAGTGGTCGAGTGCCCCTGAGTTCAATCCCTGTTCAAAAAAAAAGTCACCAGAGCAGGAAGCAGGTGAACGTCAGACACTGGAAGGGACTGGAGGAGGAAGAAGCAGGGTGAGGGACCCAGAGTGTCCAAGAGAGAGGGACTTGGGGCTCCAGGGGGTGGGCTTGGAGCCAAGAGCTGGGGGTGAAAAACAGAGGTCCAGGCAGAGGGCGCAGCCGTGCAGAGGCCCTGGGGCAGGACCCAACCGGGCGTGGTGGAGGCTGAAGGCACAGAGAGGAGCCCGTGCGCCTGGGGCGGAGGAAGAGAGGCCCGGGAGAGCCGCGGGCGCTGTGGGAGGACTCGGGCTGGACTCCGAGGGAGGCGGGAACCAGGAGCGGGGGGCGGGGCCTAACTCGGATGCTCGAGGGCCCCCTCTGGCGGCTGCTTCGGAGAGGACAGTCGAGGGGTGTCCAGGTGCAGCTCCCTGGCCAATTTCAACTCCCTACACGTGCGCGTCCTGCTGGGTTTGCAGTAAAGGCTGGAACCCGGGCCACCCGGGCCACCCGGCCAGTGCTCCCCACTGGGCCACCCCCAGCCCTCTCCCCTTGGGCTCTCGTTAAAACATGCTGATCTACCAAGTGTCCACCACACCCCGGCGGAACGCCTCCCCCTTCTTTTGTTCTGTCCCAGGATTGAACCCAGGGGTGCTTAGCCACTGACCCCCATGCCCAGGCCTTTTTATATTTTGAGACAGGGTCTTGCTAAGTTGCTGAGGCTGGCCTTGAACCCACGATCCTCCTTCCTCAGCCTCCAGAGCCGCTGGAATTACGGATCTGTCTTGTTGTGGAGGCTTTTTCAGAACACAGTGTTCAGTAAGTGAATTCGCTTGATGAACCATTATTAAGCACTTGCTGTGTGCAGGCCTGTTGTGGGCACTGGGGAGGCTGAGCTGACCCCTCTCTGGGCTAGTTCACGAGACAGTGAGCGGGCAGGTGTTGAGTCACGTGTCCCTTTATCCAGCCAACATTTATTGAGCACCTGCTGTGTGCAGGAGACAGGCACTGATCAGGCAGTCCTGGTGGTCAGGGATGTGACAGGGATATGACAAGGATGTGACAGGGCCCCGGGGGCCTGAGGGAAGCTGCTGCAAGGAGCAGGTTGGCTGAGAGCGGAGGGTGAGCTGTGGCTAAGTGGCTGCAGGGACAGTCCCCAGCCGGGGCTCTGTCAACTCCTGCCCCGGGCTTGGTCAGGCTGGGCTGTCCAGGGGAGTCCCCTGTGAGTCATGCAGCCTTGAAGAAAAACAGGAAGAAAAGAGCATGGAAACTCCCCTGCCTTAGAGCCTGTGCACCGTCCTTGTGAGGTCAGGGTGCCCTGGGTGACCTGCAGCTGTGTCCCTGCTCGGGACACTCTGCTGACAGTGTCAGGGTCCCACAAATGTTCTGCTCCCCAGGCCCAGAGAGGGTGGGGCTTTGCCAGTGTCACACAGCGCCTGGTGGCCTAGGCTGGCCCTGGGAATGCTCTGCATCTTTACCACACCTTGGTGTCGCGCGCGCCCGCGCGCGCCCCTAGACAGTGTGGCCCTGCCTCCAGGGACAGGGACAGGGACAAAGTGTGTCTGAGTCGTTTTTGCTGGGCGCGGTGGGCAAACCTCTCGTCCCAGCAACGCGGGAGTCCAAGACAGGAGAAGCTCAAGTTTGAGGTCAGCCTGGGCAACGTAGCGAGCCTACGCCGGGGTGTGGCTGGGCGGCAGAGCGCTTGTCCAGCACTCGCGAGGCCCGGGCTCCGCGCCCAGCGGCACAAGAGACGGCGGGGGGGCGGCAACCCGGCAGCGAGCTCCGCTCCCGGGGACCTGCTGTTCCGGACACTTCCCGTCAACGCAGGCGCCGGGGCCTGCACCTGGCTTCTCGATCTGCGCCCAGCCCCTGGCGTGCAGGGCGCCACCCCGGGCGCGGGCAGGGCCCTGCTGGGAAGTGGGGAGGCCTGTGTGGGTGCACGTGCCCCCGGCTGCCACCACGGCCCCCACTTTTCTTCTTGACGATCCTCGCTGGGCTGCCCTGGCCGCACGCGGGGCAGCAGTGCCCAGGCTCTGGCCAGAGGGCGGAGCTGCCCGCGCTGGGCTGGAGGCGGGCACGGCCTCCTGTTCCGGCCCTTCCCAGGCCTGGCATCCGCAGGGCCAGTGCCAGGGGTCACCCTGACCCTGGAGCCAGAGGTTGGTGTGACCAGCCTCCAGCTGGCCCTGTGGCCTCGCCTGGGAACTGAAGTCACGTGGAGCCTGAGGAGCCAGCCGCGCCCGGGCCTCCCGCCCAGGCTCTCTGGAGGTGGGGACAGGCCGAGGGGCAGGCCGAGTTTCCTGCAGGGTTTTCCCCAAATGGGATTTAGGGAAGTCCTCCAGAGTGTCCCCTCGGGTGAGTGACCCTGCACTGGCAAGTCCAGTGGCCACCTCTGCACGCTCCTCACCCTCTGCCTCCCGCTCCCCAGGCTTGTGCTGCCCCGGGGCCTTTGCACGGCTGGCCCCGAGACCTCGCCCTGGCTCCCCACTGGCCTTCCTCAGGACTTTGCAGGCCCGTCACCCTCTGGCCAGGGGCTCGGTCACACGTGATTCACTTGAAATCGCAGCCACTGCTCCCCAGCGCAGCGCCATGTCCACGCGTGGCAATTCTAGACACATGGGACGCACTCCCTCGAGGCCACCGCGGCCGCCACCTGCCTTCTCCATCAGGACGGGGCTTCTGCCCACTCGGTGTCGGGCCCCAGGGCCCAGCACGCGGCAGGCACCAGGAAGTGCTGGCTCTGTCCTGGTCTTTCTGCTCCGTGCAGGGACGGAGCAGGGCCTCGGGCCGCGAGGCCGCGTCCACGGCCGCGCACCAGCCTCCTCCTCCTCTCTCCGACGGCCTCGACCCCGGCACTCCTCCTGCTGTCCCTCCACTTGTCCCTGGTACTGAGCACCAGCTGTGCACCCGGGAGGCTCGAGGCCCGGCTGCTGCCCCCCAGGTGCAGGGCCCATGGGGGGGCCGGCCTGTGAAGGGCGTCCCCAGCCTGTGACCTGGAGATGAAGGGGACACACAGGGCACTGCCGGGCCGACCCTGGGGCGGTGGGAGGGCGCGTGGCCATGTGGCGGACCTGGGCAGGGCCTGTCTGTCCAGCCTGGAGAGGGAGGACACAGGGACACTAGTTACCTTGGGGACCCAGACAGGGCCACTAGATGGCGCCATGTGACAGCAGGGCGGGGCAGCAGCCAGGCACATGGCCTCTCCCTGCAGAGCACAGCCAGGGAAAACTCCTCAGCCCTAGGTCACCCCAGTGCTCTGTGCCCACCCTGCAGACGGCGACGGGGCGTCACTTTGCAGGTGGCCCAGCCAGACTATAGGGCAGGGGCCGCTGAGGCAAGAGAAGCCCCCCAGGGCCTCACTGGAGGCTTAGCTCACCCGCCAAGCCCTGGAGGTGTTGCTGTCTCCAGCCCAGAGAGGGCAGATACCTGCCTGAGGTCACACAGCAAATCCTCCACCTCGGGCCCAAGTCCTGGGGCCTGCCTGGCCCAAGTGCCCCTGGGCGGGGGTCTCATTTTTAGCCTGCTCTGTGGCCACAGCCTTGTCACAGCTCCAGGAGGGAGGGAGCAGCTGCCTGGAGCCTGTGGTCCTGCCCCGCTGCCCTGTTCCTGTGGCTCCCGGGTCCCACCGCCCCCTTGCCGGGCCCGCTAAGCCCCTGCGCCCGCCACTGAGGCTGCTCTTAGGAGTTCCATTTATTTCCTGCTTCCTGAGGCAGCGGCTATTTTTCTTTAGGTTCAAAAACTCAACCTTTCTAAAAAGCTGAGGGCTGTGCGGCGTCATGAGTCCGCGGGCCACTGACGAGCAGGCTGAGGTGGCCATCGTCCCTAGCGGGCTCCACTCGGTCTCAGCTCCAGGGTGGGGTGGTGAACCCCAGGGCCCAGCTGGGCAGGACGCTGGAGGACGAGGGCCCGGGCCCTGGGGAGGCTGTGCTCAGGGCCCTGCTGCCCCCAGCAGCTCCCAGCTCCTGAGGGAGGGGCGCAGGTGGCACCCACCCCCCGCTCACTCCCTGGCTCCCTCCAGCGCTGGCCGTCTGTCTGCACACCACTGTCCCTCTATCTCCTCTGGCCCTCCCTGTTCCTCATCGCCCGCGTTAAGCGCCCCGGCCTCCAGCTGGCTAAGGCGGGACTCCTTTGCAGAGGCCCTGGAAGCGAGCTAGGTCCTCTTAAGGTGCCTGAGCCTGTCACTGATCCTCTAGGGGCAGGGACAACAGAATGGACACACGAGGAAGGAAACAAAGAAAAAACCCAAGACCGGGGTTAAGGGTTAAGAGAGAAATGACCCCGTGAGGCGGTGGGTGATCCCAGAGGGCCTCCTGGAGGAGGCGACTTTCATCAAGTCCATTTGAAGGAGAACGGTGGCGAGTGGGTGGCACCGGGGATCTCAAGTGTCCAGCTCAGGGCCAAGGCTCAACCCCTCTTCTGCAGCCAAGGGCGGCAGCGCGGCCTGTGCAGCGGGACACTCCCCGCAGCACCTGTTGGGGTGACGCCTCCCGCCCCCAGCCTTTCTCCTGGACGGGATCCCACGTCCTGGGCCCAGGGTGCCAGCAGCCCGGCTGCTCTGCGCAGAGCTATCTTTAACTCAGTCTCCGCTGTCCCCAACCCTGCCCTCCCAGCCCGGGGTGCCACGTGGGCTCTGGAGGACCACTGACCCGCCCGGCCCACCTCTGCCTGTCGCTGGGGGCTGTGGCAGGCCGGGTTCCTTCTCAACTCCACGTGGACTAAGGGGCGGAGCCCAAGCTGAGGGAGCCAATCAGCACAGCGCTCCAGGGCTGCTATTGGCGCAAGCAGGGCACGTGACCAACGGGAGCTGGAGCCGCCTTCCTCCTGCGCTTGCGCACAGCTCAAGCACGTGCTCGGAACCTCGTCCCGCACCTGCACGGCCACGTGCCCCACGCAGGGAACCAGCCCTCGGGTCAGGGCCAGTTTGTATCTGCCAGGTGTCGCCTTAAGCCTGCCTGGCCTTTGAGATGGCCTTCGTCACCAAGAGGGGGCTGAAGGCATGATCTGGAGTCTGGGGTTTTAAGAAGCGTTGATCACCATGATCCCTCCCGGCCTGGTCCTGGGGTCTGGTGCCAGTGGCGCTGACCACGCAGGGAAGGCCAGGGGCTGAGCGCTCCGGGGCGGACGCCCTGGGTGCCCCGCTGCAGCTGTGGGCTCCTGCCGCCTCTGAATGCCAGCCCTGGATGGCCGCAAACACAACCCGTAGTCACCCAGCACACAGTGCCTCCGTGTCGTCAGGAGGCTGCTTTGAGGGCTCCCCTCCCATCCAGGGCACAGCGTCCCCGAGCCACGTCCAGCCCTTCTGATTTTTTGAGACAGGGTCTCAAGAAGCTGCCGAGGCTGCCCTTAACTCGCCACCCTCCAGCCTGCACGTCCCAGCTGCGGCCACCGGGCCCAGTTGAGTGTTTACTAAAGCCCAGCCCTTCTGGAACAGGGACGCGGTCAAGGGCTGAGCAGATATCACCTGCTGTCACCCCAGAGGAACCCGCGGTAGGGGCGGGTGAGTGGGGCAGACTCAGCGAGGGCTGGGCCCCAGGGCAGGTGGAAGGTGGGTCCACACAGGGTCCTGGCACTGCTGTCCCAGCTCGGGGCAGCTTTAGGCTGCGACTGTGCTAACAGGGAGGCGAGGGGACAGGACAACGGGAAGTGGCCCGGGGAAGTTCAAGGCGCTGGGGATCCAGGAGGAGCGGGGAGCCAGCCCCTCCCTGGCCCTGGGAGGCAGCGTGGGGAGTGCCGTCCCCTCTTCTGTGCCCATTTTGTGCAGGCTCTGGACTTTGAAGACAGGGTGTGCAGGGCTGAGGTGGAAGCAGGGCCTTGTGCTGTGTGCCCGCCCAGCCCTGCCCCAGCCAGGCCCTCCCTCCAGCCACCACCCAAGAAAGCACGATTCTCTTCAAACACACCTGCTTTTTAATGCCCTCAGCTGCCACGGAGACACTGCTTCTCTGCTGCGCTTTGGGAGGGCCAGGAATTTCCTCCTGAGTTAAGTCAAAAGCTTGTCTTGTAAATAAATAAACTTCCTACCTAACACTGCAAATCCAAACCGGCCTCCTCAAGAGCCAGAACGTCCAGCTCTGGGGGCCTGGGGGCAGGGGAGCTGCTCTAGGTTCGGGGCGGCTGGTACCCTCCTGCTACCGCTGCCGAAGGACCTGGGATCTGCTCCTGCAGGGGCTGTAGTGTCACCTGAGCTCGGGAGACAGGCCTTTTGCAAATCTTCCCTGGCAACTGGCTGCGTCTCGTGGTGCTGGGGGGGACGCGGGGCCCCACAGGGGCGGAGCGAATGCTGGCGACTTGTTCTTGTCACGCCCCTCGAGGCCGCAGATCTGCCTTACTGCTGGGCCCTTCTCAGGGAGACCTGGATTCAGGTCCTGGAGAAGGTCAAAGGCGATCGCGCTGTGGGCGTGCCCGAGACAGGAGGCCAGGCAGGGTCCCCTGGCCGGCGCGGTCTGCCTTCCCATCTGTAAACAGTGACGCTGGGCCCATCCGCCGACTGGGAGGCAAACCCGGGTCAAGCTCTGTGTGGCTTCTTTGGTGCTTGACCTGGTCCTGGGGGGAGGGGGCTGGGAAGCCAGGAGGGCCGAACAAGGAAGAGAGAGAGAGAGAGAGAGAGAGAGAGAGATCCCATACACACCTAGGGCCACCTCGGGACGACACGGGGGTGGGGGGGGGGGGGGGTAACTTGTGGCCTCCTTCCCCAGTTCGGCTCACTAGGATGGGAGCCTGTGGGCACCAAACCCCTCACCGCCTGGAGGCAGCTCACGGGGTCCAGCAAACACAAACCCTAAAAAAAAAAAAAAAAAAAATTGCAGCAAAACCTCAGAAGGCGAGCTCGGCGCGGAAGCCACCGCCGGGCAGGGCAGCACAGCCGCGGGAAGCCGCGCAGGGCGGAGGTGCTGGGGGAGCCGGGGTCCCGCTTCCCCACTGGCCAAGCCCGCTCCTAGCACTGTGGGTGGCCAGGCACCAGGACCTCGGGGTGCAGTGCGGGACTTCCCTCCCAGCACGTGGCCCTGCAGGCCCCAGTGCGCAGGCGCACTAACTCCTCCCTGGTCCGGGCAAGGGCCCGGCGTGGCGGCCTCCCGGGAGCGCGGGCGCGGCTCAGTGCAGCTGGATGAAGGCCTCCAGCTCCTCGGGGATGAAGCCCTTGTAGGGGATCTTGTTCTTGTCCAGCGCGCGCGCGGCCAGGCACTGCAGGGTCACGTAGTTGAAGGGCTGCATGGTGCTCTTGGCCAGCAGCTCCCCGTCCAGCAGCTCGTAGGCGGTCTTCTTGAAGGCATTGGTGGCGTCCATGTGGGCCCCGGCTTCCACCAGGGCGTTCATGATGGCCGGGCAGTTGTTCTGCGCCGCGATGTGCAGCGGCGTGTTGTTGTCGAAGTCCCTGCTGTCCGGGTCGGCCCCACAGTCCAGCAGCACTTTGACCACGTGCAGGGAGGGGAAGGTGCCCACGCGGTAGCGGCCCACGTTGGTGGTGTCCTTGTCGGCGGCCATGTGCAGGGGCGTGAAGCCGTTCCTGCCGCGGGGGGCGCACCTGAGCAGGCGGTAGACCGTCTGGTGCTTCAGGTGCTCCTGGCTGGGGCTGGTTTCCACCTTCCCCAGCAGGTAGAGCAGGTGCAGGATGATGGCCAGCGCCTTGGTGAACTGCGCCGAGTCCCCGGGCTCCCTGGGCTGCTGCAGGGCCCGCTCCACCTCCCGGACGCCCTTGCTCAGCACCCCCATGAGGTCTGTGAAGCCGATCTGCGTGCCCAGGCTGCCCTTGGCGGCGCGGTCCTGCAGAACGTAAGAGAAGAGTTCAGCAAAGGAGAGGAAGCTGCTGGCGGTCATGGGGCTCAGGGGCTCCAGGTTGCTCTGCTGCATGTCCAGGGCGTACTTCCACAGGCGGATGCAGCGCTCGAAGTTGCCCGAGTCGGCGTACACCGCGCCCCGGTACCGGATGTAGTAGGACGTGTCGGGGTGCGAGGGGCCCAGGATGCGCTCCCGGATCAACAGCGCCTGCATGCGCATCTCATCCGGGTCCGTGATCAGCGCTTCCAATTCCTGGGCGGTGTTCACCTCCCTGGAATAGTCGTAGGCCAAGACCGGCTGCTGGGGCTCGGGTTTGGGCAAGTACTCGCCCCCCTGGTGCCGCAGCTCCATGGCGCGTCTCCAGTGCTTGAGGGCCCCCAGCAGATCTCGCTTCTTATCCACATACGTGGCTCCCAGCAGCTCCAGGGCCTCTATGGCAGCTTCCCGGCTGGTGGGGCAGCAGCTCTCATAGGTGAGGGGCTCCTCCGGGGCGGAGCCTTCCCGGGGTGGTCCTGCGCCGGCCGGCTGAGGCTGGCCCGGCTGCTCTTGGATGAGGTACTCCACGATGTTGGTGTGGCCCGTCACGCTGGCCGCCAGCAGCGGGGTCATGCCGTAGCCGTCGCGCTCCATGCGCGCGTTGCAGCCCAGCAGCAGCTGCAGGATCTCCAGGCTGCCGGACTCGGCGCAGTCGTGCAGCGCCGTGTTGCCCTTGGCGCTGCGCCGGTTCACCTGGGCGCCCTGCTCCAGCAGGTAGCGCGCGATCTCGCGGTGGCCCTTGTAGCAGGAGATCATGAGGCACGTGTGCCCGTGCCGGTTGGCCACCTCCAGGTCGGCCTGGTGCTCGCCCACCAGGTAGCGCACCACCTCCAGGTGGCCGTCGAAGCAGGCGGCGCGCAGCGGCGTGGAGTTGGTGCGCGTGGTGCGGTTCACCGAGGCACCGCGGCGCAGCAGGCTGCGCACCACGTCCAAGTGCCCGGCGGCCGAGGCGGCCCACAGCGGCGGCGCGCCCTCGATGGTCTCGCCGTCGAAGTGCACCGAGCCGCCGGCCTCCACGCTGGCGCCGCAGCGGTCCACCAGGTACTCCACCACGTCCAGGTGGCCGTAGCGGGCGGCGATGAGCAGCGGCGTCCCCCCGCTCGCCACCTCACCCATCAGCTCGTCCAGCTCCTCCCGGCTCCGGCCGCTGAGCAGCTTCTGCAGCAGCTGCAGCTTGCCGTCGTGGGCGGCATTGTACACGGCGGTGTGGAGGTCCATGGTCTCGGCCTCCGTCAGCCCATGGGGCGGCCGCGGCGGGCAGGGAGACGGCGGCTACAGCCCTGATGGGCAGGCGGCAACCTTCACCGTCTCCCCCGCCGCCATCTCAGGGCCTCGACGGGCGGAACAAAATGGCGGCCACGACCTGGCGCCTTCGGCCTTTGGGGGCCTGCCGGGAAATGGAGTCCTCTGCGCGGACAGCTCCGTAAGATTCGGAGGGACGTTGAAGGATCAAGACTACATTTCCCACAAGGCCGCGGGCCAGGCTCTGGAACCTATCGGCACGGTGCATGATGGGAATTGCCGTTCCAATCAGCGGATAGCAGTGCAGAAAAGCGATCGAAGGACCACGACTCCCGGCATGCCATGCGATATGCTATGGCTAGAGCGACTCCGGGAAAACTTAGTGACGTTTTTCCTTTAGTTGTCACTTTGCCCGGGTCAACCGGAAGGGTAGGCAGGCTACGGCTCTAAAAGACTACATTCCCCAGAAGGCCAAGCTGGCCAGGCGGGTCCGAGTTGGTCTTGATGTTGTGGAGCCGCTAACCGGCAGGGGGCGCGCGGGAGAGGCTGAAAAGTCGAGCAGGGCGAGGACCTTGGCGGAGCCGGGAGGACGGATAGCGATACGGGTTAATCTTCATCGCTCGCGTACTTCCCCTTCCTTCCTTCCTTCCTTCATCCATTCATTCACTCAACACCAGAACAATCCAGAAAGTCCTCAGATACCTTTTTGGTCAAACCTCCTCTCCAGCCATAGCCACTGCTGACCTGTTCTGTTCCTATAGTTCTACCTCTTGGATAACGTAAACACAGAAGCGTGCAGCTTGTAGCTTGAGCAGTCTGCCTCTTGCCTGGCTTCACGCATTAGAGCTTCTTGCAGGTCAGGTGTGTTGGTAGGTATGGCTGAGTTGCTGAGGCTGGCCTTGAACTCGCGATCCTCCTGCCTCAGCCTCCCGAGCCACTCGCTGGGATGACCGGCCTGGCCACCGCGCCTGGCCCCGTGAGATGCTGTAGCTTTTTCCAGCAATTTCTCCTCTCCCCCTTGGTCTAGGAAGCGTTGGGCCAGGACCTCTCCGGCTGAGAAAGCCCAACTCACTCGTGGTTTTTGTTAGTTTGTTCCTAGGTTTCCTGTATGTTACAGCATGAGGGAAATCAGGACTCTTGAGCTTCTAACACAGAATGCTGAACTGTGATTCGAAGGTCACATGGGTGTTTGCCAAACCAAAGACTTCATTGAGTTCTAAATGCCCCTCCAGAGATGGCGACATCTAACCCTGCCACATATGCCCTCCTGTGCCGCGTCTTTCCTCTTCTGACAAGATCCGGTCATGTCAGATTAAGGTCCCACCTTATAGCCCGGCGCGGTGGCGCACACCTGTAATCCCAGCACTTTGGGAGGCTGAGGCAGGAGGATCGCGAGTTCAAAGCCAGCCTCAGCAATGGCGAGGCACTTAGCAACTCAGTGAGACCCTGTCTCTAAATAAAATACAAAAAAAGGTCTGGGGATGTGACCCAGTGGTCGAGTGCCCCTGAGTTCAATCCCCGGTACCACAAAAAAAAAAAAAAAAAAAAAAGGTCCCACTTTATGTCCCCATTCTACCTTAGTTACCTCCCAGAGCTCCCCAACTTCAGCCAAGGAGTCTGGAAGGAGACCCATCCCTCACCCTGCAGTCTGAGGAGTCATCAGCCTCAGCGGCACAATGCTACTGATATAATAACCACTACCCACATCACCACCACCATCACAGTCACAGGTCACATCACCGTCACCACCATCTTCACCATGGTGATCACCTCCATCAGTACCATACACCACCACCACCAGCCCCATCATCATCGTGATGAGCATGACCACCATTACCATTACCATCAGCCCACCCTCAGTGTCCCATCCCCACCATTACTGCTAAACCCCTCATTATAGGCACACACACACACACTCGCGTAGCTCGCGGGCTGTGGATGCTATCTCACACGGCCCCCATGTGTACGCAAAAACTGTGTGAGGCAGTCTAAGCTTTTTACTACTTTTACTCACTTTCTTAGAGCTTAGAGAGGGAAAGAAAGATGAGGTCCCCTTAGGAAAGATGCGCTTGCTGAGTTAAGTTAGAAAGATAGAGCAGCAACCTTTCTGTTACGGCTTCAAGCGGCCTAGGTCCACAACCGGCCTATGTTCCCCTCTGAGGACCGAGGAGCCCGAGACTGAATTCAGATATTTCAACGACCGCTACCCGATATACGTCTTCTTGGGCTGGGGATTGTGGCTCAGCGGTTCCTAATTAAGGCTCCTTCACCCCCAGGAATGCGCTCACCTGTTAGCAAGCGGAGGTCCACAGGCAGCCCCCAGGGCAGATATTGCAGACGATAAGATCCTTCTTGGGTTCGATCGCTCAGCACCAACCCGGGTGTACAAATAAAAATGCATTGTGTATAACTAAAGCAAATAAATAAAAATATTTTTAAGAAATCGTCTTCTTCACCTCACTCCATGCTTAACCAGAAAACGTGTCCCTGTGTCTGGCTACAGTGGCTTTGGCCTGAGGACAGGGTGCGGACGTGTCCTGGACGCCTGAGGGGGTGGCTTGGGAGACTCAGAAACAGGGCCGGACCCTGGGACACAAAGAACCCAGACGGTCGTGCGTGGAGGATGGGGACTGAAGACCCAGGGCTTGTCCAACAGGTCATGACAGTGGAGATGGCTGAGCGGGGAGGGCCCTCAGGAGAGGCAGATGGTGCAGCCTCCCTGGCGGAGGCCGCGGCTAGGGAAGGGTGGGGGCCTGGGGGGTCAGGGGGTGGCGGGTTTTATGTTAGGAGGAGGCGCCTTTGCAGCTGCAGGTCATCCTCATCCAGACCTCGCCTTCCTCCCGGCATTAGCTCAGAATGAAACGGTCGCCCTCAGCCTCCCTCCCCAGCTGGGGTGACCTGACTGAGCCCAGCCAATGAGAGGCGGGCGGGACCACGCCCGCATTCCAGAAGCTCTGGAGGTTGGGGCCGAGGATCGCAAGTTCAAAGCCAGCCTCAGCAACTCAGCCAGACCCTGGCTCTGAATGAAATATTTAAAGCAGCTGGGGACGTGGTTCAGCGGTTAAGAACCCTGGGTTCAATCCCAGGACCAAACAAACAAACAAAACAAAAAAATAAATGAAAGTGAGCAGCAGTTCTGTGGACACAGGTGCAGCAGGTGGCTGTGGCCACGGGTGGCGGCAGCTGCCACGTTCTGGCGTGGGTGACAGGGATGGCAGGTCAGGCAGCTGCCACGTTCTGGCGTGGGTGACAGGGATGGCAGGTCAGGCGTCTGGGAGGAGTGTCAGCTTCACAACAGCGAAGTCCGCTACTGTCATCTTTATAAAAGTTCTTTTTTTTTGAGGGGGCACCAGGGACTGAACTCAGAGCCACACTCAGGGGCACTGGACCACTGGGCCACATCCCCAGCCCTTTTTTTGTATTTTATTTAGAGACAGGGTCTCCCTGAGTTGTTGAGCGCCTCGCCATTGCTGAGGCTGGCTTTGAACTCGCGGTCCTCCGGCCTCAGCCTCCTGAGCAGCGGGGATTACAGGCGTGGCCACCGCGCCTGGCACTAATTTTTTTTTTTTTTTTTTTAATCTAAGTCAGGTTCACATTTTTAAAATTTTTGAAATTCACCATTTAAATCATAGAAAGAGTGCAACTTGGGGACTTCTGATCTATTCGCAACTGCCTCTCTCCAGTCCGGGGACCTCCGTGGCCCTCTCCTGGCAGCCCTGCCCGCTCCCCCCGGGGTCCACTTCCCGCCCAGGGCGTGACCTCTGTGCCCCTCGCTGATCTTGTCCCCTGGGGTGCGCCCTGGCCGTGCTGACCCTCTCCACCCCGGGACTAGCTGGCGCTGGGTGGCCGCGACCCCCGGAGGGGCCCGGGGAGGGAAGGGGCGGCGTGGCCGCGGGCGGGGCCAGGGGCAGGCGGACGCGGGATCCGCAGAGGGCTGCAAAATGGCCGGCTGGCCCTGGACCGCGCACGCGGCAGCGCGACCGCCGCAGAGGGGGGAGGCCGGCCCAGCGCCGCCGCAGCGCACGCCTGCGTGGTGGAGGCCCGGCCGCCGCCTCCCACGGGCCTCCTCCCGCAGCCTCCCGCCGCCTCCCGCGGCCTCCTCCCGCAGCCTCCCGCGGGGCCTCCTCCCGCGGCCTCCCGCAGCCCCCCGCAGCCTCCTCCCGCGGGCCTCCTCCCGCGGCCTCCCGCGGGGCCGCCTCCCGGAACCTCAGGCTGCTCACCCGCCCCTGGCCGACCGCGGCCGGTGGGGGACCCCGAGACGCGGTCCCCACGCGAACGGACCCTGGGAAGACCGCAGTGATGGGCACGCAGGAGGTCACCGCTGCTTTTTTTTTTTTTTTTTTTTTTTTGGTACCAGGGACTGGACCCAGGGGCCCTTAACCACGGAGCCACACCCCCAGCCCTTTAAAATATTTTATTTAGGCACAGGGTCTCGCTGAGTTGCTTAGCACCTCGCTAAGTCGCTGAGGCTGGCTTGGAACTCGCAATCCTCCTGCCTCAGCCTCCCGAGCGTGGCCGCCGCCCTGGGCATTGCCTAGCTTTTCACGGGGAATCTCCACGAAGCATGTTCTGAGGGTGTTTATGTCCGGTGTGCTCCTGGTGGGCACAGGGCACCGCAGCCCCGCTGGCTGGACGTGGGGCTCAGACGTGAGCCCGGCCACCCCAGCCCTTTGTGGCACTGCCTGGGCAGGGTGGACACGAGCCCAGGGCCACAGCCTCTGCCCACGCCTGCCCAGGTTTCAGGCAGGACCCCAGGCACGCAGGGCGCTGCCCGCGGAGGCGACTGGACCCGGGGGTGGGCTGGGCACCTCACACACTGGACACAGGGCGGCACCCTGCAAACCCAGGGCGGGGCCACTCCCAGCTCCACTGTGGTCTCAGGAGACCGCGGGGTGAGGCCACCCTGCTGGACAGGACGGAGAGGAGGCTGTGCTCCTGCAGAGGCGGCATCGTGCCTGGCGGGAACGTGCCCACCAGCAGGCCACGCGTCCCCACGTCACCCCTCCCGCTGTCCCCACAGCCTAGATCCGTTCCCAGCTGCACCTGCTGCTGGTTCATGTGTAGGACACAGCCGTCTGGCCCCCCTCTGTATGAGGCTCTACCAGGGCAGAGGTGGGGTCTGTGCCCCTCCTGGGGCCGGGCCTGGCACGGAGGACAGGCTGCAGCGAGCAGCTGGCCCTCCCTCCCGTCCTTCCTGGTCCGGGTGGGCCTCCCTCTGCTGGGCACGGTCCCCACTGAGCGGCCACAAGGCCCGGATTTTCTTTTCTTTTTATTTTACGGTTTTTGGCACCGGGGATGGAACCCAGGGGTGCTTCACCACCGAGCCACGTCCCCGGCCCTTTTTATCTTTATTTTAGGACAGGGTCTCGCTGAGTTGCCGAGGCTGGCTTTGAACTCGTTGTTCTCCTCCTGCCTCGGCCTCCCGAGCTGCTGGGATCGCGGGCGTGCGCCCTCGCGCCCCGTTCCTGGGAAGCCGTTCTAGCAGCAGGGCCACGGGTGCTGGGCCCAGGCACCAGCGCCCCAGGGTCTCTCCGCCCGCTCTTCTCTCGTTCCGATGCGTTTCCGCAGCCCCAGGCCTGGGGGAGACAGCCGTGGACACGTGGCGAGGGCTGCTGCTCGGCCACGTCCTCGGGCTGTGCCGGGTGACCGTCCCCACAGCAGGCTCTCAGCTGCCTGGGTGCTGTTCCGTGGCTCCTGCCGGCGCGCAGGCTCCCGGGCAACGAAAGTCCACCCGCCAAGCTCACCCGCCTCGCGCGGGCACGTCCCAGCCACCGCCAGCGCACCCGTGGGTGCCACTAGTACAGGCGCAGCCTCCGTGTCCCTCAACAGTGCAGCCAGGCAGAGCCGTGTCAGGGCCCTCTGTATGGACCAGGGAGGCCACGGGACAGTTAGGGAGATGCCAGGTCCTACCCGGGTCGTTACGATTTTTTTTGTGGTACGTGGGATTGAACTCAGGGTCACTCAACCCCTGGGCCACATCCCCAGCCCTTTTTTTGTATGTTATTAGAGACAGGGTCTCACTGAGTTGCCAAGTGCCTTGCCACTGCTGAGGCTGGCTTTGAACTCTCGATCCTCCTGCCTCAGCCTCCCCAGTGCTGGGATGACAGGCGTGCGCCACCGCGCCCGGCTGTGATGTTTTTTAATGAAAAAAATATTTTAAATATTCAAAGAGTGAAGAAATCGTTAGAACAGACCCCAAGGTAGTCACACCAAAGACGGGCCGCTCCTCCGTCATCAGATTCACAGCGATGACGTCCGCTGCCCGCAGCCCGCGTTCAGATGAAGGAGCCGCAGCCCGCAGACCCGTGGCCGCGCTGGACCCTGGGCTGGGGCTGGGGGAGCCCCGGGCTCCGGCTCGCTGGGTTGGTCACGGGAATCCCTCGGGCCTGGGGGCCAGACGGCGGGCGGGCGTTGCACAGACCCGGAGGCTGCCGTCCAAGACCCAGGCGAGGCCCCGTGGCCTCTCCCGTGGACACGCGACCCTGGCCGCCCTGGCTCTCCGATGAAGACCTGGTCCTCTGGGACCCTGGCCACGTGGCCTGTTCTGCCAGAAATGCCCCTAGCAAGACCCCTTCCCCGAGAACCGGGAGCCGCGCGGCCACCGGGAAGGACGCCTGCATCTGAGGAACCCGCGTCCGCGCGGGCCGTGGGCGCGGGCCGTGGACAGCCTCGGCCTCGTGGCCGTTCTCTAAGCCACCTGGCATGACGGTGCCGGGGTTCCCACGACCTCCATGTCACGGGGGGCTTGGAGTCGTTGGAGACGGTCTGTGTGCGGAAGACGCGGGTTCTGCGCAGACACCGTGTTGTGCTGGGGACGCCGGCACAGGGACCTCGGCAACGCGGGACCCTGAGCCGCCCAGACCCCAGGGCCAGCACTGTCGCGGTCTAGGGTGCGGGGGACACTGCTCAGGGCCAGCGACCAGCGTGAGGAAAGGGGGCCAGGCCGTCATCAGTGCTGGGAAAGGGGCCAGGTCACAGGAAGTGTCCGCGAGTCGGGGAGCTGGGAGACGCCCCCTCCCCGCTTCCCCCCCCCTCCCCCTCCCTGTCCCCTCGTCCCTCTCCCTGGGTCTCTTTCTCCCTTAGGGTGGGGCCCAGGCCTCAGCCAGGCTGTGCAAGGCCAACCCTGACCACACCCCAGCCCGGGGGAGTCTCTGGAAGAAAAAGGACCGGAAGAGAGGCCGGTCCCCACCGGCCTGGGGCAGGATGGCCCCCAGGAGCCAGCCTGGCTGCAGCAGAGGCCGGAGACTGGGGGGCCGGGACGTGGCCAGCACGTGGCTGGGCAGCGTGGCTGACAGCGCAGTGGCCTGGGGGCCAGACTGTCGGTCACCCCTCCTCCCGGACCTCTGGACCTGCCCCACCCAGGGCACCTGCCACCGCGGCGGAGCTGCGCCACCAGCCCACAGCCACGGCCGCGAGGCCACGTGCAGACCCTCTTCCCCAGGTGTCCCCTTGGGGCGTCCAGTGTGCAGGAGGCCACCGTGGACCTTCCAGACTGGCCGTCCACTGACAGAAGCCCCCCGGGGAGCTTGGCCCTTCCTGCCCGGGGCACCGTGGGGGTGTCGGTGGGGTCCGTCGGGGCTACTCCGGGCGCTGCGGCAGCGGTGGTGGCGGCCCCTGCCCACGCGGGCTGTGCCTGAGACGTGCCCTCGTCCCTGCGCGGGCCCCACAGCGGTCTGCCGCTGCGTCCTCTCCTGGGAACGGCCTGTTCGCCGGGAAACAGCCCGGCCCAGTTTCTAGGAGCCGGTCAGCTCCCCGCCCGGCCGGGCCGTGGTCCTGGTACCCGCAGCCCCTGCGGCGGCCGTGCGGGCTGCTGACGTGCGCCGGGCCCTCCCGGAACCGGGCAGCAGGGAGGGCGGTCAGGGAGGCCGCGGTCAGGGCCGGGCTGGGGACCGTGGCGGCCCCGGGTGGGGGAGGGGGAGGCGGGCGTTGGGGGGGGCGGTGGCAGCGCTCCAGGCTGCTCTGTTGGGGCCAGCGCCTCCCACGCGGCCACTGCCGTCCCAGCCATGGGCCAAGCGTGGCCTCCGCTGGGCGGTCACTGCGCGGCTGCGGTCAGACGGAGCTGGGCTGGAGTCCTCCGAGGGGTGTCGCGGGGGTGCCCCACATGGGGGTCCCCAGGGGGATTCGGGTCCCGAGGGAGCAGAGGGCAGCCCTGCCTGCCGCGGGCGCCTGCAGGCTGAGGGAGCCCCTCGGTCCAGCTCGCGTCCAGGGAGAGAGTGCGTGGCCTCTCCAGGCAGGGCACCGGGGCTTGGGCCGTGTCCCAGGGCGGTCACTGTCACCGGGTGGGAGGCCACAGAGGCCCAGGACAAACAGCCTGGCAGGGACGGTCCTTCCTGCAGGTGGCCGACTCGCCCCACGCCTGCAGGACAGCGTCCACTCCGCCACCCATGCGGGGACCCTCCTTCTCTTTGGGGTCGGGACCACGGCAGGACAGCCCTCGCGCAGCGCGGGGACCTGGAGGCCGCGAGCAGCGGGACTTCCAGCAGGCCCCGAGGACAAGGCACGGCCACGGGGACACAGCCCCATCCCCTCTGCTCTCCTGCACTCGGGGGGCACAGGCTGGACCGGGAGGACCGGGCAGGGACATCAGGGCCGTGGAAGGGTCTCCCGGGGCAGACTCGGGGCGGCCCCCACCGCCCGCGGCCGGGGCCTCGCGCCTCAGCCGTGTTCTCGTCTGCCCTCGAAGGTCCCAAGAGGGGACCCTCCTGCCCCGCAGGGTCCTGGCAGCAGCGTTGGTCTGGTTTGGGTACCAGGGATGGAACTCGGGGGCGCTCGACCACCGCGCCACGGCCCGAGCCCCGTTCTTAGCTTTTGATTCTGAGTCAGTCTCGCTGGGTGGCTCGGGGCCGCGCTCGGTGGCTGCGGCTGGCCTGGGACTTGGGGTCCTCTTGCCCCAGCGTCTGCGATGACGGCGTGGCCACCGCGCCCGCTGCGCGTACCTCCTGGCATGGGGGCTGAAGTGCAATCACAGCCCAGGTCACCGGGTTGAAGCGCCGCCACACCTCCGCGAGGTCACAGCACCTGCACCGTCCCCTGCGGAGACTGCGCCGCCCACAGCCCCCCCCCCCCCCCTGTTCCCAGCGAGCCCAGCTCGTGCCCGCTCCCGGGGCGCCCATGCTCAGGGCTTGGGCAGAAGTGCAGGGACACGTCTCCACCGCACAGTGTCACAGGCGCACCGTCACTGCCCTAGAACTCCCGGAAAGCTGGTGCTGCCGCGGCCCTCGCGCTCGTGCCGCGGGGCGTCTTCTGTTAGGCGTCCGCGTCTCCTCACGACTGGGGGTTCAGTTCTGCCAGTCCCCGGTGGCATCAGCGGACCCCAGTGTGTCGCGTGCTCCGCTCCCCCAAAGGCGTCCTGCTTGTCTCCACGGTTGGGCCACCGTGAGTGTGGCAGCCACCGGCCACGCCACGGAGGGCCACTGCTGGCCACAGGCGAGGCCACGTGTGGTTTTGTGACGGTGCCCACCTGCAGGCTCCCGCCAGCCAGGGCCTCGGGCCCCTCCGGGCTCTGGTGTCCCGGGCGTTGGAATCTCCACCCCTGGGCAGTGCTGTCTCCTGGTGATGTCCCGGTGGAGCCTCCTCCAGCTGGTGACAGCTCAGATCCGAGGCCCGCTCTGGCTGGACGGCTGGCACTCCGTGCAGGGTCTCCAGGGCTCTCCGTGGGTTCCGGGCGGGTCTCTGCCAGGCGTGTACCTGGCTCCTCGGGCCTCGCTCTTCCTGTTCTCCACGTTCTTTTATTTATTTATTTTGGTACTGGGGATTGAACTCGAGGCACTCGACCCCTGGGCCACGTCCCCAGCCCTGTTTTGTACTTTATTAGAGACAGGGTCTCCCGGAGTTGCCAAGTGCCTCGCCATGGCTGAGGCTGGCTTTGAACTCGCGATCCTCCTGCCTCAGCCTCCCCAGTGCTGGGATTACAGGCGTGCGCCCCGGTGCCTGGCTCCCACGTTATTCTTTTCCAACGGAATCCTGGCTGTTTTGCGTTAGGACGTGTCCCACCCCAGCTTGCTGATCACTACGCAGACGTTGGTTTTGATTGGAATGGCACCGCGAGCGAGCGAGCGATCGATGGGGCGTGGGGTGGAGAACGGATGCCTTGACCGTGCTGAAGCTGCCAACCGTGGATGGGTCCCTCTCTCCGTTGATTTAGTTCTTTAACTTCTCTAAAAAATAGTCTTGGCGTTTTTAGCATGTAGATTTTGTAGATCTTGCACACCTTTCGTTGGGTTTCTCCTTACACTTATAAAAACACATTTATTTATTTATAGTTTTGGTTGCGGGAATTAGATTCAGGGGCACTCGACCACAGCCCTATGTTGTATTTTATTTGGAGACAAGGTCTCACTGAGTTGCTTAGGGCCTTGATGTTGCTAAGGCTGGCTTTGAACTCACGATCCTCCTAACTCAGCCTCCTGAGCTGCTACGATTACAGGCATGCTTCACCCACCTGGCTCCTTACACCTTAAAAAAATTAAAAAGTAAAAAAAGATATATATTTTATATACACACATATCTTTCGTTGTAGTCGGACACAATACCTTTATTTTATTTATCAATTTTTATGCAGTGCTGAGGCTCGAACTCAATGCCTCACACATGCCAGGCGAGCGCTCTACCGCTGAGCCCCAGCCCTCCTTACACAGCTTTTTTAAAAAAATTATTTATTTGCTTTAGTTGTACACAATGTCTTTTATTTTTACGTGGCGCTGAGGATCGAACCCAGGCCACGCACATACTAGGCAAACGTTCTACCACTGAGCCCCAGCCCTACACACTTTTTTTTTTTTTTTTTTTTGTGGTACCGGGGATTGAACTCAGGGGCACTCGACCACTGGGTCACATCCCCAGACCTTTTTTGTATTTTATCAGGGTCTCACTGAGTTGCTAAGTGCCTTGCCATTGCTGAGGCTGGCTTTGAACTCGCGATCCTCCTCCTGCCTCAGCCTCCCAAAGTGCTGGGATTACAGGCGTGCGCCACCGCGCCCGGCTCCTACACACTTTTTAAAATAAATTTTTTGGATGTTGATGGAATTTTATTTTATTCATTTATTTATATGTGGTTTGAGAATTGAACCCAGGGCCTCACACATGCCAGGCAAGCGCTCTACCACCAAGCCACAACTCCAGCCCCTCCTTACACACTTTTTAGTGTTACTTTTCTAATTCCGCTTTTAGACGGTTTGTGGCTAGAATAGAAACACGCCCATGCGTTGCGCTGATCCCGGATCCTGCAGCTGTGTTAGTTCTGGTGACCTTTGGCAGGCTCCGTGAGAGCCTCTGGTGGACGCCACACCACCCGTGAACCCCTGGGGTTCACTGCTCTCTGTGCGGAGGACTCGCGGTGGGAGGGGACACTCCAGGCCCGCTCCCCCCTGCAGCAAAGGCAGCCAGCCTCCTGCCATCAGCTCCCCGCTGCTGCACAGGGGCCTCTACTGGACAGAGACAATTCCCTCTGTTATTAGTTTTCTGAGAGTGTGATTATCCTCTCTCTCTCTCTCTCTCTCTCTCTCTCTCTCTCTTGTTTTCTGTTTGTTTGTTTTTGTTTTTGATACTGGGAAACGAATCCTGAACACTTTTACCGCTGAGCCACATCCCCAGCCCATTTTATGTTAAAATTTGAGACAGGGGGCTGGGGTTGTGGCTCAGTGGCAGAGCGCTCGCCTAACACGTGCATGGCCCGGGTTCGATCCTCAGCACCACGTAAAAATAAAAAAAAAACGCTTTGTGTACATCTAAAGTAAATAAATAAATATAAAAAAAATTGAGACAGGGCCTTGCTAAGTTGCCCACTTTGGCCTCCAACTTGCCAACCTCCTGCCTCAGCCTCCCGAGTTGCTGGGATGACAGGTGTGGCCACCACACTGCCGACTGGTATCTCTTTAATGGTTGTTAACACAGTGAATTGCGCTGATTGATTATCAAATAGCCAACCAGCCTTCACTGAGTTTAAAAAAAAAAAAAAAACTTTAAAAAAATTTAACTTTTTCTCTGATGCCATCCCAAGCTTGTAGCAACACTGCCGCGACAGTGTCTCTATTTCTTGGCCCCGTTGCCTCCGCCACCCTGTGTCCAGCTCTGTCTCTGCTGCGCGCCTTGCCTGTGCGCGTGGTGGCCCCTGGAGGTCTTGTGCCCAGCTTGGCGCTGCAGTGTCTGAAAGACCCGACAAGAACAATTTTAGGGAAGGAAATGTTTACTTTAGGGCTCGTGGTTCTAGAGGCTCGGTCCACGGACTGCCGGCTCCACTCCTCCAGGCTTGAGGTGAGGCCCACAGTCAGAGGAGCCCAGCGGCTCAGGACACCAGGAAGCAGAGACTCACCAAGTACATCCCTGCAAGTCGGGGCCAGGGGACACCTCTCCAGCCACACCCCACCGCCAGCCCACCCAGCTAATCCCATCGGGGATTAGTGCGCTGATTGGGTTAAGGCTCTCTTGACCCGATCATCTCCATCATCTGGCCTCTAAACCTTCTTCCAGCCTCTCACACGAGGGCTTTTGGGGACACCTCACACCCGAATCATAACAGAAGGCAGGCAAGTGGCTCAGTGGTAGCCCACCTGCTTTGCAAGTGCAAGGCCCTGGGCTCCGTCCCCAGCCCCGCAAAAGGAACAAAAAAAAAAAAAAAAGTAAATATTGATGCACACAGTACATAAACAGGCAGCATACCACTGTCTGTGTGTCTATTCTGTAGGATAGAGGGATATAGACACAACAGGACAGGATGTTCCTGCAACAGTTATAATTAATAATTTGTGCTAGCCGGGCGCGGGGGCGCACGCCTGTAATCCCAGCACTGGGGAGGCTGAGGCAGGAGGATCGCGAGTGCAAAGCCAGCCTCAGTAATGGCGGGGCACTTGGCAACTCAGTGAGACCCTGTCTCTCATAAAATACAAAAAAGGGCTGGGGACGTGGCCTGGTGGTTAAGCATGAGGGTTCAATCCCCGGTACAAAATGTCATTTTATTAGTTCATACAGAGGATTACACATGTGTGTCCACTGTGGCCCTGAGGGTCCTGGTGGTGGGCAGCTAGATCTCAGGCAGGACAGTGGCCGGTCCCAGGAGCCCCAGCTCCCCTCATGGACCCGGGACCAAGAGCAAAGCGCCACGGTTGCAGACAGAAGCTTCAGTTCTGAGCCGCCCTGTCCTTGACCTGCTGTCCAGCTCGGTGGTCAGTCCAGCCAGTGACCCCTGCAGCCCCTGTCCCTGGAGGCCGGACGCCCTCGGCCACCCGGCTCTGCTCTGGGGGGCTGGCAGGACTCAGCCTCTGGGCGGTGCGACCCATCGGGTGATTCTCTCCACCGCGGCCGCCCACCCTGGAGGTCCAAGCTCCCTTCTCTGCCCAGGGAGGGGCCTTCTCCTGCCTGGTCGCTGTCCGCCCAGCGGCTGGCCGCAGCGCCTCCCCTCCCCCTTGCTGGGAGAGCTGGGCTGGGGGAGGCCCAGGACCCCGCCCCCGCCGCCCCGTGGTCTCCACCCATCCCCTCGTGACCGGGTGGGAAAGGCCCACCCCTCGGGCACCCCTGGACGCCGCTGGCCCCCAGCTGCGGCTGCAGAGGCAGGTGTGGGCGTGGGCAGGCGCCTGGGCCAGCCCCCGGGGTGCTGCCTGTTGCCATGGAACCCAAGCCACTCTCTGGGAGGACCCATCAAGGGGCAGGAAGCAGCCGCTCTCCGCAGCCCCCCGCCCTCGCCGGTGGGGACAGGGAGGAGGCGCAGCCCAGAGGCGCGTCGAGTCCGCCCCCGCCGCGGCCGAGTGGAAGGTCTGAGTCACAGGCCGGGCGAGCGGGCCTCACCGCGGCCTCGAGGCTGGGGCCAGGACTCCTGCTGCTGTCCGCACTGCCCCCTGGGGGTCAGCCCCAGCTGGGCGTGGGGCCCGGGGTGACCGCCATGAGCCCGCCCGCGTCTCAGCCTTGACGTCCTCACTTGGGAAAATGACGGAGGGACACACTGTCATGCCATGAGGCCCTCGATCACCCAACCTGGTGGGGTGCACGGTGGGGTGGTGCGACCCGGGCCGGAGCCGCCTGGATTCTAACCCTGGCTCTGCGGCCCGCAGCTGTGCAACCTTGAGCAACTTGCTTTCCCTCTCTGGGCCTCACTTCCCTCTTCTGTAAAAGGTGCACACACAACACCTACCTCGGAGGACGGAGCTTGCCTGAAGATGCCGAGTTGAAAAAAATGGGGTCCGCCTGCATGCTGGAGCCCCGAGCAGGAGCCAGGCTCCAACAGGCACAGCTGGACAGGCCTGGAGGCCACCCTGCCCAGGGAGAGCCAGACACAAAGGCCACGGAGGAACAGGGAATGTCCAGGAGTCCAGGGCTGGGGAGGGACGGGGGCCTGCTCAGAGGGACGGCTTCTTTTTAGGGTGGTGGAATGTTCTAGAAACACATAATGGCGATGGCTGCGGAACATTGTGAATGTGCTAAATCACCCAACCGGCTCCTTAAAATGGTGATTCTTATGGTATGTGCACTTTTTTCATAGGATTTAAAGAATTGTGATGGGGAATAAAAATGGGGAACGCTGGGGGCGATGGGAGGGGAGCCCCTCTGTGCATCCCCTTGTGTGTGCCCCAGACTGCACACGGTATGGTGCCCACCATCTTTTTTTTTTTTTTTTTTTTTTTTTTTTTTTTGTGGTACCGGGGATTGAACTCAGGGGCACTCGTCCACTGGGCCACATCCCCAGCCCTTTTTTATATTTTATTTAGAGACAGGGTCTCATTGAGTTGCTAAGTGCCTTGCCACTGCTGAGGCTGGCTTTGAACTCGCGATCCTCCTGCCTCAGCCTCCCAAAGTGCTGGGATTACAGGCGTGCACCACCACACCCGGCTCCACCATCTTTTTTATTATTAGTTTTTTAGTTGTAGATGGATGAAATACCTTTTTAAAAAACATTTATTTATTTGCTTTAGTTGTACACAATGCATTTATTTTTTCGTGGTGCTGAGAATCAAACCCAGCGCCTCACACCGGCTAGACGAGCGCTGAAACCCCGAGCTACAACCCCAGCCCCTGCTTCGCCATCTTACCACAGCACCTCCATGCACCACGAGGCTTTTGCAGTTTGAGGTACACCTGCAACACTAGCATGAACTTCTTCTTCCTTTTTCACAACCTCACCCATACATTAGTGGAGATCTTAGTTGCTGATCTTAGCAACCTCAGCATACATCTTTTCCCCTCATCCGTTGAGGACTTCCACCTTTTCAATTAAAGTAAGCACTTCACAGCTTCTCTCTAGCATATATGAACTGTCAGCATCACTCTCTTGTGCTTTGGGACATTAGAAGTAAAATAAGGGTCACCTGAACATAAGTACTTGCTACATCAACAGTCAATCTGATAACTGAGTCACTAATGGGAGAGTAGCATATACAGTGTGGATATTTTGGACAAAGGAATGATTCCTGTTTGGAGCAGGATGGAGGAGGAGCGTGTGCGGATTCCCACACTACTTGAAACAGCACAAATTAAAACTCATGAATTATTTATTTCTGGATATTTCATTTAACATTTTCAGAACACGATAGACCACAGGCAACGGAAACCGTGGAGAAACCAAACTGTGGAAGAGGTGGAAACCATTGTATTTTGCCACAATGACAAAAGAGAACAAAAACAAATTAAACCAAACAATAAAACCAGGGTCTGCCAGAGAGCAAGCCTTCAGCAGGCATTAGCAAAGGACTGTATTCCCAGCTCTCAGCGGTTTTTTTCTTTTTGATACCAGGGATTGAACCCAGGGGCACTTAACCATGGGGTCACATTCCCAGCCGCTTTTTTTATATTTCATTTGAGACAGAGTCTCTAAATAATGGGCAAGCTCGGGCCAGCAAGCCACTAAAGAAACAGTAGTTATGGGTCAAGGTGCTTAATTGTGGCAGGAGAATCTCAGGAGTCCCTCCCCCTCCCCCCCACTCCCTCCCCCTCTTCTTCTCCCTTTTCTCTCTCCACGTGTCCCTCCATCCCTCCCTCCATCCACCTTTGTGTCTCCTCCCTGGCCACCTGCTCACCTGTGTCAGGTCTCTTTCCTCATATCTATTTTCTTTTCTTTCTTTCTTTCTTTTTTTTTTTTTTTTTTTGTACCAGGGACTGAACTCAGGGTCACTCGACCACTGGGCCAATCCCCAGCCCTTTTTTGTATTTTATTAGAGACAGGGTCTCACTGAGTTGCTAGGGGCCTCGCCATGGCTGAGGCTGGCTTTGAACTCGCGATCCTCCTGCCTCAGCCTCCCACACGCTGGGGTTACAGGTGTGGGCCACCGCGCCCCGGCTTCTCCTCCTCTCTATTTACTGAGCATTTACTCACCTTGTACCAGACCCGGCACCTGCTCTCCTGCACGCCTCTCTGCTGGAATCTTCACTAAGGTGTGAGGAGAGAGAGAAGCCACATCGGCTGCCATTTTGCAGACAGGAGGCTGAGGCGAGAGGAGCCGCCCTGGCCCCTGCTCCCTCTGGACTCCTTGCTTTCTCTGCGCCGGCAGCGGGGCACGTGGGCCTCTGGCTCAGGTTACCTCGGCAGCTTGCAGCGGGGCACCAGGCCTGGCCAGTGTTAACTTTGGACCCACATGGTCCTCAAGAACAGGGTCTCCACTCTGGGTGAGTCTCCGTGGCATCCCATGGTGTGACCAGCACTCCCCGTCCTTCCAGCCTCCAGCTTATTTGTCCTTGTCACTCTCCCCAGGACCTTGAAGCAGCCCAAGGACACTGGTCGTGTGAGTCAGCTTTCCATTACTGTAACAGAAACCGGAGCCAATCAGCTTATGAAGACGAAAGGTTTCTCTGGCTCGCAGATGGGGCACGCTGCCCTCCTCACAGCCAGGCAAGAGAGGAGAACCAGGGACCTGGGTCCCATGTCCCTTAGAGGGCAGACCCCCCCCAGAGGTCCTGCTCTCCTCACCTGTCCCCATTCATGCTCCCCCCTCTTTGGGACCTGACACTGTCATTTTGAAATGTGGCGCCTGGAGAAACTCCCAGAGGGTCCCTATGGAAACCGCTCCTGCTCCGTGACAGCCACTCCCAGCCCTGGGGCCCCCTGCGTGTCCAGTGGCTGCTGCCCTCCTCCCTCTCACCGCCAGACCGGCTTCAGCTGAGCACAGCTCCCCTGGCAAGGAGGAGCCCACCCAGGAGGCTCCCCTGGCCACATGGGATCTGGGAGGGCCCCTGGCCCTGGCCCTGCGGGGAGCTCAGAGGTGGGGCCCTGGGAAGGGCGGGGGAGGCTCTGACCTCTCAGGTGTGCGCTGCTGAGGGATTCCTAATTTAATGGGCTATTGGAAGTGAGCGGCTGTCCTCTGCTGCGGGGTCCAGCCATGATCTTCCTCCTCATCCCAGGCCCAAGGTGGTGGGGTCAAATGTCCCATGCACTAAAACCTCTGTCTGAAAAACCGTGGAATAAAATACATCTTTTCTCCTCGAAGGTGATTTTCTCAGGTACTTTGTCACAGCAACAGGAAGCTGAATAATACATACATTCGTGCATGCCATAGGACTCGGCCAGCTGGGAGTCCACCACTGGATGTGGCCCTCAACCTTGACCCTCCAGAACCATGAGCCAAAATAAACCTCTTGTCTTTATGAAGTTATCCAACCTCAGCTATTTTATTATAGTAACAGAACAAACTAATACCTGTGCCCCAACTCCATGGGGCAAGGACACAGGGAGTTCACGTTTAATACCCTCCCAAATGTCACCCCACCCCTTCAGCTGGCTGGTCCTGATTTGTATCTTTTATAATAAAACTGTGGGCTGGGATTGTGGCTCAGCGGGGAGAGCACTCAACTAGTGCGTGTGCGGCCTGGGTCCGGGTTCGATCCTCAGCACCACGTAAGAATAAAGGCATTGAATACAACTAAAACAAACAAATAAATATTTTTTAAAAATAATAAAGCTGTGATTGTCCGTACAGCAGTTTCCTGAGTTCTCAGTCGTTCCTAGTAAGTTATCAAGCCTGAGGAAGTTGTGGGGATGGTTGAATTTATGGCCAGTTGACCAGAAGTTGGGTGGCCTGAGGACCCTTGAACTTGCAGTGGTGTTCACAGCAGGGCAGGCTTTGATCTGCTGGATGCGGCTGGCTCTGGGCTGACCCCAGGGTACTGTGGGAGGGGTCCAGCTCTGCTCCCGACAAGTCCCAGGAGATGGTGCACTCAGTTCCTCCCCAGGTTCACCAGCCGTGTTGGCAAAGCCAGGAGGGCAAGGAGGGCGCCTGGGTCACCTTCTCAGCTACTGCACCCCCAGCAGCTGCCAGCCCAGTTCTTTGGAGGTGGCCAGCGGGGACAGCAGGCTGGCGGGCCTGGGTGTATGTGACCCGCATGACCCGCATGCCTGTGTGTCTGATGATGCGGGCTCCGGCCTGCATTCATGTCCCAAGGGGATGTTCTTGGATGCCACACTGAGCCAAAGTGGAGGGTAGGGACGAGCCAGGGAAGGAGCTGAGCCCCTGCCCCCAGGGCGAGAGAACACGCGGCGGCGCTTGGAAGGGACTCCGCGGTTGAGTCCTGGGCCCGCCCTGCTCCCGCGGGAGCCTGGAGGGTCCTGGGATCGTCCTCCAGGGAGGAGGGGAGCCAGCCACGGGGGCGTCTGCGGGCGGGCGGCGGGGCCGGAGCTGCCGTCCCGGCCGGGTGGGGCCTGCTCTGGGAGCCTCGGGGGCATTTGAATTTTAGCTGCGCTCCGCAGGAGTCTCGGGAGCCTTGAAGGGAAGGGCGGGGCTGGGTGGGATTTGTGTTCCAGAAGGAACCCTCGCTGCGCCGCGCCGCGAAGGCGAGCCGGCTGTGTGCGTGCAGGCGGGGGTGGGGACCCTGGGGAGGGCGCGCGGCTGCAGCGGCGGCGGCGGAGGCCGAGGGCGGGCAGGGCGTGGCCGGACCTGCGGCCAGCGCAGAGGGCCAGCAGGAGGGAGCCCGGCCGGCAGGCTGGGGGTGGCGCCGAGGCGTCCGGCCCACGGTGACTAATTTGGGGTGATTGTCAAACACCGGGGTGGCATCTCCTCTCCGGCAGGACCCTTCCCCTTTTCTCCCATGCCCAGCGGATGCTTCTAGATACACCGGGACACCTCCCGCCATTGGACTTAACCCAGACGCCGAACCCGCCTGCTCGCCCCATTCACGGACACCGCCGGCATTTAGGTGTCCTAGAGTCGTATTTTTTTCTGCTTGTTAATGGCCCCACTGAGGCAGTCCTCCTGGGAGAAAGATTTCATTTTTCTGGGGCTGAGAAGGGAACTGGGGGGGTTGCCCGAGCTAATGAAGAATCAATGCCTCCTAATTGCTAATTAAACGAGCCTGGCCCTCTCCTGGGGCTATTAGTTGTCCCGCTGGCCCTTGAGTGTCCACAAATTTAATTACAGTCCCTCAATAAACACCTGCCACCACCATCACCCCCGCAGCCTCTCGGTGGGGGGTCTTCATGTGCCTCGCAAAGCTATCGATTCATTTATTGATTGGTGTATTGGTTTATTGCTCGATGCCTTTATTGATTCAAGAAACACTTATTGAGTGCCTGCTGCATGCCAGCCTTGGGCTGGGTGCCGAGGACAGAGCTGTGATTGCACCAGCTGCAGGCGAACAGATGTGACATGGATAACGTGAGCATAGGTCTGCGCAGACCTGGCGCAGGGTGCGGGGCCTCAGGGTGTGTCCCTGGAGGAAATGAAGCTTGGACAAGGCCAGTCCTGGGGGAGCTCTGGTGGAGGGGGACAGGCCTGAAGACTGTGGTGTTTGGTGCCCTGATTAGGATGTCGCAGAGGGTGGGGTGGGCCCTGGGAGTTGCCAGGCCCCGTTTAGGCTTGTTCTGTGATTGGTCCATGACACTGATGGGTGGGGGGCGGGGGGGGACAAGAATGCTTGCTGGGACTTGGGTTGGAGAGCCCCGGGAGGCCACGCCCTCCCTCCCTGATCCCCCCGAATGGGTGTGAAGGCAGGTGGTTTTATTTTATTTTATTTTATTTATTTTTTGGCTAGAGTGGCGGGGAACACCGCGTGTGGCTCATAGCTGTGGGTTCATGGGTGTGTGTCAGTGTCCAGCTCCCACCCGCCCCTGGGGTCCCCTCCCTGGGTGGCAGCGATCCTCCCTGGCCCTCCACTGCTCCACCTGCTTGTCCATTTCTGGAGAAGGTCGACAGGAGCCTGCGCTGTGAGGCCGGCTGTGACTTGTTGTCATAGTACATCAGAACAACAAAATCACTAGTCTTCCACACAGCACCAGGCCAGCCACGCTTCCTCCACGCTGGGCCTCCTGCCTGGGGCACCTGGGCTTCCCACGCCACGCTGTCCCTGTTTTGCATTCCTGGTTCCCCTGGAGAGAGGCAGGTTCCCCCTGTGCACATCAGAACCACGGGGTTTGGAGGTGCATGGATGTGGGGGTCATTTACAGTGTGGCCTTGGGGATGAGAGCCCTGGGGCCATTTTCCTGCCTCTTCGGGGTCTCTTTTCCTTCAACTGTCACCTGGGTGTATGACACCCGTGTTCTAGAGCTGAAGATGACATTACATAGTGTAAGTGCAATGTATGTGGCACTGGTTCCCACGGACGTCTGGAAAAGGCTCGGGTCCACTTGGCAGGTGCCGCTTCCCGCAGGTGGCCGTCTCACCTGTTGGGAATGGCGGCTCCTGGGTGTGATTCGGTCTCACCTGCTTATCTGGGAAAAAGAAAAAATCCGTTTTTTAAAGTCTACAGAAACGTCAGTCATCTGGGAACGCCCTCTCCCCGCACCCCTCCCCCACACCAGGCGACAGGGCTGTCCCATCTCGGGGACCATCAGCGGGGGCCCCGTGGGAGCTGTCCTGAGCCGGGTGCTGAAACCGCGCGGCGCTGTCCGGAGTCCGGTGCTGAAGCCATCGACGCCTCGACGACGCCTGGGGGACCCTGCCGACCCCACCCGCGTGGGTGCGCCCCTGTGGCTCTTAGGGACCCCCCAGGACTCCCCCCGCCAGCCGTCTTCTCGGGGAGTTTCCGGGCGGCAAGGGGAGGCTCGGGAGGACTCCTACCTGCTGCATCCGGCCACGTTCCGCACTCACCTCCCAGGTGCCAGCCCTCGCCGTCCGCCGTCTCAGGGAGGAGGCCCACGTGCTGACTTCCGAAGCAGCGCCGAGCGTCCCGCTGACCTGCAAACCAGCGCTGTCCCCAGGGTCCCGGCCCCGCAGAGCGTCCCTCCCCCACGCAGGCCCCCGAGCCTCACCTGCTTCCAGTCTCGCTGGCAGATGCGGCTGTCCGGCGGCGGCCGAGGCGGGGACACGCGCTTTTATGCGCTTCGGGGTAGGCGGGGCCTCGGGGACCCTGGGCGGGGCCTTCGCCGGCTAACCAATGGGACTCCGCCTCGAATGAAGCTCCAAGGATTACCTCATAGGTTGCGGCCTCGGCTTCATAATAAAAGTCTGGCATTTGCCCAAAAACTGTTCCTTTTTTTTTCTTTTTTTTTTCCCCTGAATCGGGAAGGAGCGCGCCCTGCGGTTCCGCGGAGTTCCCACACTCAGTTCCAGCCCCACCCGCGTCTCTGAGCTTCCAGGTGTTCAGTAACCTCCCAGGTTGTGCCATTGCGGGATCAGGAAAGAGCAAACTGGTGAAGGATGTTGGGCCAACTGGTGCAGGAGCTGTTGAGAACATTGCAGTCCAGTTCCTGCGGGGAACCTGGGCGCTGCAGGATGGAGGGCGCAGAGGAGCCGGGGCAGAGCGGGGCTCAGGCCCACGTCCGCCCTTTGTCTCAGAACTCGAGCGCAGCCTGCGTGCTGGAGAGCTCGCTGAGCCGGCTCGAGCAGCAAGCAGACCAGAGCTACGAATCCAGAGTTTCTGGGCTGGGGTGTGACTCGGTGGCCGGGCGCTTGCCCAGCAGGTGCCAGGTGAGGTTCTGGGCCCCATCCCAGCACTGTAGGGTCAGGGGACCCCAGAGTTTTTCTCCCTGGGGTGGCACAGTTGAGCCTCTTTGGGTCTCAGTGTGCTCAACTGTAAAGTGGTCGAATCAGGAAGACCTTCCTAGGGCATTGTGCCGGGGCACTAGCACCTCGGTGTGGACCCCACGTGCTCAGAGCCAGGGCGGGGCGACGGTTGACCCGGCATGTGCCGCCTTGGGTGCAAAACTTAAGGGGACACGGAAGAACTCAGTAACCAAGATAAATCACATGCTAAGAAACCCAGATCAGCCGGGCGCGGTGGCCACGCCTGCAATCCCAGCACTTCTGGGAGGCTGAGGCAGGAGGATCGCGAGTTCAAAGCCAGCCTCAGCAAAGGCGAGGCACTTAGCAACTCAGTGAGACCCTGTCTCTAATAAAAATACAAAAAAAGGGCTGGGGATGTGGCCCAGTGGTCGAGTGCCCCTGAGTTCAGTCCCTGGTACCAAAAAAGAAAAAAATAATAATAAAGAAAAAAAAAAAAAAGAAAAAAAAGAAACCCAGGTTCATACAAAAGAACCACGGTGAGCCGATTATCAATTTTTTTTTGGGGGGGGGGGTACCAGGGACTGAACTCAGGGGCGCTCAACCACTGGGCCACATCCCCAGCTTTTTTTTTTTTTTAATATTTATTTATTTGTTTTAGTTTACACAATGCGTTTTTTTTTTTTTTTTTTTTTTTTTTTTTTTTTTTTTTTTTTTTGTGGTGCTGGGGATTGACCCAGGGCCTTGCGCGCGTTTATTCTTATATGGTGCTGAGGATTGAACCTGGGCTGCGCACATGCTAGGCAAGCGCTCTACCGCTGAGCTACAACCCCAGTCCCCCAGCCCTTTTTTGTATTTTATTTAGAGACAGTGTCTCACTGAGTTGCTAAGTGCCTCGCTTTTGGCTGAGGCTGGCTTTGAACTCGCAATCCTCCTGCCTCAGCCTCCCAAAGTGCTGGGATTACAGGCGTGCGCCACCGCGCCCGGCCGATTTTTTAAATAAAGATACATTTTTTAAGATCTTGCCTTTTCCTTTCTTTTAGGCTCCAGGACAGCAGGCATGACACTAGAAATGTCTGGACCTACTGCGCGCTCTGTTACTGTGGCCATTGTGATTCTATGCTCGGTACCCTCCCATGGGGCAGGCACAGGGGCCCATGTGGACTCAGCAAGCCACCTTATCCTTAGGGAGGGGAAGGAGGCAAAAAGGGAGCCACACTGGAATGTGTCTGTGTGTGACAGAGAGGGATTCCTGTCTTGCTTGTGTCATCCCCAGTCTGAAAGTCCCCCAAAGGGGTTGCTCATTTCATGGAATTTGGGCCCCCAAATGAGCCCCTGTGGATGACCCTTGGAGCCCGGGGCTTCAAACAAGCCACCCAGCACCTGTCAACGAAGATGCCCAAACTGAGCTGCCATGGCTTGGTGAGTGTCCCCCAAAGATCCGTGGTCAGAAGCCCTGTCTCCAGGGCAGCACCATGTGAAGATGGCCTTGTGTTCCATGGGGACAAGCCCCAGTGAGGATCAGGGGCCCAGGGATCCTGCTCTCTCTCTCTCTCTCTCTCTTTTGGTACTGGGGATGGACCTCAGGGGCACTCGACCCCTGGGCCACACCCCCAGCCCTTCTTTGTACTTTATTAGAGGCAGGGTCTCACTGAGTTGCTAAGTGCCTCGCCATTGCTGAGGCTGGCTTTGAACTCGCGATCCTCCTGCGTCAGCCTCCCAAGTGCTGGGATTACAGGCGTGCGCCACCGCGCCCGCCTGATTTTTTAAATAAAGATACATTGCCACCCAGCACCTGTCAACGAAGATGCCCAAACTGAGCTGCCATGGCTTGGTGAGTGTCCCCCAAAGATCCGTGGTCAGAAGCCCTGTCTCCAGGGCAGCACCATGTGAAGATGGCCTTGTGTCCATGGGGACAAGCCCCAGTGAGGATCAGGGGCCCAGGGATCCTGCTCTCTCTCTCTCTCTCTTTGGTACTGGGGATGGACCTCAGGGGCACTCGACCCCTGGGCCACACCCCCAGCCCTTCTTTGTACTTTATTAGAGGCAGGGTCACACTGAGTCTGCTAAGTGCCTCGCCATTTCGCTGAGGCTGGCTTTGAACTCGCGATCCTCCTGCGTCAGCCTCCCAAGTGCTGGGATTACAGGCGTGCGCCACCAAAGGCCTGGCTTCACTTTCTCTCTTTTAATATTTATTTATTTGTTTTAGTTGTACACAATTGTCTTTATTTGTACGTGGTGCTGAGGATCGAACCCAGGCTGCGCATGTGCTAGGCAAGTGCTCTACTGCTGAGCCACATCCCCAGCCCCATCTCTTTCTCTTTTTTGCTTCCTTGTGACAAGGTCAGTGGCCCCAGCATGATGTGCTGCCTCACTATAGTCCCAAAGAAACAGGGCCAACCTCCAAATTATGAGCCAAAACAGACCTCTTCTCCTTGCGCGTCCACGGTCTCGTGTGGTGGTTGTAGTGGTGGAGGCTGGCCGTCCGCAGGGGGACGCTGTGTCCACTGGGGAAAGTCCTGTCAAAACCTGGAGAAGGCACAGAAGAGATAGGTCATCGCGACACACAGTAGGGACTCAGTGAAGTCACTGTCAAGGGCACCACCCGAGGGAGCACCTCCGAAACACCCCGTGGGCTCTCCTGTGCCTCGTGCGCTGAGGCCGGCGATGGCTTTCCAGGTCCCAAAGGATGCCAGAGAGCATGTGGGAGAAGGAGGAGTGAGGGCTGGAAAGGCGCCTGGTGCTCGGTTCACGTGTTCTTTAAGAAAAGTGAAGGCCGGGCGCAGTGGCGCACGCCTGTCATCCCTGCACTTGGGAGGCTGAAGCAGGAGGATCGCGAGTTCAAAGCCAACCTCAGCAATGGCGAGGCACTTAGCAACTCCGTGAGGCCCTGTCCCCCCCCCCCTGTCTCTAATAAAATACAAAAGAGGGCTGGGGGTGTGGCCCAGTGGTCGAGTGCCCCTGAGTTCAATCCCGGTACAAAAAAAAAAAAAAAAAGTGAAAACAAGGGCCGGGGGACGCGTCTCCCGGCTGGGAGAGGGTGTGCCTTGCATGCACAAGGCCCTGGGTTCGATCCCCAGCGCCAGGGAAAAAAAATGTGAAAACCAGATCCAACCCACGGATGGATGACTGCCATAGCACTGTCCCCCAGTGGCTCTCCCCAGTGGCTCTCCCCATCTGCTTTCTGAATTTTTCCAGCAACTGTGATGGCAGAGAATCACAACCACAGTGTCAGAGCGGGTGCAGCACTGTCTGTCCAGACATCCCACACATCTGTGACCCTGCTCCCTAAACTGGGGTCCCACTCAGAGTTCTGCCTCCCCAATTCCCACCTCTTTTGCAGAGGGGTGGGCTTTGCAGTTGCAGATGACTCTAAGACCCCCAGGATTCTCCTCTGAACCCTTAAATCTGGCCACTCACTGTCTTTTTTTTTTTTTTTTTTTTTTGTGGTACCAGGGATTGAACTCAGGGGCACTCGACCACTGGGCCACATCCCCAGCCCTTTTGTGTATTTTATTAGAGGGCAGGGTCTCACTGAGTTGCTAAGTGCCTCGCCATTGCTGAGGCTCGGCTTTGAACTCGCGATCCTCCTGCCTCAGCCTCCCAAGTGCTGGGATTACAGGCGTGCGCCACCGCGCCCGGCTACACTCACTGTCTTTTGCAGGGTGTGTATGATCCAGGGGTTTGTCTCTCCTTTCTTAGGATAAGAGTTACGGGATTTCTTTTTATGTATTTGTCTGTCTGTCCTGTTAGTCGTACACAATGCCTTTGATGTGACATGGCACTCAGGAGGCTAGGCGAGCGCTCTGCCGCTGAGCCCACAACCCCCAGCCCCAGCCCTCAGGATTTCTTAAGGTTCTTTGTCTCTGAACGTTCTGGAAAGACGTGGCCAGACCCGTGCCCCCCCCCCCATGCCATAGGAATGCCTTCGTTCCCTGCACAGGGAGTGCCCAAAGCCCCCAAAGCAGCAAGGACCGGAGCCGCCGGGTACCTGCCCTCCGCGGAGCGTGGAAGGCGATGACAGGCAGGCAGGACACGGTCACGTCGCGTTGGGGGGACTTCTGTGGAGAGCGGGGGAGCGGCGCCTGCAGACTCTCCCCTAAAGGCCAGAAGGTGACCGTTCCCACGGGCGATCGTGTGGTGGGCACCGGCCTCTGTCACAGGAACCTGTCACAGGAACCGCGAGCAGCCTGCGGGGGAGGAAGCTCCTTGCATGTCACCCATGTCACCCTGCGTCAATCAAACCTTGTTTATAAAAGCAGTGGGGGGGTGGGGGCAGGGGCTGCTGACCCCGTGGGAAGCTGTGACTGATTCATGAGAGGCACAGGAGCCTGGGCATCTAGGCAGGTGTCACAGGCAAGGGCCACTCGAGCCCAGGTCTGAAGGGTGAGGAGATGGCCATGGGGACATTTGAAGGGCAACTATTGCACCAAAGGAACAGCTGGGGTGAGGGCCCTCAGGGCGAGGGGGAGCCTGCTGTCCGCTGGCGGGAGGGCAGCAGTGGAGAGGACGAGTAGGGGACAGCTAGGGAAGGTGGCCTTCAGGCCAGGACCAACGGGAAGCTCTCAGGGCCCGTGGGAAGTCCCACCACCCCTCTTTTCCTCTCTCTCCTTGAGGTTCCCCCCACTCAGGGCAGGGCCTGGAACTCAGGGCTTCCACAGGCCAAGTGAGTGGCCACCGTGAGCCTCGGCAAACCGCCTGTCCCCGAGCAGGCATTTCAGGCCCAGCTCCGCACCAGGGCCCCACACGCCGAGCCCTCCTAAGGCCCCGGGCACCCAGAAGACGGCTGCCATCATTCCCATTTTAAAGCAGGTAGACTGAGGCACAGAGAGGCCAAGTAAGGGCATCAGGCCACCTGGTGAGCAAGAGGCAGAGCCGGAGGCCCACAGCCCTCCCCGCGCCCAGCCCCCTGCTCCCAGCCCGCCCCTGCGGCTTCCCCAGGCCTCGGAGCCTCCCGGAGAGTGGAGCCTCCACGCTCGAGGTTCCGGGACCCTCCTGCGACTCACCGAGACTCGGGGCAGTCACGCTGCGCCACGCTTCATAGACGCTGCAGCAGAGGCCACACAGGGGCAGGGACAGCGCAGTGCGGGAGATGGGGTGGGGACCCAGAGTGTCCCCCACGTGGCCTGAGCACGCGTCCACAGTCTCTTGGGGAGGCACTTCATGCACATGGAAGTCTGCACATCTACCAGAGCTCTCTCTCTCTCTCTCTCTTTTTTATACCTTTTTAAGAATTCTTGGGAGCCAGTCCCATCAAAACTCTGGAGCAAGCTGGGTACAGTGGCGCACGCCTGTCATCCCAGCACTTGGGAGGCTGAGGCAGGAGGATCGCGAGTTTCAAAGCCAGCCTCAGCAATGGCGAGGCACTTAGCAACTCAGTGAGACCCTGTCTCTAATAAAATACAGAAAAGGGCTGGGGATGTGGCCCCGTGGTCGAGTGCCCCTGAGTTCAGTCCCTGGTACCACAAAAAAAAAAAAAAAAAAAAAAAAAAAAAAATTCCTGGGCTGGGGGTGCAGCGCGGTGGTAGACACTTGCCTAGCAGGCACGAGGCCCTGGGTTCCATCCCAGCACCAGGGAAGGAAAAAACCACAATCACTCTTTAAAACCCAGGGGTGGAGGGAGGCACGGTTCACGAAGCGGCCCCTGTTCGCGGGTTCGTGTGCGGTCCATGCGTTCTGGCGAGCTGCAGCCAGGTGTGACCCCCCGCGATCCACATCAGGGCCCTTCCTCACCTCGAGCTCCTCCTGACCCTTCGAAGGCCACCCTGCCCCACCCAGCCCCGTCTGGCTGCATCCGTGTCCCCTGTCCCCGAAGGCCGTCTATGTGGACTCCCGCGGCCTGCTGGAGACCTAGCCCTGCTGTCCGTGGGCCTGACGTCACCACCTTTCCTTGAGGCTGGTGGTGCTCCCCGGGCAGGGGCCATTTTCCAGGAACACTGGGGCTGGGGAGGGTTCCTGCGTGGAGATGGAGATAAAGCTGCCGTGGGTGGCACGCACGGGCTTGGCAGGGGCTGCTCTCGCTTCCTCGGTGTGGGGTGATGGGTCACGTGGCAGGAGTGGGTGTCACTGCACGAGAAGGGGCCCAGCCTTCCCCCAGCCCCGCTGTTCCCTCTGGGGGGTGCGACAGCTTCCCCCTGCTCCGGGCGCTGCCAGAAGCTGGTCTTCCCCGCGTCTTTTTTAGCCACCTAATAAACATATTGTGTTCCTCTCTGTCCTTTTAATACAAAAGTAGCGCCCCCCCCCACGCCTCCGCGGGGGAAAGTGCTCCAGGAGGAAATGCCCGCGTCCGCCACAAAGAAGGCTCGTGCCCCCAGACGGTGACAGCTCAAAAACTAAGGCACACAAAGGGCCACGAGGAGGCGCAGGGGAGTTGTGGGAAGCCAGAGGGGTCACCTGACCCAGCCCAGGTAGAAGGACCAGCGGCAGAGCACGGTGGGCTTCCTGGAGGAAGTGCCCGCCATGTCAACTGAGACTGGAGAGGAGGAGGCGGGAGCTGGGGCTGCAGGTAGTGTGGGGAGAGCATGTGGCAAAGGCCAGGAGGCTCTCGGGGCCGGCTGCAGAGTCCCCTGCCTCCTCCCCAAAGCCCACTTTGGGTCTGACTGGCCCAACACCAGGTGGCCACGTCCGCAGCAATCCTGGCTCCTCAGGAGGCTCCTCTCCCCCTTCTGGAAAGATCGCCCAGCTGGCTGTTAAAACGCTGACTGTGTGAGGTCCCTTGCTAATTCTGGCGCCACCCTCGTCACCTCGCTGGGGGGCTCAGCTGGAAGGAGAGCCCCCTGTTCGCCTCCCCCCGCCCCCCGGGACCCCAAGTTCTGCAACATTGGCCTGCGTCCCAGGAGAAGGACAGGTGCCCCGCAGGGAGCGGTGAATGAACCTCTTTAGAAAATGTGCCCGGGAGACTCCGGCTGAGAACAGTCGCTAATTATCTCGGGAGCCTCGGGCCAGCCAGGAGTGTCATTAGTAGCTCATCATGGCAGGAAGAAAAAAGGCCCAGGAACCAGAGTCTCTTCCTCCCGGTCCCTGCCGGGCGGCGCCAGGCACGCGCAGGCTCCCAGACGCACGCGCAGCCCCTTCCTCAGCCGTTGCCATGGAGACCCCTCTCCCACCCTCCTGCGCATTTACAAATCAAAACTGCACAGATGGTGGCCTCAGCCGGCCTGTTCTTCTCTCTCCACTGACAACAATTTCTGGAGCCTGAGGATTAGGGAAACTGAGCCGCTCTGGACGGCATCTGCCTGGGGCCCCCCGAAACCTGACCCGGGAGCCCAGGCAGCGGGAGATTAATGGAGGCGTTCGCCCAAAAGCTGGGAGCGCAAAACAGGACCACACGCAGGTCCCCACCCCCTCCCAGGTCTCCAGGGAAGCCCTAAGGAAGGTCCCCGGATGAGAGTCACCCAAGCCCTCTGGAACCCCAGGCCCTGCGGGGAGAGCCAGGAGGCTCCCAAGGCGTCCTGGGGACCAGGGCGTTAACAAGAACAGTGCTAACTCCATGCAGGTGACGACAATGACGGCCACTTCCTTACCTGTCACTCGCTGTTGCCGAGAGGAACAGACAAGGGATCGCGCCCATTTTGATCACCCACTGTGCCCCAACCCCCTGGAGGAGTGAAGGTGTGGGCTGTCAAAGCCCTCGGTGCTCCTCACAGCCAGGGCCTGGGACAGACTCCAGTTTAAAGAGATGGAAACTGAGGACTCAGAGTGGTGACGACATTCCCCCAAGGACACCCAGCAAACAGGTAAGAAGGGATCTGAAAGGAGGTGCTCCCATCACTGAGCCCCTGTCCCTCATTTCACTGAGGTCCAGAGAGGGACAGTAATTTTCTCGGCCTCACACAGCACGTCAGGGGCTCAGCCCGTGAGCAAAGCCCAGCTTTCCTTGCCCTCTCTTCATCAAGCTCGTTTTCGTACCCTCTCATACTGTCCTGCACCTGCAAATATTGAGCCCCATTATTTTTTTTTTTGGTACCATGGATTGAACTCAGGGGCACTCGACCACTGGGCCACATCCCCAGCCCTTTTTTTTGTATTTTATTTAGAGACAGGGTCTCCTGAGGTGCTTAGTGCCTTGATTTTTGCTGAGGCTGCTTTGAACTCGAGATCCTCCTGCCTCAGCCTCCCAAGCCGCTGGGATCACAGGCGTGCCCACCGCGCCCGGCCCCCATAGATAATACTTGATACTGTGAGTACAGGGACTTAGACCTTCCAGAACCTTCCAGAACCTTCCAGAACCTTCCAGAACCCTACTCAGGTTAGCTGCACAAACCTCAGGCCACACCCTCCAAGGAGCCGGACATGCAGTTCTGCTCCTGTTCAGGAGATGGGGGAGGAGAGTGAGCCGATGGGCAGCGGCCAGTGCAGCTGGCTGCCCCTCCCCCACGCCATCCTGCTGGTCCCTGGCACCTGCTGCTCCCACAGCCCAGCGTCCTTGCTTTCCTGCTGACATCCACAGCATCCCTTCAATTTACCCCCTTTCTGCCAAAATAGCACCAGCTCCCCTTTCTTGGGAAGGTCCTGGGGCTTAGCTCCCGTCTCCTCACCTCACCCCTTACAGGGACTCACCAGGTGCCCTGCTGCCGCCCGTCCCCATATTTCCCGGATGGGAAGCAGCCGGACAGGCTTCGAGGCCTTCTCAAGCAGGGCCCGGAGAAGACTGCCTTTTGGGACCAGAATCCCCACAGCCTGTGGCTGCGCTCTCTGCATTCCAGGGGACCAGCCGGAGGCTCCAAGAGGTGCCTCTTGGCCGCAGAGTCAGGAGGGAGGCCAAGGCCTGCAGGCTCTGGTTTTCCTTCCAGCTCCAAGTCCTGGGATGACCCCCAGGGAACGCTGTGTTGTTCCTTGCCAGGGTCTGCTTCGGGAACAGTGGGAACAGGGAACAGGGATTGATGCAATTCCAGGGTAACCTCGCCAGCAACTGCCCTTCCCCCACCACCTATCCTAGAGGTGGGTGGAAGGGAAGGGACAGGAGCCCAAATTCCTGACAACCACAGAGTGTGGACAGGGTATATCCAATAGCTGAGGCAGAAAATAGATGTCTGTGTTTCCAGGGAGGCCTCTGGGGCTGGGCTGTGTGTGTGGAGCTGGAACAGTGAGAGAGAAGAGGCAGGCCAGAGGAAAGGGGCTTCCGGGCAGTGGGAACAGCGTGTGCAAAGGCCCAGGGCAGGATCCCAGCATGGGAGAAACTGAGAGATGACCAGCTGTGTCCCCCTGTCCACTGAGATCCGGGCCATGTCTGTGGTCACCAATAGGGTTCATTCTTAAGCCTGTGTTCACAGCGAGGCTGACGACTGAGACCCACAGTAGGGCCCCAGGGCACAGTGGGTGGGTGCTCTATGAATGGTGGCTGATGGAAAAAAAAAAGCGTAACAGAGCCAAGTGCTGGGAGAGATTTGAGAGTCCAGCCCAGGAATAAAAATCTCAAGAGCCTGCAGGGGCCTCTCACACGGAAGCCCCCAATTTGGGCTCATTTGAAAGGAAACACACTCTCCGGAGCTGCAGAGGCCTCTCCTCCAATCCCTGCCACCGCACGAGGCTGGCAAGGTCTCCCCGGCTCTTGAGGAGCTGAGCGCGTGACGATGACGAGCTAGTTGGGTGCCTACTGTATGTTTTGGCATACATCCCCTCGATAAATACCATCGCCCCCGAAAAAAAAACCCTCTTTATTTTTTTACAGATGAGTAATCAGGGACTCGGTGAAGACGCTCGCCTAGAGCCCCCGTGGGCGGAGGACGGAGAGGAGACTTCAAACCTGTCTTCGCAGGACCCGAGTCTCTTTACACCCCTTCCTCCAAGAGGGGAGTCTTCCATGTTTTCCAACCAGGCCCAGCGGAATAGGGGGGTTATTTCTAATACCGCCAATCGCGATCGAAAGGTTATCCTATGAGACCCAAGATTCTGAGAGTCACACCAGTTCCTCTGCCCTGAAACCAAGCTGGAAGCTGGGGTTTCCCACCTCCACCGCTAGCACACTCCGATCCCCTCCACCCCAGGGGGTGCACACAGTAGGCGCCTAATAGGTACATTGATGGCGGTCGTGGAGGCAGCGGCGAGGCTGCTGGAGGAGAGGCTCCTGCCTTCCCGCCCTTCCCGCCCTCCCCGCTCAGCTCCTGGACGCGACCCAGCCCCCGCCAGCCCCCGGCGCACCGCGCCACGGACGGAGCTTTCCTCCCGCAATTACGGTGATTAGCTCCGCGCGGCTCGCGGGCCGCGGGGGAGGAGCAGGCAGGAGGCGGACTTTGGCCCAGGCTGACCTGCTTCCCCGCGGACGCCCGGATTGGCCGGTGGCCGCGCACGTGACGCCCGTGCGGACTTGTTGCTGGGCATCCCGGCGTTGCCAGGGCAAAACGCCTGCCGCGCGCGCTCGGCGCCGAGGGCCCGGGAGAAAAACGGCTGCGCGAGGGGCTCGAGAGCGCGGGAGGCGAGGAGGGGGGCCGCGAGGGCCGCCGCCCGCCCGCCCACGGACTGGGACACGACACCCGCGTGGGTGGACACAGCAATAGCTGGGGGCAGGAACAGGGACAGGGACACGCAGGATGTGACAGCACGGCCGGACAGACAGGCTCGCGGGCCTCAGGTTCACAAACAGCTGCTGGACACCCCAGCCCCGCGCAGGCTCAGGGCCTGCGGTCAGAGACAAGTCTCGTCCGTCCCGAAGCCTTCTCCACAGGCGACAGTTCCCTGTCCCCGACCACACCTTTGGTGCAGGGTCCAGCTAAGCACCTCGTCTGCATTCCGTCGTCCTCACACAGCAGCGAGGCGGACCCTGATCGTTTTCATATTTTACAGATGAGAAGACTGAGGGTCAGTAGTGGCAGCAGGCCCCCCAGGGAGGAGGGCAGGACTCACTCTCCAGGTGTCTACTAAAGGCCACGCTCCTGCCACCTTAAAAGGCCTGTTCTAGTAAGAACAGTGTTTTCAGTACCTGTTGCTGGGTCGTACGTCACCCAGAAACAGGGTGGCTACAGCCGCAGCACAAACCCACATCTCCCGTCTGCGGTGTGCTGTGCTGCCTCGGGCCTTCGTGCCTGTCACCTGGTGTCACTTGGAGCTGGGGCTCATTTGACAGCCTGCCTGGGGAAAGCCAGCTGTCCAGCCCCCACGGCGGGGGACAGGACTGACTTCACTCTGGGCTGCTTGTGGGCCAGGTGGGTGGATTTTCCCTCACAGGAGCAGCACACCCCCCAGCAGGACAGCGGCCTGCTGGAAACAGGAGCCACACTGTGGCCTAACAGTTGTCGCCCCAGGGTCTGTGTGACGTGAAGTTTGCCACGTTGACCTCTTTGGAGCTGTTCTGCTCCCTTCACGTCCACAGCGCAGCCTCGCCACCTCCTGCCTCCGCGGCTTCCTCTCGTTCTTCCCCCCAGCAGAACTCGATGCCACGAAGCCCACACTCCCCCAGCCCCAGCTGCTGGGGACTTCGAATGAACTTCCATTCTCCATAAAATGTGCCTGCTGTGGGCACCTCACGCAAGTGGCGTCTGCTGACAGCTGTTCCTTTGTGTCTGGAGACTATCTTGGCATGACCTCCTCCAGCTCCGTCATGGGCGCAGCCCCGTCTGGGGGATTCCTCTTTTTTTTTTTTGGTACCAGGATTGAACTCCAGGGGCACTGGACCACGGGGCCACACCCAGGCCCTTCTTTGTATTTTACTAGAGACAGGTTCACTGAGTTCTAAGTGCCTCGCCACTGCTGAGGCTGGATTTGAACTGTGATCCTCCGTGCCTCAGCCTCCCAAGTGCTGGGATTAAACAGGCGTGTGCCACCGCGCCCGGCTGACATTTATTTTATTTTATTTTAAATTTTTGAGATGGCGTATTCTTTTTATTATTATCATTTTATTTATTTATTTATTTATTTGAGTACCGGGGGATTGAACTCAGGGCACTCGACCACTGGGCCACATCCCCAGCCCTTTTTTGTATTTTATTAGAGACAGGGTCTCACTGAGTTGCTAAGTGCCATCATCATGGGCTGAAGGCTGGCTTTGAACTTTGCGATCCTTCCTGCCTCAGCCTCCCAAAGTGCTGGGATTACAGGCGTGCGCCACCGCGCCCGGCTCATTTATTTATTTATTCTAATTTGTTATACATGCTTTGCAGAGTGCAATTACCTTTCATATTACATATAAAGAGCACAGTTTTTCCCAAGTCATTGGTTTTACACAAAGTATTTTCACACCATTTAAGTTTTTAATGCGTGTTACACTTAAGGTATTGATGCCCAACTCCATTCTGCCATTATTCCTATCCCCTTGCCCCCTCCCTCCTCTTCCTCCCCTTTGTCCTATTTAACCTTCCTTCGTTCCTCTCATCCCCCCTCCCTTGCCATTATAATTCAGTATCATCATAGCAAAGAAACCATCTCGACCTTTGGTTTTCTGGGATTGGCTAACTTCACTTAGCATTATTTTTTCTCCAACTCCATCCATTTACCTGCAATGCCATGATTTTATTCTCTTTTAGTGCTCAGTAGTGTTCCATTGTGTATATATACCAAAGTTTCCCTATCCATTCATCTATTGATGGGCATTGGGGTTGGTTCCACAGTCTAGCTATTCTGACTTGTGCTGCTATAAAACATTGATGTGCCTGTTGAGGATGGCGTATTCTTCTTCTTCTTCTTCTTCCTTTTTTTTTTTTTTTTTTTTTTTTTTTGGTACCGGGGATTGAGCTCAGGGGCACTCGACCCCGGGCACATCCCCAGCCCTTTTTTTTTTTGTATTTTATTAGAGACAGGGTCTCACTGAGTCGCCCAAGTGCCGTCACCATGGCTGAGGCTGGCTTTGAACTCGCGATCCTCCTGCCTCAGCCTCCCCGTGTGCTGGGATTACAGGCATATGCCACCGCACCTGGCAACTTTTAACTTTTGAGACAGGATCTCCCTACGTGGCCCAGTCTGGCCTTGACTGTGCAGCCCCCTGTGTGGGTGGCAGGGCGGGCTGGCCCACCAGACCCAGTTGGAAGAAAGGTTTTGTAGATGTTTTGCGGATGGTCTTTTGGGGTTGGGTTTTCTCTGGTTTCTCTCATTCATCCTATTAAGTGAGGATAACATTTATGGAGTGCCCACTGCATACCAGGCAACTGTGTCAAAGCAGCAAATGGGACAGGAAAGGGACCCTGCCTTGTCTTCCCCGTGGCCTATCAAACCAAGTCGGAGATGTGGAGATGCCTTGTCATTTCCGTCCCTGCTCAAACCTTGCGCTCACTCTGTGACCTTGCGTGGGACACGCTCCCTCTCTGGGCTCAGTTTCCTCATCTGGAAAAAGTGGCCAATCTTGGTTTTTTTTTTTTGGTACCGGGGATTGAGCTCAGGGGCACTCGACCCTGGGCCACATCCCCAGCCCTTTTTTGTATTTTATTAGAGACAGGGTCTCACTGAGTCGCCAAGTGCCTCACCATGGCTGAGGCTGGCTTTGAACTCGCGATCCTCCTGCCTCAGCCTCCCCAGTGCTGGGATTACAGGCATATGCCACCGCACCTGGCAACTTTTAACTTTTGAGACAGGATCTCCCTACGTGGCCCAGTCTGGCCTTGACTGTGCAGCCCCCTGTGTGGGTGGCAGGGCGGGCGTGCCCACCAGACCCGTTGGAAGAAGGGTTTTGTAGATGTTTTGCGGATGGTCTTTTGGTTTGGGTTTTCTCTGGTCATCTCTCATTCATCCTATTAAGTGAGATAACATTTATGGAGTGCCCACTGCATACCAGGCACTGGTGTCAAAGCAGCAAATGGGACAGGAAAGGACCCTGCCTTGTCTTCCCCGTGGCCTATCAAACCAACGGAGATGTGGAGATGCCTTGTCATTTCCGTCCCTGCTCAACCTTGCGCTTACTCTGTGACCTTGCGTGGGACACGCTCCCTCTCTGGGCCTCAGTTTCCTCATCTGGAAAAAGTGGCCAATCTTGGTCTATTTATTTCCCCGTGCTGAGGTCAGACCCAGGACCTCGTGCGTGCTAGGCCAGCACTCTGCTGCTCAGCTTCGCCCAGCCTCGGTGACACGAGAATTCGGTGGGACGTCACTTGGTGGCCCTGGGAGGTGCTAACGGGCAACACATGGAGTTTATTCGGTCTCAGGAGAAGTGCTACGAGCCAGCCCCGCGTGTCTCAGTCTCGATGCTGAGGACATTCAGGCCGACGGTTGTGGCCCTGAGGCCCACCCTGGCACTGCAGGGCACTGAGCAACGTCCCTGCCCCTCCCACCCCATGCCACAGTCGTGACAGCCACAAATGTCCGTGCGTGGCTTTGCAAGGTGTGGCCAGCCCTCTGTGGGACCTGCAGAGGTTGTTTCCGCGCGGTGGCTCCTCCAGGTGCCTCTGTGAGGACAGTTCGGGTTTCAGGTCCCCCAGCAGCTGGGAGGCCTGGGCGGGTGAGGGGCCAGGAAGGGCCCTCGCCCGCCGGTGAGGGTGAGCCCCATGATCCCCGTGACCCCTTCCAGGGCCTGGGACACAGGGAGAGTCTGATGTGTCTGCACTAGAACAGCCACTGGGGCTTGTGCCCCCCAGGTAATGGCTGGCCACGTCCGAAGACAGGGCTTGCAGGTAGGTAGGTAGACTTTTGGTGTGCATTTGTCTGATTTTCTTCCTAATTCTTTTTTTTTTTTTTGTACTGGGGATTGAACTCAGGGGCACTGGACCACTGGGCCACATCCCCAGCCCTGTTTTGTATTTTATTAGAGACAGGGTCTCACTGAGTTGCTAAGTGCCTTGCCATTGCTGAGGCTGGCTTTGAACTCACGATCCTCCTGCCTCAGCCTCCCAAAGTGCTGGGATTACAGGCGTGCGCCACCGCTCCCCGGCTCCTAATTCATTTTTGATCACTCAATAAGCATTTATTGAGCTCTTACTACACGCAGGGAACAAACAGGACAGCGAGGGCTTCTGCCCTGGCCTCCTAGTTCCGTCCAACCACAAGGAGGGCAGGTGCCTCCAGGGTTGAGGCTGGGGGCTGACACCGCATCCCCTCCCCCAGGCCACCGCCTTCCAAACAGGCGCATCCACGCTCTGTCATCTTTCCAAGAGAGGTTTATTTGTTGTCTTTTTCTGATCACACAAGTCCAAGTCCCTATAGGTAATTCACAAACTTTTAAGATTCTCACATCCCCCTGACTTCTCCCCGGCACATCTTGGTCTCCTTCTTAAATTAGAAAAAGAAAAAAAGCTGTGCATGGTGCTGCTGTCCCTCGGGAGGCTGAGGCAGGGTGGCAAGTTCAAGGCCAGCCTGGGCAATTTAGCATGACCCTGTCTCAGAATGATCAAAGGGGCTGGGGGTGGGGCTCAGGGGCAGCGAGTCCCTGGGCTCAGTCCCCAGTGTCACAGAAACAGAAACAACCCCCACAAGAGTCCCCTCAGTAAAGGGAACATACTTTTGCAGCTGGAAACTCTCTCCTCTGTCCTTTCCCGGTCAGGTCAGGTCAGGGGACACTTGCCCGCGGCACAGCTGTGGACCGTCCGGGTCAGGGCTGAGGACCCTGTCACAGCTCCCGGGCTGAAGCTCTGGTGCGTCCAAGCCTTTCCTGAAGGTCGGAGGCTGCGGCAGAGTCTGCCAACGCGCCCCTCTGGGGGGACCCGCTGGGCTCCCGCAGCCCTGCCTGTGCCCTGGTGGCCTGCGCTGCGGCCCTTGGGACGGTCCCATAAGCCCAGGGGGATTTGGGCTGGGAGAGAGGAGGCGCTGCAAAGGACCCAGCTCTGGCCTGTGAGGCCGGGTGGACGGTGGCCAGGCGGGGCGAGGGCAGGGCCATGGGCGGGGGTGGTTTGGGTGCGTGGAGGACCTGCTGGGATGGGGGTGGGGCTCCTGGGGGTCGGGGGACGTGGACTAGAGGCCAGGCTGGGGACTCATGGTACCCAAGATTCTGCAGAAGGACAGGCAGGGCTGGGGACAAGGTGGCCTCGTGTCCACATGCTTGCTCTAGGGCCTGGGACCCCCGCTCTGAGCTCCCTTCCCCACCCGCACCCCCCACAGTGCCAGTCTGAGGACAGGGCAATGTCCCCTCTGGAACACCGGCCATGTCCATTAATCCAAAGCCACAGAACGAACACGGAGGCAGCAACTGTTTCTTCAGAGGGAGGAAAAGAAACTGGCGGATTCAGGCGACATCCTTCCCGAAACCATGGCGACCAGCGTGTCTGGGGCGGGCCGATGACACCACAGTGGTCCTCTGCGGATTTTTCCAGCGTGTGTGTGTGTGTGTGTGTGTGTGTGCGTGCGTGTGCACTGCTCTGTCGTGGACGCGGGGGGGGGCGATGGGCAGGGCTGCGGGGCGGGGCGGGTGTGCCAGTGCGTGGGACCGTGGGACCGAGTGTGCAGGTGCACAGGACGCTGCGTGTGTCAGGCGGGGCGTGAGTGCGTGTGTGCACGTTCGCGTAGATGTTGAGAGCTTCACACAGACGTCCACTCGCACGCACGCCCGTGTGACCAGCCCGTGCACGGGCGTCTGCAGGTTGGCCGTGCGTGCGTCGGGTGGCACTGAACCTGCGTGCACACGCAGGTGACTGTGAGCGGCTCTGGCGTCACTCAGAGGTCTCCGTGAGCCATCGCTGCTGGCGGGCAGGGTGGCGGGCACGGAGGGTCCCAGCCCCTCAGGGGACAGGGCAGCAGGGCCGCAGGCCAGGTGTCCAGGCCAGCCCGGGCAGCGCAGCCTGAGCCACCACAAGGGACAGAGGAAGGGAAACCTGGCACTGAGGGCCTGGGCCAGGCGGCAGCACAGCACCAGCCAATTTCCTGCTTCGGGGACGTGCGGGGACAATGCGCGGGGCTGTTCCCGGGCGGGGGGACGGAGGTGCCTGCGGCTGGCGGTGCTATTTTTGCAAATTCCTGCATTGCCCACCATTATTTTTAAAATAAAAAGTTTTCTTTTTTAATCCGGGGATGAGAAAAAGAAAACGAATTTCTCTCTTTTTTTTTTTTTTTTTTTTTGTATCTATCTCCTCAAAACAAGCAGAAGAAAATGGAAAGCTGTCACCCACCACCCTGTGTGCACACGCGTGGGTTTAATGAGATCTGAGCTGAGAACCTGGGTCCGTGCCCTTCCCGGGTGGAGGTGGCCATCCAGGCCCGCCTGGGCTGGGGAGGGGCGAGGCTCAGCCTGGCAGGTGCAGTTGTCGCGCCTGTGGCCGCCTGGTGACCCGGGAGGGGCTGGGGCTCCGCTGCTGGAGGGGACCTTTAATCAAGGGGCCCTGGAAAAAGAGCAGCAAATCCCTGGTGGGGGGGGGGGGGGTGCCGGGCAGAGCAGCTAATCCAGGTGTCTGGCTATGTGACCACCTGCCACCTCAGGGTCCTCCCCAAACAGGGGCCAGGGTCCCATGGGAAGATGGGAGGGGCAAAACACACAGAGATGGAGAGAGAGAAGCGGGGGGCGGGGGAGAAGGAGGCAAGACCACAGACAGACAGACAGACAGCCGGAGAGAGACCGAGACAGACAAAGAGCACTGGAGATGCAGACAGCGACGGCAGATGACAGAGATAGAGGGACAGAGCGCGGGGACACAGAGGGAACAGAGACACAGGTGCCAACAGCCACCAGAGGGAGGGATGAGAGAGGCCCCGCCCGGTCAGAGCGCCCAGAAACACGGACAGTCACGGAGACCCGGGGCGAGGGCCGGACCCTCAGGCAGAGACCCCCAGACAGCAGTGACACCCACCCCGGGAGGGTGGAGCCCCAGGAGAGCCCGAGACAGGGGCAGCAGGGCGCAGAGGAGGGTCAGGGGCCAGGCGGCGGGGCAGGGAGGGTCTGGGAGCCAGAGCCATGCCAACAAGGGACCCTCAGTGTCCCAGGTGCAGGGGCAGCGGCTGAACTGACAAGCCCAGAGGTCGCCAAGGAGACGCCTGGATGTGGGACACCACAGGAAGTCAGAGGCCAGCCCGCGAGGCCCTTTCTGGCCTCCTCACCTCAGCCCCTGGCTCCCACGCCCTCCCTCCCCCTGTCCAGGCCTCAGTGGTCCCTGAAGACACCCAGTGACTCCGCCCCTCTAGTGCTGACCGTGATGCTGGCTTCTGGGGTCAGATCTGGACAGTGCAGCCGTTTGGAAGCCGAATGTTCCCCAAAGGCCCCCCAGAGGACTTGAGGGGAGATCCGGAGGCCATGGCCGTGTTGGCCAGCTTCCCGGTCCTGTCACGGGTGCCTGAGACGCTCACTGACAGAGAGAGGGTCATTTTGGCTCTCAGTTTTGGGGGCCTCAGTGTCTAGGTGGGCACCCCATTGCCTTGGGCTCCTGGCACCACGACAAGGGGGGTGGGGCGTGTGGAGAAGCGAGCTGCTCACCTGGAGGCCAAGAGAGGAGGAAGGAGCTGCCCCCGTGTCCCCAAGTGACAGGGTCCTCCGCCAGGCCCCACCCCTGAAGGTCCTTGGGCCCCTCGTGCTGTCACATGGATGATGGCTTCTTTCCGTTTTCTGAGACGGGGTCTTGCCAGGCTGCCCAGGGTGTCTTTGGACTCCTAGACTCAAGCAGTCCTCCAGCCTCGGCCTCATGAGTACTTGAGTGGACAGGGCACGCGGCCGTGCCCAGCTGGGCAATGACTTTTTCAAATCCCCAGCTGGCTTGCTGAGTTTCTGAAAGGAGAGAGCACCATGGCTGGTTCTGCTGGCGGGCGGGGGCCCAGCAGCACCCCTGTTGTTCCAGATGCAGATAGTCACAGGCAGTTACGGCTTGGCATGTTGATCAGAGGACGTGGCGTCTCTGATTGCATCTGAGATCTCAGAAAGCAAGAGTGTATCAGTTAGGGAAATGCTGCAGTAACAAACATCCTCAAGATCTCTCAGTGGCGCAAACTCCCAGATGTTTGTTTATCTATTTATTTTTGGTGCTAAGGATACAGCAGAGGAGTTATGCATCCCGAGGAGATGCTCTACATCTGAGCTACACCCCGTTAGTATGAGAGAGGGCCTCACTAAGTTGCCCAGGCTGGCCTTGAACTTATGATCCTCCTACCTCAGCCTCCCAAGCAGCTGGGGTGACAGGCAAGTGCCACCATGCCTGGCTCCAATGTGTGTCTCTTGCTGTTCTGCCCTCTCTGTTGGTGGCTGGGGGTGAATGCCCCCAGGGTCTGGGTGCTGCCCTCACCCCCACCTCCAGTGGTGCCAGCCACTGTAGCGAAAGGAGAGAACAGGACAAGTCGCGTCCTGAGTCTCCACCCACAAGGGCCGCGGTCACTTCCCCTCACGTTGGATGGGTCAGTGCAAATCTCACGGCTCCCATCTGACTTGGCAGGGGACAAGGGCGTGCAGTTCTGCTAGGGGGAGACCTTGGCTTCTCTGAGGGCCGCACAGTGGCTACCTCTGCGGCATGTGTGGGGAGGCGCCCCTAGAAATTCTCAGACGGGCAGCAGATGGACGCACCGGACGCTAGCTACGAGCGTCCCGCCAAACGCATGTGGAACACTGTCCCTACTGTGAGGTTTCAGGAGGGCAGAAACTTAGTCCACCTGTGGCGTTGAAAAGTGGGACCCTGGGAGGCCGTGAAGGTCCAGGGAGGCCGTAGAGGTGAGGCCTAGTCCAGTGGCACCCGGCGTCGTAAGAGGAGGAAGGGAGGCCAGGATGTGGCTCCTTGGTAGAGCACTAGTGCGCGAGGCCACGGGTCCTATCCCCAGCATCAGGGAAAGAGAGAGGAGAGCAGAAGAGGCCAGAGTGAGGGCGACCGTCTCAGCAAGTGGGAGCCAGCGTCAGCACGAAGGCCTCGTCAGACATGGCCGCCGCAGTTCAGCCTTCCACGCTTTCGGAACTGTGAACAAAACAAACCTTTAGTCTTTATAAACATGATCAATCTGTGGCATTCAATTATAGCAACAGGAAATGAACTAAGAGCTGGGTTTGGTGATGCACGCCTGTAATCCCAGCAGCTTGGGAGGCTGAGGCAGGAGGATGGCAAGTTCAAAGCCAGCCTCAGCAACTTAGCAAGGAGGCCCTAAGCAACTTAGCGAGACCTGTCTCAAAATAATAACAATTGGGGCTGGGGTTGTGGCTCAGCAGTAGAGCGCTTGCCTAGCACGTGCCTGGCCCAGGTTCAATCCTCAGCACCACATAGAAACAAAGGTATTGTGTAAAACTAAGAAACAAATAAATAAATATTAAAATAATAATAATAATAATAATAATAATAATAATAAAACAGGCTGGGGTTGTGGCTTAGTGGATAAACATCCCTGGGTTTAATTCCTGGTATCAAAAAAAAAAAAAAAAAAAAAAAAAGAACTAAGACACTAGCCAAAGCCAATTATCCCTGATGCTAGCAGAAATAAACTCCATTCCAAGCTCAGATATGAATTAACCATGTCCTCTTGAGTTCTCCATCCAACAGATGAAGAAACTGAGCATAGAGAGGTTTAGTATATTTTCCAAGGACCCACAGCAGCAGAAGGGGGATTCGAACAAAGACAGTGTGTTTTTAAAGCTGTGCCATTTCAACACTGCATTACAACACTTCAAACCCAGAGAAGCTTCTGGAAGAAAGAGGCTCAGAAACACCAGTAGCTGCTAGACCACGTTAGTAGTCCCAAGGACCCTCAGAATGAACGCCCAGTGCCCCATGGTAAATTAAGCCCACTGAGGACACTAGCGTGAGCCTTCAGGACCCTGCAAAGTCCCACGCAGCACAGCAGAGCCCCCCAAAGTCACGGCGGCGGGGGGGTGACTGCAGAAAGGCGTCTGTGCTTGGCTGAGATGCAGGAGGCAGTGGCGTAGAAGCCACAGCCAGGAGTGCTGGGACCGTGGGGCCCTGTGCCTGGATGTTAGAGCAGGGACTCTGGATTGCACTGCCGGGCTCAAACTCTGACTTCTGTCTCCCGGCTGTGTGCCCTAAGGCAAGCAACTTACCGTCTCTGTGCATCCATTTTCTCGCCTGTACAGTGGGCATACTTATTTCTTGTAAGCCATATGGTTTTGCACATCTATGGAAGCAGGGCGTGTATGATCAGCAGCATCAGGACTTGACGAGGGCTTATTTACTTTCTTTCTCCCTCCCTTCCTTCTGTACTGGGGATTGAACCCAGGGCACTGAGTCCCAGCCCAGCCCTTTTTACTCTGAGACCAGGCTTCACCAAGTTGCCCAGGCTGGCCTTGAACTTGCCAGCCTCGGGTCTCCACCTCTGAAGTCCCTGGAAACATAGGCATGGCCACTGCACCTGGCTATTTTCTTTATTTTTCAGTGGGACCAGCTATCATTAAGGTGCTTCTTTCTCCCTAGCCCCTCCCCCACAGAGTAGATCATGTGACACAGTCTGGCCAATCAGAGTGTGCCATCCACCTGGGTGCAGAGATTGGTTCAGGGGCAGGAGGCTGGTCTGAGTTGAGCCAATCAGAGACTTCCCTGGGACTATTTGTCCCCAGATTCTCGCCTCAGGTCTGTTGAGAAGAGCTGAAGTTCAGATGATTCTCAGGAGTTCCACCTGGGACCTAGGAACACCTTTTTTAAAAAATCAGCTAGCTCTCTTGAGATAAAATCAGCACACCATATGTACAGAAAGAGTACAATTCAATGGGTTTTAGTACATTCACAGGGTTGTGTAATCATCACTACCGCCAAATTTCAGAACATTTTTGTTCCCTCTAAATGAAGCCCTGTACCCGTGAGCAGTCACCCTGTCCCCTCCCCAGCCCTGCACCCACAGGTCCACATCTGTAGGAGCCCTGTTTGGGGAGATGACTTGAATTGCGGTTGACTATGGGCCAAGGAGATTTGGGCATTGTCGCCTTCCGTAGTCTCACGGGACTTGACCCGGGATCTCGAGTGACTTGGCCGAGATTGCTGATCGGGTCAGCGCCATTTTGGTGGTGTGTGCGGCGCGTGTTAGTTGTTGTTAGAGCCAGAGAGAAAAGTTATCAGAATAAAAAGCTGTTTGTCTCCAGTTTGCCTGTGAACTTCTTCCCGCGGCTTCGTTGCTCCAAGTGGCCATCGCTTCAGGCAACAACACACATCCTGCCTCTGGATGTCTCCTGCACTTGGTCACACACTGTGTCCTTGTGTGTGTATATCTCACTGAGCATGAGGTCCTCAGGTCCATCTGTGCTGTGGCTGTGTCACCTGGCTCCTGCTGGTGGCCGAGGACCACTCCTGCATGAAGATGGGACACGTGGTGTGTCCACTCACCTGTCCAAGGGCACATGACTGGTTGAATCATGCCACTGTGAGCATTTGTGTGAGCATTTTTTTTTTTTTTTTTTTTGGTACCAGGGATAGAACTCAGGGGCACTCGACCACGGGGCCACATCCCCAGCCCTTTTTTGTATTTTGTTAGAGACAGGGTCTCACTGAGTTGCTCAGTGCCTCGCCACTGTCCGTCACCTGTGAACTGACTTTGGTATGTGAGCACTAGCTGTGTCCTGGCACGAAGCCCTCTGCACGGCTTAGCTGATGCCACTTGGCCCAGTGGTGGGCACCACTGTCCCTTTGTACAGATGAGGAAATCGGGGCTCTGAGAGGGGTGTGACTTGCCCAGGAGCACCTGTCAATTACAGGTGGTCAGACTCAGGGCTCAGATGGACCAGACTATTATTCCCAAGCCGAACCCATGTTTCCTAAGGACTTTACAAACCGACACCCACAATCTGGGGGATACAACAGTACGGGGTGTACTGGTTTCGCAGGGCTGCAGTATCCAATTGTCACACACCTGTGGCTTAAAAAACAATGACCTTATTCTCCTGTAGTTTTGCAGATGAGAAATCCAAGGTGAGGTGAGCGGGGTGGTGCCCCCTGGGCTGGCGGAGCCGGATCCTGCCTCTCTCCTGCTTCTGCCTGTTGCTGGCAGCCCCAGGCGGTGCTGGCAAACACACCCCTCCTCCAGTCTCTGACCTTCACCTTCTGCTCTGTGGCTCCTGTGTCCTTGGAGTCCAGGGCCAGGGACTCAGGGCAGGGAACCAGAGTCAGGGAGGAAACAGATGCAAGGGAGGCATCTCAAGACCTGCCGGGGTGCAGAGTGCAAGGGCACCAAGGCCCGCAGCAGGGACACTGCAGCAGACCCAGGCCCACGTGTCTGGAGAAGGGATCCGAGGGCATGGGTGCCTTGGGGTGTCTGTGCATCTGCCTGTCCGTGCTCCCAGGTGATTCTGCACATGCGCGCCTGACCGTGGGCCAGAGGCCCCCGTGTTAAAGACCTGCTCCCCAGGGTGGTGTATTGGGGAGGCGCGGGACCCTCAGGAGGTGGGGGAGGTCTTCAGGTCACTGTGGCCAGTGACACCTCCTCTCCTTCCCTTTGGCTTCTGGCCGGGGTTGGGGTCCCTCCCCCAGCTCCCGCAGGGAGTGCCGCATCCTCAGGGGCCAGCCGGTGCCTGAGGACACCCTCAGAACTCTGAGCCCCAATAAGGAGAGGGAGGCTTGCCCCCTCTCCGGCTCTGCCCCACCCTGGACCCCAGCCCAGTCTTGCCGTCTCCCTCGGGGCTCCTGCGGGGGTGCTGCGTGCTCAGGGTGCCGGTGGGGACGACCTGGGGAAGCCCGAGAAGGGGCCTCTAAGGGCAGGAGAGCTTCGGACCCAGGGGTGAGTCGCTGGGAGGGCCAGGGAGGGGGCGGGGCGGGAGAGGGAGGCGGGTCTCCGCTGGGACTGGGGAGCGGGGCGGCCCCAGCGCTGGGGTGGACGGAGAAGGGGGGAGGAGGGCACCCGGGGTGGGGCAATCCCCAGCGAGGGTCCTGGGACCAGCCTGGGGGAAGGGCCCCCCACATGTCCCTCCGCTGGGAGTGGACCCCAGGGGCAGTGCTGACAGGGCTGAGCCTCGTGTGTGTGTGTGTGTGTGTGTGTGTGTGTGTGTGTGTGCGCGCGCGCGCGTTCCCAGCGTCGCTGGGTCCCCATCATCCTAATCAGGCATGGGGACGGGTCGGCCTGGGGCGACAGAGCTCTGCCCTTTTCCGGGTTAGGAGTCCCGTGCACGTGGGGGTTCTCGCTGGCCTCCGCCGTGGCCACTAGGTCCCCGGCCCCCTCCCCTTCCCACCTGTCCTCCCCTCCCCCGCGGTCCCCGCCCCTGCGCTCGGTAATTGGCTTTCCGGGAACCGGGACTCGACAGCGGCGGGCCAGGCTGCGCCGCCTCCGCCTGGCTCCCTGGGGGCTCCCCCGGCAGGAGGCGGCCCCCCTCCCGCCGCCGGCTCGAGCCCAGACAATGCGGGGGCCGCCGGCCTGCAGGGCCGCTGCTGCAATCTGGTCTAATTCCGCCGGAGACAGCGCGGCCGGCAGCTCGGGAACGCAGCCCCGGGCGGCTTCGCCTCCCCGCCCCCACCTGCCACCCGGCCCCTCCCCCAGCCTGGGCCCGGGAGGACGGAGCGCCGCGCCCCACCCCCACCCGCTCCCTGTCGCCGTCCAGGGAGCGGTCAGCGCTGTGTCCCCAGGACTGGGCGCCCAGCTGCAGCCAGAGCGCGTGGCTGCCTCAAATCAGGCCGCAGCCTCGGGGCGCTGGAGACCCTCGCTGTCTCCTTGGGGTGGGGTGACAAAACAGGTCGACAGGACCCTGAAGGAAGGACAGGAAGTGAGGCTGCAGGTCGGGAGGGCCGCCTGCTTTTCCAGGCCTGTCACTTCCGGATTCCTGGGCGATGTGACTCTGCAGGTGCAGGGCTCATGCACCCCAACAAATGAAGACGCCAAGAGAGGACGCTTTAAGAAGGCTACAGTCTAGGGGACTTTCTGGGACTGTCTGTGGATCACATAACAGACCATGTCAGCCTCGGGATCTCAGAATGACCAGACTGATGTCACCCACTCACCCTCCCATGCCCACCCCTCCCCGAGATTCCTTTGAAGAAGAGCCCGGGACCTCTGGGGACCTCTCCTCCTGGAGGTGGCCGCACTCTCCCTGGAGGGCCTGTCTGCGTCCTAACGAAGCCCCTCCGTGCCCAGGGCTGTCACGTGGGAAATTCTCTTTTGTCAGCTGAGCCGAGGACCCCGCGGATCCTGAGGCCAGTCAGCTCCCCGGCTCTCCGCACAACGCCCCCTCTCCTGGGACACCCCTCTCCAGGGAGGCTGGACCTCTCGGGCTCCTCACGCTGCCCACAACTCACTGTTGGTCCTGGCAGGACCCAGCTGGCCTCCTCCGGACAGGACTCCTGAGGCAGGTGGGGTGAGGTCCCAGGAGCCCCGCAGGGCCCTCTCCATCCATGGGGGGCAGCGGGAGGTGTTTGGAGCCGAGGCCGACTCTCCCCTCCATGCTGGGGCCGCAGGGGCCGCGTCAGGGCACTGCAGGTGCTGGGCAGCACTGCTGGCCTCCAGCCCCTCGAGGCCAGCAGCACCCACATCTGTCCCATCCACCCTGCAGTGTGACAGCCACACCCCGGGTCAGGGGAGCAGAGCGCTTGACGGCCCCAGCCGAGACCCACTGGTGCACAGAGACGGTGGCACATAAGCCCGGCACTCGGGAGGCTGAGGCAGGAGGATCGCGAGTTCAAAGCCAGCCTCAGCCATGGCGAGGCACTTAGCAACTCCGTGAGACCCTGTCTCTAATAAAATACAAACAAGGGCTGGGGATGTGGCCCAGTGGTCGAGTGCCTGAGTTCAATCCCCGGTACCAAAAAAAAAAAAAAAAAAAAAAAAAGAGAGAGAGAGAGAGAGAGAGATGGTGGCGGGAACTCGGGCTTGTCTTTGGGCCCCGTGTGGACACTCCAACCAGAGGCCGGTTTTCTCCCCAGTGAAATGGGCGTGAAGAGCCTCACGCTGTCCCCAGATCACTGTGGCACAGGACGGACTGAGCACGGATCACAGGGACGCACGCCCCTCCCGCAGACTGTGCCCTGCCCACGTGGGGACCGGGCGCTCCGCAAGGCAGGGGTCTGAGCGGTGCGGGCGAGTCCCGCCCACTCGGATGGTGCCAGGACACCAGGAGGAGCCGGCCATCGGTCCTTCCCGAGTCCGTCTGCCTTTCCTGTGTGACATCCGGGCTGGGGTTTCTCAGCCTGGGCACAGTGGGCATCTGAGGGCAAGTCCTTCCCTGTGCCTGTGCAGTCCCGGCTCTCGATCACACACCCCAGGCCTCTGCCCACTAGACAGATGCTCGTGGCCCGTCCTCCCCCGCGTCCAGTCCTCCAGCCGCAGTGTCCACAGCCCACTCCCAGAGTTCCCGGGGACCCTCTGTTAACCACCTGGCCGGGGCTAGGGCCAGCACAGAGACCTCGGGAGGCCCTGGGTTCCCGCCCCAGCAACACGCGGAGGAAGGAGGAGAGGGAGGGGAAGGAAGGAGGGGAAGAGGAAGAAGACCCCTTGCCTGGGGTGGGGGCAGCCGCGCTGTGGCCCCTGGGGAGGGGCTGGGCTGGACAGGGAAAGGACAGACCTCAGGTGCCAGGTGCCAGGGTGAGGACACCCGGCCTGTCCCGCCCCGCCGTGCACAGCTGGCGCCTTGGCGCTGCGGGCAGGGGCGCTGCGTGCTCCGCTCCTTACCCGGCGGGCGGGGGGCAGGCGGGCACTGAGGGCGCGGCTCCCAGGAAAGGGGCTCAGGAGGCACCATGTGGGTTGCAGGGACGGCGGCCGAGCCAGTCAGGCGGTGGGTTCTTCCACGGGGTCTCGGGTGGGTGTGGAGGGCACCCCATGTGTGTCCCTTGGACCACACAGTCGGGGTCTTGGGGTCAAGTAAATCACCCTGGCTATTCCGTGTCAGCGCTGCTGTGGTCTAGAATGTCCCCAGGGGCTCATGTGTCCGAGGCCAGGTCCCCAGTGCACCAAGGTCCAGAGGTGGGCTCCGGGAGCAGTTGGATCCCAGGGCTCCCCCTCCCCAGTGGATTAATCCACCCATGGCTGCGTGGACGCCTGGAGGCGGTGGGGCCCGGCAGGCGGGCGAGGCTGCGGGAAAGGCCCGGGGAGTGTGCCCGCCCGCGGGGCTGGGGCTGGCCCCTAGCTCCTCCCTCCCTGCCTCCCCATGCCCTGAGCTGAGCAGCTCTGCTCTGCGCAGCTGGGAGGCTGTGGGTCCTGTCCCACCTCAGGCCTGGAGCCTCAGATCCACTGACCACAGACTGAGACCTGAGACACGTGAGCACCACGCGTCCTTCCTCCTCTGAGGGGCTGCGTGGGGTGTTTGCTCCTCCCAGCACCCCCCAGGGACAGCGCTATTGTCTCATTTTACAGATGAGGAAGTTGAAGCTCAGAGAGGGAGACTCATCTGCCCCAGGTCACACAGTGAGGATGCACTTAGCCCAGTGCCTCTGAGGGGGAGAGAGAGAGAGAGAGAGAGAGAGAGAGAGAGAGAGAGAGAGAGAACAAGGAAATTTCCAGCAGAATCTGTAGCAGGTGGGCAGACTGGGGATAGGAAGAGAGTCCTTGCGACCCACCTCGGCTACATTTAGTCTTTGCATGGGTGGCTGTTTGTGCAGAGCTAAGAATACCCCCAAACCATACGACGTGGCCTTGAGATGAGGGGTACACGGAGGAGGGAGCAGGAGGAGGGAGTCCCGCCTGCACTCCTGCCCCCCATCTTCTTCAGCTACTGTTCTTTGATTCCCATGACAAAAATAACAAGCCCACCGGGGGCTGGGGTTGTGGCTCAGCGGCAGAGCGCGCGCCTCGCGCACGTGCGCGGCCCGGGTTTGATCCTCAGCACCACGTAAACATAAATGCATTGCATTGGGTACAACTAAAGCAAATAAATAAATATTTAAAAAAGAAATAACAAGCCCACTTTGTAGCCATGCCCCGTGGTCCCCTGGAGCAGGCCGGCTCTGTGTCTGCAGACACCCGGTGGGCTGCGGGGAGACTGGGCACGGCCGGCTGCCCACAGGTAGCGAGGCACCCTGGGCTTCGAACGCAGGGAGGGGGTTGGAATGTCCACTGTACAGAGGTGATCAACCCGACTCAGACATCATACAGTGTAGATGTGCCCCAGCATCACATGGGAACTTGTATGATTCTATGCAGCAGTTAAAAAAAAGAATTCAGGGCCGGGCGCGGTGGCGCACGCCTGTCATCCCAGCACTTGGGAGGCTGAGGCAGGAGGATCGTCAGTTCAAAGCCGGCCTCAGCAATGGCGAGGCCCTTAGCAACGCAGTGAGACCTTGTCTCTAATAAAATACAAAAAGGGCTGGGGATGTGGCCCAGTGGTCGAGTGCCCCTGAGTTCAACCCTGGTACCACACACACACACACACACACACACACACACACAGAATTTAGGGCTGGGGTGCAGCTCCGTGGTAGAGTGCTGCCTAGCAGGTGAGAGGCCTGGGTTCCACATTAATTGAATTTTTAAGAAGACCACGGTACGTCCCCGGGAGCGGAGTGCAGGGTTGAGACCCCGACTCCCTGACAGAAATGCGATGAACAGTCCCACCTCAGGGTGGGTGTGGGCAGGAGGGGCCTGGAGCAGGCAGGGCTGGGGGGCTGCGGTGACCTGCTGCTGCAGGTGACTTAGGGACCTGGAAGCAGGAATCAGGGGCAGGCACCAACGTGGCCACAGACAGAGGCGCCATTCCAATGCACCATGGAGGGTGGCACAGGGCCAACGAGAGGCCATGTCACCAGGGACTTCAGACCTCCCTGTAGCTGTCCGTCAAAGAACTGCCACTGTCATCCCAGCACTTGGGAGGCTGAGGCAGGAGGATCGCGAGTTCAAAGCCAGCCTCAGCAATGTCTCTAATAAATACAAAAGAGGGCTGGGGATGTGGCCCAGTGGTCGAGTACCCCTGAGTTCAATCCCCGATATAAAAAAAAAAAAAAAAAAAAAGAAGAAAGAAAGAAAAAAGAACTGGCATCTTGGATCCGTGGATGCAGTATAAAGGGACCTTCAGGTTCCCATACTGAGGGTCACATCATTAATGTTAAACTATCTGTTCAGGGGCGGGGGGGGGGGGGGGGCAGCTGTAATCCCAGCTGCTTGGAAGGCTAAAGCAGGAGGATAGCAAGTTCGAGGCCAGCCTCAGCAGTTTAACAAGACCCAGACTCAAAAGAAAACAAAGCTGGGTGCGGTGGTGCACACCTGTAATCCCAGAGGCTCTGGAGGCTGAGGCAGGAGGATCATGAATTCAAAGCCAGCCTCAGCAAAAGCGAGGCCCTAAGCAACTCAGCGAGACCCTGTCTCTAAATAAAATACAAAAGAGGGCTGGGGTGTGGCCCAGTGGTCGAGTGCCCCTGAGTTCAATCCCTGGTAATCCCCCCGCCCTGCCAGAAAAAAATAAGGGCTGGGGAATGGTTAAGCGCCGGTTCAGCCCCAGCTCCAGCAAACAAAAGGATTCGCAGTGCCAGAAATTCCTGCCTGTTGACATCGCGCTGCGGCAGGGCCACCGAGCTGGAGTGGCCCAGGCGGGAACTCGCGCTCTCCTCCCCATCCTCCCCCTCCTCTCTCTGCAGAACAGCTCCCGGGTACCTCGTCTCTGAACCTCACTTTCCCATCCTTAAAAATGGGGACGAGGGGATGCCGATGACGAGGGTCGCGACCCGCTAGGTCACTTCCCACAGACGCCTTGGGATTGAAAGCCTGATTGACAGACAGCCTGGCCGCGACCCCGCGGTGTGATCGCAAGCTTGTCACCTCACAGAGGACGCCGGGTGTCAGCCGCGGCGTTCATACCTTGCCCCTGGCGCCAGGTCGTCACTCTGAACCACAGTTGGTCTCTGCGACGGTCCCGCGGTCCCCAGCGGCGTCTCGGCTCGATTCTAGCAGTTTCCAAACGTCTGTTCTCAGGGGTCTGCCGCGGAGAGCAGGGGCAGGTCCGTGCCGGGGGGTGAGCCGGGACCTCATGCAGGCGCTCACCACTGCGCCACCTCCGTCTGTCCAAGCCACCGTGGGAAAGAAGAGGTGTCCGCTGTAAAGCAAGGTCCCTCCCCAGCTCCCAGCCCTGCCCGCCCGGGGCTGGGGCTCCTAATGGCTACTGCCACGGGCCTTTATTTCACTGTTATCTTTTCAGCTACCTTGAACTTCAGTCTAGCTGGGTATCACAGACTTGGAGCAGGACGTCTGTCTTACACGCTGTGTGACCTTGGGCAAGTCACTTGCCCTGTCTGTCTCCTTGACCGAGTTAAAACACCCTCTCCCTGCCCGGGACCTCCTTGGCCTGGGAAGGGGGAGGGCGCGGCTGGCGTGCCGGAGCCTTTTCCTAGAGCAGCTTGGCACACAGCTCTGGGTCCCTGGAATGTCATTCTCAGCCACCAGCCAGGATCTGGGGACCTGCGTGCTTGGCCTTCTTTTCCATCCTCCTCCCCAGGCCCTGGCTGCAGGCTCCTGGGACAGGCAGACACCAGGTGGAACTGCCCGCTGACCCTGCCCACCAAGGAGGCCGCCGGGGTCAGGGAGGGCCTCTGGGGGGAGGGCAGTGCCTGGCTGTGGCGGCTGAGGGTGGGCGGTGGGAGGAGGGGATGCTGAGGGGGGGTCCCCTGCTGACACCCCGGGGTGCCTCCTCCAGGCTGTGGCCTCCCCACAACACCCACCTAGCCAGCCTCGGGTGGGGTCAGAGGGCTGAAGGCCCCCTGTGCCTCACGGTGTGTGGGCTGCTGTGCCCTGAGGTCCCCAGGCCCCAGAAAGCCATGCGGGGCAGGGCGGGACCTGGGGATGGAAGCCAGGGGCGCCGCCTGCTCACACTAGCTGCGCAGACCCACACCCCAGAAGCCATTTTGTTGGAGTGTTTTTGGTTTTTGCTTGTTGGCAGCTAGGTGAGCTCTGGCCAGGCCCCAGGGAGGAAGGAGGACCCTCCCCCCGCGGGAAGCCCCCCTGCACCGCCCGCCCAGGCCTGCTCTCCTCTGAGCACTCACAGGTGCAGCAGGGAACCAACCAGCTCAGCAATCACAGGGCAAAACCCTTCTGCATGGCGCCCAAAGGCCCGGCAGCAGCTGGAGGAAACACCAGTCAACTGGTCTACTCCTGGGGCTATTCCACAAGGCAAAGCCACGGGGACAGAGTCTGGGTGTCAAGGTGGGAAGGAGAGGTTTCAAGGTCCTCAGGGTCAGGGAAGGTCCCTCTGAGGAGGTTAAGAATGAAACCAAGACTGGCAGGAGGAAAGGAAGGAGCCAGCTTTAGAAAGACATGGCAGAAACCAGAGGGTGCAGCTATGCAAAGGCCCTGGGGCAGCCCAGAGTTGGAGGAGCAAGCACCACCATGTGAGGCTGGAGCAGAGTGAGGAGGGGGAGACGGGGAGGAGGAAGTGGGACTGGGCAGAGGGCAGCACCTGGGCTTTGACCCAGAGGGGAGGGAGCCACTTGCTGTGGGCAGAGAAGGGAGCAGGCATCCAGGGGGGCTGGGAGAGCCCGGGGGTGCCAACAGGTGCGGATGGGTCTGGAGGGTGCCTGAGAGGGTGGAGCAGGGGAGAGGGACCAGCCCTGGCCCCCAAGGAGAGAGGGGACACAGAGAAGGGACACGGCAAGTACTCGACCTGGGTGTGGGGGAGCTCCAGGCCGGACACCGCGGAAGGTCCCGGGAGTTCAGGCTGGCGTGAGCCAGGCGCTGGATGGTCCCTGGAGGGAGCACTTTTGGGACAAGGTGGTGGCAGTATCTGACCACGGTGAGCTCGAGGCAGAGCCCTTGTGATTCAGCCTCAGAACCTGGACCCTGGTGTTAGAAAGGGGGCACGGAGGGGGCGCCCCGCTGGGACAGGCCTCGGCAAAGCCAGGCGCACCCTAGCTCAAAAGAGGGTAGGAGCCAGGCCCGTGGGGCACGCCTGTCATCCCAGCGTCTCCAGAGGCTGAGGCAGGAGGATCCAGAGTTCAAAACAGCCTCAGCAAAAGCTAGGCGCTAAAGCTGGGCACTGGGGTTCACGCCTGTCATCCCAGCACTCGGGAGGCTGAGGCAGGAGGATCGCGAGTTCAAAGCCAGCCTCAGCCATGGCGAGGCCCTTAGCAACTCAGTGAGACCCTGTCTCTAATAAAATACAAAACAGGGCTGGGGACGTGGCCTGGTGGTCGAGTCCAATCCCTGGTACCTAAAGGACAGGAGAAGACCTGCGTGTTGGGCGGGAGGTGGAGGCAGCGTGGCCCTGCGAGCCTTGCTATAAAGGGAAACAGAAAACCCCCAACACTGTGTTCTAAGCGTAGCCACAAGGATGTGTGGCCGGAAGTAACCTGTTGCCCAAGAGCAGGGGACAGTCCCTCGCTTTGGAACTGAGTTGCACATGTCCCTCCAGAGACTCCAGAGTCCTGACCCCAGGCCCCTGGAACATGACCTTGGGCTAAGATGGGGCGGTGAGGACACCCTTATCCAATCCGACTGGCGTCCTAAGAAAAAGGGGGGTTTGGACACACAGAGACACCCAGAGAGGCTGCGGAGAAGGGACCCGGGAGAAGACAGCCGCCGGCAAGCCGGGAGAAGGCAGAGCCCACTGTGGCTACGGCCTGATCTTGGGCTTCGGGCCGCGGGCGGAGCAGCCGAGCCTCTGCTGCTCAGACCGCCTGGTCGCGGGCTCTTCGGGGCAGCCCGGCCGCCTCCTCTTGGCCTCACCCCGCTGTTCATTTTCTGCTCTGGTCTTCCTATAAAGAGAGCCTCGCCGGCCAGCCGCCACCCTCCTGCCCAGCGCCACCGCGGGTCTGCGGCTCTCCCGGGAGCCGCCGCTCCCGCCCCCTGGGCTCCTGGACATCCGCGCTCCTCCTGCCTCTGGCCACTGCAGTCCCCCTGCTCCTAGCACGCTGGCACCCCGGGACACTCTCTGGTCCCCTCTGCTCCTCTCCTTGACCCCTCACCCTGGATGCAAGCTCGGCCTCGGAGACCCACAGGTGCTGGCCTCCCCCCCCAGCCTCCCCGGGCCCAGTGCTTTTTTTTTTTTTTGTGTCTTCACGGCTCCTCAGATTGGTGAATCCCATGCCATCGACGTCCCTGAACCCGCACCCCACAGGACCTCGCTGTTGGCCCGGCCTCCTTCCCCAGGCCAGGGCAAGCCCCCTGCGGCTGCATCGTGACATGACGCACACACCAGGCGGTCCTCGGTCCTCGTGCTCCAAGTACAGAATTTAGCCGGGTTTGGTAGATTCGTGGGGGCGCTTAACTGTGCACTCACCCACCCCCAAGAAACCCACCCCAGGCCGCGCGCGTGGCCACACCTGTCATCCCAGCAGCCCTGGAGGCTGAGGCAGGAGGATCGAGAGTTCAAAGCCAGCCTCAGCTGAAGGAGCCCTAATTAGGAAGGGCTGTTGCAGCTAGCTGGAAGCCATAAGTTCCACCTGATATGTATGTGACGCACCTGTAGGCACCCGCAAACCTGAAGGTATATAACCGGGTGAAAGCGGTCCGAGTTAGGAGAACGGAGAATTCAGTCAGCCGGGCAGTCACTCGGTCGGTCAGAAGAATCAGAGCGGCCAGAACGTAGGCAGAGCGGTTACAGAAGAGAAACCAGATAGAAGAAGTAATGACTGGTCAGAGTTAGGCCGAGACTCCTGAGGAAGACAGAAGACAGAAGAAAGAAGAAGGAAGAAAGAAGAGAGAAGAAAGAAGCTCTAATCTTTCTCTAAGCTAAGCTCTATCTTTCTAAGACTCTAAGCTAAGCTAAGCTCTAAGCTCTACTATATCTTTCTTTCTCTCTAAGCTAAGAAAAATCTTTCTTTCCCTCTCTAAGCTCTAAGAAAGTAGAAGTAAAGTAGTAAAAGCTTAACTCTGCCTCCGAGAATTTTCCTCCCGTGGCGGCGCCGTGGCTGGCCGTGACAGGCAGCTTACACTCAGCAAGAGAGCGCTGAACAACTCCGTGAGGCCCTGTCTCTAAAACACAAAATTGGGCTGGGGATGTGGCCCAGTGGTCGAGTGCCCCTGGGTTTAATCCCTGGTACTGGGGGGAAAAAACACAGGAAAAAGAAAAGACACCCGTGCCCGCAGCCCTGGCCCATCCCGCCCGCCCTGGGAGCCTCGGTCCCGGGGTTCGCCTGCTGGGGCCGTGCACCAGGATGGTGGTCTAGGTGACCGTCCATGGCTGGCTTCCCTCACTGTCCAAAATGAGTGGTTTCCAGCCCAGTGTGGTGGCGGGGCCTGTAGTGTCAAGCTTCGTGGGGGTGACCCAAGTTCAAAGCCACCTGGGCAACCCAGCAAGACTCCCCACCTGGAGACCCGCTGCGGTGCCCAGCTCCTGCTGTGGCTGAACAGTGTCCTGCTGGAAGGACCGCTCTTGTTCCCCCACCCCCGACCTGGGGGCACTGGGGACGATGCTGGGCCCTGCAGTTCCCTCGGGCAGGTGCTGAGCAGCCGGGTGGCTGGGCCACACGTGCACAGTGACTCCACGATCAACACCTTCAGGAAGGACCTGTCTCCCCAGAGTGGCCGCCCACTGGACATTCCTAGCAGCAGGGTTGACAGCCTCCTCACCTGCCTCTGCCAGGTCCCCCGTCCCAGCTCCTTCCCCAGGCAACCTCCCTAGGAGGCTGCGCTCCTCCTCCTGGCACCTGGGAGGGGACCAGTAAATTCTTGTTCAATGAAAGAAAAAAAAAAAAAATGAATGCATGCATGGAATATATGCAGTCCTCAACAAGGACGTTAGGGAAGAATATTTAAGTGGGGACAGTGATGTCACCGAGGAAGAAAGAAGAAGGAATCTCAAGGACTCAGAAGGCTGATGCAGGGCACTGTATTTGAGGCCAGCCTGCACAACTTAGCTGACACCATATTTTAAAATAAAAAGGGCGGGGGTGTGGTTCAGTGGTGGAGAACTTGCCCAGCATGCAGGAGGCCCTGGCTTGCCACCCCAGGACTGCAATAAATAAATAAATATCTTTTTTAAAGAGAAATAAGCGAAACAAAACAAAACAAAACAATGCCTAATGATTGTGCAGGGGAGTTGGTAGAATAAGGCTCACCTCACCCCAGTGTCCACGCCTTCCTCCCTGGAATCTGTGACCCCGCGTGTGGACTCCCGTGGTCCAAAGGACTTGGCAGGTGGAATTAAATTAGGATTTCTCAAACGGAAAGAAAGATTATCTTGGATAATCTTTGGCGTGCCTGTTGTAATCACAGGGGTCTTTATAAGAGGGTCAAAGTCAAAGACGTGAAAAGGAAGCGTGACCTGGAGCGGTGGGTCACTAACCAGGGCCGCAGCGCCCCAGGCGCGGGGAAAGGCGTGGCTCCGGGGAGAGCGGCCCCGCCCACACCGGGCTGCAGCCGGGCGAGGTCGGGGCTGACTTGGGGCTTCCAGGAGGCAAGTGGGCATCGTCTTCCCTGAGTTTGTGATACAGGTATAGCTTCAGCTTCTCCCTGGTCACCTCGCTTTCCGTACACACACACACACACACACACACACACACACACACATATGTATATATATATATAAATTTATTTTTTCACAGTAGCCTTAGACTCTGATTCAGAACGAACGATTTCTCGCTGAGCGAGAGTCTCCTGGGGTCCGAGGCTGAAAGGAAGGACCCCCGCCCCCGAGGCTTGCTTTACAAACGCTCCGAGTGATTAATGTCAGAAACGTCTCAGACGTGTTGGCTTCTTTTAAAAGCAGGAAAATAAAATCGTGAGAAATTCTTGGCTAGGCTGTGAGTTTTAGCAGACGCACTTTGGATGGGTCAATAATTTCCAGCCGCATCCTGGGGGAGGCTCGTGCCTGCTGCTGCGCCGGAGTCCAGGAGGGCCAGCGCTCGGGGAGGCGCGGCCCAAACCCGATTCACAGCTCTGACGACCTGGTCCTACAGGGTCACCCTGCCGTTCGTTTTATTTTTAAAGCACGTTGCATCCTAACGTTATTTATCTTGATTCCTGAGGGTCTTCGGCGCCCCCTTAGGTGCCTCTTGCGCCTCGCCTGGCCTCGCCCTGGTGGGGAGAGGTGAGGCAGACACTGCAGCAATAGGGCCCTCAATTATTGCTCGATCGCTGAGCCCTGCTGCTGTCCCTTAAAGGGAAAACAAAATCAGAAGCAAACGTGGTCGGACATTTTAACAAGTTAGCTCTGCAGATGAGCTATAAAGCCTTTGAAGTTACCTCTATGTCTGGATTTTTTTGGTTTGTTTTTCCTTCCGAATTAGCTCCAATTACAGCGCGTGCACACACACGCGCACACACACGCATGCACACACGCGCACAAATGTGCACACGCATGCACACAGACACACAAATGTGCACACACACACATGCACACACACGCACACTGTTCTTTTCAGAGAGTTCCTTAAGAAGATTATTTGAGCTGAAGCCAAACAGTGAATCTCCACAGAAACTTAAATGCATTTTTAAGCGTAAATTGTATGTATGAATGAGAAACCAATGGCAGGGGGCGTGGCTTCTGGACAGCCTGGTGAGTCATGTGTTCGTGTGTTGAATTGTGTCAATGGAGCGGAAGTCAACCGCGAACGAACAATATACACAACAGGAGTTACAATGTAACAAGATGTGCAACCTTACAGTTACATTATAACAGTGCAAGGAACACTGTCTCCGCCGGTTTCCGTAGTGTAGCGGTTATCACGTTCGCCTCACACGCGAAAGGTCCCCGGTTCGATCCCGGGCGGAAACACTTCGGTTTTTTTTTTTCCTGCCATTTCCCCCCCCCCTTTTTCCTTTATCATGGAGTATTTACAAAGGTTTCTAAGTCCTTATGAAAGCAATTCTGGCTTCAACTATTTTTGTTCCTTGGCTTTTATGAATATCTATAAAATTTAAAAAGTGATTTGAAGGTCATTAAACAGAAAACCTGGCTCTAACATTATTAGAGAATTGATTTAGCTGCGATAAAAAATTAAACGGCCTGCGTTGGCCGGGAATCGAACCCGGGTCAACTGCTTGGAAGGCAGCTATGCTAACCACTATACCACCAACGCCCCGGCGAACACTGCTTTCCCGGCGCCTCTGAAAAGCAGCGTCGGCGGCCCGGGCCGTACCACCCGCACGGGGGCGTCTCCTCAGCTCCCGTGGAGCAGTGGAACCAGGCTCCCCCGGCGCCGGAGCGCGGTGGTGCAGGCCCAGCGCTATCCAATGGCGGGCCGCCGCCTGGGCAGCTCAACTTCCGGGTCAAAGGGGCCTGAGCCGGCGGGTCCCCCGTGTCCGCCGCCGCCGCTGTCCCCCGCGCCCGCCACTTCCGGGGCCGCAGTCACGGGCATGGAGCCGCGAGCGTGAGGCGCCGCTGGCCCCGGGACGCCCTGCCCAGCCCGGCCGCCGCCCCGCGCCCCGGTGAGCAGCGCCCGCGCCCGTCCCGCCTCGCCCGTGACCCCGAACCCGCCATTGACCGGCCCCGCCTCGGCCGCGACCCCGGCCCCGCCATTGAACGGCCGCCGCGGCGCCTCCGCCCGCCCCCCGCGCCCCGGCCCCGCCGTCGGCCGCGCTCCGAGCCCGCGGTCGCCGCCCCGCTCCGCCTCCCCACGGCCACGCGCCCTCCTCCCGGCCGGTCCCGCCCGCGGGGCCCCCCGCCGCCGGCACGCCGCCCGGCCTCGCTGCCCGCCCCGCCGTGCCCAGCCGCCGGCTCGCCCCTCCGGTGGCCGCGCCCAGCGCCGCCCTCGCGGCCGCGCACCTTGACAGCGCCGCTGCGGCCGCGCAGGCTGCGAGGTCCCGACCCGCCCCTCCCCGCCCCTCGCGCGCCCCCGGGAGACGGCGGCCGCCTCCTCGGACCTGCGTCCTGTCCGCAGCCCCTCGCCGCCGCCTGCTCCCGACAGCCCGCCTGCTCGCAGGGGCCCGGGCCTGTCCGGCCGCCCTCTCTCCCCACGCAGCTTTAGACCAGCCCTGACACGTCCCCATCAATATCGCAGCCGAGCCATCGAAGGTGACCCGTGCCTTTTACCCCCACTCCTAATGCCTCCGGGGCCCTGGAGCAAGTCGCTTGCCTCAGCGGCAAGAACGGACCTGCTTTCGAGGAGCTGGGACTAACGCCCAAGATGCGAGGACTGTAGTCACCAGCCCCTGCAGCCCCCCGCAGGTCCTAGGGGAGCCGGGAGGGTGGGAGCGCAGGCTGCGGGCGGGCTGCAGGGCTGTTAGCATAGCTAGAAGCAGCCAGGCAGAGGGGGTTAGGCCCTCTGCCGCGCTCCCCCGTGGGACACCAGCGAGCAGGACAGCAAGCCAGCACACGGCTGGCCTCTTCCTCAGCCTGTGGTGCTAATGGCACATCTGTTCTGTCAAGGTCTGTGTCCCATGCCTGCAGCTGGAATGGAAGCTCCTTGGACCCTGTAGAAGGTCAGTTGTGCTGGGATTGGGCAGCCAGGCAGGCTGGGGTGTGGGCTGGCTGACTCTGGAACAGAGAGAGACAGGAAATGACTTTCTGTGGCCCTGGGGTCACTGCCCTCAGGGACGGTTGGCTTAACGCAGTGATGGTGATGGCTGCAGGGTTTTGTGCATCTGTTGGAGGTTTTTCTTTTATCCATTGTCCCTCCAGTGCCTCTGGTGAGAGCTCCGAGGTGGTTTCAGGGAGAGGGGGAGAGTGCGGTCCAGCTGGACCACACCCGCAGCGCCGATTGAGAATTCTGGTCTGAAACGGACTCTAGTGAGTCTTCCCTTTGGTGTGATTTTAAGTAACTTGACTACTTGGCAGCGTTGGCCCCTTGTTCTCTTTGTGCTGGGTTTGTGTGTGTGATCCCCTTGGTCCTCACAGGAGTCCCAGGTGTAGGTTTTGTGTAGTCCCATTTTATAGCTGGGGGAAACTGGGATGCAGAGAGATTAGGTGGCTTCCCCAAGGTCACACAGCCCAGAAGTGGCAGAGCTGGGGTTTGAACCCATTTCTCCCTGACATGGGCGCCCCCACTTTTCACCACTGGACTGAGAATGCAGCCAGCGCCTCCTGGTGGTGACAGTGCTGTCACTGTTACCGCCCTCCTGTGTCTAGGTGCTGCGATCTTGTAAGCGGCTGGGCACAGCTTAGGTGGGGCCTGGCTCTTGTGAGGCGACTGAGCAGGGATCCCTCTGACTTTAGACAGCGTTCAAGAGAGGACAGTGACTTGTGCCTTCAACCTAAATGTTGCTAGAGTACTTCTGGGTGCTAGCCGGGGTTCCAGCTTAGGGGATAGGACAGGAACTGGACAGCTGTGAGCCTGCAGCTGTGAGCCGACCTCCAAAGAGCGGGGAGGGCTCCTTCACCCGGAGGGGGCCCCTTAGCACTGAGACATTTGGGCCAGGTGGTTTTCTGGGGTGGGTCCTGGGAACTGCATGGTGCTGAGTAGCACCCTTGGCCTCCACCCACTCCATGCCAGGAGGCCCCCGTTCTGACAGCCACACAGGTCCAGTCCATGACATGGCCTGGTGTCCCTTGGGAGCAGATTCACCCCCCCCACTTGAGAACCCCCCCCCCAAAGAAAAGGGTTGCATGCAATTAATTGTTCCTTGGGCCAGCATTTTTTTTTTTAATTTTTTTTTTTTTTTGTGGTACTGGGGATTGAACTCAGGGGCACTCGACCTCTGGGCCACGTCCCCAGCCCTTTTTTGTATTTTATTTAGAGACAGGGTCTCACTGAGTTGCTAAGTGCCTCGCCACTGCTGAGGCTGGCTTTGAACTCGTGATCCTCCTGCCTCAGCCTCCCAAAGTGCTGGGATTACAGGCGTGCGCCACCGCGCCTGGCTTAATGTTTTTTTAAGCTGGGCACTGAGGTGGACGCCTGTAATCCCAGCAGCTCGGGAGGCTGAGGCAGGAGAACTGTGAGTTCAAAGCCAGCCTCAGCAACAGTGAGGCACTGAGCAACTCAGTGAGACCCTGTCTCTAAATAAAATGCAAAATAGGGATAGGGGAGTGGCCCAGTGGCTGAGTGCCCCTGAGTTCAATCCCCGGTACCAAAAAAAAAAAAAAAAAAAAAAAAAAAAAAAATTTTTTTTTTTGGTTGTAGCTGGACACAATACCTTTATTTATTTGTTATTTTTACGTGGTGCTGAGGATTGGACCCAGCGCCTCACACGTGCTAGGCCAGTACTCTGTCACTGAGCCACGCCCAGCCCCATCAGGCCAGCATTCTTGCCCAGGTATGCTGATGGTGTGACCAGGTGGCAAGTGTGGATCGAGTCTCAGGAAGGATGACATTTGTGGTTGTTTGGGGCCCAAGGATGAAAAGGAATGTGTCACCCAGCAAGCAGAGAAGGGCGCTCCGGCAGGGGGCCTGGCCGCTGCAGGTGCCAGGAGTGGGGGCAGCTGGTGCTTAGAGGACGTGAGGGGATCAGCGTGGGGGGGTCGTGGTCAGGGGCTGAGAGGGCCAGGCCATGAAGGCCTTCAGGGACGGCCACAGTCAGGGACTTGGGACGGGCAGTCTGCTTCTGGCCAGTGCCCCTCGGGCAGCCTCTCGAGGGTCATGGCAACACCTAAGGGTTCCCCAAGTTACAAAGAAAATAAGCCACAGTTCTGACCCAAGGTCAAGGGGCTGCAGCTGGCAATGGCCTCCTTGCTGGCAGAGAGCCAGGCTGGTGCGGGCATCTCGTGGCAAGACAGGGAGCTCACTCCCAGGGAAGACGAGCCGGGAAGATGCCAGCTCAGGGAAGCGCCACCACATCCTGGGATGCCTTTGGCGTCAGGATGTCCCCAAGCCTGAGAGGTGCTCTCTGCCCTCCGGGCTGCGCGTGACCTGTCCTCTGCCGTGCAGGCCCCCCCTCCCGAGGCCAGCGAGCGGTTGATGCGGAAGGTTAAGAAGTTGCGCCTGGACAAGGAAAACTCGCAAAGTTGGAGAAGGTGAGGCGGCCTGGGGCCCTGGCGGGTGGGGGTCCCCAGCAGCCCAAGACATTGACCCAGGCCCGGGTCTGGGTGTGCCAGGAGGAAGCCGCAGGCATGGCACAGGTCTGGGGGGTGCACTGGGTGCTTTGGGTGCAGAGTGGCTTCCCTGGCCTTCGCCCACTAGATGCCAACATCCTGCCCCATCACCATGAGCACAAATATCCCCAGACATTGACGAGCTCTGCTGGGGACAGACTCACACCAGAGAGAACTGGTGGCCAGGGTGGGGGGGTGGAGTCTGACAGGCCTGGGCTCTGCTCCCCTCCTCCCTGGGTGACAGGGACAGGCCTTGCAGCTTCTCAGGGCCCCTGGTTTGCCCGGAAGTGCACCGCGCCCCGAGTCCAGCTCCCAGCTTACCGTGCTCTTCACACTCGCGGCCCTCGCGGCCCAGGGCGCCAGGCAGACCCCAGCCCCGGGGCTGGGCGGGGGGTGCAGGCCTGTGGGCTCCCCCGACCAGGCACTCCCAGTGCTTGGAGCGTGTTTCCTTTTGGCGAGCAGGAGGATAAAAGGCTGCGATCTCCCCAGATGCAAATTGTAGAAACGGGCAGCCCCGGTGTCTGCTGGGTAAATTCACTGGGGGTCCAGAGGCTGGGACAGCTGGCCTTCTGCACGGGCGCCAGGCCCCGGCGGGCACGGGCTGCAGGCCCGCCAAAGCTCAGTCCTGGAAGCTGGAGGCCTGGCTGGGACAGAGCGCAGCACTCCCCCACAGCCCCACTCCCCTTTGTGACTTGTCCCCAGCACGGTGTGGGACCCCGCCCCCTGGCTGGCCTCCTGGGTGCCCTGCAGAGCTCCGCCTCCCTTCCTGCCTTATCGCTTTCTGGGCCCGGAGAACTGCAGCCGTGCTCAGAGCCGCAGTTTCTTATTGGCTTCTGCCTTCTTCCCTACTCGTGGCCCCCTTGGGTGTCTGGTGGACACAGAGGAACAGCTGGTCCCCACCCTTGAGGCCACAGAACTGCAGCCCCACCCTTGACACGGGTGTGAGGACATTGGGCTCTTCCCTCCCAGCTGTGTGAACTGCTCACTGACAGCCCCAGGGCAGGGGCCCCGGAGGACACACCGCCTCACCTCCACTGTCCCTGGCTGGTGCAGTCCCCGCCTTGGCCTGGATAGCACAGGGGCTAGTGGCAGGCTCTAGGCACGTCTAGAAGATTCCTAGGCGTTCCTCCCGATGTCTCGTTTCATTTCTCAGCTCCTGGATCGGTTCTTTGCTTCCTGGGCTCTCTGCGGTGATCGGAGGCAAGATAAGGCTTGATGGCTCTTTGCTACGAAAATAAGCCATGTGATTTGTGAAGTGCTTCCCTGGCTCCCAGCCTGTGGGGTCCCCCGGGGAGATCTGAGGATCCTGACGTTTTCCCCTCCCGTGGCAAGGCTTGGCCGAGGGTGGCACGCGTGGGGAGGGGCGCTAAGCCAGTCAAAGCCCTTCCCCTGCGGGGTTTTCTGGGCTAATCGCCCGCAGTGTGTGGGGCCGCGTGGGTCCTGGGCCCTGCCTGACACTGCCTGCGGCTCCCTGCTGCCCTGGGGGCAGCCGCAGTGCTGCCGTGGCCCAGGACGTCCTGTGTGTGGCCCTCGGCTATCCTCCCAGGGCCTGGCCTGGCCGGGTTGGTGGCCAGGAGCTGCCGGAGAAAGTGCTTCCGGCAGGAGGTGGGCTGTGCCCGGCCTCAGCCAGCACCGGCTTAAGCCAGGGCAAGCGTCCCTCCCTGTCCTCCGTGAGGGGTCCAGCTGGCGGGGGCACCTCTGGGGTCAACCTCGGCAAATGATGCCCGGAAGCCACCGCCTCGGGTGGCCTCAGCTGCCTGCCCGAGCCTCCTGCAGTGGCCGACGCCCTGGGCTGGCCCGGGCAGCCGGCTCCAGGACTCCCTGCGATGCCTCCTCGGCGCCTGCTGGGTGGACGCCCTGTCTCACGTCCTCGGCTCCGACTGGCAGTGAGGCCTCTCCCCGCAGCCCCGGGCTCCTGCACGCCGGTATTGCAGACCTGAGCGAGGGGCCCGCACAGGGCCTGGCTCTTCAGAGGCGCTCTGTGACACCTGCGTGTCTGTCTCCTGTGCTGGTGGCTCTGCAGGGTTTCCTGCTGGCCAGGGACAAAGTCTTCGGGAACTGGGCTGTCCCCGGTCAGGGCCACCCTCTGCCCTGCGCTCCCTCCCATGAGCAGCAGCTGCAGTGGCTGCTTCCTGCGGCGGGAGGGGCTGCTGCCGACCCTGAGGGTCGGGTGTGCGGGGCAGGCGCTGGGGTGTGTGACGGCGGGAAGCCAGGCCCCTTCCCAGGCCCCTCGGCCGTCCTCGCCGGACAGCGCTGGTGCCTCTAGAACTGGGTCAGTGCAGCTGGTGTTTGGATTTCCTTAAAACAAATATTTGCCTCTCTGGTCCAGCCCAGCCTAGCGGCCTGTGCTGAGCAGGCCTGGGGGAGGGCTGGGGGTGGCCACGGCCTCCAGACCTGGTGGGGGACAGTGGGGTGCCTTGTGGGAGGAGGTGCTCGTTCACCCCCACCTGAGTGATGTCCGGCCATGCTCCCTGTCACTGAGGCCTGTGTGTCTCCTGCTGTGCAGCAAACCCACTGCAGGTGACAGGCGGGCACTGCCTCCCACCCACAGGCCTGGGTGCCCTGGCCAAGAATGCCTCCTGGCAGCCTTCGCACTCTGGGGTGCCAGGTCCCCCGCCAGGGTCTGGGGCACAGCCAATGAGGGGGACAGGAATGCAGCAAGTAACTGCAGTGACAGATGCTTGAGGGAGGGGGACAGCTAGGTGGCCTGAGAAAGAGTCCCAGAGATGGGACACACAGGTGGCTGCAGAGGGTTCTGAGGACCTGCCGAGTCTCTGAGCGAGACCTGTTTAGGAGCTGGCCGGAGGAGAGGAGGGTGTTCCGGCAGAGGCCACCAGTGGGCAGGCCGGGGGTGGGGGCAGGGAGCCGAGGAGGGCCGGAGCGTGGGGGCCCAGACAGCATCTCTGAGGGCGAGATGGGGCCGCAGCAGGGGTAGGGCTGTGTTGATTGTACTTGGTGGGCTGAAGCCCCAGCTCTGCCCAGCCTGAGGACTGCTCTTCCCCTGGGAGCCGGAGCGGCGGGCTGCAGGCCTGCGCTGCCGTGCTGCGGGTTCCAGGCAGAGGGGGCTGTGGCCTCTGAGCCAGAGGGGGCGGCCTCTGATCTCGGCCGCGATGTGGGGAGAAGGGGAACACTGTGAGACCCACTTAGGGGGACAGGGAGGGCGACAGGGTGGGGCTGCGGCCGAGGGGCAGCTCGGAAGCCCGACGGCCTCCCTCAGCCCGTGCCGGTGCCTCTCTCCCCGCAGCATCTCACTGCACTCCCAGGGGGCTGAGAGGATGTCCGGCGCGGCTCCAGTGGCCGAGCGGGCCAGTGCGGGCGACATGGACGACCCTGCGGCCCGCTTCCAGGTGCAGAAGCACTCGTGGGACGGGCTGCGCAGCATCATCCACGGCAGCCGCAAGTACTCAGGCCTCATCGTCAACAAGGCCCCGCACGACTTCCAGTTCGTGCAGAAGGCGGACGAGGCCGGCCCCCACTCCCACCGCCTCTACTACCTAGGTGAGCCCCGCGGCTCCGGACAGCTGTCCCCGCGCCTGCCCAGAGGTCAGGGCACCTGTATTTGCACAGTGCATGTGGTGGCCTGCTGTGGGGACGCAGCCCCGCAAGGCTGTGGCACCCACAGATGGCACCCTGTGGTGAGGAGCACTGGGCAGGGGTGGGGGAGGACGCCCCATGAGGGCTGGGCGGCCAGGGGCGGGGTCTGAGCACTGGCCCGCCCCTCTGCACGGCCAGGCACGGCGGCTCGGAGCCTGGGAACGGTTTCCACGCGGTCACCTGGGCCTCTCCCCAGGCCCCTGCCCAGGCTGGGGAGCGCGAGAAACAGGACAGCCGCAGAGGTCCCCGCGGGAGCTGGTGGGCTCCAGCGGGAGCCTGCTGTGCGGGGACGCTGAGAGGATCCTGAGGCTCACGGGGAGGCAGGTGGCTGTGTCACCACCGCCAGTAGCTCTCGGGTGGCTTGTCGCGTGCTTGCCACCCCACCTCAGATTGCTAGAAGTGCGTGCTCACGCTTGGCGGCCTCCTCTCTGGGCGCGCCCCGTGAGCGCACTTTCTCCGTCGTCACGCCTCTGTGGCCTGTGCCCACTGTCCACCAGACCCTCAGCCCCGGCCAGCCTGTGGTCCCCCACAGCCAGGCTAGAGCCTCCCCGTGTAGGGGACAGGAAATACGTGGGGGAGGAAGGTTGTCACCTTGCTCTGCCTGAGGGCACCCAGGGAGGAGGCCTTGAAGGCTCGCCCAGGTGGCCTGCCTGCCACTGCGACACCAGGACCGATCCTTCTGTGTGGGCAGTGCCCTGGGCACTGCAGGACACCGAGCAAATGCCGCAAGCTGGGAGCCACTGTCCTGGAGTCCGGTGGCACCAGGGTCGTTCGCCAGGCCCAGGCTCTGGTCCCGGGCTCCCGGCTGCAGCCTCCGCCCGAGACCACACCCACCCGTGCCTGGGCCTCCGTCGCACTGGAGTGGAGGGGCGAGTCACTGCCTCGCTGCCCAAGGCTGGCGCACGCTCACGACAGAGACCCTGATGGACACTGACGCGGCCGCTCAGAGACGGGTCTTTGTGGCAGGGACAGAGCCAAGGGGGTGTCGGGAGCGGGACTCTGCGTGCCCTCACCAGGGGCTGTGGGGCAGCGCCGCGGGCGAGAGATCCCGCGGCCCCGGAGTTCACCCCGGCCCTTTGCAGAGAGGCACTGCTGGCGCTAGCCAGAAGTTAGGCGGAAACCTTGTCTCTCCCGCCCGAGCGGGGGCCGGGAGGAGGGTGCCCGGGTCGGGAAGCAGGGGCCACCACCTCCCTGGCTTTTCCGTGTGCTCCTTGGCACCTACCCCGTGGGCCACACAGCCCTGGGCCCGTGGCTTGGGCTCCGGTTGCCCTCCTGCGGAGGGTCCTCCATGAGGTGCCTGCGGCTGCCCTGAGACGGTGGCCTCACATGACCCCTGAGAGAGTGAAAAAGTCCACTTCGCCAGCCCCGGGGCTGGAAGTCCCGATGAGCGGCCCAGGCTGGACCTGAGGTGTGGCGGGACCGCAGCCCCGAGGGCCAGGGCAGATCTGTGCACCGCCTCTCTCAGCTTTGGTGGCTGCCAGGGTCCCTTGGTCTGTGGCCACATCTCGCTGTTCTTTGCCTCCATGGTCACACTGATCTCTTCTGTCCTGCTGGGGTTTCTTTCTGCTCCTCTCTCTCTCTCTCTCTCTCTCCTCTCTCTCTCTCTCTCTCTCTCAATACCTTTATTATTTTTTTTGTTCATGTGGTGCTGAGGATCAAACCCAGGCCGCACACGTGCTAGGCGAGCGCTCTACTGCTGAGCCACAACCCTAGTCCCTCTGCCTCCCTCTTAAAGGACACCTGATAGCTGGGCTCAGGAGCTGAGGCAGGTGGATCACAAGTTCAAAGCCAGCCTCAGCAACTTAGGGAGACCCTGAGTAGCTTAGGGAGGCCCTGTCTCTAAATAAAAAATAAACAGGGCTGGAATGTGGCTCAGTTTTAAGTGCTCCTGGTTTTATTCCTGCTACCCAAACCAAACAAGCCCCCAAACAAGGACACGTGCTGACAGCGGGTCCCCTGGGATGGTCCCCAGCCCACAAGCCTCGTCTGTCCACGGCTGCAAAACCCGTTCTCACCACACACCGTGGCATTCATGTCTAGGCCCCAGGACAGGGACATCTGGGTTTGGGGGCCACTGTTCAGTCTCCATGGAATTGCTAAAAGGGACAGAAACCCTCTGAGCTGGTCCAGGCTGCAGAGGGCACCTCCTGGTGGAGGTGGAGGGGTCTCATAGTGCCCAGGGCTGAAGGCCCAGCTGCCTCGGGAAGTGGACTGGGCGTCTTCAAGAAGCCAGGTACGGCACCATGTGCCTGCCTCTGCCTAGGTCCCTGCCACCCACTCTCCCTCTCCCTTGCATCCCCAGCTCTCAGGCGCCAGTGCACCACAGGAGTGGAGGGGGACCAGATGGGCTCCGCCCAGGTCAGCTGTCTAGTTACCTGCAGCCTGTGTCTGGGTGGGTGGGACCCGCGATCCTGGGGCTGCTGAGCCCTGCCCGTGGGTGGGGCAGCTCCAGACAAGGGCATGCTCTTAGCAGAGGCCCCAGAATGTGCAGGCTCTTTTGGGCTGATGGTCACCCTCCAACTGATGCTGTCACTTAACATCACCAGGGCAGCATTGGCCTCACTTCACAACCAAGTTCTCAAGGCTCCCCACGGCCCCCAAGTTGGTGTCTTCTTGGTGCCAGGCCATGCCTAGACTACTGCCAACACCCAGCAGACTCCAGGCCCAGGCCCAGCCTGCTGCCCTGAGTTGTGACCTGCCTCAGGCACCAGTCTCGCCACTACCCCCAGGCAAGCCACATAGAGCTAGTCACTGGGGCCCTCTGGGAGCACCCCTCTGCTCTGAGTGGTGGCGCCCAGTGCAAACTCGGTGGCACAATGACAGGCACGTTCCTGCTCCTGCTGCAGCAAGACGGGCAGAGAGGCCTGGGGTCCCAGACTCCAGCCGAGGGGTCAGGGAGTGGTCCACCAGCTGTCCTCTGAAGCCAGTAGCCTGTCCCCATCTCACACGGCATCTTCTGTCAGGAAGAGGCGGCCCCAGGCCCTGGGATGGCCTTGGACTCCCATAGAAAAGAGAGCAAGGACTGGGGCCCTGCGACCAGGAAAGATGGAACCCAGGAGTGGCTGATCCCTGAGCTACACCCACATGTTCGTTCATTCATTTATTGGTATCTGGGAGATTGAACCCAGGGATGCTTAACCATTGAGCCACATCCCAATCCCCTTTTTCCTTTTAACTTTTTTATTTTTTAATATTTTTTAGTCGTAGATGGACATGATACCTTTATTTTATTTATTTTTACATGGTGCTGAGGATCGAACCCAGTGCTTCACGCGTGCTAGGCGAGCGCTCTACCGCTGAGCCCCAGCCCCAGCCCCTCCTTTTAACTTATTTTGAGACAGGGCTTCACTGAGTCATTGATGCTGACTTTGAGCTCATGGTCCTCCTGCCTCAGCCTCCGTAGCTGCGGGGATGGCAGGTGTGGGCTGCCATGGTGGCTGTCCCCTGTGGCGCCCCTTTGTAAAGCCTGTGCTGTGACTCGCGTTCTGCAGCTTCCTACTTTTCCAGGTGTGGGACTTGGTGGCTTTCAGCAGCATGTCTGAGGCATTGCACACATGTCACCTCTGTCTAGTTCCAGAGCGTCCCATTGTCCCAGAGGAAGCCTGTGCCCAGCACTCAGCCCACGCTGCCCCCAGCAACTGGCAGCCCTCCTGGGCCTCCCGTGTCTGGAGTTCCTGCTCTGGACACTCGTGTCACGCGCCACTCTCCGCATGGTTCTGGTCCCCGCCCTGTGGGCACCTGTGTGGCAGAGGGTCCGCTTGAGCAGGGACGGTCGGCCTCGGGCCAGATGGCGCATGGCACGCACCTGGTCCCAGCTACTCCGGTAGGATCACCCAGGGATCCGGGCAGCCTGGGCAACAAAGGAAGACCCCGCCTCTTAAAATAATTTAAAAAATAAAAGAGGTTCTTTATAGAGAGCAAGTCGCACTCCCAGGACTCGGGCCTTCACCTCTGCCACGGTTTCCCACCCGCACGCATATCAAGTTAGCTTTGCCTTTTTCATAGTCTGTTTTAAAAGGAAGCCCTCCAGGGGTCTCCTTATTTTTCTTTTTCTTTTTTTTTTTTTTAAATATTTGTTTATTTGCTTTAGTTGTGCACAATGCGATGCATTTATGTTTACGCGGTGCTGAGGATCGAACCCGGGCCGCGCACGTGCGAGGCGAGCGCTCTGCCGCTGAGCCACAACCCCAGCCCCTCCTTGTTTTTCTTTAGGGTGCTTGTCTGCCCTTAGCTGTATTTCACCGGTGTGCCCAGTGTGCGGCCTGCCAGGATGAAGGCCCGAGTGGGCGTTGAGCCCCGAGGGGTTGCCGGGCTGCCTGCTCTCCCCTCAGAACCCCCCGGGAAGGAGGAGCCCCTGGGAAGGAGGGTAGCAGCAGCCCGGGTCTTTCTGCCCAGAAACTCGAAGAACATGCAGGCCGGGGCTGGGCTCAGTGGCGGAGTACTGCCCAGCGCTGGAGCTTGCGGCTCTGTCCCGGGACACAGGAGCTAGAACAGACACAGGCAGAGGGTGAGAAAGGAGCGCTGACGTCCTGTGGTGGTCGCTAGCTAAGGAAGGGTCACAGGCCACTGCCCAACACCCCATGCTGTTGGATGGGTGTGCGTGGGAGGAGCTCGACTTGGTGCCCAGCCTTGTTGCAGAGGTGACCTGGAGGTGGCTGCTCACCTCACCTCACTCACAAAATAGGGCTGTTCCGTGAGACCCCCGGGGCTACTCGCTCCTGCCGTCGCAGGTTCCCCAGCCCCAGGTCGAGCCCCACCTGTCCTCCAGCTGCCCAGGATGGAGCAAGGGAACGGAGGGTTGAGGCCTCTGCAACTAGATGCTGTCTCAAATGAATAAAAAGGACTGGGGGGGCTGGAGTTGTGGCTCAGCGGCAGAGTGCTCGCCTTGCACGTGCGCGGCCCGGGTTCGATCCTCAGCACCACGTAAAACATAAATCCATTGCATTGTGTACAACTAAACTAAATAAATAAATATCTAAAAAAAAAAAAAAAAAAAAAGGACTGGGGTGTGGCCCAGTGGGAGAGCATTCCTGGGCCGATCCCAGTCCACACGTAATTCTTTTTTTTTTGTGGTACCGGGGATGGAACTCAGGAGCACTTGACCACTGGGCCACATCCCCAGCCTTTTTTTGTATTTTATTAGAGACAGGGTCTCACTGAGTTGCTAAGTGCCTCGCCATTGCTGAGGCTGGCTTTGAACTCGTGATCCTCCTGCTTCAGCCTCCCGAGTGCTGGGATCACAGGCATGCGCCACCCGCGCCCGGCTCACACGTAATTCTTTTTTCCCCAGAAAAAAGATGGTGTCTATATTAAACGCTACTCATTTCTTGTTATTGTTTACTAAACAATACAATATGACAACTGTGTACACAGCATTTGTTAGGTGATCTGAGTCACCCAGAGATGACTGAAAGTCTGGGAGGGTGCGTGTAGGTGCTGTGAATGGTGGGCTGTTGACAGAAGGGACTTGAGCATCTAGATTTTAGAATCCTGGGGGGTCCTGGACCCAGTCTCCCAAGGATTCCGAGGAACAGCCATATTGTATCTGGTTCGAGGAAGTCCTTAGTGCCTTCCTCAGTAAGACCCGTCCCAGCCTCAGAGACACAAGTATCTGAAAAGCTGATGGGCGTGCGGGTGAGTGACTCGGGCAGTGCCGACGGCTCTGCGGGCCGGAGCTCATCCAGCTGCCCAGAAGCCTCCCTCGGCAGCGCGTCCTGCTCACCCGTGGGGGAGTTAGATTGAATCAGTGGTTCTCATCGGGAGAGTCCGTCCCCCAAGGAACACTGGGCACGTCTGGGGACATTTGTGGCTGTCACATGCTCTTGGCAGGGAGTGGGTGGAGCCACCCCAGGGAGGCGCCTGTCCCAGGCGGTGGTGAGGAAGGCTCCCTCGCTGTAACCCTGGGTCGGTCCTTCCCAGCCTCCCTCGCAGAGGGGCCGTCCAGAGCCGCGCCTGGCCCTGGCGGGCGGGCATCACAGCGCCCTGCCTTGCTCTGCCTGTGCCATTTCTCCAGTGGTCGTGGCCCCCGTGTTCCAGCACAGCGCCTCAGAGGAGGAAGCCCTGTCGCTGAGGGGATCAGACCCAGGCCCGTGGCTCTCTGGGGAGGGACGCGCCGTGGGACCCAGCTGCAGGGAGCGGAGCCATGCCGAGGCCCTGTTCCCGGCTGGGTGCTCAGGCTGGGCCGTTGCCTCTGTGCCTGCAGGGATGCCCTACGGCAGCCGGGAGAACTCCCTCCTCTACTCGGAGATCCCCAGGAAGGTGCGCAAGGAGGCCTTGCTGCTGCTGTCCTGGAAGCAGATGCTGGACCACTTCCAGGTGGGCTGGGTCCTGCTGCAGGGCCCCTGCGTGTCCTGCGTGATGCCACCCAGGCCATGTGCCACAGAGGCGAGGCCTGGCTGCAGGGAGCAGGCTCCGCCCTCGGCCGCAGGCTCCGTGGTCGGCTGCTCAGCTGCGCCTTCCCAGCTGCCTGGCCAGGGCTGGCCTCGAGGGCGGGTGGTGGCCCCTGGGAGCCCGCTTGTGAGTGTGTTCTGGCTTAGCTGGGAGTGGCCTCTCGTGGCCACGTAGCTTCTTGTGGTTGTAAAGCCCACGTGAGGATGGTGCCAGAGCCTCCCTCCCTGTGACTTGTCCCCACTTGGTCCCAGTCCCCAGTTAGACCGACTTGTATTCACTTCACGTTCCACACAGTGCCGAGGTTCTTCCTCTGCTTCTCCTTTATTTCACTCAGTTTTGAAGTGCAGGGGACAGAACCCAGGGCTTCCGTGCACACCTGGCATGTGCTGTGCCCCTGAGCCACACCTCGGCCGCCACACGGCCCTGGCCTGCAGGGGGTGCCTGTACTTACCTGCAGGGCCTGCAGCCGGGCACTCAGTGGCCCGGCCGAATCTACTCCCCTGACCTTTGCTGACGGTGTGAATATTCAGAGTTTGGTGGGGTTTGTGGAATGCTCTTGGGGGGTGGGGCTGGAGGAGTGGCAGTGGCACCAGGGAAGAGACCCCAGTGGCCAGGACAGGACTGACGAGAGACTCCAGGGGCAGAGGGTTTAAGGAGAGCCCTCTGCCACCGCCTCACAGTCGGCTAGTACCCTCGCCCCTCCGGCCACAGGTGCAGGCTGTGCCCGCCTATGTGCCCTCGCTGGTGTGGCCTCGCGGGCTGGCCCGGACCACTGGGTCTCAGCCTGTCTGTCCCGCAGGCCACGCCCCACCACGGGGTGTACTCGCGGGAGGAGGAGCTGCTGCGCGAGCGGAAGCGCCTGGGCGTCTTCGGCATCACCTCCTACGACTTCCACAGCGAGAGCGGCCTCTTCCTCTTCCAGGCCAGCAACAGCCTCTTCCACTGCCGCGACGGCGGCGGCAAGAACGGCTTCATGGTGAGCCCGCCTGGCCAGGGAGGGGCCGGCCGCCCGGGGCTCCTCCCTCACCCGGCCTCTCTGCCCTCAGGTGTCCCCCATGAAGCCCCTGGAGATCAAGACCCAGTGCTCGGGACCCCGGATGGACCCCAAGATCTGTCCCGCAGACCCCGCCTTTTTCTCCTTCATCAACAACAGCGACCTGTGGGTAGCCAACATCGAGACCGGCGAGGAGCGGCGGCTGACCTTCTGCCACAGGGGTGAGGACTGCCAGCCCTCCTGGGCAGTGCCCAGCGGCAGCCAGCTGCCAGCCAGCCCTGCCACCCGTGCGCCCGGGCCTCGCCTGTCCCTGGGCCCTGCTCTCCACACCCCAGGCGCCGCTGCGCCCCTCGGGGCTCTGCCTGCCTGCCTTGCAGCTTCCGTCTGCAGGAGTGAGCCCGCCACGGCGCCGGCCACAGCCCCGCGCAGGCCCGCAGGGCCCACCCTCGCTGTCCTAGACACTGGGACCTGCAGCCCCGGTGCCCGTGTCCTCTCCCCGGCCCTCTGCTGAACCCATAGGCACGGCACCCCTGGAGGTGCTCCTGGCCCCGCGGAGGCCCGTGCGCACGGGCTGCGTCTCAGCTGCGCTCTCCCCAGGTCTGTCCAACGTCCTGGACGACCCCAAGTCTGCCGGCGTCGCCACCTTCGTCATCCAGGAAGAGTTCGACCGCTTCACGGGCTGCTGGTGGTGTCCCACAGCCACCTGGGAAGGTAGGTGCCCTGCCCGCGCACCGCCTCAGCCGCGTCAGGCTGCCCTGGACCTCCCTTCACCCGCGTCCCTCTTCCGAGGCCTGGTCCCACCCACTCGCGCGTCCTGAGTCTGGCCAGGACTTCAGCGCAGGGCTGTAGGGCGCAGCTGGGCCTCTCACCCCTGTTCTGGGCCATCTTGTGTGGGAATGGCCCTGTTCTTTTTTTTCAAAAACAGTTTTTAGATGTTAATGGACCTTTATTTTAGTCCTTTATTTATATGTGGTGCTGAGGATCGCGCCCAGCGCCTCCCACGTGCTGGGCAAGCTCCACCTCTGGCCACCACTCCACCCCACGGCCCTGTTCTTGTTCCCCTCGGGAAAGTCAGGCCCGGAGAGGGGGCCGACGGGGTGCGTCTGGGGTGCTGCGGGTGGAGCCACGCGGCACCTCCGAGGCCGCGCGCAGCAGAGGTGGGTGGCAGCAGGGACGTCCCTGCACCCTTGGCAGCCTGCCCTGCCCTCAGGGTCCGACGGCCTCAAGACGCTGCGCATCCTGTACGAGGAGGTGGACGAGTCGGAGGTGGAGGTCATCCACGTGCCCTCCCCTGCGCTGGAGGAGCGGAAGACGGACTCCTACCGCTACCCCAGGACAGGCACGTGCTGCCCCAGGCCCCGGGGACCAGTGTGCAGGGGGGCCCTGTCCATCCCCGCCTGGCCTCCCTGGGCTCGTCCCGGGGGTCCGAGAGTGGACGCCATGCTGCTCGCCCCGCAGGCCACCCTACAGTCAGGGCCCCGCCGCAGCCACGGGCAGCCATACAGCGGTGCCCTGCTGGCCGCCCACTCAGGAGGCCTGGGCAGGAGGATGGCTGGAGCCCAGGAGGTTAAGGCCAGCCTGGGGGCACAACAAGACCCCATCTCTTTAAGAAATGATGGAAGTTTACAGCCATCGTTTTTACAGACAGTTCAAATTCTAATCGCACGTCATCTTCCTGTCAGGGGACACCTGTGGTCCTACATACCTGAAGTGCCGCCAATCCTTTAGTCCTCTGTTGTCCTCGGAAAGGACATTCAGCCATTAGATCCAGGAGTCGGGCGGGTCAGGTCCTTGCCAGCACCGACTCAGCCGTAGGACCACGGTGTCCCCTTCCACGCCCGGTGGCCCCTCAGGCTGTCTCCCCTGCCTGGCTCTTCCCTTTCTGACCCCTTTGGCTTAAGTCTTGTTGAGCTGGGTCACCTCTGGAGCCAGGCGAGGTGCCCTCGGGTTGTGGCCTGGAGCCAGCGGGGCGCCTGCTCAGTGGTGGTGCTCTCGGGCCTGTGGCTGGTGGCCACCCTGGGAAGCTTGGAAAGCACCGCTGCTTGCTCCTGCCCCACCTGGGACGGTTGGTCCCCTCCCGTTTGACAGCTGGGGACGCCAAGGCTCAGAGACGACACCCTCCGGGGTTCCAGAGCAGTGAGTGCTGGGGACGGAGTTGCCATCTGTCCAGGACAGAGCAGCGTTTCCCTGTGCCACGGCCTGGCCTTCTCCTGGGCCCTGAGCTGCAGCCCCCTGGAAGGATCTGGCTGTCCAGTGGTGGCCGCCTGCCTCCCGCGGGCTTGCCCAGTTGTCTGGAACAGACCCCGCCCTGTTGCATTGTCGGGGTGTCGGGTGCCACGTCCTGTCCTCTTTGCCAGCTCTGACGCTCTCCCGGGGAAGCCACCAGCTTCATGGATGCCACCCTGCCTCCCGGCTCAGGCCGGCCTGAGCTCTTTGCTTGTTCTTGGTGCCACTGAGCCCTTTGTGTTTTATTTTGAGACAGGGTCTTGCTAAGTTGCCCAGGCTGGCCTTGAACTTGGGGTCCTCCTGCCTCAGCCTCCTGAGTTGCTGGGATGACGGGCGTGGCCGCCATGCCAGGCTGGTCTGTGCTCTCAAGCAGTGGTCAGATGTCACATCCCTGTCAGGAGCACGAGCCAGGCACCACGTCAGAAAGTCCACCTGAGGGACTTTGGCCTGTGCCAGGAGGGGACATCCTGCCGACAGACCTTTGGACCCCGGCTTCTCCCCACCCTCGCCCCCACCGTGCCAGCTGTCCACCGCCCTGTGGGTGGCCCTGCCTCCCCGGCCCCACGCAGCAGCGCTCGCACGCTGGAGACGCTGGCTGAGCGCTCTGTCCCCGTCCTCCTCACAGGCAGCAAGAATCCCAAGATCGCCCTGAAGCTGGCCGAGTTCCAGACTGACCGCCAGGGCAAGGTGAGCCGCCGAGAAGCCTAGGGGTGGGCCCAGCCTCTGCTCGCCTCCTCCCCGGGCCTCCGGGCCGAGTCGCGGCTGGCCCTGCCCCGGGTGGCTGTGTCCACCGCTGTGCCGGTGCAGCGAGAGGGGTGGCAGGCCCGGCGACGGAGCAGACGGGCACTGTGGCCCCCACAGGTGGTGGCCCGCGGGCCCAGGCCCTCCCCGAGCACCCAGGGCGGGAGCTCCACAGGGGCGTGTGGGCAGGCGGGCGCCCCCCTCGGGAGAGCCCCAGGGCTCTTGGACCCCGGCGCTGCACGGGATGCCAGGGTCCTGGGACCGCTGTTAGCACAGCGTCAGGTGTGAGGGTCCTGTCACCAGCACTCGTGTGCGGCCTCAGGCCACGCAGCGTGGCAGCAAGGCTCTTCCCTCCCAGCCCCGCTCTGCCCGGGGTCTTCTGCCAGCCTTGAGCTGCGGCCCAGACCCACGGGGCTCCCGGAAATTCAACACCTCGTGTGAGACAAAGCGGGGGCCGGTGGTGGGCACCCAGGAGTCCAGAGGACATGCCACACATCCAGAGAGCTCAGACAGGGACACCCGTGTGCTTTTGCAGAAACGAGGTTTTTTCCCTGACTCGGGGCCGTCCTGTGGGCAGGCGCAGGCCCTCCCAGACGTCCCAGCAGATTTCAGGCAGGTCTGTCGTGAGTGGCCACAGTGGGGCCCACAGGAGTCCGCTCGCTTGGTGGTTCTAAATGGTCACTTGCCCCCGTGACACACACAGTCCTGAGGCACGCACAGCGTGTGCCGTTGAGCCAGGTGGTCAGCAGATGTGGCCGTGTCCACACAGGGCTGCCTGCCGCCTCCCCTCCAGGTGCCAATGCTTGCCCAAGGCCACCTGGGTCTGCAGGGACTGGCCAGAGAAGACTGTTTGATCCCCAGAGCCAGCAGGGGCGCTGCGGGGGCTCCCTGTCCGGGAGGCCCTGTCGAATGACCGTGGGTGTCTCCAGGGCTACCGTGCCACGTGCCCACAGCCCTGGAGACCAGGAGGCCAGGGTGAGGGCAGCCTCTTGGGGCTGCGGGCGGCCATCCTCTCCTGCGTTGCCACACGGCGGCCCCGTGGCGTGCCCACACCCTGCTTCTCCACCACGGGGCACTGGCACTGGACCCTGCCGGTGAGGCCAGCGTGAGCACCTGCTGACTCGGGACACCTGCCGCGGCCACGTCCCAGAGCAGGGCTGTTCTGAGGCCCCGCAGGGCACTCACTCCAACCCCCGCGCAGCCGTCTCCTCGGGTGGGGGGACAGGCAGAGCGTGACGCCATCTGTCTCCCCAGATCGTCGCGGCCCGCGGGAAGGAGCTGGTGCAGCCCTTCAGCGCGCTCTTCCCCAAGGCGGAGTACATCGCCAGGGCCGGGTGGACGCGGGACGGCAAGTAGTGAGTGTCTGCTCCGGGTGGCCTGGGGACTCAGAGTCGGGCTGGGGACGCTGGGTGGGCCGCCAGAGCCACTGCTCCCTCCGCTCATGGGTCCTGTGCTTGTGAAAGACCAGGGCAGGTGACACTGTCCCTCCCACTGTTCCCAGAGATGCCTCTCCCCAGCCTGTCAGGGGCAGGACACTCTCAGTCATTCACTCCAGTGTTGGTGGCACCAGGACTTTTTTTTTTTTTTTTGGTATATCCTTTATAATAAACTGGTCAACAGAAGTTACTGTCTCCCTGAGCCCTGTGAACTTCTTGAGCAAATTAATCAGACTCAAGGGAAGGTCGTGGGAACACTCTTATTTATTTATTTACTTTTAAAGAGTTACATTTTTAAAAATATTTATTTATTTAGTTGTACACAATGCAATGCATTTATGTTTACGTGGTGCTGAGGATCGAACCTGGGCCACGCATGTGCGAGGCAAGCGCTCTGCCACTGGGCCACATCCCCAGCCCTTTTTTTGTATTTTTATTAGAGACATGGTCTCACTGAGTTGCTAAGTGCCTCGCCATTGCTGAGGCTGGCTTTGAACTCACGATCCTCCTGCCTCAGCCTCCCAAGTGCAGGGATTACAGACATGGTCCACTGCACCTGGCAGCACCAGGACATTTTGGGGCTCAGAGGTGATTGTGGGGGACCCAAGTTCCCTAGTTGTAAGAAACACCAAGTCATGTACAGGTGCAGTGACACACCTGTCATCCCAGCAACTGGAGAGGCTGAGGCAGGAGGATCACAAGTTCAAGGACAGCTGAACCACTTAGTGAGGCCCTAAGCAACTTAGCAAGACCCGATCTCAAAGTAAAATTAAAAGGACTGGGGGCAGGGCCTGGTGGAGCCCCTCTGGGTCCCCTGCTCAGTTCCAAGTCACAAAGTAGGGGAGCTCCCCCGACTCCCTTCCCACCTCCCGCACCCTCCAACAGAGGCCTGCGTGCTGCTAAGTGAGGGGAGACAATTCTTGTCTCCCATGAGGGCAGCGTCCCCCTGCCTGTGGCGGAGATGCCCACACTGCCCGCCCACTCCTACCCTGGTCGCCTGTGGCCGTGAACAGGGACCAGCTGTGAACACGCCCGCGTGGCCTACAGAGCTGGCCCTGTCACTCTCTGGTCCTTTGCAGCAGGCGCCAGGCCAGCCCGCGGGCCACCTGGGCTCATGCCGGCATGTCCTGCCCCTTCCCGCCTTCCCCGTGCCCCAGGGTGAGGAGTGGCCCTGCCCCGTAGGGTGGACTTCAGAGGTCCACTTGAGGCTGACTGGAGTAGAGGGGGCCTGGGGCGGGCTGGCCGGGGGAGGCAGGTGACCCTGTCGAGTCGTAGCCGCCCGGAGGCGGGTGATGGGGTTTGGCCGTCCTGTGCCACTGAGGCCCTGGCTCGGGAACTGGGCCAGGGAGGCCAGGGAGGCCAGGGAGGCGGGCTCAGGCCCCGCCCAGCCGCCCCAGCCTCTGCCGCGCTCCTCCCCCAGCGCCTGGGCCATGCTCCTGGACCGGCCGCAGCAGCGCCTGCAGCTGGTCCTCCTCCCGCCTGCGCTGTTCATCCCCGCACCCGAGAGCGAGGAGCAGCGGCGAGCCTTCGCCAGGGCCGTGCCCCAGGACGTGCAGCCACACGTGGTGTACGAGGAGGTCACCAACGTCTGGATCAACGTAAGGGGCCGGGCTGGGTGTGGCCTCCCAGGCGGCCGCGTGCAGGCTCTGGCCCTCCCAGGGAAGGGCTCAGGCGGTCCCGGGAGGCTGTGGAGCCGGGCCAGCCGCAGGCCTCCCTGCGCTGACGCGGCGGCTCTGCCACACAGGTGCACGACATCTTCTACCCCTTCCCCCAGCCCGAGGGGGCCGAGGAGTTCTGCTTCCTCCGAGCCAACGAGTGCAAGACCGGCTTCTGCCACTTGTACAAAGTCACCGCCATCCTCAAGTCCAAAGGCTATGACTGGACCGAGCCCCTCAGCCCTGGCGAAGGTGAGCAGAGCCTGGCTCCCGGGAGTCGGGGTGGCCAGTGCCCCACCTGCCCCTCTGGCCCTGCTGGAGCGGCCCCAGGGCAGGCCCGTGGAGCAGTCTCCGCGGGCCCTCGTGGTCAGCAGGGCCTGTCCTCCAGCGGCACCGTGCAGCTCTGTGGCTGGCCCTTTCCATGGCCAGGGGTCCACACGGGGGCGGGGGCCGCATCCCACCTGCCACTTGCTTCATACAGTTTTCTTGGCACGTGGCCAGGCCCATTCGCTGGGTGGCGAGGGGCTGCTTCGGGTCCCGGGGCCGAGTGGCGCAGTGGTGCTCACGAAGCCACAGCTCTGCGGAAGCGGCGGCCTCTGCTCTAGGCGCCAGCAGGACAGCTGCATGAAAGGGCAGAACGCCCCCTGGGTCCGTGGGAGGTCCTAGGGAAGGCACAGGCAGTCACCCCGAACGAGGAAAGACCCCGTCTCAGGAGGAAGGCGTGTGGCGAGGCAGGCGCTGCAGAGTGAGGGTCAGGAGGACGTCTCCAGGTGACCTGGAGAGCTGCTAGGCTTACAGCGCACTCCAGGCGGAGGGCACAGCTGTGCAAAGGCCCTGGGGCAGGAGGAGCCTGGGGTGTTGGCACAGGGAGCAGGGGAGGCAGACAGGGGACAGGGCGGCTGTGCAGGGCCCTGTGGAGGACTCGGACTCTGGTCCCACAGGAAGCAGGAGTCCATGGTCTTACTTACACGGTGTGACTCCTGGTCTCCGTGGCGCAGGCTGAGGGCGAGGGAAGCAGCACCCGGGTCTCAGTGCAGCCACTGCAGCCGAGGGGGAGGGCGGTGGCACGGAGACCCACAGCCCCTGGGGGCCAGGCCCACACAGAAAGACGGACAGGGACTATTTTGGGATGTGGACCTGCTTGATACCAGGTGCCGACGGCAGAGGTCCACGTGGGCGAGGCCCGGGAGCAGAGAGGGTGCAGGTGTAGTGGCCCCGCAGGACGTGGCCAGGGCTCCGTCGAGGCCAGCAGGGTGGACTTGGCTGGACCCCTGGGTGGTGTTCTGGGTGCTGCGGGTGTGAGCAGTGTCCTGCCTCCACCCGCCCCTGGCCAGGAGTGCCCACTCAGAACGGCCCCACGTCCCTGGACGTGTGTGAGCCCCACGTGTAGAGCCCTGCCCACAATGCCCTGGGCAGTGTCCAGTGTGGGGGCAGCCTGAGCGGTGGCCAGGGGCTGGTGCCAGAATGGGCTGTGCCGCCGTGCGGGCCTGAAGGTGGCGAGCTGCTGAGGCCTGGCTGCCTGGCCCTGCCTGGCCCTGCCCGGCCCTGGGCACCTGCACCTGCAGCCCCGGGGCCTGGCAGCCGAGAGCGGCCTCTGCACGCCTGGTGGTCGCTCTGGAGCAGCGGCAGCTGCTCAGGGGCCCTGGCTCTCCCGCGTGCCAGTGGGCCAGCCAGGCAGTGCCCAGGCCCTGGTGTCGGGAGGGGCACCCAGCTGACTGGCCCCACAGGGAACCGCGTGCAACTCGCTCCACTGACCGCGGGCCTCGGCAGGCCAGCATGGCAGGGCCAGCCAGGGCGGCCGAGGGGCGGGAGCGCTGTCCCTGAGCCTCGGCCTCGGCCCCTCCCGTGCCCTGTGTGCAGGCCTCGGCCCTGCCTCGCCACAGGTGGCTGCTGGCGTCTTCGGGCCTCGAGTGACTCGGACAAGAGTGAGCCTCGCTCCTGAGCTCAGGCCTGTCTGATGGCGTCGCAGCCGTCCTCCTCCCTTCCTGTGGAGTGCTCAGAGGGGACATCCACCCCCAGAACGCCACCAAGCAGCTCAGCGTCCACGTGCCTCCTGGGCCTGCCGAGCCCTGCCTGCCCTGCACGGCCAGGGCCTGCCGTGGCCTCCTGCCCCAGAGCTGGGTCACGTGCCCTTCGAAGGCTCTAGAACCGCGAGTTCCAGAGCCCTGGCTTTTCTTGGGCAAGGTGGGCCTGCCGTCCACAACAGGCCCTCGCCCCACAGTCCCCTTGGCCACTCCGCAGGTCCCCACCTCCGGCAGCCACTGTGGCCCGTGGGGCGTGTGCCCTGGGTGTCTGGCGTGACGCCCCGGCTCCTGTCACCTTTTCCTCTCCTGCTTTCAGATGAATTTAAATGCCCCATCAAGGAGGAGATCGCCCTGACCAGCGGCGAATGGGAGGTTCTGGCCAGGCACGGCTCCAAGGTACAGCGTCTCCCCCGCCCCTCCTCCCGCCGCACGTTGCCTGGGGGCCGTCCTCCCTCCGGGCCGCGCCCTTCTGCTGCGCTCCGCTCCTCTTCCTCCCCCTGCCTGAGCTCCCAGGACCCAGGGGCTGGGGTCCCAGCAGCAGGAGGGACAAGGCAGAGGGGCCCAAGGCCCCTGCCAGGTCCCGTGGGAGGGCCTAGCCTTCTCTCAGTGCCACCAGGGTGTTGAGGTGACCTTCTTCCGATCCCCAGAGCCCCCTCCCCAGGAGAAGAGTCTTCAGGACACTGCACATCCCGTGCAGTCAGAATCGTCTGGAGTGTCCCCACGGCCACCCCACCTCAGCCCCTGAGGTTCCCAAACCAAGGGGCAGCCACAGAGGCGAGCCCTGAGCCGCGTCTTCACGTGGGTCCAGTGGTGACGCTGCCGTGCTCACGGAGGCTCCTGTCACCTCCTCAGCCCTCCCTCTCACAAACAAGCACGCCCTACAAACAGCCTGCCCTGAAGCGCGGGGCCGCACGGGCCTGCGGGGACACGGGGGCGGCCTGGCCAGGCCGGGGGAGGGGGGCCGCGGCCTCAGTGGGCGCAGCTGAGGCAGCAGGGCTCGGCCCTCAGGGAGGAGGCCTCCTGTGCTGGCAGCAGCGTGTGTCACGTCTGACTGGCATCCGGTGGGCAACGAGTGCTGATTGTGGGCCCACGAGGTCACCCAGGGCTCTACCATGTCTGCGTGTGGTGCGTGTCGCTCGCGTAGAACGTGGCCGTCAGTGACGCCTGCGTGAGCGAGCGAGTCACAGCTCAGTGGGTCTGGGCCGTGTGGGTCATGGTGGGCACACATGTCCAGTGCCCCGTTGTTGACTTGGAAAGATGTCACTGAACTGCGGGGACGGTGCGAGCTGTAGCAGGACAGCAGTCCCTTTCCTGGGCGGCTTCATGCGTGCATCCCGTGGATGAGGCCGGAGGGCCCGACTGCTCCTCTCCGAGAGGTTGATTGGTGGCCGGCGGCCCCTGCTGGCTCCCCCCCAGTGATTGCCGCCAGCTGCTCACCAGCTCCCTCCCGGGCAGCCGGGGCTCTGCTCCCCTCCTGGCCTTGCTCCCTGGGCCCTCCGCCCACTCCACGCAGGAGCAGCCCAGTCATGACAGCCACTGATGTCCCCCAGGTCCGCTGAAGGGCGTAGTCACACGTGTGTGCGCGTGCATGCAGTTATGAGAACCCAGTTAGACTGTGACCTTGAACACGTGGCGCTCGCGCCACATCTCTGGTCCTGGAGCGCCTCGCTGCCGCACACTGTCCCCACCTGCACTGGAGCGGGAGGCAGGAGCTGGCACGCGCAGGCCCCGGGTTTGACCCCAGCCCACAAAAAGGAATTCCAGTGCTCTCTGCCCTGCTCTGTGCCACCCAAGCCAGGCCTCGCTGGGGACAAGCCACGGGGTGGGCCGACACCTGCTGTGGAACTGGGCGGTGCTGGAGGCCCAGCTTCCTGTGGGTCTGGGAAAGCCGCCTCCGAGCAGCCAGGCGCCCCCCGGGCCCAGGGAGGCCGAGGCAGCCGGACCGCACGCTCAGGTTCAGCCTCGGCCACTTGGTGAAGCCCCGTCTCGAGACCGTCACGGCTGTGGCTGCAGCTCAGTGGCCGGCCCTAGGGAGTGCTCGAGGTGCGCGCTGCCTGGCGCACAGGCCTGGCCTCCGCCAGCACCAGAGGACGGGGGTTCCCGAGGAGCCCCTTCCCCTGGAGCTCGCCCTGCCGCAGCCCCTCCTGCAGGAGCAGCACTGCTGTCCGCCGTCCTCGGGTCAGCCGGGGTTGACGAGGACCCACTCTGGCTCCCTGGCGTGAAGCCACCTGCGCGCAGTCCTGACCTCCAGCATCCTCGTCCCCATGTGGGGAAGTCCTCCACCCCAAGGCCAGGGCTGTGCGCTCTGGGAGGCGTTTTGCCTCCACGGGGCCGAGGAGACCCAAACATCCCCCTCCCCACCGCCCGCCAGCCTGCCCTGCCCCAGGAGGCCACGGGTCCCCACTTGGTCCTCTCTCCTGGGCTCTCTGCTCGTCACCCCGGCTCCAGCCGTTCCCTCTGGCCTCTGGGCCTGAGCAGGCGAGGAGAGCTCTGCGGACTCGGTGCTTTTCGCTCTGGGCCACAGCTGTGCCCCCGCTGGGCACTGCCAAGCAGGGTGGGCGGGCTGCGGCTCTGAGCTCTGCCTGGGGACACCATCTAAGGCCCTGGGTCTCCTGGGGCTGGGAGGGGCCTGCTACTTCTTAACCTCCACCACCTGGCAGGGAGGGGCCGTCCAGGACAGGCCCTGGCAGGCCCTGGGAGCACGCAGCCTCCCCCCAGGTTTGATGTCCCCACAGTCCCAAGGGCCACCCAGCTCGGCTTTGTGACTCCACTCTCCCTGGAGTGCACGGGGCCAGGTAGGACAGCTTAGGCAGCCGTGCAGCAGAGACAGGTCGGGGTGCAGGTCCCCTGGCTGTAGGTGGCTGGCTCCACCGGGAACGGCGTGGCCTGGGAGGGGGCAGGCTGGTCACAAGGCGCTGCGTCCTCCCTGCAGATCTGGGTCAACGAGGAGACCAAGCTGGTGTACTTCCAAGGCACAAAGGACACGCCGCTGGAGCACCACCTCTACGTGGTCAGCTACGAGTCTGCCGGGGAGATCGTGCGCCTCACCACGCCTGGCTTCTCCCACAGCTGCTCCATGAGCCAGGTGCTCGCCCACTCCTGCCCAGTGACCCCCGCTGCTGCTGCTCCCCTGCCTGGCGGCGGGGACAGAGGGAGTGGCATCCCCGAGGCACCACAGCCCGCCCCAAGCCTTGGTGCTGCTGGGTGGGTGGGCCGTGGCCTTAGCTTCGAGCAGCGCAGAGCCCGAGGCAGTGGATGGGCACAGGGCCACTGCGGGCCCGCTCCCTGGGCACTGGCCCCAGATAGATCCAGGCACGACCCCTTTTCTTATCTGCAAACGGGGTGTTGGTGGCCACAGGTGGACGGTGTGAGGTCTGGGTGAGCGGCAGATGAGGGACCCCCAGTGATGGCGGCAGGGAAGACCCAGGGCAGCCAGGCCACGGGGCGGTGCGCCCTGTGCCCTGGAGGTCAGCGCCCCGTCCCCCGCAGAGCTTCGACATGTTCATCAGCCACTACAGCAGCGTGAGCACCCCGCCCTGCGTGCACGTCTACAAGCTGAGCGGCCCCGACGACGACCCCCTGCACAAGCAGCCGCGCTTCTGGGCCAGCATGATGGAGGCAGCCAGTGAGTGGCCGCCCCGGAGCCCCGGCCCGCGTCAGCCCAGCCAATGGCCCAGGGAACCCGAGGGGCTGTGCCGCCTGCCAGGCAGCAGCGCACGGCACGGAGCTGGGTCCTGGGACGTCAGGGCCCTGGGAAGGGCGCGGGTGCCGTGGAAACCTGGAGTGACCCGTGCAAAGGAGGGGCTGGAGACCTGCCCCACAGCTGGGCAGTGCCATCAGAGTGCTGCTCAGAGGTGGCCCCGGTGACAGCCCCTGTGCAGAGCAGAGGTTCTGAAGCCAGTTTCTGAAAGAAGCAGGGGAGTGGTCACCTAGGGACCTCAGGGAGACTGACACCAGCCAGGAGCCCGGGTCAGGCAGGTCTGCACGGCGGTCCCGGCCCTCCTGGCTCCAGGGAGACGCACTGTGGAGCCGCAGGCGTCTGTGGGGCGGAGCAGACAGTGCCGCCAGTGCCCAGGCAGCCCTGGCACCAGGGCACCAGCTGCAGCCCCGACTGCATGCTGCTGCTTCCCAGAACATTCCAGAAACGAGCCCCTGGCCCGCGGGCACGTTGCCTGGTCCTCACCTCCTAGGGCAGCAGTGGGCGGAAGGGCCTTGCCACCCCAGCTCTGCCCTCGCTGTCCTGTCCCGTGGAGGCGCCCTGGCCGGGGCAGGGAGGGCCAGCACAGCACCGGGGCAGGGATGGGCCAGGGATGGGACCGGGTGTCCTGGGTGTGCCGCAGGTGCCTGAGCCAGCTTCCTGGACCTCCTGGTCCATGCCAGGTTAGACCCTGGCCGTCTGTGGCCACTTGCAATGCCCATGGCCACCGCTGAGCTACAGCAGCAGCTAAGTAGTTAGGACACAGACGAGTGGCCTTTGCAGGGACCTGCCCACCCCAGATCTGTATCAGTGACAATTCTGCAAACTCCTCCGCATGCCCTTTTTTTAGACTGTTTTGGAGGCCGTACGCGGACGGCATGCCTGTATTTCATTCACTTTGATGGGCGCTGCGGTTGGGACCCAGTGCCTCCCAGTGCCAGGGGAGCACTGTGCCCTGGGCCCGCCCTGTGGACGCTGTTTCCCTGGGCGACCTCTGCAGGACGCCTGGAGCAGGGCAGGCGCCTCTGCTCCCTGGGAGGCCGGAGCAGGAGGGTGGCAAGTGGGGCAGCCTCAGCAACGTAGTGAGACCCTGCCTCAAGAAGTGAAAAGGGCTGGGGCGTGGCTCGGTGGCGTGCCTGCCCAGCACGCGGGGCCCAGGGTCACCCCAGCACTGCAAAGAATGACGAAAAGCCTGTCCCCCGCTGTGGCTGGACGGCGGCGGCTTGGCCACGGTCCTGGGGGTGTGTGCGTGCTCGGGGTGGTGTCGCCTCTGGCAGTCAGGGTGTCAGGGGTCCTTCCCGGCTGAGCGTCGTCAAGGTGGCACGGGGAAGGACAGCTGGGGACGGGGCTTCTCACCACGGGGCTCACTGGGAGCGTGGGGCTCGCCGTGCGGTGTCCCTGGCCGACCCAGGGTCTTCCTGGCCCCTGGCATGGCCTGGGCTCAGGAACCCCAGAAACGGGTGCTTTGGCCCACCCTCTGAGGCTTGGGGAGGGAGCCGCTGCCGCAGCCGGCCCGCCACCTGGTCCCGGCGCTCTCCCGCAGGCTGCCCCCCGGACTACGTGCCTCCGGAGATCTTCCACTTCCACACGCGGGCGGACGTGCGGCTCTACGGCATGATCTACAAGCCGCACGCCCTGCAGCCGGGGAAGAAGCACCCCACCGTGCTCTTTGTGTACGGGGGCCCCCAGGTGGGTGCGGACCTGTCCCTTCCCCGGGCCCTGTCCCCCGACGCCAGCCTGGCCTGCCTGGCGCCCTCCACAGACGCTCACCGCAGCCGCCCGCCCGCCCGCCCGCAGGTGCAGCTCGTGAACAACTCCTTCAAGGGCATCAAGTACCTGCGGCTCAACACGCTGGCCTCGCTGGGCTACGCCGTGGTGGTGATCGACGGCCGGGGCTCCTGCCAGCGGGGGCTGCGGTTCGAAGGAGCCCTGAAAAACCAGATGGTAACTTCTGTCACTCCAGGCCCCTCCTGTGCTGTGGAGGGCTCTGGGTCGTGTGGGGCTCACTGTAGGCACCACCACACCAGGGCATTGCTGGCTGGCGTGGAGTAAGTGAAGTGGCCTTTCAGAACCCAGGGCAGCATCCTGCTTCACCTCTGACTCGGAGCTGGCCCCAGGGGACGCAGGCAGCTGTCCCTTCCACCTGCTCCTGAGCACCTGGCACAGGAGAGCTGTCACCCAGACACAGCCAGAAACCAAGGTAGAGGCCAGGGCCACAGGAAGTCCCGAGGTCTGGACTACAGAAAGACTGGTGGCTGCAGAAGTGGTGGTGGTGGCCGAGTGCGGTGGCCACGCCTGTAATCCCAACACTGGGGAGGCCGAGGCAGGAGGATCACGAGTTCAAAGCCAGCCTCAGCAATGGCAAGGCACTTAGCAACTCAGTGAGACCCTGTCTCTACTAAAATACAAAAAAGGGCTGGGGATGTGGCCCAGGGGTAGAGTGCCCCTGAGTTCAATCCCCGGTACCCAAAAAAAAGAGTGGTGGTGGCAATGGTGATGGTGGTGATGGTGGTGGTGGTGGTGGTGGTGGTGGTGGTAATGGTAATGGTTGATGCTGGTAGTGCTGGTGGTGTTGGTGATGGTGGTGGTAGTGGTGGTGATAGTGGTGGTGGTGGTGATAGTGGTAGTGATAGTGGTGGGTGGTGGTGGTGGTGGGGATGGTGGTGATGGTGGTGATGGTGGTGGTAGTGGTGGTGATGGGTGGTGGTGGTGGTGGTAGTGGTGTGGTGATGGTGGTGGTGGTGGTGGTGGTGGTGGGTGGTGATGGTGGTGGTAGTGGTGATGGTGGTGGTGGTGGTGGTGGTGGTGGTGATGGTGGTGGTGGTGGTGGTGGTGGGATGGTGGTGGTGGTGGTGGTGGTGGTGGGTGGTGATAGTGGTGGTGGTGGTGGTGGTGATGGTGGTGGTGGTGGTGGTGGTGGTAGTGGTGGTAGTGGTGGTGGTGGTGGTGATGGTGGTGGTGGTAGTGGTGGTGGGGATGATGGTGGTGGTGGTGGTTGTGGGGATGATGGTGGTGATAGTGGTGGTGGTGGTGGTGGTGGTGGTGGTGGTGATAGTGGTGGTGGTGGTGGTGGTGGTGATAGTGGTGGTGATAGTGGTGGTGGTAGTGGTGGTGGTGGTAATGGTAATAGTGGTGGTGGTAATAGTGGTGGGGATGGTGGTGGTGATGTGATGGTGGTGGTGATGGTGGAGGTGATGATGATGGTGGTGATGGTAGTAATGCTGATTGTCTCAGTTTGTTTTTATCATCGTAACAAAATACCATGCACTGGATAATTTGTAAAAAAATGGGACTTAGGCCAGCTGCCGTGGCATGCACCTCTAATCCCCGCTTATTTTGGAGTCTGAAGCAGGAGAAGTGCAAATTCAAGGCCGGCCTGAACTACTTAGCAAGACCCTGTTTGGAGGGGGGTGGACGTAGCTCAGTGGAGGAGCACCCCAGGCTTCACCCCCAGTGCCCGTCCCCCAGGAAGCCCCCCCGTGGCTCTGGAGGCTGGGAGCCCGAGGCGGGGTGCGCCGCGCGGGGTCCTGGCACTCTGCCCCCAGCATGGCGCGGCCTGCCCCGGGGAGGGGCTCGCCACCTGGGCAGCCAGGGACAAGGGTGGGGCCCTTCTGGCTCAGTCCCTTCCTAAAGGCCACCCCTTAGGGCTCCTGGCAGGAACCCCCTCAGCCAGCCCGTGACGGTGGCGTGGCTTTGACAGGGGACGGCCTCGCCCCGGCACGCTCCCCTTCCTGCCCGCTGTAAGATGGGTCCTGGTCACGTGGATGTCCCCATTTCAAGAATGAGTAGTCTGAGACCCTAAGAGGGAATGTGACTTCCTCTGAGTCACCCAGGAGGCGGGTGGCAGAATAGAGCAGGGGCCAGGAATGCCTGGTCATCGTCCCCAGAGCAGGTGGGTGTGGGGGCCTGGGATGGAGCTCCTGGAGAGCCGCTGTGGTCCAGAGGAGGGCGCCCCACGGCCGAGGTGGACTCCCGGGGCGCCCAGGGAGGCCACTGAGGTGCCGGCCTCCTCCCCAGGGCCAGGTGGAGATCGAAGACCAGGTGGAGGGCTTGCAGTTCGTGGCGCAGAAGTACGGCTTCATCGACCTGAGCCGCGTGGCCATCCACGGCTGGTCCTACGGGGGCTTCCTGTCGCTCATGGGGCTCATCCACAAACCCCAGGTGTTCAAGGTGCGTCCTGCCCCAGACCGCCACGCCACGCACGCACGCCACGCACGCACGCACGCCACGCCACGCCACCGCGCCCCTGCTGGCCGCCCGCTCTGCCCGCCCGGGGGGCTCCTCGGCAGGGGCCTTGCCACGTGGCTGTTTCCTCCCTGCAGCAGCCCCCGGGGCCGAGCCCCTCCTCATGCCCGCCACGCTGACCCCAGGATGTCATCCGGCTGCACAAAACCCCGCCAGCAGCTCTCGGTGGGAGGCTGAGCCCGGGACCCCGGCCTCGATGGGCAGAGGTGGGGCATGGTGTGAGGGAGGTCGGGAGGGCCCAGCCGAGGCCTGGCAGGGCCCTGCGGGCGGCGTGAGGAGGAGGAGGAGCAGCGGCGGGCCTCCCTCCGCCCCAGGGCCTCGCCCACCCTCCCACGGCGCCCCGCCTCCAGCGCAGTCCACGGGTCGGACGGTCTGAGGCCCCGCCCCGCCAGGCCCTTGCATGACCGTCCTCATGCCCTCCAGGGGAGGCCCCGGGACAGCCGCCACGTGCTGGCTCCTGGGACCCGACGCCTCTCTCTCTCTCTCTCTCTCTCTCTCTCTCTCTGCCCATGGGTCCGCGGTCAGGTGGCCATTGCAGGTGCCCCGGTCACAGTCTGGATGGCCTACGACACAGGGTACACGGAGCGCTACATGGACGTCCCGGAAAACAACCAGCATGGCTACGACGCGGGCTCCGTGGCCCTGCACGTGGAGAAGCTGCCCAACGAGTGAGGCCCTGCCCGAGCCCACGTGCCTGCGCCACCCTGCCCACACCCACGTGCCCGCCACTGCGCCGGCCCCACTGCCCAGCACGCCCTGCGCCTTCTGCCGGCCGTGCGGGCCCCAGGGCCCGGCTGGCGCAGCTTGCCTTCCTGGCTCTGCGTGCCCGCCTGCTGCCAGCCTCCCCTCCCAGCGCCCCGCACAGGAAGTGGTGCCCAGGGATGCTCCTGGGGGATCCACACACTGCCCGGCACAGGGTCCACTCCAGAGCTCACGGCCACTGGGGTAGCTCTTGCTCTGAACCCCCTGTGGTGGGCACTGGCCCCTGCAGTCCTCCTGTCAGTCTGTGGGGCTCGGTGTCGTGCCACTCGTTGGCGATGGCCTCCTCTGACTGAAAGAAGGCGGTGTTGGCACTTTCTGGGGCATCCGTGTCCAGCTGGTTCCCAGGGCCCTGGGTGTTATGGGGGCTGAGGTCTGCTGGGCACCCTAAGGACACTGTGTGCAGCCAGGGTGGACTCCACGGTCCTTGCCCCTACCGCTGGCTCAGGGCTGCCCGTGAGCAACTGAACCCACAAATCTGGGGCCGCCCAGGGCCGCGGTGCAGCTGCTCCTGGGGCTGGACTTCACCTTAGGGAATGGGGTATTCTGGAACAGAGGGTGGAGCACACAGAGACTGCGAAGCCACCAGATGCAGCTGAATTGTCCCCCTGAGAGCGGCTGCTTCTGGGTCAGGTGGAGTTCACCTAGTAGAGACTTTATCAAATCCAGGACTCAGTCCTGGCCCGAGCCGAGGCCACGCCTGCAGCCCCAGCAGTGGGGGCCTGAGGCTGGAGGGCCTCGGGTTCAAAGCCAGCAGTTAGCGAGACTGTGAGCAACCTGGGGAGACCCTGCCTCAAAAACAATCAAAGAAGGCCTGGGCTGTGGCTCAGTGGTAAAATGCCTCTGGGCTCAATTCCTGGTACCAAAAAAGAATTTTTTAAAAATTAATTCTTGGCCATTCCTGCCACTTTCCACATGTTCAGTAGCCACAGGTGACCCGTCACCTGGTGGGCAGCGTAGCTCTAGAACATTCTGTCCTTCCAGAGTGCCCGAGGGTGGGGGCTCCTTTCCCCGCCTTGCGTGATCCGCCAGTCCTACCCCCGCCTTCACCTGGGTCCTGGGGGCCATGCTGGTGCTGGGGGGGCGCTGAGCCACTAGTGTGCCCTCCCGTCCCACCCAGGGCACCTGGTCTCAGCCTCGTGCCCCACTTTGCCCCCAGGCCCAACCGCCTGCTCATCCTGCACGGCTTCCTGGACGAGAACGTGCACTTTTTCCACACCAACTTCCTCGTCTCCCAGCTGATCCGGGCGGGGAAAGCCGTACCAGCTGCAGGTGAGCACAGGCGGCCTCCACCCGCCTGGCCTCGGTGCCGCCGTGGCCCTCGGTGTGCGTCGTCCCTACTGAGTGCCACGCCACCTTCAGTGCCGGGACCCAGACCCCCCAGCCGGTTGACTCGGGGAAACCCTCTGGGAGGGACCATTGGACGCTGCAGGTGGCTCCCACCAAGGGCTCAGGGGCCGAGGGGTGCCCTGGACAGGGGCACGCGGGGTGCTGCAGGGAGCGAGGGGTCCCGGAGTCGAGTGGGCCCGGGCCTGGCCCAGCTTGGCCCTTCGGAGGAAGGAGCTTGGGGAACACTGGCCAGAGCCGGCCTGAGCGGAGCAGGGTCGGGCCAGCTGGTGTGTCCTTGGGGACAGCAGGGGTCGGTGGCACGGGTGCTAGGGGCTGCAGCAACTGGGTGGAGCGCTGGTGCTGAGGCCTCGGTGGGAGGGGTGGCCGTCATCATCTGGGGACCGGCCCCAGAGGAAGGGTCGTGTCACCCGTTAGGAGGACGGCGCTGTGGTGGAAGGGGCCAGTGTGAGGGCCACAGAGCAGGACGGACGGCCCTGGGCCCCGGGCCTAGGCAGGAGGAGGCCGAGGGCTGACGGGCGCTCGCCCCACTGCACGCAGCCCGGGGCTGTGACTCGCCCAGGGATGGAGGAAAGGAGGAGGTGGAGGAGAGCAGCCCGCGGTGGCCCGGTGCCTGCCCAAAGCAGCAGGCCAGGCTCTGCAGCCCGCTCCCCGCCAGGCGGCAGTGGGGAACGGCACCTGGCCGTGCTGCGGGCGGCCCCGGCGTGACAGGGAGCTGGTCCCCCAAGGGCTCCCTGGTGTCCCGCTGCTCCGTGGCCCTGGGGGCAGCAGGGGGCTGTCGGGAGGCTGCTGCATGGCAGGGACCAGCATCTCCACCTGCCCACGGGCGGGCACGGACCCGCTGGCCCTGACACCAGCACAGTGCGGGGCTGCGGCCGCCACCCAGGGCCTGGAGCTTGGCGTGGCACAGGCTGAGGGCGCGCCCTGGGGAGCGGGGGTGGCCGCGCCCTGCTGGCCCTGCTTCAGGAGGCCTGGGCTTTGGCCCCCACTTCCAGGAAGCACCCGCGTGGCACGGGGTGTCAGAGCAGGGTCCCCGCGGCACCCAGCCCGCCTCTCTCCTCGCAGATCTACCCCAACGAGAGACACAGCATCCGCTGCCCCGAGTCGGGCGAGCACTACGAGGTGACGCTGCTGCACTTCCTACAGGAGCACCTCTGAGCCCGCGCCGCCAGGAGCCTTCACACCAGAGCACAAGGCCTCTGCGGCTGCCACCACCGCAGGGGACCAGGCTGCCACCACGCGGGGGTTCAGGCCTAGGACCTGGTGGCCCCAGGCCCTGCGGGGGTGCCTCCTCCCACCACCCCGCCCCGGACAGTCCTGGAGCCGCGGAGCCGCTGCCTTCGCTGCCCTGAAGCCTTTGGTCCTTTTTTTTTTTTTTTTTCATTGCTCCTGGTTTCTTTGCTTGCTGCTTCGTGGTTGCCAGGACAGAGACGGTGGCCTGTCTCCACGAGGCCCTGCCTCAAGTCACCCCCCTCGCCCTCCTTCTGGGAGGAGAAGGCCACGTCCCCACAGGGCACTGGGGAGGCCAGAAGAGACCCGAGGCCTGGGCTGGGAGGCTCCCACCCACCCTGGGCCTCCACCCAGTGGCTTCAGGCCACTCCTCCCCCACCCGGCCAGCCACTGTCCCCAGCACAGGAGCATGCGAACGCCTGTCCCCTGCCGGCCACCCACTTCATATCTGTGCTGTGTTTGGGGGGCATTTTAAATAATTATTTAAAAGACAGAAAGCAGGGGGTACCTGAATCAGCCGGTGCACTGGGCGGCAGGGCCCCGGCCCAGCGAGGTGCACTGAGCCTGCTCCCCAGCCCAGGGCAGGGAGCAGCAGGGCAGCCCGGCCACTGTCCCCAGCCGTGTGGTGGGCTCTGGGTGCCCGTGGCTGCCGGCCCCTCCCCAGCCCCATGGCAGCCTCATGCCTGGCCCCTGTGCACCAGGTTCTGGGGTTGGGAGCTGGAACCGTCCCCCACCTCAGGGTCATACTCTCCCTTCCCTCCCTGACAAGAGGTCGGGCAAAAGGAAAAAGAAAAGAAGAAAGAAAAGGAAAAAAAAAAAAAAAAACACAGAAACCACCTCTACATATTATGGAAAGAAAATATTTTTGTCGATTCTTATTCTTTTATAATTATGTGTGTGAGAAGCAGACTCATTAAACGGTCCCACACGGAAGCCTTGCCACCTCCTGAGGCGCCTGAGCGGGGGGCTGGGGCCACTGAGACCAGCAGCACCAGCCTGTGGCACTGCCAGGCCGGTCTTGGGCACGGGCACGGGCAGGCTGTCAGCAGGCCCCCGGAGGTGCCCTGGCAGGAGCGCCTTGTCCACAAGGATCCAGGAAGACCAGCTGGCCTGTGGCCCTGGCGGGTCACTGGGGGACCCAGCATGGGTTTGGTGCGTGGACCCCCTGCTGGCACACCTGGCCACAGCATCCTCCCTGCCCACGCTGCCACCACCCCTCCTTCCTCTGGTACCTGTGCTTGGCCACAGGATCACAAGTGACCAGGCAGGATGAGCCGTGCCCTCTGCCTGCCTGTCCCAACAGCTAAGGCCCAGGGTGACCTCGGTGCAGTGCTTGGGCATTGAAGCTTGTTTGTAACTCCAGGACTGACCGCCTGCTCTGTCCCTCTCTCTGTCCTTTGGGAAGCCCAATTCTTCTAAGAAATGAATTAGAAACAAAAAACTCAGGAGGCTGAGGCAGTTTCAAGATCAGCCTCAACAACTTAGTGGCACCCTGTCTCAAACGCCAGGCACGGTGGCGCACGCCTGTAATCCCAGCACTTGGGAGGCTGAGGCAGAAGAATCGCGAGTTCAAAGCCAGCCTCAGCAATGCAGAGGCACTTAGCAACTCAGTGAGACCCTGTCTCTAATAAAATACAAAATAGGGCTGGGGATGTGGCCCAGTGGTCGAGTGCCCCTGGGTCCAATCCCTAGTACCAAAAATAAGTAAATAAGGGCTCAGGTGTGGCTTGGGGGGACAGAGCTTGCCTAGGGCTCAGCCCAGCACCACAAGCAAGAAGGCACACTCGTAAATTTGAGGATTCACCAAACTGCCTCCCAAAGGGAACATCTCAAAGGACCCTCCCCCCAAGAGGAGCGCAGAGCGTGCCGCTTCCCTGTTCCACTCCCAGTACCGTGTGTTACCAATGGCTTCATCGTTGCCAGTCTTAAGAGTGGTACCTCTAAGTAAAACTCCATTGCTCTTTCATGTGGTGATCTTTTCATATTCTAAAACATCTGTTTTCTAGTAGTTATTTGTTTCTGTCCTTTGTCCACCTCTTTTTTTTTTTTTTTTACCTGTGGGCCTCATTGATTTGTAGGTGCTCTTTATATATGAAGGAAATCAGTTCATTGTCATACATGTTGTCAATCTTAATGTGTTGTACTGGTAAGATGCTCAGCCAATGAATCTTAAAAACCATTCTGTTGAGAAAAAGAAAATGTTGTTCACTTAACGCATTGCGAAATCGAGTGCCTGGGGGCACACTTAGAATTCACAAGCTATGGGATCTGGCCCTGGCTAAAGATGACGGAGATCGTAGAATGACCAAGCCGGTGGGAAAGGAGGTGCTGGGTTTGCCCAAGGAGGTCTGGCTGCTGGAGACCTGCACTTTCATCAACTGTCCTACCTCACTCATGTAGAGGGAGTGTCATGAGTCGGGTGGGTCACTTCCTGTCCAGAGCCACTATGCAGGGGAAAGAAGGGAGCGGATGGCAGCTGGGCCCGCTGTCTTCTTGGCTGCAGCCGGGATCTGTTACCACAGGGGCCTGCCCCTGCCTTGCTGGGTTCCTTTTCTGTTGTGGCCTCTTTCCTGATGGGCCAGGGACTCTGCAGTGGAGGTAAGCCCCGTGCGCCACCCTGCAGGTATTCACCTGGTTGTCATCTGCCTTTCAAACACTTCTTATTTAAAAATAATCATCAGGGCTGGGGTTGTGGCTCAGCAGCAGAGCGCTGGCCTCGCACACGCGCGGCCCAGGTTCGATCCTCAGCACCACGTAAACATAAATGCATTGCATTGTGTACAACTAAAGTAAATATTTTTAAAAATATAAATAAAAATAATAATCAGAGAGCCAGGTGCGGTGGCGCACGCCTGTAATCCCAGCACTTTGGGAGGCTGAGGCAGGAGGATCTCGGGTTCAAAGCCAGCCTCAGCAATGGTGAGGCACTTAACAACTTAGTGAGACCCTGTCTCTAATAAAAATACAAAAAAAGAGCTAGGAGGGGCTGGGGATGTGGCTCAGCGGTAGAGCGCTTGCCTAGCGTGTGCGCGGCCCGGGTTCGATCCTCAGCACCATGTAAAGATAATACATTGTGTACAACTAAAAGCAAATAAATAAAAAAATAAATAAATAAAAAAGCCGGGCGCGGTGGCGCACGCCTGTAATCCCAGCACTTGGGAGGCTGAGGCAGGAGGATCACGAGTTCAAAGCCAGCCTCAGCAATGGCGAGGCCCTTAGCAACTCAGTGAGACCCTGTCTCTAATAAAATACAAAAAGGGCTGGGGACGTGGCCCAGGGGTCGAGTGCCCCAGAGTTCAATCCCTGGTACCACAAAAATGATAACAGTGATCAGGACTGGGATGCGGCTCAGGGAGAGCACCTGCCTGCTGGGTGTGGCTCAGGGAGAGCGCTTGCCTGCTGGGTGTGGCTCAGGGAGAGCACTTGCCTGGTCCGTGCCGGGCCCTGGCTCCACCCCAGCACGACACGCAGCACACGGGTGACAGCTGTAGGCTGGGGCATGGCTCACGGCACAGCTTGTGCTTAGCATGCACAAGTCCTGGTTCCGTCCCCAGCAACGCCAAAGACAGACAAACCAGGGAGAAAACTACCCGCAGACACAGGAAGTTGAGAGAGTGGTACCGAGAGCCTGGGGTGCCCCCACCCCGCTCCCCAAGCCGCCGGCTCCCCCGACTTGGCACCTTGCAATTCCCCGGGCTCCGCGCCTTGCCTGGCTGTTACCCCTATTTATGTGGACTTTGCTTCTGCCCCGTGTTGTCACTGGCACAGGTCCCTGCAGCCGGCGCTCAGCGACAGAGCGGTCCCTCCACGGTGACCCTGATGCGTCCCCCCGCCCCTCCAGGGGCTGCTGGCCGGAGAACCCAGAGCTGCACAGGTCAGAGCCCCTCCTGCGGGACGCCAGGCTCACTGTCACGGCGAGAAGGCAAGGGCTTTGGGATGACAGGGACCTCTTAATTCCTTCACGGTGATTTATTTTTCCTGTTTGTTAGAAACAAAAAAGGGAGAACAATGGTCGCCTGGGACTTGGGGTCTCTACAAACAGCAGACACGAAGCGCTGCGTGCAGACACGGGCCCCCACGGCAGGAGAGGCCGCAGCAGCTCACAGCTGCACCCCGCGCTACAGAGCGTGGCCACTGACGGGATCTTCACGGCAACAGGGGGAAGGTGGTGCGGTGACAAGGTGACGGGAATCTGTCAATGGAACCATGCTGTGTCACATGCCCCAGGAAGAGAACGGTGGTCGTCCAGCGTCTAGTGACCAGGGCAGGCAGTGGCAAAGAGGAAGGCACTTCCCTCCCTCCCCTGCCTGGTGCTGGGGACGGAACCCAGAGCCTCAGGCCTGCCAGGCAAGTTTTCTACCACTGAAGTGAGACAGGGCATCACTAGGCTGCTGAACCTGGCCTGGAAGTTGGCATCCTCCTGCCTCACCTCATCGAGGGATGACAGGTGTACACATCACCTGGCCAAGAGGAAGGACAGGCTTCTGCAGCAGTGCCCCAGCCGGCCTCCCATCAGCTGTGGAGGTCCTGCAGGACCCCCCCTTAGCTCCACAATGCCAGCCCTTGTCCTCATGTCTGGGGGGGAAGTGTGATTAGTTCCTCAAGGGGTGCAGCAGGCCTGGCTTCAGGGTCTTGCCTAGGACAGGTTCCTCTGGATGCTCTTCTGTCCCCTGAAGGACCGGGAATACTAGCCAAACTCACCCTCCCGACCTGGCCATCGGTGTTTTCCTGACTTTTTTTTTTTTTTTTTTGGTACCAGGGATTGAACTCAGGGGCACTCGACCACTGGACCACATCCCCAGCCCTTTTTTGTATTTTATTAGAGACAGGGTCTCACTGAGTTGCTAAGTGCCTTGCCATTGCTGAGGCTGGCTTTGAACTCACAATCCTCCTGCCTCAGCCTCCCAAGTGCTGGGATTACAGGCGTGCGCCACCGCGCCCAGCTACGAGTAGGTTATTTATTCTGCTTTCTCTTCTGACTTCTCTCTCCAACTCCAACCCTACCTGGTTAAATACTCTTCACCTTAACAAGTACATACGAGTCATAAGCTCAACTTACAGGTGTGTCACACAGTGTTCACGGGCACAGAAAGATTCTTAGTAGATTACATTAAGGTCAGCAGAAAACAAACGTCTCCTCTTTGGCTCTTAGTCAGCCGCCATCTTAGCTACCTCCTCATTAAGGCTCTTACAGAATACTTCATTAGTTTCTGTAATCAAACCCACGTAAATATTACATATTTAATACAGTGCATTATCCCAGTACAAATGGAGAAAAAAAAATTGTTTCAATGTTTCTAGACCAATATAGCCTGGATTTTTTTTTTTTTTTTTTTTTTTGGTGGGGGGTACTGAAGATTGGACTCAGGGACACTCAACCACGGAGCCACACCCCCAGCCCTATTCCGTATTTTATTCAGAGACAGGGTCCCACTGAGTTGCTTGGCGCCTCACTGTTGCTGAGGGTGGCTTTGCCTGAGCCGCTGGGAAAGCCTGGACTTCCCTAACGGGCACCTCTCTGCAGTAACAGCTGCTATTCAGAGCTTGTACTCAGTCCTGTGAGTGAGAACTCGCTCCGCATTCCCTCACTTGACCCTCTTGTCCACTCCTGGAGGTGGGGTTTATTTATTTTCTTCTTTATTGTTACCTTTGAAGTAATTTTAGGCTCTAAGATAAATTGCAAAAATTGCACGGAGCCCCCTAATACCTCCGTCCAGCTTTGCCTGGAGGTAGCATGTGAAGGAGCCAGAGTGGAGCAGGGTGCCTGCGGCCAGGAGGTGACCATCGACAGTCCAGTCCACCATCCTACAGACTGCATCAGACTTCGAAGAGCTCTTCCTCCTGTGTCCCTCCACAAGGTCCTGCAGTGTGTCCCCTTTTGTCTGGTCTCTCATCTCTGTTACGTGACACACTCCTGGAGCCTGCCAGGAGTTCTTTTGTAGAATGTCCTTTAATTTGCATCTGTCCAGTGATAAGCTCACCATTAGACTGAGGTGCAGCGCCCTCTCGGCGTGTCCTGGCAGGTCTGTGATGTTATTAGTGACGTGAACTTTGCCCCCTGGGCCGTGGGGTCCCAATACAAAATTACTTTTCCCCTTCGTCGTTAGTAAGTACGTTGGGGGGGGGGTCCTCTTGGGACTATGCAAAAGTCCTGCTTCTCGCCCTGCTTTCCCGCACGTTTATCGAGCAGTGTCTTGGGATGCGGTTCTACTCCATCTAAAACCGTCTTCCACGGGGCAACGGAAAAGATTAAGAAATACAGCCCAAACCAGTATTTTTATGCCAGCAATGCCCTCCAGGCCTCAGCGGAACGCCCACGTGTCTGTGTGACGGCGACAGGCGCCTGCAGACGTCCTAAGTGGCATCACCTAAAAGCGGAGGCAGGAGACACATTTAAAGGCAAGGAAATGCCTTCCTCCAACTTTAATTACGAAAGTGACAGAAACAAGACCAACGTTAAGCGAAAACATCCACTTCCGCGTCCCGACTGAGCCGCAGCGTCCCCGGCGGACCTGGGCGGCCACTGGCACCAGCGGCCGGCTGAGGCCACACGCTTCCCACGCGCGCCCGGCGGAAGCGTCGCGGCGCCGGGCTCAAGCGCCCCACGCCCCGCCCCCTTCACGCCCCGCCCCAAGATGGCGAAGGGGCGGGGCGTATGGTCACGTGGCCGCGCAGCCGCCGACGTGGCCGGCGCAGGGCGCCGCACTTGTCCCTCGCCGCGCCCCGTCCGCCCGCCCTGAGCCGAGGACCCGATCCCAAGATGGCAGCGCCCAGCGAAAGGAGAGACGGCGGCAGCGCGGGCTGCTGGGCTGCGCTGCTCTTGGTCGTAGCGCTGAGGCCGGCGGAGGCCGTGTCCGAGCCCATGACGGTGGCGTTTGACGTGCGGCCCGGGGGCGTCGTGCACTCCTTCTCCCAGGACGTGGGCCCCGGGGTACGCACCTCCGCCGCCTCAGGGTTGAGCGAGGCGGTGCCGGCTGGCCCGACGGGCGCCGTCCCTCCGCGTGGGGTGGTCTCTGAGGACCTGGCGGGAGGCGGGGCCTCGGGGCTCAGCGCCTCCGGGGGGCGTGGCCACATCCCCGCCCCGGCCCACCGGTCACCTGCCCGCGGCGTCCAGGCAGCCCGCGACCCTGAGGCGGGGAGAGCGGCCGGAGGCAGAGGGGCAGGTGCCCTGCGGGAGGGGTCGCGGGAGGTCGCCGCCGGTCCCGCAGGTGCGAGGCGGCCCTCCCTACCTGGCGGCAGCGGGCCTGAGTCCCTCCCAGCTCTGACCCCGCTCGTCCGGAGCCCTGGTTCTCCCTTTCCGCACCTACAGCAGCGGCACCGTGTGCTCAGTACTTCCTCACAACTGAGTACTGTGTGCTCAGTACTTCCTCACAACTGAGTACTGTGCCCGCTGTTTCAGGGGTTCGGCCCGTTTCACAGAGGAGGAAGTCAGTTTTCACTTGGCCAGGGACCCTGGTGTCCTTGCTTCCAAAACCCATGTCCCTCCAGGCGTGGTTGCTGGAGTGAGTGTGACCTTTCCCCAGAAGTCAGGTGGATTGTTTGTACTGGCCCTGGAACCCAGGGGTAGGAAGGGAGGCGATCGATCAGGGCAGCTACGGGTCAGGGTCAGTAGCTGCTGGGGGCGTTGCAGGGTTGGCCTCCAGGGACTGCCGCAGAGGATCTGCCTCCCACATCCAAGACCTATGCTCTAGGCCTCAGGGGTGCTCCCTACTAACCCGCTCTCTCTTCTCTAGGACAAGTACACCTGCATGTTCACCTACGCTTCTCAAGGGGGCACCAACGAGGTGAGTGTTGGGAGGTCCACATCCCTTGTCTGCATACAGAGACGCTCTCCAGGGGACGGTGGCCCGGGTTACGTGAGCCTCAGCGTTTGGTCACCGCCCTCTTGTTGGTGAGCTACTGAAGAGTGACAACAGAGCGTGCTCTTTTATCCACAGAGCGAGCGGGCTCTAGACAAGACTCTGCCATTCTCACTGGCCTCTGCCACAGGTGCTGCATTCGGTTTCTTTACTGAATAACAAAGTACTACAAATTCAGTGGCCTGAAGCAATACCATGTATTATCTCTCAGTTCTGTAGAAAGTCGAAGTCGGCCCAGCTGGGCACTGCATGAAGCCAAAATCAAGGTGTCCCTGCTGGGCCCTTACCTGCAGGCTCTGGGGAGAGTCCTCCTACAGGCCCGCTCCGCTATTGGCAGAATTCAGCTCTTTGCAGTTGGAGGCCCAAGGTTCATTTCCTTGCTGCTGTTCTCTCCAGCTGGCAGCAGGAGAGGGAATACACCAAACATTCATTAGGTGAGAAGAATACAGTATACCAGAACTGTCCCTTGAGGGGACCCCGTGGCAAGGAGCACAGGTGGCTTCTGGGAGCTGAGAGTAAGGAAATGGGGCTCTAGTCTTTCAGCCGCTAGGAACTGAATTCTGCCATGACCACGGGAGCGCAGAGGAGGACCTTGAGCTGCAGGTGAGACCTTGTCCGGCCAATACCTTGGTTTCAGCCGCATGAGACTAAATGGGGCCCAGCAGGCCACGCCCTGGCTTCCGGTCTACAGAACTGTGAGGTGGTGAGTGAGTGTGAGCCAGGGGCAGCGGCGCACGCCTGTCGTGCCAGCTGCCCAGCAGGCCCAGGCAGGAGGATCACAAGTTCCATGCCAGCCTCAGCAACGTAGGCCCTGTTTCAAAATACAAAGTTGAGTAAAGGGCTCGGGGGGCGCAGCTGAGTGGTAGCGCACTTGCTGGGCGTGTGTGAGCGCCTGGGTTCAGCACCTGGAGGGGGGCCGGGAGTGTGGTTTCCAAGCTGCCAGGTTCGTGGTGATTTGTTCATCAGCATAGTGGGTTAAATGGTGTCCCCACAGAACGTAGGTCTGTGCCCAAGTCTTGGAATCCATGAGTGTGGCCCTATGTAGAAAAGTGTCCATCTCTGCCAGTGTGGTTAAGTGAAGGACTTCAGGATGAGAACAGTCCCCAGGTGTCCAGGTGGGCCTCAGTGCAGTAGAGTGTCCTGAGGAGGGACACGGTGGAGATCGGCTTGTTAGATGAGGGACACAGAGGAGAAGGCCACACAGGGACAGAGGCAGAGACGGGCGTGAAGCAGCCCCAGCCAAGGGACCCCTGGAGCCCCGCAGGTGGAAGGGCAGGAAGGACCCCCTGGGGCCTCTGGGGGAGCCCGGCCCTGCCCTCACCTGGATCTTGGACTTCTCCTACAGAAGCGTGAGAGAGCCTCCGCTCCTGTTGCTGTGAGCCACCAAGTGTGTGGCGATGTGTCGCAGCAGCCACAGGAAGTGCCACCGTCAGCGCAGGCGCCTTGTGAGCGAGAGGCTTCCCCGAGGTGCCGCCCCCTGGCTGGCCCTGGGGCAGTTAGCGTCTGCCGCAGGCCCGAGGCAGCCGCCTCCTCGCCATGGCAGGGCGGAACTGCTGCCATGGCAGCCGTGAGGCATCTCGAACCCTGTGACGGGTCCCCTCCCACGCCACAGGGGACCCGGCGGTGGACCCCGGGAGCAGGAGCAGCTCCCCCAGGCGGGGTCCTCCCTCGGCACCTGGACACTGGGGCTGGCCATCCTCTTAAGTGGGCATCCTGGGCACCACAGGGTGTGGAGGACCCTGAGTTGTGACATCCACACGTGTCCCCAGACGTCTACTGGGGGCTGGCCACGCGAGCTCACGGGTGAACCCTGGGCGTCGTCTCCCTGCCTGCTGCCCCCTGGTGGGCAGAGGCTTCGGTGGATTCTGAATGAATGACAGACTGGTTGAGATGGCCTGCGGTGTGCGCGGGCACATCTCAGAGGCACTCCTGGGGCCACCAACACTGAGGCTGCGGAGAGGCCCTGCCCTGGGCTGGAAGGGTGGCCTGCATCTCGGGGTAGCCTTGTCTGCGCAGAGCCCCGAGGAAGCGAGGGCCCTGGGCTGCTGGGCACTGGTCGCAGGCCGCTGGCGAGCGCCTCCAGGCCAGGGCAGTGACATCTTTGTCCCTGGCCGGGGTTCGTGCTCTAGGGCTCCTTCCTGAGCAGCCAGCTGGCGTCGGGGCCACAGGCAGGGGCGGGTCCTGGCAGCACCAGTGAGTGCGGAGCCACCAGGAGGTGCAGTCACGGGCGGCCACTGGAAGACATCCCGGCCAGTTCCATAAAGCAGAGGGGCCCTGCCCGGCGAGCCCGCGCAGTGACTCAGGTCCGCGAGAAGCTGGCTGCGGCGCCCAGAGCAGCGCTCCCCGCGCAGCCAGGAAGCACAGCGACCGGGCGCCCATCAGCGGGAGCGTGGCACACCTGATGTGGGGCTTCGTGCAGTGAGATGTCACTCAGCCAGGAACAGGAGTGGGGTGACATGCTGTACTGTGGATGGCCCTCGGGGACCTCGTGCTCAGGGAGAGCCAGCCGTGAACGGCCACAGTGTGTGACTGCAGTGACAGGGAGCGTCCAGGACAGAGAGCCCAGAGGCGGCTGTGGCTTCGTGGTGCAGGGCTGGGGGGACAGGAGACTGCTCACAGGGGCGGGCTCCCTTTTGGGGTGATGTGGATGTTCTGGAATTGGGTGGTGGTGACAGTTAGGTGGCCTGCCCGTCCTGGAAGCCACTGAATCGTGCGTTTTCTTCTGCTCCTGGGGTGGAGCCAGGGCCTCCGGGGCGCTGGGCGGTGCGGAGCTCGCCCCAGCCTCGCCCTCTCTGTTTTGTGCTGAGGGGCCTCACTCAGTTGCTGAGGCTGAGCTGGAACTTGGGATTCTCCTGCCTCAGCCTCCCAGCTCCCTGGGATGACAGGCAGGTGCCACTGCCCCTGGCTCAGGTGACTCACCTTTAGGAACCTTTAAGAACTGGGGGAGCCCTTATGGGGTGCCTCATGGAATGAGTGGATTTCTTCCATGATTCCTCGTCCAGTTGAACTATTTTGGGGTGTCCAGAGCCTGCGGAGCCACAGGCAGGTGTTTCAAAGTAGAAAAATAAGTAAACGTGTGCCGAGTAGCTGCAGGGCTGGGGTCCCTGGTCACATGGGGGTGATCGGTCCCCACACTGTGCCCCCAGGCGGAAGCTCCTGGTAGCCATTTGCTCCCACTGTGACACAGGGACCAGTGTCAAGCCGGGGCCTGGGTCAGACGTAGGCAGGGTCGTGGGCACGTCTCTGGCAGGGGCTGCTTCCCACCGCCGTTTGGCTCGGAGTCTGGAGGCCACGAGAAGTTCCTGGGTGGTCCTGCAGGACGGGGTGGTTTTAAGGCGGGCTGTGCCGTGTCACCAGGCTGGCTTGGAGCTGCAGGGCGCGGCGCCGCTGCAGGGGCATGCCGCCTGCTCGCTCAGGTGCCCGGGAGGGAAGCAGGGGCCTGGCACCTCAAAGGCAGGCGTGGCACCACCTGGCCGCAGCCAGCCCGGGCTCCTGCCCTGCCCCCCCACGGCTGCTGCCCCGAGGCGCACGCGCACCTGGTGGGCCTCAGGCCCTGCTAACCGACAGCGCGTGGCGTCTGGAAAGCGCGCCCAGAGTGGGCCCCGGCCTTCCTGCTGCCCTGCCTTTCCTGCCTTCCTTTATCAGCCTTCTGTCCGGGTGCCTGCTTTAGAAGTCGACCTTCCCTTTCAGGAGTGTTCTGGACTCGTGCTCAGTTGTGGGCAGTCACGCAGGGAGGGGCGGGCACCCCGGTTCACCCGTGGTCACTGCCGCCCTGGCTGGCGCGGCCCTCCCTGGCCGCCCGCCACTCCCTCTCCTCAGGTCCTGCATTTTTCTCTTGATCACGGCTGTCACAGCCTGTGACATGGGTCCACCCCTGTGCCCTGCGTTAGCCGACGGGCTCTGACTGAGGAGCCCTCGTGGGCGGTCAGCTTGCTTCTGTTTCCCTCTGGAAGCCTGGGCCGCTTCCTGTGTCTGCATCGTCCGCGGTCCCCGTACTCGGGGACGGACGGGGCTGGTTCTCGGGAGGGCGAGACCTTTGGATATGGAAGACGCCAAAGCCCAGCGGGAGGCGGCCCTGGCATCGGGGGTCGCTGACGAGGTCTCTTGGCAGAGCTCGGCTCGCGGCCGGGGCGCTGTGCCCGGCTGACCTGTGCTGCCTTCTCTCCCCAGCAGTGGCAGATGAGCCTGGGGACCAGCGAGGACCACCAGCACTTCACCTGCACCATCTGGAGGTGAGCCTGCCCGGCACGTCCCGCCGCTGGCTCTGCCCTCTGGCCAGGCGCTGCCCGGAGGCAGGAGGAGGACAGACGGCTCGGGGGTCGGGGTGTGACCGGAAGGGGAAAGCCACGGGCTCCCTGAGGTCAGCCGCCCGCCCCAGGGGTGGCAGGGAGTCACCGAGACAGAAGCCAGCCTCTGAAGAGCAGGCTCTGTGACATCAGCATGCTCCCAAGGTTGTGCTGCCAGCATCTCTGTCTAGTTCCAGAACGTTGTCACCCCAAAACAGAGGCCTCGTCCCCATGAGCAGTCAGCCTGTCCCCTCTACAGCCCCTGGCACCCACAAGCCTCATCCTGTCCTGGACATCTGTCACTGGGTCACACTGGCCTTGGGCGGAGGATGGGGGGATGTCTGCGTGGTACTTGGCAGAGTGGGCTCTGGGCCTCCAGCCTGGGGAGGAGCAGGGCTGGGGTGAGCTGGGCCTGGGGGAGACGCGGGGCTTTGGTACGGAGGGCCTTGAGGCCTGGGAAGTCGTTGCCCCTGCAGAGAAGCACCAGCAGGGCCTGTGGCCAGCCTCCTCCTGGACCTGCCCCGTGTGTCCCCGAGCAGCTGTCTGAGCCACCGCTGCCTCTGGTTCCTGCAGGCCACAGCCCCCCACGTCCCTGCAGAGCTGCCGCCTTCCCGCTCTGGGCTCTGTCCCTGTGGTCTGCCTGTCCAGTGTTCTTGCGACCCCTTGGCACGGTGGGACGGGGGAAGGCGGCAGGGTTGGCCTGGGGCCTCGGAGCTGCGTCCCCCCATCTCCCTGGCACCTTGCTTAGGCAGGCTCAGGCCCGGCGTGGCCCAGGAGGGGCGGCACGTGGCCTGGGCAGCACCTGGGCACACTGGCCGGCAGCGGGACCTCTCGGTCGCGGGCACGCCGTGCTGTCTGGGCTGGGTGCTGGCTGCAGGGCCTAGTGCTCGCTGGGCATCGGGGAGACAGCCCAGGCCCATCGCCAGCCCTCCAGGACCTGGTGGTGACCTCTGCTTTGTGACGCCTGAGCCGGGCCTCTCGTGGTCCCTGGGCGGCACGTGACGGGCGGGTGCAGCTCAGGCCCACGTGGTCAGGCTGGGGTGCTCGACTGAGCCTATGTCCTCCTGCCTGACCCCGGCTCCTCCAGGACACGCTCAGCTCCAGACCTGCGGACAGTGGGGCTGCTGCCCGCCAGCTGCGGTCAGGCCTGAGCGGGCCTGGCCCAGACCTCACCTTGACCTGCCACTAAGGGTTTGGCGGTGGCCACTGAGGCTCGGGGCGTCACCCAGGGGCTCCTCGGTGCCCAGGCCCCTCACTGTCCACTCCGCAGTTGCGGGGAGCACGGCACCGAGGACCTTGTCACCCGGACCTCGTCCCCCTCGGCCTGCATCTCAGGCGCCTCCCCGGGCGGCCCCTCTGCTTCCCCTCGCCGTTCCTCCAGTGCCCCTCCTGTGGCCAGGCAGTGGCCTCCCCTATGCAGGGTCCACACCCGCCCTGCCCTCCTGGGCATGGCATACTAAGAAAGCACCAGCCGATGACCATGTGGGGCCCAGCCCCAGGCTGGCTCCCGGCCAGGCGTGAGGGGCCTGTCCTACGTGAGCAGCAGGAACGCCCGGCAGAGGAGACAGGTCTGGGCTTGACGGGCGCCGTCCGTCCTTCCCGGGGCCGGAAATCCCAGGAAACGGTGTCCCTGCAGCAGGCTCCAAACCACCTGACCCCGCCTGCGGCAGGCCTAACCCAGCACAGGCCCGGCCGGGCTCTCCAGGGGCTGCACGTCCCCAGGCTGGCTCTGACCTCCCCCCCCCACAGGCCCCAGGGGAAGTCCTACCTCTACTTCACCCAGTTCAAGGCCGAGGTGCGGGGCGCGGAGATCGAGTACGCCATGGCCTACGTGAGTACCGGCGGGGGCAGTGGGGCCCGAGGGACCTCGGTGCTGCTCTCCAGGGGCAGCAGGACCCTCAGAGCCCCTGCAGCCCCCATGTGGACCCTGGGCAGTCCCACCACAGAGCCTGCTGATGTCTGGGTCGGAATCGGTTTGGAAACTGCTCACATCCACCCGGTCACCCCGGACACGGGGCTTCACCCCGAGGAGGTGCTCGTGCCCGAGGCCCGGCAGGGCAGCAGGCGCTGCGGCCCCCCTCTCGCCACCGGTTCTGGCAGGGACCCAGGAGTCCCCTTCCCACTAGGTCAGCATGACAAACCTCAGCCACAGCTCGCTCCCTGCAGGGTGACCCTTCCAACTGACCGCTGCCCACGGCCTCCCTGTTGGCTGACTTGAAAGAGACACAGTTTGGGCTTTTTAATTTTAAAATTGTTTCCATGCTGGGAATGGAACCCAGGCCTCGTGCCTGCTGCCCAGACAAGCCTAGCTCCTCCTGGGAGCCGCACCTGGCCCCGTGGTGGGGGTGAACCCCGGGGGGGCCTCATCCCCAGATTCTTGATTTTTATTTATTTATTATTTTTAATGTATTTTTAGTTGTTGGTAGAACCTTATTTTTATTTATAAGCAGTGCTGAGGATCAAACCCGGTGCCTCACACATGCTAGGCAAGCGCTCAGCCCCAGCCCCAGCCCCAGCCCCAGTTTTTCACTTTTTATTTAGAGACAAGGTCTCGCTAAGTCTTAGGGCCTCTCTAAGCTGTGGGGGCCTTGAACATCCCTGTCACTGGCATGACAGGTGTGCCTCACCACCTGTGTGCCTGCCAATTATGACTCTTTAAAAGGGGCTCAGCGGTAGAGCACTTGCCTAGCATGGGTGCGGCCCGGGTTCGATCCTCAGCACCACATAAAAATGAATAAGAATAAAGACATTGGGTACAACTAAACATAAATAAATATTTAAAAAAAAAATAAAATCACATTCAGGAGATCATGATGCTAGTATCATTTCTGTAAATAGATTTTTTGTTTTTTTTTCTTGGTGCCGGGGATTGAACTCAGGAACACTTGACCCACTGGGCCACATCCCCTGCCCTTTTGTGTATTTTCTTAGAGACAGGGTCTCACTGAAGTGCCTCGCCATTGCTGAGGCTGGCTTTGAACTCGTGATCCTCCTGCCTCAGCCTCCCAAGTGCTGGGATTACAGGCGTGCGCCACCGCGCCCAGCTTATGTAAATTGATTTTTAAATATTTATTTCTTAGTTGTAGTTGGACACAATACCTCTATTCTATTTATCTATCTTTACGTGGTGCTGAGGATCGAGCCCAGGGCTTGCACGAGCTAGGCGAGTGCTCCACCGCTCAGCCCCAGCCCAGCCCCTCGGAGCCCCTCATTTTCTTAATTGTGAAAGTGAGGCTGGACTCAGTGCTGGTGGCTGGAGCCAGGTGAGGCCTCAGGTCCAGGCTGCCCCGTGGGCCGCGCCTGCTGGGGAGGCGCCGTCTGCCTGTGCTGCTGCAGCTCTGACCACTCCTGCGGCTCCTGGTGACCTCCCTGTTCCCTTTCAGTCAAAAGCTGCATTTGAAAGAGAAAGTGATGTTCCTCTGAAAACCGAGGAGTTTGAAGTGACCAAAACAGCAGGTGGGTGACTGGAGAGGGGCCTGGGGGCGGGATCCTGGGGACCTGCACCAGGCCACGTGAGCCCCCAGGCCTTGGGGACAGTGTCGCAGCACGAAGCTTCCCCTGCACCAGGTCCACAGGGTCAGCCCCCCCGTGCAGCTCGCCTGGTGGCCGAGCTGGTGCTGCCCGGGCTCGGGTGAGGAGGGGCTGGGCCCAGGCTCAGAGGCGCGACCCATGACCTGGGTGCCGCGAGGCTCCACGCACACTGTGCTGGAGAGGGACCCAGGGCTCACGTGTGCCAGCAGGTGCCCAAACCTGAGCCATGCCCAGCCGGGCACCTCTTGAAGGTCCTGTTGCGTCTCAGCCCTGGGGACACACTGTGGCGGCAGCGAGTGGGTCGGCCACGTGCCAACACGGACAGGTGGGCTTGGTGGCTTCTCCCCGTCACACGTGCTGTCCTGCTGGGCACTGGCGCTCCTGTGGTCCCCGCTTCTCGGGAGGCTGAGGCAGGAGGATCACTTGGGCCTGGGAGTTTGAGGCCAGTCTGGGTAGCATAGTGAGAGCCCGTCTCAACAACTTAGAGCAAAAGAAATCCCTTTTTATCTTATCTTATATTTACTTATTTATTTGTTTTAGTTGTACACAGTACCTTTATTTTACATGGTGCTGAGGATCAAACCCCGGCTGCGCATGTGCTAGGCGAGCACTCTACCGCTGAGCCATAACCCTAGCCCCCTTTTTATTTTTTTTTTATTATTATTATTATTTTTTTTTGTACTGGGGATTGACCTCAGGGGCACTTGACCACTGGGCTGCACCCCCAGCCCTTTTTTGTATTTTATTAGAGACAGGGCCTCACTGAGTTGCTAAGTGCCTCGCCATTGCTGAGGCTGGCTTTGAACTCTTGATCCTCCTGCCTCAGCCTCCCAAAGTGCTGGGATGACAGGTGTGCGCCACCGCGCCCGGCTCCCTTTCTGTTTTTTCAAAGGCGATTTAAAGACGTAGGACTGCTCTTGGTGCCAGGCTTTGCCCGCTCAGGCCATTGCTGAGATTCACAATGCCTGTCACACAGAGTGTGGCAAGTCACTGCCATTGGGGGTGCCCAGGGCGAGCTCCGTGGGAAGCGAGGCTGGGCCGTTGGGCACCCGCGGGCTGGGGCTGAAGGTAGAGAGTGGTGCAGCGTGCCATGGAGGCCAGGCGGGCAGCATCAGGTGCCCGAGGCTGTCAGAGCCCGCCAGTGTCCTGAGCCTCGCTCGGCTGTGCAGGGCCCGTGCCGACAGGGCAGGGACAGAGGCCCCACCTCCGGCTCCGCACTCGCCCACAGGGGAGAGGTGGTCAGCCGGCGCCCGGGGCGTTGGGAAAGCGTCACGTGGGCCTCAGGTGGCAGGAGGTGGCAGCCTAGCTTCCCGCGCCTGCTTGCGCCTGGCTCACCTGTTCCCATGGGCCTCCCACGGCAGCCGCCAGCCTCTCCCATTCCCACCAGGGCCTGTCGCGGGGCCACTGCAGGGATGCGCCCCACTGCTCCCCAGGTCCCCGGGGCCTCGGTAGCGCTGTGGCCGGTCTGACCACGCACTTTTGTCTTGCAGTGTCCCACAGGCCCGGGGCCTTCAAGGCCGAGCTGTCCAAGCTGGTGATCGTGGCCAAGGCCGCCCGCAGCGAGCTGTGACGTGCCTCGCGGGCACCGTGGCCTCACCCACTGGAGCCCAGCAGGGCCCCATGGGGCTGGCTCTGCAGGGGGCACTGGCCCACCACCTGTGCTTGGTGTGGCCCCGGCTGGCGCGGAGGGCACTGTGGCCTTCAGGCCCCAGACCTGCAGGCCCTGCCCCCGGAGGGCAGGCACGTGAAGGAAGACCCTCGGTCTTTTGAGGCCAGCCTGCACCCCGTGGGCCCAGCCAGGCGGAGAGCCCTGAGCTCCCGCACCAGGGACGCCTTCCGGACGCCGGGTATAGACTGTTCTTTTGTATTTAAACAAATAAAACCAATAAAAAGCAGCGACGTGGACAGCCTTGGCACCTTCGCAGGCGCCCGGGAAGCCACCCCTGCCTCCCTGCTGGGCGTGGCCCACCTGGGCCTGGCATCTCCAGGGTGGGCTCTCTGGCAAAGGAAGCTCTGGGCCTGGGCGTCGGCCCAGCCCTTACTGGTGCCGGCAGCGCGCGCTGGCCCAGCGTGGCTGGTCCTGGAGGCTGGGCCGCGGCAGAGGTGCTGTTAGCAACGCACGAGGCGCGGGAGAGGGCGGCCGCGGCCCGGCCACCACTCAGGCCCTGCGCTCCCAGCACGTGGGCCTCGGCCTTCAGCCTGACCTCTGGCCACGGTCAGCAGCCAGGGGAGGCCCCCGAGGTGCTGTCGGGGCTGCCTGTGGAGGCCACTGCTCCCTCTCCCTTGGGCCAGCCCTGGAGGTGGCTCTGCTGTCCCCTGTGCAGAGCCTGAGCAGGTGAGGCACGTCCGCACCTGGAGCAGGCAGAGCAAGGCCCGCTGAGGGGACGTCCCCAGGCCCCAGTGGGCAGCTCCAGAGGGGCGTGCTGAAGGGTCCCTCGACCGGGAACTGGGGGCTCTGAGGTGGGGACCTGTGTGGTGCGGCCTGTGCTGGGAGCAGGGGCTGCCTGGCCTGTGCAGGAAAGGCTGGGTGCTGACCGCCACCCCAGGGCACGGGACAGCGGCACCCTGTGTGGGGACGTGTCAGGCTCCGTGTCTGGGTGGGGCTCTAGGGAGACCCAGGACGCGTGCCCGCAGCCCGTGTGGCCAGCAGGGCAGTGTGGAGCTCCGCCCAGGGCCACGGATGTGGCATTTGCAGCAACCTCGGCTTAGGAGGAATGCGGTGCTACAGGGGCCGATGACGCCAGGAGTGTCCCCTGGTCCACGTCACACAGACGGAGGCGTCTGGACAGGAGCAGAGGCAGGCCTGGCCGGCTCAGCTGGGCTTCTCGGGGACCCCGGGATGGGCCCCTGGACGGGTGTCAGAGGGTCTGCCTTGGCGGGCAGAGGTGGGAGCTGCCCTCAGCGAGAGCTCTGTCCCCAGGCCGCAAAGGGCCACACTGAAGTTGGCCCTGACCCTGGCAGCTGGCCGCAGGAGAGCAAGGGTCTGGGAGACGGGCGCCCTGCACGGCGCTGACCCCGAGGAGGCTCTGGAGCCCGGGCGGCTCCTGCTTCACTGGTGGCGGTGGTGCCGACTCCCCAGGGCCATGCTGGGCAGCCCAGCCCCTCCCAGCAGCGCAGGGCCACGGGCGCCTGTTGCCACCCTGGCCCTGGACACCAGCCTTGCCCGCCCTGGGAACCCACGACAGCATGCGGGGACAGCCCGGCCCAGGGCCCCGCCCAGCGAGCTGCGGAGACGCCGCACCCACCCGCGCACAGCCGGGCCTCTGCTGCCCGCCCCGGCCTGCGCCCGCGCTCCGACCCCGCGCAGCCTGCAGCCACAGGAGGAGCTGGTGTCCAGTCGTGAGGCTATGATTTAAAGAGGAGCTGCGTCCCAGGTGGCTTTGCCCCACCCCGAGTGGGGGCGCACTTTGTCCCTGCCTCTGGTGATGGCCGCAGTCCTCACACCTTGTTTGTTGAGGTGTCGCCTGCGGTGCCTCCATGGTCACCTGACGTCCTTGCTTGTGCATCTGGGCCCACGTTCGCCCTGTGCAGGGACAGCACTCCCAGAGGTGGCCCTCCCAGGGGTAGGAGTGAATGTGGGGACTGGGGGACAGTGCCACCCGTTGCGCCCCTCCCTTCTGTGACCTGCTTGGGTCACAGGTGTCCAGCAACAGGACGGGGACACCTGCCTTGAATTCCATGCAGTGATCTGAGGGGAGTGGATGGGCGGCTTGGGGTCAGCCCAGGACACGGAACAGGCAGGGACACCAGGTGGCCTGGGCGGCAGTGGCCTTGCGCGGAGACACCTGGCGCGCAGCGTGGGGAGCAGGGCTCGGCTGGAGCCGGGGCTGGCCGCGTCGGGCGCTGCCGGTCAGATGCGGTCCTCGTCCAGCAGCCTGCCCAGGCCCTCGCAGATCCCGCGCAGGTGGGAGCGGTAGGGCTCGGCCGGGCCGTAGAGCGCGGCCAGGAAGTCGCAGTCGCCCACGTGGCTGAAGACGTGGTTGATGCGGCCGTGGGACTTGGCGGTCAGGTGCGGGCCCGCGGCCTGGTGCAGCAGGTCCCGGCACTCCTGCAGCCCGGCCGCCAGCACGCGCCGGTCGAAGGTGAAGGCCACCTGGTGGAAGCTGAGCGCGGTCAGGGCCAGGCCGCGCGCCCGCTGGCGGAAGCGCCCCAGCAGCTCCAGCTCGCGGCCGCCCCCAGCTGCCCCGCGCGCAGCAGCACGGCCAGCTTCACGGCCACCTTGACCAGGTTCTTCACCACCTTCTGCGCCTCCTTGCGGCTGCGCGTGAACTCCTTGGTGGCCCGGTACAGCTCGTCCAGCACCTGGCTGCTGGTGTCGTCCGCGAACACGGCCACCACGGCCTTGGGCGCCATCTTGCTCAGGACCTTCTTCTGGGCCTGCAGGGCCAGGCTCTTGGTGCTGAAGGTGTCCATGGCCCTGCTGGGGCAGACAGACCACGCGTCAGCCACCACGCCTGGAGCCCCGCTGCTGCGGGCACCTGGGCCTGCGCAGTGGAGGCCTCTGGGGAGGGGCTTCTGAGCCGCGTCCTGGGCCCCGTCACTGCCCAGTGCCCTCGTCAGCCCCACGCCCGGCCTCCTCCCCGCAGGGTCTGCCACAGCTCGGAGCCCCTGGCGCGGGGTCTGCGCTGCACGGACCCCGCCCACACAGGAGCCCTGGGCTGTGCCGGCTGCTGTCCAGGAGGCCGGGTGAGCCAGGTGTGGCGGCCGCTCCGGGCAGCAGGCCCCTGTGCCCACAGTTCTCTGCCTGGTCCTTCGTGCCAGCGCAGCCCTGGGCTCCCTCTGACTGCCCAGCCTCAGGGTGGCAGCGCTCCTCTGCTGGAACCAGCGGGCAGCTCCACGTGCCCCAGGCCACGAGGCCAGGCCCCGCCTCCTCCCTGGGACCCCTGCGCACCTCCCAGGGCCCAGCCCCAGGCCCCGCCACCCTGGAGACCACCTCCCTAGGAAGCCGTCCTGAGCCCCAGCTGAGGGTGAGGCCCCCTCTGAGCACGGGGCGCCCACGTGTCCCTTATCCCTGTGTCCTTAGAGGCTCCAGAACCTTCTGCCTGAAGCACCAGCAGGAGGGGCCGCGTGAGACCCGCCCCCAGGCCCTGGTCCGCGCCCGCCCCACCCCAGTGCCAGTCGCCCAGGCCAGGGTGCCCGGCAGCCCTGCTCACCCCAGAGTCCCCACAAAGCCTTCCTTTGTGTGAGCTCAGACCCGGGGGGAAGCCCGGGCCCAGCCGCCCGCCCGCCTGCCCTCAGAGGCCAGGCCAGGGCTGGGAATGACTGCAAGGCCTCCCTGCCCCGCCCGCCACTGGACCCTGCCCTCCACAGCCCAGGCCAGAACAGTGCCCTTGACCCAGGGCCGCGTGGCAGCCGCGTGCCCCGGGCCACTGTTCCCACCAGCTGCTGGGTTGGTGCCCATCCTGCAGAAGAGGGCACAGGCTCAGAGAGGCTGAGCCGCCCACCCAAGGCCACACAGCGCGACACCAGCGCACCCTCGCCATCTGTAGCCCAGCCCCCTGCGTCCTGCCTAATGCCCACCAAAGGCCCCAGTGCTTGGAGGGCGGGAGCTGTCCCCTGCCGTTGAAGGCCTGCCTCTAACATGACTACCGCGAGTCTCGTCCCCGTCAGTAAAATGCCGGCAACAGCTTTGTCCTGGGGCAGAGGCTGTGGTCAAGCCGCCGTCCCTTGGGCTGCCGGCTCCCCTGGGCCAGAGGCTGCAGCTTGGGCCTCTGGGCAGTCTCCCTCTGGAGAGAGCAGCCAGGGCTCCGAGCTGGCCAGGGGGCCTGAGGCTGCCCTCCTCCTGCCTCTCCTCTAGGACATTCTGCTCCCTCCACCATTCGGCCCCAGGGCCTGGTCCTGTGTTGCCCGCTGGGAAGAGCCTGTGGGACAGGAAGCCTGCAAACACCAGAACCGGAACCCGGGCTGCGGGCACCGCGCGACAGCACAGGGCCTTTCTCTGCCTCCAGGAAGGAGGCCCAGGAGCCCCCATCCTCTGCCCGCCTCGGCGCTGTGTGCCCCTGGGCAGGGCCCTGCCCTTCTCTGGGCCTTGACTTGCCCATCTGCAAGTCTGAAGTTGGCTCCCGAGGGAGCTGGGCCTGCCGACGGGCGTCAGGAGGGCCCCAGCTCCCAGGAGCACCCCAACAGGAACAGGGGCCGAGGACGGAGCCACACGGCCTCCCCTCGCTGCCTCCCCTCCCCTCGCCGCCTCCTGGCCGTTGGGGCAGGACACCTGGGGCAGCCAGCTGCATGGCCTCCCCCACCCTGACCCATTGTTCTAGGAAGTCCCCGTCCACACCACCAGCAGGGATGTGACCACTCTCCCAGGGGACAAGGCCAGGCACCAAAATAGCCCAGGCCTTCCTTCCTGCAGGAGGCAGTGAGGCTGGCGCGCCACCCCTGGGCAGGGCCTGCCAGGGCCACGCACCCAGGCACCAGCGTCCCTGGTCCTCGTGAGCCAAGGCAGCACGCTGCAGCCTCAGGAACTTGGCCCAAACACTCATTCAGCGGCTCAAAAAGCCATTATGGAGCACCAACTGTGTACCTGGCACCAGGAACACAGCAAGCGCCAAAAGGGACCCTGTCCCTGCCTTCCCAATGTCCCAGCCCACCCACCGTAAGACAGCTCGGTGCCGTCCTCCCCCGGGGGGGGGTCCCTGGGTGGCAGCCCCTGCCCACCCCCACCTTAAAGTGAGACCAGGGGGCAGGGCGGGGGCTGGCGCTCATCCCAGCACCCAAACCAGCCCCAGACGCAGGGTGGTCCTCGTGCACCTGAGCATCACCTGGCCACCAGCAGGAGCCAGGTGACAGCTGCACTGTGGCTAGGCCTGAGGACATCATGCTCAGTGACAGCCACACACACAAGGCCAGTGTGTGACAGGGACAGCAATGTCCAGGACAGGGGCGTCCAGAGTTGTGGACCTGCGTGCGCAGGGCTGGGGGAAGCTCACGGCGCAGGCTCCTTCGGTGGTGATGGAAGGTTCTGGAACTAGACAGAGATGGTGGCTGCAAGATCCCGTGACCCTCAGGCTGCACTGGTGAGTGCTGTGGCACGTGATCATGTCTCACTGAGCGTGCACTCGGCCGGGGCCTGTGCCCTCGTCATACATCTCACAGCCCACTTTATAAAGCGATGAATAAATCTAAGGAGCCGGGCGCAGTGGCCACGCCTGTCATCCCAGCACTCGGGAGGCTGAGGCAGGAGGATCGCGGGTTCAAAACCAGCCTCAGCAATGGTGAGGCACTTAGCCACTCAGGGAGACCCTGTCTCTAATAAAATACAAAAAAGGGCTGGGGGTGTGGCCCAGTGGTCGAGTGCCCCTGAGTTCCATCCCCAGTATCAAAAATATATATATATAGCTGGGCGCGGTGGCGCCCGCCTGTCATCCCAGCACTTTGGGAGGCTGAGGCAGGAGGATCACGAGTTCAAAGCCAGCCTCAGCAATGGCGAGGCACTTAGCAACTCAGTGAGACCCTGTCTCTAAATAAAATACAAAAAAGGGCTGGGGATGTGGCCCAGTGCTCGAGTGCCCCTGAGTTCAATCCCCGGTACCACAAAAAAAAAAAAAAAAAATATATATATATATATATATATATATATATATATATATATATATATATACAGGGCTGGGGTTGTGGCTCAGCGGTAGAGCACTCGCCTAGCACGTGCGTGGCCCGGGTTCGATCCTCAGCACCACGTAAAAATAAACGCATTGTGTACAACTAAAAGCAAATAAATAATTTTTTTTTTTTAAAAGGCAGGGGGCGCCAGGCGCGGTGGCGCACGCCTGTAATCCCAGCACTTTGGGAGGCTGAGGCAGGAGGATCACGAGTTCAAAGCCAGCCTCAGGAAGGGCGAGGCACTTAGCAACTCAGGGAGACCCTGTCTCTAATAAAAATACAAAAAAGGGGCTGGGGATGTGGCCCAGTGGTTGAGTGACCCTGAGTTCAATCCCCAGTACCACAAAAAAAAAAAAAAAAAAAAAAAAAGGCAGGGGGCCATAGTTTGCCAACTTTTTTTTTTTTCTTTTTTTTTAGTTGTAGTTGGACACAATACCTTTCTTTTATTTCTTTATACATGGTGCTAAGGATCGAACCCAGGGGCGTGCACCTGCCAGGCGAGTGCTCTACCACTGAGCCACAATCCCAGCCCCAATTTACCTGCCTCAGCTGGAAAGACACTTCCTTTATTTTTGTGGTCCTGGAGATTGAAACCAGGGCCTCGCACATTACGAGGCAGGCACTGTGCCACCACTGAGCTACGTCCTCGGCCTGCCAACTCTCGATGTGGGTGACGCGTTCCAAGTTCAAGGCCAGCCTGGGCAATGTAGCAAGACCCGTCTCAAAATATAACAAGGGCTGGGGCTGGGGGCTGGGCTCAGTGGCTGAGCACCCCTGGGGTCAATCCCCAGTACCGGGCGGGGGTCTGCAGGCTTCTTTCTGTTTGCTTGTGAGAAAAACAGGATGCTCTCGCTCGCGGTGGGCAGGGCCCGGGGACCTGGGCACCCGGCCATGCTCAGAGAGCCTCTGGCTCCCACCGTGTCCAGACGGCCGGTGGGTGGTTCTGTGAGGCTGAGGACAGTCCTGAGGTGGGGTGGAGTGTGCCTTTGCCACACAGGCCACTGGGGCCTACTGCCCCATCCGTGAGGGTGGCCAGCCTTTCAGAAGGAAAATCCCTCTTTAATGAAACACGTATTAGCCCCTACTGTGTGCCTGGCAACATGGAAGCAATTCACAAATCTCAGTCTGTGTAATAGTTTGTTTGTTTTTTTTCCTGTTTTCATTAATTACAGTTTGGGTCGAATTCTGATTTTTAATTTCATATATATATTATATTTTTAAAAAATATTTATTTATTTGCTTTAGTTGTACACAATGCAATGCATTTTATGTTTACGTGGTGCTGAGGATTGAACCCGGGCCGTGCACGTGCTAGGCGAGCGCTCTGCCGCTGAGCCACATCCCCAGCCCTGGCCCCCTGCCTTTTTCTGTCAATAAAGTTTTTGGGGGGTTTGGTTTTTTTTTTTGGTACCAGGGATTAACTCAGGGGCACTTGACCACTGAGCCACATCCCCAGCCCTATTTTGTATTTCATTAGAGACAGGGTCTCACTGACTTGCTTAGCGCCTTGCTTTTGCTGAGGCTGGCTTTATCGTGCGATCCTCCTGCCTCAGCCTCCCAAGCCACTGGGATTACAGGTGTGTGCCACCACGCCCAGCAGTCAATAAAGTTTTATTGGCACACAGCCCTGCTCCTTCATTCACACACTGCCCGTGGTGGTTTCCATGCTACAGCCACAGCGGTGGACAGAGACTGGCTTGCAAAGCTGAAATTATTTACTATCTGGCCCTCTATGAAAAATACTTTGCCAAACCCTGGTCTAGACAATCAACAGGACAATAAAACAAGCCCTGATTTGTGTCCTTTACCAGTCTCCATGGTGTAAAGTCACTCACCTCTGCCCAGCGCACACTGCTAACTGGGCATCAGTGACGGCGGGCTGGGAGGTGACGCCATCACTTCCCCTGATCACGGTGACGAGGAGAGCCCCGCAAGCGGGCAGCACTCACGTGTGGTGAGATACTTAGGAAGGTGCTGGTTTTTTTGTTTTTTTGTTTTTTTTTTTTTTTGTGGTACCAGGGATTGAACTCAGGGGCACTCGACCACTGGGCCACGTCCCCAGCACTTTTTTGTATTTTATTAGAGACAGGGTCTCACTGAGTTGCTAAGTGCCTCGCCATTGCTGAGGCTGGCTTTGAACTCGCGATCCTCCTGCCTCAGCCTCCCCAGTGCTGGGATGACAGGCGTGCGCCACCGCGCCCGGCCCTTACCTTGATTTTTTTCTATTTATTTGTGGTGCTGGAGTGGAACCAGGGCCTTGCACACGCTGGGCAGGCTCTGCTCGGTGGGGCCGCCCGCACACGGCCCCCTTTATTTTAAACACGATTTATGTCACGGTGGGGCCTGTTCTGTCACTTCTGATGACCGCGTGTTTAGCGAGAGATGGCTCAGTGCCTGCAAACGCGGCAGTGGCCCCGTGAGCCGGCTGCAGCGTGCTGCCAGCCCCCCGGAGCCCCACCTGGTCCATGAATTCTTCATGGCCCACACAAAGGGTGTCAATAATTGATGGCCGCTCGCAGGGCCAGGCCGCCGCTCGCCTCTCCTCTCAGCCCTGCTCAGTGTCCCAGGGTGGCCTCGGCCCCCATAGCCACTCTTGCCATCCCCCCGTCAGGCCTTGGGAGCCTGGCCACCTTCCCTGCAGCAGGTGACAGAGGGCTGTCACACCTGGGGAGCCACCTGTGGCTCTCCAACTGGGTTCCCCAGGTCCTCAGGGGCCACCCCGAGGGTGGGTGAGGCCCAGCCTGCCGCTGGCCGTTCTGGGAGCAAGGACACTCCCCGCTGTGGACCCTCTCCGCTGAAGAAGGCTTGGGGACAAAACTGGACCTCGGGACACCAGAGCCCACCGCCAACCTGCAGGGCACAGGACGGCTCTGGCTCAGCCTGGGCAGGCCGCTAACAGCAACGGAGGCCTGAGGGTCAACGCACGGGAGGGTGCCCTCAAAGCTGCCGCAGCTCGCACCCCACACCCCTCCACGCGCCATCCTGGCCCCTCGCTCTGCCCCTGACCCCCTCCCCACGCCAGCCAGGGGGCCTGTGAGCACCTGAGGCGGGTCCCTCCCTCCCCGCCCCCAGCCCTCCACACTTCCACCTCCCTAAGGCTCAAAGTGCAAGTCACCCCTGTGGCCCACAAGGCCCTGCCCCTCCTGCCCGGTCCCCAACATTCCTCCTCTCCACCTTCCGCTCCTCCGTTGCAGCCACTGGAGTGCTTTGCTGTGCCTCCAACATGCCAGGCTTGTGCTGCCCCAGGGCCTTTGCACAGGCTGCACCTGCTGCCTCAGTGCTCCCCCACAGGTCTCTGTGTGGCAGTTTCTCTGATGTCATGGGGCCTCTGCTCACATGTCACCCTCTCAGGAAGCCCTCCCAGATTCCTCACTCACACAATCACCCCATTTGTCTGCCTGGTTCTCGTCATGCAGCTACAACGAACCACAGTGACTTTTCTGGAGGAGCCACACCCACGTCCCCACCCCACTCTGAGCCGGCCGACAGCAGGCACCACGACCCCTTCCATCAGCTGGCTGGACTTATCACAGGTGCCCAGGACCCATTACTTGACTGAATAAGTGACCTCCCACAGCAGAGGGGCACGATGTCACCGATGTCACCCAAGGGCCCCTTTGGCCCGCCAGGGAGACTGAGGCCAAGACAGACAAAGGGAGGCCCCACTGAGTCGAGGTGGCGGAAAGCCCTGCTGGCCGGCCCTGGCCCTCCAGGGGGCAGGAGCTCAGGGGCAGGTGCCCCCCTGGGGCCCTTGGTGGGGACTCAGGGGCCTCCGGCCCGCCCTCCCACCGCCTTGTCCTCTCGGGCCCTTTCCGGAAGGACAAGGAGACCCTGTGCGTGCCGGGGCTGGCACACTGCAGCGGGGTCTGCGTCCGGCTCTCTGGTGGGTTCCCAGGGGCCCTGTGCGGGCAGCGGGTGTGCTGGGCACCTAGACCCCCACTTCCTCGGCCTACCCCACAACGCGAGCCGTTATTTATCCCGAAACTCTGGGCAGGCCATTCCAGGACACGTGGCGTTTGTCCTCAGGGCCCCTCTTGTGGCTCCCTGGACCCCCGCACTGAACCAGCCAGCAAGCGACTGGCGGCCCCCAACCCGGGGGTCCTGGCCTGCTCAGGCCTCAGATGGGAAACCAGGCTCAGAGGGCACCTGTCCCACCCAAGGCCACTGCGGAGCCAACCCTGGCCTGGCTGGTCCCTTGGCTCGGGGGCCCAGCCTGGCGGCCCGGCCTCTGAGGAGAACGGCTGGCCACTGGCCAGGTGTCCTGGGGCGGGGGCAGCTCCTTGCTCCTGGCCTCCACAGGCAGCGTCCTGGGGGCAGCGCCTCCTCCTCCCCCCATAGCCACCCAGGGCTGGGCAGGTGTTGGCCCAGCCCATTTAGTCACCTTGTTATGTTTTAAAGTTGGCGCCTGCGAACCTGCCAGGGTGGGGCAGGCGCGCGCAGCAATGGCCCTGAGGCTAGGCACAGGGTGGGGTGCAACGGGAGGGCTGGGGCTGGGGCAGAGCGGTGGCCGCGGGAGAGTCCTCCGGCAGCCCTCTCCACTTTACAGAGGAGGAAACCGAGGCCCAGGACACCTGAGCCACCTGTCCTAGGTGCCCCAGCAGCCGGCAGAGTCGGCTGGACTGGACTGCCCGGCTCGGGCCCTGCGGCCTCCCAGCTGAGCTCCAGAAGTAATCACAGAGGCCTGGTTAAGGCTGGGGCTGCTCCCCACAGAGCGGATGCTGATGAAGGCGGGAATCCAGGTGGACGGCAGAGTCCAGCCCTGTCTCTTGTCTTCTCCCTGGCCATTTGCTGGCCCCTTTCCAGGCCTCAGTTTGCCCTCCTGGAAAATGGGCCCAGTGAGCCAGCACAGAAGAGGCCAGGAGGCCGAGACCCAGGTCAGGTCACCTGCTCATTACCTCGGCGCCTGACAGTCCCAGTGCACTGCTGGTGACACTGAGTCCAAGGCCTCGGGCGCTGGAGAGCTGGCGGGCCTGGCCCTGGCTGGCCTGGGTTCCTGGACCAGCCGGAAGCCCACTCATTCCCACCGGCACACCTCCGCCCGCGCTGCCCACCACCCTGCATGCCCTCCAGATTCGGAATCTGTCAAGCACCTGCCGCCCTGCACTGCTAAAGGGGCAGAGTCCATCAAAGTCCCCAGCCAGGTGGGCACTGGTCCCAGAGCAGCTCCCACGCCGGGGGTGAGGGTAGTTCGAATCCACTCTGTCTTCCCCTAACTCATAAGGCCCAAGAGTGCCGGAGGCAGGGGGAAACTGAGGTAGGAATGCAGACAGGCAGATGTAGGGTGCACGGACACGAGGGAGCGGGCGGGACAGAGGACAGCCAGGCGAGGGGCCCCTCGGCACCGCTTGCTCACCTGCTCCCCGGGGCGCTACAATGCGTCCGATCGTCGAGGATCCGTCCGCCGCCTCCGTGGGGCCGGGACCTCTTTCCGCAGCGGCGGGACCTTCCCCGGAGGTTGGGGGACTGGGCGGGGCGGGAGGCTTGACCACGCCCTTGCCACGCCTCCACGAGACTCCGCCCCCTTTCCTCTCCCTCCCTCGCGGAAGAGAATGGGGCGGGAGTTTGGTCCTGGCTCAGCCAATGGCAGCGCGGGCGGCGTACGAAGGGGCCAATGAAAGCGAGTCTCTGCGGAGGAGAGGCGGAGGGGCGTGTCCAGGGGCGTGTCCAGGCGGCTCGGGGGATTCCTCCGGAATCGCGAAGGGACCGGATGCGGGGGCGCGGCGGGCCGGGGGCGCCGGCTCCAGGGAGGGGGAAGGGCAGAGAGGAAGAGCAGGGGGTGGGGGACCCCGAGACTCTGACCAGACCAGAGAGCCAAGAGCACGGACCCCACGTGCTCTGCGCCAGCGGCCCCCGCCACGGGAACTCCGTGGGCAGGGGCAGTTGGGCAGAAGCGCGGCTCTCCGCCCCGCGCTGGGGACCTTCCGTCGGAATCACCTGGGAGCCCGCAGCCCCCAGGTGCAGCCTCTGTTTCCGTGGGAACGAGGACCAGCGTCCAGGCTGCCAGCGGGGCGGGGCGACGGGGCCAGCTGGGCCCCCGGGAGGACGCAGCTGTGAGTCCTGGGAACCGGGCCCTGGAGCGGCTCCCAGCCCCCAGTGCGCCATTTCCTGCCCGCTCTCCTGCCCCAGCTCTGGGTCCCAGTGCAGCTAGGACCCTGGAGGCCTCGGCAACCCCCCACGCCCTCCCAGCAGCCACACAAGTAATGTTTGTTGAGTGCCACCTTGACGCGCACAGGGGGGATGCAGGCAGACCCTGGCACACGGCCCCGTGGGGCAAAAATAAATATCCCATCAGGGAGGCAGAAACTGAGGCTCAGAGGAAAGCGAGCCTGAGGCCGCGTGGGGGTGCCGGGGCAGCCCCCTCTAGCATCGCGAGTCTCCCCGACCCCTCCACGGGCGTGTCTGGCCCTCTCCCTAGGTCCACTCCTGGGCCTGGTCACTCTTGCTTGTGGCGAACCTTCCTGGCATTTTAGAGTGCGGAGCAGCACCCCTGGCTTCCTCGCACTCCCTGCCAGGAGCACCCAGACCCCTCCACGTCGTGATAACCTGGTGTCCCCTGCAGGGCAGTCGCTCTGGTTGGGACTGAGGTGGGTTCAGGGCCAGTTTTGTGGGCTGGGCTCTGCACAGTGGGCAGCGGCACCTGGCACGGGCAGGGACCGGCTCCTTCACCTGCTGCCCGAGTTTGCCTCGCTGAGCCTCAGTGAGAGGGGAGCCCCGGGCCTTGCAGCTGGGCAGCAAGATGGTGTGGCCACCATGGGACAACGGCCAGTTCCTCCGAAGCTAGAGAGAATCACCACCACCCACTCCTGGGTGGTGCCCACGGAAGTCGAAAGCAGGACCCGAATACCTACTGTGTGCTGTGTTAATGGCAGCACTGGACTCGGGAGCTAGGGGACAGGGCAGCCTAGAGCCTGTAGCTGTGGGGTGGACTCCCCCTGGCTCCGCCCTCAGCTCGGCTCCTACTCAGCCTTGAAAAGGAAGGAAATTCCGACACAGGACACTCACTGTGTTGAAGCTTGAAAACATCATGCAGAGTGACAGGGACCTGCAGCCTCCCCCCAGGAGGTCCCTGGAGTGTCAGAGCCACAGAGAGGAAGCAGCGTGGTGGGCAGGCGCAGGGCAGGAGGGGACGGAGCTGGTGCTGAAGGGGCAGAGCCTCAGGCTGGGGGGACAAGGAAGCCTTGGAGGTGGGCGGTGGGGACAGCTGCGCAGCAGTGCCACTGTGTGATGCCACTGGGGGACAGGAAACAGGACGCTTTGCCACAGGCGGTGCTGGGGATGCACCCAGGACGCTCTACACTGGGCTCCTTCCCAGCCCCTTTCTTAGATTGTATTTTTTTTTTAATATTTATTTTACTTTTTTAGTTGTACACAATGCAATGCATTTATGTTTTACGTGGTGCTGAGGATCGAACCCGGGCCGCGCACGTGAGAGGCAAGCACTCTGCTGCTGAGCCACAGCCCCAGCCCCTCTTAGATTGTATTTTGAGACAGGGTCTTGCTGAGTTACCCAGGCTGGCCTTGAACTTGAGCTCCTCCTGCCTCAGCCTCCCAAGGCACTGGGACGACAGGTGTGGCTACTGCTCCTGGCTATTTGGCTCCAGCGTCTCTTGTCCACACTGCTTTGATCCACCTTGACCAGGCCTCCTCTTGAGACCATCAGGCTCGGCCACAGGGACAAAGGGCAAACCAGCTCTCGTGGACTTCGATGCGTGGGCCCATTAGCCGCGTGGGCCCGTTAGCCGTGTGGGCCCGTTAGCCCCGTGGGCAATGCCTGCCCACGTGGTGCCAGGCTGTTTTCCTTAAGTCTGCCCGACCTGCTTGGTCCCCTTCAAGACTGGACATCAAGAGTAACTACAGTGGTTCCAGGATTTGCAGGGACATTCAGCTGTCCCTGGAGCAAGGCCTGGACATCCTGGCCATTAACCCCACCTCCAGGAGCCGCAGGGCCTGGCAGCAGATCACCCTGTGGCGGGACCTGAGCTGGCCCTGAGCAGGAGTGTCCCTCATGGAGCCAGACTGGGCCTCCTGGGATCGCGGGTCCCGCCGACGGCATCCTGCAGGCCCGTGGAGATTCCCCGCAGGCCCCAAGGACCCTCCAAAGGGCCCGGCAACACCGGAACCCAGGAATGGAGACCCCAGGCCCCAACACAGGGAAGCTCATGTCTTCCCCTGTCCAGGGCGCCTGAGCTCAGGGAGGCCCTCCATGGATCACAGCCCCCTGTTTAGGTTCTGGCTACGTCCTGCTCTCTGGCCCTGTTCTGTCTCTGTTGTCAGTGGGTCACAAGTTCTCTGGAATTATTCCATGTCACATTTCACAGATGACAAACTGGAGGCCCAGAGAGAGCAAGTGATTTGTCCTGGGCCTCACAGCCCGAAGCTCGCAGGGGTCTGTTGGGCCTGATCAGCTCTGACTCCAAGTGACGGTCCAGCCCTCGGGGAGCTGGACCCTGGGGTCTCCCCACTGGGCAAGGGGGCTGGGAGGAGCAGGGAGATGTAGTGGGTGGGGCCTGTGTTCCATGTGCCGCGGAGAGGACGCGGCTCCGGGCACGAGGGTTCTGGGGGTGGGGGGTGACCTTGCGGGGCCAGGTGGCCAGGGGCTGGGCTCTAGCCCACTGGGGCTGGGACTCTTGGGGCCAGTGCGGTCCAGAGCTGAGGTTCAGAGGGGCCCAGCCCATGCCGGCCGCTCTGGGGTCAGGATCCCGCCTGCAGGGGGGGCTTGGGCGGGGTTTGGAGCTCAGCCCGAGGCGGGGAGCTGGGGACCCTGCTGCGGCTCAACTCGGTCTGCCGTGGCCGCACTCCCGGCCGCTCCCAGCAGGGGGCGCGCTCTGCACGCAGCGGGGGCTGGCGGCGCCTCGCTCGCTCCCCGGGCAGGGTCCCGCGGGGTCCCCGAACCCAGGCCGCCCCAGAGCCTGGACTCCCCAGTGCCCCTGCACCCCGAGACCGGGCCGTGCACCCCACGAGGCTGCGCGATCCGGAGCCTGCGACGGCCTCTCAGGGCCTCTGCCCTGAGCCTGCGCAGGGCGCGGGGGGTCAGGGGCCCTCCCTGGCCGGGGGCCTTCGCTCGCGGGGTGCCAGGGAGGCCTCGGTGCCCAGAACCCACGTCCCCTGCCCGCCGCGCTCCCTGGCAGTTCCCACGTGCCGGAGTCCCCTGTGCCCAGACCACCCGTCTCTCAGCCAGAGCCTCCAGGGCCACCCGGGAGGAGGAGGATGGGGGGCAGCCCCCGGGAGGGAGGGAGCTAACTTTCCCAGGGTCCCCCATTACAGGCCAGGCCAGAGGGTGTCCTGTGGGACAGTGCCAACGGACTGTCCCGAAGCACTGGTGGGGTCACTGTCCCTTCCCCAGGGCCAGGTGTGGCTTAGGTTTGGGGCACAGGGCACCTCCCTGCTCCCCCGCTCCCCCCATCCCCTGCTGCCAGAGAAGCAGCGAGGGCCGTCTGGGGAGGACGTGTGACAAGTGTCAGTCACAGATGCCAGCCCGCCTGCGTGTGGGAAGCAGGCGTCTGGGGACAAAATGGCTGCAAGGGTGTGTGGGATTGGCAGGGGAGGGCGGCGCGGCCTGCTGCTGTCTGTGAGGGTAGTGCCCCTCCAGCCTGGGCGGCAGGACATTTTGCTTGGGAGCCTGTCCCAGTCATCTGGAGGACGGGCACAGGGACAGTGTCAGAGACTGGGATCCTGCGGCTTGGAAGATGGGTGGGGGCACTACCTCAGGAGCCCAGGCGGGGACCAGGGGCTGGGTGGGGCACCAGGCAGCTGTGGAGCCCAGTCTGGTACCAGACGAGGGAGCTGGGCATGTGACCTCAGCTCTCGGCCAGCACTGCCCAGGGGCTGTCTCCAGGAAGCTTGGCTCGGAGGAGGGAACCCAAAGCTGCCTTCTAACTCAGTGTGGAACAGCACCGGCCCTGGGCCAGTGTGAGGGGCGGACACCTCAAACAGTGGGGGACGTGGGGGACAGTGGGGGACAGCAGCACTGAGGCCTGGAAGGAGACAGACTCCTGAAGCCCCTTGATCCAGCTGTTCCTGAAGTCCCTGGACTTCACAGCTTGAACCACTGGATGAAACCAAGGAAACCCTCATAGAACTTCACAGGACGTGTGCAGAGGGCCGGTGGGAGGTCACGAGGGAAGCTTCGTGGCTCCTCAGATCTTCCTGGAACAAAAAGCCTTAAGGCTGTGTTTGCTGATGTATTTCACTGTCGCCCCCCAAGCCCACCCCGCGTGCTAGCCTTGTGCACACGGAGCGCAACTCCCGCCCGCCCGCCCGCCAAGGAGCGCCCAGTTTGAAGGAAGCGGGGTTCCACGCAGATCCCCAGCAGGGGACCCCCAGAGCTCAGGGGACAGAGGGAGGGAGAGGGTGGCTGCAGGGAGGGGCCGCGGGGCCTCGAGGGCTGACCGAGCTTTCCAGAAGCCGGTGCCGCTGGGCAGCGGGAGAGGAGGCGAAGGCAGAGGAGGGGCGGAGGACAGTGAGGACTGGGGCGCGGCCCTCGGGGACCCACCCGCCCGCTGGTCAGCTCAGGTGCAGCCAGCTTTCCCGCGTGACCAAGACACCGCCAAGAACCACCAGAGGAGGCCTCCCCTGGGGCCCACGATGTCACAGGTGTCAGCCCCAGACGGGCAGGTCCCCGGCCCTGGGCCCGAGGTGGGGCAGCATCACCCGAGGCCAGCTCAGGACAGCGGCTCAGCTCAGGGGCGGGGGCGGACAGTGGGGTGGTGCACCCTGCCAGGGCACGGCCAGTGACCCAGCCCCGCCCCGCCTGCCCAAGGTCGCCCCCAGCCCCCGTGCAAACTCCTGCGTGGGTCAGGGTGCCGCTCTCGTGACCCAGTCAGTCACCTCCCCTCGGAATCGTCCTGCATTAACGGAACTGCCGGGACTCCTCAGCCCCACCACAGCAGAGCGCCAGCGGAAGTCGAGCCCCACCGCGAACCCACCATCACTCGTGCACCCGACAAACCTTCTCTGATGGGTTCAAACTCCTGCTCTACCAGTTGCTTGCTGTGTGACTCCAAAGAAGTCACTCGCCCTCTCTGAGCCTCAATGTGCTGCTGTGAGCACCTACTGTGTGCCAGGCCCTGCGCTGGCTGGACAGGAGACTCACAGTGCCTGCTTTCTGCCAGTCCATAGGCGGGGGTTGGGGCTGCTGAAGGGTTCCTTGTTCAGTCTGCCCCTTGACCTTGCAGTCACCTCCAACCTCATCCAGGGGGTCCTGCTTCAACTCGGCAGAGCGCCTGCGTCCCCCTCACCTCCAGACCTTGCCCTGCGGTGCCCGCCACCAGGGCCACTCCTTCTTCCCTCTGTCTGGTCAGCTGGTCACTCCCAGCTGAAGACAAGGTGGCCCCTCTTCCCTGGCCCATCCCAGCTGACCCAGGGCACCCAGAGTCCAGTGCCCCCAGCACAGTCATGGTCACCCAGGTCACCCAGGGACGGGTCCATGTCCCCAGCTGCACTGAGAGCTCAGGTCTGCCCTGCTCCTTGTGTCCCTGGTGCTCCGACAGGGTACACAGTAGGTGCTCACTAAACGCTTGTTAAATAAGCTAGGGAGATGTCCGTCCTGTGTTGGTGGCTGGGGCAGCTGCGTCCAGGGGGGCAGCAGAGGGTCCGCGGCAGGCGGGGCCAGCCGGCCTCCAGCCCACACCCAGGCCAGGGGTCCTCGCGCCCTCCCCTGCCAGCTCCCCTGGTGGCCTCCGGGTCCCACCACTGGCGGCCATCCCCAGGCCGCCTGCAGGGGAGGCTCCGGCCTGGAGCCCAGGGGCTGCGCTCCGCTGCACCTCCCGGCTCGGCACACGTGGGAAGTCTATTTCCGCCACTGTCCCCACCGTCCGGGTGACTTCATCGGAGCCAGGGTGTCGCTGACCTCATCCTCCCACCTGCAGGAGGAGCGTGAGCAGAATCCCGACCCGATTAGGGGAGAACGCGGCCGCCCCAGGCGGAATCTGGGCCAACGTCTGCTTTCCTTGCCTCGTCTGAGTCCCTGCTGTGGCCTGGGGACAGAGACGTTGTCATGGTGTCCCTTCAGCAAATAGGGATCCTGAACCCATCCTGAACGCAGAGAGGGCATTCACGTGCCCAGAGACACACAGCATTTGAGCCACAGAACCCACACGGGCTCCCTCAGGCCCTGAGCTCCCCCCTCGATGCATTCTCTGTGCAGCCACCAGAGGGCGCCAGCGCACACCTGAGTCAGGCCCCTCCTCCTCCGCCCACAGCCCTGCGTGACTCCCACCCCCAAGGTCAAAGCCCAGGTCCTCCCTGACGCTCACAGAGCCCTGGACCACCTGCCCGGTCCTCTCCCGACTCTCTCTGCTCCACCCGCTCCTTGCGACGCCTCCTGCTCACATCCTGCCCCAGGACCTTTGCACAACTCGGTCCTCTGCCCGGAGTGCTGTTCCCTGGAGATCGTCCTGAGCGTTACCTCCTTGTCAGTGCAGGGAGAGGAGCGCCGGGGTGGTGACAGATGCCTTCCTGTATCTTACCTCTCCCCTCCTGAAGAACGACTTCATCCCACACAGAGGGTTGTGGCCCGGAAAGCCCTCCCCTTCCACTGGCCTCTGTCTCCCCATCTGTGAAATGACCAGGTAACGCTTCCCAGGGTGCAGTCATGTGTGGATGCAGGACGCGGGTGCTTTGCACACCGCCAGCCACGACGTCCGAGGACCAGGTGTCCAGAGGACCCTCACGGCCAGCTGCTGCACTCCTCCCTGGGGACCCCCCTTGAGAATCTATTTACTTACTTATTTCTTTATTCATCCGGTTTTTTGGGGGGGCCCACTGGGGAGTGAACCCAGGGGTGCCCCTCCACTGAGCTACACCCCAGCCCTTTCTATTTTTTACTTTGAGACAGGGTCTGGCTAAGTTGCCTGGTTGGCCTCAAACTTGTGATCCTCCTGTCTCAGCCTCCCAAGTGGCTGGGGTGACAGCCCTGGTGCCCAGATTCCCTCACTAGAACGCATCCTTCCTCCTGGCAGGCCAGGATGTTAATCTTTCTTGTTCCTTGTGGTGTGCCAAGTCCTAGAGAGGGCTGGCACACAGTAGGTGCTCAATAAATATTTGTGAAATGAACAGTTGGATCCTTGCCCACATCGCCTGTGGCCCCTTGATCTGGGCAAATGTGCCCTGCTCCTAATGCCTGAAACCTGCGCAAACGTGGCCTTCCGTGGCAGAGGGTGGAGTGAAGGCTCTGGAGAGTGGAGGTCACCCTGTCCTCACGGGTCCCCATGAGAACGACGGGTTCAGACAGCCTCCAGCAGAAGCGAAGGGTCAGGGTGGCACAGCCCGGTCCCCGGAGCGGGTGCCCGCGCAGCATGCCGTCTGGTGGCAAGGGCTCCGCCCCAATGAAGCGGTTACTGGAAGAGACTGGGAGGGGCGAGGTGTCCAAGGGAGGGATGTCAGAGGAGGTGACCTGGAGCAGGGGCCTGAAGGAGGCCAGGGAATTGGGGAACAGCACGTGCAAAGGCCGGGCGGCGCTGGTCGCGGAGAGCTGTCCTCCGGGAAAGGATGGAGGGAGGGGAGGAGTCCGGTCCTGGGCGCTCCTGGCCACGCGCTCCTGCCCTGACCCGAGGGTCCTGGGACGGGGGCTTTCCCAGCCCTGCTTTACAGAGGCTGCTCAGTCCCCAGGTCATGGAGCCAGGCGGTGGCTAGCCCACGGCTGGGACCCCGATGCCTTGACATCCTTGCAGGTGACAAGAAGTGAGAGCTCGCTCCCCTGCGCTAGGCGGGCCCAGCCTCCGCCTTCTCTTCCTAGGGCACCTGCAGCCCCGGATTCCCTGCGAGTCCAGCCCCTTTCCCGTTACTGACTCCGCCCCCTCCCATTGCCTGGCCAATCAGAGCAGTACAGCTTCTTGGCGTCAACGTGATTGGTCAGAGATGAGCCAATGACAATGAGGAGAGGGGCTCTTCTTCCCCCGGGGTTGTTGGTTGGGGAGCTTGAAGCCTGGGCTTTTGCCCCCGAGAGCAGGGAGCCCACCTGTGGGTGAAGCCCACCCTGATGAAAGCAGAGCGGGGCACAGGAGGCGAATTCCTGATTCCTAGGAATTAGCTGAAGTCCTGGATCCAGCCACACCTGAAGCAGTGTAGATTGCTCCGGGTTGTGACTTGCCCTTTCTTGTTATCATGGCGGTGGTGGTGTCAGTGACCAGTCCACGTATTTTGGCTAGTACAGTTCCTGACTACTGCGTAGGGCCTGGGAACTTCTGGATATCTTTGGGAAAAGGGCCAAGACCTGAGATTCCTCCCTAATGTCGAAGAGTCGGAAGCCAGAGATGGTTCTTTCAGGCCTTCCCTGGAGCACTGGGGTCAGGGGCGCTTGGCAGGTGGGAGTACAGTGGTGGCCATGGGGCAGAGTCCAGGAATCTAGGGGACATTATGCCACAACAGACTGAGGAGAGAGAGCTTGAAGATTCAGAGACTTGAGGAGCCGCGAGCACGTGCGGGGAGGGGAGCTCGGAGCCGCGGCTGCGCAGGTGGGCGCAGAGCCCCGGGCTTGAAGAGCAGGGCAGTGGGCACCCAGCGGCCCAGGCCACCCGCCTCCCTAGGGTCCTCGCGGAAGTACTTTGCCCAGTGTGTGAAGGGGTCGTGGCAACCTCTCTTGCAACAAAAGGGGAGCTGGCTGGTGTGGGGGGCAATTCCCAGCTCCTGGGAGACTGAGGCAGGAGGACCTCTGGCCCCCAGGAGTTCAAGGCCAAGCCTGGGCCACACAGCAAGGCCCCAAACCAAAACAAATTAACCTGGAAGTCCGCAGACAGGAAAATGAGTAAATACAGGAGGTGTGTTCAGAAGGTGGAATCAGGTGGGGCAATTCGAGGTGACCAGTTAGATCATAAAAACGATTTCTAACTTATTTTCTTTTTTGTGCTGCTGGGGATGGAACCCAGGGTCTTGCACAGGCTTGGCAAGTGTTCTACCCCTGAGCTGCACCCCCAGACCACATTTCTAACATTTACTGAGCACCTACTATGTGCCGGTCACCATGCTAAGCACTTATGCATGACGGCATGCAGAATCCCCGGAATCCACCTGAAACAAGAGCTCCTAGGTGCTGTGGGTTTTCCTTGAAAGCAGGCCCGTGTGTTCGCTGATCATGAAAGACAAATCCCCCTCTCCTAGTGCCATTTGCACTCAGTGACTCTCTTTTATACACAGAACAGGGCAGAAGTGACAGGAAGTGGCTTCCAAGATTAGGTCATAAAAGGGCTGCGGCTTCCCTGGACCTCCCTGGGTTTCTCCTCTGGACCCTCCCCTCCCCCAGGTGTGGAGGATGCTCAGCAGCTCCCTGGAGAGGACCAGGCGAGGAGCTGAGGCCGCCCGCTCACAGCCGCAGGTGTGAGCCACCCTGGAATCAGCTCCGCTGGGCCCAGTGGGGCCTTCGGACGGTCCCCCCGTGGCCGTGCCCTGACTGCAAACTCAACCAAGACCCTGGGCCAGCGCCACCCAGATTCCTGATCCTCAGCTGCAGCCCCAGCCAATGTCCTGCCAGCAGTGTCCTGCGTGTCCCCAAACCAAAACCACCCACACAACATCTCCCTGGTCCCCAGCCTCAGAAGGCACGCACTTCTGTTTAAATTGTGTGCTTGGGGCCTTGTTACTTGGCAACAGAAACCGATACACTAGATGAGGAAACCCAGAGAGATTAGGGGACTGGCCCCAGGTCACGAGCTTGGGCATGGGAGAGCTTGAACTCAACCCAGACGGTCAAAACATTGAATATTGAATGATGTCAACAGCAAGCTGCAAGGTTCTGTATGCTTCACGGGAACATACACGAATACCACTCTTTGTTGTTCATGGAGGTGTGTGTGTGAGACGGTGTCCCTGTGTGATGTCCACGTGTTGGTGACACTTTACTTTTCATTCTAATTTCCTGCCGGGCGCGGTGGCGCACGCCTGTGATCCCAGCACTCGGGAGGCTGAGGCAGGAGGATCGCGAGTTCAAAGCCAGCCTCAGCAACGGTGAGGCACTTAGCAACTCAGTGAGACCCTGTCTCTAATAAAATACAAAAAAGGGCTGGGGAGGTGGCCCAGGGGTCGAGTGCCCCTGAGTTCAATCCCCAGTATAAAAAAAAAAAATTAACACATATGTATAAATACCGGGGAGTGACATTGGCCAAATTACACTGTGTACTGTGTGCATGTACGAATTTGTAACAAATCCCTACGTACAACTACAATGCACCAATTAAAACTGTGGGAAAAATTAACATCTACATAATATTACACACACACACACACACACACGTTTCTAACCAAGAAAGAAAGTTGTGAAGCATTTACATAATTGGAGAGGAGCTGGGAGGTTGTTCTGGGGAACCAGTCCCAGCACAGTTGTCAGGGGTGGGGACAGCGGCCTTCTTTGGGAAATAAGGAACCCTACGTTCTGCCTGGCGGCTCTTTTGAATCGTGAAACCCGCTCCCAGGCCCAGACCAATTAATTCAGAACACCGGGGGGTGGGGAGGAAGGTGGTTGGAATCGAAAGGGCCCCTTGACTCCGATGGGCAGGCGGAGATGGGAGCGGCCCCACGCGCGGGTCCTGCGCCCGCCGTAGCCACTGAGCGCGTTTGCTGGTGCTGAGAGAATTGCGCAGGAGGTGAGGGACTCCTGCCAGCCTCCGGCTCGGACCTGGGGTGCACCTGGGTCTTGGCTGCCCTTAGGGAGGCTCCATCATCAGCCTGAGGATTCCAGGTCATGCAGACAAGGGTGGGCTCAAAGCTACCCGCGTCCCCCTCCACGGTGGGTGAGCCGGGCCTTGCACGCGCTGGGCAGCCTAGCTGCTGGGCCTCTGCAGCCGGAGTGGCGGGCAGGGCTCCTGGACGGGGCGATTTCTGAGCGGAGGACGGCAGGACACGTGGGGAGAGTCTGGGAAGGGGACCCGCAAGGCCTGTGGAGGCCACACCTGGCTCCGGGGTACACACTTGGGCATTGGAGGACCCCAGAGGTGGCCGGGGCTCAGCCCGGGACAGGCAGGGCGGGGGCAGACGGGGGTCCAGTGGTTCATCCGGGTACTCCCAGCGCCCAGCGCCCCCAGAGAGGAGCCCCCTGAACGGAGGCTGCGCGCCTCGGCCTCCATCGGCCGCCTTTTTATTTTTTTTTTTTTTTATTTTTTTTGTGGTACCGGGGATTGAACTCAGGGGCACTCGACCCCTGGGCCACATCCCCAGCCCTTTTTAGTATTTTATTAGAGACAGGGTCTCACTGAGTTGCTAAGTGCCTTGCCATTGCTGAGGCTGGCTTTGAACTCGCGATCCTCCTGCCTCAGCCTCCCAAAGTGCTGGGATCACAGGCGTGCGCCACCGCGCCCGGCTCCGGCTGCCTTTTTAATTTAGCCCGGTGCACGTGGTGGCGCCCCGGGACCCAGGAGCTGGGGAGTACAGTTCTGCTTCCGTCGCGGCAGCGCAGGCGCGGGAGGCGGAGCCGGAGGGCGGGGAGGACGCGACGCCCAGGGGCAGCCGTGGGCAGGGGCTCCCGCACCCGGGGGGGCCCCGTGTCACCCTGGTCTCCCTTCTTCCTTCTGCCCAGATGCAGCGGCAGCCTCCCCTGCACCCCCACAGTCCCCAACACAGCCATGACCCGAGTGGCCAGAGCAAAAACCCAGCCCTGGACGCCCCAGCTCGGTGCCCTTGGTGGCCTCACCTCCAGCCTCCATCCTGGCCTCCAAGCCTCCCTTCTAGAAACAGCCCGAGGGAAGAAGACCCCCGGGTCAGCTCTGACTGTGGAGGCTCACCGCGGCCTCTGCTGCTCAGGGGTCTCCACAGCACGGGGCCTGCTCCAGCCTCCAGGCCGCGAGGCCGGCCGCGCAGGTCAGGTCTGGAGGCCTCCCTGGTGGCGGGTCAGGCTGTCCGGGAGCTGACTTCACCTTGACAGCACCCACCCCCCAGGGCCTGCGCTCCCGGGGGGTCCCTAGGGTCCCTTGTGTGGCCGGAGCTCCTCCCCGCTGGCCCGCTGTGTGCCTGGGCGCTACCCCGCGGCCCTCGGGGCTGACCACAGGAGGCCCGTGGCCTTCAGTCCAGACGCGATTTTCTCTTGCAATTTTGTCGGGAATTTTTCTGACGGGCGGGGGTCAGATCCCAGCCACCGCGGAGGCCACCAGGACAGGAGGGTGGGCTCCGCACATGCGCGGCCAGCGGGGAGGACCGAGCCTCCTCCGCCTGCCCCGGACCTGCCGCAGCTCCCTCCGAGGCCGGTGGCCGCCCTGGGGCCGGGAGTGCAGCAGCCTCGCTGCCCAGCGGCTGGGGCTTTGCCACCACGGTGACAGGCGGCTGGAGAGCCAAGGGCAGGCTCCGGCTGGCCTGGTGAAGTGGCCACAGGGACACCCGCACAGCTCCCGTGCGCGAGGGCCCCTCCCGGGCCTTCCCTGTGCGGCCAGTGCCCCCTCCCCGACTCAGCCCCCGGCTGGCGTGGGCACACCTGCGCCCTGCATGTCCCCTCGCTGGCGCCGAGTAGGAGCTCAGTGAGCAGCGATGGCAGGAATGGATTCGCACACAGACCTGTAGATTGGCATCTGCCTCACGTCCCCGGGCGGGGACACTAAGATGTGGCAGGCAAATTGTCCCCACTGTGCCCCCATAAAGGTACCTCTTGCTGGTGCCAAGTCGTTGTTCTAGCCTCGGGGTCTCCAAGACCCTCAGGGTTGGGGTCAGCTCTGCTGAAGTTTGGGGGCCCTGAGGGTCCTCCCAGGCCAGAGGCACAGGATATCCTGCCCCCTCTTAAATGCCCCGGCTTTAAGGTCTCCATCCCAGCACTCCCGTTTCTGTTGCTAGGCAACCCAATGCTCTGAATCCCCCCAGAACCCCACTACCCTCCTTTATTGAATAAGCTGTCCCCACCTGCCCCACCCGCCCAGCCCACGCCCCGCCACACTTTCTGAGCAAAACTGGCCCCTGCGTGGGGGTCGCCCGGCCAGCAGTCCCCTCCCCCCTTCCCCTTCTGTCTCCTGGGAATAGACACACCTATGATGGCGGTCACAGCCCTTCTCTCCCGTGTTCTAAGGACAGCAGGGCCTCTCTTGAGTCTGCTTGCTCAACGCCACTGAGCAAGGTGCCTTTGCCCTTGTCCCTAAACAGATGAGGATGCTGAGGCTCAGAGATGTCGGGCCACCTGCCTGGGGTAGCACAGCAAGCAGAGGCCTCTGGAACTCACATCCAGAGCCTGTGGGGACCTCCCTGAGGTGCCAGGGGGTCCTGGATCTGGGGGAGCCCCTCTCACCCACGGAGCCCTGCAGGACGGCCCCAGGACAGCTGAGACCACAGACAGGGGAGGGAGGAGGGAAGCGGGCCTGGAACTGTAAGAAACGCCTCACTCGACCAAGGGAAAGGCATAGCGGTGCGGGTTGGGGTGATCTTAGCAAGGCTTCTCCGAGGAGGTGACATTTAAGCCAAGACCTAAGACAGAAGAGGGAGCTGACCACAGGGATAACCTGGGGAACAGCGTCTGGCAGAAGGACCAGTCTGTGCAAAGGCCCAGAGGCCGAATGGAGCCCGGAGTGTTGGAGGAGCAGTAAGGAGCCCGCGTGACTGGAGCAGAGGAAAGAGGGGGCGAGAAGGACGAGGGAGGCCTGGCGGGGACAGGGCAGGCTGCGCAGGGCCTGTGGGTCATGGGGAGGACTTGGGCTTTGGTCCTGAGGGAGGCAGGAGCCACGGAGGACTGAATTTTTCATGTAAGAAGGAAAACAAAAGTCTCCAAAGTACACAATGACCAAACATCAACCGTATCCACCAAGGTTGGCCCTTGGTGACATGATATCATCCTCTGGAATTTATTTATTTTCAAAAAAAAAAAAAAAAAAAAAAAAAAAAAAAAATTATCCAAATACCCGAGCACCTATAATCCCAGCAGCTTGGGAGGCTGAGGCAGGAGGATCACGAGTTGAAAGCCAGCCTCAGTAACTTAGTGAGGCCCTAAGCAACTTAGCAAGACCCTGACTCAAAAATAACAAATACAAGGGCTGGGGATGTGGCTCAGTGGTAGAGCACCCCTGGGTTCAATACCTGGGACCACAATCTTTAACTATGGGGCTGGGGCTATGGCTCAGCGGTAGAGCACTTGTCTCGCAAGTGCGAGGCCCTGGGTTTGATCCTCAGCACCACATAAATAAAATAAAGGTATTGTGTCCACCTATAACTAAAAAAATAAATAAATAAAAAAGTAAAAACTTCAACTATTGATCAATCAATCAATAAATGAACACTGACAGGTGGAATATAACTCGTGGGCCTTCGATCCCAGTCCAGGGTGGCCCCTGACTTTGGGAGAGCTGCGCCTCCTCCCTCTGACCTTCACACTGACCGTTCCCCGGGGTGGGGCCCCGCCGCTGCCCTGCAGCAGGACAGCCTTTCATGCAAGGAGGCGGTGTCCTCCCAAAGCCTCCGCACCAAAGGCCTAATTGTGCGTGAAATCTAATCAAGTCCTCAGGCCCTGATGAGCAACGCCCCCGATCATCTAGCTCAGTGAAGTGAAGAATGACATTAGCCGTCGCGTCCCCAGACAGCCTAGCAGGAGAGCCCCTCGTTGCCCCCTGGCTCCCAGGTGGGTGCCCCTGGGGTCTTTGCCTCTTCACTCTGAGTGAAGGGGCTCATGGTCCTCAGACGTCAGCATTGCAGGACTCGGGACCG